>CM059584.1:1380000-2702500 GCA_030407085.1 Trichopria drosophilae
CAAACGAACAGAATTTGTATAAAATTATTTAATTATTTGTGTCTCTCGATGCGTTAATTGATTTTTAAAAGCATTCAGAAAGTTTAATTATTCATTGTTTTTTGAAAGTTCAAGGTCTATTTCTGCTTTATATTCCTCTGTTTTTAATGAAATATGATAATTAATTTTTTGCTTTATGATTCTCTCATAAATTGAAATTTATTCATTAAGTCGGTTAATTTGCAAGGTTGATAGTAATAATAGGAGCGAACATTAATTAGATTTGGAGCATTTTTAATGAAAGACATAAATGAGAGTCTTGCAAAGATTCGGTGGTTGACGAATTACTAATTGTTTTTCCATTGTTATTAATATACTCAAGTTTGTAGCTTTCAATATAACATGTTTTAATTTCATTTCAATATACTCGAATATTACGGATTTTAATGTATGGTATGTGAATAATTAATTTACTTGGACATTAATTAAGTATATGCCTCGATAATGTCTCCTTTTGATATTTACGTGTATTCATTCTTAAGACATAATTTTTAATAGCATAATCTTTAATAGTGTGAATATGTCAATCGATTTAGCAAGAGGGTTATCTAAAAGAGTACCATCCTGCCGTAATATTTAAAACAAAAATTAGTAGTTTTCCAACCGACTCTCTTTTAAAATGTCTTTAACAACGAGAAGATAAGAAACATAACTATTACTTATTAATTTAACATGTATGTAACTCCTACGATTTTTTTACACAGTACTATGAATATTATTGTTTATTACGATTATTACTAAAAATGACCGAAACTAATTAATACACGGAGAAAAATGTTATTGGAAAAAATTCCAGGTGGCAATTTTGGGACAGACTTATAGAATAAAGAAAATAACGATTATTTTTGACGAAAATTACTAGACTCTTTATAATTTTTACTTTGTGAATAATACAAATTTCAAGAACTTATAGTTAGTTTTATGCGATAAAAGGATTGTTTTTTTAGTCTGTATGTCTAGCCCAAAATTACCAATTGAAAGTAAAATGTTTTCGACTGATTCCAAGTTTTGTCACTTTTCAATTATTGATGATAATTAACAATAATCGCGAGTTTAATAAGTCACTATAATAAAAAATAAATAATAAAACAATTACAGCTTATTTTTTTGTGGTCATTTTCAGAAAATGAGCTTACATCAATAAAAAACAGATAAATAAATTAGTTTTATAAACTTTTTAAAATTTGTGAGGATCATTTGATACTAAAAGCTCTAAAGAAAGGTTTAATAACAAATTACTAAAGAAAGCTTTTTTTAGAGGTGCATTTCATAGGGCTCATTTCATGGGTTCACCCTGTCCTTAAGTTTTCATATTTCAGAAACAGTGTCATCTCGGAAAGAAATTTATTTACTTTCTTATAATCATAATACCAAATCTTAAAAATGTCGATACTAAATTTCTTATAGTGGACCGATTTTCCTTATTTTAGTTTAAAAATATTAAAATTTAATAATACATTTATACTAAATTTTAACATTGTCGGTCTCTCAGTGTACACTGTTAGAACGATGAATTGTGAAGATCAGAAGTGATCAGAAGTGTAATCGAGATAGCTATACTATGAACATGCGGGTTATCCCGGACAGCAAAATAAAAAAAGTTCAATGAATTCGAAATATGCTCCAAAAGAAGTCAGTCTCAAGAATATCCCACTTTCTGCGGGTTTTTTGAACACGATGTCATCATTATGAGATCTTTATGAACTCAAATTCAGATAACCCTCAGACAGTTATCTGACTTCTTTTAGAGCATATTTCGAAATCATTCTGAAATCTTTTCTATTGAGATATTCTTACTGTTAGGAAGGAAAATAAACTTCTTATCCTCAAGACAATACTGTGCTAACAAGACAGCCGGGATTAATTCGTGTGGCAACTGCAGTGCTTCGAACGCTCTGAAATACTGCGAAATCCCATAAAAAAGACTGCAGACAAAGCAAAAGGACCGATAAAAATGAGCCATCTAAATTTAAAAATTTTTTTTTTTATAATTTCATAATAATTTCTGTTTTTGGCATGCTACATCTCCATAGAACCGTATTACAGCAGTATTTTACATCAAATAATAAGCATGAAATAATAAAATATTTTTCGAATTTTGGTTGGTCTCCAATGATATGCGAGTTCATCTACTTTCAAATGATTTGAATTCCTTGTGAAGATCATGTCGCGAAAGAAAACTATTCATTAGCTGGATGTTTATGTATAATTTATTGCAAAATACACAATTTACTTCGATGCATTTTGAAAAATATTAATTTTGAAAATTGGATTTCAGTTAGCAGGACGGCGGAGCTGCTGCCATCAGAGCGACTGCTCCACATGCGGACATCGCCATCCCGACTGAGAATCGGCCGGGCACCTAGAAAAAAGTCAACTCCGTAAAGCCAATTGCCGACGACGAAGAGAGCGATGGACAACAATCAGAGAAGAGCCAACGCCACAAACAGAAGGAAGCTCTCTTTTCTCGGCTTCGGCTTGAGAAACCCGGTATGTCCTATTATTCTTTTATTGCTTTTTTTCACCGCCCCCAGCTGAAATAAATCTCCTCGGAAAAAGCCCAAACCTTCATATGACGAGGCTAAGAGCTTGAAAACAGATCAATTATCAATTTTCAGAAATTGTGTAAATGAATACACCTCAAGAAAAATGCGGCAGTCCCAAATATTCAAAAAACAAAGAAATTGATTTGGTTAATTCCTTTTGAATAATTACAGTAAGGAAAATTATATTTCAACAAGTTCACTTTAATTTTGAGTCAAATTTGTTCAAGTAAGCCACTAAATATCGACTACTTGAATTTCATGAATAAATAACATATTTATCAAACTTCTACACTGAAATAATATATTTTTATTATATACTACTTCTCAACTACATAACGTTTAAAAGTCACGTTAAAAGAGGTGTTTTCAATAGTACTTTTCGTATTAAGGGCGTAAAATAAAGTTTTACGCCCGGAGGACGGCGATGCCATGTAATTTTCGAGGGCTAAAAACACTTCAACGTAACTGAGTTCTTAATTTTTTAAGTCGCTTTACCGATGCTTTGATGCATTTTGGTAAAACCCTGGTAGAAAACAAAGCTGTTTTCTAGCAAATTTTTCTCGGCTCCATTGTTCGCAGCATAGAGACTAGAATAAATGATCAAAAACTGATCATCAAAGTAATTTGCTTGATGTTCATCACATGGAAAATAACTAGAAACATAACAAAGTTTAGACCGGTTTGAAAACGTTCTGTGTATTTAATTTTAGCTGATGATGTGAGTAATTTCAAAAATACATTTATGAAAAATTTGCGCATGCAATATATGTGTATATAATATATTAATCCTTTAACATCATATTATTATCCATTTCCGTAACGTGACAATGAATGATACCTATAAACGGATATTTTTCAAAGCTTTTTTTTCAGTTTGCTACAACTCGAAAACAGTGGACGAACTATTTTTGTTAGATCATAATGCATCTTTACCAGTTTAAATTCCCTTTTTTAGGTCACTCTAACAAAGGTAGGCAAACCTTTTCTTTATTATATTATAACCATTTTTCCAAAGAAACGATTCTTGTGCAGATTGCAGAATCAGGACAGTGATTATTTAATCGAAAAAAAAACTTTCTTATACTTAACATCTATCTAAAAGCTGCAATTGAAGTTAAACTACTGAATATGACAGAACATCTTTTATATATTAGAATTCTCCGACATGAAGAGATTGACGTTAAATTATTAACATATTTAAAATTTTTTACAATAATACACAGATGGCGCACAAACTTAGAACATATGAAAATAACATAGTAATAACCACAACTAAAACATTAACTGTTGCAAATAATTATAACCTTGACTTATATTTTCAAAACTTAACGTTTTAAATTACGCTTCAGTTAGTAGGAAGAGCTTGATATATTACAAAATATAATTAGTTTTTCCGTAGCTTTGAAATTTTAAAATTACTGTACGATGCGTCATGTCAGCGCGCTCACTATACGTACACATTATAAAATATATTTAATATAATAATTTAATGTAGCATCCCAGTCCTTACATTTAGAGTGCTTCTAAATGTCATTTTGTATCGAAACTTTTTATGTATGTGCAGCTGTATACGCATGTAATACACTCTTATTAAAAGACATTTGCATTAAATAAAAGACATTTCCAAAGTTAATAATTTGGATTTATGTCTATAAAATGTAGAAAAGTTACTTTAGAAAAGTCTATGATACTTGGGGTGCGTGCGAAAAATGTTAAGTGATTATTGACTCGCGACAGTAGCGATAATCAGGACAAACGATCCGCGAGGTCGTCCTGCTTCGGCAATCTACGTCATCAACTTTGCATTCAACCAAAATGACATTTTGTTACTCGACATGATAATCTTACATTTATCCTGCGAGTATATATTTAAAATTTAAAACCATTTTAGTGGTATAATTCTTTTAGTCCAAAATTATATTTTTGTTTAAATATTCATTTAGTGCATCTGATGTGACAATTAAAAAAAATACATTTTATTGAAATATACGTATTCAATGGGACATAAAGATGACAACATCAAAATAGTACTTTTCGGTCCTAGGCCGTAAAGTTCAATTTTACGGACCGAGCGGAGATCGCACTATCTCCAAACCGAGGTCGTAAAATTTTACGGCCGAGGAGCGAACACTATTTTTTGATACACTGTTCGCAAAAGTAGGCACTTTAACGACTGTTTTTAGTCCGTAAAGTGCAGAGATCAGTCCGTAAAATCACACTTTATAAACTAAAAGGAGTCCGTAAAGTGTCTACTTTACGGACACGTGTATCACAAAATAAGTTCCATGCGTATTTTGAAGTCCATTTTGTTCCATCACCTCCGGATTTCGCCCTAACCTCAAAAAACATGGCTGGTTTTCACAGGTGGACAAAAGACCTTAAATATTGCTTAGACGAATCTTGGTATCTTGGGAGTTTTTGGATATATAATTACGAATCTTAGCCAGATTTATAAAATTCACAATGACGAATGAATTGGAATTTTATAGAACTTGTTATATAAAGTATTTTTTGTCTGATTAACAAATATTGATGAAATATGATATAACGTATTTAAAAAATATAAGTTCATATATATATATATATATGTCTAATTATTTCCATCATGGTAATAAATGAAAGTAACCCGTTTCTTAGTTATGGCGGTGATTTTGATAATGTAATTTTAGGAAACGAAAACAAAAATTTAATAGTATATTTTTTTAACACATCGGGCGTAGAACTTGATTTTGGATCCTGAAGTGACATTTTCAGGATATTTTTCTTGTATTTCTAGTTCTTGCACAAATTTAGGAATCTTTCATGCACGAAAATGTTCCACATGTACAATTGCACCAGGTAATTGCTACACTCCACAGCAGAAACCGTCTGCAGAAAAGTCCCAATGGTGAATTTTGTGTAGGTTGGTTAAGCACAACAATAATGGTACCCTACCTTTTTTATCGGAGTGTAGCATTTAGAAAAACATTTAAAAAATCATTAATTATGAAGACAACAATAATATAGTATGGGAATTTAACAAAATGTCAATTAAAAAAAAAATAAAAAATTTCAACCAATATCACTAAGGAGGTTTTCGAAAACGTTGAAACAAGAATTAAATAAAGTTTAACAACTATTATAGTAGAAAGAAAAATACAAACAGCTTTGCAGCAGTTTAAAGCATTGCACGCTATCACTAAACCAATTTCAACGGAAGCAGTTGAGAATTGAACAAGAAAAGAATGAAACTAGTGAAAATAGCCCATTTCTGACTCGTTTCACGTTTGCCAGTTATTTCTTTATCGATCTTGCTGAAATTTGTTTCCCCGGCGCGTTGAAAAGCACGCATAGGAACAATGCCCAAAATGTGAAGATACGCTTTAAAACTTTTTACATTCCATTTTCTAGTTTAAGTGTTATTGACATGATCCTTTAAAAGCTCTTTAGCGAAGCAAACTGTTATGAAGGCAACTGAACCAGTTGGTTGCTGTGTGTAAGCTTTTAACGACTACTCTGCAAAAAATATCATAAAGTTTTATATACATTTATGAAATTTGCTTCCTGTTTATTCATTTATTTTAATGAACATTTAAGAAATTTTAATGAAATTTTATGCGTTTTTTAACAGTGTATATGTAACAGAAGTACTGCTTCAAAGTACACCAGGCAGGGAGAAGATATATGGGAAGCAGTAAAGTACTCGCCAATTAAAATTAGAAAAAGTAGTTCATTAAATACAATACATTAATAATAATCGTAAGAATACCATAAAATAAATTAAAAAATACATTACAAAATTATAAAAAGAATCTTAATAAAAGGGCGGTGTAATTCGTCTAAATATTAGAGAATGTGATTTGTCTACATTTCGGGAGCTCTGATAGGTCCCAATTTCCTGCACCGTAACTGGTCGGAATTTGAGAGAACGTAATTGGTCCGAATTTCATAAGTTTTGTTTTTTCCAATTTTAAGCTATTGTAATTGGCTGAAATGTATACACATTTGATGGATCTAAATGTCTTCTACTGCAATTTTCCAAATTTTCTGTGCTATGATTGGTCTAAATTTCTTGAAATGTGACTGGGTTCTTTCTTCTGCACTGGAGTGGTCTAACTTTGAAAGACTGTGATTTGCCAACATTTCGGCAGCTGTGATAGGTCCCAATTTCCTGCGCTGTGACTGGTGCAAATACTTACAAGTATGATCGATCCATGTTTCCTGAACTTTAATTGGTGAAAATTTCGTGTCCGGTAATTAGTCCAAATATAAGAGATTGCGATCCAAACCTGCGTTGTGATTAGCTCTAAATATTCTGTGCTGCGATTGTTACAAATTTCAGCAGCTATAATTGGTCCACTAATTGTTTTAAATTTCTTGAGCCGTGGTTTGTCCAAACATAAAAATTACCCATTTAAAATGTGGTAAAAAATTCGAATTTGGGGAAAACTCACTAGTCACTACGAATTCGAAAAAAATTGTTTATTTCTCTAGAAATTGTCCCTGTAATAAAAAACCTTGCAATTATTCACGTCAATTATTATTTTAATCAAAAAAAGTAGATGCAGTGCACTAATTTGTTACGTTTTCATTTTATTTTTATCTTAGTTTTGAGAAAAGCATCGTCAGTGTAACTGAAACCGTCCAATTCCTATATTTACTCAGATTCTTCAAATCTCGTTAACGTCTGAGAATGCCCATTTTTTAAGTTATGTTTTTAGTTCGTTTGGAGCTCTCTTGGTTTGTGTTGACTGGCGGCATTGTTAATATATTTTTTAATTAAGAGTCAAAGAATTTCCTCATTTGTTCAAAATTTACTTGACTAAAACATTTTCAAAATAAATGTTATTGTAGAACGAGTTTATTTATTTTTATTTCAAATTATTTTTTGTCATAAAAATTTGTAATAAGCGTCAAGATATTACTCAATTCTTAAACGTGTTACTAAAATGTGTGAATACTATTTAAGTAACGATTATATTAATTGCCTTATGATATACGGATATATGCAACTAATATTTTAATTCTTCTCAGCTTTTTATTTTTGAATTTGTTGGGATTGTTTAATTTTAATCATCGCGAATAGTGCATAATTTTTAAAGATTATGTTTAAATTCTTTTCTGAAAAAAATAAGGTCAGAACTCGAGAGATTCGTCGAGTCGGGACTTGAATCCGGGACCTTTCGATTGCTCTGCCAAAATTTATCATTTTATTTTTTCAATAGTAAAATGTGAACATTAATAACCATATTGTGATCCAAATACTAGTGGCTCAAGTAGAGAGAGTAGTGAGATTTAATATGTAAAAATTGAGATTTAATTACTGGACAAAGTCGTTGTACTTGCGTACACACATCGGTATTTGAGCTTAAGAGCAGTTATGCAGGCAAGGCCGGAAGCCTCCCTGTAAATTCGATTACAAGACCAGTGTCAATCGAGTCACTAACTCTCAGTCGTAATATCGAGGATTATTGGCCAGTAGCACTCTACGTCTTACGCTGAGTAAGCGTGAAAAATTGATCGTGGCAGTTTTCTTATGAGTAATATTGTTCCCGGTAATGAGAGAAGTGATTCAAATCCAAAACTGGCAGATCAAAGGAAGGTATTTTATAACAATTTTATTTTTTTTTATGTTTTTTCTTTGCAAAATAAAATATGTTACAAAAAGTAGTATACTTTAACATCCATTTAACCCTTTAACTTCTAAGTATGCAGAACTTACTGAGGAATTTCAGGACGGCATTATTTAGAAAGTAAACATTTAAAAAAAAATAGAGAATTCCGAATTCGATTGTTTTTCAGATCGCTCATCGAAAAATGTAATTTTTTTAATTATTTGTTTTATATTAAACGTCTCGTTTATTACATAATGCAAAAGAATCTACTCTGCCAATCCTTGTTACCATAAAGTCATACATTTTTACAAAATCTATACAGCACACGCTTTTTATAAGTTATAATAATAATTGCAAATAAAACGAAAATGTACCTGAAACAATATTGTTTTTTAAAAAGGACGCGACAAATGATATTCTTAAAGTAGTTTGCTTCATTTGAAATATCGTTTTTAAAAATAATGTTATAAATGTCTTTTTTTTTTAAATGTTGTAATTAAAAAAAATTGAAATTGGACATTACAAAGAAAAACATTTTAACTAAAAATATTAGAAATAGATTATTAGTGACTATACCGCAGTCTATTTTTTTTAATTTGAATATACATTTTTGAAACTTTTCCGATACTATTATTAGCACAAAGTCGGGTTTAAAAAAACCAATACCTTTATCCGGTATATTCCATCAGCTTAAATGGTTCGTTATCAATATTTAATAGGATTTAAATATCGAACTCTCAAACGTTTCTAGTTTGTTTACCAAATAAGTCCTGTGCTATTACTAGAATGAAGATGAGTACGAGTGAGATAGTGTTTTGAGAATTTGTGAAAAGCGTAGTTTAGAAGATACTGCATTTGATATTCTTATCAAGGTCGCATTTACTCGTATCGAGTTGATTTTCTAAAATTGGAAGGATTAAAGACTGTATAATGTTCTGATGACTAAAAAAATAAAAAATCCGTTTCAGACAGTTTTTTGTTTTCCAAAAAAGAACATTTGTCATTTTCATTTTCTGAGTAGCCAATACGATACGATTCATGTGTTAAACACAGTAGTTCACGCTCGTCTACAATGATGTACAGAAATTACATATGAATACATTGCAACGTGGAAACCTTGACTTTTGAAATCCGATTTTTCCAAGAAATTTTATTTAAAATACAAACATAAAGTGAATTGACGTATTTGCAAAACACTACAATAGCATGAAAGGTGTATAATATGAAAAGTCAATAATGAAATTTAAGTTTCTATAAGTTACTTATGATAATTATGATATTTTTACTAAGGTAATTATTTGAAATTATCTTTCAAATTCAAAATTAATCTGTTTAGTAATAATAATAATTTTTCTTGTCTAAACAACTATCATAAACATCTCATTTGTGTTTGCAACCAGAGAAAAATAACTTTATAAAATTAATTAATAAAAATATATAAATAAGTTATAATTCCAAGAATCCAAAGAACAATACAATCGTAAGATGGACTCTTATCCGTGATATTTTTGTTTGCGAATAAAAATATGCACCTTGGTTGGGAATAATGTGATGATGAGCATACTCTTAAATATTTGCGAATTCAGCAATTTACAATAAGGCATACAAAAACTGCCCAATTTACGAGTTTCAACTGGAAATCAATACTCTAGAGAACGATTCCTTTTTGCCTACCGTAACAAATTCTTTACTGTCTTGAATGTTATGCATAGTTTCTGTTTTGTATGTAAATACATGTCATGTTACTTACCTATTTAAACTACTTCTATTACTGTTTTCTTATTATTTGTTTCACTACATTGTTGTCATATACATGTTTGTAAACTATTATTATAACTTTCAGTAATTTAATTGTTATTTTTTAAGTGCTCTCTAAATTTTAATTAGTTAAAAATAAGGGAGTAAAGGTCTATCACTAATTGCATTAGTAATCATTTTTACGAATAAACTTAGGTATAACACCTAAAATTAATTGCTTAAGTTTCATTTTATTCATAAAGATTATGTAAATAAGGTATTAAAAATACAGTGAAATGAAATAGTGGTTTTTAGTCTTTATTAGTAAAAATGATACTAATTAATCGCCGATTTTTTTATTAATGAACTCCTTGGTTAGTAGTTTAGGACTAAATCGGATTTACAAAGTGACGTACTTAGGGTGTGGACAGAAGTCCCCGTAAGTAAACCGCATGAGTTCAACTGATCCGCGATCTCGTGTAACATTATCTCATTGTGCTATGTGTTTTGATTTTCTGCTTATCTGTCAAATAATACAGTTCTTATTTAAACATATGATTACGCAATCAGGATATCGCATAATTTCTAGCAGAAATTTTGATACTTCCCGAGCCAGGTCCTGATCAAGCTTGAATATATCAGGGTCTGATCAGGAATGTAATTTTTTCCAACAATATTTTCAACAATATCATTTAAAGAGGTCTTCGATTTTTTGTTGGATAGATTCTATTCTAAACAGTAATTTGATAATATCCTTTCATGATTCAATTTATAGTTATCATCTCTTTTAGAATTTTTTCAGATCTCACGAAGGATGTATTTCGGCTGTACATTACAGTAAAAGCTTTTATATGTAAATTCGCATTTTATATTCGCAGTTGACATTCTTCAAAAAATGTAAATATATACTGAAAGGCTTTGATATTTGGTTGTGCGATCAGAGATGCAATATTGAGTGGTGCGTGTAGGTTGATCTTTTTTAGATTATGCAAAAGTTGAGCTTGTTGTTTGTCATACAGTGTACAATGAAATATTTGTGGTTTAAATTTTCTTCGTATGCCATACACATTTAGCATTTTTGACCATTCCTATGCGTGCTAGCGAAGCTGCAAGGTGATAATGATTGGCTTTCATTCGGTTTACTGAAAGGATACATTCTCTACTGAGATTATAGTTGGCATACCAAGTCTTTCGGTGGTTATTGTGGTAGAACTGAAAGTATGTTCTGCCGGTGTTATGCTCAGAAAATCGATATTTTGTGAGAACATTTTTGTTTTTTGAAGGTTTCAACCATGTCAGCAAATCTAGATATCCACAACGATTCGCTGCTGCTTTAGAAGCTTGGTCGACATTTTCATTTTCTTGTTGTATTATATATGTTATCAATATGGAAGTATGTGTATTTATTTTTAATTTGCATGATATAATCGTTGACTTTTATATTAATACGCATAAATTGTAAGCTTTGTAATACACTAAGGAAATCCACGAAGATGAGAATGTTTCGGTCATTATTTGTTATTGCGACATCTAGGGCGTTATTAACCCTCCTGTGCACAAGGACGAGTATACTCGTCTAAACTACATTGTTCCCATATGGGAAAAGAAAAACTCTCGTGCTCAGGAAGGTTAAGAGCAATATATTCCGCAGTTAAGACCTATGCAGTTCTATCGATACATTTGCTTATACACCAATCAAGATTCGGGCACATGCAAGCAGAACCAACGTTTTGGTAGTTACTCGATTTGCTACCATCTGTAAATATTTTGAGGCCGTCATTGTTTGAAAAAGTTTCATTAAATACTCTCTAAATCTGAATTAATGAAAAGTGGGTTACTATCTGAAACTAGTAACAGAATTGACTAAATATTGCTCAATTTCTACTAATTGAATGAGTAACATAATTTGGTTAACTCATTCAATTAGTTAAAATTCACTGATAATTAGTTAAATTTGTTACTAATTTCAAATGGTAACCCACTTTTCACTAATTCAAATTTAGAGAGTATGTCATGTATATTCTTACACATATGTCAGATTTTGCGGAGCCGTAAGTTTGCCTAACTAAACGACGTATTCTTATACAGAAACGCCATCAATTGAATCCATGACAATAGCTTGCACTCTCGTAGGACAAATTGCTTGTTGCATGATTCGAGAATACGAGACTTTGGATGAAGTTTTACTAGATGGTTGAGTCATTTTGAGTGTCGCGAGAACTAAAAACGTAAGGGTGTCTTGTTATCACAAAAACAAAGAAAACTAGTACTAGTAGCACTTTTTTAGCGAAACGTACGTAGAAACACAACTATTAATGTGAGAAGCGTGTGAAAAGACTCGTTTACGGGAGCACGTAAACACGTTCGCATAGTACAACTGCTCAAAGCCGAATGCTTTTTTAGGAATAACTAAAAATCCATTAATTTTTAACTTTATGACTTTTGGAGTACTTCAAATGTTAACAATATTTTTTTTTCATTCACAATTTTACTAGGAATAATAGTGATACAAAATTGCAGTTTGAGCTTAAAATATAGTGAAGACAACGTGGAGAAATATTTTGCTTGAGATTCAGCAGAAAATGTTTTTTCGGGTGGTGACAGTTTCAATAAAACCACTTTCTTTGTACATTTTAAAATTCTTCATTATCATACACTGAGAAGAAAAGTGCTAAATATTTTGTTGCCCGCTACACCTTAGTTGATTTGATGAATAGTTGTATTGACTACATATTGTTAAATTGGAACTATGATTCTGTTGGAAGAACTAATATATGGTTGAATTTACTACATATTTATATGTTAACCGGCAACTAAACATTTAATCAATATTACTGATTTTTGCTTTCAGTATAATTGTTTTCTAAGATATATGCAGAAGTAAATTTTATTAAATCAAGTGTACGTTCTTTGCGGTTATAAAAGAAATCTTTTTCTTTATTTTAATTAATACTATTGTTTTATTTGAACTTGCATAGTTAACAAATCAGTTGAGGTGGCCTAACAAATTACATAATATATTCATCAGATAATATATTAATTTTCTTTTAAGTTAGTGACAGAATAAGATAACTCAAGACCTGGTTATTATATAGTTCCCATTGAAAATTAAAGAAGTTGTTAAAAAAATAATGTATATTTTAGTGCAAAGTTTTGTTCTTCAATGTATGTTTAATTTTTCATATTATTGTTATATGACAGTATTGTAAGATGTATTTCGAATACGAAAGAAAAAACGGCGTTGTATTTTCGCGAACACCGGTAGCGTTGTTGCTATCTACGAGGAAACGACTTCCGATTTCAAAGTTCAGTTTGTGATGGAACTTTGGTCGATTAACTGTAACGACAACCGAATAAAGTTCGAGCATCTTAGACAGATTTATTTATTAGATCCCTTACAGTATTTTCAGCTCAATCAATTTATTAGCCATCCCATTTCAAGTTGATAGAATGACAGAAAACATGTAACAAGTGTGTTGTGAAAAGAACCAAAGTCTGCGCGAAGAAGGAGAAATAAATATCACAATTTACCATCGTTACTTCTCCTGTAATTTTCCATGAAAATTACCTTCTAACCAGGTCTCGAGTTATGTCAGACTATCAGAAACTAAAAGAACTTGAATATATTAATTCCCTCAACTTTTAACTTAAGATAAAGTCGTATAAAAAGTGTTGCCAAATTGGACAGCAACTACGCTTTTCATATTTAAAATATCAATTATGACCAGAAACCTGTTTATATGCCTGTTTGTAACTAAGAATTGTTTCGAATACTTAATTGTTTACTTAAATCGCTATCAAAAATGGTAAAATGAATTTTTATTTTACAATTACCCATTACTTCAACAAAATCTCTTAGGCACATTCAGGTTAGAATGACCTGCAAATAAATTAACTTTAAATTTACCAAAAAATTTGCATTAAAAATAATAATTACTGAAAGAGATTCATCAATAATTGAGTTTAGTTAACAAGTAAAAATATGCTTCATGTTCACATAAAGTTCTTAATTTAAAACGAGAAGTTATCATCACGATTTACAATGCTCGAGCTGTTCTTGTTAAGAACTTGAACGATAAGTATAGAGTGCACGCTATTTCAGTGTTTCATAATGTATTACTTGAAATAACTTCAGGTAACTATTACGGAAAGTCCATTTTTATTCATAAAATTACATCGGATCACGAATAACAATGGATGTTATCGATAGGTGACGGAGATTATATCAGACACGCCTTTTAAAATGTACATACTATCTAGATGTAATATAATACATATTAACCAAAGAAATTTCAGCAAATTATTGCAAACAATACATTTCATTCAATAATCAGAGGTGGATAATAAAGTATTGAAACGCATTCATTTTTAAGCGTTCATTTTGATATGTCTGATTCGCGGAAGCCTTGAATGCATTCCTGTTCGTTATTATGAATTGGGAACCGTAAGTTTGGAATCCAATATTCATTCAAAAGTCATATTAGCGATAAAGTGCTTCATGAGAGTATTTGAATCCAAATTTTCAAACAAGTCATTTCTATTTCTAATCAATTTGAATAAAAAAATACTATTGTCTAAAAAGAACCTCATTAATACATTCGAATTTCTGAATAAAATAATTTGATTTCTATCAACCTGAATAGGGAAAAGTACTTTTATAAATAATAGGGAGAAGAAACGGTCACTATAACAGAAAACAGTAATATTTTTTTAAAAATGTTTCTTTAATACCTACACTCATTCATTCAGTTTTGACTTTTTTCTGTTGTTTAACAACCTTAACATTGTAAGACAAAATCCCAAAACTGTGAAAAAATCACGAAATTCAAAAAAAATGCAACAAATTATTTGAAAATTTGTCGAATATCTAAACATTTCTATGCGGGTTATTTCAGCACATAAATTTAAAAAATATGAAAAATTTAAAAATTAGTACAAAAAATTCAAATATTGCTTTTAAAATTAAATTGCTCAAAATTGTTGTTTTATAATACTGCAAATTGTTAAGGATCAATTTTTTAATTTCAAATCAATTCGAATCTCAAATTTAGCATATATATTGTATAATTTAAAATTTTAATTTCAAATTTACATTATATTTTTTAAATTTCTACGTATCGAAATAAATGTCTATTACTTCGATATACTGTAAAAAGATGGTGATAAAAAATTATGTATATTGTAAATAGTACATTATAATATGTGTTCAAAGATTACATGTCTAATAAATATCACATGTCAAAACATTACGCCACAATATCACATAAATGATAAATATCACTCGTCAAAAATTACTAAATGCAAACTAAACCGTCAAATTAAAATAAGAATTCCCGTAATATGTCAAATTTCTGATCGAAAACAACCATCTCAAAACCTGCAACAAATAATTTAATATATTTAAATTCCGGATTTTTAAAAACTTTTACATTATTTTAAAGAAAGTTAATAAAAAAATCGATTTTTCAAATTTGAATAAACCTTTTTTCTGAATTTATAGATACCGATTGAACATATATCGCATAAATTATTTCAACACCAACTATAAGTAGAATTTATATCAACAAATTTCCAAAATGAAATAGCGAACTCGTCGATGAATACAATGTCGTGGTAGAACGCGAAATGTGAATGATGTACGGAGTGTGCATTGGTACGCCATTTGCATGCGAACGGTACGAGGGCACATTCAAATTTGTTAGATAACGGCAAAAGTGGACGCTATTTTCCCATGACACACAAAGTTCTGCATATAAAACTAGATATAGGCAAATTGCCAATCTTGGCGATTCTTTGTAGGATTGGAATGAACAAAGAGAAACGAAATGGAAACGATTATTGAATCGGCTGAACTTTTTCGAACGTGCAACGACCTCGAATTGCCGTTTTAAAAAATTCAGTAAAAATCTATCTCTTTCAGCGATTGGTTGGGAATCAAATAACTCCAATTACATTCAGATGGCAATTACGGTATTTGTCACGGGGTCTACAGCTGATGTGTATGAATGCTCTGTCGGACTTTTTTAATTTTCCGAGGCTGGGAACAACGGTGTAGGATGCAGCGGATCGTGAAAATCGGTAACGAGCTATTTCAGTTCAAGGCCACGTGTTTTCGCCTCCCGGAAACGCAGCATCGAGCGCAGAGGTCGGCAGAGCCAATGCTCCAAACAGGGATGAAATTGGGAGTTGCAGGATCGATCGGCGTTTCGTCATAAGGAAAGTGGGGCCGGCGCTTCGTGTCCGATGCAAAAGATCATTTTTTGTTTCTCGATCATGAAGGATCGTCCCAATTAAGAATATCAAATCAGCTGATGAAGATTTAAGGCAAAATATATATAATTAGGCTCTCCAAGTTGGGTATGCCGGAAATGGGTTCGCTATATTAGCGGAAAGTGCAAATTCCTATTAGTGAGCTAGTCAATTTTGTAATTAACTGACATGGAATGCCGATTGAGTAATAATTATCTGCCTGCAGCGATAGTACTTAATTGCTTTAACACCGTTTCAAAAAATTATCTTAGATATCAATCTATTTTTTAATACCATCCCAAGAGAATTTAAAAAATATAAATTGCTTTGCTCTACACGCAGAAAAATCAGTTACGTAAAATAACAATTTTTCCATTTCATGTCACATTTTGACATTCAAATAGTAAAATGTATTGATAAATCGTCATGACATAAAAAGCGTTGACATTTTTATGTAACAATTCTGACTATATTTTTGACTGTCACAACTAGTAGTTTACTGAATAGAAAAATTGCTACCTGCTATTTTTTATATTTTGGATCGATCCATATTCGTAAATGTTCCCTATTAAGTAGTTATTAGGACCAGGTACGTAAGTAGTAACAGTTTGTACAAAAACTATTTGGTCCATACGTTACTACTCAAGTATGGAAGCCCTAACTATTTGTATTCCTTGCAACGTATTACTCTGGAAGAAGTGACATTTCATTTTAAAATAAAATAGCCTCTTGTAGAAGAATGTTTCATTTTTCACACTATGCAAAGTAAACGTTCACTCTGCAGAAAATGAATTGTCATTCCAACAACTTTGCGCACTAGAACATCCGTAACAAATTGGATATCGGTTATTCAGAATATAGTACAAGGTATCCAAGTTTGTATATATTTTCACGTGGAAGCTGCGTCACTCTTGAAAAAAGTAATTAATGTTACACACACGGAGCTTTAAAACAATTTAACGATATCGAAGATTTTTTTGTAATTGGTTCAGGGACACGAGAATACATGTTCTAATCAAAGATAAAATCGTTAGAATTTCTCTTTCAAGAAAAATAAATTTCTTTGTATTTTAATACAAATTTTAAACTGTTATAAAATGTTTTATCAAATAACAAAACTTCTCCACAAAGATATTATTATTCTCTTTAAAAGTACAAAGTACTATAGAAGTTTCTAGAAAATATACTTTTACAAATAATCGTATATAAACGATCTTTAAGAAAATATATTCATGGAAGTAATAATTTTTTTATTTACTTGCTTTTACATAACAATTGGTTAATTAAAATTTTTACTTTTTAACCGAATTTTCGATGATTTCCATGGAAGTAACTGAAAACCCTTAATTTTTCTTAAATGTTTTACAAATCGCTGGATTTAAGTCAGGCGCTACAGGATTAAAGCATTCTCTACTTTTTAAAGGGTGAGAGATCAATCTTAATACAATGAACAGTATTGTTACTTTGGATTGAGTCACTCAATATCGAAGTCTCTTCCATATAATGGCATTCAATACTATAATTAAGGGCCACTTGTTTATGCAATAAATTGTAATTTTTACGGTCGATAAGGTCTTAAAAATGTGAAATTTATAAAACTTGAAATGTTTATCAAAAGTTTTTAAAAAATGTTCTAGACAATTATCGAAAGAGTCTGACAGATACCAACAACGAAAAGGGTGGTTAAACTTTAAAGTACGTTTTTAATTGTTGTAAGGATCTTCTTATATATCTCCGGTTTGTAAACGTATATTTTTTGTACCTTTAAATACTTATATCGGGCATTCCAGGTAAAAAGAGATTTTTTTTTTAATTTTACGTTAATATGGGTAGTCAGAAAAAAAACTTTTCACGGCCTTTCTCTTGAAAATATTTAATTACACGTTAATTGTTGGTGAAAAATCGTTTTGAAATTTATAATGTTCATTTTAACATTTTTGCTAGTCAACTGGAAGTTCAAATAATCACAGAAAAAGTGATGATATTGAAAAAAACATGGTATGAAAAGGTTTAATGTATAATAATTGTTGTAATTTTTACCACAAAGCAAATCATTTTATGCGCTTTTTATCCATTTTTTCTGATATAAAAACCCCAATATTTTAATGACATGGGATTATGAAAAAAGATTTTTGACCCCCAAAAACTAAAACAATTGTTTAACAGTCTTCTCAATATATTATATAAATATGTATGTATGTCTACCATGACTAACTAGTCTTGTGGTAATATACTACAACAAAATTGCAATGGCTAGATAATAAGGTACGCAGTACATTATATAAAGCATATTCGACTATACAAGTTCTGCATATTTTATTATCGTCATTTTAAAGAACACTCTTTAGAAAATACATACGAATGATACATTTTAACCCTTAGTTAGAAGCATTTTGGTAACCACATTACCACTTCGATTTTTTTTACTTTTGTTTGCTTAAAATCCCTTCAACGCATTTAGAACACTAAAGACTTTTACAAAAACAATTATGTTATAATCGTTTGTCTTTTATGACTTATAAATAAACAAACATGAAAAAATTACGATTTTATCTAAAGAGTACATTATTGACGTCATTTTTGAATATAATCGTTTAAAATTTGGTATGATTCAGTTTTTCGCGTGTAAAAGAATCGACTTAAAATTTAATCACGACTCAGTTTAGTAATCGGAATTTTTCCGTACAAAGTTTTGTTTGGATCAAGACAATGTTTGCATTTAATCCTGGATCTGAACTTTTAAAATCGGACGTCATATTTGTTATGAGCGACCCCAAAAATATATATATATATACAACGGATTAGTTGATTTTACGCTTATCTCTTCGGAGAAAAAAGAGTTCGAATTAATAATATGTATACAGCATGTATAAAAAATCAAATATCTCATTTGTTTTTAATTTTTAAAAATGTATTGTTCATGTTTTTGACTATTGTTTGCTTTTTTTATGATACTTTTCTTATTTCTGAATATCATTTCAAGATTGAAAATAGCATATACAAATTTTTATTTTGGACCCGCCATTTCGAATTTTAAAAGCCGAAATAAAATCAGTGTCACTTACTATCAGATTGATCGAATAACATCCCGGGAAGAAATGGATTATATATAATTATATACAATTTTTGATACAATTAGATCCAATTATATATAATAATATATGATTATATATGTTTATATACGATTATATACAATTATATACAATTTTTGATACAATTAGATCCAATTATATATAATTATATATAATTATATATGGATTTTGGCCGTATATAATTATATACAAAGCCGTCATTTATATACAATTATATATGCTAACATATAATTATATATAATTATATACGATTATATATAATTATATACGGCCAAAATCCATATATAATTATATATAATTATATATAATAATATATAATTGGATCTAATTGTATAAAAAATTGTATATAATTATATATAATCGTATATAAACATATATAATTATATATTATTATATATAATTGCATCTAAATTTATATATAATTATATATAATCCATTTTTTCCCGGGATATTTCACTTTTTGGTCGGCATTCTTGGTTCCGTCAATTTGGATTGTAGCACCTAAGGTAAGATCCGTAATCAGCTACGTCGAAAACCTTCGAGTAGCCAGTTTTAGCTTGGACAATTAAGTTTTCACTTATTGGTCGGTCATCTTGGACCTGCTATTTTGAATTTTGAAACCGTGAGATAAGATTCGTAATCAACGAAAACCCCCTAGTAACAAATGTCAGTTGCTTTCCGTGTACAGAATAACTTTTAGTCGTTAAATGGTTAACCTTTGATGAAATGTTTAAAGAAGAAATCATGTCGTTAGTTAATTTATACTACACTTTTACTATCGGCTAATAATAAAAATGTCGAAGAATTATAGTAAAACTTAAAGAAATTCTATTACATTTCACACAAAAAAGTCAAATTCGCGCATAGTAGAAATATGTACCCAAAGTATCATCCGAGATGGTAAACTTTGGTCATATAAAATCATATCCACTCAAACGCGCCGATCGAAAGTTTCAAGACATAAAATGGGATTTGATATCATCCTGCACGAGTTTCGTGAAAAGAAAAAATAACATCAGGAATCGCATCGAAGACCTTGGGGATTCGACACGACCAACTCGATAGCGATGCACCGATTCAATAGCTGCATGAACTCCGACGTTTCTCGGTCACGAAGGGAGACATATTTTGACAGAACTGCAAATGGCCAAACGAACGACTTTACTATTTCTGCATGGAAATCCTACGTTGGATAGGTCACGCGATGTCACTCGTCTTTAAATTGCATCGGTTTTACAATAAAGTGGTTTGTAATTCGATAAAGGGTCACCTGCAAAACTATTTTATTATATATATATACAATCGTGCAATCGAAATTATCTGCCAAAAATACCTTAGATCTATATTGATGCACAACTGCATTTTGGTTGAATCGACAAAACGAAACGATCATCAATATACCATTTTACCGTCACTGTTCGAATATTCATAACAGAGAGGAGGTACTCTCTCTAAATTTCTTGTGTGAAAATTCACGTTTCATGGAGTGAAAATTCAGAACGAATCTATACCAAAAAGACACTAAATTTTTACAAAGATATCGGGTATGATAAATAATTTCACACGAATTCGTTGCCAGACGACGGCATGAAAACCCTTTTTTGAATTTCACATATGTCAATATGTCGTATGTAAAACCCTATGTAAAACAAAAATTCAGAACAGATAGATACCCTCTAAGTTTGAGTGATAATTCACTCTTTGGGATGGAGTGAGAATCGAGCAGCTCTAGTAAATTAGTGAATTCTTCTCACTCTTAGCCAGTCAAAACTTACTCTGAATACATTGTAAATGTATACTTATAGAGTGAGAATTTATTCTTTCAGCAGATTGGCTCAATTTTCAATTCATAAAGAATTAATTTTCACTCCAAGAAATGTATAGAATAGCGTGATACCTTTCATAGTTTTAGAGGTGTCGCCCAAGTTCAGTATCAGCTTAATGCACCATAAGAAACTCTTTATAAATGGTAGTAAAAATGTATACGGAGGAGGAATAATCTGTTAAGAAGCAAAACACGGAATTATAAAAAAATAGTTAAATTAATTATTTGTGTAGTAGACAAAACACTAATAATTCTCCGTTTACTATTTCCAGATATTTAAATATGTAGCGTAGTACATGACCTCAACTGTAACGCAGTTATTAGATTAAATGTCTCCTTTAAATATTCCTGATTAGTAAACTGTAATAAAATTGAATAACGACATTTTTACACCAGTTTGTGCGTCGATAATTTCTATATAAGTTCATTAGAAAAAATGTTAGCACCATTACTTCTCACATAAATTGTTATAGTTTTAAAAACTGTTAATAAAATTTCAATAAAATTAATGCTAAAAATGTATATGCATTATTTTGTGAAAAAACCGTTTTCAATTATTTTATTAATGTATGCAACACTTTCAGCTCGAAACCCCATTGGGATTTATGTCTAATACGAAAGTATGGTGTCCATGGTTAAAATGTACTGTGCATAATTGATGTAATTCAAAATGGCGACTTCCAAAATGGCGGATGCAGCAATAAAAATTATGTGCACATTTATAATTTAGGGTTTTGAGGTCACTGTTTACAAATATTAAGTTAGAATTTCTATAGAAATATATGACTCGTCAGAGCACTTCGATAAATCGGGTCGCAATTTTCGCATTTGATGTCCGTCATTTTTAAATTTTGATCCCATATTCAGAACCAGCAACCTCGAAAACTATACTTCTTATTTTAATATAATGACACTATATGCATTTTTTCTCAAGTCGCCATCTTAAATTACAAAATAACGCAGAATACTTTTTAATAGTATATATTTTAATCCTAAGGGTCCATGGGCGTGGAATTTTCAAATTACACATAAATTCCAATTCGAATTGGAGGTGAAAATGATGTTTGAATTTAAAAATCGAATTTAAAAAAAAAGGCAACAACTTTTTTATGTACGATTCTATCTAAATTTTATTTAAAAATTCTGAAAGAGCATACAATTTTGTTAATGGGTTAAATGAAAATATTTTTTTGTCATTGTAAAAATAGTTATGGTATATTTTAAAATATTTTCAGTTGTAAAAGTGACATACTGTTACTTATGTTGTCCAATTTTATGACAGATTGTTTATGATTTTTCGTTTTTAGGCCCATTATGAATAAAAAATTATTAAATAATAAGAAATATTGATATATCGTGCCAAAAACAAAAAAAATGCAAGCAGAAAGTATTACAACATTATTACTGTATTATAATAGAAAAGCTACGGGTATTGTACTTATAAATTCACTGTCTCGTACTGAATTTATCAATTTCAAATCACTGTCGATTGAAATGTCTTTCGATCCATTGAACTTGAATTCCTCACAAGGATAATGTCTTTGACGACTGTATCTTAGCAGAGAGATGTCTGTAAATGTATTCAATGAAATTTCCATTTATCTTGATATCTCTTAATCCATTGAATGATTTTGTATATATATTCTACCATCTTATAATAAAACATTCAAGACAAAAATGAATAATTATTTAAAAAACTAAAGACTGATAGTAATGTGAATAGTAAATGTCACAAGTTATTTGAAAAATGCGCAAAATGAACAATTATTAGACCCTATATTTTCGAAAATTATCGTTGAATATTTTTCATTAAAAAAAATTAGTTCAGGAAGAATCCTCGCGTAAATGGATGTAAAAATTGAGCTCACATAAACACACTTTTATTACTTTTATAAGTTAAAATTTCCGATATCTACTTTTTCGAATAACTTTCTTTCTGAACCCTTTTTCACATCATTTTTATAATATCCATTGTGCATTCCATTTTTACATTCTAAAACCTACATTCCATACCGTTAATGAATTATTGAAATACTAAAGACAGTCAGTGCTGCTCTATTCCAAGGCAAATATTTATTAATCGTTCCTATTGGTACAAAATATGCTTAACGCAAATATTTGTTGATGGGAAATCAGAATTATGTTTGAGTTATTTCAAAGGCGAGCAAATTACGGAAAATTTCTCTTTGAATTGAAAGCGATCTGCAGTCTTTTTCAAACGAGATATTGCGATTATTGAATTTGTTTACAATCGTGGAAAGTTAATTGCACACCTGTAAAGTATGGAAAAATAATACCGTTACGAGCAGGTTTTATACATTATTACTTTGAAGGAAGGTCATAAAAATCATTCAATATATTACAGTTACTTTTCCAAACTAATTCTTGGTTTTGCAACTGATAAAGGGCGTGATCCAAAAACATTTTTTAACATTAATGAATCTGTCTATTGTTTGAAATTCACAATATATTTACTTTACAGGTGTATGTCAAACATAAATCCTGTTCGGCTTGGTAATTACCTTTAATCGATGTTATATACTGTAAACAGCTACAACATTCCATGGTACATGAAATTCATTTATAGTTTTCCTAGGAATTCAGGCGCTAGAATGAGGCCATGGGTCGAGGTTATACATTGTAACATTGCACATACAAAGGATAATTAGTGAAATATATGCTGGTCTATCTATGCACACACAAATTTCTATCCTGTATCATGCGCGATTCAAATAAAATTATTTCTACGGATTGAAAGATAGAAATTGCCGAACAAGGAGATATTCACCATTACTATCCGTATGTTTAAAATGAGGATGTTCATCCCCAGGTGGTTCTCACTACTATCTTAGGTGCTATACCTTACTATATTGATGTACAGATCGACTTTATAACATGAAAGTATCACTGCCATTAGTATCTCAGATAGTGACCATAAATATAATGTATTCACTGTTATTATCAGGATATTCATAAGTCTTTTTTCTCTGTGAAATTTTACTTTTTAATACATGGGTAAAATAGTTTATATATCTGTCCTATGTGGAATTTGTTGCGTTTTAAGCGAGCTTGAAGAAAATGACAAAATTTGAAACATGATCGTTGATCAAACGGAATGTTAACAAAATGTAATTATATTTAAATCGAGTTTCGTTACATTTTACTAAACATGTTCAGTAGAATATACTGCATCTCTTCTTAATAATTACAACACATATTTTAAAAAAGTATGCTTTCCATATTATTACTATTTATTCTTTTAAATTAATGACCTATATGAGATCACTTTGTTTGACATGGCTGAACCAGGCTGCTTAACGAATTTAGCGACATAAAAACCAACTTTTTTTAAGTGTTTCAATTCATTGAAATGTGTTGAAATAATATAATAAAAAAACACAATTAAAACTTCTCTTTAAAATTTGTCCTGCAAAATTTCTTCCTAAACACCTTCTCTATAAAAAAAAAACAATTTAATTGGAAACTCTAATACAAACAGTAAATCCTACTATATAGACAAGCTTTCCATACTTCATAAAGCTTATGTAATTAGTCCATCACATATTCGTCATGTATGCGTAATCATAAAGCAAATATTGATGGCAGGTGTTTGGTTTAGGATAATGATAATTTTCATACTCGAAATACAATAAATGATAAATGGTTGTATGCAGACGTGGAATCTATGTATAAAATGCATACAAAAATCGTCATAGATTTTTTTTTTGGATGATCAATGAAGGGTGAAAAATCTGCAATATAAAAAATTATTAATTTTAATCCAGATTCAGGGAGTGTAAATAAATAAAACTGAAAATGTATTGATGAACAATAAGTAACAAATATATCCTACAATTTAGAATCATGTAAATCTTCAGCAGAGAACCTTAAATTTCAATAAGATCGCATCTAACCGAGGTTACTTTTTACAGGTTTTTATTAAATTCAAAAATTATTTTATGTAAGGTCTTAGGTGTAAATCAATTTATAGGAACGACTGAAAAGCTCGAAAATTGAGGAAATTCAGAGCCTATGAATATCAAATTTTCAATTTCATTAAATTTTCAATCTCGTTTATGAAAATTAGAAAAAAGGCGTGTTCCTCTATTTTTCAAGTAGAATAATATATTTCATCAATAATTTAATTTTTAACATGCTATTCGTTTGTCTGCATGATTTAAAATGGAACGATTATTTTTGTATATTGGAATTACTTAATTCACCGATCACTAAATTTTCTGATTTTTTAATAGATTATTCAGAAATGTTGCAATGAAAAGTATATTTTTTTTATTGAACGTAATTTTCGTAAAATACGCTCCATTTGATGTGTTTTCTCAGAATTACTTAGCGTTGTAACGAAACTTGTCGACGGTATTCAATATCAGTGTATTGAAAAGTCTAATCCAGGAGCACACGGTAGAGTGATTCGATTTAAGGACGAGTGCTTTATTCGGTTCGTTTCTTTTCTATATTTCTCCACGTTTATATATAATATATCCTAAGAAAACACATTTTACTGCGGAGTGATTTATTTGAGTGAGCATGTAAAATGGTACACGCTTATTTCTTATTTAAACGAATCTTGAGGTTTTTTATTTTTCGGATTCCTTATCCGATAAATTGTACGGATTACTCAGAATGAAAATTGAACTTTTTGGATTTCATATTTTGTATTCTTAGTGTATTTTGTAATTTTTCATATATTTTTCTGCTGGTGCCAGAAATTAAATTATTATTTATGTGTTTCCTTTCATTGATATAATTCATTTCTGTTATATTCCAGAGTATAAATTTTATTATAGCAATGGTCAGTTCGTGTCATGACTTCTATTTCAAACTTACAATTGCAAATATTAAATTAAACTCTGATTAAAAAAATGATTAATTTAATTATGTTTTATACTGGTTATGTCATCACATATTTGTTAGTTACTTTGAATACCAATTTAGGCATTAACCACTAACCATGCATACCTGATAAAACATACATTCTTGAATCTTCCTCAGTACATAGGTTGACCGTATTACTATCGGATCAGGTCCTGATCACTTTTAGGTATAATGAAGTAAAGGGTAATCTTACCGCTATTGAGATATTTCTTACAATTATCTATATATAAATAAAACATTTATACGCAACTCGTGTTATCTGATATAATTATATAAAGATTCAACAAATTATAAAACATTGTACCAAAATAATAAACAACGATTTAACTATAGTTTTACCACATTAGCTTTACTCATTTTTGTACCAAACTATTTTGAATCTCGTTTCTTTCTTTATTAAAATTGAAAAGTAATATAGCCTATATTACTTCGTCGTGATAAATGTTAGTATAAAACACAAATGATCTTTTAATAAGGAAACTGGATAGCAAACTTTTCCCTGAATACATAAGTTGTATACTAGTCTGTAAAAACTTAAAAGTTCTTAAACAATGTTATGCTTTAAGTACCTTCTATAAATTTCAAGAAAATAAATTTTAACTGGAAAGTTTCAAGTTGCGGCAACTAGAAATATTTGATTAATACTCAACTTACAGGCAAAAGACGAATTTACAGAGAGGGGTAAAATAACCTCTCAAAAATTAGATTTAATAAAGCACTAAATATAAATCGAAAATATAACGCAAACATGGTAACGTTTAGGGTATTAAGTAATGAATTCTAATGATCATCTTTGAAAATATATTTTGAAAATAAAAAATGAAACTTTTAAGAGATTTAATATTTCACTCTTGGAATCTTACGCTGTGAAAAATGAACGTAATAAATTTTTCTTCTGAAAGATTGTGTTACCACTGGGAGGAGATAAAAGTTCTTAACGAAAGAACGCAATTTTAACGTTAAAAATGTTGGATAATAAGATTACTATTATTTATTATAATAATTCACACGAGATTTACAAAAGAGTATAAAATCTTATATCGAAACTATCTTTTAAAAAACGAAATGCAGTTATTTACAAAATATTATGTTTTTACTACACACATTCTAAATGGCACAGACGAGCAACGTGTGCTTAAAGCAAAATTAAATATATTTACTTCTACCCAAGAGTAATTATTAGTTCAACTCTTTAAGGACGTGACAGACACTTTTGAACGCAAACTTCAGTGCTTTATTGGATAATGTTAGGGGCAAAAAAAGAAATCCGCTTACAATGTTTCTTACATGTAAAAATCTTCTCATTCCGGTCCTGTTAAAAGTATTTAATATATAACTTACAAGCTCCAAAAACGCGTTCCAAAAAAAATACAAGGGGTGTTTTGAACAAAATCGAATTTTTTTTAGTTTTATCTTAAACCTGCTATTTACACCCGCGAAATAGGAACGAAGAGTACATGGAAACGTAATATATCGCGGTAAAAATGTTTCAGTTTCAAAATGGTGCCTGTCATTTTTCAAATTTGTAAAATGGCGCTAAAAAGCTGATTTTGTATATTTCAATTTGGCGGACGACATTTCTAAAATATTAACGAATTTTTTTTAAAGTGTTCACTAAAGGGTTTTTAAGCTCGATCGATACAAATATCAACTGAGATCAATGATTAATAATTTTAAATGGTGGATTACTTTTATATTAGGGACTAAAAATGATCGCTTAGAAATATGATAAGACAGATAATATATACTTTTGTACTTTTTTTTCAGGATGATTACCTAAAAATATAAATTTTGAGATCGACATATTGGAACGTTGTAAAAATTAATTTAACTAAATACTGCTGTCCAATAAATGCAGAAATTGTAGAGTGGAGCTCCGTTGCACGAGGATAAAACTGGTAGTTTTCAGTAATTAATTAAAAATTTACTGCAGAAATGGCGAAATATGCTGTACAAAGTTGCATTTCAATGTGATGTAAAGTATCCATTCTATAAAATATTCATATTTGATCCAATATTGGAAATATGGAGAGAAACCATGGTTTCGCCAAATTTTTTATTTTCACCCTATACTTTTGGTACTATGAATATAAGAGTACATTGTACAACTAGGGAGACAAATAGGTTTTTGTCGACGAGTCGTGTTTGACACCAGAGTGGTAATTCGTACGATTCTGTATACTTATTCTTCTTGTTGCACTTTCTTGTTCTCTGATCGTAAAATACTAATTTGCCCCCTATTTCACGGAAGTAAAGTAATACGATCTCCAATGAAAAATTGGCTTGCGGAACAATGGAAAAAATGTGTTTATAGACACGCTCGGATATATTCATTTTGCTCCCTAGGGAGAGAAAGTGCTATTTGTCCCAGCAATATACATAGAGAGAAAAATAGCTTAAAATAAGTTCCTAGTTGCACTGGTGCATTACAGGAGATTACTTGCACGAAATAATGTCATCTCGGAACAGCGTTTGAAACATAAAAATTGAATTTAACTGGAATAATCTGAAGATTTTAGATAAAGATGGGAACTTCAAGTACCTATTATCTCAAAAAGTACCACATTTAGATTACTTTTTGATGTCTTCAGTTTTTATTAAAAATTGATGACATGTTGATCAACGTTTGTTTACTAGAGTAACAAGTGTTTTCAAAAAGGACTTTCTTCTGAAATCAAAGATGTTTTCTGAGAAATCAATGGTGCTGTTGCTTACACATGTCTAAGAAAATTAAAGTCCCTGAACGGTGGCGCAGTAATTGTCGGATCGCGCACAGGTTCAAGGTCGCCTCGCATGGCTGCGTGACAAGAGAGTGTACACATTGTGAATGTGCAACGGGTACAGCCTCCGTATATGATACAACACATGGTCGATTCCCGGTCAATACTGGTTGTAAAGAGGGTTGAACCTCCAAGTTCGGAGCGACAGCAAAACCAAACAAAAGCCCTTTGGCACCAAAGGCTGCTACCCGACCGCCCGGAATGAATTGTTCCACGTTTCATGTAACTTCTTTTATAATTACAATACATAGTACGATTGGATACAAAAATTTGAGCAACTAATACGTCCGCAAACTTTTCTTTAAAATAGGGGCTTTTTCCCTTCAGCAATGCCATTCAAAGTGATATTTAGCTGCACAAATGCATTATAAAAAATATTTTTTGCTGATCTGATTACAGGGTATCGACCCTCCTTTATACGTTTCAAACAGATTGGGTTCTCTATTAATATTTTCGTTTGCCATATTGGGTCCGCTATTTGGAACTACAAATCTGACACTTGTTTTGTAATCGCAGCGACCTCGAAAATCCTCGAGTAACAAATTTCATGAACTCTCTGAGATACTGATTTCATCCCTCTGAATTAAAAAAGGGTGATTTTTATTCTTAAAATACAGAACGAGCCGATATAAACAATTACGTGTCAAATATTTTGCGATGTTTTAATACCATGCCGTATGTTTCAGAAAAATCGATGAATGAAACTTAGATAGGTTACTTATTGAAAGAAGACATTGTTGTCTTGAAATAAGACAATTGGTGTTCCAGTCTATAAATTCTTGTCGGAGAGATGTTATTGAATAATGTGTTGTACATGATTGATATTGTTTACAATCATATCTAACTATATTGCCATTGCCGATTGTGAAAAGATTAACTTGGTATATGAGGTTCTTTAATATATGTATTGACATTATTGATCTTATTTGATAATGTGATGAAAATTCTTGGAATTTGTCGGTCATGTGTAAACAATAATTTGAGTAAAATGAGTTTCGTACTAGGATGTCGTTTTATGCTCTTTAGCAGGGCCTCAATAGCTATCGAATCCAAAATTTTATATATAAGATTGTCATAAAGTAACACTTTTCACGTGAACTGATATCCCAGTTACATCTGTTTATTTATTTACCTTTTACTCAAATTCTGTTTACATATGAACGACAAATTCCAAGAATTTCCATCGCATTATTAAATTCAACCGGGCAAGAAATTAATAATAAATTATCTTATTTGATATTAATTTACAGACCTAATTATGTACATCTTTCTTGCTAGTGGTTGAATATCCAAGAGTTCCTCTACTTCATGATACTTTGACGATATCCTTACATCTTAGTCGAAAGTTTGATCGTCCTTGATGAAGTACAGTAATCGGTATAGTTAATCAAAGTTTCATGAAAAGGACTCGTGCAAAATGCTTCTTCATTACTACAGAGATTTAGAATAAAAAACATTTTTTAATTTTGCGAGGTACGAAATCAACTCTGTAGACCACTTTGAATCTCGGAAATTCAACATTCGCATATGCTTCTACAGGTCACTCTCTAAATTTCTTGGAGTGAGAATTCACTCTTTGGTTAGTGAAAACCGAGCAACTCTCAGGAAAGAGTGAATATTCAACTCTTTAAGAGTGAAATTTCAATCTAACAAGAGTGAAAATTCACTGTTTCCCTCCTAGTCGTGGAGTGGACAACTCTGGAGCAAAGAGTGAATTTCCACTCTAAAAGAGTGATTCTTAAAGAGTTGAATATTCACTCTTTCACAGGAGTTCTTCGGTTTTCACTAATTATAGAGTGAATTCTCATTCCAAGAAATTTAGAGAGCAGATGAAATGCAATCTATACTTAGATCTACATTTTGATTAGATATTTTTAATAGCTTCATAAAGATTTATTGAGGTTTGATTAATTTATAACTGTGTTTTAAAAAAGTTATTCCTAAAAATGGGTGCGGGTCGAAAAGTCGACAGTCCAAAAGCCGACACATAAAACAATAGACACCGACAAGCAAAAATAGTATTTTTCGTCCCTAGGGAGCAAGATTTTGCGCCCGTGGCACGAACGTTATTTTTTGTCTCAGTAGGCCAAAAAATGGAAGGACTGAAGAAAAAACTGTGAAAAAAACGACTTATGACAAACATGACTGAAAAGAAATGCGTTCTACAGCCACGTAGGAGTTGGGGGCGGGGGCGGGGCGAGGGCAGCCCCCCCCCCCATTTGAGACATGGTTATATATGTATTGTTAAAAATAATTTAGAAATCTTTCTATAGCTTTATTGAGTTTGAGGTCACAATTACAGTTTGTATAATTTTATGTTATGTATTTCGAACAGAATTCTTATTTATTATTTTGACAAAACAAAAGATAATTTCATTTATTCGAAAAGTAATATATTACTTGAATAACACTGACCGACAAAATTTTACTTTTTGTCTGCCTTTGACAAGCGAAGTATCATTTCCGAAGTATTTTTTCGTGCTGAAAACGATGGCGCTAGCAGAATTCTGCAATCACGTCACACTTTGGAGAAAAATAGGGTTAAATGTGTCAAAAATAGCGTTTTTGGCCATTATTCGGTTTATTTTGTAGCCGAATGGAATTTATTTTTAACAAGCGAAGTATCATTTCCGACGTATTTTTTCACGCTGAAAACGATGGCGCTATAGGCAGAATTTTGCTATCACGTCACACTTTGGAGAGAAATGTGGTTAAATGTGTCAAAATCAGCGTTTTTGGTCATATTTCGGTTAAGCTCATTTATCTCCAAAATGTGACGTGACAGCAAAATGCGGCTAGTACCATCGTTTTCGGCACGAAAAATAAGTCGGAAATGATACTTCGCTTGTCAAAAATAAATTCCATTCTGCTACAAAATAAACCGAAATATGGCCGAAAACGCTATTTTTAACACATTTAACCCCATTTTTCTCAAAAATGTGACGTGATAGCAAAATTGTGTTAGCGCCATCATTTTCAGCGCGAAAAAATACGTCGGAAATGATACTTCGCTTGTCAAAGGCAACATCAGTGTCGGACAGTGTAATAAGTAATGCTGAATTGGTATTATTTTTATTTTTTCACCCATTCGTTTACTAAACAAAACAAAACAATAATTATTTAATTTTGGATAACTGAGACTGTTTTCTTTTAAATTTATTTGCTTGTTATTTTTTGTTTGTTTACATTGTTGTCGAATGAACTGAATGAACGGTATTGTGATCCCCTCTAACCAAATGAAAATTTAGTCATACGATTAATATCTCCTTCTTCTCTTTCTAAGTTTGCGTGCTCGCAGGCGCAAAATCGCATTTTGCGGCCTACTGCGACAAAAATCATTTCTTGAAGTGTCCGTTTTTTAACAGTCAGCTTTTCGATTGTCGGTTTTTCGAGCCGCACCCTAATTTGAGTTGAGTATTTATTCTTTCATAATGTATTTTGCACTAAATTAAGATGCTTCTCTCTAAACCGTATCTGCGATAATTTAAATGGTTCTATTTTTATATGATATGGAATTGTTGAGATAAAACTGAATACATTGGCTAGACCAGGAGTCTTTGTGATACCGGACCGTGTTTGTATCTCCATTTTCTTTTCCATCACTTTTAAATCCAAGAAATTAATTGTATTATTGACTTCAAGTTCTTTTCTGAAGGTAATACGATTTACCATTATGAAGACCGTTAAAACTGATAATATAATATCTTCTTTCTGTTGGTATAAGATGGGAATCTCTATAGTCAACATATATTAAATACAAGTATCTGCAACAAAAAATCCTTAATAAATTCCATTCTTAACCCTTAGTTTAAAAAGAACAATTTGTATTTTCACCTGTGTCGAATCTGACCCTGGTCATGAGTCCAAGAGTTGAATTTGTCAGCAGGCGAAAATGGAGAACCCATGGGTAAACCACATATTTGTACGGAAATATTATCATGAAAAGTAAACATGATGTTTTGAAGAATTAAATTAAGACCTTCTTTAGAATCTACTAATGGTAAGGATTTATAATCTTGAATTTGTTGACATTTTTTAAAAGCTATAACTTAAACAATAAGTCTAGTTTAAAATTCTTGATAGATGAATATGCCTTAAGTAAGATGGGATAACTGGATAACTCTAATATCTTGGAGAGTAGCATCTGTCTGTTTGTCATTCGAATAATTCTGCATCGACTATAGGAGAATCCACTTCCATGGGCGACGTCTTCTATGGGACACTGGACCGAGCAGATGCAATTTGCGAAAATCTCGTGTACGACCATGCTGCAATTAGGTACATACGTGTCGGGAATCCGTTTTCAAAGGCAGCTCTATATTTAGATTCCACAGCTGCACTTACAACGAGGCTAATATTCCTTGTACAATTATAGGAGAGAGTCTCGATATCGATTATTAAGTTATTATATATTTGATAACAACTGCAAAATTATAAAATAACACAAAAACTGTTAATAGGCAGATCCAGTGGAGTGGCAGTTTTATAACGATTATTGAGATTGCGAGAATTCCGGAAAATTACTTTGAAAATTCGTGCAACGAACAAATATGCAGTTTTTGCGTATTTTTTATTTCCATGGTTTTGGGTGTATGTAACAAACGGGAACAATAAAACATATTCAATATCAAATACTATAGTTTCATATTTGATCGATAAAATTTTAAATCCTGATAAAAATTGCATACTTGTTTCACTTGACTCGAAAATGCTGATACATATTGTTTGATATTCGTCACCCAATGAGAAAAGTGTCTTTTAATCATAATTAGAATTCTAATGCCTAAATGCCTAAAAAGACAGTCTTTTATTCCACCTATATTTTTTTGAAATTAACCTAATGTTTTTCTTTTTCAGGCTTGATTTAATTTTTTCAATAATATCATGTACGTAAGTAATTGATAAAGTTTTTATAATTGTCTGGTTTTAACTTTATCATAAAGTTTCAAGAATTAAATTTAAATTAAAAAGACTTTCCTTAATACCTACTAATGGTAAGGTGTTATACTCTCACATTTATCATTTTTTACTTTGAAACTTTTAAATATCTCGAAAAATAGGCACTCTATGCAAAAATGTTATAAACCGAAATTTAATCACTCTGAGGAGTACTGATGTTAAAATCGGAGGAAATTTTCAAATCTTAGAAATTGTGTATTTTGTATTGATAATCTATTGCTGATTGGTAAGTGTGCATTCGCAGAAACAGTAAAATGACACAACATTTTATTTTGTTGACTGCAGCGACATCTATCGCGGAACGAGGAAAATGTTTTGGTTCATGGGAGGAGGTGGAGGGGGGATTTTAACATCAGTGTATGTAGTCTTCATAGTGATTAAATTTTGATTCATAACAGTTTTTCATAGTCTCTATTTTTCGAGATATTTGAAAGTTTCAAAGTAAAAAATGATAAATGTGAGAGAATAACAGCTTACCATTAGTAGATTTTAAGGAAAGTCTTTTTAATTTAAATTTAATTCTTGAAACTTTATGATAAAGTTAAAACCAGACAATTATAAAAACTTCTTCAATTACTTAAATACATGATATTATTGAAAAAATAAAATCAACCCCGAGAAATAAAAACATTAGGTTAATTTCAAAACCTATTAATAAAATTATAGATGGAATCAAACCTTATAAATATATTGAATATATTAGAACCAAAATAAATAATGAAAGATTTTATTACTAAACAGTTGAGTTATAGAAAATACTTCACATACGTATAATTTTCATGAAGAAATTCTTCATGAAAAAAGTACAAACTTAATTGACAAAATAGAATTTAAGATAATGACATAAGAACATATGATTGCAAAATAAATAGCTTATCTTTATAAGGAATCAATCGTTTATTTTTCTTGATTACAAATTATCTTGAAAAGTAAGGATGTAAAATTTAGAGTGAATGAAGATATTCGCTTTAAGAAGTTTACTTTAATACAGAATACTGCTTGAGAATAATAAGTGGCAATTTAAAAATATTACATGAATTCAGATAACATGCACTAAAAAATTATAATAATAAATTGAAACGAAGAAAATGTAATTGAAAAAAGTTTGCATGAGTACATTTAGTACGTATCTTCAACTCTTTAAGAAATGTTTATAAAATGAACATTAACATCATGTCCTTTTAATCGTCGTGTTCGTGAAATTTAAGAATTTTGTTATGAAATTAAAAATGCAATGAAATTTAAGGTAATTCTTTCATCAAATTTAATGTACATTATTGCTTAAATACCACATATCAATTTAATTTTTGCAATTTCAGTAACGTACATTTTCTTCTAATAATTTTTAACTAGTTTATTATGTGTCATTAACATTTTGTAACAGTGGATGGAATATCATTACCGGTTTCCTTCAAGTATTCCTGAAATATGCGAGCATTACATCGCGTCATGTATTTCGCAGACTGGTGTGAATTCCGCATTCTGCGTGATTTTGCATTACTTTAATAATGTCACGGTCAAGAGAAACTTAAACATCTTGTACATTTGAAATATTTAAAATGGTTTTGGAATTGAGACAATTTTTGTATTTCTTTCCGATTATGATATCATTACGTGTTAATACCTATTTTTCAAAAAATGCGCAAAATTCATTGTTACTATTATAAATTTTTTTTTTTTGTTAAACTAACTAACTAACTAACTATTATAAATTTTATAACTCTTCGGAAATATTACTGTATTAATATGTATTTAACATTTTGTTATTCCATTTATTCGATTACCTTTAAATTTGAGACTCGGGGTAGGGGGGGTTTAAGGGTTGCTGTTTTCCAATTCCTTGTCACATTTAAAAACGGTGAATCCAAAATGTCCGAGGAATAGCCGACATTTGAATGGTTAAATAGATATTTTTTAATTTCGGGGTTCCTGATTAAGAAACCGTTGTCAAATTTTCGAATCTAATATCTCGTTTATCCTAAAAAGATCCAATAAAGTCGTTTGTTACACGTGCAGGAATTTGTATTTTCCGTACAAGTAACAAAATGTAGTATATTTACTGAAAAAAAAACTGTGGCTTCGGACATGACACTAGCTTTTACTCGAAAACAAATGTAGACACTGTGACGTTAAAAATAAAACACGGAATATTGAATTATCAAAATTTTTCAATGGACAAAACAATCTCTATAGTTCAAACATATAAATAATCGTGTAAAAATTTTTACTTGTATTTTTAAATACTTCTTTCGGTACTAGAGCCGTAAAATCCGATTTTACGGCCTACTTTTAGTCCGTAAAATGAAATTTTACGGATCACGTGTAATACAAATCTGCACGGTCACAAACATAACCCATACGGACTAAATGCAGGCCGCGAAATCGAATTTTTACAGCTTTCAGTGCCGTAAAATAATGTTCGACACACGGAAAATACAATTAATGGTAATAATACACTGTAATGCTCTTTTTGTGAAGGTGGGTCAACTTTCAAGTGCTGGAATATGAATGAAGAATGTAAAATTGTAGCTATTATATGCCAGTTTATAAAATAATCTACAAACAATTTGGGAAATTCAAGCATTATAAACAAATTCCGTTGCAAAATAACAGTACGACGTTGGCGACAGATTTCCAGGTCCCTTTCAGTAGTCACCCATTTGTAGCATCGATCTAAGATATTTTGGTCATCCAAATTTATATGCAGAACCATCATTATTTAAAATGATTTATTATATTTTGTTATTCATAGTAATAGTTTTCGGCAAGCTTTTAAGATAAAAACGACCTAGATTTGATTCTTTGGAAATATGAAATTCATATCACATTTAATGATTGATTTTAGTAAACGTGCTGCCAAACACTAACGAAACTAATTCTAGTTTTATTCATATTGAACGAACAATAAATGTTTAGCAAAAAACGATGAAACTTCCAATGAAACTATTGATAAAAAAATTAAAATTTCGTTCAATTAAGATAGCATTTTGTTATTTGTACTTTAGCTCTGATTAATGAAAAATATTAATAAAAATGTATTATATCACTTTCTGCCAATATAAAATTATATAACCTATAAAAAATGTCATTAGTTTCAAGATTGAACCCTCTGAGTCTGCAATAATGAAAATTACAAGGGATTCAGTTAATTGTTACTGATTATAAAGAAGTAATTATTTTTGTAAAATCTGTCCCTTGTGTACCATTACGTAACATAATAAACTCTCCAAAACTAAATCTGATATCATAAAAGCAATTAAAACAGAAAATGGTATTTTATTCCTCGTTCGTGTAATTGAAGTACATAGTAATAATAAAACATATCCGGTATATATTGCTTATTAATGAATGCATAAAATCTCTGTTGGGATTGAAATTTCGTAATTAAAAATATAAGTATATCTAACGACTCCTTTCATTTATTTCCATCTACCAAATTGACTGGGTATTATTTCCTCCTACCCGGTAATAATGCCTACACTGTTCACGTCGAGAGAGATTTAACTTGGCTCAGGAGCTCTATTTCATTTCTCTATAGAAGAGCACTGGAGCAGCTCACCTGTCTTCATTCTCCATCTCAAAAAAGAAAAAGTTGTGAATTATTGCTATATTATACTGTTTATGGCCTGCAAATTATACGTCTCTATCATAGAGTTATATTATGCTAATTTTACGTACTGTTTTTATTACACTTTCATGAATTTCACACCTTTTTAGCAAGTCTTAAAATGAGTATAAGTAATTTTAAGACGATGTAATAATTCATAACATCTGCACTTGATAATAAGCATTTCATTAAGTAGGCTTTGATTTCTCAAACAATATAGCCTACTGCCATAAATTTATAAAAATAGCGAGGAATTTCACTGACTTGACGCAAGATATTTCCGCTCCTTGACAGTGTAATTTCGCTTTATTGAAAGATAATTGTTGCTCAAAAAATGAGGGAATATGTAAATGTTTATTTCTCTTTGCAAACGCGATTACAAAGTTAATATAAATAGTATTAACGGTTAATTTATTATTATTAAGAAAATTAAAAAAAATTCTACATAAGAATTTTTATGGTTTATCTTACAAGAAGTCAAGAAATTCTTAATCTTACACATATATGTATATACTGATTTAACATTTATCGAGAAGATGTTGCATTTATTTGCAAAAATTTTACTTTATTAGACTACAAACTTTACATCAAATTTTGAATCTCTTTTATATTTATATTTTCCATTCATTATCTTATTTATATCTCTTTGATAAAATCTTACTTCATTCATAAACTTCATCATCATTTTTTTTCCCCTCTTTTAGACGATATTTTTATTCAACAAATTTTGATCCCAAACTTTTGATAGGCGGTGGTACGCGTATGTATTTCCTTTTTTATAGATTTTGTTATTTCCGATATATTTTTTAATTTTAGCTCCTCTTTTTTATTATTGTTCTGCAACGGGTTAAGATTGTTTAGTTTTAATTTCTTATTATCTGTTATGGCTGCTTTTATAAATATATTTTGGTCGATATTTACAAAATTTGATAAGGAAAAAAAGAAAAAAATAATCCACGAAAAATTAAAGGTATGTAAAAGAACATCAGCTTAGTTTCACAAAATTTTGACATCAAGGCAATGTTAAGTTTTGTAGTCAATTTAACGTTCTTAATTAATTATCTTTTAATTGGTTACAAAACATTACGTATATGATATATAATGTGTATCATTGGTCTAGCCTCAATGTCTCAGCAATTCATATGATATTTTGTTAACTTTGAGTGCAAATGTGGTTTCCATTCTTGTCAAGTGACATCAATCGTGGCATAACAATGTGCGGATATCAGTTCCGTCTTCATCCCCGACCTTCTGAAGGCTGAGGTGCTTCTAATTCGATTAAGTACCGCTTTTGTCAGCACGAGCGTGAATTAATAACTATAAATTCGATTTATCGATTAATCCCTCTATATCTTTAGCGGAGACAATCGAGTTTTTTATATAACCCACCTAAACTAAATTTATCCAAGAATGAGAAAGTATTTATGAAAAAGTTACTTTCTAATAACAGCCAATGTAATACGTATATCTACATTACAAGGAATATTTTATTTTTTAATTTGTTTTTCAATGTTATATTGGAACGCAGTAACAGTAAAATAAAAAAAATAACAACTAAAGACATACATGCGAGAATTGATCTGGTATCGTACTATCGTTAATAATATCAGTTTTTAAATATTAAATGACTGCGACGACAGCTTTTTATTTTAATCGTTCGGACATTGCTCCTAAGAACAGCCCTCGTTTATTTTCGACCACACTTGTTGCTTTCGCATAGTTTATCGTAACATAATTTTAGCATGAATCGATAACAGCTTTTTCTCTTTAAAAATTTCTCAAAATAAATATAACAATTTTAATTTACACGTGCTCCCACTTTCACAATCTATAATTTATCACTTTATTCTGAAGAGAATTCCGAAATACCTTTCAGTTCCTTTTTAATCGTCCAAATGTGAAAAATTGGTACAAGGATTTATTTACAAAAGATAATTTTTAATTGAGAACATTCATATTTTTTAGGGTGCTTATTCGTTTCAAATACAATAGATATTCGCTTCTGAAACTTGTAAATAAAGCAGCACTATAATCATTAACGTAATGAATCGTTATAATAAATAGGTTGAACAAATACGCCCTTTAGATATGAAATACTTTGATTTCTTCAGTAGAATCGGGATCAGGTAATTTTTTATATTTTGATCAGCCATCATGAATCCGCCATTTTGAATTTTTCAAATTCGAGTTCAGATTCGTAATCAACGACCTTAGAAACCTCCGTATATAAATTCTCAGGTGAATCCAAATGAACGTTGGTCTGTGACTGCCATTTTTCCACTAGCTACTCGTCGGAAAGGTGTTAATGTTTAATGCTTTATATCTCGAAAACTGCCAATTTTTTTGCTTTGAATTCTTTAGTTTCGAAAAATTCATTTAGATAATCAAACCGGCAAATTTTAAAATATGTAAATGCATATTTGAGAAGTAAAGTTATCGAGAACAAGCTTATGATTAGTGGGAAAGTGAATAGAAACCGGTATCATAGTGATATAGTAAAAACAAACTTAAACAATTTTGTCTATATATAAAAAAGATCGATAGTATTCATAATTTGAAAAGAATAAACGCTCGAGAAAAAACGAATGTTCTCAATTAAAAATTATCTTCTGTAAATGAATCGTTGTACAAATTCTTCACATTTGGATGTAGACAAGTTATTTTTCATTTTACATAAATAAAATATATTTTACTGGCCGTTCTAAAAATATTTCGACTATTGAAAACTGTATAAATAACTATTGAATTTTTTCAATAAAAATAACTCAGTTAAAATGAATTTTGAAAATATTACAACGAAAGTTACTTTTTTTATGATTTCAACATAAAAAATCATTTCATTTCAATTCCTAAAAGTTCATGATGCACTTTGATCCGCAAACTTTTGCTGTTTTACATTTCAAACGAAATTCCGAGATTTTAGAACGGTATACAAATGATTATCCATTAACCTGGTCCCCAAAGCTACTCCCAGTCGCATAAGAAAGTTCGAAATGAGAAGCTTTAATATCCTTTCAAAACTGCAAATGTAGAAAGTTGCTACTTTCAACTTTATGCGTATTTCAATTGATTTTATTTTCAGTTTTGTTTTTACAATCTGACATTCTCGAAGTAGTACCGATTGCCTTCATGTTTTTTTTACAATTTCTGATAAGCATATTATGTGATAGAAATATTAATTTACAGGATATAATATTTTTTTCATATCGAACAATTTGATTAAAATTATAATACTTTTTTAAATTTGATTTATGCAACTTATTACAGAAGATTATTTATGCATTTTAAATATTAATTTAATAATATGTCAAGAATTAGACGTCTTTTAACACTGCATGAAAAGACAAGAAAATTAGTAACTGAACAGAAGTATAAAGTCAGGAGGTCAATACAAATTTATAACATTCTTTATTAAGAAATATATTTCAATTAAGCAAACATTTAATTGCATTTGTTGACGTAAATTGCGAATATATTTCTAATACTAGCCGAAAAAAAGCAGATAATACCGCAATTATGGTGCAGCACTCAAGTTGTAAAAACTTAATTAACCCTTTTAGGCCAAATGTGCAGAATTTGAAAACGGGATTCAGCGTGATGGTATTTTCAACCTGATAACGACTTTCAGGCATCAAAATGGAATCTCCCTATGCATAGGTCGGAGTTTATTACATTTCACTTTTTATTACAAAAGCATTGAGATGAGTATGGCCTATCAATTAGTGTATTCTATAGTTATTAACGTCAACGAAATAATTTTTTCGCCCTCCCGGGAGTTCCCCACCTATCTCAGTTTAAAATTCCGGGACATATATATTCAAATTTTACACTCGCTCACATGAAAAGCGTTGTTCATATTACCCCCGGTAGGCGATTGTCTGTAGGCGCAAAACTTTATTTTTAGCCCTTAATATTCCCATTAAAAAAAACTAAATCTCGTTATTTTGAAAATATAAATAAAAAATGATGCTCGAAATCGTCTTTAAATTATAATTAATGTTCTATAAACTGTGGAATAATTTAGTGTCAGTGCAATTTTCAATTATTTATATTAATCAGGATAGGACGAGACATCAATCAGCACCACCTCAAGAAATGGTTTATTAAATATCGGGGTCTAGTAACTATAGGTGCTTTTGATAAGTCATGCCTTATCACAGCTGGATCAGCAGTGATTAATATTCAGACAACTTGGAAATTATTCCTTCCGATATCCTTTAGTGTAAATGTGAAATATCATATTTGAATTTTGATTTGAATTTCAAATTAAAACCGTCCTTCAAACGGAACTAGTTTGCGTGTTGCTCGTTTCTTTCGGGAGCTTCGACCTTACGGTTGATCAAACATTTCTTAAGACTTTCTCAATTACACTTTTAATCAATTTTTAAATTACTAAATATAGTGGATCTGTGTATTTTAATTACTTGCTTATTATTGCGATTAAAAGAAGAGATTTTCAGATTGGATCAAATATTGCGGTATAGTTAACATAAGAAATGTTGACAATAATCCATGCTTTTATGTAATTCTGTCCAGTTTGGGTTTTAATTTATATGCTGAGAATTATTTGCGCAATCGGGAATTGCTGATTGGCTTATTAATCATGAAAACTGATTGTGGAATGTTATCCCTTTCGTGCTTGATTGAGCGTTTTTTTCTTAATATCGATTGAAAATCCATAATGCTCATTGTGTGAAAACAATTGTTTTAAGTGATTTTGACAATACTGACTGCCGTAGACGATTTTTTACTGCATCCAAAATATAAATTGAAATTAATAACTGGACCAGCGTTCAAAAAGCGACTTTAATTACATTTTCTAAAAGTCATAAATACACTTTAAACGAGGGCCAGATCAGAGTGCGATCTGAATCTGGTAAGGACTGGAGGCTCGAATTTATTATGACATAAATTCTGTGCAGTTCATATAACCGCATAGTGGGTGACATCTCGACTTTACTTTTGGTTCCGTTAAAGAAATTCTTTTATTCTATATTCATATATTTGCAACATTATTTTGTAACATATTTTGTATTTTGCATTGTTGTATCTATCCCTAACTATATTCATTACACATTTTTGCACCCTTTTAATATCGTATATTGTAAATGTTTCGAAATCAATTAAAAGTGATCGATAAAACGGTTTTCTAACATTTTTTTTTAAATAAAAAGAACTGATTTGTAATTATTAAAAAAATAAAAATTTAAAAAACGAGGTCGCAGTATTATGATTCAATTTACTGGAGTAATCTATTAATAAGCTGCTTATTTATTAGAGGATTAAAATTGAACACAAATTATTCGATCAATTGCACGCGATCCTAGGCAGATTAAATTACACCACTATCCATGAAAACGCGTGATACGAATTTTATTTAACACAGTAGAAAAAATCGACACGTTTAAATATATATTATTAATGAAAATATATTCTAGCATATTCACAGATATTATATAACAAGGGATTTCAAGAGTTATATTGATTATCGGATAAATTCAGTCATTATCAAAACAAGTTTCATATTAATTACGATTAAAGGCAAATTTAAATCGTGATGCTACAAGCACGGGCTGCGTAATAATATATGTGACGTTCAACATCTTAACTTTAAAAACCGGGTCATCTTAAACTGAAAAACGCTCAATTATTAAATTGTTAAGTTAGCCTTAAACGCACCACTTTTTATTAAGATGTGTTTGTTATTTTGTGACAGGTTTTTAAACATGCACATTTTCATTGTAATAATCTTGCGAAGTATATTAGTAAGTGTAGGTAGGATGAAAATTTGAAAATGCTGGTTGATGATAAAAAGCGTTTTCAACAAAACTGCACGGAAAGAAATGTACAGAGGGTACAGCCAGAAATATGGTTATTTCAGCCATAATATGGCAAATCCAGCTATATTTTTTCCAGAAGTAACCATATTTCTGGCTGTATCCTCTGAACATTTTTTTCCGTGTGATATATACTGTAATGTAAAAATATGTTGAATACCCAAATTCTACTTCTTTACTCTACCCCCACCGCCTTCGGAATCCAGAGTATTACATTTTCCTCATTGATTCAAAATACCGAGAAATGTAAAACTGCAAAAAAGGCTTATATTATATAGAAAACAATACTATTAGTATGATATTAAAAAAAATTCGGACTCTAAATTCATTGGATTGAAAAGTCACTATCACGGAGTGAATACATCATTTTAATACCGTGATTGTGTTTGGAACTTTTATTTTACGCCTGAAAGAAAAAAGTAATTTAACTAAGACTTAAAACCCACTAGTATACAAAATAAAAATACATTTCCATAACGGCAATAAAATATCACCCCAAGAGTCGCTAACGCTCCTAGCGGCTGCTGAGTTACTTGCTTATCATCTAGACTCATTAAAAATTTCAACTCTTCTTAAATGAGTGAAAATATCAAGTATTTTTAAAGCTGTTTATAAATATACTCTTATTATTGCAGTGATTTTCTCAGTAACTTTACAAGAATTAAATATATACTAAAATTCACTGAAATGTATATCGGCGGAGCAAGGATACTCGTATTTTACGTAATTTTGATTAGTCAATCATTAAAAAATTAATAAAATATTTACGAAGGGTAAATAATTCTTAAGCTTAGGTTATTTTGGACATATAATTATTTCTTGTTAATAATTATTTCAAATAAATTCTTTTAAACATAAAACACCAGTTACAAAACTAAAAAACAAAAATTACTATATAGTTAAATACTCTCTTAATTCGAAACAGTACACTACGGTCGTATACGGGCGATATAAGGGTTATAACTACGAAGACACTGAAACAACTGATATTTGTAAAGGTTTCGCCCTAGGGCGCGAAATCGGGCTGCAATTTTCGTCGTCATTTTTTTCAAATTTTCCGGCAGTTGAGGACAGGTGGGTCCAAGCACCAAAATATCACTTTAACGGAGTGAATATATTCACTTATTCATAAAAGTATTTTAATTTTCACTGCATAAATAGTGTATTGTCGCTCAAAGAACTGTAAAAAAGAGAATCATAAATTTGTCGAACTTTCTAGTAATAATCTACTGTTGAATTGCAATTGTATTTATCCTTTCAATTTCTTAGAGTGATAATTAACACTATATGAAGGGACAATTGAGCCACAATGAAGAGCGAGATTTCACTTGTTAAGAGTGAGGATTCCCTCTTTTACAAGAGTAGCTCAATTTTCATTCCATAAATAGTGCATTCTCATTGAAAAAATTGTAGAGAAGACGATAGTAAATTTGTTAAGAGCAGGCTTGTGTTTCTATTAATAAGCCGATACTAATTTGCAAATCTAGATATACTTTCTACAATTCTTAAAGTGATAATTATAAATATATGGAATGAAAAATGAGTCTCTCCAAGAAAGTGGAAAAATGAATTGTTACTCCAATAGTGAATTTCCCTTCATAAAGAGTAAGTAAATTGTCACTCCGTAAAGAGCAAGATTAGATTCGTTAGGAGTGAGAATTCAATATTTCCATAAAGTGGCCAATTACCATTTCACAAATTGTTAGGCTCAAAAGCCTAAAAAACTAAGAATTTTCATCTACACAGGTACTAAAACAAGATAAGTCGCCTAATTCAACCTCCATTTAACTTTAGATCTCGAACTTTCAGTTAAGTATTTCAACAAACCCTACGCTTTGGAATCTCCGTAAAGCATACCGAACAATTGGAAAATCAAACAAGAAAACATTTCTTGCTTGAAGTACTTAATTAGGTACCAGTTCTCCCAGGTTAAACCTCAGATTTGAAACTAAAAGTCAAACATTTCAATGAGTTTCCAAAATTTAAAAGTTCGACGGAAAAATGGTGTCATTTTCATGTAAGCCACATTTTAATATTTTGGCGTCATAAAACGGTGCATATAATATCTAAGTAGGGCATCTAGATTTCCCGGCAATCATTCTTGTGCCAAATAGGTCTACTGATTTTTGGTCCAGTTACGGTAGCTGGATGATACATCTCAATTTTGATTTTTTTTAATATTTAATAAATTTTTGCGAAAGTGGTATCGCATAGGTCGTTTAATCGGAGATTAACGGTTCATCAATAACTTTCTTCACGTTTGGAGCAGTAAAACTAAAAGCCAAGATTGAAGGTGATCTAGGATCTTTGGAGATTTGCAAAGTCGCTTTTTGCGGATTATGAGTGACATCGTTGGATTGATTAATGCCAACCCCGTCTTATTATCATGATACTCCTCTCTGGTGGACTATCGGAGAACTTGTGAAAAGAGGAAGCAGCTTATCCACGGCTTGTCGCACACCTGCGCGCATCTGGGTCGTTTTCAGCGGGGATGAAATTTCCCGGTCGCCGAAGACGTCAACGACTACGTACACGACGGCCCCGCATATCGATCCGGGGCATCCGGATCGAGACCGTCGCGGAATCCGCGCAAGCCGAACATGCCCGAACACGACCGAGGATGACCGAGTTTGGTAGCTCGTCGCTTTCGCTTTTCACCGGCTCCAGCACACTCGTCGACTCATTCCAGCCCGGGATGCCATGCCCGAGGCGGCCGGTCCAAGTTACACCCGGAAGTGCATCCTTACCGCGCGAACCGGACGAACATCCTCGCCGAAGCCGATCCTCGGCTCCTAGTGCGGTCGCGGTGCCGGTTTCGTCCATTTCTTCCTTCTCTTTTTCTTCTGCCAATCCTTCTTCTCTTTCTTCTTCCTCGACCAGGAGAAGCGGAGGATCCCAATCGACCTCGTCGACTTCCTCTGGAGGAACCCGGCCAACTAATTGTAATTGTCGATTCTCCAAACTTTTGTCTTTCTCTCCTCGTGTAGTTCTAGTAAATGTTATGAAAATGAGTCGACAGAACCAATGGTTTTTACATACCAAGTGAATCCACAGATTTTCAAAAATTCTGTTGCAATCATGGAAATAAAACTGAAACCTAGAGTGACTGTCGCCTCGCACGATTTTGTGATGCAGAGATGTGGAAATATTTTTATTTTTTTTTCAGTGCATTTGCTACGAATGCGATTGGAGCGCATGGGATGCCGGTAATCGCGCGATATTTTCGGTTCTGACTATTGTAGTGTAGATGCAAGTTTTCGAGACACTCTTTCGTACTTGTTGATTTCTAGTTAGGTTTTAGAAATGGTTGCATACGTACGATTAATTTAGTTTTATTCTAGAATGTGTATGGTTATTTTATTTCATTGGACGTCCGTTACATTTTGCACTTGAACGACACGCATTCGATTAGTCTATTCTTATCGTCTGTGATGTAAACTAGTTGCTTTATTTTAATAGATTATTTTTATTCTGTATATGAGCAACGATACATTTTCTAATAATATTTTAAAGTTTATTTGATCATTAACAGCTTTCCAAGCAGGCTTATCTGGCGTAAAATTAAGTTTACTTATTTTTTATTCAATTTTTTAAATATTTATCATTTTTTTATTCACTTATTAACATAGAAAACGGTTCAGAATTCATGTTTTATGTAATCGTGTCCTTCACGATGTGATCAAAATGTGCGTATTAATATTAAAAAAAAAAATAAGAACATAAAAAATGGGGTTCAAATACAAAAATATCTGCGAAAAATTCAGAGTTTTTGTCCAAATGATATACGGAAATTTTGCTGAACAAAAAGTTCATCAAGGAATCAGCTGGTATTTTTACAGAATTTTTTTAAAAATTTGCTTAAAATATTCCGCAAAACTATCAGTTTATTCTTTGACCATTTCTAAGGACTTTTGTTCCGCATCATTTTTCCGAAATTCCAAAATTTCTGAACAAATCTCAAAGTTTAAAAAAGTTTTAAAAATGTTCAAAATATTCTGTGAATACAGAGTATTCTTTTGAGAACTTTTTATGCAGCTACAATTTTACGGAAATCGCTTTCAAATAAATATTTTTGAACTTCTTGCCGATTTCGTAACGTTTAAGACACCATTTTACACATTTATTGTTCAAGACTCAACGATATGATTTCCTTACTTCAAAAACAGGAATTCTGAAATAATTTTAATGTAAAACCTGCGATACAAATAGAAGCTATTTTTTAAATTATTAACGCACTATATATTTAATGGTATTAATTTTCGAAAAATCTAATAAAGTATTCCAAAAGTTTAAAAGGTTAAAAAATGTAAATTGTTTAGAATCTATTAGATACAACCGTTGAATACTAGTAAAAAATGGACTTTCAAGAATAAATGAATTGAATTTCATCTTTCTGAGAAATTTTGTAATTGTTTTAGACGTTTTAAACAAACAGTAGGAGTTTTCAACATTGAGTTTCACTTATAATAATATAAAAATGGTGAATAATGTTTGAAAACTAGAGGGAACAGCAAAGAAAATAACTAAATAAAAAGTCGGCATTTTTTCCAGACTTTATTTGGATATAAAATAATCCCAAATTTACTTATTTTGAAAATAACATTAAAATTATTACAGTTTTGTGCGCTAAAGTTGTTATTATTTCCATTAAATCAATTAATAATGATCTCAGATTTAAATAAAAAATTGTTACGAGTAAAACCTTGTAAAAAATCAATAATCAAAAACGATATTTTCAATTTATTTTATTTTCAATAAATAATGAATGTTTTTGTTACTAAATTTTACTCTATTGTTAAAAAATATCTTTAATGTTTGTTCTTCACTTTGTGTTGATTGCATCGATTGTTCAGGTTTGTTGAAGAGTGCAAATACTCTGGGACGAAAGCGAATGCAAAGTTTCATGAATCACAGATTAGACTCACAGCCAATTCACGTTCGGCACACCAGCATAAATTTTGTTAATTAAATTCTTGAATGACATAAATCGCTTCGTTGAATCTCCTTTATGTATACATTTTGCCCATTCCAATAATGAATCACAATTTTTGGAATTGGAAATAAAAACTACTCTCTCAAATGGAATTTATTCTTATTTGTTATAAGTGAAAAATCAATCTTCGTGGAGCAAAAATTGAAACACTTTAATAAAAGAGCATTTTGTTACTCTTTACGAGTGAGTTTAATTCCCAGAAGAGCTAATGTTAAAAATTTACTCGATTACAAGTGTCACTCTAAATTTTTACTCTAAGAAATTAAAGAAGGCGATATGATTATCATTTTGATTGATATAAGTTCTGTGTTTACTAATTGAAACGCGATTCTTTTAATAAACATTAATACTACAATGACAATCCTTATAAAGGCATAACAAAATAAAAATCTTCAAAATATAAGATAAGATAAGAAAGAGAAATACATGGAAATCCGTCTACTACAATAGAAAAAGTTAATCATTGAACGAAAAACTTAAACAAATTATTTATAGAATAATAAATTTCTATATTTCACATGTTAAAGAATAATAAATAGAAATATTCATTACTAATTAAAATATATTGCTTCTATTCAAATTACCACTGACAAAAATATTTTGTTTTTAATCTGCAAATTGTGTGCCACATTTTTTCAATATTTGAAGAATAGCATTATTTTTTGTTTACTTCCGGCGATTTTTAGAAATGAGCTCACTTAATTCCCAAGATTACATATCTTTCGCATCAGGTTCAAATAATTTATATTCAGGCACCTATTTCAATGTGAATTTTATTAAAAAATGCATTATTACAATTTAAATTTTCTTCTGGTCTCAAATATTAATTTACAAAAAAATAAACAATAACAAAAGTAAACAAAATAAATATTATACCATAGCGGTTTGTGATCATAATGAGAGTATTTTTTCAGTTGATTCATGTCTTTTTCTTCCGTTTTCATGAAAATCAACTTACAAGTTGCATTAATTATCATTATTTTTAGGTTATTATAAAATTCCTCTTTTTTCATTAACCAAATGTTTGGACATCGATTAGATTCATTAAATGTGGTAGTTTTACATTTTTAGTTGTCTTATTTACTAAAATAGTCAAAGAATATTTTAGACGTAACAAAATATATAACAGTCACAAGTAAACATTTATTTAAAGTAAGGAGATGTTTTCTTAATGTAAATCGGATTTACTAAATCTAAAAAGAAGTAAGTAAGAAAGAGTAAATCTTTATCTCAACTTCCGACTAATCAAATAAATATTTACTGAAATACAACACTCTTTTTCAGTACAGATGATTAACAAATCAAGGTTGCAATACTCGTTTAATTTAGTTCGGTCTTCTTTCTTGCTTCTTTTGTTACAGTAGAATTAAATGCAAAATTGTAGAATATAGAAGTTTTGTCTAAAAACTTGGGTATTATTATTATCATTGTATATTATTCCTCCACGATATTATTAAAATTTGATATATTAGAAAAAAGATTTTTGTTTTTAGCCAGCCAAGTGCAAAAAGTTCATTGTTTCAAGAGATGCAAAAAGTGATATTTAAGTATAAACTATTCAGTAATGTAACAATCTAAAGGGTACTACAAATAGAAAAAATAAATAATTTCTTTTTGTAAAACTTTTAGCCTTTAGCGACTTAATTAACAGTTTCATACACTGAAAAATATAACAAACAAAAAATTGCAATCGGTTTTGTGGATTTTCAAATGTTAAAAAAAGTGCGCTATAAAAAAAAATTACGACTTTCGATGCGAGGGGCGAAAGTAGTATAGTTTTTCAAAACCTTATGATTTTTTCCACTAAGTGGCACGGTAACTTAAAAAGTGTAGTTTGAATCAATTTTATGTGAAGAAAGCACTCAGGCATTATTTTTTTTGAAAACTCACTTTTTGAAAATGATCCGATTGAAAAAGTTTATTTTTTCCGAAAATTTAGTTTCATTCATGTTTATAATTATATTTTAGTTAAGAAAATAGGCACCTTTTTGCGAATTAAATGTCTTAAAAGTACAATACGAAATGATAGTACAGAATAAATTTGGCAGCCTTTCATGAAAACGCACATTTCCTTTTCTATCCGGAAGAAAAAAACTACAGGGCAATTTCTAACACAAATCTGTTAATGTAGGTTCATTTTTTTCGTGTGAAACTAATTATTCTCCGTCGATCAAAACTATTGGATGATATTTTCCAACATTTTCATCACATAAACAAATTTTCTTTACTTATCAATTGTATTAAATTCATGTTCTATATAGGAAGTTTCCTAAATATTAAAAGTATCGCAGAATCAATGCGAAATAAACATTTAAAAAGTTATTAATAATGGATAACCTATATTATATCTTGATGTTGATAAAAGATGTGATTTAGAAATTTAGCATTTCTAAACTCCTCTAAGACATTCTGAATTTTTTTATTATCCAATTAGCGATTAAAGCCTGTTGTCTCGAGTTGTTTTAAATTAAGAGTGACTTTTAAAAAGATCGATGGGTCTACACAAGTAATGAATAAAAACCATATGAACAAATTCATAGCATGGATTTTCGTGTACTTTTTTAAACTAATGAATTACATTTGTTATCTGTTATTACATACCCTTTCTTTCCACCAATAATTGTTTTATTTCATAAATCTCTGATATGTATTCTCCACTTGGCATTCTGCAATTATTTTATTCAATAAAATGCTCTCTATATTACTGACCCACTCTTTTATTAAGAGTGACCATTTTACTTGAAAGAATGGCTGAATTTTCACTCCAAGGCATTTTGCGAGTTTTCGGATTCCCATTATCGTGGAATAAAAATTCTTCTAAAAAAGTACTGAAAATATGTTATTAAATGGTTAAAATGGTTTAAAATAATAAATGTCTTTTAATAATAATTTAAATCACTTATATTTCTTGATAAGCTATATAAACATATATTTATTCAGAAAGTGCATTTATTTTTTTCTTAACATTCAAATCAGCTTGGACCTTTATTTTCGGTACATTTTGAAAGTCTCTTTAATATATTCTTTAACACTAACAATTCTTTAACAACAACAACTGGTTGTAAAAAAGGGATTTAGCTTTTTAAAACATCTGTTGAACTGTGTCGGCCGTTACATCCCAAAGTAGACAGCTGCTTCTATTGCACATTTTTATATTGGTTAAAATATTGAATTTAATTAAATTATCTCATTTCAAGATTTATACCGAAAAAATAAGAATAGGAAGGAAAAGCATAGAAACGTTTGTAACTAGTGGTAACTTACTTGAAGTCGGCCAAGTAGTAGTTGAATTTCACAATTCAGAGTATTCAACTTTCTTTGTAATTAGAATTTTAAATTTGGAGAAGGTTTATTTTCATTCTTAACGTTTTTTTAAATAAGAACACGGAAGCTGACTTAGACGAAGGTTAAGCTCTACCGCAAAATAATCGATCACGGGCAAAGTTCGTTAAATTAACTGTAAATAAGTAACAATATGATCGAAAACTATTGCCTCAGGATAAAATACATAAAAATAGCGGCAGTGGTTAGTTGCCGTGATTACTAAGGGACACACATTTACTAACTGAATAGAAAACTTCACATATATGTAGGTTTTAATATAATAACTAAATAGCAAGACGATCGTGTTTAATTTTTTTTAAACAGTTGTTAGAATTATGGATTGTGAAAAATTGTTTACGATGTTTTGTTATTATTTTTTAATTTGTGGAAAAAATGAGGACCAAACTCCAAAAATGATATATGTCGTATTTTGATTCATCATAATTCAATATATGTAGATCATATTGTTATTTGTATGGTAATAATAAAGGTACGTTTAACAACAACTAAAAGTGGCTGCGATTAGTTCTAATTTTCTGATGTTATATCTTCTGTATTTTAATACCTGCTGTATCAGTACTGAAAATATTTTACGTTGAGGAAAAGGTAGAAATTTAAAACACGTACTGATATTCAATGTTTTTATTTCGATATTCATAGTTTTATTAGTGATTAATGTTGTTGCAATAAATGTTGTTTTCAATTTCTTATTTTCTTATTATTTTTTATTATTTTAAAGCCAAATGTCCACATTACGACGACTCAGGCTATGTTCCGGTCGCACTGCAGATAATTTTCATTCATGAAAGAATGAATCTTTCACTACAAGAGAATTTAACCTTGAAAGTGAGAACAATTGTTCGTTATGTGCAGGGCTATCGAATAAATTATCATGGAAAATTAAGTGGAATTAATTGAATACCTAATTGATTCTCATTTGAGTTTAACTATAATTAACCAAAGGAAATATTTCTTAAATGATTAATTTTAGATTACTAGATTAGCTAAAATTTGATAATTTCATTCGAAATTTAGCACATAGATTTTGCTCAGCCTACTATTGTGATTACTGTAGCTACTCAAGTTACAATTCAAGAAATTGCGTTACTATTTAAGTATTTAGTATATTATTATTATTTTAACATGGTTCATCGAACATTGCAAACTCTTTTAAAGCGCAGGTATATTCTTAATTGCACAATTACAGTTAATACAATATAACTGATGAATAATAGTACTACTAATGTAACATAAGTAAAAGTAATTAAATATTAACATTCGGAACGAAAATGTTTTAACATGTCAGTACAAAATAAATAGTAAAAACAGTTTTCATCGCTATTACAACAAAAAATAGTTATTATCCAACGTACCTATAAAAAATGTTTGAATTTTTATAATCATTTTTAAAGTGAGCATTTCCGGCCATGAGATGGGTTAAACTGGTGAATTAACATTTCCAAATAGATTTCTATATTATGCCATAATTATTAAAGACTCATTTAAGGCTAATTTAATGTCCTAATAACAAATATAGTGCTGATCAATGTTCAATTAAAAAAATAGGAGTATAACAAAGTATTTATTTAACATTGTTGAAGGGAGAAAGTATTATTTTTCTTGAAAGAAAGTTTTGCTTGACCTGCAAAACTAGTTGGTTAAACAAATTTTGTCAATGACTCATACTTTCTTCTTATCGCTAGTTAAACGTTTTTTAAAACAAGTTACAATATTTTTTTTAAGAACAATAATGCTTTTTATCATGAATAATACAATCAATATAATCATTAATTTCTTGGAAATGGTAGTAAATATTTTTTCAAACATACTATATTCCAGGGTCTAACTACCTTAAGAGCTCATATGAGGCTCTCGAAGCAATCCAAGTCCACAATTTTCCAGGTAAATTAACACAAAAATAAGATGTTTGCGGAACTTAACTCGCAAATTGGACAGTCTGCAAGGTGCAACTTCCATGCCGTATATTGCAAAGAACATGGACAAAAAACTTGAAAAATATTATGTTGGCCATTTTCAAGGGTGCTCGTTTTAGGTTTCATATATATAAGTTATAATAAATAAAAAAAGGTCCATTGGAAGTGTTATTTCGCCAGCGTAGCGTATCATCAAGCTTGTTAAAAATAATTTTAATTGCATGACAGATAGAGATTTGAAGTAATGCATATTTACTTTAACGTACATATCCAAAATATAATTATTATATACACAAAATATTCGTTTTAAAAGTGAAGAAAAATTGTTTAGATTAAGTTAAAATATACGCCAGAAAGTATTCAGGGTGTATATGTATGGTAATTTGATATCAAACTTAAGTAAATTAATTTTCATTTATTGATTATTCACTTTATATGCCAGCTGTGTACAACAAAAATGTAAGGTATTTTAATCTTTTTTTGTGACCTGACCAAACCACGAGAAAACTATCGCCTGCGAATAAAATACACAGATGAAAACAACACACAACAAAAAGCTAAACATTCAAAATGGCGGATCCATTTTTGAAAATCAGACGACGAATTCTTAATCAGCAACCCCGAAAACCCCTGTATAGTAATTTTCATGAACATTAAAAATTGTTAGAAAATTTTGATCGCCATATTGAATCCGCCATTTTGAATTTTGGAAATCTGGCTACAGATTCGAGTTCAGAGACCTCAGAAACATGGATATATGGAGTTGCAAGAAAATTCGTTTAGCCACTTGCTCTAGGCAATCATTGCAAAATTTTCATAGCCAAACACGGGGTTAAGACCGCCATCTTGCATCATCCATGTTGAATTTCGTCTTACTAACGTTCCTAACTTTTATTATAACTATTTATGCCAGCAGATACAGAGATGTAGCTCGCAAAAGACAATTATTTGAAGAGAAATCCTCAAAATTCGCGACTTTTTTACGTTTAAGCCGCCATTGCAAAAAATGGCAGAATATAGCGTCAACCTGAGACCGGATTTGGAAATATGAGGAAAAAATGTAAAAGACATGATTATTCTAGAATGATTTATTGATTCTTACCCTAAAAACGAACGCCGTAAACAAAAGGTAAAATGTAGGGCATTTCAGGAAGAAACGGGTTAAAGTATATAAATATACGACAGAAATAGCATTTAACAATTTTTAATAATCTTCATTAAATGCTACGATTAAATCATCGTATTGCAGTTTATTCCATAAAGGCGGGAAATAGGATTAAAAGTAATTAAAAGATTAAAAGTCCTTCAAAGTATCAATATTTGTGTTGTAGAGAATCTGAACGAAAGTAAAGTTTCTGGTATCTACACACAGAAGAAGGATTTAGCTGGTCCATTTACACGATAGTATAGTACGGAATTACACAACTATAAAATCGTTTATTTCATTGCAATATAGTACGAATCATTTTTTAGTTGAGCTGACGAAATTATTTCAATAGCGTTAAATCGTCAACTTAACAAAGGAGGAAATTGGCAATGACGTTTCCAAAGGGTTTTTCAGAGTACTAAGAGTTTTCCCTTAATGTAAAAATGCAATATGTAAGTTAGTAATAGCGTTAATAACACGTTGTAAACTGCAGCAATAACATTTATGTTGACTTAAAGTTAAAAGCATATACTTCGAACATTTCTTTTAAAACGAATTTTGAATTACCACATTGTTTTAAAAGAAATTTTAAATTGAAAATCTTCGCCTCTTTTAATATTACAGCGGTATTTTTTCTTCAATTTACGCTCATAATTATCATCCTTAATTAAACGCAACGCTTCAAATTTAGTTTTACATGTGTTTCTCTTTAAATTATCTCTAAATTAGATTTAATTTCTGTCTACTTATTAAGCATGCATCTTATTACACTTTTGTAATATTAAGAATCAATAGTATTATTGTATTAGTTCAAAACTGTTAATTAGAGCAATTTCAATGAGTCATGATTATCCTAAAGCTTAAAGGTTATCCAAGGTGTTGACCTTGTTTAGTCTTATCTTTTTATTTTTTAAAAACGAATTTGTGAATTCATAAAATAGGTATTTTAGAACGTGTTTAGTCATAGTATCAACTTGTCTCGCTGATCCTGAAATCCCGCTTGTGGTTTACTATGAAATCCAATTTCCTATATTACATTAAATGAAGGTTCGTTATCGCCTTTCTACAGTTTATGCTATGATCGTTTATGCTATGAATATTATTAGATTCCGTTTGATGTTAATTCATGTTGTATCATATTAAAATATTAGAAAGCATAAAGAAAATTTCATTGTATTCTAAACATTTCCGATGTAAATGCTAGTCAGAATAACTTTTTTTAGTAATTGCAGCAGTTTTACTAACACCACATCCAAAAATGAAATGTATAGTATAGATAATAATGTTTCCTATTTAAAGTATACAGTGTACGTAGCAGTGATTCTATTATGCGCTCATGTATATTTCATAATGAAATTATCTCTGCGTTATTAAAAAAATCGATGCATAATAGGGCTCTGCTGATGAAACTGCTCTATTATGATCTAATATTAGTTCAGAATACTGAAAATATCGGGTATACTTTTATCACTAAATCGATTTTATCGACTATGGTCGAATCATTCTAACAGATTTTTTTCGCGCAATACAATTTTAAGGCCGCACTTAATGGAAAATATACTGTGCGGTAGAAAAATGTGTTGGATATGTACAGAACCATTTCTAGAAAATACACATATTTCAGAAAAAAACACATTTTTCGAAATCGTTTAACGAAATTAATTTTTTAATGTTAAAATCATTAAATTTTCGGTATTTAATCGGAGAATTTTTTATAAATACTAGACTTCACCTATACAGTTTCTTTATATGGTAAATTACGTTATTTGTTAGGACAACGTTGTTGAGAGCAATTAAATTTGTTAATAAAAACCTATGAAATCTTAATTCCTTCCAATATTAAAGTAATTAATTGTTTATAAATATTTAAATATTCTATTACATAAATTTGTAAGATATTACAAAATACAATGAATGAAATGGTGACAAATAAAAGAAAGGGAAATATAAGCCTGAGAGGAAAGCTGAAATTCTAATTATCCTTGATGTCTGTTAATAATTCTTCAAATATACTATTTTTAATAAAAATTCTTAGTATATGAATAGTATACATTGTACAATTATTTTTAGTATCGACTAATTAAAAGTTGATTTACAGTATTGGCATTATATTGGTCAGTTACAAATCTTTAAGGATAATAATACGTAAAAAAAGGAGTGTAATAATAAAAGAAAATTGTTTAAATAAATAATAACATTACGTTTCGACCCTGATTGGGGTCCTCTTCAGAAACGGTTTCTGTCATCAATTTATATTCAAATAAAGGCCGAACAGGCTTTATTTCCTTATTTTTTAAGAATTAATAAGCGCAAGAGGCCATGACAGGCAGAACACAGACATAGGACGAGAGAAACTGAAAGCAGATATTTTCAGTGCCGATAAACTATGAAAAATCACTCTGAATTAAAGTATTACAGCTGCAGCTCCTTTGTAGGAAATATCCCCGTTTATTATATTTCTGTTCAATGCAGTTTTTGCAAATTCAAAAACATCCTAGCAACAACGCATCATATGAGAACCACTGCCATCGTTCGTACAAAACTATTCGTAAATTCTGCAGGAACTAACTGAATTCTTTCTGTTTGAAAAATATTAAAAAATTCCCAACTACAAAAACAGAAACATGAAAAAACAAATTACAATATGTTATCATCTTATTTTTATTATAATGTCGAACGTAAAGCAGAGAACAATTTTGCGCCAATGCTCGACACAAACTATCAAAAGTTCAGGCTTCAGCCCATTAAAAATCAACATGACCTTAGCAACCACGTTACCAAGGACTGTCATTGAATAATAAAAGAAGAGCAAGAGCTTTGTTTTTTTTTCAGTTTATGCCAAACCTTCATACGAAATACATTCTGTTAACCTGATAAATTGTTATAATCTGGTTTCTCGTGTTCCCGTTTTTTAATTCTTCAAGAATTTCTTGTATGAGGGATGCCCAGCTGCGGTTCTTAGAGTGAAGTGTTGTTCCTTAGACATTTCATGAGCAGATACAAGTTTTTAGTCTTTGTTTTTGTATTTGAGGATGTATTTTTTAGGTGGAGGGTGGAGGCCGCATGCCGCGGAAATGTACGTGCAGAACAGCAACACCATGTAGTTGATTTTCCCCGTTTTTTCGAGAAATTCCGCTTTTTCCTTTGTTTCTATGTAGATCTCTATTTTCGTGTTGAAATTTAGAGCAAGGAAAAACTGTTGTATAAATGGTTTCGTTTTATCTAAATATTTCCTGTATATATACTATGTACTACTATACAGTAGAAAAAACTCTATGTAAAATGTAAAATGAAAAAAATATCATTTCACGATAAAACCAAGCTAACAAAATAGATTCGTTGTGAATCATTAATGTATCGTTTATATTAAACTTTTACTCGGGCTATGTATGAGTACAACTGACGGAAGGTAATATTTCATGCCTACATCCAATTTAAACAAAGCTTATCTTTGATTTCCGTACCTATAACAAGCCTTTACGAACCAAAATTATAAAAATTTAACATGAAGTTTAAACTCATTTCAGTATTAAAACGCGATGGAAAATATTTTGAAATAGACTTTTTTTATTGCTCAAACCTCCACTTTTTCGACTGGTCCATTGTAAATCATTGCAAATTTTTAAATAAAAAGTTTGGTATAAATATCATGTCAAAAATATTTAAGTTTTAACACAGGAACTTCTGATTTCAGAAATTTCCAAATGGAATCAAAATGGCTACTAAAGTACCAAATAAACGATATAAATATATATTTTCTAAATTTCTAAAAATCGGCAGAACTGAATGATGCTTGTTACTTCGGGGTTTAGAGGTTTGTTAAATACGAATACTATGACAGTTTTATAACAATTAAAATGGCTCATGGAATATGGTGGACGATTTTTAACAAAATTGAACGGATTTGTTTGACACTTATTACGCAAGAGGATATCGATCATATATTAAAAAATAAATCATAATAACGATTTTTAATAAAAAATTGGGAATAATTCGTTTCTTTGTAAATTTGCAATAATTTAGGATGCACTACTCGAACGTGAGAGGTTTGAGCAATACGAAACGTCTATTAAAATTTATACAGAGTTTTAATACTAAAAAAATGTTGTCGAAGTTGTTAACTTGCGTACATTTGGTATTTAACCCATTAACTCCTGAATAACACAAAACTGAACCGCGACTTTGGGCTCTCACATTTTATTCAATCACCGTTTGTTACTCCACTATATTTTCTTGATTTTGTTGGGTGTGCTCTACACGATGAACTCATTAAAAACTGTGACATATTCCTAAAAAAGACCGGCTTCGTGGCTCAGGGGGTAGCGCACTGGACTATGGAGTCGTAGGTCGTAAGTTTGATCCCCGTCCAGGGATTAGGGAACAATATTTCGAAAGCGATTTTCAAGCAGCAGCTCGCTGATCGCAAGACGAGCCACATTGTTTTCGTTTTCCGCCCGATATAAAAATCGATATAACTTATATCTACTAACTAGATTTTTACCAATCTTGTGCCTTAATGTACATTGTTGTGCGTGGAATTACACAGAAGCAGGCCATGACAAAAGACCAATGGATAGTGTTGGAGGAGTTTTAAAAAGGACAGCTGATAAACGTGTAGCACAAGAAATGATATGTTCCCCGTCCGGTGAACAATTTTTCGATTTCGTTTTTAAGCAGCAGCTCGCTGTTGGTACTCGAGCCACGTTGTTTGTTTACGTTTCGAAAGTATTGTTTATCTGGCTGAAACCGAATCATGACCGTTGCTGTACTCGATGCAGGTTTCTGCAGCTCCTACATTTCATATACAAATATGAAGTATAGAAGCTATCTCTAAAGTCGACACTGTTAGAAATATTCAGAAATTTCGGATACTTTTATGTTACCGATGTAGCAAAATAATTTTACTAAATCCTGTAACAGAAAGAACCATTACGTTATATTATCAGAACATTACAAACTGTAACAGAAATTTCAGAAGGAATCAGTGGAACACGGTGACATTACTTTGGTTTGTAGACGCTAAGTGCGACCGCGCACGCATTCAGAAGTGGAATTTTCATTTGGTCATAAAGGATTTCTCGGTCAACCATCAGTAGTTTATAACGAGTGTCATCCGAATATTGTTGAATTGTATAATGTTGATTCTTATTAGTAGGAAGGCAATAAATAGATATATATCGTATTTTTTCTACCCTGATGCACATTTACAAAACAGTGTTGTTTTAGTTAAATTTTCTATTTTTAATAACAGGGTAGTCTTCCCCAAACGAAGGACAATAAATCATAGAAAACAAATTTTACTCCCCTTATACTATTCTGTTACTCTAATTAAAAATTCTAAAACAGTAACTAAATTCTGAAACGGTAACCGTAAAAAGCTTCAGTTACATGTTTCAGAAAATTGCTACAGAAATTTCTTACAGTGGATGTACAGCTCTCGCAAATTTAAGAAATCAAATATGTTATTCTGTAAATAAATAAATATTTGTCATTACAAAGAATTTAAGTTGGTTCGAGACAAAACAACACAGCACTTTGTGGTTGGGAATCGATCTCGCAACTTTATTAATGCGAAACATAATGGACAACAAAAAGAAACACACCAAAGTTTGGTCACTTTTATTAATGGTTTTTAGGGCCTTAAAATACACGTCTAATCACGCCAATTGAAAAAGCATCTACAAAAATAGTAGAATAAGTATGCTGGACATTTTTATTTTTATCTTAATACAGTAAATAACTCTTAAACAACAACAAAAACAATTAAGAATTGCGTTTTTACCGACTTAATGGTTTAAATGAGGGTTACTAATGTTAAGCACACATTATTTCAAATTTTTATAAAATTTCTGTTTTTTTTAAAGTTTTTTACAATTCTAAATTATTTATTTCATATTCAATTGCATTATTATTAATTTAATGATAAAGACATTAATCTTTTGAAACAGAAAATAATACGGTTGAGTTTACTATCGACTGAGAAATATTTTACAAAAATATTCTTCTGTTTATATTATCAGAAAATATTTTATTAGAATACTCTATTCGTGTACTATTCTTCGTACAAAACGCGGAAAAATTTGCATCATAAGTAATGAAAATACACATCCCTGCTGGAGTTCGAGCCATTCTTGTTACTCGAAACATGCAAATTTGATATATATGCATCACCGGAGCTTAAGAACATTTTCATTTACTTTGTTGTTATTAATCAAATACATCCTGAACGTGTTATATCATACAATGAGAAAGGTCGTTTCTGTGAATATTATTAAGGAAATATGCATTTCAACTAGTATAATTAAATTACGCAGCCTTTTAATAGGAATGAATTACTATTCAATGACAGAAGCTTTCATCTTTTCAAATATTTTAAGTGTTTAAAACGGTCGAGAAAATTGATGAATAATACCAATAAAATAAATAAGTTAAGACTTTGTGAAAAAACTTTCTTTAGATGTGCACTCGTGTAATTATACTTATACCACTAAGAAATCGGATTTCTGCTTTTATTCTGAAGGATTAGAGTCTTGAAGAAACGTAAACTATATTTCGAAGCAGACTGGAAAGATCGTATTGAGCCATTTCTGGTTTATTTAATTTACTTGCATACTGTTGAAAACTGTAAAAAATACGGAAATGCGTTAAAAAGTTGTTAATAAATTATTTCGAATTTCGTCCCTTTTTTTTGAAATCAAAAATTTCAATGGCTATTCAGGGTAAAGATAGTATATTTTTCTTACAGGTTTTGTTGCATTTTATATGTTTTTACTTTTCATAAAATCCTTGCAGAGCATTTGAATTTATGTAGATCGTGTGCTAGAAATTGCTGAAATTTCGTGCCTAGTTAGTCATGTTCAGGAATCTGAAGAATGAACAAATAAATTTAACATTGCAGCATTTTAGAGATTCGAAAAATTTGCAAAAACTTCAATACGTTAATCCCAAAATGGCGTCCGAAATGAAAATTTGTTTGAAAAATTTTATGATGCTCTGCGTCTAAAACAATTAATTTCCTCAAATAAATGGTGGGAATGAAAAGTTCTTAGAATTTACCGAATAATACATGGCAATTTTTTCTAATTTTTTTTTTAAAGTTTGAGAAATGTTTTGTATTCCGCATTGACTACAAGAACTTTCCATGTTTAGCATTTCAATCATTTTGCAAATAATAAGAATACAGTATTATAAATCTGTCTTAAAAATCTTGTCATTTACTGCAAATTTCCTATTTGAATTTCCATTAATTTTACGCTTACTCGTGTAAAACTGCGTTCTTGAGAAGTAAAAAGATTCGCAAAAGACAATTTAAAATTCTATTGTGCAAAGTAAACCGTTCTGCATCGAATTTCTCGCAGCGCATCTCGTTAAATGATTTGCAGAATGAATTCATTTAAGCTTTATTGTTATGAAGACAGGGTGGTTTAAATGTGAAAGTTACGTGGTCGGTCATGACTTGTCTTGAACGAATTGTGTGGACCGAAAGCTCAAGTTCAAGGTCGCTTGGCCGCATCGACCGCATGACCTTGGACCGTTCATTCCGTGCCACGTGACGTATTCGTCTGAAGTGCAGTGGTCTTGTGCCAGCCTCCTATACCTTCTATATTATAACTAATACAATTTTTCGTCATCACATCAAAATTCTGGCAGAGATTTATTGCTTCTATACTTTCAATAGACGATCACAAAATGCAGTACACATCCCGATGTCACAAGTGACCAAAGAGAAACAACTCACATTGTGTGGACGCGTGGATGCTACTTTTTTTATCACTATAATACAATAAATCTGTAGTTTGTCATTTACAATAAATGTTTTGTTGCGAATTTACCTCTTTGCGGTAAAGTGGTACATACGTTGCACCATCTAGAATTATTCACATTTCATTATCTTTCTTGCAGAATATAAAAGATACGGGGACCAAACCTGTTAACATTTCTTATATAGAACCTAAATAACTACTAAATTTTTTTTTTTTTAACATTCCAATTTTATTACAATCTGTCTTGTTGACATTCAGCAATATTTTTGTTGTAGAAATTAATCGTGGAAGGTACCCATCCAGTGATGCGCCCTTATACAGATATTCTTAATTATTATATTAAACTAACACTTATAATATCAATTTAAATAAAGTTAAGAAGTATTATGTCACTGGGACTACTACTAACTACTAAATAAAATTATTTTCCATTTTAATGTCATTATTATAATTTATATTAACAAATGAAATTGAAAAAACGGTGTTTTATTTCCAATAAATTTATTTTCATGCAAACGATAGAACATTTTTTTACATATTACGTCCTTATTGGACATTATTTCACTATAGTTTCCAACGGTTGTAATTTTTTTAATATTAATTCTACAAGATATCTAGTAATAAAGTGTACGTTCAGAATCTTTTGTTAGATTTTTAATAATATTGAACCGTGAAAAACTATACACGATTACTCACAAAAAATATACATTTTTCAAATGGTTTTTTTCTTTAAAACGCTTTTTTACATTCGAATTTTCAAACGTGTATAAAATTGTGAAAATAAAGGTGACAGTATCCAACATGGCGGCTAAAATGCGAAAAAATCAGAGAAAGGTTCAGGAATTTTTTATTTGAAAATAACTTTGCCAAAACATTTTTAGAATTGATCGACGAAAACGCAGAAATTTTGTTGGAATATTTGGGATTCTTTGTTCAATTTTCGAATTAAAATCTCCTGAAAGTTTTGGACAATTTTTTCGAGATTTTTTTCTAGGAAATTTTTTGAAAGTGGGTATTCTTTGAGCGATGCTAAGAACTATTTGTTTCGTAACATTGTTTCCGACAGTGCATCGTTTCCAAACAAAAAATTCCTCAACTTTTCGCCGATTTTTTCGTCTTTTAGTCATCCTTTAATACTTTCACCTACATTATTAAAATGTTGATACGCACGTTTAAAGTTCCAGTCTCCAAGACACGATTTATTCACTTCAGACAAGAATTCACAAATTATTTCAATATGAAAAAACAATAAAATGAAAAACCAATTTGAAAAATCCATGTTTTTTTTTAAATATTCGTATATTGTTTTTCACGGTTGAATTTTTTGTCCATTCAGAACTCAATGTGTAAATATACATTTATTTACAAGGGTTTTTGACACCGTTCATTGCGAATACAATGTTAATTTTACCAAATTCAAAATGGCTTATCCAATGTGGCAAACAAACAAAATTTAAAATATCTCATTTTTAACCAAATTTGGTACTCGCAGGTGTTCGGGGTCTCTGGTTACGAATGCGACGTTAATTTTGCCAAATTCATTGAATCAGGAATATTAAATTTGTGAACATTAGTCACAAATTCGTATAATCAGCGTCCCTGAAAACCCGCCGCAAACATATATTCTTTAAATGGAGTCATTTGTAAAATGTTTGTCCGGCATATTTGATCCGCCATTTTTAACTCGGTAAGCATAATAACGGGCAAACTTAAGTTACCCGTTTTCAACATTTCTTAATCAGAAAATGGAGCTCTCAAAACTCAATCAGCGACCCCAACAAAACCTCCAAAGGAACAAATTTTAGCTATTTTCCGGGTAAAGAAAAACGTATGCCACAAATGGTTAAAGAGAACATTTGCATTATGCATTCTTTTTCAAATTCTTTTTCAATTCGCAAATGTGGTGATGGAAATTTAGTGAAATGTCGAATTCATGTTCTTAATCGGTGATCACGAATATCCTATTTTGATATGTAATAATTGACAATTTAAACAAAATTTAGAATGATTGTTATATAACTCTGATTTAAACTCTTGAAATGTCACGATTAGTTTTTACTGGAATATAAGTTCTCATATAGAGAACAGTATAGGAAAATCTTTCGCGGTTCGTTTTCAATACATAAACAAATAAAATTTCGTGGTATCAACGGCATGTGTACAAAATGTAAACAAAGGAATAAAGGAAAACAATTATACTTCGTTCTAATATGAACGCGACGCGAAATATTACATTTCAACGAGATCATATATTGCCAGAAAAGTTTATTATACTATTGAGTAAGAGAAAGAAACAAACCCCACCTGTTATTCATATTGCAAAGTATTGTGTTAAAAAACTTGAAATCAATTAAGAACATCTGCATTATAAGATTTTTTCTTTTTCTCCCACCTTTTCTTGTTATCACATTTCCTTTTTATGTAACACTATTATTATTTAGAATCTAGCCAATTTTTATTGTATTATATTAAACTAAAAAGAATTTAATTAATTATTTATGCAATGGACGACGAGCTTTTTAGTATTACAGATACTTATCAGAGATAGAAAGAGACCGAGAGAGCTTGATCACTTAAAGTTTCTAGTGTATGGCATATGATCTTAATTGGTCGTATCACTTTAAGGTCTACTTCCTCTTCAATTTTGAATAAGTGGAAATTCATTTAGCACTTTCCTATGACGTTGACTTCCATTAAGTAAATGAACTATCGCTTACATATACATTTATTCCGATTTAATTAAATCATGATAATTTGTTTTTCTGAAATATTAAAATTTTTATATTGATCATCGCATGTACGTCTCCTAAATGTACCAAGAATCTTTAGTGAAAAATATAATAATCAGAATTCAAACATTGGCATAAATTTATTTATGTATGCATTTTTTCATATGGTATGGAATGAAAGACAAATTTATGTGACTGGAATACTTCTGAAGTATGGTTCATTGGTTCCCTAAGGTGCGAGTTTTCCACATAAATTTCAATACGTATGTATGAATTCCGAATTGGCATCTGAAAGAGTGCTTGCGATATGTTAGCGCTTTATACTTTTTTTTAATCTCTCCATTTTATTAATTTTATAATTTTTTTTATTATTATCAGAATATTGTTACAACATAATTAGATAATTTTTTAGACTATTATAGTCAACTGAACTAAAAAAATAATGATAATCTATTACAAATTGTATTATCTAGATACATAAATATGACATTTGCTGGTTTGTTACTTCTAAACACAGATAAAAAAAGAAATATAGTAGTATTGACTAATTACATAGTTGCTCGTTAGCAATCAAATATTGAATAATGTCAGCTGTGTATTTCAGTCAAATTGACGAAATGGTGTTCAATCGATGATTCAACGTGAAGTTCAATTAGCTAAATAATTAGGTGCTATCCACTAATCACATAGTCAGTCTATATTGCTACATTTTTTGTCACTACTCAAAATAATATTATGCTGACAAAAATTAAGTATGAATACTTTTCAACTACTTGACACAGAGGTCCTTAACTGTCATAAAGTAGCTAAATTAACAAAGAATATAGTATAAAATTTAGTTAACTATAATTGAATCAATTTAAATATATAACGGTGGAAGTATAACTAGTACAAATTGGTAATTGAAAAGGAGAATAGTAAACTTTACTATATTCAAGAAAATAACCTTTCTACATTCAGAAAAATGAGATTTATTCATAACAATAAATATTATAATCTAAAAACATTGTAATTTACACATGAAGGAAACAATACATATTATGCACATTAAATGCGCTAATTTTAAAAAGATATAGATTCCCTGGTAGAAATTTATTCATTTTTGTCTTACACTATCCATTTTGCCTGTACCTTTAACATGATAATGAATTGTAATACATTAATTGTACAATTCTTAGCTAAAAAATGGATTGATTTATAGTAGGGTTATTCTATCTATTAAATGTCCACACGGGGCTCGCATTTCATACATGATTCGTTATGGAAACATGTGTCATCTGCTGTGAGGCTGTTGAATGGGTGAACTAGTCCGCATGGTGTCACCTCATGCGCCGTGTGCCTCCCACTTTCTGCTAACGTACCCCCCACTCTTCGTAAGCTCTCTTCCCGTTACTCCTTCTCGCTAATCTTTCTTTTTATAACCGGATTACGTTGCGCGGTTAAGGGAAATGTATAATCGAAAGAGAAAACGCAGGAGAGTCCGCACTGGGGTGGGAGGCAGACGATGTTTGATACGCCGCTATGCGGTTCAGTTCATCAACCTCAAGAAAGCCACCACGAAAAATCGATCAGTGTCGGGGAGTGGATGGTCAAAAATAGAAATGCAATTTTTGGAACTACGCCCTTTGAAACTTTCCTTCTATTTGTTTAATATTTTTTTCTGGTGTTTCTCTGTTTTGATTGCTAATGCACGTGATCACATAAATTTATTAAATGACTGTTTAACAATGGTAAACTTTATTTTAAAAAGGGGTTTTAGACTGTCCAGTCAACGGTCCAAGAGTAGTTGAATTAACCAGATATTGTCGACACACTACCCTATACACAATTTCAATTTCCCTCCTGTAATATACATGTGCTTGAGCCTGAGAAAAAATAATAGAATATTACAATTATTATGCAACGCATTTTCAGTTAAAAATAATGTAAGTCTTTTTTATGATTGTAGGCCGACAGACATGGCTCGGAAACGGTGCAGGAACTGGACGAGGAGATGGAGAAGGTCTTTGCGATGGACGATGGGGAAAAGTTCGACGTAGCCAGACTCGGATCACCCTCAGAGTCTGTTGGTTCAGATCGGGGCCGAGGCCGGGGGCTGCCTCGTTATGGAGACAGAGGCATCGACCGTAAGTGCATCCATTATTTCTTTTACTCAATTAAGATGCAAACGCCATCAACTTTTGTATAAGTTGTGAAACATTGTATAAGTTGAAATCTAAAAAATACATTTGTTACAAAATTTTGCTATTAGCGTAACTTTTTTTAAATGCGAAAAAAACGTTTTCTTTATTTTAAAACAGCTTTAAGTTAAAACTTGCCCATTTGCAAGCAGATCTATACATGGTGTCCTAGAACTCTCACATAATATTGCAGAGGGTGAATCTTGACATTATTCTGAGCAAAAAAGTTTCATACCAAAATTGGATCTGAAGCTCAGAATTTGAGTAGCGAGCCATTGAAGTACAAAAAAAGTAATAGTTTTTTTGCAATAACTCAGCTCGTTTTAAAGTTAACGAATGATGACCTAAAAAAGGGTAAAAATGGCCTTTTTTGCAATTTTTCGCGTCTAACTCATTTCCGTAAAATGCTAGCAAAATACCATATGCAACAACGTTGTAGAGCTTGATCAGTCCGTAAAATCACACTTTTATACGTGTAAAGTGTCTACTTTATGGACACGTGTATCAAAAAGTTATAAATGTATATAGGAATTATAAATATTCAAATGATATGCATCTACATTAAACTGGGATAACACAAGGATATTGATCCTAGAATCACACATGTTCTGCAATAATTTTGTGACAAGATAGCATTGCCCATGATCATTTGTATCAAATTTCTAAATTTTTTTCCAACACAATTTCCGACTTTTCCATCCGAAATTAATCACGTTATGCTATAAAATTTTCTACAAGTACAATTATGAATTTATATAAAAATAATGGAGATTTCCTCACATATAAAAAATCTTGTTAACCTTCATATGCGTCCCTAAGCGCTCGTGTCATGCATCTCGTAAATGAAATTTGATTAATCAACTCTTTTCCGAAAAGTTGAAAAATAATTTCAAAGGTTTTACTAAAAGCCCATGTTATATATTAATTGATAAAAGCATTCGAAAATTGTATTACACACTCTTTTGAAGATTAATATTTCTAATTATTGATAAATCTCATGATTAAAGTTATAATTAATTCAAGCTCATCAACTATACCATTAAATAATTGAATAATATTTTTAACTACAATAGTCCAACATCTCATTAAAATACGAGAGTCTTTTTCAATTATAGTTCAAAACTGTGTTAAATCAGCAGTAAAGTTGTTAATGACGAGGATAAAATTTTAGATATTTTATAATGTGAAAAAATGTTCTTAAATAACGGATTAATGGTCCATTTTAATGGAATTTTCATTCAATACATTTTTTTTATATTTTTCTTATATAGTGCAAACGAGAATTATGTTAATTTACTGAAAAAGACAATAAAATCATTGATCAACACGTTGATTGATTAACTCTTGTAAACTTTTTAAAAACACACGAATTTTCAGATAGGAATTAATATTTATCTTAGTAAAAGAAGTGCAGTTGACATTAAATAACCACAAAATACTTTTGATTTTGTCTTATAATGTCTGCCAAAATTCTTCCCGAAACTCAATACAGATCATAGAGCAGAGATAATTTATATGATTTGGATTTGTTTCAAGGGAAAAGTTGAATGTCAATTTCTCATTAATCAATAGAAAATTATTTAATGGTAATAAAACTTGTAGCAAATAGTACACAAAACTCTTTTGTCTTTACCAATATTAAATTCCTAATTATAGAATTATTTTATAAAACACTGTTGGTCTTTTGATTTTAACTAAACACTGCAACAAATATATCTTAATTCATTTATGTCATTGTTACACGGAATACCTAAATGGAGAAAATAGTAAAAAAATAAGCTAAAAAATGTCTGAAGAATACATATTGCATATTTTAATACAATTATACAGATCTGTTTAAACTGCCATTTTAAAATATCTCATTTGGATTAATAGCTTTTCGACTTATATACTCGGAGAAGTTGGCAAGAAATTTGTTAAAGAATCCTTGTAAAACAAGGACACATGTAAGAATTTTTTGAAATATAGGATACTGCACATTCAATTTGAGCAAAAGAAATCAAGTGTAAAAACACATAAAGTCACGATAACCGTAAGTGTTGAAGTTTAATATTGGTTTTTCGCAAAGTGACTTTTACGGGTACTCATTTTATATAAATAAAGACACCATCTTTATGTTCACTGTATACACCAAGATACACTTCAAGTCCAAACGATTGTTATTTCACTTTTCTTAAAAATATCTTCTCTAATTTCTCTCATGCCTCTTTTTTAAAACATTGGTTAAGCTTATTACATCAAAAGTCTTTTTATTGAATTGTCGACAATCCAAAGCTATTATTAAATCACAATTAACAATTCAAACTGTCGATAACTTTCTCATCTGCTTGCAATGAAAATTTGGCAGACATTTTTTTAAATTAGTAGTTCTGACATTAACCATAAAAATAAGCAGGTTAGAAGCTCTTTAATACTTTAATGCACAAATGGCTCAACATTCTAGCATTAAACCCTATGATAAAAATTCTGCAATAGCCATTTTTTATTGACCAAAAGATTACTCTTTCTAATGTTCCGAAGAAAAATTCTATAACGCATATTAGTTAATAAAGTTAATTATAGTTGATAAAGTTTTCGAAATCCTTAGAAAAAAAGTTTTTATAACCAAGGATAATTTTATAAAATCTTTAAAGGTTGTGAATAATTGAGATACAACTTAGTTATTCATAATCTTACTTAGTAAACTTTACTATTAATATGAGTTTTTCAAAGGAAATATTTCATAGAAAAGCAACAATTTTAATCAAATAGAAATAAAATTTTGGACAGATTTAGGTCAATATTAACTTAAATGAGAATTAAAAATAATCATATAAAATTGAATGTAAATTTTAAAACTGACGACATTTTTTATTAGAGCCCTGCATTATTCCATTACGAAAAGCTGGCGCCAACCACGAAGCATCTCTTTAGGCTTCATTGAATTTGTAAACGATGGCACTCGTAGAAAAAGTAGGATTCCATTTCCTGAAGAGACAATGAATGTTTCAATGTATAAATTTAAATTCATAAATGATTCAGTGTGCAATTCGTTTGAAGCAGACATTCAATAAGGGTTTATTGATTTTGAAACTTGAATCTATATTTCTGCAAGTTTATATAGATCTTTGGAATATATAAAAATTATAGATAATTTATTTATTTGTATCATTTATCAACTTCGGCTAATAAAGTCTGTTAAAATTGTTTAAATATGTTATACTGTTAACCAAAAAATGATACATTTTCCTAGAAGTGTATAATTGTTATTATTTATACTAATATATTTTATAATATTAGATAATATAAAATACAATAAGTATTTAAAAAATTGCAATATCTTAATTAATAAACATTGGAGATATTGTTTATGTCATTAATTTGCGAAATGGTATTGAAATTTTGTATAGTTTAATGGCTACGTTCTATTTCAATATGTTAATTCCAACAGAAATTATTAATAATTAAAAGACTGATTGTCAAGTTATTGATAACACAGGCCCACAAAAAAAAAGTATATTGTTTTTTGAGTGGCGCATGGTTACTATGTATGTCGACCCGCTGAACACGAATCTGTAATAAAAAATTCTAGTTTCCCCGGCCATTTCGGAGAAAACTTTTTATAACGATAAAGACTTAACAAATGAAGAATATGATGTCGCTGAGGATGAGATTACATTTTTCTTATGGACCTTGACCCGCTGGAATGACGCTGAAGCTAGCAGCAGATTCGTAGCAGCGGATTCGAAAAAACTATGGTTTTCAACCATTAAAATTGCCAAAAACAGATTATTTGTATAAAATTTGTTTAAAAATTTTCACAGTTTTCTTGAATCCGCTGCTGCGAATCTACTGCTAGCTTCAGCGTCATACCCGCTGGACACGAAGCCACAGCAGAATTGTAAACGTACAAATACACCTGATGAGTCTTCCCTCATATTTGGCATGCGGCCACTCGATCACTTAAAGGAAATACCACGCTGTGAACGTATGACAGCTCCGATAAACATACCTAAGTCACCAGATGCATATATTTAATATAGAATGTCCCTTAATCCAGAGTAAAAAAAATAATCTCGTAGAGATCACGGCGAGATGATGCAGACGTCACGCATTTAAGACGCAACGAGACGTGCGAGAGATGAAGCATGTCGCTGCTAAAGAGATGCTTGAGAGACGAGCGAAAGATTTCGAGGCGATCAATGAGAGACCTCAGAGAGATCTATGAAAGATCATTTGCAGATGTCACAATGGTTCATGGCAGATGCATGAGAGATGAATGAGACACGTCAGAAAGACGGCAGAAGAAATTATATAAATTACATGACGATTTAGAGATTTGCCGCAGAGGTTTTCAATATTCCGGAATTTCATTTTGAAGATGTGAATGTGATCTCTGACTTTTTAAAGGTTTTTTGAGGTTATCTCTAAAACGAGTGGGGAAATCCCCATTTTTTATTGCAGATTCAGCGGGTCAAATTACATACTTGTAACCATGCGTCACTCAAAAACAGTAGACTTTTTTTTGTGAGCCTATGTAATTTTAACTTAATAATAATAATAATAATAATAATAATAAAACATAACCTATCAACACCTAGCCCGAATATTCACCTCTTATATAAATGGAGACCAACCCATTCCACACTGGCTGGTGGAGGGCCGAACGGCACTGATCCCAAAATCGGGAGACTTGTCCGATCCGAGAAACCATAAACCGATCACGTGTCTCAATACGTTATACAAATTGTTCACTAACATCTTGAACGAACCTATTGAGAAATCCGTGAAACCGGTGTGGCAACGGATAGTAGAACAACGAGGCTGCAAAATGGGTGTATCCGGCTGCAAGGACAACTTGCTCACCGACAGGAGTGTTTGTCAGGACGCAGTCCAGTACAAGCGTAACCTGTCGATAGCCTGGCTGGATTACATGAAGGCGTATGACTCAACATCGCACGAGCTTTTAAGCTTGTTGCTCAAACGCCTCCATGTCCACCCAAACAACGTGTACATAAGATCACCCATCTTTTCAATATGGATGATCTTAAATTATACGCATCAGGCGAGGATCAATTACATCGATCTCTGAACATCACCCTCACAAACTCGAGAGATATCGGCATGGAATTCGGATTGGACAAGTGTGCAGTCGTTCATTTGCATAGAGGAAGGTCAGGCTCCAATAACAACAATATGGAGCTCGTCAACGGAAATGTCATCCGCCACCTTAGCGCCGAAGAAGCCTACACATACCTGGGCGTACCTCAAAGGCATGTCCAGGATATGCAGGCTGCTAAAACCACCATCATTAAGAAATACCGGCGCATTCTCCGTCAGATCTGGTCATCAGAATTGACCCGGAGAAATAAGGTGGCAGCCACGAATATGTTGGCCGTATCACCAGTGCTCTATCCATTTGGAGCACTGAAGTGGAACGTTGACGAGCTAAGGGGTCTTGACCGAAGCACACGGAAGATGATTTGTATGCAACGCAGTTTGCATCCAAGATCTTCCGTGGAACGACTGTATTTGCCCCGAAATATGGGATGTCGTGGCCTTTTAAGCCTGGAGTGTATGCATGATCGATTGGTCCTCGAGGCAGCTTGCGACGTCAATAATCGAACGGAGGATCCCCTGATGATGCTGGTTCATCAGCATGCAATTCAGGGGAAGGGGGCGTTTTTGTACAACGCAGCGGAACGAGCGGCGCGAAACCTCGGTCTGGTTTTCAACGTGGGACGTAGTAGTGCACAGAAAGCTGAATCAGTCATCAATCTGTGTTCAGTGTGTCAGGGCTAACATACGGAATGAACAACTGCGTATAATGGAGGGAAGGCATATCGACAAGCCATTGCATGGACAATTCTTTCGAAATGTCCAACAACTTGGCTTGTCGGCAGAGATGACCTTCTCGTTTTTAAGATCAGCCGGCTTAAAATCCGAGACCTAGGGTTTTGTCTTCGTATGGCAGGATGGGGTCATCAATACCTTAGCGTATCGCCAGACCGTCTTACACCAGGCGGTACAGAGTACGCTTTGTAGATTGTGTAGATGTCATGCTGAGACACTAATGCATCTTTTGGCAGCATGCCCAATATATGCAGTTTCAGCATACATCGAACGTCACAATGCGGCTCTTCGAGTGCTGTATTACCATCTTCGCAGCACTTATGGTATTGATGCAATCCCAGTTTTGCCGTACGTCCCCACTGATTTTGAATCCGTAGTCGGGAATGAGTCGTGCCGAATATACTACATTAATTACTCATTCCCGACGAGCAAGCAAATATCAGCCAATAAGCCTGACATCGTCCTTGTTGACTTCGAAGACAAATCCATCTTCGTCATCGAGTTTTCTGCACCAGCAGAGACAAATATAGTCAGCAAAGAGGACGAAAAACGGATGAAATATCAGGAACTCCTGTTCGAGATTCGCAAGCAGTATCAAGGATTCAAAATCAAGCTTATCGTGCTGATAATTGGAGTGCTGGGAGGAATGAGACCAACTTTCTTCCAAAAATATCAAAAGCATTCCGGCCTGTCGAGAACATGCAAATTCCATCGCAGGCCGAATGCAGAAAGCAGTGCTGCTGGGATCTCTCCGTCTACTGAGGTCACACGAGATCCTGTAACTACTTACCCGATGGTAGAGGGAATGGTTACAGTTGGAAATGAAATGAAATGGCCCGGTGCAGTCTGCAGCCGAGGAGATGGATATCGGAGCCACTTTTCTGCTGCAGACTGCACACGTGGATTCTGGAGGGCCAAGGGAGGTTAGGGTTTTAGTCGGTAAACCTTGCCCCGAACATCATGGGCAAGGGAGTCCGACACACGGAGGGTTAACCAACATCTTCAACCCCCTATGGTGCCTAACGCATTTCCCCCCTCCGTAAAAAAAAACAAAAACATCTATGTGGAGGTGAAGCCGACGGTGAAAAACATGAATTCTGAGGCATTCTTTTTTATTTCCCGAGGGACGAGTATCAATTTGCCGAACAATTCGCCTTCGTCGCAGATTGGTAACTGTCCGGGTTCTTACATAATATACTATTTTGGAGCGTTATTTAAAAAAAAAAACAGTTGCACATATTATCACTTCTCTCCATTTCAGTTATTTCTCATTTTTTACGGCGAATTTACATTTTTTATTGCGTAAAAAAAGAAATCTTTGAGCGCTGCATGGCACTCAAATCCAAAATGATGTGTACATTTTAAGTGAAGTGACTACCTGTTTTCATTTTGGGATTTTTTTCGCCAAATAGCATATCTCGAAAAAACTTGTAATCGAAAAAAATCGTTTACCATTTATTGCAAAATTCCTATGCCAAACTCACAGTTGTTGTGGCAAAAATCCCATATCCATTTTCAAAATTTAACATACGGTTTTCTTTGAAAATAGATCTTCCAACGATTTTTTACAGTATGTTATTAAAATATTTTGTGCAATTTAAAATTGCTCATAAAATTTAAGTAGTAGAATCTGATTATCACACTTATTGCCTTAAAATAATCTGCTTTTATACCTCGAACACCTCTTAAAATAAGTAGCTTATAGTTTTATATTTATGCAATTTATGTAATAGGTTTAGTATAAGCATACATTGCTGCTGCTGTATTTGTAATGACATACTTAGTACAATAATTGTTACAACAGCCACAACTAAATATAATTTTATATTATACACATGATACATATTTATAGGATGATTGATTTTGTGAAAATTACAAAAAACAAATAAATTTACAAATAATGTGACTACAGAATATATCCTGAATTTCAAATTACAAAATCAAATTGGAAATTTTACAATAATTATACAATTAAAATATTTATTTAATTGTTTCAATTATATTTTTTATTTAGGTCCATATGATCTATCTCCTTTATTCGTTTTTCAATTTTTATACAATTAAAGTAATATATGGTTATCATACGCGTCATATTGAACACAAGATGAATAGACGTGAGATTTATTTTTTTATTTCATTAAGAATTTCAATAGTTCGTTTACTATTCATAAAATGAAATATATTTTCACACTTGCCAACACAGATTTTCCTAATTTATTTAAGTGTAATTTATACATTGTGATTAAACTGCAAAAATTACTTTTAATAGTTCTAATGTTACACAATATTTTGCTATTTCTGAAAAGTAAATAAAATTGTTTGATTTTATCGAAATAAAATTGCACTTCCCAACCAAAATGAGAATCTTCAATTTTCGCAATCAATGACAAGCGAGTTAATATAATTGTCAGTGAGGAAGTGCTTTCTATAGAATTCAATCATAAAATGGAGACCGATATAGATATCCATATATCGATCCAACATTTCATTATTGCTACTGACGTTTATAAGTACAAAATTGATCTAATTACAATCAGTTAAAACAGAAATGATTAAATAATACACCAACCAATCGTTTTAAATTAAACATTATATACAAATAGAATCATAACCTTGTTATGTTTAAAATAGAAAATTTAATAAGGGATTGAATGATGTAGTTGAATATTACACATACATATGTTGTACATAATTATTTTGTTCAAAACAAGGTTACTAAAATTATTCTTTATATATTGTATTATAGCTTCAACTGCTTTAATGATAATATTTTTCTACAGAACATCGAAAGAAGAGCTATCCCCATCCGCACATGCCATTAAAGAGCCTTCATTCAAGATCTATGAGACGACATTTATCACCGTAAGTTCTTAATACTTTTAATGAATTTTCAGTTTTTATTATCTCTCTAAATAGTTTTATAATTCTAGAATAAATATAATATAAGTCGCGTTTCTTTCGTATAAATTCACCATCGATCAAATTAATGTATTTTATTTCAATAATGAATATAAACCCATGGTAGAAAACAAAGTCTATCCAGTATTGCCAAATTCTCCGCCACCTTTACGCTTTTAATACGGAGACTGCACAAAACCCAGCAAAAAAAAAGGGACTCATATCCTACTACAGTATAGCAAACTTTCCATCGAAGATAAAAAACGTTGCTTATAAATGAACTATAAATAAAAATAGATTTTTTTTTTGTAAATGTTTCATTCTGTTGTCTTTTTTTGTAAATGTTTCGCCTGTTTTAAGTGGTTTCAACATTCTTTTGGTGTTGATACTTTAAAAGTAATGTATACTGCAACTATACATTTTTAATTCAGAGTAGACAAAAAACACTAGTTTGTGGGAAAGTTAAACATTGACGTTCTGCTACTGTCAAAAAACTAATTAAGCTCCTCTTAATATTTTTGAAATTCATTTTTTTTCAATGTACTTAAAATTTACGATGATATTCTAACATTCGGTTAAATAAACATCATCGAACTTGCCATTAATCAATTTTTTATTGCTTCAACCTTGTCTAACGCCAGATAATTGACCTTTGGTATACTAAACAATTTGGTTTAACTTATGTGTCAAAAGAGGCACGAAAAGGTTGATCGAAGTAGCGTAGCGATTTATCATTGTCGAGTGTATCTATCCATAAAGAATTGGTCAGAGAAGCAGTAAGACTCATCGCACAACAATACAAACATTTACAAAAAATTAAGCGAAATAACCCATAAAAAGAAAGTTAAAATTAGAGATTTAAAACACTGAGGTAATTACTTTATTATATGCTGTACATATTTTTTCCATTGCAATTTCAATAAAATAAAGGTTTTTGATGACTGAGTAATATCTGTTAAAACGATTATTGCAACACACATTTTTGTATTAATTTTATTGCCGTTGGTTTTTGTCTAATTTGTCCTTACTATCTTATTATTCGACATGTAATTATATATGTAAATTGCTGCTATTATTTTCACAGAAAACGCGAATAAAATTTTTTGTTTATTTTCCAATATCTGCAGCCATGTTTCGTTATGGTGCTCGGAAAGGCAAAAAAAAATGAAATAACAACCCACCTGAAATCGATAAGATATGCACTTGCATAAAAATTTACTCATGCTTTCTATCAAAATTATCTGACCATTTCCAGACGAAACTAAAGGAGGTTTCAACATGATTTATTAACACTTGATGCAGTAAACTGAGTGGTAGAAAATTAATTGGTAGTGGAGAATATTATATAATTATCTATAAATTCACTATTTTGTCTATACATTTTTTGTAATGTTTAGACCCGCATAAAAAAGGTAGTTATTTATCATGCCACAAAGCATTTCTATGATTTTTTAACTTTTTATTTCGAGCACTCGCTCTATTTGATGAATGTTCTAATCCCGGTACCATTTATTGAAACTGATGTTTTTATTTACTATCGCTCTAACAACACAACGCGCTTTAAATAGATTTCATGACAAATTGCGAAATGCAAAGCAATTATTGCTTGTTTCATAATACAATACATCAACCGTAAAAATACCATTAATTTTTAATTAATAATCTGTAATTTTAAATCCTTAAACAAATGTACATTTTGATAATTATTGCGGACAAAGTTTTGACAGTATGGTAGTTGAAAAAAATCTAATTTCTCGTTTCGATCATGTTTATTTTGCTGTGAAACGGTGATTTACATACTGTGGATAATTTCTTAAAAAATGATAAAATAATGCCAGAGAGCCAAAATTTTAATTTGCATTCAGGATTTTAAATTACATCCGCGCATAAAATTGTAAACCCCATCAAACCCAGGAAGTAGTAATTACTGGCCAATCTAATATCAATTACAAGTTTTTTGAACACGTACCCGTTTATTACGCCTTGGAGAATATTTATTCCTCATTTCTAGACTATATAATGACTAATAATTTATTCTAATGAACTGTAGATGTTGCTAAAAGTGTAAAAACAGTACTTTTTTTTACTTTTTTATCACCAAAATACACTGAAACTTTGTTGTAAATCACAAAATTTCCTAATATAAAAAGTGTGCTTTTTATAATGGTGACGGATACGATTTTTGTACTTTTTTAACCAATGCTTAAACATTTTTGTTTGACAGAATTTTTCTATAGTTTAATAGTTAAGTGTATAGTTTTCTTGATAAACCAGATTGAATTTGATGTCTTCTTCAATATATGATTTATAGACTTTACCGAAAAAATTCTTGACAATAAATTTTTAAAAACAGATTAATGTTAAGAAACTGAAAGAAAGGTGAAATTAATATGTTCTCAACTTCAGAAAAGTCATATTCATTCTCTTTTAAATCTATATCGCTAAACAATTGTTCAACGATTTTTTGAGGTTATTTGTGAAATTCACCTAGCGGCCATCAGGCTTGTTGGCAGATTCATATTCACCGAGTGATATAAAGAAATAATGCAATATCTATAACCAGCCATACTCTACCTTTTTTTAAGCTTATATCGCTGTAAAAGTTAATTTTTTGGAGTTATGTCTAGAATTTTCCCAGCGACCTCCATTGTTGATTGGAGATGCATATTTAGAAGCTCAAACTACAATGGATTATTATGGCCTAGACCCTACCACAGAAAACAATAGATTTGTTAATGGCCTGGGTTATTAGCAACTACACATTTCGAAATTATGAATAATTATTTTACAAGGTATAATAGAAGTGTATCTGGTCATTAAAATCTTCTTTTTTTTAAGTATTTGTATTTTAATCGCTATTTTAAGTTTGTCGGAACTTGCGCGACTTTTCCTGCGTCAGGTACAATTTTTTTGCATGTATGAATCGATGATCTCACATTTTTAAGGTGGCCAATAACGTCAAATTTGATTTCTATTGTGTATTATTAAAAGCAATTCAACGCAAGAGTGATTTGTCACCCTTTCAGAGTGAAATTTTACTTTAGGCAAAGCGAGTTTTCACTTCATGAAGACTGAATTTTCACTTTTAAGAATTCATTGTTTCAGTTGAGTGATTCAAATTTCACTCCGTAAAAAATTAATTCCTACTCTAAGAAATTTAGAGAGCTTTTATGAATACAGTTAGAAATATAAATAAATCCACGATTGAAATTGGTCAAAATCAATTTTTATATTCCCTTATTAAAAAATAATAATAAAAGCTCTCAATCGATGACACTTTTTTAATAGCCATTGATTCTATCTGTTCCAGCGAAGGTTCCTTAGGCGCTGAAGTCAGTCCGGAAGAGGAGACATCGGGTACTGGGCAGAATGGTAACGGGATCGTTACTGAATCCGACGTTTTAGACCACGCCGAACCCAGTACACCCTCGCAGAGCAGTACAGCTATTCTCGTTGACGATGACGAGGACGAAGAGGACGACGACCCCAGCAAGGAAGATGACATCACAGAGACGTTGGAAGATGTCGGGGAGAACATCGGCAGTAGCGAAAGTGAAGCACCAGTATCCGAAAGGGCAGCATCTTGCTTCAGCGACAGCCCGACCGTCGGCAGCCCTAGGGTACAATTTGAAAAAATCCGCGAAGAAGGAAGTGCTCCTCCACGCCCTGAGGATATTACTAGTGACGACGATAAAAAAGGACGTCGATACCACAAGCACGATCACAAGTAAGTTTTCATGAAAAAATCAAGTTCAATAGTACCATCGGTATGTGATCAGGGTTCATTGACAACTGTCTGATCAGGTGGCTGTGCTCGTCCTTGATCAAGACTCAATTTTCAATCTAGCAATCATTCAGTAAATTATTAGCTTTTTATAATGATTGGAATGTAATCAATAAACAATCCACTCATGGAATATAATCTCGGAAGGTATCGATACGTGTTCAGGCGGTCATGTCTTATAGAAATTTGGATCTCGATGATCTTTTGATATTGATTTATATAGCTATACCCTTTTTTATTTTGTGCGAGTTGCAAGAACTTGTTTAACAATAGTTTAATGCCAATTCAACCATTTTTTGCAAGCCCAGTGGAATGTCGCAGCATTCAAACTAGTAAAAATAACCGATCGACTTGTGATTGTCGGGCATGCCAGTTGCACACTGAATTCTGCTTAACGAATGATCCAAAATCGAGACACGTAATTGATCAAAACGCCCAATGAACAAATGTTTTCCGCACCAAACTGGAAGCACAACTGAACGAGCCTAAAAAAAACAATTAAACTCGAAGTCTCGCGCAAGCTCGGGTATCCCGTGGCCTTTCGCCAGGAGTTTTTAAGAGTTCTTCGGTTAGGTGGGCACCGACGTGTAGCAGTCATTGTCGGTAGTTTAATTAGGTCGATCGCGAGCGTGTCGACGACAACCTCGGAGCGAAACGAAAGGAACCAGGAAGTGCAGTGTCGAGGTGGGTGCCAGGTCGCGGCAGCCTCTTCCGGCACTGTCAGGGACAAATCTTGATCACAATCGTCGGACAGGAATTTGCCGACACAATCCATGCCTGGCCTCTACGATCGCTCTCCGGATCGCATCGGAGATATTCGACGGTACTCACGCGTGTGTCCATAGTCCTGTGTTTACGTTTGTTTGGGGATTGTCCGACAATGAAAGAGTTCAACTTCTGAGCCTAGTTTCTCATTGGTGCGGTAAAGTTAATATTCCAGGGTACAAAGTTTGAAAAATCCAAATCATATGTTGAGCGTATTCAAGGATTATACTTGCTATAGATCTTGAGATCGAATCAGGTACCTTCTCAAACGAAGCAAAGGTTTGCTGAAGTTGATAGTGAAAATGTGAATCACGCATGGATGTTTCTCCGGTGATCAATAAGAATGAAACACGTGAAATTAAGTGAATTATATGGTAAAAGCAACTACAAAGTTATTTTAATTTAAATAAGTTTATTGACCGGATGATCAAATCAAATAATTAAAGTAAATATAAACACCGTCATTGACAAACGTAAACAAAAGGGGGAACGGCAGAGAAAAAGGGTATTATTGATATCAAATTCAAAAATTAAAAATTAGGGAAAATATGCATTAAAAAAGCAAAAAAGTTTGCGTCTTTTTATTCTAGGGCACAAAAATATAAACTTTTGCCCACGGTACGAAGATAGTTATTTCTTTTTTTGTTGGTAGATAAAATTTTTTTATTTTTAGTCTAAATCACGTTATCGTCAAATCCATACTTTATATTACTTTACATCATACAAAGAGCATTAAAAAAATTGTTTAAATGCATTCAACATTTCAGTAAACGCGTTTTTAGGAGTTTTCTGCTCGACTTTTAAATTTAGTCAAATTAATATTCATTGAAACTTAAAAAATAAATTGCCGAAATTTTTGTATAACAAAAAATATTGTTTTAAATTAATTTTTGTCCAGCTATTTTTGTCATTTTTCAGTTTTTTAATTTTGCTATGTATGAGAATTACTTTTTAGAATATTTCTGCTATTTTTTTAAGAACATTTTTATTTATTTTTACATATTTTAGTCTGTACTGTTTATTTATCAGTCATTTTTTTTAAAGAACCCGCTAATTGTCGGTGAACTAGTTACACTAGGACCAAATTACTATTATTTCAGAATAGACATCGGGATTGCACAATAGAAAATGCACATTAACGATTTTAAGAAGAGTACATTACAGATAAAAGAAGCCACTACGTTCGGAGCAGGAATGGTTTAAATAAATTAAAAAAAAGTGTACAACAAAAAAGATGAGATAAAAAACTTTGCCTCAACATTTCGCAAATGTTTAAAGATTATTTCTCTGTTAATATTAATCCCATAGCAATAGTTGTATGTTTAAAAAAAAGAATTGTTCGTAATTGAATCCTCTACAACTTTTATTTTAAGCATTTTCCGATATGAATGGCGATTCTCGAGATATAAGCCAACAACGCGCGCACTCGTAAATTGTTTCGCCTGAAAACAGGCCAATTTTTGAAAAGTATAGCTCGACTCCTACCTACCTACCTACTGGTAGTAGAGAAACGAGTAAGAAAAGAAAATGTGAGGAATTTTGTCAGTTACAACTTTCTTAATGTTTTTTTTTTATTTATTGTCACTTATGAAAACTAATTACAGGTTTACTAAGCAATCATAATACATATTTCGTAATATTCTTTACGTAAATATATTATGACTAACTAAAACTGTATGAATTATACGAAGCGCCGAAATATTAAGACCATGGAGAAAAAATGTAATGACGTTGAGTTTTACAAGTAAAAGTAACATTTTGTTTCTATTGAGATCTAAATATTGACATTGACAGATTCTACACTTTTACATTCTTGATAAAATTTATATTTTTTCAAATGACTCTAAAGGAAGTATAAAATAAGCCTGTTCCTAAATTGGCACATGATGTAGCCATTATTTCTTCGAAATCTTGCCATTTTATTGAACTTTAAGCCGCTTTATTAATTTTGATTAATGATTTAATCAACTTTACATCTTTGAATTATTATATATAAAAAAAATTACAACAAAAAAATTACAAAAAAAAATGGTAATTTATTGTACAATGAAGAGTGGATGGCTCCAAAGGCAGTAGATTTTACTAATAACTGCAAGCAATTTAATTTCAAGAAATAAACAAAAAATTATTTAAAGTTGAAAAATAAATTTGTAATTGAGGCCGCCATATTTAAAGAAAAAATGTTATATCCTACTTTCCATAATTATTTTCAATTCAGATAGTGTGGATGTGATTTAGGTAGCTTTTAAAGACATGAAAAATGTTAGGGTAGGAATATAACTTTAAAACAATTCAATCCGACAATTCGATTGATTAATTTTCGATCTTTCTTTTTCTCAGAGTATCCTGTAAAATTTAAAACAAATCGCATTTCTTAATGCGAAAATAACAACGCACCCATAATGGGTAATTTATTATTTATATAAGTTCGCTCAAAAACAATCCCGTAAATAAGTTGATATTTATATTGAATGCGTAGAGAGAACAAATGGTTAATTGATAAAAAAAGCGTTAGTTTTAACACATAAAGTAATATAATTAATAAGTTGTTGACTATACTTTTACAATTCATAATATTACAAAATATACCAAACAATAACTATTTATACTCTGACAAGAGTTTAGTTTCGTCCAGGAATATTGAAAATGATTATTTAATTTTAAAATTCGAATAAATTTGAGGTTATGTAGTCCGTTTCATATTTTCGATCGGGAACTATAAACAGAGGAGTACCTTGGTCTTATTAAACTTGTTAACCTTTTTAACTTCTGTAAAATAGTTACATCGTCTATATTTGTCCCTCTCTTAAAAAAAGAATTTTATATTAAAAATTGAAGTCTTGATTTTGTACACATTTACCTGAAAGCGTGACATATTTAAATGTAGAGAAATATTTCATTTTTAATCGAGTTGATTAAAAACCAAATTGCAATTAGCAATTACATTATGATTTTAACTGTGGATTCCAGTCTTAATATACAAAATGCAACTATACGTGTTCAAAATAGTAGAGAACGGCTCAGTTGTCAAAATAGTTCAAGTTACTATATATAAAATTTAATTAATACTGCGAATTTTTCAAAATAATTTATATTGTACTGTATTCAAACATTTTAATTTGTTGTGCATTGTAAAGTTACAAATATTTAAAAAGGTATATCGTATAGCACTAATGGGATGGCGCTAATACAACCACGCAACAAGTGATCAAATTTTAACATAAACCTGGAGGCAAAATCAATTTATCAGATGCTTTTTCATTAATGAAAACATTTTGAAGTGAATGGAAATGCAATTATTGGCAACCAATAACACTAAATTCGTGAAAACAATGAGAAAGCGGGTATACTAATTTTTCACTTGTCGTTTTTGGATTTGTGAAATAATATGACATCAAGTACGAAAGATCCAGGTAGATGTTGCTATTGACTCTGAAGGTACTGATCGGTACATCGCGGTAATCTGTATTGACTGTTTCACGACATATATACTTCCGTGTTTACTTCTTTGTTTTGAAGCAAATTTATTCAAATATCAATAAAATAGGTATATGATTGAATATTAGAAAAACGACCCAAATACAGTGTACATTATTCAGTATTAAGTTGAAACTTTTGGAAGTAAGACCAAAGCAGGTTATGTTATCCATAGAGGGGACTCCCAAGTATTTCCGGTTATAGTCGAATTCATCGCGCGTCTACAATTTGGCACTGTCTAAACACAGATGTACACAAATTAACGAGACTGACATACATTTATGATACAGTGTGCATAAAGTACGGCGTTATGCATTTTTGTATATTATGTAATAAATAAGTTTTTGAAAAAATATATCACATTTATAATTATGCTGTGTAAAAATCACATAATGTTCACTTACTATATGCAGCAGCATTAATAATAAAAATTATAAAATCTTTCGTGCTATTTATATTTATACGAAAATTTATTGAAAATAATGAGTTACTAACACTTGGAGGCACTTAAAAGTCATATATTACGATAAACAGCCGAAAATAGAAATAGTCCCTCAATTTTAAATATTTTTAAATGAAAAAATTTGCACATGTATTGTTTATTACTATGAATTATCTCTCGTTGGGATTTCATAATATGTCATATATTTTAGAAAATAAAAATTCTAAACAAGGAAACAAAGTTTGTAGTTTTTAATATTTGAATTTTAAAAAGAAAAGGTGACCAAATTACAGTACTTAATTTCTGGCTAACCCCTCCGTTTAAGGTCTTCAAATAATGCGTCTCCAAAATAGTATTGTTTTCACTTAATTGACAAAATTACGTAACAATGAATCGCCCTGGGTTATAAAACAAATGGCGAGGTTTGATAATTTCCAAATTCTGGCATTTATTGACTGTTTAGGTCACAATGCACAAGAAAAGAGTAACAAAAATATTTTCCATAGTCCGTTTCATAAAAATTGAGGTTAAACGGTCAAAAATCTACTTTTTTATCACTTTTTAAGTCACAATAAAACGAAAATGTGACGGGATACAACACTTGTAATAGGGTTGAAATGAAAGCTTACAACTCGAACTTTTCGTCCCAAAACAGAAAGTCCCTGACGGTAATTGGGGAACTAAATTTGCCATCCTTTTTAAATAATACTATTTATTAAGTTATAACAGTATATCGACAAGAATATTCGCTGTGAATTATCTATAATGAATATTTTTACATCCTAGAATTTTCTATTTAAGTTCCTGTTCTTTTACGTATGAATAAAATATGAAACATTTTAACTGAGTTGGACGCGTTTAATTCATTGATAACTTGCTTTGTTTCAGTCCATGATCGTTGAACTTGATCCATTTTCTTTTTGTCTATGCCGGCAGTGTATCAGATTTCTTCTCTTTATATACGCTTGAATAAGCTCTTACCACAATGCACGTAACATTTCGATATATTTTTGATGTGTTTACTTGCATAAAGGCACTCAAGTATAAATGTAATAAGTATATTAGAAGTAATTATGTCACAGCATGTAACAAAGTTGGATCTGTATAGGTACCCGAATTTAATAGCAAGAAATTATAATAATTATTAATATTTTTATAATTGACATAAACAAAATGACGTCTCGGTCAGGGAATGATAGTCATGAATATAAATAATTGGTACCTAACATTAGTAAATATGAATAAATTCGATTGACGAAGAGTTAGTTATTTAGTAATTTTATATACATGCTGACAATTTTTTTGAAAGCTTTTGTTTAATGCTTTGAGGGGCAGATCTAATATGACGAAAAAATATTTTAAATATCGATTGATTTTGATAAAATTTAATATCTAGAGTTGTTTTAGTTTGCTGATCACGATGTTTCGGTCAAATTTTTAAAATATAAAATGGCGCCAATTTTTTATATTGAAATACTGAAAAATGCCACTTATTACACTTTCTATTAATGTATTATTAGACAAGTATATTTATACAAATCCTATAAAATAATGCGAATCAGTTTTAATTTGAATTATCCGATAAAGAGGGCAAAAATGTTGACGTTGTTCATGTGCCTATTTGTCATACAAAATTTCAATGAATTTATTTAACCGTTCTACCCTGCTGGTTTCTAGTACACTCTTTCTTTTTTTTTCTTAAATATCAATAGAAATTGCCTGTCTGACTTACCCTGGTACAAATGAAAACATTTTTGGTACAATTATTCCTGCATAACATTCTTATTTACCATGTTAAAGGTATAGGGGAAATGAACAGTGTAATTAAAAAATGGACACATTTCTACCAGGGTATTGGATCCGCCATTTCAATATTGAAAACTAGACAACATATTTGTAATCGGATCATAAAATCGACAGTTTATACCAACTTCTTCAATGTTCAAATCTCCGTTTAGACCAGTGATGTATTATTGATCTAAACATTTCCGTAAATATGGCGTCATTTTGAATTTTTAATCGCGCCTATGATAATTCTTTAGTATATTGTGCCTCCCGATCCAAACGTACTCCCGATTGGATAACTTCTGCCTATCAAAAATTAACAAAGGATTCTGACAAAAATGGTTTGTTTACGTTTTTCGGTGTTTATGCCGCCATTTTGGAAAAACAGTTGCATATAATTCAAAATGGACTGCATATTCGGAAAGAGGATTCCCAAAAACGTTAGGATATGGTTCGTTAAACAAATTCATTGACATTTTGTACGAAAAATATTTCTGTTTCGATTTCTTTACATATGCTTTTATAAACAAATCGAGAAAGATACATTGGTTAATTACTACAAGTTTAAAAAATCACAATTTTAAAAATCATACGTAATATAAACAAATACTCCAAGATTGTGAGAATGGGGTATTTGTAGTTACGTTAAAACTTGTTTTACCTATTCCTATTGATTTTCCGACTTTTACGCCTCTTTATCGCAGCAATGTACACTATGAAGGGAAAGTGATTTCACGTTAAAGAGATTCTAAAGACGCGAGCTTTCTGGAATGGTTTTCTTATTCCACTTGTATAAAGTACGAATTAAATACGATAAGTAGGTCACTAATTTCTTTAGTAATCATTTTTACTAATAAATAAAGTAACTAATTTAGTAATAATTCTAAAAATGAATCAACTACATTCTAAATTTCTTGTATTGAGAATTCATTATATAGTTAGTGAATTCTCACTCCAAGAAACTTGGAAAGTAAAATATTAAATTTTTCGTAGAATTTTATAAATAAGTTATTATTTTAAACAATTTTCTAGTAAAAAATGACTAATTGATTGTAACCCACTTTGCACTCCTGAATTGGTAGTTTTTGGATAATTTAGATGTATAGAGTAAAGTGTTCCTAATGTTCACTACATAAATTTTGTTATTTTGAGTTCTCAAAGGAAAATCTTATCAGAAAACCATTCGATATGTGAAGGTGCAAAAACTCACATTAAGCAACTGGTGCATGAAGTGGAAGGTTTTTGCACCGCTAGTTTTAATACTTTTCTTTATTACATGATACCACATTTTATAAATTATTCTCGAGCAACTGAAATAGATCGTTCATTGTCGACGAAAATATTATTCTATTGATGCTGATTAGGTTATAAAAGCAAATAATTCAAAAAAACAATTTATATAGTTTAATGAAATTCACTGATAATAAGAAAGTAACTAATTGTATTTACTTAAAATTAAATACCTGGATTAAAGTAATAATTTTCTAGAATATAAATTAATTTTCTTCTTTACTCATTAACAATCAAAATGAATTTGAAACTGAATTTGTTTAATTCTTTAAGTTGAAAATTGAAAATATTCCATTATGAAACCAACTTAATCAGATTTTATTTTTTTTTTTGTATTTTATTTTGATTTGAGTGGAAAAAATTAAGACTTCACATGGATGTCGGTCCATTCCTAAATATGGATAAACAACGCGTGTTTTTATTGAAATATTTTTCGTATAAGCATTTCGAAAGGAGGTCTTCAATACTCGTATATTCATAATAAAAATTATGATTTCGTTAAACGCAGAAAGAGAAAAAACGGTTAATATAACCATGAAAAATAAGTAGAAATGGTTGTATAGTAGGCAAGTTATTTTCGTTTCATCAATTTCATTACACCTGTTTTGCTATACAATGTTCGAAGTGACTATTCAACTGCAAAACTGCAGTATATTTAAGCTTATGTACTGTATACATATGTCCATCGGGAAATAATAAATAGATCAATATTATTATCTTGTTTACAACAGAAATATCTATTTTTTTTTTTGGAATTGCGTGTTTCATTTATATAAAATTATTGGATTTACTATATTTCCACTCTCTATGAAATTTCAATAAGAATCTCCAAATTCATAATGTATGTGGCTGCCAGTAGAATTTATTATTCATTTAGGAAACTTTGTAGAAAATTTAAAAATAATGTTATTCAGCAGCGTGAATCGAAAAGGTTCTAACAGATTTTTCCCACAAAATTAATACAATCCATTAGAAAAAAGCTAAAGAACTTTTATAAATTACTAATGTCATAAATAATAATACGTTCCGATTTTTTTTTATCTATATTCTAATAATCTATCCGCCTTATTGGATCCACCATTTTAAATTTTGAAAATCGGTCATCGGTTGTTAACGCTTTGGGACATAATGGAATAAAAGAAATCCCACCTGCACTTACAGTTTACAGTAGCAAACTATTAATTGAAAGAATAGTCCTTAGTGACTAATTGAATTAGTTATTTTTTTTACTATTCCAATTTGTAATTTAATTATGGGTTATTAATTGAATTAATAGTTCAGAATTATGAAACAATATATTAAGATTAGGAAAAAAACTAAAATACATAATATATCGAATACATTATTTTTTTGTTACTGTTTATTTACAAACATAGTTAACAATTTTAATGGTAAAATTTTCAGAAAAAAATATTTATTTATCAATATGGATTTTTTATGCATTTTCAATGCCTGATTCCGCTGTAGAGCCTGACATATTCCATGCCGTATTTAAACAGCCCTGAATAGATGCGACCGTGTTTTTTAATTCGCTATTTTAAGTTGTTATATGTTAGCGCGTGTTTTAAGGCTAGAATACTATTTTTCGACCGCCCGGGCGTAAAATCCAATTTTACGCCTCGGTAGGCGGTCGAAAATGATATTTAATGCGACATTTAGTAGTTTTACGTAGTTTTATAGTCACATGACATACTACTTTTTGAGAATATTCCGGGACAAGTAGTATAATTTTATATTTTTCTAACTCCGCTATTGGATGTAGTTGTAAATATAAAAATTCTACACAGTTATTTTAAACAGAATTACTTACTATTTACATATTAGAACGGTTCTACTAATTGCAATTAGTAAAACCTAACCTAAACATTTTACTAATTGGAATAGTAAAATACCAGTTATTTATTAATTTATTAGTGCAAAGTTGTCCTACCAATTGAATTAGTAAACACTTCACTAATTCTAACTTAGAGAGTTGTGTACAGTTCATTGTAACCGTTAACGATTAAAATTTTACTCTTTATGGAAACTCTCTTTGAGTGGAGGGAAATTTCAAGCCTATCAATTTGGTCTTTTACCATAGCTCAAACTTCACTCCATAAAAAATGAATTCTCACGCCAAAAAATGTATAGAGTACGAATATGTCCGAGTATAACTGATGTTGAAAACCTATTTCAAGTAAACTGCAAGCTCCGAATTGGTAAATACCAAGTTCACTTCTAAATCTTTGTATTTAAATTCGAGTGTGCTGCGAGTGACAATTAGAAAGACATTACATCAAACTAATTAGGAACAAACTAGTGAACTCTTGAGTTTAGACAAGTAGTACATATTTAACTCTGTCGTCAACCTTCGCTCTCAGTACATTCCGAGCTCGAAGACAATAAAACACTGCCAATTTTCATGCCGGTATTGGTGGTCATGGATGGATGTATTAACTTGGCATTCTTGACTGAAGCTGCAGAACGACGAACCATCATATTTGGTTACTAGACATTACGTCACTGTAGTATCACTTACATTCCTCTTCTCGTCTAAAGAATTAAACTCAATTAAAATCTTTGTTCTGTACTATCTAAACTAAACGATTTTTTAAAGAATCCTCGATCGCTTACTGCATCTTGTTACTGCGTATTTTGTGATGTTGGATAACGCAGTAACAAGTTATATTAACTTTCAGACATTGTTGGGTTTTCTTCGTTTAATTTTCTTTTAATACTTTGACATTGGGTTGCCTTCTTTTTCATTTTCATTTTCATCAATTTTTAAAATTTTGAACGTAAAGAACTTGTCACGGTAATTTCCTTTTAATATAAAGTAATCATCATTTAGACAATTTCAGCAATAACCTCAAGGCGGTTTCCAGACACCTACTTTTTTGACCTTATGGGGGTCTTGTGGGAGTGTTCCATGACTTTAAAATTTATTTAATGATATCAATAAAAAAGAGGCTAACAATGTTTCATTACTGCGTTTTATATCATTGTCGCCTAGTGTGGATGGAGGAGAAGGATACAGTGAGATTCTGTTGTCATCATTTTGGCAGTCCTTTTGATACATACCTGACAAAAAAATGTTTGTTGGCGCGTTTTTTAAGGCTTGAATACTAATTTTCGCCCGCCCAGGCATAAAGTCCGATTTTACGCCCCGATTGACGGTCGAAAATAATATTTAATGCGATATTTAGTAATTTTACGTACTTTTATACTCACGTGACATATTCAGGGACAAGTAGTATATTTTTATATTTTTCTAGGTATAAAGGTGGAACACGAGTATCCGAAACATCGATTAAAACCATTGTATATATAAAACGTTCATTTAACCAAAAATTTGACGGACGTAACCAATGTTAATGTCAACATCTTTTATATTTGTTCTTTTTTATATTGCGTTTAATAGTGTACTTTGAATCTGAGATTTTGCCCGTTAGTTTTAATTTAATTTCACTTCATGACATTTTTTTAACATTTTCTCACAACAGTTATAAAGTTTTCTCTTAAAAATGAATGTAATGTAGACATTTGTTTATTTTAATTGTGAGTGTACAAACATGTTTTATTGCGATTAATACAACGGTAATTTAGTGAATCCCAAGTTCCGAAGAAAGTTTTAGTATCCCATGACGACAGTTAGCTAATTGCAAGAGTCTTTTCCTTTATCACCTAATGCCTTAAACTACAATGGTGCAATTTGGCTCTGCTTTTATTTGGAAATTTATTATCGGAATTTATGATCAAATTTTGTACGTACTCATCCGTACACTAGTTTGTTAATGTAAAAATACAAGTATTAACAAAATAATAGTAATTTCTTGTTAATAACACTGATTCTATATAGTGTAATATACAACATTGGAGTAAAGGAAACGAATTCGATAAACGAATTATAATTTATGTATTCTGTTTCTTCAAAGTGACTCAATGTCAAGAACAAAAGATTCTTAATGCAGAAATGATAGTGTTGCATTTTAACAAATACGTAATTAAAAATTACGCAACATACATTCGAATAGTAATTTTAGGCATTCTTTTACAAATTTATTTTCTATGTTATTTGTAGATGAACAACCATTTACGTATTTTAATGTATTCATAAAAGAATTATGACATACCTTATTGGCGTTAATGTAATTTCAATTATGTAATTTCAATAATTGTAATTATCAAACGAAAATATTAATGAAATTTTCAATAGCTTCAATACCATCGATATAAATTCAATAAATACGTTCAACATAAATTTAGACAGGGAATAAAATGGGTACGAAAATTAAAATACAATTATCAATCTGTTACATTTAATAATGTAATAATTTGACAATTGTCAAATCTGGAAGCATGTCCAAATACTGATTTATTACAATTATTGCTATTATAATCGAAAAACGTTGGTCTTAACGGAAATATTAAATTTCGATGAATGATGTAATATTTAAAGAGGTATTTTAAATGGCCTCGTTTCTGACGCTGCATTTCAATAATTATCGATTACATCGTTATTGTTATTTTTTTTCACCTTTTATATACCTTAAAATATCCGAAAGTGGTGCCAACATTTTGTCATCGAAGAGAGTTCCCATATTTCATAATGTTAAACTACAACAAATTACTTTTTGGCAACACTTCAAAAGTGATATTTTTTGACGCATTTAGTTGAGCGCTCTTAGCAAGGTTCTCTAGTACTTCACACAGTTGATGGAATTTCCATTCCAAATAAATTTTGACGGGACGCAATTAATGTGATTGAATACTTTTTTTGTAAATTGTGAACTGATTTGTTTTTGTTCAATAATCGTTTAAATCATGCTGTAAATGATTAATTGGACATTTTGTTCACAATACGTAAATGATTATTGATTAGGGATCACTACTTTAATTTTTCATGAACACAGATCTATTTAACGTTAGTTAGCTCAAGTGAATGGATTTGCGATTTTGATTTTTATTGTTGACCATTCACAAAATATAATGTTCGCCTAAGACAGCATCATATCTTATGTTTTCGAGTTCGCTCTATTGATGACCTTAAACAATTAAAAAATCACGCCTAACGTCTATTTTCGAAAGAATCTGAAAAAATATTGATTTTTCTTTACTTTTTTCTGTTAATCTATATTTTTGTGATGGAAAAATGTATCTATCACTGCAGAATCTATCAGAAAAGTGGTTATCATACCTGAAGAATAAGATCATAAAAAAAGATATTTTTTCCCTAAATTATTGGTTCCCAAATAACCTCCATCGGAATCATTTGCTTTCAACTAATGATTTTAGGCATTTATACTTTTTTGTCCTGCTTCCCAGGCCTGAATATAATTTTAGGTTGTTTCAGGATCGTAGAATAGCTGTGGAATATCAAAAATACTAAATTGTAGATGGCGGATTCATTATGACTGATGTTCGAAACATAAACAATGGTTTTTGGATCCGATATATTGAATTTCGCATATTTTATATTGCAATCGAGAGTATGAAACAAAATATGTATACTAAAACTCTAAAATTGAAAGCAAATAATTACGTATGCGTCTATTTTGAAATTATCGATCTGGAATAAAATCTCATTCTGGAGTGACAAAAAAAAGACGAAATAGTATATACATCTAGTTCATGAAAAATATTACGCACGAGTTGTATACGATATTTTTTTCTAATTACCTTGGAACATTTGTAAGATCTGTTCGTGGACATAGCGGTACATAAAAATTTGTGTACACTTTCAACAATCAAAGTCAACATCGAAAGAAACTAGAGTTATTACATAAACTATATTTAAAAACTAAATCACAATTTTTATGCTATTTAAAGTAACTGAGTGTCATGCAGAATAGTAGACTGTCGATTACGGGGGGGGAGGGGGTATTAATTAATATAAATTTATATTATAAATATATTCTTACAGGTATTGGGAAACAGCAATACTAATAAGTAACACTTTTTAAAAGAATAATTGTATTTAATAATTAATTAAAATGTGTATAATAACTTTAGAATTTTTTTGTATAACCCAGTAATACAAAAAAGCATAGTAATGTGTCTAACGAGTATTTTCTCACTTTAATAATTGATGTTAGGAAATCCCTAGTAGAAATCAATATTTGCCATGCCAGCGCCATGCATGGGCCCTACTTGCGCCTAGGCAATACGGCCCAGTCATGGCGCTGGCATGGCCCTCGCTAGCACGAAAATCAATTTCTACCAGGGATGCTATATCAAATAGAACGATGTTAAATTCTGAAACAGCCAAAAATAAAATTCCACAGTTATTCTTTACTTTGTCAAAAGTTTAAATTAATCCTTGACTAACGATGAAAAAAATTTTATATTGCATGAATTACTTAACAAATTACATTTTTTAGTTTTAAGTATTTTCAAAATTGATTATTGATGTGTAGAAACTTTAAAAAACAATGGAATCTCGAGAATTTATGGTTTAATTTTCATATTCCGAAGGCAATGCGGCTCTTTTATTTATAGTCAAACTTATTTTATTGGAACACCATTCGAATGTACGGTTATGTAATACAATTTTTTTATTCAATTTATTTGTAAAAAGTAAAACTAATATTTGTACTGGATTGTTTATTTACCGTTTTCTTTTTATTAATTCCTACCTTTCAAACTGTATGTTTCGCTTTAAAGCTTCATACCATCAATGTCGAGATGCAAAATTTTAAAGTTGATAAGCATGTAGAAATATCTCTTCAAATATATCTGCCTGAGATTCTTTTTAGTTTTCAAACGTATTTTTATGAATGCTATAAATAAAACTTAACAATTTGCTCGATAGATCTCTACATAGGGATACGCGTATGTGTATAGAACTTTTTAAATAATTGATTGGATTTTGTATTTATTTTATAAACTTCATTGTGCATTCCCTTTGGCATCTGTAAATAATTAAACTACCATGTAATGTTCTTACTTGCTGAGAAATATTGTAATTTAGGTGTAATATAAATTTGTGTTAAATAAAATATGACATACAGAGTTCTAATCTAAATATTAATTGTGATTACATAGCAAGAGGATTCTGAATTCGATGTTAGATTCTCTCAAAATTCATTTCATTCGAATCATTCTCAAAAATTCAGTTAATTTAAAAATCTCGAGATATGAATCAACCATGAATATATTATTGACTAAACTAATTTAAATTAATTGGCAGAATATTTTTCAAATGTGGTTGAGCCTATTGTTAATATATTAATCCTATTGATAATCTAATTAATTAAGGTATATGGTTTTCGGGGTAAAACATGCACCGTCGTCAATATTTATACTTAACAATGAATTTAGTATCTACTATATAATTCTAGTATTTTTAATTTTTCAATGTAGAACCTTACGTTTTTTTAAATCCTTAATAAATTTCATGCACTACTGTACCCGAAGCATATTCTGTAATGTTAAAAAAAATGAAAGATTATCTATTTACCTACAATTAAAATATTATAACACTTTCATTCAGAATTTCTGAAATTTTACTTATTTAAAGGTTTTGCCAAGTTTGTCGCATATTATGAATTTAAGCTCTTATCCAAGATTGAGATCCGACTATTTATACCTCGATCGATCCTTATTTAATTGCCGAAATATTATTACTCTGACATTTTAAGTACCTTTTTTAAACGTAATTTAAAATTTAATGAAAATCCTGATACAAATAACAGTTATTATTTAAATAGATTTTCGCAATTTAAATTCAGAAAATGGATCCCTTGGTGTCTTCAACAATGCAGTTACTGATACTATTTTGAATCTTAAACACAAAAACAAAAACTTACTCGATGTATCGACTTTCCTCAAACCTCATTTTTTTTAAATTCTTCAAATATTTGTTAACCTTGTTTAGATATGATTGTGTTACTTTCCGGAGCTACAATTAATAGAAAAACTAAATATTTTGCTAAACAGCTGGCATTTCACAGACAAAATCAAAACAATTAGTCTCCCATCCAATCATAAACTTATATCACTTAAAGTTGTTTCATTATATATAAAAGTTTCCAAAAACTGAATCAAAGAAGGTCTCAATCTTGTCTGCCAAAATGCCATCTGATTCAAATTTTAAAATAAAATCTATGCAAAAATTAAGGAAATGAATAAAAGGAACATTTAAAAAGCATCTTGTCAATATTGTATATTGATTGGAATACATCGCTTTTTATCATTGCCGATTTTTTAATTTCAATAGATTCGTAGACTCATTGGTTTTGCCTTTGTAAATTCCGACGCATTATTTATTTTTGACATTTGGCATATATTATTTTTGGACTAAAATTGCCTCCAGAGGGGTGAATTCTTCATTTTGGAGTTCGAGTCATGTAACATTTTCTTTCGGTATTACTTTTCGTCCATATTAATTTTGGATTCAACCGAATTTTTCTGAAGTAATATAATTTCTATCTTCTAGATTCGGCGATTTAGAAAACTACTTTTGGATCCAAAATGTTTCAGTGTTGACACATTACGAATTTATTTGATTCCATTTGAATCCTGCTGAGTCGACTTCCAATCTTTTCCTTGGGAATGTCCCATGTAATGTCCAAATCAAATTTGTTAGGATATTAAATGAGATATTCCTTTTCTAAACAACTACTTTGATTTTACGTAAGCAGCGGAAAATGATTTTATCTCCCTATTTTTTATACTCAGCTAGAAAAGAGAAATTCATTTCCGGTTTGAAATTCTCGAGTTGATACTTTTGGTTCAGAATTCCCCTGTCCGAAAATTGAAGAGAAAAAGTGCAATTTGGAAAGGGATTGCTTATAGCGAATATTCTGCAGCAAAAATGTTCCCTAAAACGGATAAACCACTGCAATACTAAATGATAATAATTTATGCTAAACGAAAGATGAATATTGCAATTTTTCCAACATTTGTACACCTAAAGACCAACTCGTTTGTACAATTCAGAGTATTGCAACTTTTTGGTGGAATATTTTTTTTTGTGAATGTTGGAAATTATTACTGATGTTCTAGAGTATTCGACCGACAATCGAAAAGTCCTGGGTTTAAGTCCCGATGCGAACCATCGAATCTCTAAACGGTTTGAGCTTTTTTTCGAAAATTGGACATTATCCAAAAACATTTATTATTACATGTTAAGCAGGATGAATGTACTTATATATACTTATATATACGTATTTTTAATTAGGCCATAGGTTTGAAATTACAGTCAATATAAATAACCTAAAAAATGTTGATTCTAGACGACACCATCACCATCACAAATCGCGCAAGTACTCCCTCCAGGAAGACCCGCAATGGAGGAAGCGTTCGGGTGCTGGACTGCCCGGCGACGGTACCGTGCCGCTGGTGCGCCGTGTCAGCGTCCAACCGGAAGAGGCCTGCACCCTGCAGGAGTTGGACATCGACGACCTCGAGTCCCACCGCAGCGACGACCCGCGAGGTATGCGTCGGCACAAGGCCCATCCGACTGTGCAAATCGGCCGAAAAAAGGAAGGTGGCATCCCCCACGAGACCTTCAAAAAAATGTACGATCACTCGCCCCACGAGGTCTTCGTCCAGCTGGACGAACTCCACGGGGTCGGCGAGGAACGGGAGTGGCGAGAAACCGCCAGGTGGATCAAGTATGAAGAAGACGTAGAAAAGGGTGCGGACCGCTGGGGACGACCCCACGTCGCATCTTTGAGCTTCCACTCGTTGCTGAATCTCCGCAGGTGCTTGGAAACCGGCGTCGTTCTCCTCGACCTCGAGGGTAAAGATCTACCGGGCCTGGCCCACAGGATCGTCGAACAGATGGTAACGGAAGATCTGATCCTTCCTGAGGACAAATCCGTCGTCATGAGGGCGCTCCTGCTCAAGCATCGGCGTGTCCACGAGCACGAGCGCGGATTCAGGTTCGTTCCGAAAAGGAATTCAACGAGCTACACCAGTCTTCAGGTGAGACCAAATTTTTACATCGTTTGTATTTGCTTTTCTTTTTTTATGTATTGACACATTGGTGAAAGCAAAAATGTGATAAGTATGGAAATTGCAACTCTCCTCTTCAGCTCATTAGCGCATAAAAATAACTTTATTTCGAAGAAACTATGTACCTTGTTCTTTTTAGGGGCTCTAATTATGAATTCAAAGTCAAAATTGCGAAAATTAATTATAGCGTTTCATAAATACTGTCTAACGAACCTATTGGACAAAGTAATGTTTCAAACGTTCGACGTCAATGAAAATGGGTGTCTAAGGTGCCTGCCCTCTAAAAACTGTAATGTCCGAATTATATGAGAAATTGCGAATTTCTGGGAGATCGACATAAGAATGTAGTGAGACTCTCTCGTGAGAATGTCGGAATGTCTTGATTTTCGTGAAATTTTCGATAGATTCTAATGATTCGCATGAGATTCTTATGTGGATCTCACAGAAATCTGCTTGAATTTTTCATATGATTTCTACGTAAAATTTTTCACAGGATGAAGATGAATTTGCAGTCAGATTGTAAAATTAAAAATGGTGGAAATCAAGAAATTAATAACTTTTAGATTCTTGATCGAAATTTTATAAAAATAAATGTAAGTAAGTTTTTGAGATCGCAAATCTGACGACAGAATTACAAATTCAAAATGAATGATTGGACACCTCAAAAACGTTTTTTGTGAAACTTGGATTCTTGATATCCGATATTTTGAATCATCATTTTATAATTCTGTATTCCGATTCGTTTTCAACGCCCTCAAAAACAAACTTTCCTTGATATCGAACGTTAAATTTGTCCAACTACTCTGTTGAAAACGTTTTTATTTTTGACCCGCCATATTAAATCAACCATTTTGAATGTCGGAACTTCAACTTTTCCTTTCGTTAGCAAAGATTCTTAAAAGCACTAAGAACGTTTTTATTTAATTAAAAGTTGTTGTTAAAATGTTACAAAACATTGCAAAGATTTTTGAAACATTTTAGCCTGATACGAATTTCGTTCGACACATAAATTCCACCAATATAAAATACGAATAATCCTAAATTTGAAAGATGTCTCTTCTTTCAAGATTCTAATCAAAAGAAATAGACGGTAAGCGAATACTAATTACAGAATGACATACAATACTACAATTATTTAACCTGAATTCCAGTTAAAAGTTATTAATTTAATGGTATAACAAAGAACAAAATAGAAAAGTATTTAGTAAAAATTATTACGTGACTTTTATACTGTTTTAAATTTTTTCTTATCATCAAAACATGAAACAATGTTAAAGATATTACATATTATCGATAAACGTACGTCATTGGATTTTACGCATTATTGACTAGTGCGAGCAAAATGGGAGACAGACAAAGATTCAACTTGTTCCGTTGTCAGACAAAAACCATGAAAATATACGCCAATACCAAATTCATTTTGAACGTATAATGTAGTCGCTGTAACAGTAATAAATTCATTCGGCTATTTGCGGTTTAAGACAAAAAGTTAATATTTTCTACGAAAAAAGTTCTATTTTCATTTCGGTAATTGAGGTTATAATTAATAAAAAAAATAACCGACAAGTGACATTTCTTTTTAACATTAGCAAAATGTGCAAACGGTTTTCAATATCGCTTTATAAATAAAGATATGGTTGTGTTGTAAATTTTCAAAATGATGGCTTTTTCAATATAAAGAAAATAAAGTCGGTTTATTTATATTGTTATGAATAAAGAAAATTTACAAAATTCAACATAGGTAAAATAACTTTTGACGCAAAGTTATCGGGACGAATTCAATACATTAGAAGATGAACAGAAAAATGTGAAACCCGTAACATATTATATTTCTATGCAGGAGTTTGTACTATTTCGGAGTGCTAATAATGTGATATTCCCGTAAAAAAAAAACATTTTCTAGTGAGTTTGACATAAAATACACAGAGAACTAAAGAAAGATAATTCAAATACATATATTAAAAAAGGAAATTATAATTAGTTTTTATTTGATAGATTTGTAAAATTTTCCATTCGTATATAATATCAATAATTTCAATAATTTCCTGGATGAAATTAATGCGTTTGCGCTAACAAATATAAAACTATTGTTGGTCTTTAATAAAGTTTTTTTAATAAACTTAATTTCATAATTTCATATTTTACACTCTGCTGGCACATGGAGTCACTGAGGACCCCTAGTTGGCCCCTGGCGTTTATGACATATCATTATTTATAGGGGCCAACAGAAAATGAAGTGTGCCAGCTAAGGGTTATATATTACTTGCTATTTGAAACTTATTAGTCATTCATCTAGTTAATACAGTAAGACCTTAAGTGGAAATTTTATGAAAAATTACATTAACCCATTAACGATCGGGAGGAACCGAAATGTACCACAAATTTATGTCTTTTATTTTAAATGGAAAACAAAAACATTAAAATCGATCATTGTTATTTGTTCATTTCCTTTCATCATAAAAATCAATATATCATTCTTCGTACTTCATTCTTTATTTTCTATAAGCCTAAAAATTAAACAAAAAGTTTAAATTTACATCGTATTAGACAAAACTCTGCATCTGTTTTAAGCGACGCTGATTACGAATCGAAATCAGAATTTTGAAATTCTAAATGGCGGATCCAGTATGGCGGATAAAATGTAAAAAGTCACATTGAATTAGACAAAAAGCTATATTTTATGCTTTTCGCGATCGTTCATCAGGTATTCGAATTCATAATTTAAAATTTAAAAATTAAAAACTGCATTATAACTTGCTTTTAGCGTTACTCGGAACTAAAAATCCTTATTTCACATTCGTTAGCTCATTCGAAAACACTCAGGTATAACGTATCACGTAATTTCAGTTTTGACCCGTCATATTAGATCTGCCATTTTGAATTTCATACATTTTGGATTCGTAATCATCAACCCCGAAAATACTGAAATACAGAGTTTTGTCTAATTCGATATTAATCTTCAAATTTTAATCGCCATATTGGTTCTTCCATTTGAATTTCAAAATTCTCACTTCGAATACGTAATAAGCGACTTTAAATTTTAAATTTTTATCCGACATATTGGATCCGCATTTCGAATGTTAAAATTTGGATTTCGGATTCGTAATCGGTGGCCTCAAGAACCACCAAATACAGAGTTTTGTCTAATTCGAAGTAGATTTAAAAATGTTGACCCTACATTTTGGATCCGCCATTTTGAATTTCGAAAACTGACATCAGAAGCGTATTCAGCGCATCAAAAAATTTCTATATACTCAGTTTCATAAAAATAATGTTGAAATTTAAACGTTTTGTTAATGTCTAAACGCTCGAAACATTCTTATTTGATGCTTGGACGCTATTTTTGTGTCCACCATTTTGAATTTCCCAAAAAGTGGACATTTTTCTTAATTCAAAATAATACACGTAAGTTTGTGTTATATATTTCCCGCCCTCCTTTTGCTCATTAATGGTTAATAGCCTAAGTTTTATATAAAACTGATTTTAAAAATCCGAAACTTTGATCATACAAAAAATAATTATCCATTAATATTTAATTACTGGTTAAAACTTCATAAATGTATTATCAAGTGTAAACAACTATCGTTACAAACGTATGCAAAAATTGTTGCTTACAAAAAAGCTTAAGGCAAAAGCAAAATAAAGATTAGAAATAAAAAAAATTAGAAAGATAAAATGTTTAAATGGAAAAAAAGGTTATCGTAGTGTCAAGAAAACTATTACAATAAGATTTAAAAGTTTACATTATCAAAAAAAATTAATAATGAAAGTTTGATAAAAACACCGTTTTTTCTATATGTACCGCAAAAAATTAAATTATTGTAACCAGTTAATTAATTTCTAGACAAACAGACGATTTTCAGCGTCTAAATGGTTGAAAAAGTCGAATTAGCTTACCAATGCTCGTGAGAAATATCCAGAACATTCTCGAATATTCCTTACGGCCTGATTAACAAGAAAATGAAACAAATATTAAATGAGACAATAACAGTAAAAATGGAGTGCGAATTTGAAATAAAAATTTGAAAAAAACTCATTCTATAAAAGAATATTCTCGAATGCAAGTTTACTATAAAATGGAGAGGGACTATAAACAAACAGTCAGTAACAGCCCAGCGTTCCAAATGGAAAGTCTTGATTTAATTCCATCTATGACTTGGAGACCAACAGGAGACCAACGAGTTCGTCTCAGAATTACTTTAAAGTTATTTAAATTTGATACGTACATTTGTTATTTGATTTTCATCGATCTTCCAATATATTCGATCTCATCATGCCGGAATTATCGCCGAATATTATTACTACCATGTTGGATTCCGTTAAAAATGTAAGAAAAGCAATTTTGACATATGGTCCCATACTTATCACATTATTTAATTTCACCCATTTTTATTAATATGACCAGATTATATAAAACATGGAGAGATATATAGAACATTCCACTCCAAATCGGCATCTATTTTTTACAGTTTATTTTTTTACCATTATTATAGACTCTAAAGGATATGTAAATGTAATATTTTTAGTCAAACAAGACATTTCGATCAAAACCGGCACTTAAAATTAATAAAATATGGCTGTGTCAGGTTCGTTTTAATTTAGTACAGTGTCCGTAAATAAATGTCTTATACTACTAAAACTGTATTTAAACGTATTTTTTATTTCTACAATGGTAAAATTACATGAACAATAGTGTAGTTGCCGATTTGGCGTATGTTTTGAAAATAGTAAATTTAAAGAAAATTAAAATACTCAGAACTGATCAGTTGCAAAGAAATGAGCTTTTCCCAATGAACTGAAAATGTCGCAATGTAATTTTTTTTCATGCTTGATGATTATTTTGGCTTTCGTATGTTTCTCGTAAAATTCGTACAAAAAGATCGCAACAATTTTGAAAACTAAACAATGCTTAACATTTTTAACTAAAAGCAAATACTTTTTTAATCTAAAACTGGGTTTTTTATATTATATTTGGGTTTCGAAATTTTAAACCTACTTTTCTTCAAGCGAGACTTTTCACGAGAGGAATGCCTGTAAAGTGGTTTTTAAATTTCTACACAAAATTCTGTTAGCATTTTCCCGGGGAAAAATGTTTCAAAATGTAAGATGTCTCGTTTAAAGACTTTTCAGGACTAAAGTCAAGTAAAATGTATTCTAAACGATTGCGGTTCGGAAACTAAACCTATTGTTTAAATGATTTAGAACAATACCTTCTCTTGATTGTTATTTTATTGTTTCCTGGACGTGTTGAACTTTGTACAGATATGGGGTTAAAATATGTCTTTGGTTCTGAACAGTATTAAATAGATCTATTCATTTAGATCATATTTGGATCTAAGTAATTTTGAGCATATTTTTAACTGGGGTTATTAAGTATAAGTAGATTACAATCAATAGATTAATTTTATATTAAATCTGAAACTAAGGCCATGAAATATAACTTTCCTCTGAAGTTGGAGTGTAAATTTAATTGAACGAACGCCCGTCTTATTTCCACAGTCTATCTGGTTCGACGAAGACGACGCTTCACCGGAAGTTGCTGAGAACCAAACTGTAACTAAAAATGTAAAATCCATTGTTCCCTGTTCACGAATTTCTTAATTTTGTTGTCCACTAGTTCTTTGCTCCTTTTAGACCACGTCATTTTATACTATGCGTCTCTGCATTATTTGGTTAACATTTTCCCTACCACCATGAACTTACAGATTTTCCTGTTTTAACATCGTTGAGCGGAAAATCATTACATGTGATTATTAATAATTTTCTCCTTTAAAATCGAAATAATACTTTAAGTCCATGGTGGCAAGACACCTTTTGCACTTGATCGCAGCTTTCAACGTTGACTTCTGTTCTTCAGTTTTAACTAAGTCGAGGGGACACTAGATATATGACATAAAAATCAACGTGTTTACTTAATTCCTGGTATATTATTTATTAATTTTAAACTGCCAACTATAATTTTGTGTAGTTATGAAAGGGAATTCCAATTAAAATGTCCACTATCACAGATATAACGATTTATATAAATAATAGCCATTTTCCATTTTAATCGCGGGTTCAAACTCAACCTATCCAGCCTCTTGTGTCCTCTTGAAGTCTTTAGAGCACTTCCAGTGTTCGCGCATGACTTTATATTTCTTGACCTCCGCCTTTCTACATGTTTTTTTTACATTCACTTTATTAAATGCCTAACGATACTCGAGTATTTATTCCATTTCGTCAGTAGAACGTAGACTTAGAATTACGCCATTTCTTAATTATGTTCTACACAATACCAAACGTCTGGAGCATAGGTTTTCAAAATGACACGAATTCATTTTACGTACAAGTCGTTCACATATAACACTTGTGTTCGTTCGTGTGTACTAATCGATTCAATATGTTTTCAGTGGTATTTTAAGTATACTTTTTTAGTACTACTGAACGTTTCTTTCTGAAACAAAGAATTGTTTTATCTATCAAATATACGAACTTTGCATTCGCACTAGTTGAAAATGTTGAAGAAAATGTCTTAAAGCTTGACACTAGTTACTACTGGATCTCAATTTCAAGAAATTGATAAAGCCAAATATTTACTAGTGCGGATGTATGCATTGATAAACTATGGATGATGAATACCTGGGGAGAAATTGATGTTTCTTCTGACCTTACCTACTGTTACATTAATGTAACAATAACTATGTACGATGAAGGTTGCCTAAGAATATCACTCTTTTGCCTTTTCCTTACTTTCTCTTCCTCTCTCTCCCCTATCAGCTTCTTTTGTTTACAATAATCATAACGTAGCAAAAGTGTATTGAATAATCATGTTTCTGCCAACTAGTTCATAAAAGGCAGGAACTGTTAAATTTGTCCCCGGGTACACATGTTATCCAACACAAAAATACACCGAAAACCTATGCACAAAACTTTTTTTTAATTTGAGCAATAAAACAATTTCTCGTTTCGTAGAACCTGAATGACGCAAAACCAAAGATCATTCCAATGGATGGGAACCACACAACAATCGACATGAAAGAAGAGATGACTTACACGAGTAGTACCGAAGATCTGAAGAAGAGCCACAACGATTACATCATGAAAAGGATCCCGGCTGGAGCGGAAGCTACTGTGGTTTTGGTCGGTGCATGCGATTTTCTAGATCAGCCAACAATTGCCTTTGTTAGATTGGCAGAGGGCATCCTTATGCCTTCTGTAACCGAAGTGACGATGCCGGTGAGGTTCATGTTCACGTTGATTGGTCCAAACAACTCGAATTTAGACTATCACGAAATCGGTCGTTCGATTTCGACTCTGATGGCAAATACTTCCTTCCACGATATTGCGTACAAAGCGACGGAGAAGAGAGAACTCTTATCGGCTATCAACGAGTTCCTCGACGATTCGATCGTTTTGCCACCTGGAGATTGGGAGAGACAAGCTCTTTTGCCATTCGGGGAATTAAAGGCTAAAAGTGATGCGATTAGGAAGCGGAAGGCTAAAGCCCTCGAGGAGAAGAAGAAGCAGACAGAGTTGGAGACATCTGCAGCAAAGAAAGGTAAATGAATAAGATGCATGTTTCAGTTACTTGACATTATAAAAGTAATTATTTTGAATTCGTATAACAAATTCATATTTTTGTATACAGCTTTATTGGCGGGGGAGGATGAGAAAAAACCAGGAGACTCTGACGATCCTCTACAAAGAACTCGGAGGCCGTTTGGAGGACTCATTAATGACATTAAACGACGATACCGGTTTTACCTGTCGGACTTGACCGATGGTCTTAGCTCATCCTGCATCGCAGCGGCCATCTTTATGTACTTTGCTGCGCTTTGCACCGCTATTACATTCGGCGGTCTCTTAAGTGACAAAACCAACAATGCAATTGGTATCTCCGAGACATTAATATCCTGCTCTGGGACCGGTGTGATTATGGCCCTTGCTGCAACTCAACCTCTGGTCATCATCGGTACCACTGGACCCCTGTTGCTCTTCGACGAGAGTCTTTATAATTTCTGCAAAGCCAACGAACTTGAGTTCCTAACGATGAGGGTCTACATCGGCATCTGGATGGCGGTGATCGCATTGGCCGTTGCCAGTGTCGAAGGCTCCGTACTGGTGCGCCTCTTCACCCGCTTCACCGAAGAGATATTCACTGGGCTCATATCAATACTGTACATTGTGGAAACCTTCATAAAATTGTATAATTACTTCGTGTTAAATCCGTTACTGCCAGAGTATAACCATGGGCAGGATTCAGGAGATGGAGAAACAAAAGTTTTACCCAAAGCGGCAGATGCTCCAGTCAACCAACCCAATACTGCGCTTATGTGCACGATCCTCTGTCTCGGAACGTTCCTGGGAGCGTACTATCTCAGGATATTCCGAAACAGTCATTACCTCGGCAGAAGTGCTCGCAGAGCGTTCGGTGATTTTGGAGTACCCATCAGTATTGTTGTTTTCGTACTGATCGATTATCTAGCGTCAGTAAAGACGGAAAAACTACAAGTACCGGAAGGTCTTACACCCTCCATTTCTGGTAGAAGCTGGCTAGTGTCGCCATCTGGTTCTCCTGACAGACCCATCCCCGTTTGGATAGCCTTCGCTTGCTGCGTTCCAGCGCTTTTGGTGTACATTCTGGTGTTCATGGAGACTCAAATTTCTGAGTAAGTACATGTTTATGTTGTACACTTTTTCGTTTTGATCGGGTTTCTGTGAAAAGTAGTTATATCTTTAATTCGTGGCGCAACTTTTAAAGAAAATAGTAATGTATTATTTTATACTTCACTATTAACAACTTACTTATTTTTTTTTTTGCAAAAACACGTTATAAAACACAGTTGTTCACATAAAATTTGTATTTGGCATACTTTTTCTATTCTAATTTCGAATTGTGACAAAAAATGACGATATAGAAGTTGAACTGAAAGCTTCAATGTTCTTGTAATATAATTTTCAGATGTGTTGTCAGTAATTTATGTATTAACTCTAGACCAAACTTTTAAACTATAAAGCGGGTAATTACTGAAAAGCTGGGTCGATTACTATTTGCCAGAGTACTTCAAAACCTAATTAACAAGCTAGAAACTTTTCGAAACAAATGGTTCTCGTTACATGGATTTACGCTTCCAAATGTTTCCGAGCTGAAGGCATAATTTCTGTAAAAGTCATATCAGAAATAATCGACAAATTTACGACGCCAATAATAACACAACTGAAAATAAGTGATGGGCACCACGTTTTACAGTATGTTAATGTATTGAATAAGAATATAAAATGGGATTTCGTCCTACCCTCAAAAAACATGGTGGATTTTACGTGGAAGATAAATATTTTCAAATGTTAAAGTATTTTTTAGTATCAAAAATCATAATCGCGAATATAAGATGTCAACTAATAATTTTAACATTTGTCGATTGGACGTGAATGTGTTTGATACCGCAGTAATAAAATTTATTTCCAACTCGCAGTACTCCATTATTTATTATTTTTATTCTAAAAATGTATTTTTCGACTCAGCTGCACGTATTCTTTTACATATACTGCTTGTATTTTTACCACGTGAAACATAAGTCGACTTATTTTCAACGTGACATGTAGTAAAATTACGCTGTCCGTTTTTGCAGCTTACATAAGTTCAAATACAGTAAAAACCCGTTGTTTTGCACTGTCAAGTTAGAATATTCCAAAAATCAAAGCCAATTTAGAGATTTTTACTTTGAATTCGAGCATGAAAGCGTATCATGTTCTAGGATCATACGTTTAAAAATCAGGAAATAGCAAACGTCTGGTTTACGATAAAAAATAGTAAAATTACTTTTTAAATGACAACTGAATTATTGATGTTTTAATTCTTGTAATTTAATTTTTTCAACAGATTAATCATCGACAAGAAAGAACGAAAGCTCCGGAAGGGTAACGGGTACCACATGGACATCGTAGTGGTTTCATTGTTGAACGCCGGTTGCGGTTTGGTAGGAGCACCCTGGTGCTGCGCTGCCTCGGTGCGATCGCTGACCCACGTGTCCGCGGTAACGGTAATGTCGCGAACCCATGCACCTGGTGAAAAGCCTCACATCGTCGAGGTTAAGGAGCAGCGGGTCAGTTCCCTTCTGGTAGCGATCCTCGTCGGAATCAGCGTACTGATGGCGCCCCTGTTGCGCCGTGTCCCCATGTCCGTCCTCCTAGGCGTCTTCCTCTACATGGGCATCTCCTCGACGAATGGCGTACAACTGTTCGATCGGTTCAAGCTCTTCTTCGTCCCGGTCAAGCACCACGGCACCGCCAACTACGTGCGTCGGGTGCAGACTTACAAAATGCACATCTTCACGCTCATACAAATTTTATGCCTGACCATCCTCTGGATCGTAAAAAGCACCAAGGCGGCCATGGCGTTGCCTTTCTTCCTCATCCTGATGATCCCTCTGAGGGCCCAAATGCGCCACTTCTTCACTACCCAGGAGCTCAGAGCTCTGGATAGCAAGGCCGCACCCGACGATGACGAGGACGAGCCAGATTTCTACGAGGAGGCGCCCTTACCTGGTTAGATCGTGCCTTATTCGATTCGTTCCCCGGTATTCTAGGGAATACCGCGTCGAGTAGTTTTTCCCCTCTGTTTTTTTTTACATTTAACCTTTTACTGTGAAGTGCAAAGTTAGCCAACTTTTTAAATAGATTAAGCAAATGTAAAGGAAAGAGTTTCTCGCGAAACCATTGGTATTTCCTTGCACTTGGCTCTAAACACAATCTCCGAAGTGGTGACAAGAATTTCAGCGAAAATGAACTATTTTAATAATTCAGACAGTTTACAATTCATTTTCGTAAACACTGAGTTCACTACATTCGGGTCTTGTGATTTTTTTAATAGAAAATATAAGCGTAACAAAAGTCGTAGGCTTATAGGAAGATATTTGTTTAATATTCCGAATATTGAATTTCGATGTGTAAAGTAAGATAACTGCAGTATACAAAAACACAATTACTAGCATATGAAAACATAATTTAAAAGCGAGCTTTCACGGAACGAAGATAAGTATAAATTGACATTAAAAATAATTTGTTTGTTAGAAAATAGTGGCAGAATGGCCTACCGATAACATCTCGTATGATTTTAATATTTTTTTAGAGATATAACGTTTAAAAAACGACTCGTATTTTAGAGTGTCGAAATGTTAATAGGTTAATGTTAAACAAATGTATTTCCGGGCTTGGTATTTTCTCTGTGCACTCCCATGTCATGAAACCGAAATCACTGTCCTTTCGAAAAAAACGCAGCGACGAAACAAAAATACTTCCCGTGGCCGCCAGATGGCAAAACGTTGTAAATAATCGGCGAGTCGATGTAGTGCCTAAGTTGCGACGGCGGAGAACAAAACAAGTGAGAGAGAAAGAGAGAGAGTGCCAAAGTTAATTTAACGAACTGCCTCGATTTTACGTCTTATGTAATTCCACTTACAAAAATTTTCATATACATCGTCGACATCCCGACAGAACTTTCTAGGTTTTAGTCCTGGTACTTACGAGAAGTACTTATTTTTCTAGCGAGATCTCACTCGCACTTTTTCCCTTTTCCCAGACGAACTTTCATTCCCGAGCAGGATGATGGGATAAAAAGTGAGATAGAATTCGTTTTTTTAACGGTACTTAATACATTTTGAAAATTCAAAGCGTGCTGTAGATTGCCGATATCATTTTGCTATTTTATAATAAAATAAAATCATTAATAACTGTTGTTCATTGAGTAACCATATTTATTTTTATATAATGTAACCCATGAAATACAGGTAAAAATTTCAAGTGTTATTTTGGATAGGAATTGGAGCGTCAAAAGATATTTTCGATAAGCCGGAGAATTTTTCAATTTTCACATTTCCAACGATATATTCTAGCCGCACTTTACACATGTACCTTATCGATACTACCTCTTAAGTCTAGTGCGCATTAAAAATAATCGGCGTTTGTACAGGGCGCGAAAATATTTTAAAAATAAATGCGCAGAAAACGACCGCCGGAGGATTGCGTACAAACTGTAAAATATAATTTTCGAATCTCTCTTACAAAAAAAAAACGTAGAACAAAAAACGATTACTGTACCCGTGATGTGTACTTTACTGCGCAATACAGAATGTAAGTTGTGCATCGGTTCAAGACCCCCAAACTCTCTAATTATATTGTTAAAAAAGTTACTTTTTGTACAATTTGAAAAATATAAAAAATATTGTGATAACACCCGTTTCAATAATTTGCTGTCATTCTAACCTACACAAAAATTGGGAATATCATTCGTAGGAAAATCATTGGAGCACGTTTACTTACACTATTTAAAAAAAAACAAGTGTCTTGTTGTCATGAAAGATATGTTCGATTACAAGTTACAAAAATTAATAATATTTATTTTATATTTTTAAAATTTCAAAATATTAGTTTAGACTATAATCACCGATAATCGAAACTTGATTTGCGGCTCTTGAACTTGAACCTTGCGATGGCGAACCACTAAAGTGTACCGCACTGTATCGCAATAAAATTGATGTTTGACAGGGAATTAATATATACATGAAATACAATGTAAAAAAATATGTACAATTAATGAAACTTGTGAGATAGAAAACAGAATGATATTGTATTTTGATTGTCCAGAGTATTTTATTAATCGCTACACTAGACCTTAAGGGTATTGAAGAATCAATTGTAAGGTTAATGTAAAGTTCCTCATTTTTTAATTATTAAGCCTGAATTATACGTTTCTGTCATCTCTGAAATAATAAATGACAGGGACAGTATATTCCATATGATTCAAACATTATGTAATTGAATATGGCCTAAGTATGCTTATGAAGTTTTATAAAATGATTACAATGCCCTTGTTTATTTACGCAGGATGGTGTTTAAAATACGTAAAATGGCGTTCCTAAAGTGGTTATGCAATAAAAATGTCGATTTTATTCAATATTTGTTCGATTGAATTTTTATTGCCGAAAATATTCAAAAAAACTTTCCGTAAGATCAATAATTCAAGATTTAGAGTTTTTCTCGGTAGTTGATAAATATTGTTTTGTAAACGAAGGAAATCAAATGACCTTCAAGTGAATTTTCTTGTTTTCAGAAGTTTAACTTGTCAAACTAAACTTGTGTAACCAATATGACCACTTCATGAGTGCCTTGAAAAATGTACTTTACAATTTCTTTGTGGATAAATTTTAATTTTGCATTATATAGAAATTATCAATACAATTGATACAACATACAGAAATATTTTCTTAATGTGTATATAATATAACATTTGAAGATAACACTGAAGCTACGAAAAAAGAAAATCTATTTTTGTATAATTTTACGTTATAAAAATATTTATGGAAATTTGTTATTGGATGGGTATAATATTGCACTCGGTGCAGCGTGTCTTAATAACAAATTAAACATTTATCAGTTGTGTACGCCACAGGCCCTTGTCGAATGCACATATATGCAAGTTTCTTCTTCGTTATGACATACAACTCGAATGCAGGACATTAGCATTATTTAAACATATTTCTTATGGCTCCAAGTGCACTTTCGCCGAATATGCAAGAAGACGATGGTTTTATTGTAAAAAGTTCACTGAGATCGCGCAACGCAAAAGGAATTTGTTATTGGCTGACTTTTATTATTGAAGCTATTGTAATGATTGATATTATACTAATACCTTGCTATTAATTACTAGGATGAAATAGCATTATTACTAATTACAACTGTCGACAGTTACAATCGCGAATTCTTTGTATCGAGAGATTACGACGATCATCATTGTTATTGATTGATAGAACTATTGTACATAATCTAGTTAACGTAAACAGTATTACAAGTAATAATAATTAGAGAACAAGGGTCTCTCCAAGGGTCGTTTACGCTGTAGAATAGCGTGAGAAGAAATAAACAAATATTTTAATTGCCCTTTACATTCTGTGTATTTTATGTATCCTTCAACACTTATATTGGGTAAACAAATTAAAAGGAAGAATCAATAGAAGATTATTTCCTTGCATTAGTTGTTATTACTTTGGTATGTATTATAAAGTACGTTCTGGAAAGTTTAAAGTGAACAATACTTTGTAAATACAGTAGTATTATTGTACTTTACATTCAATTGTTTTTCATCAGCTGTCAAAAATGATCTAACTCTATTGGAAACTCCAATTGTTTTTCTAAGAACAATTAGGTCTACATTTGCTGAATAAAAATAGTATTAACATTTTTTTAACATCTCAGGAATTTTAACTCGAGTGAAATTTTCTAACCACATTTAAATGCAATCGAATAATTAAAAGTGAATTTAAATTTTTCACCGGTAATAACAAAATTTGTATGCCATAAAAATTTGTTTTTTTATGCATGTACAATGGCATCGCCGAGAGTAACCAACAATGTACTAAGACTTTCTCCACACTCTATCTCGAGAGTTAAAAGGTAAGTTTAGAACGAAACGAAGGAAATGTGATCACTTTTCCAGAATTTAATGTGTTTGAAAAAACGCTATTTGTGTATCGCAGGAATACTCGAAGTCCAAGAACACCTATAAAGAATACTTTGGGAGAGGAAGACGCTTATCGTAATCTATGTTCGACTATTAATGTAGATACACCAAACAGAAAAAAAATTATTAACCAAGGCCTGTTTTGTAACAAACGCAACATTCTTGGTAGTGGGAGTTTTGGAACTGTTTTTAAGGCATCTTACAAAGGTTAACGCAATTTCAATTCGTACAATTCACCGTTGTTTAACTTAATAACCAGATATATGAAATAACTACATATCGTGTAAACCAACATTTATTCTCAGGAGGAAATGTTGCAGCAAAAATAATAAAGCGCACTAAACGTACAGACATAACGGTAGATGCTGAAAAGCTTGCAGCTTCTTTGAGGCATGCAAATATTATAAAAATACTTGGGGTTGATCAAGGTGATGCCCTGTCCATGATCACTATGGAATTATGTGGAACTTCGTTGCAAACACATTTAGAAAAAGGTGCCCTGATTCGATCAGAAAGAATTTTCATTTTTGGGGCAATTGCTACAGCTCTTCGCTTTTGTCACGACGCTGGCGTCGTGCATGCGGATGTTAAACCTAAAAATATCCTGATCGCTGCAAATGGTCAACCAAAATTAACAGACTTTGGAAATGCAGTCTTTATTAAAGATGCATGTGACGCTAAGACTTTCAGGGTAAGTTTAATTATATTGAAAGTTAGTTATATTTTAAAATTGTTATTACGTCCGAAATAAAAAATATATCGATCATTATCCGAATGCTAGGGGACTCCTGGTTATGCAGCACCTGAAGTCGTACGTGGCAGTGTTCCTACTCCTGCGTCAGATATTTATTCGCTAGGTATCGTAGCTTGGCAAATTCTTGCAAGGCAATACCCTTTCTCCGGATTACACGTACATACGATTCTGTATATGACGGGAAAAGGAGCTAGACCTTCGGACGCAGAGCTCATTGACGAATTTTGTGGTATTTACAAAGACTTGTATAGAAGAATGTGGGATGAAAATCCAGAAAATAGACCAAATCTTACTTCAGTTATTAATACACTAGATATTTTAGGAAATCAAAGTTAATAATATAGAACAAGTTTGAAAGATTGATAACTTATGTTGAAATTTTTATTTCCAATTAAAAAATAAATCTTATCGTTAAATTATAGAAAGATAGCATTTTAGAATTATGTGTCTGGCATTTCTCCACCTGGTACCAACTGCAAAAAAAACAATCATAATTAATAAAATGGAAATACTTATCATTATTAATAATACAATTTACGAACTGAGAAAATGTTTACTTACCATCGTAATATTATTGCCATTAAGAAGAATCATGTCCAGTTTTGTTACTCTTTTTCCCTCCGGAGTTGCTTCGCTTTCCGTCACATCTTCTAACAGCATATTTACAAAGTCGTCAAATCCTTGCAAAGTCCCTACGATTTCTTTGTCATTTTTCATAATAATATGAATCCTTGAACCGATACATTTGTCCACCAATTCTGTAAATGCATAAATTCTTGTAATTTTTCGTATAAAAAGATATTAGAAATGATATTTTTAACATGTGAAGAAAGAACGATATAAAGTATAAAAATATATTTTACATCTTTAAAAACTTAGAAAGTTCAGAATATCAACGTAATGTAATTATTCCCAGTAAGAAATTGCCTGCGCTAAATTTTAGCATGTTGAATGTTGATTAATCGTTGACTGTCAAAGAGTTTTCTTTATGCATTAATGTACGCTTTACTTCAACATTAACCATCATCGACAGTCTAGTGAAAAACGTGTGATTCCAAAAAACATGTGAAATTTATTTGTACTTTGTATAATTCAACAATACAAGAAAACTGACAATGATTTGAAACAGAAATATTAAAATTTTAGGCATTTTCCTCACATGTGCTGATAAGAAAAACTTTGAAATTGTATTTACTAATATCCGACATAAAATTAGAAATATAATAGTTATCGAAATTACTTACCAAGTGGTAAAAGTGTCGATGGGTTTGTTGTCACGCTACTTGTCATTTTGTAATTTCACTTTCTACCAGAAGGAAGGAAACAAAATACGAAATAAGTGTTATGACTTACGAAGCGTTCAACGTTTATAACCTCAAAAAACAACGAAGACTACCGCGCCACAGATGCCGAATGCCGAAAATGATGCCGAGATTGCCCAAAAAAAATGCCAATTTGGTTATTTTAGTACCAAATAGCGCTCAAAGATGGCGGATATTCCCTTTCTTATAACCCGCCAATATTCGATTTCTTGAAAATGTTGAGTATGCAAGGCAATTCTCCATATGGTAATCAATTTTAGAAACTTAATCTGGACAGGATGGTGGGTCAAATAAACCATTTTTTAATTAATTCGCGAATATAAAAGTATGCGACTTATACCACAAGCAAAACCAATAACAGAAAAATAATAAAATTCTATTTACAAAATTTATATTCTATAATTCTAAGAACAAAACTGTCTTAGAATTAGTCAAAGAATACTCTCGATTTATGTCAGATTTTTTTTTAACTTTCACATTTGTGATTTTTAAAAAATCAAACATTTTGTCAAAAAATTTCAGAGTATTCTTTGACTAAATCCAAGACAGTTTTGTTCTTTGAAATTTATTTCTAAACTTCATAGTGTTTGAGAAAAGCAACTAATGAGAAACGCGGGTTTTCGGAAAGGTTTTGCATTTTATCCGCCATATTGTTAAAGTTCAACAATTTTGTACACCGATGGCAAGAGAAAGTTTCAGATATTGACGCGTTTTATGCCTGAAAAAAAAACCTAAAAATAAAAAACATATTAAATTTTGTCGTTGGAATTTTTGAATTTTGAGCACGGATTTGAATTCAGAACACCAAAAAATGAACTGTGTGGTCGAAAATGTCTGAAAAAATTAATGGGCTTGGTCGTTATTGTGACGTCAAAAAAGGGATATGTAAAAACACTGTCACTATTTTTTACGCCTCTTTTACGACATCTTTATGACGTCTACTTGTGAGAGGTGTCTCCAAAGAAACATACGTTTGTCAGAATACTGTTTCTCGCAAGTGGCAAGGTTGAAAGTTGAGTATATATGCACCAATGTTAACCGACATGTATATAGTGAAATAATATAAATGTATAAGTACATATTTATCTACGTAGAATACTAAAATCATATGTTTGTTATGTATTATAAGTACATATAAGTACTATAGAAACAAAAATATAGAGGCGTTAAAATGCCACAACATAATTTTCAAAGTCTCCAAAATGGCTGTCACTTTTAGGACGTCTGAAAAAATATTGTTTCTGCCATTTTGTATTTTTCAAAACCGACTTTAAATTCGTAATCAGCGACCCCAAAAACCCCCGAGTACCAAATTTGGTTCTAATTAACCTTTTAGTTTAGAAAATCGACGATTTTTTAAATTTATTTATTTATACTTGTTAATAATTTTGCGTAATTGCATTTATTATCCTTTTCGTTACGTACTAAAAAGCCCCCTCTACCACTGTAAAAAGATTTTTTGAATATTGCTTCGAAAGCATTGAAAGTAGACAGAAAAGATGTGAATTAAAAAGGTGGTTATGTTACCACTGCGCCGCAAAGGGTTAATACAATATTAGGTGTTTTCAAACGAATATATGCGCAATGTAAAGTTTGAGATTATGTAATCTTATGGACAAAATTCTATAAGATACCTCTGATTCAAGTTAACTCTCCTTAAACCTAAAAAACTACGCTTGAATCAGAAGTAAGGGATCTTACACATTTTTGGTCGCTGAAAACAAATTCGTTGTCCAATTTAATCCATCGCTTCAGATCGTTCACATATCCTAACCTCAAATGGCCAAAAAGGATATTATTTTTTTGAATATTTTTCGGATCGGATATCTTAAAATCCTGTTGTGATGGGTCAAGTCGAAAAACAGATTCGTTTTCAATAACCAAAAATCTATAAGCTCCACTATTTCTGAATTAATTAGTAATTTTTTAAAAGCAATATAATCGCCAGAATTGCGACTAACATTCCAGAGACTAAACGTGCGCTTTTTAAAAATAATTAAATAATATAAATAATAAATTGATTAATTCTCTAGTATACCATTTCGTATAGGAGTTATAAATTTTAGAACGCGTTTTCGATGGAACATATTTCGAAATGATACTGTTTAAAACCGAGTAAACAGAGAAGTATCAACATTAATATTGCGGCTACTAACAACAGAGTCCCAGGATATATAATTAAGACCACGATTAATTGCAATATAGTCCGCATTCTCAAAATCAGAAAAATACTAATAACGACGAGAAACCGACGCGACGCTATTATTAAAAGCTTCAGCAAAGTTTGAATGACCATTCGTCTTGACGATCACAGAATGGTTCCAGACTAGATACTCAGGAGGAAAACAGAGGTTCAAAGTATATCCTTTATAGGGAAGAGCTGGATAGCACCCCGCGTAGAAAAAATAAGAATGGGAGAGACTATCTGATATATTTTGGGAGAGAGTATGGGCAAAACTACGGGCCAGTGTGTTGCATAGTCAATCCCAGTGTCTCGCCCAGAGACACCCCATAGTTTTGGACAAAGTATTGGAGAGGCTTGTTATGAAAGCCGATGAAAAAATTAGAATACGGGTACTATGAGGAAATAGTTTCGGACACAGTATGGGAGAAACTATTGGGCAGTCTATAAAATAGTATCACCCAATGTTTTGCTCAGTGAGAACCCATACTGTCGCACATAACTTGGAAATCCTTCACTAAATATTTACAATTAATTTTTACAAAACTTCCCAGAGAAGTCTCGGACGTATCTCGATTTAAGAGGCAGAAGACGATTTCGCTAAAAAATTGAGGTAAAATAAAGTACAAACAACCCGAAAGATACATCCGAGAAAATTCAAGTCCACTGAACAGTTCATCAAAATGATAAATGAAAACCCAACATAATCGTCGACATCAACGCAGAAGATGGTGAACTCGAAGCTGCTGCCCTTCCACAATTCCTAAATCATTTGAATCCTTTCGCTTTGATTTGAATCCTATACAGGACAAAAATCATTTTGAAAGAATATAGAAATTATCAATACAATTGATACAACATACAGAAATATTTTCTTAATGTGTATATAATATAACATTTGAAGATAACACTGAAGCTATGAAAAAAGAAAATCTATTTTTGTATAATTTTACGTTATAAAAATATTTATGGAAATTTGTTATTGGATGGGTATAATATTGCACTCGGTGCAGCGTGTCTTAATAACAAATTAAACATTTATCAGTTGTGTACGCCACAGGCCCTTGTCGAATGCACATATATGCAAGTTTCTTCTTCGTTATGACATACAACTCGAATGCAGGACATTAGCATTATTTAAACATATTTCTTATGGCTCCAAGTGCACTTTCGCCGAATATGCAAGAAGACGATGGTTTTATTGTAAAAAGTTCACTGAGATCGCGCAACGCAAAAGGAATTTGTTATTGCCTGACTTTTATTATTGAAGCTATTGTAATGATTGATATTATACTAATACCTTGCTATTAATTACTAGGATGAAATAGCATTATTACTAATTACAACTGTCGACAGTTACAATCGCGAATTCTTTGTATCGAGAGATTACGACGATCATCATTGTTATTGATTGATAGAACTATTGTACATAATCTAGTTAACGTAAACAGTATTACAAGTAATAATAATTAGAGAACAAGGGTCTCTCCAAGGGTCGTTTACGCTGTAGAATAGCGTGAGAAGAAATAAACAAATATTTTAATTGCCCTTTACATTCTGTGTATTTTATGTATCCTTCAACACTTATATTGGGTAAACAAATTAAAAGGAAGAATCAATAGAAGATTATTTCCTTGCATTAGTTGTTATTACTTTGGTATGTATTATAAAGTACGTTCTGGAAAGTTTAAAGTGAACAATACTTTGTAAATACAGTAGTATTATTGTACTTTACATTCAATTGTTTTTCATCAGCTGTCAAAAATGATCTAACTCTATTGGAAACTCCAATTGTTTTTCTAAGAACAATTAGGTCTACATTTGCTGAATAAAAATAGTATTAACATTTTTTTAACATCTCAGGAATTTTAACTCGAGTGAAATTTTCTAACCACATTTAAATGCAATCGAATAATTAAAAGTGAATTTAAATTTTTCACCGGTAATAACAAAATTTGTATGCCATAAAATTTGTTTTTTTATGCATGTACAATGGCATCGCCGAGAGTAACCAAGAATGTACTAAGACTTTCTCCACACTCTATCTCGAGAGTTAAAAGGTAAGTTTAGAACGAAACGAAGGAAATGTGATCACTTTTCCAGAATTTAATGTGTTTGAAAAAACGCTATTTGTGTATCGCAGGAATACTCGAAGTCCAAGAACACCTATAAAGAATACTTTGGGAGAGGAAGACGCTTATCGTAATCTATGTTCGACTATTAATGTAGATACACCAAACAGAAAAAAAATTATTAACCAAGGCCTGTTTTGTAACAAACGCAACATTCTTGGTAGTGGGAGTTTTGGAACTGTTTTTAAGGCATCTTACAAAGGTTAACGCAATTTCAATTCGTACAATTCACCGTTGTTTAACTTAATAACCAGATATATGAAATAACTACATATCGTGTAAACCAACATTTATTCTCAGGAGGAAATGTTGCAGCAAAAATAATAAAGCGCACTAAACGTACAGACATAACGGTAGATGCTGAAAAGCTTGCAGCTTCTTTGAGGCATGCAAATATTATAAAAATACTTGGGGTTGATCAAGGTGATGCCCTGTCCATGATCACTATGGAATTATGTGGAACTTCGTTGCAAACACATTTAGAAAAAGGTGCCCTGATTCGATCAGAAAGAATTTTCATTTTTGGGGCAATTGCTACAGCTCTTCGCTTTTGTCACGACGCTGGCGTCGTGCATGCGGATGTTAAACCTAAAAATATCCTGATCGCTGCAAATGGTCAACCAAAATTAACAGACTTTGGAAATGCAGTCTTTATTAAAGATGCATGTGACGCTAAGACTTTCAGGGTAAGTTTAATTATATTGAAAGTTAGTTATATTTTAAAATTGTTATTACGTCCGAAATAAAAAATATATCGATCATTATCCGAATGCTAGGGGACTCCTGGTTATGCAGCACCTGAAGTCGTACGTGGCAGTGTTCCTACTCCTGCGTCAGATATTTATTCGCTAGGTATCGTAGCTTGGCAAATTCTTGCAAGGCAATACCCTTTCTCCGGATTACACGTACATACGATTCTGTATATGACGGGAAAAGGAGCTAGACCTTCGGACGCAGAGCTCATTGACGAATTTTGTGGTATTTACAAAGACTTGTATAGAAGAATGTGGGATGAAAATCCAGAAAATAGACCAAATCTTACTTCAGTTATTAATACACTAGATATTTTAAGAAATCAAAGTTAATAATATAGAACAAGTTTGAAAGATTGATAACTTATGTTGAAATTTTTATTTCCAATTAAAAAATAAATCTTATCGTTAAATTATAGAAAGATAGCATTTTAGAATTATGTGTCTGGCATTTCTCCACCTGGTACCAACTGCAAAAAAAACAATCATAATTAATAAAATGGAAATACTTATCATTATTAATAATACAATTCACGAACTGAGAAAATGTTTACTTACCATCGTAATATTATTGCCATTAAGAAGAATCATGTCCAGTTTTGTTACTCTTTTTCCCTCCGGAGTTGCTTCGCTTTCCGTCACATCTTCTAACAGCATATTTACAAAGTCGTCAAATCCTTGCAAAGTCCCTACGATTTCTTTGTCATTTTTCATAATAATATGAATCCTTGAACCGATACATTTGTCCACCAATTCTGTAAATGCATAAATTCTTGTAATTTTTCGTATAAAAAGATATTAGAAATTATATTTTTAACATGTGAAGAAAGAACGATATAAAGTATAAAAATATATTTTACATCTTTAAAAACTTAGAAAGTTCAGAATATCAACGTAATGTAATTATTCCCAGTAAGAAATTGCCTGCGCTAAATTTTAGCATGTTGAATGTTGATTAATCGTTGACTGTCAAAGAGTTTTCTTTATGCATTAATGTACGCTTTACTTCAACATTAACCATCATCGACAGTCTAGTGAAAAACGTGTGATTCCAAAAAACATGTGAAATTTATTTGTACTTTGTATAATTCAACAATACAAGAAAACTGACAATGATTTGAAACAGAAATATTAAAATTTTAGGCATTTTCCTCACATGTGCTGATAAGAAAAACTTTGAAATTGTATTTACTAATATCCGACATAAAATTAGAAATATAATAGTTATCGAAATTACTTACCAAGTGGTAAAAGTGTCGATGGGTTTGTTGTCACGCTACTTGTCATTTTGTAATTTCACTTTCTACCAGAAGGAAGGAAACAAAATACGAAATAAGTGTTATGACTTACGAAGCGTTCAACGTTTATAACCTCAAAAAACAACGAAGACTACCGCGCCACAGATGCCGAATGCCGAAAATGATGCCGAGATTGCCCAAAAAAATGCCAATTTGGTTATTTTAGTACCAAATAGCGCTCAAAGATGGCGGATATTCCCTTTCTTATAACCCGCCAATATTCGATTTCTTGAAAATGTTGAGTATGCAAGGCAATTCTCCATATGGTAATCAATTTTAGAAACTTAATCTGGACAGGATGGTGGGTCAAATAAACCATTTTTTAATTAATTCGCGAATATAAAAGTATGCGACTTATACCACAAGCAAAACCAATAACAGAAAAATAATAAAATTCTATTTACAAAATTTATATTCTATAATTCTAAGAACAAAACTGTCTTAGAATTAGTCAAAGAATACTCTCGATTTATGTCAGATTTTTTTTTAACTTTCACATTTGTAATTTTTAAAAAATCAAACATTTTGTCAAAAAATTTCAGAGTATTCTTTGACTAATTCCAAGACAGTTTTGTTCTTTGAAATTTATTTCTAAACTTCATAGTGTTTGAGAAAAGCAACTAATGAGAAACGCGGGTTTTCGGAAAGGTTTTGCATTTTATCCGCCATATTGTTAAAGTTCAACAATTTTGTACACCGATGGCAAAAGAAAGTTTCAGATATTGACGCGTTTTATGCCTGAAAAAAAAAACCTAAAAATAAAAAACATATTAAATTTTATCGTTGGAATTTTTGAATTTTGAGCACGGATTTGAATTCAGAACACCAAAAAATGAACTGGGTGGTCGAAAATGTCTGAAAAAATTAATGGGCTTGGTCGTTATTGTGACGTCAAAAAAGGGATATGTAAAAACACTGTCACTATTTTTTACGCCTCTTTTACGACATCTTTATGACGTCTACTTGTGAGAGGTGTCTCCAAAGAAACATACGTTTGTCAGAATACTGTTTCTCGCAAGTGGCAAGGTTGAAAGTTGAGTATATATGCACCAATGTTAACCGACATGTATATAGTGAAATAATATAAATGTATAAGTACATATTTATCTACGTAGAATACTAAAATCATATGTTTGTTATGTATTATAAGTACATATAAGTACTATAGAAACAAAAATATAGAGGCGTTAAAATGCCACAACATAATTTTCAAAGTCTCCAAAATGGCTGTAACTTTTAGGACGTCTGAAAAAATATTGTTTCTGCCATTTTGTATTTTTCAAAACCGACTTTAAATTCGTAATCAGCGACCCCAAAAACCCCCGAGTACCAAATTTGGTTCTAATTAACCTTTTAGTTTAGAAAATCGACGATTTTTTAAATTTATTTATTTATACTTGTTAATAATTTTGCGTAATTGCATTTATTATCCTTTTCGTTACGTACTAAAAAGCCCCCTCTACCACTGTAAAAAGATTTTTTGAATATTGCTTCGAAAGCATTGAAAGTAGACAGAAAAGATGTGAATTAAAAAGGTGGTAATCTGGGTTACCACTACTGCGCCGCAAAGGGTTAATACAATATTAGGTGTTTTCAAACGAATATATGCGCAATGTAAAGTTTGAGATTATGTAATCTTATGGATAAAATTCTATAAGATACCTCTGATTCAAGTTAACTCTCCTAAAACCTAAAAAACTACGCTTGAATCAGAAGTAAGGGATCTTACACATTTTTGGTCGCTGAAAACAAATTCGTTGTCCAATTTAATCCATCGCTTCAGATCGTTCACATATCCTAACCTCAAATGGCCAAAAAGGATATTATTTTTTTGAATATTTTTCGGATCGGATATCTTAAAATCCTGTTGTGATGGGTCAAGTCGAAAAACAGATTCGTTTTCAATAACCAAAAATCTAGAAGCTCCACTATTTCTGAATTAATTAGTAATTTTTTAAAAGCAATATAATCGCCAGAATTGCGACTAACATTCCAGAGACTAAACGTGCGCTTTTTAAAAATAATTAAATAATATAAATAATAAATTGATTAATTCTCTAGTATACCATTTCGTATAGGAGTGATAAATTTTAGAACGCGTTTTCGATGGAACATATTCCGAAATGATACTGTTTAAAACCGAGTAAACAGAGAAGTATCAACATTAATATTGCGGCTACTAACAACAGAGTCCCAGTATATATAAGTAAGACCACGATTAATTGCAACATAGTCCGCATTCTCAAAATCACAAAAATACTACTAATAACGACGAGAAACCGACGCGACGCTATTACTAAAAGCTTCAGCAAAGCTTGAATGACCATTCGTCTTGAGTATTACAGAATGGTTCCAGACTATATACTCAGGAGGAAAACAGAGGTTTAATGTCCTTTAGAGGGAAGAGCTGGATAGCACTGCTTGAGACCAAGTGATAAAGACAGATTCAACAATGAAGTTGCGTTGTTGTGCAAGTCTGGGGAGACATAGATAGACGATATGTTGAAGAGCGACCGGGTTATTATTCCAGATGGTGGATGGAATGCTGAAGTCCTTAAGTAAAATAATCTCGTGATCTGGATTGGGAATCAGCAAGATGTTTGACTACATTATAGAATGCATAGAAATCTGATGTACGAGGTGGAATGTAAATACCAATGATGATAATCTTTATGAAGTGACCAACTCGTTTACTTGCTAAAACACCCAGCAGTCGATCACGTCTGAAAACATTACAGCCTACTAAGCCATGTTTCGATGAGCTCGTAAAGCCATGTTTCCGTAAGGAGCAGAACATCCGGAACGGATTGCAACATAAATAACTTAGTTCTCAGATAATCAAGCTTGTTGTTGATAGAACGAACATTTTGATAAAAGATGTTTAAGATCTGGGTAGAGTAGCTAACCGTGGAGGTGATCTCAGTGGAATAATAGTTGGAAATCCGTTCCGGTATGATGGTGCAAAGGTCTAAAGGGTAAGCCGCATTGTGTTCAGTGACAGTATCACGCAATTTACCTAATGGTTCCCTCTGTTGCTTAGTCTTACAATTGTCTGATGACGCTGAGATGGAATCAAGTTTCTCTTAGAAGTTACTAACATGACATCCCGATTTTAATCTAGTTGGACAATTAGAGGTCTTGCAGAACCAGAAAAAAGAGTGCTGATAATGTGACGTGTTTGAATATTTGAGCAATTGATGGCAAGAGGGTATAGACGTTCAGTCACTCGTTTAGAATCATGAGCTACACCGTTCTGCGATAATGTACTTTAAGTAACATTGTACATGATTAAATTATTAGAGCGCTGATGTCTATCCTCAATTTCATTCATTTCATCCGCGATTACACCTCCGGAGAATACAATATTTTCTTGAGCTTTTCCTTCTAGCTTGTTGAGTTTGTTGCAGCCATTTGTTGTAGTTTGTTGTTGCTGTTGTTTAGTACAAATATATTCAAGTTTGATTGCGAATACAGAGTTAGACTGTTGAGGGGATTTCATCTTGATACACAATCTCTTACTTCATTTCCCATTACAGTAAATCGTCTAGATTCTGTCATCAAGTCAATACGAATGGCGTTAATGACTGATTCAATTCGTTATATGGAAACACCAAATGAATTGTCAACTGTTGAATAAGACTGAGAAGTGGCGGCAGGTGGCATGGATGCGGTACAAGAAAATATGGTTATACACGTGCGCATAGAGGTCTGTGAAATATCAACAGGAGATTCGTATTACCTGGAATTCGTGCATCAGAAACTTCCTCAGAAGATATTAAGAAATCCGTTGACAGACTAGTTGTAGAGACACACAAAGAACACCGAAAATCTTTATGCGAATAAAAAGAGTCATTAGTGCAACTGGCGTGAAAACTTACCTTGCATTTAGAGCAGAATTTGTAAGAATTGAAGAACAATAAAGAATAAGTTAATCGCTACGAAAATACGAAAACGAGAAGTAAACAGAACTTAATATTATAAAGCACTGGATAAAAAAAGTCAAGCCACGAACAAAAAGTTGTCATACATATCGACGTGAATAAAATAATCACGAAAGCTCAAACAGAATTCCAAATAAAATCGAAAATTCGGGAGTAACGAAACACGATAACACAGTTCTGCTGACTCAACAACCCACCTTCCCTGGCTTTCATCTATTAACGAGTATCATGATTAATTTGGCTTACAAGATTAAACGTAATCTCATCAATTCATCCATTTTCTCTTTACTTTTCTCGCTTCGAACCTTGAGTCACCAACTACGACGTAATAGGTCCATTTTCAAGAAATGCTCCAGAACGTCCTGTCGCTATTTCTCTCCTAATCCTTGTCTTCCTCTTCTTTGGAATTCTACTCCCTCCTCCACCCAAAACTCAACTTTAAGTTCATTTATAAGTTGAGTATATTTAGTTTTGTTAATTATTTTTTTCTTCTTTCGCTCCGTCCTTAATTTATATTGTATATGTATATTATGTATATTTTTCTTAAAGGACTAGTCCCGTTGATTCTGTAAAATAAAAAGTGACCTATAGTCGACTAAAAGTAGTCTCCCACAGTCTAGATTCGGCTTTTAATGTTGATTATAAAGTCGACGAAAAGTCTACTGCGAGAACTAAAAGTCAATAGTAAGTCACTAAAAGTCGACTAATATTCTACAAATAGATGAATTATAGTCAACTGTTGGTTATGCGGCATAATATAAACAATAAACTAATTAAAATAAAAACAAGAGAAAAACTATCGAATTGTATAAAATTTAATCAAATTAATATCAAGTAAGAATTTTTCATTTATGCATAATATAGCCAATTTAAACGTTTTAACGTGAAAGAAACAATTTTTTCCCAGAAAAGACTATTAAAATTTCTCTTAAAACATTTAAAAAAATGTCATGAATGTAGAAAAAGATTGTTCAAATAATTACGTATGGATATATAAACGTTTTTGGAAACAAACATTTTTGTTTGTAAAACATAATAATATTTTCGCTTTTAACAGTCTAGGAGTGGAACTCGATTTTGCGGCCTGCAATTAAATTTTCGGCCCCAAATTATCGTGTAAGAAATGTTCTGGGATCTTTTATTTAATTCAAATATAATTAATATAATTTTGAAAATCCTAAAAATATATCAATTAAATTCCTCGTTAAAAATTATGAATAAATAAATTTTTGGTACTTTTTAACGAAATATTTTATATAGCTGAATCTGCGGAACTGTCCTCGTAAGATTGAAAGAGTAAAACTATTTGTTTTGAAATATCGAAACTGAAAGTTTTAGAGAAAAGCCCGTATTTGCACACGTGATTACGGAAATGGTAAAGAACTTTATTTCATTCGTCTTCCTCACAGTCAATGTAGCCATCCGATTCTTATTCGTGCACGTTGAAACATTCTGCCTCCTGATAATACCTCCAGATATCAATTATTTGCCTTTTTTCAACCAAATGCCAAAGAAAATTGCTTTCTAAAGTTTTCGTGGAGTGTTCCGAGGTCCAAAGTTGTTACTACATACAAAACTTCGACAGTTGTTTTTATTCCCAGGACTGGTTCATATTAGAATTCATTACATTATTTATTAAACGTGTTCCAAATATTGTTTTAAATTGTTTAGCTAGATTAACAACAAATTTAGAAAATAGCGGTTGGGATAGAACATTTTATGGTGCGCAATGGACAGTTCATGAATAACAGCGAACGTAGAATTCTAAAAATATTACCTACAGAAGTGACTTTAATTTCAAAAGAATTGGGAAAATTGATAATCACTGAGATATAACTGCAAAAGAATCACTGGCTGGGTCTTTTTTAATATTATGGATATAATAATAATAATAATAAATTGTCTTTATTGGCCAACAAAATAAAAAAATATACAGAGCAAACAACCGTGTACAATGCCGAAAGGCGCGCCGCAACTAAAAAAAAAGGTGTTTTACAGACTGACCTTCATTTAACAGACTGACCATCATTTAACAATATATTGTACGTTTATTTTCATTTTTTCAAAAACTTCACTTTTCTAGCAAAATCTTTTCGAAAGTTCTTTACTATTGACGATTGCTTATGCTTCCTTCATTAATAATTGTCATTAACTTCAAATTTCATAGTGATAACGACGATGAGTCATTTATTCATGCACGCTTTTTATAGAGTAAATATTTTTGACGAAGTGATTCGCCTTTCAATCCTTCTCTCTGGCTTGTCTCCTCCTCAATCCAATAATTGTGCAACCAATCCATTTATAGAGATATATATTTAACAATATATTTTTCATTTCTGTTTAAAAATAGGTCCATCCATAAAACTAGGGAACAAATATAACAATTTATTTTTATTATTTAATATATAAACATTTGTATTATACATGGGAATTATTCGTAGTTTAAAAATTAAAAATAATGACAGATATTAAAAAGTACATTTCCAGAACTTCTTCTTAAACAATTTTATTTAGTAAAACACAATATCTTGAAATTTAAAAATTTTCTTGCACTTAAATATTTGTCACTTCCTGAAATAAGCGTCTGATTGCATAAGCGTTCTCAAGGCGCCACTATGACCAGCTTTTCAGATCGATTTTGAATTTGGTACATGTGTATAGAATTCCTACAGGACCATTTGACTTTGAGGGATTTGTCTTGCGAGTTTCATCATTTTCAAATAAATATAAAAGGCCTATGTCATAATAACAATAAATTTAGTTAAATAATAGCTTTTGTTGACAACGTATAATGATAAGCCTTGCCTTGAAAGGAGGTGATGATATTCTCATTATCAAGTAAAGTTCTAATTATTATTATTATTGCTATATTAAATACTACCCTTGTGTATCGCATAAATAATAAATATCTCGTAACGAAAATATTCAATGAAATTTTAACTCAGCTTTTCGTCTTTATTAAATAAGTGTACCCTTTAAATCGTTTGTCGTCAGATACTTTTACATATATTCAACCTGCTCATCGATTTTGCTACTGTTTGCTCAGTGAAAATCAGCTGCCAAGGTTGCAAAAACAACTAAATCTCTTCAACGGTAGACTGCATCCCGATGCAATTCTGCAAGGAAACTTCAGAATAAGTTACAAACTCTTTTTACGAATTTCCGAAAATAAATCGACTCTAAGATGTTTTCGAAAGTTGATCATTTAACTTTTGAATGTGCTGAAAAGCGTAAATATTTAAAGTTTGAATGTTGATTTTGAGGTTTGATGAAAATTTCTATTTCGTATTTATTTTGGACCAACAAAGTTCCTTTCGCTAACTTAACATGACGATGGGGAATTCATGTCTCGTCCAAAGTATCTTTAGTCACTGGAATATTTACGACCTTGAGTTTTATGCGCTCATAAAAATATAATAAAATAGAGCTGACACAAAATATACTTAAATACATATTCACATTGTTTGCGCTTGAATAATTCAATGTATCTTTAGTCAAACGATAAGTTGTGTTATACAAGTCATTTTCTTTGTCATCTCTGACAACTAGATCTCAAAAGTTAACAATCGCCTTGGAAAATAATACTGAAATCTTACAAATATTCTCACCGCACCAATTCCACAAATCAACATTTCAAAATTCAATATCAATGAGAACATGTCGGGGATGTTAAAAGTGAATCTGATGGCAAAATTATACAATTCAAAATGGCAGATATCAAGATACCTTCTAACTTTTGGATGATTAATGCGAAATTTAAAAAAATTACATTATTATGCATATATGTAATTTCGTCGGGATTGCAAAATTCAAATGACGGATTAGAGACAGTAAAAAATGTTCTTCTCAGTGACCGACATTTTGGATCAGCAACATTGAATTTTGCAATTTTTATTTCAAATTCGTTTTCAGAAACTCCTCGTACTTCGGGGAATCTACTTTGGTTGGCATCGAATGTTAGGAATGTGGTTTTATTCAACCTCATTTTAAGATATTATTTAAGATATTATTTTTATAAGTAAACCGACATAATTTTTAATCTATTCAAGAAAAAATTAATTTTGGACGGTTTATAAAATTTTTGAGTTCGACACAGAATCTGCCATAAATAGTTTTGAAATTTTCCTACGAACTTGTAATTTTCTACAATTTATCACTTTCGCTGATGAAAACTATTAATTAAGATCAGTTAATAACTCTACCAGTCGGATAATCGAGCTATTTAACTTCAAAGTTTGCAAAATTCCTTGAACTATGCAAACCGTTAGTTACAGATTGAACTTTCAAAAAAAAAGTTACATATTTCGCTTAACTTACTACCTGGCTTTTTTAAATGTTGGTAATTGGCAAGTAATATGTTAATATTAATGTTAGATAATAATCTGTTAATAATCGTGTATTTATAATCTAGAAAATTTTCTAAAACTATTGTTAGATTTTTAAAGTTATTTGAATGTTATTTATGCTCTCTAAATTTGGATTGCCCAAAAACTACTAATGAAGGAGTAAAAAGTCGTCCATAAATCGAATTAGCAGTAATTTTAGTACAGCCACCAGTTTATTAGTAAAAATGATTCATTCATTCGTCAAATTTTCACTGTTCTATCAAAGGAGATTATCAAAAACAATGAGTAATTTGAAATTAGTAGCACTTGACTATTAAGTTTTTTTTACACTTTATTAGTCTATTAATTTTTAATTTAATTAGTCAACGACTTTCCACTACTTGATTTTTAGTTTGGGACTAGTTCAAAGTATTAGCTTTAAGTCGACCATTATTAACGAAGCAAGTAAGAATTATATTTACAATATAATCGCAAGCGATCTTTAAGTAGTTAGTGTATCGCAGGATCTGCAATGGCCTTGTCCTATTGTGGTCGATTTGAAGAATAAGTCAAGTGAGCCCAAACCCGCTATTTTTTAATCCAATCGATGTCTGCATTACCAAATGAAATTTTTGAAGACCCAATTACCTTAAATTGCTATTTTTACATTTGGGCAGCGAAATCGATTATGCGAAGTACGTTAGTAATTTTATGTTGTACATGTACGCATATTATGCGTGGGAAAAATCTGTTTAACTTCTGTGTTAAAAATGGTTGTGTAGCAAAACAAGTACTCAAGTTAGTGGAAGTAATTAAGTTGCTTTTGAAATGTGTACCGCAAACGACAGAGAGAATGAGAACCTGTAAACTACACCGGAAATAAATAAAGTGCCGAATTAAGGGTAAATTACTCATGGTAAATTCATACATCATACACATTTTCTGAAAAAAAAAATAATTTTTATTTTATTTCACTTTTTCATAATGTCATACTTAGACAGACGCTTATTTCCTATCGCAATCCTTGTGAAATATTGTATCAAATAAATCTAAAATAGATTTTCATTCTGATTTTTCTGTTTTGGAATACATATTTTTTTATATAGGTAATATTTAATATTTAATTTCATATACAATTGTTACGAAAATTATAACTATCGGAAATAAATTTTAAAAAGCAAAATAATTTATATTTTATACGAGTATCATTATTTTTCAAGAAATATTCAGAATTGTGTTATTAAAATACGACTTTAAGAAAAAAGCACTGTTTAATTTATTAGTAATAACATTGTTCTTAACGTAAAAAGCCATCTTTTTCAACTTATAATTTGTGGACGTTCTGCTTTAAGAGCAAGGTCAGGGCTGCAATCCAGCAATTGAAGAAGAATGCAGAAATGTGTGTATAAGCCACGCGACGAATTTTTTACAAAAACTACATTTTATTAAATTTAAAAATCACAGCTCTTGTGTATAGTGAAACACGATCAAATATTTGAAAACGAATGATAAAATAATTGCATTTTATTTTACGACGAATTTCTGACATAAATTATTTTCCGCAGAAATAAATTTCATGCAAACTGATTTCTTTGAAATACGAGTCACGCGATATTTACAAAATTGTTTAAGTCTTTGAAGCGTACATTTTTCAGTACACGGCAAACAACTGAAATTGGTCGCACCAAGGCTTTCGATGTCGCAGATTATAAATCTGACTTTAGATCTTAAAATGCGAAATGTAAAAAGTTACTGGCTCTAACTGAAAAGGAGTAGGCGGGTTAACCCTTATCGGAATCGCTGATTACAGGTATGGTCTCAATTTTTCAAAATTTGAATTCGCGGATCCAAGTTTAACGTAAATTCAGATCCGTCATTTTGAATGTTTAAAATCTAAAATCATATTTTTAAACTGAGTCCTCGAAACCCCATGAATACAAAGTTCCATCTCGATAAAGTAATCATTTTTGTCGGACATCTTGATTCCGCTACTTTAAATTTTTTAAATTTGAGATCAGGTTCATAACACAGGTCAACATGGTTTTGGTGTTGGGAAGCTGTTGGTTATTTCCGACGTAATTTTGTGCGTAGAATCCGAATCCAAAGTCAGAAGTGGACCATCACGTCAGAAATTTGAGATATTTGAGGTTATGTACTCGAAAAAAGGCGTTTTTTGCTCTTTTTGAGATTATGTAGAGAACACCCAACATTTTTAGAAGTTTTTCCTTTCATTGGATCATATGTTACTACTCATTTTCTTTAATATTAGAGGCTCAGAACTCCATTACGAATTTTCTTCACCAAGATACGCCAATTTGAAATTGCGATATACATGTATACAAATTTACCTTGAACTGCTCTTGGAGAACAAGCTCAAGGTCAAATTCAATGTCATGAAACCTACATAAATATAAACAACTATATAAAATATGGATATTTATAACTAAAAACACGTTTCAATATTGTGACTGTTTTTTTTTATAACATTAATGGAATAAATCTCGTAATTTAAAAATGGCCATAACTTTGTAAGAAAAATAGTAGGTGATCGAATGAAACCTCATTTTGAAGAGTAAAGGTAGTAAAAGATGCAAATAGTACAGAAGGCTACACAAAAATTGTTGCATCCTGTACGTAACCTTAAACATTGCAAAATATCGAGTTTTTCGAGTACATAACCCCAAATATCTCAAAATCCTGATGTGATGGACCAATTCTGACTTCGGGTTCAGATTCTACACAAACAATTACGTCGGAAATGATCCACAGCTTAACAACAACATCCAACACTCCCTTTTTTGTAGACCTTTGTAGTCTGCGACCTCAAAACTTACACGAACCGAGTTTTACCTAGATCAATTGACATTTTTCATTGTGATCCATGTTAAATGCGCCATTTTCAATTTTGACAATATAATTCGCAATTGGTGACCCCAAAAATCCGAGTGTGTTGTGTTTAACCTTTTTCATAGGAATGAAATATGATCGAGCGAAACAAAATGATTGAGTGAACCACCACAATTGGTTCTCGCAAGCGAAGTAATAAGTGCAGTTCTGTACTGGTGACGGAGACATATTTTCTTTATTATTTACTGTTGGTCTAAAAAAAATTATTACTCTCTATTGTAAATTACTAAAAATAGACGATTAAAAAATTAATTAGATTTCAGTTGTTTTCATATTCTGCATGAGACACATTAAAGCAATATATCCAAATGCGTCTACAGGGAGCTGAAAATAATCCTGCGGACCTCGATGTATATATAACTAAAACAATTATATATATTGTTTTAGGCATGATAATCTGACTGGGCTTCGTAATTACCATCTTTGAAACCCATAAAGTGTCAAGTTACGTCTGAACCAAGAAAGTTTTTGCATTTTGGTCCGCCATCTCGGAACCACCAAAAATTCAATATGGCTTCAAATTTAAGGAGAAATGCTGACAAAATTGGAAACATTTTAGTTCAATAATTTTTTTCATCAGTATTTTTTTATTTTCATCAAATTTCATGATTTTTAAAATTTTACTTTCCACCATTTTGAATTTCGAGAACCTGATGATGGATTAATATCAGCGACCTAAAAAAATAACGATAGTGATTTTCACAAAGCAAGTATTATAGGCATTATGGTCAAATATTTGAAAAAAATTCTATTTTATAGAATTTTATTACATTTCCATTATTTTAGAGAAGTTACTGTGATGTATGTTCAAAAGGTTAATTTTTAGTACTTCGTGCACCATCGTGCAGTTTCAATCGAATCTCATAAGTGATGAAAAAATTGCTGAAGAAAATATTTCGAATTTTTAAGCATTTTTCCTAAAATTTACTATTATTTTGTTTAGTAGTATCGACAAATATATATATAATAACGATGAAAAATATTCAATTATTTTCATTTCTAAACACCTAATAAAGAAGCGACAATTTGTAACTAAATTAAACTTAAATTACTCGAAAAATGAATTGAACTTTTTGTTTAACAACTATGCGCATACGAATACTCCCCCATTTTCTAGCCGTTTTTATATGAAAAAAATAAAAGACTTAGGAAAACGAAGAATTTCTGTTCCATATATAACAAAGTACTTCATTATGGCATGTTTTTGAATTACTGGTTGTTTAATTCATATTCAATGATAACTAACTAAAATAGTAATTGATTACAATTTCCTATTATTCTGTAATAAAACAAAAAATTTAACGTCCTTTTGCTTATAGTGCATATAAGTGCCATCTTGGAAATCTACAGCACCATCTAAGGCTGTTACCAGAAATGTCAATTAACTAGCAATAAAAAAACTGACATTATCGTTAAATAAACTTTTTGTTCGCATATGTACCATGCATATATGTACCTACGAAGCCTGAAAATGCTATTTTTCATTGCTAATTATTTATTAAATTGTAATTTTCGTTGCTTAGCAACTATATAAAAATCTTCTTAACCGCTTTGATTTAAATGATTCATTTAAGATATTTGCTTGGGATGACGGTTCAAATACACGAATGTAAATTGTTGAAGCATTGTATTATATTATTTAAACTTCGGTCGTTTTCGTATTTAATACACACGCACACACACAAATTGCTTTGTACATTTGAATCCATAGTTTTGTATACAATAAATTCAGTAGCTCAAAGACAATCGTCGTGTCAATACGTGCTTTATTTCTCGCCTCCTTAAGCTCACAAAAGAAATCCAGCAGCAAATCAAAATTTAATTAATAAATAATAACATAATGTCTAAATCGAGCTTCGATATAAGCTACTTAATAATTAATGAAATAATCGAGAGACCAAAAAATCTGAAATTTACCGTCTCTGAAACGACGAAACGTATTTTTTAACAAATAGGCATTTGTATTTATTTTTTACCGATAGAGGGAATCTGAAACCATTAATTAATTGCATATTAAATTGGTCATATACCGTTCCATAAATCATCGTTTCAGAGACGGTAAATTTCACATTTTTTGGTCTCTCGATTATTTCATTAATTATTAAGTAGCTTATATCGAAGCTCGATTTAGACATTATGTTATTATTTACATTCGTCTAATTATTTATGCGAATTTTTTACCAAAACCATTCAAAAATTCAAATCGACAAAACTCAAAATATGTGAATATACATTTTTTAAGTAAAACAATCGAAAACACGTTTTTTGATAGGTTAGAAGATGATCAGAAACCGGTATCAAAGTGAAAATGGAATTTAAAAAGAATTATACCTATAAAATGGCGGTTTTTTCAGTATAAAAAAAATATATTAAACGACACATTTCGACAATTTCACCACCGTCATTCGAGATTTCTTTGCATAAATGAAACGATGCTGAAATCCAAGTGCAAATTTTGCACATTTGGTTAATGCATAATTTATTTTAAAAATAAAAAAACAGTTAATTTTTTTGACAATTATATTTCCGAAAATGTAATGAAAAATTAACCCTCCTGAGCACGAGTTTTTCTTGTCTCATATGGAAACAATGTAGTTTGGACGAGTTACTCGTCCTTGTGCGCAGGAGAGTTAATAGAAATTAAAAATGCAGAAACCGGAGAAAATAAGATATACGAAATTATAAATAATCAGTAATGTTTATCCTATCCCTATCTGTAATTTTCAAATCTATGCAGCAGTATGTTAGAGGTTTGTAATGATTCGTTTTTAGAATGTTGTAATAATACTGAAAACGTTAATATTTTAATTAATATTGAATTTTTGCGCAAGGTCATATACGAATCAAATTCATTGCTAGCTGGAAATAACCATCAGTCCGTGCAAACTTGAAAGGAAATAGCGCTTGATGAAACAAGTAGATAAAGTACATATACGCAGTTAAATCTATATACGTTGTATTTACTGAAATTAATTTCAACTCCAATATACGGTTAACTTTTATTAGAGAAGGACAAATTATTTTTAATTTATTCAAATTATTTATATCGATTGTGCATTCTTAACGCATGCGTACATAGTATATTTTTAATTATGCGTAATGAAGGTATGGTGTACAGCAATAAAGTTATTTGTATTTTAAATAAAGTATTTACTGTGGATGAAAATGTATCCCTGCATTATTTTAATAAGATGATCTGGGTAATCTTAAACATATCATGGTGTTCTGGAAAACAATTCAATAAAGTTGCTTCTACTGGGCGATGCTTACTCGATCTTATTCGCTTGCTGGCAACTTCCCTGCAATAAATAGAAAAATTCCAGGTACGTAATACTCGTCGAACGCGCGAAAAGTATAACGTACAAGTATTCGCTTACTGCGGGACATTGGCGGGGGTACGAGATGAAACGCCAGCGCTCGAGGTGGCAGAATGAGGAAGTTCATATAGATCGAGGAGAAAATAGATTGACTAATCACACTTAAAGCAATTGGAAATTATTTTACCGATACAATGCAAGTCGATTTTACGGTCAACGGATGATATAGTAGATAAGTTGAACCTAACTCCTAAATTAGTATAGTCGTGACTAAAGTACTGAATGGTGTTCCTGCTTTAAATGATAAATATCTTAGAAACCTATGATGTACATTTCAAGATGACTGATAGATTTATCACGAAAGGGACGCTAGATAACAGATCCATAAATTAAGTAAGGTGCAATCTATATGAGTGGGTGCAATCCTCCCTCCGTAATTGCTGCCCAATCGGGTCCAAACTCTCATGTCCTTATAATTGCTTGTCTGTCGTTCCCGATGCTACTTCCCCTTCTCCATGTATGAAACAGATAATAGAACATATGTGCGCATGCGCGATTGTGACTCTCTTTTTACGGGGTGCATCTGGAAGGGGAAACCCGGATAACAATTACAAAATATTTTTGGGTAAAAATTGATGGGCTTTAGTTGATCCCTGGATTTCTTCGGCTATAATTCAGCCAATTTTCAAAATTTTAAATAAGTACTTCTTATAGTGTTCTGAGAATAATAATGTAAACGAGAAATATTTTAAAGATATAACATTACTTTTTGCTACTGAGAAACAATGGTTTATAGACGGATTGTTTCAATTGTTATTGGATCAATAATTTGATTGCTAATGTGTACATTAGACAATGGTTTATTAAATTTTCCAGGTCGTTGATTACGAGTCTGACATCCGATTATCAAAATTCAATATGGCAGATACAATATGTCGGACGAATTTTATGAAAACAACTGGATTTTCTTGAAACTTATTGCTCGAATCTGATGTCGGATTGTCAAAATTGAAAATCCACCTAAAGTCACATTTAAGCCGAAAATAAAACCGTTTGATATTAAGAGAAAGTTCCCTCTATTAGTTGGTCTAAGAAAAGCCAAAATGAACGATCTCAGAAGCCTGATGAAATTTCTTTCTTCCGAAGGAGAAATATTCTTTAATGAATATTTTAAAGAAAGCTTCAATATTATTAATATTAATTGGTATTGTAATAATTATTTTTAACTTTGAAATACATAGGTAATAACATTATTATTACCATGGCTTATTACATTGTTTTCTTATTTCGTCCCGTTTTTGAACAAAAATAAAATCACTGCTAATGATAGTTTTTCCAATTATTCTTTCGTAATCAACAACCCCAAAAAATGCGAATAATCAGTTTCAAGAGAAATACAGTTGATTTTACAAAATTCTTCGGTAATGTTGTATCCGCCCTTTTGAGTCGGCCAACTGCATTCTTCGACAAAATGCGATTCTAACCTAAAATAGACACGAAAATAGATCAGCCATTTTGAATTTTCAAATTGTGATACCGGATTCGTAATGAGCGATGCCTAGAGGAACAAATTGATACCTATTGCAAGTCTAACACACAAATGTACCCCTCAGGTTTAAACATGGCTCAAAATAAATGATTTACTACTACTACATCACAAATTAATAAAATTGAAAAAACATTATTTTTACTTATTAAACGTCTGTAGAGTAACGTAGGAAGTTGCAATTTTGTAGAAAATGATCTCTGTGGGTCACAAATATGTAAAAAATCTGCGTCTCGAAATTCTTTGGGGGCCGATTACACTATGCTTATCCGGCTAGGTTCTTTCATGCGGCTTGATATTTAAAAAGTTTCCAATTTGACAACACATAGCTTTTATAAAAATTATACATTTCATCACAGTAACGAAATCAAACAAGATGAAATTTGTTTACAGTGACTGAAAAAACACGGAGGTGCAAGTTTAAAGTGACTTTGATCTAATTGAATGAATTTGGCTGGCATATTTAATCCGCCATTTTAAATTTGAATTACATTTTCAGAATTATAAATTTCACGAAATTTCATTTCGTTCAAATTTATTGTGATTTTGAAAAAGAATCTACTTCAGTAGACTTTTTTAACCCTTTTCATCCGGAAACGAAAAAACCAAGTACGTCAACTTCGGCTCAATTTCTTAAAAAAAGTCTTTTTAAAATTGTTTAAAGATAGCTTTCCTACTATTTTCAACTGTGCTCTATCGATCACCGTCAAAAAAATTCCAAAAAATTAATATACTCAAACAGTTTGCAAATTATTATAATCAATGCTTACATAAAAAGTGATTCCGATTATTGAACATAAATAATAAGCTAGCAGAATATTTTTTAGAAACGATGGTTGAATCAAAATGGCGACGTAACGAAACAAATTTAACTCCCAAGCATACGCAATGAATGTTTCAATTCAGAACGATTTCAGAACAAATTCACGTACGATGGTCAACCCACTAATGATTGATGACCGTATTGATTCCGCCATTTTGAATTTATTATTTTCGTGTGTCTAAAATTGTTATATTTACCAAATTTTAGAAAGAATCCCTTTTTGTCCATGTCAAATACTTATGACTGCAAAAAACTTGATATTTTGAATATCGATTTTGAATACGTATGAAATAAAAGTAATAAAATATTAAAATATGAATGCATTTCTATCCAGAAAAAGTATTTTTGGAATTTATGAATGAACCTCTATCCTTATCAAATATAACGTTTGAGTGCATTTGAATCTAAAGAAAATATTTTGTTGATAATTTAGGACATAATGAAATCTTTTTAATCCAAAATATAATGTGATATAAAAAGTATAAAAAATAAGGAATGCATTTGAATACCAAAAACAGTGTTTCGAAAAATTCCGAGTGCATTTAAATAAACCTGTATATTTAATAAATAAACCCTTATATATCGTTGAAAATGTGCAACATAATAAACTTTTTGTTTAAAAAAATAATAAGTTCTAAAAAGTGTAAAATGCACGGAATGCATTTCAATTCCTAACAAAGTTTTTAACGAAATCCCGAATCCTTTTGATTTCAAAAATAAATGATGTTTAAAATGTGAAACAAAATGTGAAAAATGTATTTCAATCCAAAAAATGAAGTACGGGAATTCGGAAAAATTTTGACTCATTTGAACCCCTATTTCTACCATTTTAAATATGTACTTTTAAATAAAAATAAATCTGAAATTAATTAATACGAAATGTTGATTTTGAATACATATGAATCCGAGAATAATAAAATGCTAAAACATTCTAAAATTAATGAATTCATCTCTATACTTGTGAAATATAATATTTAAATGCATTAATTTTGAATTAAAAAAAATCTATCATTGAATTAAAAAAATATAATGAATACATGCATATTCTAAAAAAAGTATAAAACTGAAATGTTTAATGCATTTGAATTACAAAGTAATGTATATTAAAAGTGGAAAATATATAAGGAATGCATTTCTAGCCCAAAAAAATACATGAGTTATTTCTGCACTAAAGTGTATGTATACTTTCATTGTCTTTTATCGTCTATGTACTTTCATTTTGAAAGATCGTTTTCGAACCTAAATTTATTGGAAAGCATAATATTTACAAATGTTATTTGTGAATTCAAATGCATTCATCATTTTAAAAGTCTTTTTTTTTTAGGCATTCAAGACGGATAAAATCGGGATTGGCTATAAATGCATTCTTATCCATTTTGGATTACTGGGTGTGTACCCGCAGCCATATTGTATCTGGCATTTTGGCATTCTGGCATATATATTCAATAAGTCATTAAATTGTACCTCTTTGATATTGTTGCATGAATCTGTACCATATTAAAGAGGTACAATTAATGACTCGTTGAATTTATCAACTCAAAATGATCATAATATTCATACATAACCAGTCAATATTTATATTATAAGTATAAAACAAAAAAAGTTTTCTGTGATCTTTATATGAACGAATTAATAATGTTGCATACATTTCTTTCGTTACGTGGCCATTTTGAATCGGACATTTCTTTTAACAAATATTTTACTAGCGTATTATTTATGTTCAACAGTCGAGGTAATGTTTTATGTACGAATTTCATTGATTATAACCCATTTCAGTAGAGAATATCATGAAAAATTAAAAACCTCACTTAAAAATTATAGAGTCTTTATTTTATTTAGCAAAATGTTTGGACAAATAATCGTTTTTCGACTCTAATCGCTAGAGCACACTTGAAAATAATAGTTAAAGTAACTTTCAAAAATAAAAGAAAAATCTTTTTACTGACGATATTGAGCGGAAGTCTATGCACTTTTTTCGTTTCAGGGATGAAAAGGGTTACACTGAGAAAAGTGTATTTTATCAGTTACTATCCCTTGGCTTTTAAAAAGTGTATTATAGTCCTTAAAAGAAATATTATAACTATAGTAAAATCCTCCGTCTTTCAGCATTTGTTTTTGACAGGTTATACGAAACTGTATTAAGCTCTCCTATTTTAAAAGAATGTTTTATTATGACTAAAATAAGGCATTTTTAATATTTTAATTTGCTAGATAAATTTCCATAAACAAAAATTGCTTTTAGTTAAAGAGAAAAGGCTAAAATAAACTGATATATTGGTTAGAATAATCTAAAATCTTCGTCTTTTAGCAGGTAATAGAAAGATGGCAATCCATATGCGTAAAATACTATCTTTTACGAGGCATAAGAATTCTAATACTGGGAAAAAAAAACACTTTTCTCTGTGTACTCTGGTAAAAATGTCGGACTGAAACGGATACCAAAATTACGGAAACCAATCCGAATCATTCCAAAATTGAAACCACCCGATCCGACCGAATCCGAGTGGATCCGAGGCATTGAAAATTATTTAAATCCGGCCGAATCCGTTTTTATCTGCAGCTGGTAGAAATATCCCGATCAGAGAAAAAATGAAAAGCCGGATTCAAGTCGGATCCATTCGGATAAACACTGCAGGATTGAAAAGATATTCCAGATTAGGAAAGATAAAAAATCAATGTCGGATTCGGCTCGGAAGCGTTCGGATCCCAGATACTGAGAATTATTTCAATTCGACCCAATGCGCTTTAATCCGCAGTAGATAAAACGTCCGAATCCGATTGAATCCAAGCGGATCGGATGTATTTAGAATTATTTCCCTTCTTCCGACTCCGAAATGTTCCGTTCCAATAAAAGGTAGAAAACCGATGTCGGATTGGGTCGGATTCGTTCGGATAGACACTGCAGGGTTGCCCTACAGGATTGAACAATATAAAAATCCCATGTGGATTAATTCGGATTGATTCGGACACGCTGGAATTGAAGTTCTATCTAATATATGGAATATATTAAACTGAATGTAAACTTTGTATTTGAATTCGGATTCTTGATGTTTTTTAATTTCTCTCTACATATTCTTAATTTATTTTAATTCACTTCAAAGAATTAACCAGATATACTTTGAATTCCTGTAAATACACGCAGTTTTTGATGCCCTCTTCTATTTGCCCGAATTCTCTGTAATTAAGGGATTCTAAAGGGCTTCGCCAATAAGGTTGGAATTTTCACAATAAACAGCGAATAAAAAATGATTGAATCTATTTTTTATAATTCGGGCTTTGTAAGGGCAATTCTAAGCACTTCAAATAGTTTCCTAGAAAATACCAAAGATATTAATTGAAAACTGACCGAGAATTTTCGGAAATAATCGATTTTTATTTATTTCCGAAACTTCTCAGTCAGTTCTCAGTTAATTTCTTCAGCATTTGTTTTGGAAATCGTTTATAGTAATTAGGATTGCCTTTACAAAACCTGAATTTTGAAAATTTTATTCAGACATCTGTAATTTACATTTTACATTGAAACTTCCTACCTTACCGGCGCACCACTTTAGAACCCCTTTAATAGAGAAGGGTTATTTTCAATTCTTTATATGACATAACCTATTTGAATAATGGAATGGAATATAAATTATGCAATCATAGTCTCAATTATTTTCAATAGTACTTTTGATCAAGAATCCAAAATGGAAGGATTTGGAAGTATTGAAATGTATTCTTTTTAATTCATTTCCGATTTCTGGCTTATGAGAGAAGTAGCCATTTTGAAATTTAATTTTTTCAATAGGTCTTTTTCGAGCGTTTGTAACGCGATTTTTGTACAAGATACAGATTTTTAGTTTTGAAAAATTACTTGAATCATTTTCAATTTTTAAATTTTTGTTTATACGCGTAAATCAATAGCTGATTAATATATCGATATTGTAGGGAAGTTTTTCCATCTACAATACCGACTCAATATTGACATTGACAAATATATTGACATTTGAAATGGTTTTTCCGAATTACTATTTCCGACTGTATTTAACGAATTATCTGCAAATCTATAATTTTTAATTTAGAAATTCCAACTTAATATAAACATTTTACGTCGTTTTAAGTGTTCTATATTTTATAAAAAGTCATATTTGCAGCAAATTGCCTACTTAATTACTTATTTGTCAAAATTCCGAAATTATACGCTGAATAGTTTATTTTAGGTAAGACTGCACTTTCAAAAAGAAACGATAAATTGTAAACTTCGGAGAATGTGCACCATAGTAATAAAATATCGGAGCAAACCGGATTCATGGCCCAGAGAACTGGGGTACTGTATACTCAGATTACGTAAGTTTATCTTTATCGCTCTTATTCGGAGAACAACCCCGAGATTGGTCCCATTGTGGAGCGGGGTACTGGGCAACATACTCAAGTCCATTCTCTGGTGTAGGTCCGGGTGGGCGCGCTCGTGCTGCCCCCGCGGATTTTTTTCACGCCACCGCTGGCTGCCCCCGCTGTGGTGGAGCACCGCGGTACTGAGAGAGTCCACAGAGTCAGAGAGACTACAAGCGAACGGGAATCTCCGTGGCTCGAACATGGACGACGACGGAGCGCGTTTCCTCTCGTTTACGTCGCGAATGCGAGGCGACTGACCTGACCGCGCTGGCAGGCAGCAGGGCGCCGCGCGCGTTACTTCCTCGTCGAATATGTATCGTGCCCGTCGTTTCCCCAGTGCCAATAACCCCGACGCATCGGCGCGAAACCACGGATCTCGCGGCCGCCGCGACGTTCTTGCTCAGGTATACATAACGGCAAATCTTAAAAAAAAACGCGAATTCCTGCGGCCTTGGATAACCGCCGTCTCCAGGATCCTCGAGCCGACGTCGCCTCCTGGGGCGACGGTTTCGCCAAAGTCCGGGGGAGACGTCGGTCCCGAGCGGCCAAGGAGACGCGTGGGAAAATCGGCAGGGAAAAGGAGCAAAAGGAAAGGGCGAAGACGCTGAAATCTCGCAGGATCCGGCGATTCCTCACTCCCTTGTCAATCTAGTCTCGATTTTTTTATTTTTCCTTTAAAACAAATTTTTTTTTCCCCGGATACCAACAAAGCCGAGCTTTGTGCGATTCTCGCCTAAATGCGCTTTTCCTTTCCGCTTCGCTCCTTTCTCTGAAAGCTCAGGGTCGAAGCTTTGTCAGCTATCGGGGTGCACTTTGTACTCGTGTATGTTGTTGGAAGGACCGTTAGCACCGAGGAGACTCTTTTCTGTTACGAGATGTTATCGGAGTTCTTTGCACCGTTTGCAGATCTGAGCAAAGCAGAGTGACAATAACATGGACAATCTGCGGGGATTGATAACCAAGATGGATATTTCTCGGGCCGCAGATGTCTTACCTCTTCTGCAGGAGCGACTGGCCATCCTGCCAGGAGGCCGGGATCGCCGCGGTGGATTAGTGCTCGTATTTCCCACAACTCCTAGACGAGAAAGGGCCAAGCCCGAAGACTATCAACGTCTCTTGCATTATCTTCTAGCCATTCCCAACGATGATGATAGAGGACTGCGCTTCACTGTCATCGTCGATATGCGGGGTGCTACATGGGATTCTGTCAAACCCATTCTGAAGGTACGTCAGCTTTCCCTGAAAGATCGTCTTCTCCCTGCAATAACATTTACAGCGTGTCTTCGGTCGATACCTTCTGACAGTTATGTGTTGATAAAAACAAAAGATTGCTGACAAATCAAGATCAAAATAAAATGACATCTGTCAATTGCCAGATTTGTTTTTATCAGTATTTAACTGTCAGAGTCTCAACATGTTAAAGAGTTTCAATAATTTTGAAGATTAACACATTTCAATCGTTTTTAATTCGCTACATCAATATTGTGTAAATACAATTTAAATGCATTTCCGCAATACATCTTAAAAACAATGTATTAATTTAATTATTTGTATTGACGAACTGTCAACATTTCTGATAAGTCTAATTTATAATTAAATATTTAATTGAAGCATGTACATATCAGATAAAAATACATTAAAAGTGTTTATGAGAAATACGCTTTATGTAAACAAATATAAAAATCTTGCAATTAATTATGACTCGCGTGACTATTGTTATTCTCTTCATCGTACATTTTTTTTGTTATGTAATTAAATGTTGGTACTTTAAAGGATTTTTATTATATAATATTCTTTCTATCATACAAAAATATCTTTTTCAATAATACATTCTGTGATAAATAATTGTATTTTATATATCAAACGTTTTTAAAATGGGATATCTTCTTGTAAGGTATCTTATTTGTATATTTTATTTATTATGTACAACAATGTTCCCAGCGTTGGAGTCTGAACAAAATTCAAGAGCAATTTTCGTGATAAATACTGATGTATCGCATAAAAAAACACTAAAGAACGCAGTCAACAATAAATAAACCTTAAAAAGAATGAATTTAAAAAAAGGTTTTTCAAATTTTCATTGGCCTCCGAAGAAGTAAACTTCAAGCGTTTTATTTATTAAAGACTTAGCTTTAACCCTCCTCAGCACGAGTTTTTCTTTTCCCATATGGAAACAATGTAGTTTGAAGTATATTCGTCCTTGTGGTTAATTTGGACCTTCATCAAATCAGTCGATTATTCAATCAACAAAAAGGTTAAAAGAAATTCTTATTTATTAGAAACGTTAGTAATAAAACTTATTAGGTTGAGAACCTCTTTGATATAATTTACAAAATTGCTTATTTTTAAGGAAATCGATTAAAAAATCATTGAATCGAAAATTTTATTGAACATAATATCATGTTTTCTTGAAATATTCTGAATTGAAATTAATTTTTACATCATATCTAGATCATTTGGCAATTAAATTATTATAACAAATAATTTATAACGCTTTGTTTAATATATTTTGTTTTACCTTTTACGTCACTAAATAAAAATGACAAAACGAGAATTGTAATGATTTCTTAATGTTGATTTTAAACTAACCTGTTAATTTATGGATTATGTACGAAGTTAACTGAAAATGATTGCATTTGTAATAACAAATTTCAACAGATTATTCTTAGAATATTGAAAATTGGAAATGTACAATATTTAAGTTTCAGTACATAAAAATCTACTGCAGCAAATTTTCTAGGAAATGTCTTCTAGTATCCACAGTTTCAAATTTGTTTACAATTATTTGTGTTATTTAATGTGTAATCTCTACAACTTAACCCTTTCCACAATATAAATACTAATAACTTTTAATTGATGTACTAACTTAAATTTCATTATGTAAACACATGTAATAACAAACAACACAATAAGATTACATAAACATTGGGGATGTGATACAATTAATATAGTACACAAACATTAGCGTAATCTTATCAGTGATGATTTAAGTGTATTTACGTCATGTTAATCTTTCCCTGCTTAGATAAACAGATAGAAATGGATAGGATTGCAAGTCAATCCGCTTGCGTCCTGTTTTCTAAGCGTATTATTTTAATCATTCTTTATCCGAATATTGGATAGAGAAACAATACGTTTCCATCCAACTGATTTACGAAAAGTTCCAATCCGGTTCCATCCATAAATGATGAGTATGCCAAATTAATACTTATCTATCCGAAATCTACCATGTACAAGTTTATCATGTTCCATCCGTTTCGTTTTTATCCAATTCTTTCCATTTATTGTCTGTACTAAATGTAATACGTTTCTATCCAATCTCTTGATGACAAGATTGGATAGGATCCGTATACGATTAGTAGACAGAAACGGATAAGATAGAGTCTTCGGATGAAAGTGGAAAGGATTGGCATTCAAACAATAGGATACAAATGGATAGAATTGCACACTTCAGTTTCGGATGATACAGTGGATTAGATTGGATAGGATCTGTTTACAATTAGTGGACAGATACGGATAAGATAGAGTCTTCGGATGAAAGTGGAAAGAATGTGTATCCGTTAGGTCAGATGAAAATGGATGAACTTAGTGGTTTTTATAGATTCTTACAAAATTGGATTAAGTTGTAATACTTTTTACGGATATTTTCTGATAAATATGAGTGTATTGGATAGAAACGGATTGAAATGGATAGAAATGATCAAATTTCGGATAACATTTCTATCCATATGTGTCCATTCTTATCCGTTTTTTTAAGCAGGGTTTGACAAAACCGGATTAATGTATCTAAACATAAGCTACATGCAGCTACTGAATTAAAATTGTAATAGTAACCTGCAACTTGCATTATTTTTATGTAACAGTTGAATAACAACGAAATCTAGAATTAGTAGTAATTGTGTTACCTGAAGTTTGCATCGTTAAAGTCCAATAAAAATTCCATATCGCTGTATTTTATTTTTAATATTTGGGCTTATTACTGATAACAATTAACGTAATAATGATAAATTGTGAAAAATAAACGACAAGGTCAGAACTAAATAAGTCCACAAAAACTAAGTAAACAGAATATTTTTTGAAATTTTTGTTGGCCTCCAATGCTGCAACCTACAAGTACATAGTAATCGAATCAAAATTTGTAAATAGCTGATATTTAACACCAACTTTTTAGATAAAGAAATAACCAACTTTAAATACTGAAAAAAACTTTATGTAAACATTTCAATAAAAATTTATTTTTAAGTTAAATACTTTTTTATTGAATATTTTTCTTTGCGATTAAAAATTAGTAATTGTAAGTTATTGCGATTAACCATGCATAAAAGTAAACATTCAAGAGCAAATATGCAACTTACAAATTTAGAGTTACTGGTATGAATTGAATTAACATTCATTTTCGACAAGTCTGTATTATAATTGTTACAGTTTGTTTTTATTGTTTAAAGTACATTGTGTAGTTTTGAAAAGCAATTAATATGTGTATTAAATAAAACTTATAGTATGTAAATTAATGAAAAAGAGCTACGTTGACATATAGAGAAATATCAGGAAGCATTAATTACTGCTAAACAAAACAAAAAACTCTACATCAACAGAATGTGCAGGAGAAAATAGTGGATGATGAATATGTTTATCATTTCAAGTTCTTAGGTTACCCATTAAAATCTGCATTTTTGTCATTTCAAATATTAAAATAAAAAGTGTAAACAAACACGAAACTGTCAAAAGATTACATTGCAAATATGTACTTAAAGTTCGCATCGTTAGAATCTAGTAAAATTTCTATTTTTTTTCTTTTTTTTTTTTTTAAACATCCTAATTTTATTACAATCTGTCTTGTTGAAATTCAGCAATATTTTTGTTGTAGAAATTAATTGTGGACGGTACCCATCCAGTGATGCGCCCTTATACAGATATTCTTAATTATTATATTAAACCAACACTTATAATATCAATTTAAATAAAGTTAAGAAGTATTATGTCACTGGGAGTATAAATATTTTTTTATTTTCAAATAAATTTATTGTTTTTGTAGACTTATTTGTTTCTGACTGTCATTTATGTTTCTGTCACAATACAACAGCAATATTTATTATTGTTTACAGAAAAAGTTAAATAATCCAATACAAAAACTTTGTTTAAGTTTTTTGCGTTAATATAATTTATTATTATTACTTTTTTTTTATCAGTGACATGATTAAGAAATAAAAATAAAAAATCTTTGTTCAACTGCAACGATGTTACTTCCTGTTCATATTGCAAACCGTGTTTGTTTGTGACTTCAATAAAATAAAAAAAATATTAAATATATATTCGATTTTGAAACACTTTAGAATATCCAGTTATTGTATACAAATTTTACTTAAATGTAAAAAACAATAAATTGAAATTTCGTTAATAATGCTGTCTTTATTAATAAATTTAAGAGTGAGATGGTAATGACTTAATTATTTGTTAAATTATTATAATTAAATTAAAATAATGTTAAGTGTTAATTCGGAAGAGACACTCTTTGTTACTCATTGATGTATTATCAGACAGTTTGCATAATTAAGTATGATCTTAATAGTTAGTCATCTATTTCAAGCATGTATCGATATTCAAAATAAAAATGCTTGACTTGATTTGCACGTAATTAAATTGATAGCACGATATCTTCTGACCTCTTTGAGCGGGACTACACTGGTTGAAATCATTGTTTTTATTAGAGGAACATTAGTCTATGAAGTTTTGAATATATATGTCAAAGCCACAAAACAAAAAGAAAATATTAATGTAAATCTATATATTTTGCAAGAGTGAATTGTCTGCCATTTTTTTTATTGAAATTTTTAAAAGTATAAATTTGATTGAGTTTAAAACGCATCATATAAATATTTTTTTACGATATGATAAAAGATAAATTCAGATTTTTGCTCTACAAAATATTATTTCATAAGACTTAAAAATATCTTTCTAATATACAAAATTAATGTTTTGGTCTAAAAGATTTACAATTAATGATAATAGGAAAACAGTATCACTCTAAGTTACAAAATATTTAAAAATCTTTTTTTTTACAACTGGGTTTTGGTATATCCATGATTATTATCATGCATTTCTGCATCATATCTTCTTCAATGTTCACTTTCTTTAGTGATTTTGAAAATTAATTGAAAAATATATTCAGTAGCCATAAATTAACCCATTTGTAAAGATAAAAAATAATTACTCCGAGGAATACATAAATTTACGCATTATTAAAGATATAAGGGAATTAATAAAAAGATATAAGTACATAATGCGTGAATTTATCCCTTTCGCTGTGGACTACTTGTATACACGTAGTTATAAAAGACTGAATAAACAGAGAATAAACAAACAGATATACCAGCGTTATGTTTTATTGGGTATTTTGAATCGCTGGATCCAAATTTGAAATCAAATTCCGAAAATTCTCATCATAAAAACCAATATGACCGCTCAAAATCGGACTATTTTTAAGCATTTTTCATTATACACGTAATTATAAAAGAATGAATAAATAGGGAATAAAGAAACAAATATACACCAGAGTTAGGTTTTATTGGGTATGTTGAATCGCTGAATCTCAATTTGAGAATAAATTTTTAAAATTTTAAACAGAAAATTCAATATGGCGGCTTGAATTTAAAAAAAATGTCAGCCATATTGGATCCGCCATTTTGAATGTTTGAAAACTGACTCCAAATTCATAATCAGTGTCTTCGAAAACATAAACATCCATATCTACACAAATTTCAATTGTCCGGAAACATCGTAACATTTTGACCACTTTACAGTTTTTGGTCTTCACAGCGAAAGGGTTAAAAAACCTATTCGTAACTTCTAATGCACGAATTTTTCGTAACGATTATGTTATTGTGACGATATAATTAAAAATAAAAGATCTAATGTGAACAACTATGTGGTTTATTATTATACTCTTTCCTTTTTTATTAGTCAAAAAGTACTAAGGTGTGAAAAGTCGGAAACTAATTGAATTAATAATCATGTGCACTAATGAAGAGTAAGAAATTAGCAACTTGGTAATCAAATTCAAGTAATTCATTTTAATTGGATTCATACAACTTTAAGTTATTTTTGTCTCAAATTTCAAGTAGGATAACATTTTGAGATATACAAAATTTCACGTATGCCTGGCCATGTTGGGTTCACCATTTTGAATGTGATTAAGCCGTTATATTGAAAATCGACAACAGCAAATTATTTTGTTTCCAGAATTATAAAACTACCCTTAGTGTTAATAATTAATTTATTTTGTACCTTTTCATCTATTCAGAAATCGACTTAATTTAGTTACTTAAGATTTTGTCAACAAAACCAAATTTTTGCAAATTTTTTATTCAAAAGTTCAAAATTTCCTCAATTTTCAAGTTTTACCGTCGCGCCTGGGATTGTTTTGTTGTATTTTCTAAAATATTTAAAAATTATTCTAAAGTATTTTCAAAAATATGTCTCGAATACTTTTTTGCAAACTTTTTAGGGTTTATAAATAATAATACCTACCATAAACATTTGATTTCGTATTTTTCTGTTATTCAGGAGAAAAAAACTATTATCAATTTTTTTTTTTTAAATTTCTTAGAATCAAATTTCTAGTTGTGTGTTTTCTTTATAATCTCTAATACTATTTCTTGGATACATCGTTAAAAGTTATTGTTTTAGAAGACAAATCAAAAATTAGTTCCAAAAGAGACACCTTTTTCCTTAATATCATGTTGTATAAAAACATTTTTTATAACAAACTGTAATATGTTAATTTATTCTTTTGTTTCATAAATTAAAAAAAAGATTTTTTTTAACACTTATCAACATTCTGTACTGTTTACGATATATCAAAAAAATTGTATTGCAAATTGTAAAAAAAAACACGCAAGGAACAACTAGAAATCATAAAACTGTGTATTTTAACCCTTTGAAGCATACATTTTTCATTACACGGAAAATTGCTGAAAATTGTTACTCGGGGATTTTCGAGGTCGCTGATTACGAATCTGAACTCAGATTTTCAAAATTCAATATGGCGGATCCGAAATGGCGGACCGTAATGTTGAAAAGTTATTTGATTGATACGAAATTAGGCACTCGGGAGTTTTCGGCTTTACTGATTACGAATCTGATATCAGACTTTCAAATTCAATATGGCGAATCCAAAATTGTGTTACTTGATGGATATAAAATTGGGTACTCGGAGGGTTTCGGGGTCGCTGGTTACGCATCTGACATCCGAATTTTCAACATTTACTTTAAGGAGATCATTTGCAGAATAAAATGTGCTTCCGATGCCCCGGCACTAATACAAAATCGCGACCTACTTCGCTTGCGAGAAAAGTCCTGCTGACCGCAGTATTACTCAATTGTTATTCAGAAATTGATATGCTTTTCGGCAGTTATGCTCCCAGTAAACGAAAACGAATAGAACGTTAAAAATACGAATTGAAATAAATTCTAGTGAATTAAAATGAATTAAAAAGTGGATTCAATTAATCATTTTCATGCGTTTTAATTCATTTTAATTCACTTGAATTCATTTCAATTCGTATTTTTAACTTTCTATTCGTTTTCGTTTACTTGGCTATCCAGCATCTCAATTTTATTTCGCTGAATCATTTTTTATAACTGAGAACATCATACTTGGGGGTTTTTGAGGTAGCTGATTATGAATCTGACCTCAGATTCTAAAAAATTTAATATGGCGGATCAATGTCTGCGAACCAATAATAACTTTATTTATTTTCGACCAACAATTTAGAACTAAACAACGTATACCTGTGAGTTACAGCCGCGAAGTATGAACTTTTAACATTCTGGTCCACCATTTTGGATCCGCCATATTGGATTTTCAAAATCTGTTGTCGATATGTGTGTAATCAGCGACTCCAAAACTCTATTATACCAAATTTCAAACGATTATCTTAAGAAACAGCGTCAATAATGAATTCTTTCGAAAAAATTGTAATTTTTCATGCTTGTTTATTTATAAATCACAAACAATAAACAATTATATGTTAATAACTGTTTTTATTCATTCTTATATTAGTATAGTAACAGAAAATAGCAAAAACACCGATCTAAATGAGTTAACTGCAATTTAAATGAGCAAAAATCAAAGAAATCGAGGTGGTAACGTGGGTTACCACCATGCTTCTAAGGGTTAAGAACAATTGAAATAGTACTGTTTGTATTGAGGGGGTAAAATAAAGATTTACGCCCGTAATACGAACAATATTTTTCTCCCGAGCGGGTAAAAAATTCGAATTTGTGACCCGAATTTTGAACTGGAATGAGCCTGCAACTCGTGTATAAGTCATGTAATTCGCACGTATGATTATCTATAAAAGATAAACATTTTTTACTTCGACCCAGACCTTAGGTCTGGACGAAGTATTGAATTTGGTCACTTCGGGCATAAAAATTGCCCTATAGTTTTTCATCAAATGTCGACGTTAGACCCTAAGGAGCCTAATTCAACAATAACAAAATTTGTGTCCATATCTTGTACGTACGACGTCCGTACGTCCCGTTTTTTTGTCTCGCAATAACTCGCGAACGGATAAGCGTAATGACATAAATTTTTTTTTAAAATACGTGTCTTGGCATAACTTAGATCTGATTAGATTTTGGCGCAGATGCATCCGTCCATTACTAAAAAACATTAGCCCCGATTACGTTTCTTCGTAGTTGTTTGCATTTATTTTGTAAAAATGCAAATTTTATTAAAAAATGTTTCAAACAAAAAAGATAGAGCATTAAATTCTCTACAAAAAAAGGTTGTATGTGCGAGGCACCACGCCAACACTAGTTTTTATTGGATTATTGTTATTGGTTATCAAAATTTTTCATTTTTCGATACGTATTTTTGGAAAGTATGAAAAAAAATCAAGAGACGACTAAAAAGCTCGAAAATTGAGTAATTTCTAAACTTTTCAAAAAAAAATTTGTAAAACCTTGTTTTGCTGACAAGATAAAGTAATTTATAAGAAAATAAAAAAAAATGTTTACGAAAATTTAAAATAGAAAAGTTTTCCTTAATTTTTCGAGCAGAATAATATATTTCATAGTTAATTCTTAACATGCCATCACTTTCTAATAGGTTGGAAGATTTTTAGAAACCGGTATCAAATAAATCTTTTTTAGTAATTTTGAAACGACATTTTTTGAAAATTTTATATGGACATCTCTATTTAAAAGTGTCTATTTTTTATAAATAAAACTGATATTCAAGTGCATTTCTGCACATTTATGCGCTTGAAGTTCACATCATTGCAGCCCAATGAACATTCGAAAATATCTTTTATTCTTTACTTCTGACTATGTTATTTATATTTTTAACACGATCAGTATTTACCTTTAAATTATTTTTTATCAATAAAAATCCTTCAAACATGGAAAGAAAAAATTTGTTTGTTGCGAATTTGAAGCAAATGAACATTTTGGGCTTTAAAGTGTGTGTAACATTATTAAAAATTGTATAAATTTGATAATTGTCTGTTAATTGTATAAATATTCAAAGACATTAATGACATAGAAAGGAAGCAAAGATTGATACATTACACAAATTGTTGCTTAATAATATTTTTATTTTAATTTCTTCTATAATTATTTACTTTTTATTTATCAATATTTTTAGAAATTGACTAGTATATATTTTGTAGAATAAGCCCAAATTAAAAAAGAAAATGAGGGAAGTATTGTTGGTGCAAGATGCTGACTACTTTCGTGGACCAAAAGCTCTTGCGGGAGCACTTGTGCTCAAAGCCACCCCATCTCGTCAGCGTCTTAAAGGTGCCATGACGGTTTTTTGTTTCAGGTGTTGCACGATCACTTTCATCACTCAATTTACGTGGCATTTATAATCAAACCGGATAATTTTTGGCAAAAGCAGAGGACTTCTTTGGCCAAACAGAAGAAGTACAACTTTGAGGTAAATGGAGCAATCAATAGATGAGGTGGGGGATGCATGTAGATGTTATAGTAATACTATGTACTGTTAGTGAATAAGCTCTGGCCTAGTTTTACTGAAAATGCACATATATATATATATACACCTGTCGTTTGTTGCGTTTGTCAAAGCGACCAAGTCAACTTAGTATATGTGTATGCACCAGCACATTGATGAAAAAAGGGCTGAGCGTGATGTTTCTCCGCCGTCGTCCGTGATACCAATCTTCCTATCTTTGAAATGCATTGTGCTGGCTTAAAGTTGGGAAAATTCGGCTTCTGCGACAGATAAACAGACGTTAGTTTCCATGATAGCAACACAATTTCACAATTAATGTTTGCAGCTGTATTTTGATACAATACAAATGATAACAATACTCTGGAATAAAATTAAATGTCTTTAAACAATATTTATTAAAAAATAAACTCGGGATGATTTGGGAGATTTGTAACAAGTGGTCGAATAATAATTAACAAGAATTTGTTTGATTAAAATCAAATCTAAGTTTATTTCGTTCGGAAACATGCTAATTAATTCGATGAAAGATTGCTTAATAACATTTAATTATGGTTTCATTTTTGGATAATTGCATTAATTGTTAATGATTTCATGCATAACTTTTCAATATAAGAACACTTGATTCAATGTTTTGCGTATCTATTAATTAATTACTATTTTCATTTTTTTCTAAAAAGAGAACCAGTTGGAGAGTAAGAATTAATTTAAGTTAGGAGAATCGGGTACTTTTACTTTCATTTGGTACAAAACGCGTTTGTGTTATTTCTTTGAATTTATTTTTTATTCAAAAGGATATAAAAAAAGCAGAAGAATAAATTAATACAAACACTATTGTGTTATCATTAATTCCATTTGAAAATGACTTAATTTTAGCAAATATATAAGAGAAGAATATGTAATTCATAGTTTCTATTTTATTGTTTATCATTTTTTCTCTAATTTTTCTTGTAATAAGAGCTATTTACGTACGAGTAAACTACATTAATTCCGAAATCCATTACAAAACATTATACAGCCCCATTAGTCGAAATATTAAGTAATTAATATTTAACATCCAATAGAGGACATACGAAAACTTATAACGGAAAAAAGATCCCTATTTAGACAATATATTTCAAATGAATAGAAAAATTTACTGAAATATTTCGACATAACCCTGGACATAACCTGGACATAACCTCATGCCAAGAATTTCAAAATACATAAAAAATTTTAATGTTTATTCATTTATTTATTCATTTATTTGTTATTGAACGATTAGAATTGTGGAAGATTTATGAAAATTATTTGGATTAGATCAAAATATAACATTTGAAATAACTTTTTGCAGAGCAAATTAATTTATAATTGTAATTGATAATCTTAAGTAGGTTTCACTATATTAAATGTATTTTGCGATTCAGCAAGTGAAAATGGATATTTTGCGCCATCGTGTGCGGGCGTAAAATGTCCATTTCTCGACACACATCTTAAATACGGATTTTCCTAAGTAATTATTTTTAAAAATTATTTCGACACCTACGGAAACGAAAAATTTTGCACCCACAGGGGAAATTTTGCAATCACTAATCGCGACGTAAAGCTCTTATTTTGTGCCCTTGGTATGAAAAATACAATTAAAAACGAAATTATAATTGCCTTTCTGAACAAATTTCAAATTTTAATTTGACGAAAAATAGTTACGGAATACAAATATATAAAACTATAATTATTTCTTCTTTTATTTAACTAGACAGTTAATTATTAGTTTGCATTAAAATAATTCTAGGCTATTTTATATTGGTAAACTAAGTATGTTAAACTGAGGTACTTTTTGCATCGAGTCCAATAAAAATTCGAAGTATGTCGATAATAGTAGAAGAGCTTTAACTTTCGTTTATTGTTCGTAAATTTTGTTATATATAAATCGGACAAGATCGGAAAAATATTGTATTTTTACTAAACATGCAAAAGTGTTTAATTTATAAACAACAACATAATTATAATGGTAATAATAATGTGTTTATTAGATCAAAATGCCTGACAAATGTTAAGCTGTAAGTACTTTCATAGTCAGCCTTGTAAGCTCATCTTTTAATGTAATATTGTATTCAAGTTACTACTGTCATGATGATGTTTACATACAATGATGTTGTTTATACTATGATTTATTTCAAACTTTGTAGTATTAAAGGGCGTCTCGTAGACGTTGATTTGGATAAGGTAAGTAGTGTTAATTTAACACTACTAAATTTAAAGATAGACGGATTTAATATCTTTTTTGCATTCAGAATGAGTGGGAATGATTAATTCAATAACTCTCCTCTAAATCATGTTCATTTGCATTATAGGTGTTGTACTTGTTACATCCGATTATGCATTCTAATTTTTCATAAAATATTTGAATTGAATTGTCTATTGAGGTTTTTGACGTTTGTAGAGTTCGATACCAACGAAAATTAGTTCCTATTCGCCTATTGTTTATAACAAATGTAATAGAGACAAATACTGATTTATCATGCAAAAAAAAAACAGAAACACATAGTAAAAAATAAATTATATACGATATAAACTACAACTATATGTACACTAAACTATATATATATGCAACTTGCACTAAGTCGTAAACTTAAGCTACATTTATGAAGTAGTCAGACATGGAAATGATGTGAATTATTATGTCTGTCAGTGCTGTTTCGCACAGTATTATGATCGTGTTTTACAATAGCGTTAATTACTTTATACAGGGAAATTGATTAGAATTTCTTTTTTATACTCTGCAGCACATTCTGCGTGACTATTTATAAAGTTATTAATGGAAAAAGCGTATCGATTGCCATAATTGTCATGCTTTATAACTTCTTTTTATTTTTACTTGTAATGAGCGAACAAGGCAAGTGCTTAACTATTTATCGTTATCGAACCACTGAACAATAACACGAACCTTTCTTTCGATATTTAAGCCCTTTAAACTGGAACTTCATATTATTTTCTCTTCATTCAGTTATTCAGAACGAAGCACAATGTAATTATGGGAGACAATAATAACTCATACAATGAAAGAATCGCCTGTTTTCAATTATTGAATTAATGACGTCAGAAGTACTTGTCTTTTTACGCCCTAATTACTCGCGCCTTATGTACGTAACGATTATCTTTACATTTTTTCGTCATCTGTAAACGGAGTGAATTTTTACTTATTCAATTGTTCGTTGTTTAGGTATTTCAACAGTTGTAGTTACGTGTTCTAAGTCGAAAAACTTTACTATAAGTTTACATCGCTGAAATTCGAACACAAATTGTATTTATTTTTATTTTTTGTTGGTTTATTTGTTTCTGAACCTGTCGTTAAATTTTTTACAATATTCATCATTATTTATGGTTAGTAGATTATTTTTCATTAATAAAGAGTAAAAAATCAAAATTAGATTAATTTTATGGATTATTTGTAATATTTAATTAATTTGAGAAAAGTTGAAATATTATTTTGCTTATTGGTTTTTGGGGTGACTGATTATGAAATATATCCTCGATTTTAAAAATTCTGTTGTATTGCCCTTGGATCCATTAATTTCAATTTTTAAATTGATGTACCATTTGTAATGAATGACACCGAAAATAGAAAGGTAGAAAGTTTCATAAAAATCGAAATTTTATACATATTTTTGAGATTTTATTCATTTATAAGTAGTACAATTAATAAATAATAAATGAAAGTTGCTACTCTTTGACTAATATGATATAGATCACGAAAAAGTAAGAAAAAACATTTTTTTGATCAGAATAATACAACAAACAAGTCCCAGATAGATGTAGCCACTATTAAAGGTTAAATTGTTCTTTTATGCAAAAAGGAATTAAAAACACCATTACGTTATTACATGTTTACATAGTAATCGTGTCTTTTTATGTATTTCAGAAAATTAAATAATAAATTAGGTTTCGTAAACTTAAATGCCATGATGCAAAAAATTGAGGACGTTATTTATTTTCATTTCTCTACATAAGTGGTAGCCTTCTGTTTGCTCTAGTAAAAATGATTGTCGCGTGCAGATTAAATCGTTCTCAAGAATATTTCAGATTTAAAAGTATAAACCATATTTCGATTTACTATATTTCCGGTTCATAATATCTTGAATAATCTGATGTAAATAATGTGCACTCTAACTGTGTAGAATTTTTATTTTTTTAAATGGTTACACCATATTTTACTAATACATTAGTATTATGTTCCTTAAATTAGTTAAAATTTGACTGTTGAAGATACGAGCAGGGAGGAGTTTATGCTTCAATTTTCCTGCAAGTTTTAAATAAAAAGTCCACTCATATTTAATTTATACGTAATATTGTTTTATTGTAACAATATGAAATAATTATTATAACAATAATATTATTAACTGTACATATTAAGATGATTCTGTTTTTATGATCAAAACAATTTCAAAATTCGATACTAGGATGTTAGAACATACTGAAATACCATTTTTCGGTTCTTAAATGGTACTTTTCACTAAATTGATTGATGTAATAAATTTTAGTCTTTTATTGCATATCACAGTTCACAAATCTTTAAATGATTGTTTTGTTAAAACGTTCTAATAATAAATTATTTAGATATAACGCGAAGACATAAAAATTCCTTGTCGTTGAAACCCATATGGTTCAAAATACTACATTCGCATGTTTTAACAATAACAGAAAATAAAAGATCGAAAAGTTGTGTAGAAAAAAGTTACCAATACTATATGAAATACCCTTGGAAACAAATTAAAAAAATTGCCATTCTTTCTGATAAAAATGACTGAGAAAAGAATTTTTCTATTCAGAAGGTAAAAAAGACATAAAAATATAGTCATTTTTATCAGAAATGGTAATTTTCGTCATTTTACAATTCTATCCCAAAATTACCATTTGGAATTATAAGATTTTCAAGAAAATGTGTGGCATGTATAAACTTCATTATAAGATTATCCCACATGCCCTACAAGATTACGAGGTAGTGTCATCGATTGGTAACAAATTGAACGAACATGATTAGCCGTTTGATGTAACGATTCGGTTCTGGTTTTCAGATGAATACGATAAGCTTAGAAGCCTTAGGAAGAGCGATCGACCCATCGCAACTAACCGTAGACTTGGAAGGCTCTTTTCAATACGACCATGCCCACTGGATCGACACTCGGCTCGTCCTCGAGGACTTCACGTGGCAGGTGACAGATCTCATCGACCGACTTGATGACCTTCAGGAAGACTTGAGTCGGAATGACTTTGCCGATGACGTAGGTGGAGCCAAGCACGGCATCGATCTCCACAACGAGATGAAAAAGAAAATAATGAAAGTACCCGTCGAGGAAGTCGAAGTGATCGGGCAGCGTCTTCTTCAACGGTTCAACAATGGGGTGGCTGCGGAAGGTGGTAGCATCGAGTCCGGTGCATCGGGTGGCTCCGAATCGGATGGACGAGAACTGGCCTCCGTCATCATTCAGCATCTAGACTCGATGCACGCCGCTCAGCAACATCTTCTTCAGGTCTGGCACATCAAGAAGCTGAAACTCGATCAGTGCTTTCAGCTTCGACTCTTTGAGCAAGACTGCGAAAAGATGTTCGAGTGGATCTGCCACAATAGGGAGAACTTCCTGACGAATTACGTGGAGATCGGGATGTCCTACCAGCTGGCCAAGAGCCTGCAGGAAGGTCACAAGCATTTTGCGATGAACTCGATGAACATGTACGTGAACATCAATAAGATACTGACGATGGCGGGTAGATTGTTGGAAACGCAGCATTACGCTGCTGGTCACGTCAGGGCGGTGGCTGGTAGGCTGGACCGAGCTTGGAAGGAATTCGCAGCTGGTTTGGACGAACGGACCGCCGTCTTAGGACTCAGCGTGGTATTTCACCACAAAGCCGAGCAGTACGTTGACAATGTCGCGAGCTGGAGCCAGGTCTGCGAAGCCACGAACATGCCCAATGAAATTCCAGTCCTCGAATCCCACATCAGGCAACATCAAACTTTGTACGAGGCGATGTGCCAAGCTTACGCGGAGGTATGCTACTTGTTAATCTTTACCTAGTTAGTAGGGAATTAGCTCTAATATTGAAGGGGACAATCAATGTGACAGCGATGAAAATAGAAAATTATTAAAAAGTCTTTGCGGGTATGTAATATGTAATAATTATGATCTCAATCTGAATAAACACCCTTTTATTTTATTAGGTAATTACACTCCAGTCATTTACAAAAATTTAGTCAAATGAACGCCCAAATCGCATTCCTCTAACTATATTTTTAATTGATTTAATTCTTCTAGGAGTAATTGCAACTTATATAAATGCGTTGAGGATACTTTAAAACACTGAGTATTTAAAAAATAGTCTTTACTAAGCATTTTTGTCAGTGTGCATTCATAAAATTTAGTTCACCTGAACCAATTTCTATATAGAAATGGATGTGTATATTACCGGATTCTTATAAATATTTGAGATCTTATTTCTCTTCAATAAAAAAAATGTATTTTTATGCAACAAAAATCGATGATAACTTCTGAAGCATTGATTTTAGACAAATTCTGAGTTCATATTCCGAAAGGCTACGAAATTTTACTTAAATCTTTCAAACGCGTAAAATTAATAGAAAATACAAGTGACTCATTGATAATATATTGATGAAATGAAATTGAATTTAATTTTTATTAAGATACGTCCCTGACATACATTAAGATTTGGCAGCGTGCATTAACCAAAGGCAGAAATGCGCAAGTTCGACTATTTCCAAGTTATAAGCCTTAAACCTAATTTCAGGATTCTGGCACTGAGCATTGCCGCATTTATTTTATGGATTGATCGAATTTGAATAAACAAGTTTCGTTATTTTAAAATAGTACTGCACATTTTTAGAGTATTTACATGATGTTTATGAAATGAAATTATTCAAATGTCTAAATTTGTTATTTTCAAAACATTATTTATTTTTTCATGATTTTATTTTTTGCATTAATGTATTAAACAACCTTTTTTTTATGAGAAAAGTCGCAAGGATTATCTACTGTACAAAAAAATCGTAACATTTTGAAGAATCTTATCATACCGTGATTTGGGGTAAAGTCGACCATTCGATAACCTATTTTAAAATATTTAATTATCCTTTTTTTTCTAGAGAGAAAAGTCCAAGATGCGCAATTGTTTTAGTTAGTACGAATTTTAAACTTTCATTTACAGTTTATTTGACTCAAATTCATCGATAAGTTTTAATAAAAACGTCGTTTATGTGTGAGTGTATATTTAGCCTCTAAAGTAAGTAATATGAAAAAAGCACTTGTAAATAATTGTACAAATTTGTTTATGTAAAATCAAACTGTGTTTCGCATAGCCTATATCCCTAACCTAATTTACGTACCTCAATAAGATCATTAGATATCGCAAAATATCGGTTTCTCTAAAAATGTTACATTTATAGGGAAAAGTCAGCCATGGGGCGAATTTATAAAACAAAGGTGAAATTATAATAAAATGTTAAATAACAGTACAAAATGTTAATGAATGTACATATATTTCATAAGCAGATGTTATATTTGCTCTCTAAGTTTGAGTGAAATTTCACTCTTAAAGAGCGAAAGAGTGAAAACGGAGCAACTCTTTATTACAGAGTGAATTGGTTTTTACTATCTAAGAGTGAAATTCCACTCTTAACCCTTTGCGATACGAATTTTTCCTTTCATCCGATCAGTACTCGGGGGTTTTCGAGGGCACGGATTACGAATTTTCAAAATTAAAAATGGCTGATTCAACATGGCGCCGTAACGGGTCCGACTTTTCGAATTTCGATAATCTGAGAACGGATACATAATCAGCGGCATTGAAAACCCCCCAGTACCAATTTTCATGTAAATCGAGTCAAATTTCAGATTTTGGCCCGGCCATATTTCATCCGCCATTTTGAATTACAAAAATCTGACGACATATACTTAATCAGCGGCCCCGAAAACCCCCAAGTACAGAGTTTCTTCGAAATCGAATTAAGCTTCGGATTTTCGTCTGCCATATTGAATCAGCCATTTTGAATTTTGTGATTTTGACAACATATTCGTAATTAGCGGCCTCGAAAATCCCCGAGTACAAAATTTCAATCCATCATTGAAATAGATATTGATTTACCTACATGAAGAAAATTATTTACAGGTGGGACACTAACAGTCCCACTATGCCTCAAAGGGTTAAAGAGTGGTTTTCACACTTAGAAATTTATGAGACGGCCATATTTTATTTCCGATGGTGTTAGAAAATTGTTTTATTTTATATCAATAGCTTACTTGTTCGACGTATGATAGCCGACTTTTCCCCGCATTTGGGGTAAAAGTCGGCGATGACAACATAGTATATACCGTTAATTCTAAGAAGTAATTTTCTTTTCTATTACATAGATCTTAAAACAGAGGAGTTAGAGATTACATATTAAAAATACCAATAATTATTTTAAGTTTTCTCATGAGGATTTAAGCAAAAAGCCATGAAAAATAGCCGACTTTACCCCAATTTAAGGTACTTTTCATGAAAATTCAATATTGTAGAGAAATGACGAGATTATCGTTTTCAGTGTTAGAAAATATTTTGGCAGTACATTACAAGCCAATAGTTAATCTGTACAAACACGGTAAATTAAACAAATCTTATTAGGACATTATTAATGTTGCTTTACACACAATATTCAAAATATATCAAAATTCTTGTTCCGTTTTAAATGATTAAGCAATATATTACTTAATGTTGACATTAATTTTGAATTATTTATTTTTTTGTTACAAAAAGTAGAATGTTGATCTTAAATATTTTATATGCGAATTTATTTTATTAACATCTGATTTGAGATGTAAAGTAGAATTATTTGAATGAACTTGCTCTCCCGTGTTTATTTTTTTAGTTTCTGCAATTAGTTCATTGTTATTCAATAAGTTTTTTCAAACTGGCAAACAACAAAACATCTATTGGATGTTTTTATTTTACATCAGAGTGGATAATCTCGTGTGCATTTGCTCAAGTCAGTAAGTTCCATGCATCTAAATAAAACACAAAGGAATTGATTGAATCCCTGTTAACAAATTTTTAACAGAAAGTTTTCTGTTCCTATTACAATCTATATAATAGATATAAAAAATACCAACATGATATATGTAATATAATAAAATAAATATACCTGTGTATTATGTATAAATGTCCAATCAATAACTTTGTAATTTAACTAACATGAAAGAAGAGTGGATTAATCGTTCTATTAATTACTTTACTACAGGTGTATAATGCCTATCAGGCTCTACTAAACGGAATCAGTACGATGCAGCAGGTGTGCAACAATTTGAACGGAGTAGTCGACGAATATGTACGATATATTTTTCTTAGATTTTTAGCCGGTGAAAAATTAAAACACTAATTTTGGTGCCTGGGTACATGCAGGAGTACATTCGAGAATAACACTTCGCCGCATACATTACTCATTAATTTCAGGTTCATTAGTAATATTAATATAATAAGATATCAGGAACGTAGGTGGAGGTTAACGTTGATCTCTTTTATTTTGATTTTGTTTTCGTTTAATAACTAACATAGAGATCATTGGGCGGTGTTATTTAGGTTCATAGTACCAGTAAGAAGCTTCTTTACCAATTGGATCATCTCGTGCAAGTCTGTAATCAACCGCAAGGGATAGACCACGCTACCAGAAAACATGTACGTCCGTCGTGTTCGCATGCATACGATCCCTTTGCACATGATCAGATCACGTAGATGCTTTATTGTATGCCTTTGCTTAGATCAGTGATTCATCTTTTGATTTTGTACTTTCAAAATATGTCGGGAAGATATAATATGTTACATATACACCTACTTAAACTACTGAAAACCTAAAACTAAAAAGTGCGAACTTCAACGTACATTACATATATTTTTTTGTTATTTATGAATTTGTTTAAAAATTATTACCCACAATATGACATAGAATATTTTTATAACTTAATTTCTCTAAACTATCTTAAATTTAATTAAACCAATTTTCATTTTACCTTACATTTAGTTATCTGAACTATGTACAGACATAAAAACTACATAATAACTAGCCCATAGTAGACAACTCATCATTTAGTTAAATTTACTAAATATTTCTCTGAATGTGATTATCTAACAAAAAATGGACGCATTGACACCTTTTCTTTGAAATTTTACTATTCTATGATAGGCTTGCATTAAGAGAAAATTTACATTTGTATTTATAGTTTAGAAATTTGTTACTGTTGAAATTACAAGATTACAAAATGTTCGTTTTATACTAAAAATTATAATATTTAATATTACGTTTTGTCATCATGCAGGAGAAAAACAATTATTAATACAAAATATTAATTTACCAGACTTTATTCAACGACAAAAACATAATTTTTTATCATTTCGTTTGTAACATAACATCTCTGTGATATTTTTAACAAAGTAATAAAAAAAATAAGTACGAAATAGAAGATTTTTGACTGTAAGTTTGTGTAACACTATTTTTTTCGTTTAGTTGCAAATTAAACCATTGGTAAAGGCACTGATTCCTATTGCACCCTACGAACCTATGCATGCTCTTCCACTTTGCTTTGGATAACAATTCCCGCCTGCATTTTCCTCTTTTTGTGGTCGACGGATTTTGTAAGTTTATTATTCTAGTTAAGTTTTAATTAAAATGTTCATATTGCGGTTTGTGCGCGGAGGTAATAGATACAAGGTGTATATGGGGTGTCGAATTGCTTCTGAAGTTAATTTATTAACAACATAATAATTTTGCGGCCAAATACTTTTGCACACATAAAATCAATAGCTTTCATCTTCTGGATTTTTTCGTAGAATTATTGTTTTCTGTATAAATACATTTCAGTTTCATAAAGATGGAAAAACTAATGTGAACAGTTTAAAAATTTTCTTATATTTGTTTAAAATATTTTTATTAAAACAATTTACTTAATTTAGAGGAGATAAAAGAAAATAGAAATTAAGAATATATATTTTTTTGTTAATTATAAAATGTAGAGGTGTATTTATTAAGAAGAAGACTGCAAATAATTTTTCTACAAAGATATTAACTAAAGTTTAGGAGTATATTTATGGGTAACATAAATAATTTCGAAATTTACTTTTTAAAATGGCAAACCAACGAATATTAGTTTCAAAATGCACCGCCCTAAAGTATGTTTTCATGCCGATAGGAGACTTTCCAAATTGGCCAATAATTTCGAGTCATAACACAAATAAATATTTGATTCATAATTTAATCTCGATATTTTATGCATGAAAAAATTTGTTTATATTACCTGAAATTGCAATTGGGTTACATTCTTCACAAATTTCATCTCATTTTTCATTTTCATTCGCATGCATGTTTGCACCTGCACGAAAACTAAAAGTTCAATTAATTTTAATACACATTCGAAATAAATTTTCGATTCTGAAATATTATTCACGTTTTCGAATTCTGCGTGGAAACATTGTTGTACTTGAAACTCGAGATGCTCCTGATTTAATAACTTAAATAAAGCCGTGAAGAAAAACCATTAAATTCGAACTAACAGGTTTTAGAGGAAATCAATTTTACGATTTTCACGCGCACTTGACATCAAAATCTAGAGTTGTTATTCTGAAGCTACGACGCCCGTAAATTCGAGTTTCTTTACGATTGATGCTATTTCGTAAATGTGAAAAATAAAAATCTTTTATTTCATGAAGAACATAAAAAAAATTTATTGTCAATAATCTTTCAATTTTTAAATAAAAAAATTATTTGCACTCGGCAGGCTATTTTATTATTTTCTAAGGGCAGTCATCGATGAAATTTTAGCTTTATTAAATTGCAAGAATAAAATTAACAAAAATTGTTCTGGGCATCACTTTTCTGTAATGTAACCGAAAAAATTTTTTGTTGATCGTGTTAAACTTTTTTATATTTGATCTCATTCACAAATCGTTAAATCTATAAGTTTTTTTTTTTAAATCGCGAAAAAAGAATACAAAAAAATTTCTACGACGGATTCAAAATTAGAGTAGCAGATACGTTTTTTAGGTACTTTGTGATCGATATTTTTTTATTTAAATCCACCAGTTGTGATCGACAATAACTTTTTATTGACATAACAAATTACAAAATAATATTCTTTGAATGCTAAGGAGTAAATTTATCTTATATTTGTTTAACTGATTATTTATATACTTAATTTATTAATAAAAATGATGCCCCAAGCAATTATTATGGATTTTTTATTACTGCATTGTAATGTAGCGTAAATCTCACCGGTGCCTTCTCTTAAATTATTATAATTCTATTATTTTTATAGTGTTTTTCAAATTTGATTTACATTTGGAGATGAAACGAATTTTTATTAATTTTATAAATCTTATTGTAAATATTATTCTGAAGCTTGCAAAACTAGGCCTTGAAAGCCTCTGATTTCATTTAATTTGGTCAATTCTGTGTACATAATTCAAGAGTCAAGATGGTCATGCAATGGACAGCCGTGGAGGCATGAGTGGAAATCCAGCTGCTGATTATAGCGAAGGAGCGTCACACGTGCTTGCTGTTATACATCAAATTTTAGGTCATCATAGGGCTCTTGAAGCTCGATGGCACACGAGGAAAATCAAACTTCATCAGCGGTTAGCTTTAAGGTATGCTCTACTTGTATCTGACTAATCTACTTGACGAAGTGTAGTGTTCTTTTTTCTCTGAAAAAGAAAAATGTACTAGGGTATATCGATAAGAGATTACCGTGAGACTTTCAATATACGTAATATTTACGGACGTATTGTGTGCTCAGTAATTCTATGTTTCTTTTAACCAAACTAACATTTGGTGCGTGAAAAATTCAGAAAAAATAACGGGGAACTATCGAAGAATGTTTGGTAGACACCAGGATACGAAAGGTCCCAGGATCATTCATCTTATTAATCGTGTTACAAATTTTTCGAAAGTCTTAAAACTGCACTGCAAATTTGTACTTTAATGTCGATTTTTATTTTGTCAACAAGATTTGCATAAAGTTCGTATAAAAATTCTAATCGTATGTACATTAGGATGGTTCAAAAAAAACAAAAAATATTTCTTCTTACTTTCGAGTGAATTATTGAAGAACGTCGAAAAAAAATATACGACTTTTTACATCCAAAAAATGGATTTTTTCAGTTTTGTTCGTGACAGTTCTCGAAACATTCAAACGTTCGATGCAAACGACAGTACATTTACGTTTCCATACATTTTTGGGGTTGCTGAACATGAGTTTGACGTTAGAATTTCAAAACTCAATATGGCTGATTCAAAATGGCGAATTCTTACATTGTAAATCGGAATTTCACAAAAATCGATACATGTAAGTTATTGATGTCCGCGAGTTTGACTCAGTCGTATTGAATTTTGCAATTCTGACTTCAAATTCATATTCAGCGACCCCAAAAATGTATGAACACGTAAATGTACTGTCGTTTATATTGAACTTATGTTGAAATCGATCGATGAAACACATTGTTCCTACGTTTGAGCGGCCATAGTGGATAAGCTGTTTTCAATCTTGTAATTTCGACGTCGGATTTATGATCAGCGACCTTCAAAACTATAGTGTACATAGTTTCTAAAAAATTGTTGCGTTTAATGATTAAAATCGTTTATATGAATCAGATAATGGAAATCTATGTACTATTTTGTTTACTATATTTTGCTGTATTTTTACCTTTTTTTACATCAAATGCATTAGTAATAAACATTAGAAAAAAAAATACGCGAATGTATTGAGTATCAAATATTTGCCTTTATGATTTGTGTTAAAAAAAAAAACTCGTGAATTTTTTTTTTATTATTTTGACTCAATTCTTGCAAAGTTTCGAAAAACAAAGAAGCCGTTTTTTATTTTTATTTTATTTGATATAAATGCACAGAAAGTTTACTGCAACTTTAACATTTATTTTCAATATGAAATAAATTTCGAAAAAATAAAAACCATCAGATTTTACCATTGTCAAGGCCGCTTTTTCGAATGGCAGTAAGACAATTTTTAAAAAATTGAAATTTATATATTATTTTGACATATATAGTAGAAAAACATGATTTTTTAGGACTCATTTTTTTACAAATTTCGAGTTTTCGATACAGTATCTTGCTTTGAGTGAACTAAAATATATTGAAAGGGTGCACTGGATAGTTGTACTTAAAAGATACACTTATGTGTTTGAAATTTTCGATATCAGATTCAAAATGACCACTTCATTTACAAATTCCTTTTCAAAATTTAACCATTTTTTTTTTCTTGAACACTATGGACTTTAAAGAAAAATTTCTAAGAACAATTATGTTCTAGAATAATTAGAAGAATACCCACAAATTTTTACCCACAAGCATTCAACGCCACAATTTTTTATTTTTGAAAAATTCGAAAAATCGAAATTTCGAAAAAAGTCATTTAAAAAATCTGAAGAAATTTAAGAGCATTCTTTAACCAATTCTAAGACTTTTTGATTTAAGGAAATTTTCTCTGAACTCTGTAGTTTTCAAGAAATATATTATTAGTCTTGAAATCCATAAAAGTTTAATAATCTTTTTTTTTTAAATTATACACTTTGACGCAAATATCCATATAATGAAAACGTCTTAGAATTGGTTAAAGAATACTCTTTACTAATTTTAAATTACTTTTTCAAAATTTCGAGGGTATTCTTTGACTTATTCTAGAATATAATTGTTCTTATAATATTTTCTCTAAAGTCCATAGTTTTCAAGAAAAAATGGTTAAATTTTAAAAAGGAATTTGTAAATGCAGTGGCCATTTTAAATCTGATATCCAAAATTTCAAATATATACCAGTGTATCTTTTAAGTACAACTATCGAGTGCACCCTTTTAATATGTTTCAGTTCACTCAAAGCAAGATATTGTATCAAAAACTCGAAATTTGTAAAAAAAATGAGTCCTAAAAAATCATGTTTTTCTACTAGATATGTCAAAATAATATATAAATTTCAATTTTTAAAAAATTGTCTTACTACCATTCGAAAGAGCGGCCTTGAAAATGGTAGAATCTGATGGTTTTTATTTTTTCGAAATTTATTTCATATTGAAAATTAGCGTTGAAGTTGCGGTAAACTTTCTGTGCATTTGGGCATTAATGGGTTTGTGTCGTTTGTTGTTTAAATTCCTAAAGATAAACTGTACTTTTTTCAAATTATTCGTCATAATTTTGAAATCAACACACTTGAAAAATTGAAATTAAAAAAAAAATCAACAAAACCGTAAATTTTCGTTAATAATTTATTCGTACCTTTTTTTTCATTAAAAAATATGTTCTTTAAACATTTGGCTGAAATTTTCAGAATAAGTAGTTAAAAGAACATACTTTGAAATGATTATATAAGGGATCTTGAATTTTTAGTTTTTCGCTATATTTTTAAAAAAATTTTCGCAACATAATATAATTAATTGTTGAAGATTTTGTTTAATTAAGGTTATGGATTAAACACTTTATAACAGTTTTCAAATTATTGTTACATTTTTGTTTATATTTTAGTTATGGTAATATTTAATTTGTTTATAACTATTTATCGGTAACATAAAGTAAATTTAGTAATATTTTCTTCATACCATTCATTATCATTTTTAAATATCATACTTCACTAATGGCAAAGAGAATATTTTCTCTGCGAAGCAAAACTGTTACTAAATAAACGTCTTTCATTCCTTGTTGTAGGTTATTCCAAGAGGACGTGAAGCAAGTCTTGGATTGGCTCAACAATCACGGCGAGGTGTTTATTCGTAAAAACACTGGTGTTGGGCGAAATTTACAAAAAGCGAGGGTATATCAAAAAAGTCACGAACATTTCGAGAACGTTGCTCAAAATACTTACACAAACGCATCGAAATTGTTATCGACTGCTGATGAATTAGCGCATACCGGTGAATGTGCTCCCGACGAAATTTATGCTGTGGCACAAGAACTCGAAGCTCATGTAAGCAGCTTCGCTGCTCGAGTTGAACAACGCCGACGAAGACTCGATTTGGCTGTTGTATTTTATACGCACGAGAAAGAAGTAAGTTCTGCTTTAATCTACAATTTCTTCTATGGTTCTGTCAGTTTCTGTTCATTTATACATTTCTGTGATTTAGTTGGCCGGTTGGGTGGATGAGCTGCGACAGGAGTTACAACAAGATGAAGTTGCAGAGAATCTGGAAAATGCGGAGAGACTGCTGGAAAAGTGTGGTCAGCACCGTACTTCCTGTCTTGAAGGTTGTGCATCTACAATCGCACAAGGAGAGGCACTCCTTCAAGAGCTAAGAGACTCGACCGAAGCTCCGGACACTACGGGTTCGGTAAGTTATTCTGACATTATTTTTACAGTAATACCAAGTTATTTAAAAGTTTGAAATATAATAACGAAATTTGTATAATAAAACTATTGTCTTTGTAGATATCCGCAGTAGAAACTGCCCTCGATAGATTGGCTGGTCTCCGACAAGAGCTCGAGGATCTTTGGGCGACACAAAAACTAAGGTTTGAATTGTGTTTGCGGTTACGAGTGTTCGAAAGAGATGCCTTGGAAGCCAGCGGACAGTTAGAAATGTGGGCGCAGGAACTGCAGGGTCCTCCGAGAGAAGGTTCGCCCGAGCAACTACTACGAGCACATAATGACGGAGTTGCTCATATGCAAAACACTGCATTTCAAGTTCTGCAGCAGGGGCAGGAGCTGGCACAAGTAAAATAAATACATTTATATATAGTTATTTTTTATTAAGAAGCTTTACAAATGAAACTTATCGACAACATTATTTTAACGTAATTATAAGGTACTGGACCAAGCTGGAGTATGCATAATGGCCGATGGGCAGCACAGTGCCTCGAACCGTGTCCAGGTACTTCTCGAGTTTTTGAACGAGAGAGAAATGGACGCGGAGGATCTCGCTGAAATGCGTCGCGTTCGCCTGGAGCAAACAGCTCAATTGGGTCAACTACAGACGGATGCCACTCACGTTGCCAATTGGATTCGGAATGGCGAAGCTATGCTCCTGGCGTCGCTTCGCGTCCCAGAGAATTTCCAAGACGCTGAGCAGCTGAGACACGAGCACGAACAATTTCAAGTAGCAATCGAGAAGACTCACACCTCTGCGGGGCAGGTGAAGCACCGAGCTGACACTTTGCTAAGTGCAAACCATTACGATCCGAAGAGCATTCGTGAGATTGCAGAGGACATCACGAAGAGGTGGCAGCAACTCGTTACTTGCGCCGAAGAAAGGCATAAATTGGTGACAGCGAGCATTAATTTTTATAAGACTGCGGAGCAGGTACGCTCGGTACTAGATAGTCTAGAAAGAGAGTATCGCAGGGACGAAGACTGGTGTTCGGGAGGGGAAAAAGGAGCTCATGTTCCGACACTCGTCGGCAAACATCAGGAGCAAAAAGAGGCGTTTTTAAAAGCATGTACTTTAGTGCGCAGAACAGCCGACACATTCCTGAAATACACTAACCGCAGTCTACAATTTTATAATTATCAGGCAACCAGTGCCGGGTCTGAAAATAAAGTTAAAAGTGAGTATCGACAAACGATTGGGTCCTTGTATAGAATAGAATTGTATTCAATCTAAAATAATTGGGTTTTTAATACCTGAGTTACGATGTTGACATTTTCTTAGCGAAAGATAGTACATAACAACATCTGAAAAAGTAAACTTCAAAGGTCATTTCAGCACTCAAATTTTCGCGGTATATTCTGGCGCGTAAAACGGTCCGGTTAACCTTCAATGTTTTGAAAATACAACAAAGTTATCAAAATTTCTTTTTAGTTGTACAGGAAAAAATACAAATCTAATTTGAAATTAGGTTGTTTTTTATCATTTTGGGTTCTTTACATACATTGTAAAGTTATTTTTTAAGTGTTGTGACATGACTTTTAAATAATCAGATTTTGAGGTTAGATTTTTAAATGTTCGCAAAGAAAGGCAGAAGAAAAAATAATAAATTGAAATAAAAGAAGTTGAACGAGCAGTTATCGGTATAACTAACGATTTTGACTTTCACCGGGTTACACATTCGTTACATGGAATATTTCATCGACAGGTATATTGGAAGAGCTTCTCAGCAAAGAAAATAAAGTTCTCGAACATTGGACGCAAAGGAAGAAACGTTTGGACCAATGCCATCAGTATGTGCTCTTCGATCGAAGTGCAAAGCAAGCTTTAGAATGGATCCGAGAAACTGGAGAATTGTACCTTGCAACGCATACAAACGTGGGCAAAAACCGACTAGAAAACGAACATTTACTGCACGAGCACAACGAATTCAAAGGGGCAGCTAAGGTGAGTTAATACGCGACAGTGAAATCGTTAAGCTAAAAAAGAAATTTATTTGTGAGACAAATAAGAGTTAATACGAAAAGGATCCCTTAAATGAGTTATCGTAGAATGCTAACAAATGTCATTATTTTAGGAAACGAGGGAGAGAGTTAAGCTTCTTATTCAATTAGCCGACAGTCTCGTGGAGAAGGGTCACGTTCACGTTACAGCTATCAAACAGTCAGTTGCCGAAGTTGACCAACGGTACAAAGATTTCAGCATGCGACTTGATTGCTACAAAACTCAAATCGAAGACGTTTTGGGTATTCAAGCCGACGATGTACCTAAGGACATTAATATCGATAGGAATTCTGATCCGTTACTGGAGGAAAAAATCAAAGGCAAGGATTTAAAAGAACTGAACGAGGAGAAGCGAAGGTCTGCTAGACGGAAAGAGTAAGTTTTCTTCCTGTATTAGTTAATGAGTGGTATACGACCGTTGATGACAATATATATCGGAAGATCATAAATTCTGGATATATTGATAACTACTTCGGAAACAATGATCATATTTTTGAAATATTTTTTAGATTCATCATGGCTGAGCTTCTACAAACGGAAAGAACGTATGTGAAAGACCTGGAAACGTGCATTAGATGTTTCTTGGAAGAAACGAGGACATCCAAAGGACACGTCCCAACGGGTCTTCAAGGTCGGGAGGCCATGATCTTCAGCAACATGGAAGAAATCCATCGGTTCCATTGCGACATCTTCCTACGCGAACTGGAGAAATATGAAACAATGCCGGAGGATGTTGGACATTGTTTCGTTACTTGGGTAATTTTAATATTTATTCTTAATTTGGATACATAAATTATTGTTATATTAATATATTTAAAATTAAATTTTGATATATCGTAATGCAATTTTGTCGAGAGAATAATAAGTATTTAAGAGAATCCTTAAATTTGTTACCGTAATATATGTAAACTTGCAAATCAATAGCTTTACTGACTGTGAAATTATAAAATTGATTGTTACGTAAGGTGAAAAAATAATCTGTTTCAGGCTGCCAAATTCGATATGTATGTTACTTACTGTAAGAACAAACCAGAAAGCAATCAGTTGCTTGTTGCACACGGAGGAATGTGGTTTGAAGAGTTGCAGCGAAAGCATCGGGTGGAACACCCAATCGCGGCTTATTTAATCAAACCAGTGCAAAGAATCACAAAATACCAACTATTGCTCAAAGATCTTCAGGTATGACTTGGTTAAACAATACGATCCAATAGTTTACTTACAATCGCTGGTTTGTCGGTGTCGGATCATTCAGTTAATGTGCTAAATGTCAGTAAAAAATACACATTTAAATATAATATATTTCAAATATTGCTAAATTGTGACATTTACTTATTTGTGACAGAATTAATAGTTTACGGGATATATTTTAGCGTAACTTATATTTATGTTTTGATGAAATGAGCTTAATTATTAGTAAGTTTTGCATACTGAATATGCAAATGATTAAATTTGAATTCCGAAATGGTTTGGTAGGCTTGCTGCCAGGAGGGTCAGGGAGAAATAAAAGATGGACTCGAAGTGATGCTAAATGTGCCTAAAAAAGCAAACGATGCCTTACACTTGAGCCTTCTCGACGGATGTGACGTCAGGTTAGATACGCTAGGCGACGTAGTGCTGCAGGATCCCTTCACCGTCTGGGACCCTAAGCAGTTAATTAGGAAAGGCAGAGAACGACACATATTCCTCTTCGAGCTGTACTTATTATTTAGCAAAGAAGTCAAAGATTCCACCGGCAAGGTTTGTTCATATTTTCTATTTTTTAATACATTTTATACTTTCATTGTTTTGTTATGTAATTGTATGTTTGTTCGATTCAAACAAATAATTTATGGGGCACATGTTATCCTGCGTACATTACTGTTTATTTCATGTTGTAATAAAATGTTAAGAGATATTTCGTTTAGTACCAATAGAAATGATTCGTATAGATTAAAGAAAGACTTTGAATATACTTAATCTCGATGAACGAAGGTAAATGATAAATCTTATTTGATGACCTTTAATACTTGACGATGGAAGATTTCAGTTGAAACAAGTGAAATTGTTATTACAGGAGTTCATATATTTTAGTACGAAGTAGTTCTGTAATTTTTGTTAATTACTTATCGGACAATTATTAGGATTGCTGATTACGTACACTTAACAGTTACTAATTCGCAAGTAGTTGGCCAAAGGTTGACTTTTTTGTTTATTCTTACTCTATAAATATTTTTGTAAATAATAGTCATTTTTTAAAACATCAACCATTGATATTTGATAATTAAATCGTATTTTCTATCTATTCTACATTTCAAATTATCAATACTAAAAATACAAATAATTGTAATGCAGTGTAGACCTTTTCTTAATTGATTTTTGCATTTTGTCATTCTGAAACGATAATAAAAAAGCATATTTTTTGCAATTTCTTTAATGATGTACACTTTAATGATTATTGTTAATAACAAATGAATTTATAAAACATTGATAGAATTTAGAAATAATTTGGAGGTAAATAATCGTATAAGAATAAATCAGCGTAATAAAATAAATGACTCTCTGCGTTTAGAGATTAAATTCAATTTAAATTCAATTTTTTAAACAATTTTTAAGTCTTGCTAAGCAGGAAATTTTTAGTTCTATTATAACTAATCTGTTATCGGATTTAAAAATTCTTCATTGAATATATAACAATTAATATATTAAAATTATATAAATAAAATAATAATTAGAATACAGTTAAAATGCAGTTTCTATTACCATAAAATGTGTAAACTCCTCGTCGAAACAAACAAAACTCTCTCTGAACTTTAGGAATGCTGTCTATATTTCATACTATCGTCCATGGTATGCAGATATTTAATAATGGATATTTTAGGTTCTTACATAAAATGCATTGTTTTTAATTTCTGTTTTACTAATGAAAAAGAATGATTAGAAATTAATAATGAAACGATTGAAAACGGTATTGTTAATAATGTAAACTATGGCTACGATGGCCATGATAATAAAGACGATTTAAATAGAAACTTCAGAGATGCTTAATTGTTCATATTCTGTGCAGAAAAAATAGAATGCTAATTTACCAGATGTTGCAAAAACTCCAATGGAGATTATATTTTCTAGTTTTTAAAGAGGTTGGTATCGTTAAGAATTAACAAGCAGATGTACTCAAAATTAATGAGGATTAAAGGAAAATATATCGGTTGGATACGCTAGGCAAGAGATTATTTGCAATCGTTGTCAAAAGTTCATTTTCGTACAGGTTAATAGCCATTGATGTTTGAGCAGTACTGCACTAATTAAAATTGCTCGAAAAAAGCACTTGACTCCCTAAGTATTCGACTTAAACAAATATTTATATCCAATAGAAATCTGATTCATCAAGTAATAGAAAACATGAATATTATGAAGAAATTAGTACCTGCCATCTTAGATATAAACGTAACCCGTACCTAACGAATCAATCTAAAACCCCAGATTAGTGATGTCTGTAAATTTCGTATGGACATTTTTGTTGTCCATTTTGCATCGGCTATTTTGAATTAGTAGAAACTGTCATATTCAGTGGCCCAAAAATTTCCAGATAGTGATTTTTGTGCACAGAGGGAAAAATGTAACCATTTAAATGAAGTAAAACACGAAATTACAAAAAAAAATAGTTAAATTAACTATTTCGGTAGTAAACAATACAATGACATTGTTCTGCTTACTATTTCCTGATATAAGTATTTAGTAGAATACATAACCTCAAATCTATCATAGTTTAACAATAAAATAGTCACTTTAAATATCCCTGAGTAGTAAAATAGATGTAATAAAATTGATTAAATGAAAGTAACTTCTTATCTTTGTAAAAGTAGGTTTTGTGTAGTATATTTTACAATAATCTGAATTGTATGTACTATCAACGACTACATTTCACATTATTAGATTCTACTCTTATTATTCGTTATGACCATTTCTACCTTTTTTTTATATTTACTTTAATTGTTTTTTTCTGTTCCTATGAACATTGTGACAATTTAACATAATTAGTTATTGCTTAGATTATATAATTAAAAAAATATGAAAAAATCAGTGTTTTTGAAAAAAACTCATTATCGACAATGATTGATGATGATGAATTATGAATTCGATACCAGATTAAAGAAATTCAAAATGGCGGATCAATGTGACTGATAACAAAATGTAAAAAGTAATTATTTTTGTGAAATGGTTATGAATACAATATCAAATTTGCGAACATCAAAATGTCAAATCAAATGCAAAATGGCAATGACGAAGTCCAAGTAAGTTTATTTAGCTGTGAAATTAACAAGAGAGCCTGTTGAATTAATTTCGACAATTCAAAGTTAAAGCATTTTCAAAAGAAGATTAAAATGAGTAAATATTGTTTTTAGGATAATAAGTCATTATCAAAATGATATTTAAATATTTGTAAGAAAATTCATAAAAATTTTACATTTTTTACTATATTGGATCCGCCATTTTGAATGATGAATTTGATAAGTGATTCGTGATCAGGGTTGTGAAAAATCCTATTTTATCAATTGGTATTGAAAGTATATGCATTTTAAAAAGTATTAGAAACGAAAAACGAAAATTTTGTTGAATACGACATCATTTTCAAACCGCCATTTTGAATTCCAGGATACGAATTTCACTTCCTTTTGACACAACTAAGTACTCCACCCGATCCAATAGTAGGGATCGATTGGACCACATTTTCATATAAAAAAATGGCTTTCAATTTAAGAAGTACTATTTTCTTCACAAGAATTACATTTTTGACATTGAAAAAAGGTAATACTGACCTTTGCAAAAGATTCTCTCGTATTTTTGCTCAGCCCTCTCTTCATCCCTTGGTTTTTCAAAAATCAAAATGGCGTCTACAACATGGCGGCTGCAAGTTATGATTTTGGATTTTCTACCACAGATATTGAATATTTGACCGTGTAACGGTCGGAAACATAAATAATTGGGATGGAAAAGTAATTATTATCATTTTTTAATACCTAATCTCATTCATAACCTCAAATACGCTACATGCAACTAAATTTTGTCTGATTTTCTCCATTACGCGTGAAATACTGTATTAAATATTTTTGACCTATCAATGATCGGTTTATAACCTAAAAATTGAGTGCGGCACGACAAGTCATTTATGAGGGAGTCGTAAGCTTCTGCCATAACGATTGTAAGCTCAAAAAAGAGAATCAACGAGTCAAACTCGCCTTGAATGTCTAAATTCAAAATTGGTCATTCGCAAAATTAAATATTACAGACGTTCTACAGATTCTAGACAATACTAGTGCTATTATTATAGATTCTACATTTACAAGTAATTAAATATTATTCCGAAAAACTAATGAATCTCAATTATTGATATCGAATATTTTAATTGGAAAAGTACAACTTGCAAATGCCATCTTGAAACGTCGAAAAAATTTGTATTTTTACTAAAAAATGATCGTAAACTATTGATATTGATGTTTTTCAATTGTGTTTAAAGGCGTTTGGAACAAAAGTTACAACGCTGAAAGGTTCGTCAAAATTTCGGGAAGGAAAGGATTAAGCTGTCCCTTAACGGCAGATTTGCTATATAATTCCCTATTATTTTATATTAAACATTTAATGCTGGTAATGATTTTCTCCACTGAATAAAGAATTAGCCTTTTTACATAAAACAATATCGAAAATACTTAGACTATTATAAATAATGTTTCAAAATGGCCTACTTTTTAGAATTCTGTTCTAGCATGAGAATTATCATTCGCCTCATATTTTACCTGTAAATCATAAGAAATTTCATTTATAAACCGTACTTACTTATTTTCTTTGTTTCTACTTTAATGAAAGTCGTAGAGTATTGTGGTACTACGGAGTTACGTGCATGTAAAATATAAATGCTCCTGCAGGCTTCCTATGCGAATTCGAAGCGAACAATAAATTAAAAAACACGAAGAAGAACGTATTTCAGTAGAATTAGGTCAAAAAGTAACATTATCTACATTTTTTCCAACCAATTTCTTATATATATCATAAAAAATATATATATATTAGTAAATGTGTACAGTAATCAACTGGGAAACATTTTTTCCACACCCTACAAAAAATATTCTCTATTTAAGAGGATTCTTTCATTCTGATGCAACTTTTATACTCCAATATGGTATCAAAAGGAAATATTCTTAATGTAAGAGGATTTTAATCTTCTGAAGAATATTCCTCTTAATTTAAATATATACTTTTGATACAAGAGTAATTTTCTACTACTATTGAGAAGATTCTTCTAAAAAATTGCATAAAAAACTTAGTTCGATACAAGAAATACCGTTTGAATAATTTACACTTATAAATTAATATACAATGTATATACTTTATTTATACACACATACACACACGCACACACATACAAACCCCTTCTCTAATAGATCTTGTTATATACCTAATCGTTTACGCATATATTCATATATTTTGGGTGTTAAATAAGAGGATTCCTCTCAATTTGACAGGAAAATTAGGAAGCCTTCCTTATGCTATGTTTTCTTTCAGAAAGAGAGGAATTCCTCTTCTTTCTAGTGGAATAGTCTTATTTTTAGAGGAAAAAGAGAGAGGATTTAAGAAAATGAATTTTCCTATCAAATGAAGAATAATTTTTTTACGGTGCATTATCCAATTTAGACAATGAAATGCCTTCTGCCATTTTCCGCGCTTAATCTTATATAGCTTTTATTTTTTGCTATTTTAAGATTCAGTTATGACCGAAATGAAAACTCTACTTCCTAGTTTATGAAGGCAGCTATCCTAAACCAAGTATTCTTTTAAGAGTTACAAGTAATAACCGATATTTTTGCAAAGTTGAAGCTCCATCAATATGACTGAATGCAGAAGAATTTTATATAGATATGACTAATAGAAAAGAAATTACTTCAAAATAATTATGAAATTTGGAGGAAAGTCATTGACTGTCAGACGTTTTTATTGAAATGTATTTTATAATGTTCGTGTATTAAAATTACGTTTTCAATTATTTTGTAGTTTAAATCCATGACTAATACAGTTCTCCTAAAATAATATGTGCTAAAAATGTTATGAATGCTACATTTATCTTATTTGTTTTAGTAAAATACAATGATTGACTCATATAGTATTAGCCTACTAATAAATATGAAAGACAGTAGAAAAACAAGTTGGTACGTAATCAGTTCAGTAGAAAACAAGGTTTTGAAACTCTTCTTGATTTCGGTACTGTTGTCAAGAACTGAATGTATAAAATGACATGAAATTTCTTTGTAGATTAAAGAGTATTTGTAGTTTTACAACAAAATTAAACAATCTAAATTAAAAATAACGTACATCTTTATCAAATAAGTACCTAGAGATGTAATATTAGAATTCTTGAAGGGCAATATTTCTTATGAAATTAAAAACAATTAGATGAGAAACCTTCGAATTTAAGAAATATAAAAGTTTTAGACACTTTGCAGAGACCTAATAATTCGTAAGAACCGTAAAAGAATAAAAAAGAAATTTCGATAAAATTTTTAGCACTCTTTTGAGGAGTTATCTTTTTCTTGAAGCACTCGTTTCAAGTTTCACTTTTTTTACAGTTATGTAAGCTGTTCCCTGTTTTATTAAGGTTTTAAATATATAAAAAGGAACTAAAGTTGTTTATTTATTAATCAGCCAATAATAATGTTGCGCTTTTTACTGTTAATGAATATGTAACTGTTACGGACAGAATCGATGTTTTATCGACTGTGGTACCCAGCGTAGGTTTTTTCCCACAAAGGTGGTTTTCCCTACGCCATTGCACATCCGAATGGAGGTACCCCACAAAATGACGCAGGCCTGAATATTATAATATCGATATATAATGCGATGATTTAAGTCCGTTTAAGGTAGCTAGACCCCAAGATATCATATGTTAGCGAAAATAATTTAATAACACTTCCAGGAATTGAAGTTTTATTATACATGATATTGTTACAGAGTTCAAGCATTATTATTCTTGAAAAAAAATTGAAACTTGCAAAAATAATTTGTTAACCAACTTTTCTTAGCGACTCAAATTTTCTTCTTATTTTCATTCAAAACTTTTCTAAAAGTGAATGGATTTCAATGAATGACGGCTTATTTTTTCGAGAAAAACATTCTCTACAACTTCACCGAATAAATTTCTCAAATTTTTTTGCCTGATCACTAAAATTATTCAGAAAAGTTAAAAAATAATATATATTTTTTTTTAATAATTCGAGATATTTGACCCTAGTTTTAGAAAATCAAGAAATTCATTCGGTGAAGTTGTAGAGAATCTTTTTCTTGAAAAAATAAGCCGTCATTCATTGAAATCCATTCATTTTTAGAAAAGTTTTGAATGAAAATAAGAAGTAAATTTGAGTCGCTAAGAAAAGTTGGTTATCAAATTATTTTTGCAAGTTTCAATTTTTTTTCAAGAAAAATAGCGCTCGAACTCTGTCACAATATCATGCATAATAAAAATTTTATTCCTGGAAGTGTTATTAAAATATTTTCGCTAACATATTATATCCTGGGGTCTAACTACCTTAAATGCTCGAGAAATTTAAAAGTCAAGCTAAGATATAAAAAAGTGACGATCGGGTTTATCAGTTCGTTTCGGGATGACGTCGAGTCAGGGGATAGGAGGAAAGTCCGCGTCGCGATTGGATCGGCACCACTTGATCGCAAGGAATTGAAATAGTTTCGTGTGGTCGATCAAATTGCGTGTTTCATTTTCAAGCCCTTCCACTAGTCGTTTACGGTAACATTAACTTAAATCTTTTACATAAACAATTAAGTCTATACAAAATAAAAATGAATTTATTAAGACTTCGCCGTTTTCCATATCAATTTCTGGAAAATCTATCTGTTGAGATTTGAAGCGCGATGAATTCTGAATCGATTCACACTTTTATTTTATCGGAACTTTTAATTTGTAAAAGGAATTACTAAAATAGCAGCAAATTTCGATATTTAAAAATTCTGCAATATTTTCACCTCATATTCCTTACTACTTATATTTGTGGTTTTGAAATGTACTTTAGTTTATTGTTAGGTATTCTGTATACAAAGTATTCTGCTGACCTTTAATTGGTATCTAGCCTTTTTTTTGACAGCTTAGGTACCAGAATCGTTGCGAGTAAATATTTTTCTTGCAAAGCTGAAAATTTCTGATAGATACTAAAAAGGGGACTAAAAGTACTTGTCATTTATACCAGTGGAATAATAAGATAAAGAAAAAAATATAATATCCGATATAAACAATTTTTGTCGCTAAAAATACGTGATTTGTTTAAATGATCAAGCAGTCTATTGGACTATGTAACTAAAAATCGAACTAATAAAAATATAAATTGATTATAGTAAATTATATTAATATGGCAAAATGTTTTATAAAAAATTATATTCTTGTAATTATATTTTGTACCGTGGGAGATAATTTTTACATTCAAACTTCACATCTTTCCTTCTGGAGTACAAACAACATATAACTAATATATTTATCTACTAACTATTAATAAATTTTAAAAATATGAGAGTAAAGCTACACTCGATTCCATGATGACTTACATGCGAAAAATTAAAAACAGATCTTCTTACATAGTATCATATACATGAAACCTTTTTAAAGAGACCTTTACTACACATTTTTGTAATTTTATTTAACATACTTACAAGTAACCCTATCTTTTCAAATTAATATCTCCGAAAGAACTTTATAAATTTTCACGCAACTTATTTGAAAGTTTACGGGTTCTAATACGAAAATGATGCTAGTTTCCCAAAATTTAAGGATCCAATCTGCCAGACAAAAATACTGAAAATCAATGGAATTTCCTTAATACTTGTTATTACTGTTGTACAGATGGATTGTTATTTCTTTCAGGCAATCACTTTTCTACTCTATTAAGTGTAAAATATTTGTGGACGTATTAACTTAACTAACACTAGTTTAATCTTTTAACACCAAAATGTGCGAAGTATTTTCATAAAGTATGATACTATATTTTAGCATTTATATTCCACCAGAAAAATTTTAGTAACTTCTTGTTCGCCAAGATCCGCTCTTTCCAACGGTGCATGTCAACAATTTTCAAATTCTGAAATAAAAGAGTTATATATGTTTTAAAAAGAAAATCACGAAATCTATTGGTTTTATTTTTAATTTAACTAATTTTATGATGGGTAATGGTATTAGAATACCCTTAAAAGTAAAAAATATCGTGTCAAAAATGAATTTAATATCAAATAGGCGTATTTCAGAAAGTAAAAATTCAAAATAGCGGGTACAAAATTACGCCAACCTTGTATTTTTATTTGCAATATCCTAGCGATATCTTCAAAATCGTAAAACTCAATGGGTTTTTATGAAACTGGTATTCAATAGTTTTGTTGAATTGGTTTTGAGTTTGCTGATAACTAATCTCGGTCAGTTTTTAAATATCTAAACCAGTGCATAAAATGAGCTCATCAGCTACCCCAAAAATCCATATATGATAAGGTTTAAGTGAACCCGATCAACTTTAAAACCGTTCGTCACATTTGACCGATCATTTTATATTTTCAAAAACTGACTTTCGTAATCAGCGACTTCCAGATCGGTTGGCTACCAAGAATTATAAAAATTCATTAAGTTTTTAGAATTTGAACATATGCTTAGGATATTGCGTGTAAAAATTCACTTTTGTGTCGGCCATTTTGAATGATTGCTTATCGAAATAGGTCCATTGGTTAGCAAATTCATTTGTGACACGATATTTGTCATTTTTAAGAGTATTTTGATTCCATTAACCATAATAAAATTAGTTAAATTAAAAAAAAAAACTTTCGTGCTTTTTTTTAAAGTGTACAACTTTTTTTTCGGCGATTCTTGTCCAATAAGAAATTACTAATAGCAAATTTTTGTTCGTGGTGTTAAAATACTAAACTATAGGGTCAAGTTTCATGAAAAAAAGCTGTACTTTTAGGCGCTAAAGGTTTAAGACCAGTTTAAAAAAAAACAATAAAATAAACGGTACTTGGACAGGAAGTTGTACTTTATTTTCGTTACAGGAAGATTATTATAACACTGAAGTTAGCAGCCAGATCCCGAAATTCATTTTCGTTATTTAATAATAAAAAAATAAAAAATTTTCTATTAACCTTCAAATACCAATTAATTTCTAGTTTTTGAAAAATTTTCAAAATTCGCCGACATGAGTTTCTTCATTGTGGCTGCTGCAATGTGGCTGCTAACTTCAGCTTCATAAGATTATTGCCCGTTCCCTTTTGATAGACTTTAAAAAATGGACAAAATTTTGTCCCTTTTGACGTCCAATTGTTAAAATACTATTGCCAATTCAAAATTTGTATAGCCACATTTGGATTCTGTTGTAAAGGACCTATCGAAATTGAACTCTGATATTGTATTAAAGGTTAACATTAAACAAGAAATTAATTTTTAAAAAATGATTTTTTTGTTGTTGCAGGTGAAGTACATTTATAAGAGTAGACTCATGACTTCGGAGCTCGGAGTGACCGAACATATTGAGGGTGACGAGTGCAAATTCGCCGTGTGGACCGGTCGCGCTCCTACCAACGACACACGGGTTGTACTTAGAGCAAATTCTCTAGAATCGAAACAATTGTGGGTGAAAAGACTTCGAGAAGTCATCCAGGAGACTTACTTCAGCCTCAGCATGCCGAAGAGTCCTGCAAAGAAAAGTTCGAGTCAGCGTTCAAGTAGAGACCTTGAAGAATGCGCGTCTCTGGATGACAGTGTCGAAAATCTCGATAGAAATTCTTTAGCTTCATTCGGTTCTACAAACACTACAGACTCCGACAAGGTAAGTCACATTGACAATTGTTAAATTTTGATTTCTACCATTCCAATATGTTCGCCGAATTTAAGGTATGATTTTTACACGGTACACTTCTGGGACCGTTCGCAGAGAACAAAAACTCAGCGCACAGAATTACCAGAACTAAAAAATAATAGTTGAAAATTCGTATTTTTTAGCCGCCGTGTTGGGTTCTAGGTTTTGAATGTTGAAATTTTAACTTCAAATTCGTGTTCACCATAGAGTATCCAATTGTAAAGACTAAATATTCATTTTTGGAAATTTAAACCGAATGTACCCAAAATGAATCTATCTAGAGCTTCAGCTCTAATGAATAATATTAAACTTTCATTTTAAGTTTACACTTTAAATTTATGTTGTTCTATACTTACTCGACATGAGTCACATGGTATTTCACCTTTGAATCTCATCAAATATTGATATATTATATGGAATAATATTATTTGCTGGTTCACAGTAGTAGCAAATAGCGACATGAATTACTGTCTATAATAACTTGTTTCACTTTTATGAAATGGTTCTATTAACTGACATCCTCTCCTTCTCCTCCGTGTATTGATCCTAAATGACTAAACGACGTCCCAGAAAATACAAGTATAACAATGTGTATTAAACTATTGGAGTTATAAAAGTAATAACGCTCGTACATGCTCGTGTAATTAATTGTGTCCCCAGGCAAGTTTAATTTGACATGAGAGTCTACGTCCGGCTTGCTTCCGTTATTAATTATTCGTCACTGGTCTTTGAAGTTTTTGAGAATAGCTATCTACTTGTTGGAAAACTTTGTTTTGTTAACTTTCTTCTCATACAGTAAAGAAGCTAACATGCTCGCAATCTATAATCAAGTTCTGTTTAAAAAATGCCAGTTCTTAATCAGGTTAGTTTTGGCCAGAGTTGTGTTATGAATTAATATTATACGAAATATGAAAGAAGTTAAGAATATTACTGTGCAAGAGAGCATACCAGTATATCTAACTAGAATACGTATAAAGAAGAGGAACACAGGAATTGTGAACCCAAGAAATTAGGATTCACGTGAACAAATGGAGTCTGCACGTAAAATATCGACGAAAAACAAGCTCTGAATATTAATGGAATAGATGCAGATGAAAATATCGAAAAACAAAAGTTTTTTCTGTGATGGTTATACAATAGTAATGCCTGTGGAAACGCTTTTAAAATCCAATTTTAAGCAATTTTAACACTATTATAAGAATCATTTCAAAATTCGCTATAAACTGTTAATATTTGTGATTTTGTATCTTAATATTTGTTATTTAATTGAAAATTAATGTTGCTTTTGGTATTGACGTAATAAATAACTACATCAATCTAGTTTCCCTTTATTTAGTGATTTTGTTTTTTACTTTCAATTGGATTGACACTGACAAAAAATATTCTACTTGATTGGCGTCAACATTTCAGAGAAAAAATTATTTGTACAATTGATATATTTACGAAGTTGCAATAGATTTCCAGGACTTCTGGAGGTTACGCGGTTAAATTCCTAAAATACTATATTTCCTAACGTGTTATTTACTGTGCTTCTATTTTTGATATCATCGATTACATATGTGAAGTTAAACTCTTAAAATTCTGGACAATTTCTGATTTTTTCTTCAATTATGTAATTTGTTTTTTTTTTGTTTAATTCAAAATCACAGATCCAATATGCCGAATGAGTCTTTGTAGATTGATCTTTTCATTTCAATAATGTTACTTAAGTCTTATTTCATGAATGCAATATGGCGGAAGCAACATGACGGAACAAAGTGTCGAAATTTCTTACAATAACAAAATATTGAAACCACGAGGGGTTTGATAATTACGAATCTAATGTCATATTTCATAAAATCAAGATGGCGGAACTAAAATAGCGTAGAAAAATATTGAATTTTCCTTCATTCAAAAAATAATCTTAATCTCTTAGCTCATCATTCAATTACCTTCTTAGTATACCCTAGAATTAATTAAAAGCTTTGCAGACTTTTTCATACATGGTTTTTCTAGTAATTTTTTTGTTGGGAAAATCGGCGCGTGATAGAAAAGGGATAAAACTTTCCACCTCACTGCGGGTTTTGTATTAATTATAAAACACCCTTACATTTCCCATTTGCTCGGCTGACAATTTTTATTCCTTTACTACTTCGATTTCATTCAATTTTGAGTTTCAATAAAGTAAGTAGCGGTATTCGTAATCGAATAATGGACCCAAATACATATCGAAATATTAGCATTTTAAATTGCAAATTGCATAATAACAAAGGTAAAGATTATTTATTTTTTATATTACATAACAGCACTGAGGTAATACTCGACAAAAACGTATTAAAAGTTCTATGTAATATTTGATAATACATTGTAAAATACAAATAAATTTATTAATAAATTATAATACCATTAATAAATTGCATTTAATAATATATAATGTAAAAGTAACGCATCGAATGCAAATTAGTATTGTGACGTAAATAAACAAAATAAATGTTATATAAAAATTCAGATACACTGATAATATATATATAATATAGATTAATAATATAATGGAATAAAATGAAAATAATACAATATTTTACGTAAAATACAGGCAGAAAGCGTTTCGGTAGTTTCTATAAAAATATGGAATTAATCATTTTATGTATTTCTGATTGTTTTTTTACAAAGCAATACACTCGGAGTTTTTATTGAAAATGTTGTTAAAGAAAATTGTAATTAAAAAACAAAGGTTTATTTCCATGAAATTTATTTAATTTTGGTAATGTTCTTTTTTATTATAATTTCCTTAAACAAACTATTTAAGATTATAACAAAATTACAAAAAAAAATTTATCGACTGAGCCGGTTTCATTATGAGTTAAAATGTTCCTAATATTAATGTAAATTATAAAATAAAGCATTTGGAAATAATGTAAATCATTGTGATCATGATTTTATTTCATGGCGAGCGTTGTCAAAATGAAATACGAACTCAAGATTTTTAAAATGTAAAATTGTTCTTTGGGCAAGTTATAGGAGATCTTATAATTGGTGGATCGTAAATACCGCAATTATCTTATTTGTAAGACAAATGTTTTGAAACAACAACAAAAGATGGGTAAAAAATTTTAAATTTTGTGGAATATACCAACTATGAAATAAATGAATCTTTTAATTGTGATCGAGTTTGTTGATGTTATTTTATCAATCGACGGGAAAATTTTCCAAGATGCAAATAAGAATCTGCACGTTGGAAATCAAATTGCTTTTATACTTTTTGCATGTTTCTTGGTGAATTTGAATTTCATCATAAACGCGATACGAAAAGCGGGTTTCAAAGAATAAAGATAAGATTAAGGTGTACTAAGTTAGAGCTTGGAATTGCCCATTGTTTGATGATAATTCATATAGAAGGTCATGAACATGCATATTCATGTGTTTGTGGGAATTCCAACATTTTCCAGACAGTCATGACCTTTTTTCGAATTAATTATTTATTGACATTTCGATGAAAAATTGTATGGTTAATGTTTATTTTGATATCGTAAACATGTATTTAAGAAGATTGCTCAATTTTGCCGAACATTATTAAAGCCTTCGTGTTCAATAAAATCGATAGAAGCACGTCGAATAATTTCCAGTAGTATTAGGAATCTTCATTAAAAATTAATGATACGTTATCATTATTGATATCATTAGAATGTAATTTCGAATCGTTAGCCATATCTAAAAATATAATTCTAAATGACGTTACTACCTACAAAAAACATGTGACACACATCAAGGTATATTTTTGTAACCTTAGAGATGTAGTATAATGACATAATTATTAAAAAAAAATTAATAAAAGCTATAAACGAAAATGATCTTAAAAAATGCCAAAGTATTCATCACAGTGTGAAAAAATATACAATTTTATATTTCTTAACAAAATTAAGTTACTTTTTAAAATTTTGTTAAACGTCTTAAAAAAAAGAATGATTATGCAACACAATATTGCATTTTTTTAATTGTGTATATTTTGAAATGGTTTTAAATTTTTATTTTCTAAAAAAATAAAATGATCACTGATTTTTAACTTGAACAAAAATATCCGTCGTTTTCAATTCGATTGACAATAAATTTTACAAAAATTACTTTAATGAGATCTAAGTTTGCAATGCATATAAGTATTGTGATTAGTTTTGGAATAAATCAAAATGTAAACACATATGTAAATGTTAATATTAAAATTAAAACGTTACGTACTTACTGTCGTTAAGATAACATTTCTCATGCATAAATCCGCATGTATAGAATAAGTAAACGATAGTTCGAAACGATAAAATACGGTACACACAATTTTAACAAAATTTCAGTCAATAAATACACAAGAAAATTTTTCTTTATTAAATGATATTTTTGATACACGTGTCCGTAAAGTGTGATTTTACGGACTGATCTCTGCACTTTACGGAATAAAAACAGTCGGTAAAGTGCCTACTTTTGCGAACAGGGTATCAAAAAATAGTGTTCGCTCCTCGGCCGTAAAATTTTACGACCTCGGTTTGCAGATTGTGCGAAAAGTGCTATTAGGGACGGATATTAATTTTGCCAAAATTTGTCATCACTTTTTATTACTAGCTATTGTATAATATTTTAAAATCATGAAGAAAAAGGTATATGATAATTTACAATATGTACAATAAAATGTACAATATCTTTCGGAAACATTGAAAACCTGTCTTCGTTTACATTAATTCTTCGAAATGTTACAATACCTATTATAAATATTAACGTGCAGTTCTCTAAGTAATTGTATAAATCCAGCAGAATTGATAAAAATTATAGTAATTTTGATCATGAGTAACAAACAATTTTCGTATAATACTAGACTGTGCCTAAAGTACCGTCTAAAATCGTTCAATTTCCAAGATAACTTTTCTTTGTCTAAACAAATTACATAAAAATCATTTTATTTAAAAATTACATAAGTACGTTGAAAAATGACAATTTTTAACACGTCAAATTAAAGCTGAAATGTCTTTTTTTTTGCGATTACATTCTACAATTTTTCATTGCCTTTTATTATTATATAAAATATAATAATATTATGAAAATGGTAGTGGATTGAAAAAAATTTGATGGAAAATTCATTATAAATTTTAAAATTATATTAGTAGTATAGTATAGTAGTTTATTGACCCATAATTGAATATACATAAATTTTTGAAAATATTATTTATGTAGTACTTTTGTAAGAGGAATACAGTGGTGAAGGAATAAAAAGTGTAAACAATTTTTGTTTACCCACACATTTATTAAAACTGCAAATTTACCTTTTCGAAAAAATGCTATAATATTTTTCGAAATGAGTTTAAGAAGTCCAAAAATATAAGGTGAACATAAAAACACATTTTCTAAATAATTACGCATGGATTTTAAAAGAAATTCAAGTTTTTTTTCGAATAAAACTGCACTTTTTGTTCTAGTATCACTATACTCCCCGTTCAAAAATGACTACAGAAATAACTTTTTCAAATTTTTAAAAGGTGTATTTCATAGAGTTGATTTTGTGCCAATATTTTCCCTTTATTATTTATTTTTTTTAATTTATTTATTAGTTTTATTAACGAGCGAGGTCGTCCTCAAAATTTACATAAAAACTTAAAATAATACAGAAGAATAAAAATACAATATGGTTAAAATAAAGAACGCATACAAACTACATTCATAATAAAAAAGTTCAAAATTTCGACGTTATTTTTTAAAGCCGACGTTTTGCTGTAGAAAACATTTAAATGCAATTTTGATTATGCCAATCGAAAGATCACATTTGAAAATGGTAAACTGGGTCAGTTTTACGACTATTTTTATTAATTCATCTGTTGAGAATAAAGCTGGAAAATGAACAAAAACACGTGTATCTGTGGGACTTAATGGGTTAATTTCTAAATTGATCGTTGGTGGTAAATAAAAAAGCACCCAATAATGTATCTGCAACTTAAAAAGTTGCGCATCTTAACTTTAGTGGTACCGTATTTCTTTGCTATCGTAAGATACACGGAATCTATTAAGAGCAGACGTTATCGCTATCGGTAGATCATTGCATGGAAGGGTTCTTCGTCACAGACCACTTTCCTGCGTTACCGCGGAGGGAACGTAATTTCCCGTTATCGACGAAAACGTCACGAGAGGATGTATTTTTTCGCCGTGGGAAGCGATATCAGTGCCGCGACCAGTGTGGTCTTGTAAAATTGGGTAATTTCGATTAATCGGAAACCGAACAGTCGACCGTGTCAGGAGCGACCGGCTGACACGCCTACGCTCCCTTCCGCGAAACTCCCAAGACATAACCTAAAAAAAAAATAATTTTTTATAAAATGAAAAATGTAGGGTGCAGGATTCGGTGTTTTTAATTTTGGATAATTAAGTGATTTCGAAGGTAGATTTGACCGATTGCGCGTATAGGCGGTGTGTGGCGCAGGTGCGGGCGCAGGCGTCCCGAGCGATAACTCAATAGAGACTGAAAAGTGCCGCGCTGCGGCGATTCGCCTCTTCCCGGCGGCCGATGGTGGGGGCGGTTTCGGGCGACCGCGAGAGAATCCTCGCGAGCTTCACCGACGAGACAGTACGAACGCAACTCTCCACGGGTCGACCGGGATCCAGCCTCTCTGGTCCGGCGATACCAGGCGGATCCAAAAGAACCGAATCGGTCGACGACCAAAAACTTGGATGAGCGGAACTGACCGGAAGCGCTCAAGTGTCATGAGGACGTTACGGACCGATGTTTAATTGTGATCGAAAAGTTCATCCTGATTTTTTCAAAAAAGAAAAAAAAGATAAGGATCGGTCAGTGATAAATCGCGATTTTCTTACCGTTTAATAGAAATTTAAGGTAGGACAGTGGTGGAAGATCGACTCGTCGAGTGACAATAGTTTATCGTTGGATGTCAACCAGGCGAGGACAATCTAGATCCTGCCCAGAGCAATAAATACAGAGTGCGATCGTTGAGATTATGCGGATCGGGAGGTACCGGATCGAGGCGGAAGGTCTTCCGGAGGCCTGAATCGGTACCAAGCCACGAGCGCGGGGGTCAGCTGGAGCAGCCGAAGTAAGTCAGGGTGCAGCATCCAGCCAAGAGGAAGAATGACATCACCGGCCGGTAAACCGACGTCGATCGTCCAGAGGGCTCGGCGGAAGATCTCCCTGCCGTGGTTCCGACCGGGATCGGTGACACCTCCGCACCCGACTCTGGCTCGACAACACACCATCGACACGCCGGGATCCTTCAACGTGCGACTCCTGCATCGACAACCCTCCCTCTCCCAGGTACCAGGTACTCCTCCTCCACATCTTCAGGACCAGTTTATCGAGCGGCCGGAGCACTCTCTCGCTCCCTCTCTCGCCCTAAGGGTGCAGTACATCTCCCTCTCGCCGCGGTGCTCCCTAGCTCGCATCCCTACACGCTTTTTTTTATTCTGCCCACCCTTTGGCTTACATTCGTCCTGGCCCGTTTTCGAACTCTCTCTCATTCCTCTCCTCTCCAAGCCGTGTCAATTTACACACGCCCTAGTTCCGTGGGCGACTTTCGCGCACTCTCTCGACATCCCCCTCGTCGCATGCTCTTGGTCGTTTAGGACAATAGGCAACATGATTGCTAGGGACAAAGATTACTAATTGCTTACCAAATCGTTATTAAGTCCCGACAACTTAGGACTACTCACTTTAGGAGTGACGAGGAAAAAGTTTTACGACTAATCCGGTTATTTACGCTTTTCCAAGTTTACTATGAAAATTCACATTTTTTCTAAAATCGAGTCTTTTGTGAATATTATATTTTATTTAGTATTTGTGTATTTTTTAAAAATTTGTAACGAAATTTCATGACAACTACTATAAAATCTCTCACGACAAATAGACATTTTTAAGAGTTCTTTGAGATGTATTAAAATGTTTACAGAGGTTTACAGAAGGAAGACGGCATAAATTAGGCATATTTTACTTTTTTTTAAAATCAATAAATGGATCAATCGAAATACAGAAAATCATTTTTGTTTATATATATTGATTTCAAATGGCGGTCTATCAGGGGTCCGAGAGTGCTGGAGTCATTAAAAGAGTCCCGCCGAAGATAATTTTTTATCTATTTTTTAAAATTATTGTACAGGAATTTTTCAATATTTTTTTTTACAAAAAACGTCAAAGTCTTTCGAATATATTGTAGAAATTTTGTGTCGATTAATGAAGATTTAAACATGCTAACTCTTCGGCAGGTTAGAAACAAAAGGTAGCCTCTCTCCTTAATACGTCTTAAATATTGCTCAGAAAGAACTCTTAAAATGATTTTTAAGAAGACTTTTAAGACTTTAAACTTTAAGAGCTCCACAGTACCTCTGAAGTATTACGTAAGAGCTGTCATTCTTATGATAAAATCACTGATTTAATTGGAAATGATTTAACTATAATTATTTATAACGATTTGGTCGCAGAAGTAATAATTTTTTCATTACAAATATCGCTCTTCATTCGTTATACAGTAAATGTCGCGTAAACTCACTTTTGAAGTGGAACGCCACCTAGTATCTTTAAAAATAAATCATATTTCAAAATGGTGGATGGGTTCAATAAAATAGAAAAAATCCAAAATGACTTTAAATTTAAGATCTCGAGAGAAAATCTTCTTCTTCTCTGGACTTCGACTTCTTCCAGATTTATATTTTAAGAAGTTTTAAGACTTCTTTAAGAACTCGTTTTTTGGCTAAAATCTCTTCAAGCCATCTATTTGGAGATATCATTGGAAAGAATTCTTTTTAAGATGTATACCCATCTGCAATGGTCCCTTCATTTTTCACATATATTTTATCCCTTTTTTCACATACACAGAGAGAAAAAAATTGTTAATGGAACCACGAAAAAATAGTAAAATCGATTTTAACCTCTTAAGTAGTAGAATTAACTATATGTAAGGTTAGAGTCGATATTTGAGGTTATGTACGAACCATTTAACCATCGGAAAATTGTAAATGGAACAATTTTATTGTACCGTTTATCATGGAAATAGTTAATGCAACAACATTTCTTATTTACGCGTTTTACTATTACAAAAAGATTCCGTTAACTATTTCTTTCCTCTCTGTGTACAGTTGTATGGCAAAGAAAAACGACAAAACAGCTGTTAAAAACGACAGATTCATGCTGTTTGAGCATGATGCTTCAAAAATAGTTTTTCCACGTACGATTTAGTTGTCGAAGATGTTTCTTCTGCAATTATTTACGCGGTACTACGGCCTGAAATGGCAATTTTCTTACTCCAATTTCAATCAAATGTTTCGTATCATAATCAATGTTAATAAATATTGTATACGTATATGACTATTTTGGAGGCCCCTCTTCAAAATTCCGAGATCAAAATTGAGTTTGACATACTAGGAATTCCAGTATAGCGTGAAAATTGAAAAAAATGCAAAGATACTTAGTCTCATGGATTTCTTCCAGTTGTAGAATAATGGATTCTATTGAAACTATGCCCAAAAGTGGATCAAATACTTTAAGAATAAATTTTATATTCTTTAAATAAAAAAATAAGATTACATTTATACTCCACTTCATTAGAAAATGTTTGGATGCTGTAATTAAAAAACTATGCTTCTTTAACCTATACCTAAGAAACATAAAATTGAACTTATCTTCGGTTTTTTAAATTTTAATTAAATTGCTGTTAGTTTTTTATGATATTAAATTTTCTAGATGTTGTTGTATATGTTGTATACGATGCAACCATTAAAAAAAGAGAAAAATATCATCAAGTACTGTTTTCTTCCAAATTTTGTAAAATATTTTTTTTCTACTAAAACAATTTGGCCATATTGAATTTTTTATACGATTTAATAAAGTACCGAGCGTCATGGGAATAAAATAAACTGAATCATTCTGATAATATAAGCATAATACATAAATTACCGATGTTATCGATTTAAAAAAGCTCATATTTGCAGGGTAAAAATTTCGGAAAATATTCCCATATTTTCCAAGTACCAGTATGAATAACATGCTTTTAGATGTTTACTCCATAAAGAACCCATTATCTTGGTCAGATTCGATCTTTTTCTAGAAAATATCGTGTAAAAATCACTATTTAGCAAAATTTGCCAGAAAACAGTATAAGAAGAAATTTTTTACGTTGCATTTTGGGGCGCAAACCCAAAAACACCTGATACCAAATTCAATTATTTTATCAGGTGGAAAGTTTAAAAAATCATTGTTAAAGTCGCGAATTTTACATAGGAAAATGCAGTAATCTAAGTAGTAACATTCTGCATCATCGTTTGTTTGGAACGGATTTGCTGTTACTACTTATATTACTGCATATTCCTATGTAAAATCCGCGATTTCAACAACGATTTTTCAAACTTTCCGACGTGATATAGCAACCGAATTTGGTATGTGGTGTTATATTTCATCGGCCTAGTATGTCTGAATTAGGTATTTTCGAAGGTACCACCTTGGGGGACAAAACCACCTATACTCGGGGGCATCCACCAATTGAGAGCCCAATGTCACTGTTCAATTTCGTGTCATTTACTCATTAATGGGTTAAAAATGTTATGAATTAAACGGTTTTAGAAATCGCATAATACACTGTAATTTTTTAGACTTTTTAATGTATGTTTTTAGAAAATTGTTATTTAAACTTTTTAACCAATTTTAACAAATTAATGACAAATTTTAAAATAAATAATAGTATAATCTCTGATTCATTCTAAGCATTATTTATTGTTTGCAATTTTTTTAAAAATTTGATAGTTTTTGAGACAGCAAATTTCAAAAATTATAGTTTAGGATTTTTTTTCAACAACTACAAACTTTTGGAAAAATTGCAAATAGCTGAAAATGCTTAGAATTTATCGAAGAATATACCAAAATTGTTTTAACATCTCTAGTCAATTTCTAAAAAATTATTAAAAAATGTAAATAAAAAACTGCTAAAAATATTGTGTAAAACATATTCGTCAATGATTTCTAAAAAATTTTCGTCCTTAGAATTTTTTTTTAAAAACTCATTGTTTTTGAGGTACTACTCCATACAATTTTTCAAAATAAATGTTCATTGCGGCACCATTTTCAGGGCATTCTAATAAAGTAGCGTATATAATTAATTTTTTTTTCTTAAAATTCAAATATTTTATCCACCTTTATCTATAGCTTTAATGGAATCCCAAATTTCTGACACTTCAAAAAGAAATTCAAAAGTTTCTTTCAAATTAGATCCCCTATTGGAATTCCAAGTATCTGAAACTAAATTTTGCCCTCCAAATCTTGAAGAGCGACCTCAAAAATACCTCAAGTATAATTTTCTTCAAATTGCATTTTCGTAATACTTGATTGAGATTCAAGTAACTATATTGTTTCAGGCGTTCATGGGTCAAGTGAATGTCGCGTGAATTCAGTATTGGATTCGAACACCACCTAATGTCTTTAGAAGGAAATAACAATTCAAAACGATGGACGTAACCAAAGAAGAGTCGATCCAAAATGACTTAAATTTACGATATCGAAATAAAACTTTTTTTGGTTAAACTTTTAAGAAGTTTTAGGTAAGACCTCTTTAAGAGCTCGTATCCCCAGTGAAATCTTCTCAAGTGATCTTTTTAAGATCTTTTTGATGATGTCTTTGAGAATACCTCTGAATGAACTCATTGCGATGTACATGCTGTTTGGGGAGATTTGAAAAATGTAGCAAATTTTTCACGAGTACATCGCTCCTAGGCATACCCTCATTCTGACAGTAATAACTTACACAGAGTACATTTTCAAACCATACAATAAACAGATTTGGTCATAAAAAAATAACAAAGAATTCCTTCGTATTTCCGTGCCTCAAAAATGTTGGCAACTTTATAAATCTCATAATCGTAAATTGACTAGAGAAGGAATAGTAATTAAAAGTAGATACAAATTGAACAAATTTGGCATTAAGACAACGACCCGAAACGGATCAACCTTGGGAAAATTCAAGGAGAAGAAAAATCATGAATCAGAATTGCGGAGTGAATATTAATTTAATTTCCTTACTTAATACTAAATACTCCAAATAATGAGGTTGATGAAATAATAGAAACAGAATTCATGTTGAGAATGCTTTCGAAAATTATTTATTATAAATTCATCTAGATGTTAAAAATAATTTTTATCTTAAAAATAATTATATAATATATATATTATTTTTTTTTTGGGTTACAAGTCTTAATTATTGCATTTAATTGTTAATACGTTATTGTTACTGCTAACAATTACTCCAATATTTTAAGCACTCAATATTGAACTAATTTGTTTCTTGCGTGCATTTTTCGTTCTAATGGAGCACAAACGATAAACGTAATTTCATAATACGTTAACTTACATGGTAATACTCGGGGAAGTAACTGTAATATTCACAAAACGACAGAAACAAGGCGACATTATCTACTGAATTGTGTAATCAATTACAGAAGTAACTTCGATGTCTTGTCATATTATATACGTGCCTAAATGCCTAGTTATCAGTTATTTTTTAAGAGCAATGAGTGGTAATCCTTTAAAGAAAACATTGCCAATTTTTTTTTACAATAATTCTGAGTATACGACAATTTGACCAATTTAAAATTACCCCATTAACCCCGGAAATGACATATTTTTTATTTCGATCCACTCAAGTATCTCGTGTCAAAATCAATGTTGAAAAAATTCAAAGGTATTTACCCAATTTTTTTGTTCGCTTCAGAATTGAGTTTCAGCCATCATGAATCAGATCAGAGTCAACTTTGAACAAATTGGCGAGTTTGGAGATATTTATTCTTGTGAATTTTGTTCGACCAATGACAATATTCAAATGCTACTGAAACTACCGAAAAGACTTTTTGAGATAAATGTAAGTCATTTTGGATCGTCTCTTCGTTGGTAAGCAATCCACCTTTTAGAAATCTGTTTTTTTTTTCTAATGACACTAGATGGTGTTCGAATCCAAAAGTGAAAGATAGTTGATAGTTGAAATATATGATGATGATAGTGGAAAAATACTTATGCTACTATTTTCTAGATCGCTCTTCAAGATTTGGAGCACAAAATAGAGTTTCAGATACAAGAAATTCCAAAAGGGAATGTAATTTAAAAAAAACTTTTGAATTTCTTTTTGAAATGTCAGAAATTTGAGATTCTATTAAAACTGTAGATAAAGGTGGATAAAATATTTGAATTTTAAGAAAACAAAATTAATTATATACGCTACTTTACTTTGAAAAATTGTCTGGAGTCAGAACCTTAAAAACAATGAGTGTTTAAAAAAAATTCTAAGGACGAAAATTTCTTAGCAATCATCGACGAATATGTTTTATACAATATTTTACTTTTTAGCTTGAAATCCCTGAAGACTAAAACTCAATTTTGACCTCGAAATATTTAAGATTGACCGCAAAAAACGGACGATATGTATTTTTAGATTTTTTAACTTTAATTTTATTACGAAATATTTGATTGAAATTAAAAATGAGTGAATTAAAAAAAATCATTTTAGGCGTTAATTGGGTGAACATAATCAATGGCTTTTGACATGCGGGCTTTGTTTGAAAAATGACCGTTAATTTTACAATAATGGAACGGCATCTTTAGTAGAAAATATAAATAGTTTTTTTTTGTAATTTTTTCTGGTCTCTACATACTTCAAACAATGGAAAAACAAAAAAAAACTGTTCAGAAATCAGCTTTGTTCTCCAACCGGAATCATAATATATTTATTGCCTTTTTTATACTATTGTTCGACATAAAATTAAAATTCCACATTTCCAGAATTGGAAATACTTATAAAATGCAAACCACGATTACTATACCGTGCGTTAATTAGACGTAGATAAAGGAGCTGCTTCCAAAATTAGATTCGAGATATTTATACGTTTATCGCTAACACACGTGCAGTCTATTGTGTGTTATCTTACTTTTCATCAGAAAGCAAACTAATTTCATCTGGTTTAAAGGTAACAGTTTTTACAAGCGAATTAGATGGATCGCATCACATTTCTTTCGTATATGCACCACACGCACGGAAATCATGTATTACATATCCTGTACCGTAGAACAGAGTTGCTACTTATCGAACAAATGCTCCAAGCGAAAGTAGAAGCTCATTTTTATTCTCCAAGGACTCGTAATTTGCTTTTAGAATCACTCTCTCTTTCTGTTTTATCTCCCAGAAAATAGAAGAGAAAAATGTTGCTTCCCTTGTCACAACGTACGTTCAGAAGGGTTGTTATATTGCACCTGGTATCAGCATTTTCAAAAATGTGATACCAACAATTTGTGAATATAGCTTTTAGACCTTTCTAAACATTACGCTTCTCCTTCCACAGTTATTTTGTTGGTTCATTAGATTTCTTAGTTTTCAATTATGATATATCTAATATCTATGTTCGATAACATTATTTCATCATCAATTTATGTACTCAAGACTTCATCCTTTTCAATTTATTTTATTTCTACCGTAATTCGTTTATAATTTTTTTCTGAAAACCTCGTGTGCCAGTTTTTCTCTGAGAATCTTAGCACGTCAGTTGAAGCTTAGTGACACGTTATGTTTCTTTCATTCGACCGTTTTTGCCACATTTGTTTCTTATTAGCTTTGCCGTACCTTTCCATCTATTTCTTTCACGAGGAAGGTTTATCTCCATCATTCACGCAACCTATCTCGCTTAGTTTCTTTATGACTCTTCCGTTCATCTTCCATGTTCATTTTTCTTTTTCACGTATACCAGCGAATTTTTTAATTTATATTTTCATTTCATTCTGCCAATCTCGTTTTCAAATTTTCTTCTCTTCCCATGATGTAAATCATCCAGATAGCTTTTGTTTTAGATTTGCTATTATATTTTTATTATGTCATTTGATTTCACAACATTATTTATTCCCGAAAACCGTTAATGCATGTCATAACCGTGCGTTGACTTTGTGATTTCCATTTCCGTAACTTTACTTCTGTCGCATTATTTTCCTCTTTTTATCCTTGATCCGCAGCGCAGCCGCTACGTTCTTTCTTGATACCCTTTTTTCTTTTTGTTCCTCTTTTTTTTTTATTTTATTTTTATCCACTTTGTTGTGCAGAGTAGCGTCAGTCCTCGCGAGATCTGTCCTACCATTTTCATTCTTCCTGAAACTTTCAAATTGCTTCGGCCGCCTCGAAAACCCCACGGGTCATTTTTGAAATTCCAGAATGAAATTGAGAAATCTTCCGTATTTACTTATTTGCAAATGCAAAGAGAGTACATTGTTTTCAAAAGTTTATTTTAGTCCATATAATACTCGAAAAAGAATTGTTAGTTACACTAACTATCGAAAGTTTTGCAATATGTTTCTGACTACTTTTTGTAGTACTGACTGTTTTTTTAGTGACGAAACTTTAAATTTATTTTCTAAAATATACATCTGATAAAATATTTGTTGCATAAAAAAGATAAAGCGGTATATTTCATTAGTTAATAATAGACTTACGAATTGCAATTACAGGGAATCATTTTCATCCCATTCATTTTAATGAATAAACAATGCAACCAACGCAGTTTGTACCAAAAATATAATTTTTTTGGGGTGTCTGTTTCATATTCGTTGGTTACGAATTGCACAGATTTCATCAATGATTATTATTAATATATTATAAATCATGATGGAGATTAGTGACACTTATATTATATAAAATGTAGTCAAACAGTAAAAAGTAGTTGCTCTTACAAGGAAAAGTTGTAAGAATATCAACTAACCTAAAATAGTAACGCCAACTGAAAAATTTAGCTTGGCATGCTTACTACTTTTTTAGTTGGAGCAACAGCTTTTCTCGTTGTGCTAACTAACTGTTTCTTTCTGTATAATCCTACATATTCATTAATTTGTTAGAAACTCAGGAGTAACAATATTAATAATTCATTATCAGTTCTGCGTCCTTTTTGGATATTTTGTAATTCTTAACATAAAAATTCTTTCGGAAATAATGAAAAAATGTTTTTCAGTTTCTAACTTGGTAGTATCAATTAAGCAACAACTGCAGGTTATTTTACTTTTACTTTGGAAGTCGTAAAATTTTATTAATTATGTGGAATTTAATCTACGGCGTATTTTTAAATAATTAAAATTATTAGCATATATGCTTGATACGAAATTAATGACGATTTTATTATTTTTTAGTAATCTTCTATTTATGCCATTAAGCATTCGATGAGACAGAAAACGTCATCAACATTTCAATATCTGTTTCGATTGTTTTAATTTTCTTTCACGGAAGGTAGAGTTTAGTAGGTAGAGTTTACTGAAAAAAACTATGGTGAGGACGTTAAATAGGATAAAAATACACATCCTTGGCAGTTATTTATGGATAGAATGGAATTAGTAGACACTTGAAAATAATCTATCTGAAAACATCTCAAAATATTCTTGATGTTTGTTTGGTTATAGAAAATCAGTAAAATTAAAAAATAATGAAGATCCAATAAGTTTTAAGAAAATAAAATAGTCAGTAATATAATCAATCAGTTTCAAAATAGATATTACACTTTTCTTCAAAAAGCTAATTTTTTGTTATACTTTCAACCTGTTTAAGCATAAAGAGATTACCAATGCTTAAAGCGCCAAGCGAGTAAACTTCCTTGGAAACTTTAAACGCATTTTTCTTAAAATTGCATATATAAAGTTCCCAGACTTAGTTAGGCTACACGTAAAGTACTAACCCTTTAACTGTCAGAAGTTTTTATGATAGCGAAATCATATTTAGTGTCCAAAAAATTAAGACTGAACCCGCACACAATACAAATTTGACATTAAAAAAGATACCTTTTTAAAATGTGACATAAATAATACAATGTATAACCGATAAATTACATCAAGTTTTGTTAACTTTATTCTTGATAATCTTCATTTATTCGGAAGTCCAACGCTAGCACAGTTTCGTAGGAAGTAAATGCCTTGTGACAAAATACACTTTATGTAATGGAAGATGAGATAGCAAGGATCCAGACGGAAAAGGAGCAGATAACTTTAGTCTTTATTTCTAATTTATTTTAAGTCCCGGATGGGAGAGAAACTCAGAAAAGAATAGAGGTATTCTAATTGTAATATCACAAAATATAAGTCAGACAATTTCTAATTTAGTACAATTTTTTAAATGTCTTCAACATTTATTTTAAACAAGTTAGTATTACAATTAGTATCAGTATCTTCAATTAAGAAATAAAATAAGTAGCACTTGACTTTTTTCTATTATATCCAACTTAACGGGAGGATGTTTTGTGTAAAAAAAATATTATAGTTTTGTCTAATTAATTTTGTATGTGTAGTAAGTAGTATACTTTCCAGTCGTATAGTTAACGACTTTTATTGTTTTTATGTCTGATTAGAGGAATTTATAATTCCAAATTACATCATTTCTTCAATTAGACCACACTTAATAATCTAGATTGAATCACAAAATTTATGAAAATAGATAAAAACTGAGAATAATATGTAAATCAACATTTATTAAAAAGCTACTGTGATAAAACTGAAGTATGCAAAACTCGAAATAACAAATTGCAACGTGTTTTTAAATTATGAACATTTACAAAATGTTTAAATGTCAGTAAAGAGTAAAAAAAAAACAAATAATAAATCTGTATTATTATGAGATATGTTAACTAATTGAATTTTGTTCAGAATAGTAATAATATCATGAGAAGGTTTGAACTAAGTTAAAAGCAATTAATTGTAATATACTAATTTCCTTTTAAAATTGAAAAAAGAAATTCACAACTATTATTACTACTGGAGTAAAAAGTAGGCCATACTGATGAACGTTTATTGCAAACTAGAAACTCATCCAAAAGTTTAGATACCAGAACTGAAAAATAAATAAAACGTTCAAACACCGATGAGAATGAGTAATACTAACTTTATGAATTGCAAATGTAGGCAAAGCAACGCAAATTACCAGAATTAATGTGAAAGTTGATTAAAACTTTCAATGAAAACAAAAATGTTGGATACGGAGTTATTTTAATATATTGGTTGGAAATTGGAAACAATTAATACGAAAATTCGTAATAAGCAGATATCACTGAATGTATAAAGAGATTAATTGACTAATAAAAAATTATTTTAAATTAAAATCGTTAATATAATGAACATAATTGGAGGAAATGTGGACCTTAGAATTAATTAAATTTTCTGTAAATAAAGCCTAAGTTAATCAATTTGCATTTATTGTACTAAAAATATAGATATATTTTCATTTTGAAATTGCTTGTGTTTCAGTAATGTGGACTGAAATAAAATTTGTTATATGAAATATAGTCGGGATCATGGAAATAAAAATAAAATGAAAATTATGTTTGGTATTCTCGTGATGGTTTTGAATATTTTCAAATATCTCCAATAAATAAGCAGCTCAAATTTATATTAAAATTCTTAAATCTTAGTTTTTAGAAACGTTTTAATAATTTCATTTTATTAACGAAACTTTGGCTTCTCAATGGCTTCCTCATTTTTGCATATTTTATTTAAACTATCCTTGTATTTAATTTATTGAATAAAAAATTAATGAGTTATTTATTTACAGAGTTGTACAGGATGCTCATGTTGTATTCTTAAAGATGATGTTCTAATTTATGCACTAGGTTTGATCAAAGTTTAAAATAAAAAAAAATCTATTAACCTAACCTATTTTATTTGAGACTTATGAACCCCTTAAATACTGAGTTTTGTAAACTTTGATTGCAATTTGGTTATTTGGCCGCCATATTAGAACCACCATTATGAAATTTAGAAAAGCGTTTCGTGGTTCAAGATATTAAACAAATTATGTTTCAAATTTGAGATAATCAGTTCTTTAATTTATAAGAAGGGAATGTGACGAGACGCATGAATAAAATATATTTTTCTAGTACAAATCTCATAAAAAAATTGTTTTGAAATTGCATTAACATTTAAGTGACCCTTTAAGTTTTCACTTTATTTTTAAGAAAGCACCCCCAAAAATATATTTTTTAAAATAAACCTTTTCTCAGACTGACAGTTGACAACCAAGAAAACAGATGAAATTCACTAATTAATGGTAGTTTCGTTCGGTAGAAATGCGACGTGAATCAGAATGATTAAATTCCACGCCCTTGGTGTCCCGTTAAATTCGACGTCTAATTCGATTCGCGTTATCTGCGATAAGGGAACAGGACAAATCGTTTCTCACGACGTCCATTTAACCATTTATCGTTCCTGACAGAAAAATGCCTGGATTTAACTCACCTTCTTCCCCTACAATTGAGGAGCAATGGAAGATGCACTTTTCCGTTTACGTCCCCGGCCATTGCTTTATCAATACATCCATTTTCAATCTTTGCCTGAACCACTACTTATTGTAATCCGTCTTCGGTATTACGCATTTCATTAGTCATCGGTTGTATGACACGCCGAATTGATTAATGCAACACGAGCTTTATGAAGCGTAATAAATTGAATATTTTGACATTTTGACGTACTACGTGCTAATTTGAGGACATTCATTCATTATTGGAAAACTTACTATTGTTTCGAAGCATAGGCATTTTGGAAAATGTTTACTTAGTCATTGTAAAGCTAAAACATTTTTATATTGACAAAATGTGAGGTTGCCATTATTTTAGTTGAATTGACTAAATGTTGTTCAAGCAGGATTCAGTTTGATGAACTTAAACTCATATTAAAAATTATTACTGATTCATAATAATTAAATAATAAATTATTATTAATAAGTAGTAGATTTTTCAATTTTTTCATTACTAGTTTTTGAGTAATTCAAATCGAGAGACAACTTTTAAACGTAGACAAATTGGTCGTAAATGACGATAAAATTTTCAGGTTTTAGTTTATAGAGTTGCTTCGGAACTAACATTGACATATGATTAATATAGAATTAGGGGTAGAGTAAGCCGAAAGGTATAAATGACTTTGGAATAACATAGTGAATCTGAAAATCAGCAATGTGATAAATGAATGACGAATAAATGGGGGCAACGATGCGTTTCTCATCGTTTCGATATTTTTACAATCTCACCGAGAAATCATAATATTTCTTGCTTAAATTAATCGAATTTCTAAATTAAAAAATTAAAGCAGACTGAAAAAAACCGTAAGAAGTAGTGTATATCCTAATCTTACTTTCGATATATTTTATTTTGTATGTTGAAAACATTACGAACTCGCTAATTAAGTTAATATTTAGTGCACCAATCTTGCCTAATTTTAGCTCTTACACTTTTATGATGTACATTGAAATGTATAGTGGTAATTCGCCATCGAATAAATAATCGTTAGTTCGCATGACTAATTATTGAATTTTCATCGCTAAGTGATTACATTCACTACACGATCATGACATAATAGCTCCAACGAAATTTAGCAAGTCAAAATGCATTGTTTGATTATTAACGGTTATTGCACGTCGTTAATCGCCATTAATTAAACTTCTCATTGGGCTAGTAATGTATGATATCTTACAATACAAAATTATGTGCATTTGTTGCTATAGTAAAATAAAAACAAATAATTAACAAATGAAGTTGCGAACACGAAGGGAATTTTCTACACAAATATTGAACAGTCTAAACTTATACGTTACTTGAAGTGTTTGGTATTTTTTCAGAAAACTTAAGTAACCTTTATGAGTGTTCGGTAACGATCGTTATAATTTTCTAATATCCTGAACTTCAGAACATTTCAGAGCACCTGGGACCTCAAGTTGGCCCTTGTTCATTAGAGAATATCATTGTTTATAGGTGCCAATGAAAAACTAAGTGAATATCTTATAATTTCAATCAGTTTTCGGAAGAGAGTTAATAGAAAACGTTAAATGAAAGAGTTTGTCAATTTGGTTGATCTATTGACCCTTTCTGTTATGTGATGAAAAGAACATAAAACCATTTAAAAATACACTTTTTCTCATAGCAGGGTTTAAAACCGCACCCTCCGTGTACGTATATTAAAATGATAGAAGCGTATAAATAAGATAAAAATAAACTGATACAGATTCAAGGGTGCAAAGTGTGGATGTACACATCGTAAATCATGTCCGAGAAAATCAGATCCCACGGCCATTGTTTTTCTGTCTTTGACGACAGAAAGGAAGCGAGATACAGGAAACTGGTGCATTCGAACATCACGGGGGAAAGAGTGACAAAATTTTCGTAATATCCGGTTGCGAAGGGGAAAAAATCATTAGCACGTGTACGTGTTCCAGTTAGTATTTTTTTTTTCGCTGGCTCTGGCGACCCGACCGGATCTTCCGGTCCATCGGTGCTACCTGACCGGCTTTGGGGGTCTATTTAAATGCCCCAGCATCAGTTTCGTTACCGGCTGAAGCCGTCGAGGCAAGAGTAATGTATCGGCCGCTCCGTTGGTCCGAGAATTCAAAGACTGTCCTTCGGCCTACATGTCATCGATGTCATTTCTCACTCGCTCATTCCTGTGGCCTCTCCTTCTGTCCCTCTCTGTCCCCGCGGTTTTATTATCGGGCGCGGACAGAAGACTGTATGTCGTATCGGGTCCACCACCGATCCGCTCATATTCGTTTGCCTCGGATGGTTGCACGTAAACATTGGATTCCCCTCGTGGATTTCCATAGGCAAGGAAAGAGTCAGAGGGAGACAGAGACAAAGAGAGAAATCTCCCCTGTGAATACGTGCAACGTACGTGGGGCATGCATTACGTATTCTGTCTGACCTATCCGCAATACCGGCTTTGCATCCACTGAATCTTATCATCGTACGTAATCGTACTATTTTTATGAACCTTGCAAATTGCACGTGAAGTTCGCACGAAAGACGTCATTGTCAGGGAATCAGTGGCATAATCCTCAAATCCGAATTAGGCGTTGGACATATTTGATGATTTCCCATGATTGCAAAGAAGCGACACGTTTCCTTTTTTTGAAGATAAGGAAATTGTCAAAAAATGGAGTTTGCAAAACGAACCAATTTTCTAAATTTTTTCAGTTTCATTCTAAAAAAGTGAAAACCTCCTCTCTATGGACTTTCAATTTTGTACTCCTTAAAATAAAATAATCAAATAGTTGGAAAAAATAGGTAAAACAGATCGGCTGGGTTTACGTCTGTATGCAATTGATTAACCCTTTCAGTCACGAATTTTTCCAGCCACGGAATTTTTTTGAAATTTTGTATACTTGAGTTTTTGAGGTCGCTGATTATGAATCCGGTGTCAGATGTTCAAAATTCAAAATGGCGGATCCAATATGGCCGACCAAGAATTTGAAAGATAATGAATTTAGCTAATATTTGGTATATAGGGGTTTTGGTATTCTTTTTTCGTTTTTTTTATATTTGGGTTCGCAATCAGCGACATAAAAAACCCCTATATACCAAATATTAGACAAAATCATAATTTTTAGAAATTTTTGTAGGCCATATTAGATCCGCCATTTTGAATTTTGAAAATCTGACACCGGATTCGTAGTCAGCGACATCAAAAACTCCGGCATACCGAATTTCAAATAATAATAGCGATTAGTTCTTCCTGACATGAATTTCTTTTGAAAAACTTTTTTTTGGTACTAATTTGTTAATAAAAATAATTATTTAAAATAATGTTGTAATATTATTGTCTTTTAACAGTTATTGGAGTCTTAGGAAAGTCAGGAACAAAAAAACCACATTGAAATCGAGAACTATCTGTTCAAAAACCTTAAAAAATCGAGAGCATCTAGGTGGGACACTGGTGTCCGCCTGTGACTGAAAGGGTTAAAATGAATCCTATCTCCCATATTTCAAGCAATTTGTCAGCAACAAAAACATTAATTATATAAGAAAACAGAAATTATACGTACGTCTGCCTTGGATGAACCTACTGAAAAATTGGTTATGGGACTGCCCAAGGAAACCAGTGGTGCGGTGAGCGTACCATCGAGTGCTGTCACTGAACCACGAGAGAACTCCGATGTTCCCTGCTGGAGCACTCGGGGACCCTCGGCGGTAGTGTCACCTTCCCACGTTCATTTCGTATATTATTGATATTAATTTGAAGCTTTTTTTTATTGGGTATATATATATATGAAGATTTAAAAGCAACAAATATAAAGAATAACAGATTTAACCCCATTGATTGGTTCATTACAAAAAAACACCGGCAAAAATGATTAACAAGTGTTTTCATGAAAAAGACGTGACGACATAAACGAAATTTGTATGAAATATTTTTCTACGTTTGAACACTATTCAGAAAAATCGATGAATAATAGTTTGGTACGTTTATTTGTTAGTCAATATTAGAAGATTCATTTTAATTATTTTTCAAATTCATATATGCATACGCAAAACCCGAAGGCGAACTTTTCTAGTATCGATTTATAAATATAAATGAACTGTATTTTTTCCAGTCAGTCAATGTTTTCGTGTAACATACAAATAACGCAGAAAAACAATTTATAAACTATACGAGAAAATCTACCGATTTAATATAATATATGACAACAAATATTTGTGCGTTATTCAAGTTTGACTTTTTAAACTTTACATAATTTTGGTTTTGAATCAGTTTAGAATGAGCAATATAAGCAAAATAAAAATTATTCAGTTAAGAAGAAATGGTTAATAAGGATATGCTCGTAAGTTATATAAGTTATACATAAGTTATTTAAAACTTGTATTGATTATATACTTATTCATTTATTTATTTATATAAACTATTAAAATAGTCGCGTTTACTTATTGTACATGAAGGTCTGCCGCATCTACGTCAGAGTAAAGATATAAAAAGCCTTATAGCTTTCGGTTTTTCAAACGCAGCAGGTAACATTATATTTACATGAAAATAGGAATAATACATTGAGATTGTATTGTAAAATTGAGGTTTCTAGAATTTGCATTGTTTGCATTTCTTATGTTTATTTGCAAGTCGATTTGTGTTAATACAATATTAAGATTCTCCAGCGACTAAGATTCTATTTGAAGGTATAGTAACTGAATAGTCGAAATGGTCGTTTTTTTTTTGTACAAATTAAAATAATAGGAATAACAAGAACGTAAAAGGAATATAATACTCGAAGTTTTGAATGTAAATGTCCCACGCTGAATTCGTTTTAATTTGAATATTGTTTTCGCGTTATTTATGCACGTATTTTCTTTATATTTCCATCTAGGTCTGGGAAAAAAGTATAAAATGCGTACCATCGGGTTTTATGTGCTTATTTAAGTATGCGGTATTATATCGCACTAAAAAAGGGGGTGATAGCTTTTTCATATTTTTATTAGTTAGGATATGTATTTTTTATGAGTTATGAATATTTGTGTAGCATGAAATAGTATATCAATTATTTTATACGAATTTAAAATATTTAATAAAAATTATTGATTCTAATAGAATTCATTTGGAATTCATTCGGTGTGCCACACAAAGCCGGTAAAAGGATTTCACGATTAAAGTCGATTATAACTAAATATCGTTTATTTTATGTATGGTTATATTCCCGATTAAAAATTATTTTGCTTTAATTGTCAGTATTAGACATGCAATGTTTTTACTTCATTTTAATTATTGGTCTTTATAAATTGAGTATGTGTTTAAAATTTGTTTATTTTTAAAATCAGGAACATACAAACTACGTCTGCATTTAACAGCAGATTGATTGGCACATAACTGTATATAAAGGACGCTTATCGTCAGCTGCGATTGATTAATTCTTCATTAGCAGCTAGTATAATTCAAATAGGAAATAGCAGTCTGTAGGTGATTCCCGCATTTCAACTTCTGTCTCAACCGGAAGTTCGTTTTCCGTCAATAAAGGAACGCTTTAATCATGCGTTCATGCTCCAATGCGCTATTAGTTAGTGAAGACAATAAAAGTCGAAATCCGATATTAACTTCAGCAATCCATGTATACTAACGTTGCTTTTTATTATTAGAGTTTTCTCTTTTCCTCTCTTAAAGCGACAACACATTCAATAGGTTCGAAAATTTAATTACACATTTATGTCATGTAATGACGTTTTTCAAAATAGGTTTGATTGAAATGCACTTTCACCTTGTTACCTTATAAATATTTTCAAACATTTATTATTTCAAAAGTCCATTCGTTTTTCTGATTTGTTTTTAAAGAATAGGACAAATTCAGTATACAAAAGTAAAAGAAATTTGAGTAAATATTTATATATTACGTTGATAGAAAATGTAACAGTTTAGCAGTAATTAAGCAGATTATCAGACAGGCAGTTGATTAGTAGCCACTGGCCATTATTCACTGCCAAGTATCTCATCGGGGTTTATAGTTAATTTGTGCCTATAAGGAAATGAGGGCAATTACTAACTAAAATAAACTTTGTAACTAAACGTCTTACGGAATTGAGATTTCATTATCCTGGTACAGAAATTCTATTTAATGTGATTGGTTATAGACCATTTTTTGGGTTACAGTTTAAACCTGTATTTAGAACAGTAATCATAAGTTTGGCTATACTGCTTGAGGTGACGTTTATAGTTTTTTTAGTATATGAATAAATGCCATCCTACATAACCTCAGTCACAACAGCTGATTTTGCAATTTTAGTTTATGATATCTCGGAATCCAAGGCCTATTTAGAGACTTTGACCTCAAACTTGATTTCAACATACCAAAAGCTTTTCTAATGAGTATACTCTGGTCTCACAATATTGGTCGATCTGATTTTGTCGGCTTGTGTAATCAGTAAAACTCATAGATTCAATTTATTTGTATTTCTACCTTACATGAAAATGAACAAGGCTATCTTTACATCTAGTAACTTTTTAAAAAGATGTCAACACTTTAGAAAAATTAAAAAAACATAATTGTCGACTGAGTTTGTGCTACTATGTCATACTTATACAATATGTAATGAAAGGGTGTGGGTGAACTTTAATGTCTGGATGAATCCAATTACACAATTGCTTCATTTCATTATACATTTCATTATCCGTGCAACAGCGGCAGGAGTTATGATGCACGACGGATCTGCATTGCGGGTTTTACCTATTGCACGTTTTCAGGTTAGATACTAATTAACGGGATTACAAACAGTCTCCAACTATGACTTATCAATTATTTTAGTGGTTGAAAAAGTTGCTTTTAATTAAATTTCAAATTCGCAATATATAATGGATCTAAGTGGTTACTTTGGGCAAGAAGTGTATTTTAACTTTGCTATTATAACTTTGCTACTTAACACTTGGCGAACGCATTAATTAATGAAATTGGATAAATAAACCAGAAATGAATTTAAAAGCCTTATTTTACTGCAAAATAACTTCTATGTTATAATACAGACTTGCAGAAAAAAGAAATAAAGTTGATGTTTATCAACAACATGAAAACGAATTAATTCTAAATGTAGATAATTGCTTTGTGTAACAAACAAATAAGTAACAATACTCTAGAGACGTTGACTTTTGATGAGGGAAGGTGGAATATGCACGCGATTAAAATGTGTTTTAATTGTCATGATGATGGCAGCAATATTAATATTTTTAACGATTTTTAAATAATTTTATTTTATTTTTGAGGGAGGACCAAATAAATTCGACGCGCCGGGATTTAAATCCGGGACCTTTTGATTGTTCATCATATGCTCTATCTTTAAAAAAAAAAAGAAATGTTACCTTGCATATTCCACCTTCTAAGGCATTTTTAATTTTATTTAATCATTATTCAATCGCCAAAACTTAACGCGGCACAACAGCAAAATAAAATTTGTTTATTGACATTAATAAAATATATTTAACATTCAATATATTATTATTGCTCAAAATCCGTAAAATCTCCATTGTCACCATCGATCACTCTATTTCTCCCTGCAGAAACAACAGTTCTATCAAACTATCAAAAAATCAATAATAAATGATAGTAGTCGTTTAAAAAACAACACTAAGAAATGTTACGTTATGGATTTTAAAAAAGCAATTGTCAATGTGTTAACCTCCGTGTGTCTACGAAATAGTTAGATTCGTTTATTTACTTGGCGGAAAATGTTTTTCTTCCCCTAGAATAACAATTTTTTGATGTTTTAAACGCAGCAAACATGGGTGATGCAAACGCCGTAAGGTCTACACTTTCGTATTTTCTCTTTATCAATTTCGACTCAATTAAATTGCTCGGATGTTAATTTATAGTCATCAGTCGGATTCTAACACACTATCAACAAAGATGGGTGCAGGTTCCTTGTACCACTCGTAAAGTATTTGGTGATAATCTTATTAGACTGGACGATTCTAGATTTACAGCTTTCTATGTGCGATGTGCTGTTTTATGTACATGTGATTTGTAGACATCGACGATATGATACAAAACACAAAAATATTTCTCGAATATGAAACAATTTTAATATTGATTACACATCCACTTTCTATAAAAACATTGAGAGAATCGTTAGGAAACAATTTGTTCAAAGGTTCTTGTTTAATATGGAATAATATGGTGAACACATACGGAGTTTAGGTATTTAATTAAATAAACAATGCCTAATGAGTACATTTTTTTGTTATTGAAGTAGCAGTGGACTTACTGCTCCTACGTTCCGGAATTAAACATGACTTTTGGTTAGTGTAATTCATTCTCAAGGCTGAAAATTCCTTTCATAAAAATGTGAGATTCAATAGTCAAAGAGAGAAATTGGTATTCAAGCTAGTGAGAAGTTCGTATTTTCTCGTCTTTCAAGTAGCTCACGACATGCGAATCTGGATGTTTCATTGTGCAAGGGTCATTGTTCAGGGTGAAATATTTCTCGAAATATATCACACGCTTGAAATTTCACATAAATTGAAGGATTCCAAAGTTTTACGTTACGTTATATAAATATTTATTTTTATTTATCATGAATACTAAATGTTCTTGGTCACCGATTTTTGCTTTTATCTTTATCTTTTTAAGAGCATTTACGTATAACGGTACATTTTCAGAATAAAAACTGCATAGACTAAAACGTCTATCTAAAAAGTATACTCTAAAATATTATATATTTCTGATAGGAAACTATCGAACCTAACCTACCCACCAATATTTCTAGCATAACAGAAGAAAGATGAAAAAAATCATTATTAAGAATACGTAATATTAACCAACATTAAAGAGAGCACAATCAGCATTTCATTCATATCATTCACCTAGTGATACTTGATAATCAAAAATGTTCTAATGAAACATTGTTGTTGTTGTTGATGTTGCAGACTGGTGTTGTGGAGATGACGTGGGTAGTGGCCGATCACTCTGCAGCTCCAGGTTCCCGCGAGTTGACGGTTATAAAAGGTCAGCAGGTCGAGGTGCTGGATAACGGATGCGGAAGTGGCAACGACTGGACATTGGTACGCCTGCCGTCGGCTCCAGGTCAAACCGAGCCCACCGCAGAGGGCCTGGTGCCGACAAGCGCCCTCAAGCAACCGCCCACCGCCTCCTGCAAAACTTCGCCGTCCAGGAAGCCACCGACATCCCAAAGCAACGTTCCTATTGCCCAGCAAACATCCGTCACCTCTGAAGATTCCGGTGAGTGTTAAAATTCCATAAGTTCATGGCTGAAAGTTCTCTGATACTTTTTACTCGTGCCGCTTGAGGACCCGAAGACTTTGCTGACATTGTTGACATTCCTGATATTCCTGACATTGTTGACTGCTACCCTATTATGCTACTTTCAAACAAATTCAGAAATTTCACTTGTAACTTTAGACGTTTTTACATTGTCCCTTTAACTATGGATAAGGTATGAAATTTCAAATTAGGTTATAAGTTAGATACTTACTTGTGGTAGCTTCTTCAATATAAATTTGGAAATGTACCAAAGATATTTACAGATAATAACACAGAACCATAACAAAATTTTTTCAATCTGAGATCCTGGTACTGGATCTCATCGATTTTTGACCGTAAAATCTATTTATCAAAAAGGTATTTTTTCGAGAATTGCGTTCAGCGATTAATTACACAAAATTGTTTAACGACATTTGCATTTATTGTATCAGATAATTTTACGCATTTCAGAACAAAAGTTAACTTTTTTAAAACGTTGCAGCGATGATTTGTCCAAATATAATTTTTTATTTGTTTTCTCTGACAATGACTTTTATTAAAAGACATATTATAATTTTATGATATCGTTTATTATTAGTGAATTAAGTTGGTCCAATCGCTTGTAATGTAACCATGAACAGATATTTAGGAAAGAGAAAGCAGTCATCAATTTTTTCGATTTTTGGTTCAGAAAAATACTTCCGAAAACGAAAATAAAATAACTGCTGGTTCTTTGTAAGAATATATTTAAAACCAGAACTTCTGGTATTCTTGTCGTTCTTATCTTTTAATTTAAATTCAAGCGTTGTGCAGCAATTTTTGAAAATATAAGAAGTAGGCAGTATTATTTTCAACAGCCCTTTTATGAAACCTACTTTCTGGAGAAAACACTTAACATTTGCACTGGCCTGCGTGAAGAATACCTGGTTTTTACTCCCTGAAAAGAGTCTGTTCGGCTCGTGACGATTAACTTCATTTTTTTATTTCGATACGTTTCACTTCATTATTGGTGACATTAATTAAATACGATGCGACTGTTACCCTACTTAAATAATTCAACTGAATACGATGCCCGTATTGGAAATTAATTATAACAAAAGCTGTATGAAACAGCACTTAATTTTAACTTAATTTGTTAACATTTCAAATTGATGTATAAATTGTTGATTAATTATTTTACATTTTTTAGATTTTAATTATCTTTTGTGTACAGATTATCGACAAGAAAGTTGTTGAATTAAAATTGCATTTTGGCATGAAAACAGGAAATGCTTATTTTTCATGTAAATAATCTTGGAAACTATTGAATTTATAATTATTCTATTTATTAATTTTTACTAAATTGTACTACTAATAAGTATTACATATTTTATTTTATATAAGAAAATAATTTTGTAGGTTCAATTTATTGATATCGCTCAGACATTAATTTTAACTGGAGACTTTTTCAACTACCAACTTTTTATATCAAATCTAAGTTTCAAGGATAGAAATTTAGTATATTTATTTATTTATAAAATTTTACGTTGTTGTGAATACATTTCATCAAAATAATTTGTCGAGTTATTTGAAATATTTAAAAATATAGTTTATTATTATATTTATATATTCAATATTGTGTAATACGAAATGAAGATCTATTCAAGAATGTCGGAATTGCATTTGGAAGTAAGGCAGAATTTACAACTTACCAGAATTTTCATGAAATCAATGACATTTCCGAGTTGACAAGTAGACAGGCGCAAGCCACAGCAATTGAACGTTGAATAGTTTCGAAGCTGGCGATAAATCCTCAATCTCATGTTGGGCTCGTACACTAAGCTCTTGCTTTCAAGCTCAGGAGCGAATTAAAAATACCATTTACAAGTGAAAGCTGTTTTTTTCAAAACTTTCTTTCTTCGCTATTTCAAAAAAATTGTTTTTTTTTATCCAGATGGAGTGTGAGTATAGTTAGATTTTTTAATGTATAATTTATCAGGAATTAATTTAAGTAAGGACTATGAAGGTTCGTAGGGTGTATTTAAACATTTTTATCTCTTAAGGTAAATATTTTCTTTGCGGAATGTTACAAAATTAGTTAGGGATTGGGTGCAGATTTCATATTTTATTCTGAAACGTAGTTTTCATATTAAATTATGCTGGGAACTTACGAAAATATTATCGTAAATATTGTAAAATATTGTAGCATATGTTAACCCATTAACGTCCAAAAGCCCGCATTTTCTGAATGATTTTTAGCGCCTCTTATTTGCATTAAATCTGTCCCGAAAATATTCGGAACAATGTTTTCTGTCGTGAAATGTTGTAATCTTATAATCTAATAATTTTTACTATCTAGACTATTTCTGATCCGATTTCGGTGAGAACGTATCAATTGAAGCACATTTTTTAGTGAAAAAATCGTTATTTTTTTTTAAATAAACAAATATAACCTCTTTCGTTTTTATTTTTCAAGAATTCTGATGACAAATTCTAAAAGATCACAAAATTTTATGCAAGAACTAATTGTACCGAAATTTGTTTAGGACGTTAGAAGATAAGGATGTTTAGACGTGGGGTTAATATTTTTCTAATAAAATTTAATACCTCATTTAATAAAATATGAAGTAACTTACGCAAAATCCTATCTTTGATTTCAATTAATGATCACTTAAAAATTCATTTCGTTAGTTTCATAAAATGCATGATTCATTTTAATGATCTTTATTGATTCATTTCTTAAAAATCAGTTAATGATGTCTCAAATTTTGGAAACTTCAAAGTAGTTGCAAAATTTGGTGAAGTTTAAAGTATATTACTTTAGAATTTAGTGCAGGTTTTCAAAGAAATTTGGCGTCTGCAGAAACAGTCCTATTGTTCCATTCGAAATAGTCTGTGATTTATTTGATTAACAAACGTTTTAGGATTCTTCATTAAGACAAACTCAATCATCAATACACTAAACTATCACAACTAAGAATAAAAAGCCTTAATACTATCCATCTTTAGCAGGTACAAATTTTAACAATGTTTGACTAGTTTCCGAATTGCTCGTCAGTTTATGCTGAAATTGGGCTTCTTGCATATTCTGGCTAGAAGAAAGCCATGCACATACTACGTCCTGGCGAATTTTGGCCTACGAAAGTTGCTGTACTATTTATAAATAAATATCGATTAAGAAAAAAAACTCAATGTCAGCGAGTAACTATCGAAGCCTAAAAACTATATAATTGTAACTTTTGTTATTGGGAACCTTTTTTAAGGGGTTACAAATGACCAAGTTAATATTTATAGTACATATACTGAACACTTTTTATTATATATAATTTCATTGTATACGAAAATACTCTATTTTTACCGTTGAAAATATGGATAACCTCTTAATGTAGGAAATAGTAACATTTGCAAGGTTTTACATTTTTTTTTTAACTTGTTGTGGGACGTTTCGAGAAGCCATAAATATATTGAGTAAATGGACGTATACAATCTAGGAAATGCCTTTCTTGTCGGAAAATCGTAAACAAAATCTTTAAGCGAAATCATGATTCGATGTCGTTGTACTGCTGTACCTTTTATACATCGTCGTTTTAACGGGCAACAGGGGAAACGTCATAAAACCGAAACCCCTATAACGGCGGTACGTCGACGTCGTGTCGGATGAAGTGGTTTTATTAATGAATTCAGCCACAACCGACGAACATTCCTTACAATTATTGGCAAACTTTGAATTAAAAATCTCGTGGAACTTTCATGCCGATTTCTATGGTTTAGAAGGGGTTTGCAATAAATTTATAGTAAAAAATGGGAGATGGAGGTTATAATCCTGCGGGAAACAATGCTTTACTTGCCCAGCTTCTCATCGCTTCCGGTGCTTCACTCGTATAGGTGCTCCCGAGAGTGTATACTCGATCAATACGCACCCCGACGTTACGGATCTCCTGTCCTTGACCAATTCCCAGCTTCCGACCGTGTACGATAGTCCGGCAATTGCGCGACCTATGGCAACCCTCCCATGACTAACCTTCTGTTCATTCCTGCGTGCGGATGATACCCTCCGTCCTCATCCCGAAGCATCAGCAGGTTTACGGATATCGGCAGCAGACTTAAGCCCTTCGAAAATCTACCGGCTCTGATCGATCGAAACTTTATTTTAAATCACTGTTTTTCTGGTTGTTTTATTTTTATACGGAATTCTGGACGGAACTTGAGTAAAGGAAGAGAAATTATATGGGAAATTGTCTTGAAAAGATAGGTCAACTATTCGCCAATAGGAAACCAGCAGGCTTGCAGTATAGCAATAACTCTAGTATGCTAATCATTACTATCTTTATGTGTGAAATAAGACAGTCATTACCAGCTAGTTCTCATTTTAATATCTTAGATTCTATACCTTAGTATTTTGATCTTTGTAATAAGATTAAAATGGAAGTGTCACTGCCATTAATATCTCAGATACCGACAATAAATATATTTATATTAACGGTTAATATCAGATTGTCGGTTGTCCTCATTTAACATTTAGTTTAGTTTTCTCTACGTAACTTAGGCTATGTTTTTGTTCTTGATTCAAGTTATTTAGATGAAAACAAACGATCAAATCGGAAAGTTCGTTTACACAACAGCCGGCTAGTAAAAATATTATATAATGTCATCAATATATATTTTACACTCCAAATATGACATTCTGCATGTATCACTAAACCTCACTGTTTCATCTCTTTTTAATTGAGTTAAAACTCATTTCTATAACGGAAGAAACATCAGACCTGCGTACACCCCTGACGGCAACGAGTGCAACTAGATGGAATCTTTTGGAGCAGAAACGCGTAAACGTTTATATAAATGTTCATTGCTTAATTCGGGTTTATTGTCATCATTTTTTCATTTCCAAGATAAATTCGCATGAATCCTTAAGAAAAAATGAATTTTTACTCTTAAGGACTGAAATTCCATCCTGAAAGGTGTGAAATCCCCACAATATTTGTGTACATCATTTTTGTGTATGGAGACGTTCCAATTATTTTATAAGTTAGTTTTATAGGAGTCATGAAGTTTATAACAATTCTTGATACATGAGCTCCTCAGTTATTTATTTAGTTGTATATAAATAATTATTACTACAAAAACACGTACCAAAATAAAAAGCAAAAATACAGCCATCTAAAATAAAGTACTAGCTGATAGTCGAGAGTCTACGGATTTCCGAAAGGCTTAAGTTGCCATCAGTCAAAATCCTACCTATTTTCTGATATCTTAGAAAAGTTCTATGATTTTTATGGGAAATATTTTTCCGTGTGCGCATTTTCGTGTATAAACTTTTTCGGTATGCAGCTCAAATCAATTTGGAAGTAATCATATTTATAATATCCTGAAACAAAATACACAAATGTATTATTTTTTAGATAAGATTAATAACAATCCTCTTAGTTAGATTCAGAAAGTTATCACTTAAATTTCTTTCTATCTTCTTTTATAGAGATGTGAAAAATTGGGTTATGTGAATAGTATGATATCATTCGAATTCACGACAAAAATTGTTATCCTCTTTAATTATCGAGTTAAATACAAGTGCTGTTTAATACACTGAAGTGGACTGGAATTCGTGATTCTAATGACATATTTTGTGTTTGCTTTCTAACTTTGGTTGGAACGAACAATAAATGAACTGGATTACTTTACATATTATGCAGTTATAATAAATGTAATTTACCTTGTTGTACTGTACTTATAATTACTTGTAATTGCGTCATATAATCATATTTTCACGGTGGAATTACCTTTTTCAATTAGTAATTCGTGCAGAGAACTGTACTTAATAATTTTACCAGCCTTCACAAATGGGAAAATACTTCTTGTTAATTCCATTATCTTTCCAATTTCCCGTTCTTTTCAATAAAATAATTGGAAAATGTTGCATTCAATGTACAAGAGTACACAAAGTTTCTTACGTTGTTACTAATGATTAGAAACGTTATAAATATTTTGAGGATATATAACCTTTCCTGATGAATGTCCAGGATTCCATCGGTAGTAGGCAAAAATATTTCACAGAAGTTCATTATTTTATTGACATGTAATTAATAAAATTACATAAATCCACACAAGTATTTCGAATTTTGTTTTGAAAGTTGATGATTTGTAAGTAATCATGAATATTTTAAAAAAAGTATCAATTTACCGTGTACAAGAAATTGAAGATCTGTTATAATTTTCAAAAATGAACTTTTTGAATGGTGTTTTGACTTACTCGAACCTCTTTAATCTCTGACTTTCCTAATGATGTTGCATCATGTAATTTTAACCGTTTTAAGTGACGAATTAACAGTTACATAATAAGTCTGTCATTAAAAAAAACGCCATATTTGAAAGACTTCTCATGTTATAACCCGGAGATTTTTGCTTAGTAACGACTTGGAGCAGATACTTCACTTAATTACAACGTACATGCACAGATTTCACGTAATCGGTGAGAGTAATATAGAGCAGAGTATACGATTAGGTGTATACACAATCAGAGAGACCGTTTATTTTTATACCGAGATATGTTTGCTAGGGTTCAACAGAGTAAATATTTTGCCAGGAATAATGAATGAAATTCTAGCCGAATTAATCGCAGATTTTCGCGAAGACGTTTTGTAAAGATTCCGATATATTCGTATTCTTTAAAAATCATGCTCTCATTACTATTTGAAATTAGTAACAAAATTTATTAAATATTAGTCAATTTCTACTAGTGGAATATGTAACATAATTTGATTAATTCATTCAATTAGTTAAAACTGACTAATAATTAGTAAATTTTGTTACTAATTTCAAATAGTAACCCACTTTTCACCAATTCAAATTTAGAGAGTGGTACTTGAATTAATTAAAGGATGATATAGATATTGCTCTCCAATTTTGAATTATTTACAAACTAATAATGAAGAATAATCAATTTATAACTGAATTAGCCTTTTCAGTAATAAAAAGTAAAAGCCTACTAATTTATTACGGAAACTTAACTAATTAATTTTAGTAATATGGTATCAAAAATATAATAACCAATTTGATATTAGTAGATCTTGACTAATGGTTTTTTACTCTTTATTTGTAAAGATTCTTACTAATTGAATTAGTCGCCGATTTTTTATTACTTGATCAGTAATTTTATACTAATTCACATTTAGAGTGATGAAATAATGTATGTATTTACTTTCTGCACTTTAACTATGAAGAATTAAAACAAAAATTGAAACAGTTATTTTATTATTATTTTGTCAACAACTGTAGGATTACCCAAAGTCTTATCATTATTTGACAAGTTGATTACTGTGAAATTCTCTGTTACTATTGAGTTTGTGATTCTGACAGGTTAATTTATGTATTCGCGCTTAGTACTAGATATTTAACTTGGAAGCAGAACGCGACGTGTAGTTTAATCATAATTGTTGCTAACCTGATTTATCGCACAAATATCAACTTAATTGTATTAGTAAAGTTCGAGAGATCAATACTGCTATGATGGAAATCTAATATTTATAAAACTGGTTTGAAGTTTGAAACTTAATAAGCTACTAAAAATAACTACGAGATGTTCTGGAAATTCTTAGAGAACGTATGCAATGGTCAAATAAGAATGTAAACTTTATAAATTTTAGATGTTTAACAACATTTATAAATAATAATCTTAAAAATAACACTTGTACTGTTTTTGGCTGGATGGTCTCAGCTGAATCTGATGGATCGTTCAATAATTACCTATTATTACTATAAATAGAGGAACATAATTTTTGTAACTATACTTTTTAAAATTATAAAAATTAAAAAAAACCTTCAATCAAGTTTACCATAAATCAAATACAATTTTCTCTCGTTTGATGTCAATTTCTTAATTGTCACACTTTTGACATTTATCATTTAAAATCTGGCGATTCTTGACGTTCCACTTCTTAGTCTTCCAATCTTCAAATGTTTTTTTCATTTGAATATTTTGTATTCAGAAGAGCTCAACAAAAATAGAACTCCGTTGCTCTCTTCTTTTGTCTTTCGTTTCACACATTTACCTTTGTTCTGTTTTCGGCATTTTTGTTCGCTTCGCGTATAAAACTCTTTCTTTCGTCGGGTTTCAGGCCCATCATTTGTTAAGTCTTTTCCCATCCTTCATTGCAGCTTCGTTTGAACGACATTGTCAAATCTGCTCTCTGCACTTCGCCTGTTACATTCACTGCGTTCTTCAAACCGACTGACATACATTTTATAAATTTAGATTTTTCGCATTTGTTTATTGTGTAAATATAGATTGACACTCTAAAATGATTGAATTTCAAAAGTATCTCGCGATTAATCTTGGTGCTTGATTTCGAGAGCAGATTTTCATTCATCAACTTTTAATTGTTGAGAATTCATGATTGTTTTACATCCAGTTCTGTTCTGTTCAAATTTATGCAAAGTAGTTTATTCCCTCGCCCCCTACAAATTTAGCGCTAATTGCAAATTGAAATGTCTTCGTGGGTTCCCCAATGTTTCTGGACTTTTCTTTAGGGGAGGCGAAAGAAAATTCAGGGGTTTCCACAAAATTTCCCATGTGTTTGATAGTATAACGATTCACCACTCATTTCATAGTTTATTTCAAGCATTGCAGTTGATCTTAGAGACAACTTTAACCTAAAATCAATATTCGTCGATTTTCAGTCGGTGCAAGAAGAAAATAGTAATATTTCTCGATCGTTACAATGAAAAAAGGAACTACATTAAATTTAATGCAATCGCAATGGAAACTAATTTTTAGTCGCTTAACTCGAAGTTTATTTACATAAATACGACAAGTCAGGAACAATGCATTTCCTAGAGTATTGGACACCAGAAAAAAGGAATTGTAATTTAACTTTTGTATTAATTTAAGATTTTTTTACATTATTTTTATTTTTCGATATGTATTTTCAATTATTAAATATTTTATAAACATTGCACTGTTTATGTAATTTTTCTCTATTTTCGTATAATTTTATATTATATAAATGCTTTCCTCTGCTGGGATTTGAACCTGCAACACTTTGCGCGAAAAGCATTCACGCGAACTACTGCGCTACACATAAAATTACACAACTATTAATAGGTATATGGGTATATTTTGAAAATGTTGAAAAATTGTTTAAAATTCAATAAGGAGTGGTGTTTATTATTATAATTTTTACTCCTTGACTGTTTCCGATCCACTTATAATTAATAATTTATAAATAAATTTGGATATTTCTTTTATTTGCATTGTTTTTTTGGAAACTAAAAGCCTAACGCTTTATAGGTTTTATTATAATCAAGTAATAATTCATTTATGTTAATGATTAGAGCGTTTTCAACTGGCGTTTAAAACGTTTTTTTGGGCGCCAAATTCAAATATGACGTTAGATTAGAAATATTCAAATTGAGAATAGCGGATGCAATTTTTTTATTTTGATGCCACATTTTAATTTAGCAATCTTAATTTCGAATATTAATTTTCCAAAAAGAATGGAAACTTTTTCCAAACTCTCTAGAAATATTCTGAATATGTATTACCATAGGTTAATAACAAAATCGTAGATTGCCTCCTCCTCAGATTTTCCATAAACCCAGCGAAAGATCTAAAAAAATGAGATTTTTCCAACATTTCGCCTGTTGTTTTTTTTTTAAATAAGGGAAATTGATGTAAATGATTGAAAAAGGCGATTTTTAGGATTATGCCCCCTCTAATTTTTTAAAAAAAGAATGAAAATTTTTCTTCATCATCTGACACATTCTCGGGATATATTGAGATCTATTTACATGAAATTCAATGATTGATTGCCTCCCCACTAGAATTCATATTAATCGCAGCGAATCATTTTTCGAATGACTCGCTAACTTCAGTGGCATTATGCGCACAATTTGGTCGAAAATGTTCCTGATTCGAGTCTCGCGAGTACAATTTGTCGAGAACGGCCTTAATTTTTGTTTATCAAAAAATTGTCAAAAAAATTGTAAAAAATGATCTAAAATGTTCTGGATTGTCATACGAGTTTCTAACTTCAGTATAACTACAACGAATTAAATCAATATTTATTTATATGCCTATTCTGGTTATTATAGTAGTCCACTTGTTCAGGAAAAGAACGAGTTCATTGGTTAAATTAGCCCTAGAAACTTTTGGTTTTCACAACTAACTCGCTCTTTTCGCGTAGTCCAAGTCCATTTATAGTTTTTATTAAATATATATTGTTTAAATATTGTTTTTTTAGTCTTTATTAATTGTTCATTATGAAGTGGCGACCTCTTTCGTCCTAACTTCTGATCTTCCCTCGCTCTCTCTCTCTCTCTCTCTCTGTCCGTCTGTGTCCCTCTCTATTTTCTGAAGACTTAATTTTTTAGTACGACTAAAGTTTATACTTATATCTTGGTGGTTCTCATTCTAAACACGAAAGCCGATAAATAGAAAACAAAGACAAAAGACGTGACGTACATTTTTTCGCTCCACCTATTCGTCCCCTCACTGTCTTTGGCAGAGACATGTGCCTCAGTGGTCTCACTCTTTAAATCGCACACTCGGTTCTATTCGCGTTATATTTAATAATATTTATAACGCAGAACACGTCTAATCGTCAGTCTCTTTTGCGGCTGTGTTCGAAGCGAAGGACAGCGGGCGTGTACGGAAACAGCCAAGTCGAAACGATTCTTCGACGTCGGGCAGTTGGACTATTGTCGCGGTTCCGTAAGCTCGTCTCGTCGTTGGGAGCTTTTTGGCAAAAGTCTCATTCCCGCGAAATGGCAAGCGCCAATGGGTTCACCGTCATCTTCAATTCGTCATCGTTTCTCTGACATTTGCTCAGCCGCGTTTCATAACGTGCACGATCAATCATATCGGTTTCAATTTTGGATTAATATCCATGTGAGCTTTTTGATTTTCTGAACGAAAGGTGATTTGAGTGGTAGCTGTTGCGCAAGAATTGCACAAGGTGCTGCAGAATCATGTCCAAATTGCGAAAAGGGACGTCATCTAGGAGGAACCGTTCGATACCTCGAGAAACCACTAACCTATATGACGACTTCATATCGGAAGGTACATGCTAACCGATTCTTCAATGTTTGGACGACTTGATGAGATCACTTTTGAAGAGCATAACTCGATCAGTGAAATTTTATTACATTTTAAAATTCTGATCCTAATGAAATATTAGATAGATACAGTCTCAGGTCTAATTTCGACCCGCCAAAAACTGCCGGTTGGCAACATTGATTGACGACAGCTCTGCGGGCTACGAGCGCGAGTATCTATATATGCGTTCTCCAAAATTGTATATCCCGTGTCCAATTGACACAAGTCCGGTGGAATGGTCTCTGAGAATAAATACGCCGATGGACTAACGGTTTGATTCTTCACAGACTTATTAAATCACAGGATTTAAAATTTCATTAAAATTAGATTAGAATTCTAGAGAAAATCACGTCATGCGCATTAACTTATTTTAAGAAGCAACTTATTTCAGCTTTGATATCGTAAGGGAAAGCTCTCATGAATTATATGTAGAACTCAATCGAGTTAACAATTACGAAGCTGGCAATATCACGTTTTCCTACTTTTCATCTGCGAGAGACTTGGAAAATACTGGAAAAAGCACAATCGATAGTCAATAAATTTAAAGGCAAACTTTAAATACTCGGAAATCGTCAGAATCAATATGACAGACAAAATTAAATTTCTTGAGATATGACTGAAGAACACGAATCAGGATTCTGATATTAAATTTTACATTGTCGCAAATAAAAGTTTCATCGGAGCTAATCAATAATGCGAAAGTTTACTGGTTGCAAATAATAGAATTTTTTAAAATTTTAGTTCACCGTTATTTTTAGCAATATTTTACATTCTTACTTATTCCTAGTTCTATTGCCATCGTATTTTGGATTCCAGGGTATAAAGAAAAGGAAAGAGAGTTTTGGTTTTCGAAGCTAATCATTAATTGCTCAAATGACATTTGCTGAAGTAATTTTTATAATGCTAGAACAATTATGTCAACAAATTTTGTGATAAATACTAAGATTTTAAAAAATAATTTTTCCTGATATAATAGACGGATATTTTCCCTAGAAATACCATATACTTTCATCTGTTTTGGACGTAAAACAACTTTGTCAATAAAAATTCTACAATTTTAACTGCAAACAATAATTTCATTTTTGGTGAAACGACTGAGTTTCTTGTCAAAATATATCGTTCATATCTTGTTAACATTTTTCTATCTGTGCACAATCAATTAAAAAAATGTAAAATATACAAAAGTTTCTGGCGCCATAGTTCGATATCATATCGTAATAATTTACGATATTTGTGGATCCATTTCACTATTTTAGATAAAAGAAAGACGTTTACTTCATTTGTCATAAAAATAGACAACTAGGAATATCGTGCTACTTTAAACTGCTAAAATACACAATAGTAAACATGTGTTTCGATAAAGATCAGATGAGACACCGGAACATTCAAGTATTGGATAAAACGGAGGATTAGCTCTATCTCTTATCTTTATTAGTCACTCAGAAAACATCAACAGTCACTTTCATGACGATTAACATTTTTCGTATTTAATCGCTCAAATGGTTAGATATGCTATGAAGGTTTTATTGTATTCGTTTATCGGTCAATTGTTTTCTTTTATTTATTTACATAAAATTTTAAAAGTGAAATGGAATACCGTTAATAATTTTTAAAAATTTAATTTATATGATTTAAGTCAAGATGTTCGTTTGTGTTTATTGATTTTTAATCCCTGATTAATATTACATTTTATTTTAATAATATGTATAAAGTCTTGAAATCACTATCTAAGTCTGTCAGAAATGGTAGTTTGTATTAGCCTCAGTGTTTACACTATTGAATTAAGGAAACACGATTAGAACCTGCTCTTGGTTCCGTCTTCAATGGACGGGGATAATTCTAATAATTTTTTAAATTATTGATAAAAAACAATTATATATTTCTTGAAAAGTTCGTCTATTTTGGAAAAGTTAATTTTTGTATACCGCATTTTAAAGTAGGTAAAAAGTCACCGCATAATTCATTGATATAGATCGCAGAGTAAAATAATTGAAATATTGACCTAAATACATCTTTTAAAAAACACAGAATTAAAAAATGTGCAATTTATTAATATTTATATTATTCAGTGTTTTGAAAAAAAAAATGTTGTTAGTCTCTAAGTATTTCAGGATTTTTTATATTATTATGAGGTTTCTTTATTTTAATATTTCTCAGTGATATCATTAATCCTGTTTAAATTTATATCCCTTATTATTCATGCCACATTGTCACTCCACGGTAATTCCAGTCAACGACACTTATTGTTATATGTACGCACCACTCGCGCGATTCATCGAAATATTTGATAATATGACTTATTCATGTTTGAAATCCACTTTTTATGATCTCATTTAATTTATATCCATTTCTATTTATTTCTTGACATTCGTTTAATATTTTTATCGTACAGTGATTATTTTTTGTATTGAATTATTGTAAAGTTTTTTTGTTACTAATATTCTGTTTCAATATTTGATCGATTTACGTGATTATTATTGATTTTATCGACAATTTGAGTTGAGATAAATATTTATGAATTTTAGTTTTATATCAATTCTGTGTAATGTTTTTGGACTTTTCAATACGTTTTGTTACTTTAATTTTTATAGCATTGTTGTATTGAAAATTGAATGTCTAAAAGTCATGTCATAAACTTCATATGTATGTGCACATTTAATTTATGTTTACATCTAATGTTTGATTTTTATATATAAACGCATTGCAACAAACTAATTGTGTATACAACTCAAAAGAAACACTATATAAAAAACAATGTCTGTAAAATTTTTTTATGTCAGTACTGATGAACGATAAAAATATAGAGATAGCAACAGAAAATGCGGAAGTGACTATCATATTAATATAAGAACGGTATTAACGGGGGCATTGTCTTTATACACTTCATCAATCGATGTTCATAATTTCGTTTGAGAAACTCGATATTCTCAAATCCATCGTGAGTTGTTGCAACAAAATGAAAAAGGTGTGAAACATGCGAAACACTTTTGATTAATTGCAACGTTTATTAATGTGAATGTAAACTGCAATAAAAACAGCATTTGTCTGAAACAGAATAAAAAATATTTTATAAAATCCGTATATTCTTCTGGAATAATTATTAAGTTAATTTGATTGTTAAGAGAATAATTTATTTAAGTACGTAGTATATCACAAGTTATTTAAATAATTGTGTTGTTTGTTTCCTATGTGTATCGAAGCTATCATGAATTTGAGGATATTCTGTAACGGTAGAATAAATTACAAAGTAACTTCAGAATTTCAATAATAAGTTTTGTTATTTATTTGTTATATGTAATTAATTGCAAAAACACTCTACTGTTATGTATAATTAACATTACAATTTAATGTGCGGAGGTAAATTCTGTGGGGAATATTCCTATTGTAACGAAGAATAGGAGGAAAGATTCGTACTTTTTTTAATACTTAGTATTTTCTATATTCTGCTCCAAAATTGCTACAACATTTTCTGTCAGTATAGGAGTCCATTTTTTTATTAAAACATGTGCTGTTCACACAATTCAAAATTATGCAGGATAAAGATCATTGGTATTTACACCATACAACCATATAATCATTGGCATAAATTATGTGTTATCAGAAATTTGAAACGAGAAGCGCAAATGATGGGTTAAAAATGTCCTGGCTTGAACAACATCGTTCGACCAGCAAAAATAGAAACGTGAAAAGCTATACTAGGAAATGATGAATCCGCATAGTAAACGCAAAATCGACGTTTTCAAGCCAATATTATCAACGTATTTATTATTATCGCCATGGGATAATATGAGGAATGGCATGTTATCGAAATCAATTCGAAAAACGCAAAAAGGGTAGGGAGTATTTTTGCAAAATTCAATTTTGCAAAAAGCAATATTTTTTGTAAATATACTTTAGACGGAATAATGTTACAGATATTCCCAGGTGTTGTTGCTGGGTGGAATTCGTAAATATTTTACAAGGGCGCACTATTCGAAATGGCGAACACGTTGAGCGTGCTCATTTACATTTCTAGATCGAATAAATTGACGTAACGTTACAAATGTGTTGTCACAGAGGGCATAGAGAGTAAAAAAAACTGTTAAGCCTATGAGGAATGAGGAGGATAAAAAATGGTGTGATAAACTTATTTTATGAAAAGCTTCGATATATTTTTTGAAATAATAGTTTGTATAATGATCCTTAGTTTTTTATGGTTATTTTGAGTACATGCAGAGAGAAAAAATTGTAAATCTTGGGCCATATTTTACAAAATACTTTCCTAAGCAAACTTGAGCTAAAAAAATATGTTGAAACAAATTACCACCGAGACTGACTAAATTAATGAGGGTGTAATTTCAGGTTGGAATTGTTTTATATTAATAAATTAAAATCAATGAGATTCTAAGCTGTTGGTCCAAAATCCTCCAAATTGACCTGAATTGCCTCAAGAAAATAATCACATTTCAAATCACTTTCTGGTTTTCATCGGTTATAAAATTGATCACCCCTTTCTTTACTCAGTTTAATGTATCAAAAACCAAAAGCAAGTATTATGTCATGTCGAAATGCTACTATTAAATAGTTTTTTAGGACGATCCTCTAAGAAAAAGCGGCGAATAAAATATAAATTCCAATACAAAAGGCTGAGCGTTTACGAACACCCGTAAAACCAGAAGAAATCGTACCGGAAAAACAGCGTCACTTAATTCGCTTTTATTACGCCGTCATATCGTTTACCGCTTTCGACACAACGTTCCGTTTTGGATGAAACAGCTACGGCAAGCATTTATTCTGGCTCTGCCAACTGGCGTTAAATAAATTCCTCCATGTAATTGGCAATTTCGGTCGCCAATCGACGCCGAGCGGCCGGCACAGAGTGGTCAATTGGAAAGTTTTTGATTTTTACTTGTTTGTTCAAAAATATTCCTGAGAGGTCAAAACTGAATGCATCCGGATGTTTTTTGTTAAATAATCCTCAGTCTTAATTTTGAAAATAAATAAGTATAAAATCAACAATAAAAGTGAATACAATTTCCCAACATCATCTAGATCGCAAGTCAGAATTGTCAAATTGACTAAAATGGCTGTGATAGAACAAAAAAGAAGAACAAAAAAAGCTCAAGAACGCCAATTAGGGACAAAAATATTCTCATTTTAATTTTATTTGTGATTTTGTGTACTTTTTGCGCTAGTTTGATAATTCCCAATGCGGATTTTAATTCAGCGGAGAAAGTACATAAGAATATACTGCACTGTACTTTCTCGGTCAAAACACCTGACATTTTTTATGTGAATGTTTTATTATAATTACTAAATCGCAAATTAACTTTTTTAATAATACTTATTTATTTTCGCAAAACATGCCGATTCAGTCAGTTTTTATTGCCGGAAGTATCGTTGAAGAATGAAAAGCTCTCCAATTGACCATCACCAAGGGTACGCGGATTGATTGCAAATACCGAAACCTAACGCCTAACGCTACTGGTTAGTACTGGCCGGACAAAATGTCTTTCAAGTAGTTACGCCCGTCAAGTAGTTCCGGCGTTTGTGGGGCCGTCGTAAAGAATCGCAATAAAACGAACCGTAAAGCTTTCTCACTGTATCATTAACCCAGTGACGGCCACGCTGGATGAAGATGGCGAGGGGTTGTCAAGCATCAACGAGAAATAACACGGTTATTTGTATGCCTATATCGCAAAGCGGAAAATTCATCCAAACCCACCTCTCCACTGCATTTTCTCGAATAATGAATGACTCTTTTCTGAGATTTTGGTTCTGCTTCTCATTATTCTACCTCAATGAATTTCTTGAAATGAAAATTCACTCTTTTTAGACTGAAAATGAAGACACTAGTCAAATAGCGAATACTTGCTATTAGCCTATTAAATCTCTTCCTTCATGGAGTGAACATTTACTCTTTCGCAACAGTGGCTCAATTCAGATTTCACTCCAACAAATTTAGAAAGTCGATTCATTTTTCTCCTTTTATATTTTAAGTTCTGTTCGTAGTATGACTTCCATTCACATTTTCAAAGTTCTTGGAGTGAAAATCTCTCTTCATGAAAAGAAAAATAAGTCTTTTACTGGAGCGAGATTACATTTTCTGAGAAATCTCCCTTAAAACGGTGAAAATTAACTCTTTGGCATGACTGTCTGATTTTTCAATCCGCAAAAAGCGAATTTTTAGTTTCAAACATTTTACAGTACTGTTATTTCTCTCTCCCTCTCCTTCCCCCTCTCTCTCTCTTTCTCTTTCTTTCTCGCTTTGTTATCTCTAAATAACTCAGAGTAAAAGTTGAGCCACTCTAGTGAAAGAGCGAATACTTCCTCTTTAACCATCGGACCGCCCCCTGGGTCCAACCAGACCCTTACATGTGTTTTCCCTATGGTTATCGGACAGGTGTCGGGACGAAGGTTACTTTCAAAATGATACAAAACCATGCTTATAACTGGGATTTCTCGAAACAAACATTAACAGCATTCAAATAATTTTTTAAATGTTTGGTTCAAAATCGGACTTAAAGAACTACCCATCACATTTCAATACACTTTGTGGAAATTATAATTTCCATTTTCTTAAAAATAGTATACGATTATCTTACGACAGATTCTACTGAGTAAATGGTTCAATAAGTTGTATTGAACATTCGAATCATTTAATACATCCTTGACAATTGGGCTAATGTTCATTAGTTTTCCTGAATCTCCTGGCTAGGAAAAGGGTGTTTTAGCTCCTTATTTTATTTTATATTTTCGTATTAAAAATAAGGACAGGAAAAATGTGGTCGCGTGTTTCCATGACGCCCGACCCTTCGAGATTTAAAGAAGTGGACCAAAGATATCCCCAGGTCAGCCGGAAATAGCGCGTCACAAACAGCAGTCGAATAATAACGCCGCTATTTATAGAGATAATGATTAATTTCGGTTTATCGTCGCTTGGATCATTGGCAATAATTGGGCCTAGGCGTATAATGACTTGAGTCACCGGAACTGTAGCGAACAGTTTTAGCATTTCAATTTCCGAACGGAAAAGTTATTCACAGTTAGCGTTATAGTTATGCAACGACTGAGGAAGAGCTTTAACTTAAAATAAATTCGGAATTTCTTTAACGTGACACTCTTACTTCTGCTATTTTCCTTTATGCAAATCCATAAGGAATGCATTTATTAGCAAATGTCTACTTGGTACAAACTATAGCTTTCCCATCTATGTTTATCAATGAATATTGCGATATTCATTCTTTTATGAAATATCCAAAAACGAAGAAAGCATAATAAATAAAAAATAAAATTACTAAAAAAAGAATTGATAGGGTACTTCGACTTTGGAACGCTCATTGAACTAATCTTGAAAAAATAGAAAGACAAAAGTGACAAGGAACAAATAGAATACTGACGCCTTATATTTGTTTAAGATTATTTCAAAAACTCTAATAGAAAAAATATGATTAAAATCTGCCGCACCTTTTTGTACTAATATCATGAAAACTTACATCTCCAAATTTCTTGGAAGGAAAATTCATTTTTATGAACTTAATAGTGTTAAAATGTAAATAAAATGTAAATAAATGCACTCTTGACGATTGAGAACTCTTTCATTAGAGTGACCAATTTTCACTATACAAAGTAAGTTTTCATTTCAAGAAAATTACTAAGAACGTCTGAATTTAATGAGCTCTTGAAAATAGCAACTTTTTGGAATTACTAATTGCGAATCTGGAATTGAATTGCAAATTAATCTGCTCGAAAGTTAGTAGTTTGAAGTAGGTAACATTGTATGGTTGAAGTTCAAGTAGATCGCAGCTTATGAAGATTTCGAAACTCATTTTGGATGGTCCTAGTTAGTAAACCAAACGCATTCAAAGTGAATTTGTTAATTCATCACATCATTTTCGTAAACTTTGAAAATCTAGTATTTATTTTGCCGTTTCAACGCTACCTTATTATTTATTTACGAAATGAATTATTGCCTTCCCAATCAATTGTCTATTATTGCGGAATAAGAATTATGTAATATTTCTTATATTTTAGTGTTTACTTGTAAACCTTTTAGACTTATAGAATATTTTTAGGTAGTCGAAATAAAACATAAATAATTCTTTTAAAAACATACGATAGACGTATTAAGATATTAAAAAAATCAAAGCAGTAACAATTATATCAGATAATGCTAACTGTTTATCATTTCTGTTGTAAATGGGCAATCAACCAAAATTTGGATTGTAAAAAACTATTGTTTAAACTGAAGAAAAAGGAAAAACTTGAATTCGTCTAATAAATAATATTATTGATTTTCTTAAAGGTGAAAAGTTTTCAAATATTATATTTGTAATACCTTTCATCGATCAGACAAGTTTCTGTCATCAGAAGAAAATTAAATGCAACATTAATTATTTACCTTCGTTTACTCGTTTGTAGGCTTACAACTATTATTAACATTTTTAATATTACTTTTAAGCAATGTTTTTTTGAAAATTTACAATAAAATGTATGCGATATTGCGTTAATAACAACAAACGAAAAGTGATTCTGAGATCGTTTATTTGAACACTACAAAAATTTTGTGTATTTAACATTGCACAACTGATTAGCTTTCGGCCAAGACAATATTAATAATAAAATCCATAATTTACGCAAAATATCCAGCAATAATGGCTCATTTGTGTATCGTAAAAGAAAGTATTTTTATTGCCATTTACTTTCATCTGTATTTTTTAAAGTGCAGCATTTAATAACAATTCATTGAAGAAAATCATTGAAACGACAGAACAAAATGAATAAATCCTAAACTAATCTGATTTACTATTATTGAAAAAAGGTAATTATAGCCATGCACTTTTAATTGAGAACCAGGCATTAATTATTATCTATACTGTTTGAATAAATCATGTTTAACGTTCATTATACTTTTATAAATCACAAATTATAGATGTAATTTATCTTACGATGAAACAAGATAGAATTGCATTCTAATATTGTTCAATTTTTTTTACTGTTGTTGTCAGAAACTCGGCTACACGGCTGTTAATTGCAACTTTTATTGGACACAGTTTTCAAATGGCTCATTGTTGATTGATAGAAAATCATTTCTTTCATCATTGGTTGATGTTTGAAAAAATTAGAGACCGAACTTTTTAGAGATTCGATGCTCCAGGGAAAAAACACAATTTTTCAAGAAAAATAAACGAATAACTCCATATGTTGTTCAGACGAGTTTCTTACCTTAAAGTTAAAAAGATTAAACATAAATTTAAAAATTATTACATTGTAATTCCATCATTGTTCATTATAAGATTACTTAAATCTAGTACTTATGGCTTGTTTTACTTTAGTACTAAAAAAATTATACACAGTGTAATAAAAACGATGCTCAGAGTAGTACAAAAATCTGAAATTATTAAATTCCTGTATTACTTTTTATTTGATATGGAACGTAGAACAATACTTTTATTTCATTTTTTTTAAATATGTTATTAAAAAGAAATGGTCTTGGGAGCGGGGGAATAAAAAATGTCGTATACAATTTTCGGTGCGACACGTTTAAAGAATGACTATTTTATTTTGCGGATTGTCGTGAAAAAAGTCGAGCGATTGTCAATAAAGACGTCAGATTCTCGCGCCAAGTACTTAAAAGCGAAGCTTATACTGACTACCATTTACGAACACACCACCGAGTATACGTGCACTTAACCTATTATTGGCTTTAGCGAAGCACCGGAAGCTTTTACAAACTGCGGTCTTTGTCTAATTTTTCTTTTGTATTTGTAATGCAAAAAACCCAGCACATTTTTCAATTTTTAATTATCTCCAGTTTGCATAAATATATACGTAGTTACTAAGAGAAAAATCGGTATCATAATTCAATTACGACTCGCTAACGATATTTGCAATATAAATGTAACAGTTTTATACTGGTAGTACTAAATTTTTAAATTATCGATTATGTTTAATACATTTCGTCATTTTGGGCTAATCTAGCTTACAACAGACAAGATGAGATTCGATTACAGAAAACAATCCCTTTGTTTCGTATTTTCATTTTCTGCGACCCAATTCTTTCTCCGGCAGTTCAGAGTAAATTTAGCGACTTTTCTGCTTTCTTAATTTGCGTCTCGAATGCTCTTTAAAATCAATTATTATTGTGGAATTTTTAGCATTAAAGTAACCGCTGAAAATTAACAAAAAAATTAAAACTCATGATTAGAAAATATAGCTGCCTGTTTACATTTATAGGTTTGCAATAGATAAACAATTACTTCCTTTCGAACTTTGATGAGCGAAAAAAGGAAATCACTGCAAATCATAACTTTTGTACATTTAAGCAGAAGTATTAAAGTACAAAGCAATTTGCTTAAAAAGTAACCGGATCATCTTTTACAGTTTAAAAGTCGTAATGACTTGCACATGTTTCATTTGCTTATTGCTTCTTATTTTACGTGAACATTTGGATTGAAGTCAACTGGCACGGATCACGGTATGACTATAAAACGTTATGGTTCAATTGCATTATCGATTTTCATACGAGGCTGGAAGTTGTCGATATTTATTTGCTAAATTGTGTAGAAAACTAACATCTGCAATTAAGCATCTGTTGAAAACAAATCTTGATTTGATAAACCTACATTCAACAGTACGTCAATTTTCGGTATAACTTCATTGCTGCAAGAGCCAGATGTCCAATAATATTTTCTCGCGAACAAAAGTTGAGTTTTAATCCTTTTTCATCCCTTTGTGAATACGCAAGTAACTTTGTACTCCCGGGCGTCAGGCTTTCAGCTCAGTCTGAATTACTTGAGGTGCTGCTATTGTACTAGATAAAAAATCGTTTTTCGGAGTATAATGTACTGCTTCCGGGTCTTATTAAATTTTAATATCTTCATTCAAGTACTTAGCAGGAGATTTGGTTACAGTCTTAAATGTTATGAAAAAATAAAGTCACACAGATAAAACTCGAGGAGTATTTTGACCTTGGCAGAGTATCAGAAAGCGTATAGTTGCAGGAAATTAACTTTTGTTTTTTGATACGCCAACAAAAATATAAGTTTTATATTCCTGAAAAAGAAACAGCATTCGTGCCAAACTGTCTCGCGGCCCGAGCACTAGGGCAACGTTACGTTCGTATACTCGGGAACCAGAAGTTCATCTCGATGTATCCGATGGTTATTACAGAATATTAAATATATGTATGAGGACAGAGGGGAACTGCCAAAATGCCCTCGTTGTGTAACGCCCAGATGCGGAAGAAAACGTAATGGGTGGACTGAAGTACTTCTTTCCCAAAGTGGAACAACAAAAACGTTGTTTGTTATTTGATTATGAATTTGTTAGTTTAAAAATTGTGCCTTTTTTAATTGATTCTTTGTATTGAATCCGACATTTTCAATAGTACATGAATCAATATATACAAAAATTAAAATGTATAAAGCTAAAATTGGATTACTGTTACCTCCAACAAAGTTATGGCATATTTTATGGAAGAAATTAGAATAACAAACAAATTTTTGTAGCAACGATTTGTATATAGTAACCGAATGGAATTTGCCACAAATTATCTCGTACAATATATATAATCAGTTACCAAATTCGATAATGACATATTGAAAAACTCAAAATGGTGGACATGAAAATAGCGTCCAAAGGTAAAAAAAGAATGGTCAAAGCTCTTACTCATTAAAAAATCTTTAAAACATTGAATTATTTTCATGAAACCCAGACAATTTTGTGGATATCAATGTGAATGAATTAAAAAAAGTACTCCTGCCATTTTCAAACTTCCAGAACTGAGATCAGATTCATAATCGAGGACCTCGAAAACCCCCAAGTACTGGCATTAAAGTAATTTGAAGTTTTAATAATGTTTTAATGTTTAAGCTGCGTATACATTCTTGTTTAACACTTGGACGCCATTTTGTTGTCAACCACTTTGAATTTGCAATAAGTAAACATGGATTTGATAGCTGCCGATTCAAGCACGCGATATTTTCACAGAAAATTCCACTCGATTTCCTTGTGAAAAATGCGATTAAATATGGTCCTTAAAGTGTTTTCTTGCAAAAAATATCTCGCACTTTTGTTGGAGTTTTTCAAAATTTGGCTTTAGAATTATCAATAGGGATCATTTTTACAAAAAAAGTGGCCTCGGACAATGCAGAGCCGTAAAGTTGTGGTACATTTTGGTGCCTCGCGGACGTTAATGCTTTAAATTGTTATTTTTTCTTGTTTAGTTATTTAATACGATGTAGGAACTTTACAAGTGCGTGATTGTTAGTATGACCTCGCAACGCATAGCGTAACCCATATTTCACGTCGTGATCAAAAGCAATTTGAATAAATGTCGCATTAAAACATTCTTACTATACCTAGCGAGACAAATCTTTTTAACACCCTTGATTAATTAACAGCCACGATTAATACTGTACCTAGTCAATCCTACCTTTTCGAAAGCGTACGATTTTATAGTGGGCGCATATCGTTAAGGCTTTACAATATTTATTAAAATCAATAAATAATGTAATGAAGTTTTAATCTTTCATTTGCAAAAGAGTGTTCACTTCATCGTTCATGCGGCAAGTGCGGAATTAAAAATTAAACCTTATAAATTGAGTTCCATTCATTTTTATATTTGGATTAAAACAATATCGTTTACAAGTAAACCATATAGCCTAAAAAACTTTTATTCGATATATCGATTACTTTCGCAGCTATGTTGCTTTTCTGGAATGAAATTCGTTTTTCTACTCTGTACCTCTCAAGTTTCCATTTTTATATCGAGATCTTCTGCTGCATCCGGTGCGTTATGTTTTTTTTTCACGATCACCGGTCGCCAGGATGACGCAAGGGGATCCGATAACAAAATTTGTACACTAAGACGTCATTTGATAATATTATTGGTTTTGAAAGAACAAGGACATTATTGATCAGAATGGAAAACCATACACACAAAGTGTAAGATGGCAACTGTTTATTTATAAATACACATTTCTGATCTGCCGTATACAAATATAGTAACATCGCTGAAACGGACAGTAAGCTTCATTGATCTATTGTTATTTTCTATGTTTTATGATGGCGTTACAGAACATGCGTCGATGGTGATGAAAGAATGTGGGCGCATACCATTGACCGCCATGAATTAGTATAATGTTACTGCAGCAGTTATTATTTTTAGTCCCGTAAACATCGTTAACAAGCGGTAGAATGCTTTCAGAAGCAATTTAGTTGTCAAATAACGTCAGAAATAATTGTTCTTTTCATAACATTGCTTCTAAAAATGCCATTTGTTACACGACAGCTTTCGTTGTTAAGTACCGGTCGATGTTTCGAAAATATTGCAGATTATTTGTTTGTTTATGGAAATTTTGTAAACAATATCCATATTTATTACTCGCGAGGTAAATATTTATTTAATTATGTCCTTTATGGATTGTTATTTTTATTTCATTTCGTGCTTTATTGTGGTTTATTTTATATAAAAATTAAATAATGTCTAGTATCCATAAATGAAGATGTTTAGCCTTAATTTATTAATTACTTTATATAAAATTTAGCATTACTTTAGATATACTGAAGATGTATGTCTCCTCTAAAAAGAAAGCTTGTTTAAATATGACGATTTTAATCATTTTCTAACTTTGAAAAAGTAATTGTTAAAATATGTTAATTTAGATATTAAAACATATGCTAACGATAAATATGCAATTTTAACAGTAACAAACTTTGTTTATTAATTACAAATATCTCGTTTCGTCATACTTAAAGAAATCTTTTTTCAGTATCGACCCAGAATCAAGCCGATATTATGACGTTTAATAATAGATTTTTCAATAGGATAAATCAGATTCGTTTACGTTTACTTACACCATTATAATCACGTTTCGGCGTAATCGCAACACTTTTAACGTAATAAAAGTACATTACCAAAAATTCTCTTTGAAGTTCACGAATATTGCTATAAACTTTCATGGTAAAACACGTTCACCAACTACTCGACCAATCAGTAACAAACTTTGAAAATAGACTTGTTCTATTTTCAATTTTTTTCTTAATTTCAGGTTGATCTTGAATAAACGAGTTTTCGCAAGTACTATATTAATATAAAAGTAAAAAGTTCGCTTCAAGAATAAACGAGGAGATTATGAGAAAACTCTGAAGCACTCTCGACATTTCTTGAAGAAAGAATTCAGTTGTCACAAAGTGAAAATTGGACTACTCTTAACTTAAACTCTTAACTTAACGTAGCAAGTGGAATGCCACCCCTAAACAAGTGAAATCTCAACAAAAAAGTTTGGAGAGTAATGCCTAATGTATACATATTTTTGTGATGTAATTAAAATGGGCATTTAAATATATAAATAAAATGCGACTCGATACTTTCTGGCTAGGTCAAAATGTAGACTTGAAGAATGGCGTCTTAAGCTGTCGAGAAAGAAATAACACACCGTGAATTATACTCGGAAACAGATCCGTTTTCCCGAGGCCGCATAAACATGATTTTTAGTGCATTCATGTGGTCTATGACACAACAGGCGGCAGTTTCTTGTAGATTTGCGTGAACCGGAATTGAAATGATGAAATGTAAGCATTGTGGTATCTTAAACGTTTTTAAACCAATTATCATTTCTATTCTATGCTGGATAGTTTGAAAATGTAAATACTGAAGTCGTTTTTAGTGAGGCGAGTAATTTATGTTTATGTGCAACATTTTTGATATGTAGATCAAAGAAGACAATTTTTCAAATTTTGATTGGTATGAAGTTAGAGAATTTTGGTAATATTGGAGTCATCATTGCGCAGATTCGTTCACTTTCAAAATCGGTAAAACTTCAAAAAATATAAAATTTAAGACTCGTCTAAAAAATGTAATTTCTTCCAAATCAGGATTTATAAAAACTCTAAAAAACTTGACGTTTATAATATTTTTGTGATATAACAATTATTAAACATAATAAAGAAATAAAGATTTATATTTATTTACTCAGCAATTTTATCTGGACTGTCACTATTTTTTATTTTGAAAATCCCATCGGATACAGCGACAATTTTTAAAAACAAACAAATATTTCATCGTATCGAGTGCGATATCGTTTGCGTTTCGTAGATATGTGTTTTGACAAAAAGTGTTATTACACACAACAAAATTAGTGTCTAACAATCTTATTTTTTTATATTTTAAAAAAAAAAATGCTAATCGTAATTTTTAAAATTTCTCGTTGACATTCGAAAGAGCGACCTTCAAAGAATAAAATCCATAAACAATTTAATTTCGTAAATCTTACCCAGGTCTAAGCAGAATCCACTATGACTTTTTCTCCGTGAGCTATATTGTTACTGAAAAGCGAAATAGGAGTTAAAAAAATTGGAAGGTACAAGTCCTACTATTTTCGAGGTCGTGCTTTTGAATGGCGTTTTTTAAATTTGCATACCTATATCCGATATCGGGTTGCTAATGCGCTAAAACGTATTTGAATCATGGATCCGAAGGTGCACTAAAAAATCACTTTGGTGGATTTATTAATTCAAATTGGCGGATCCAATATCGCGTATGAAAATGGGGAAAATGGCTTCGATTTGAATGAAATTGTTTACTCGGGGGTGATTGCGGTCGATGATTTAGAATTTGAATATAACACAACTAAATAAATGAAATCCAAACCAAAAATTACTCGCAATCGGTCAACAAGCTAAAAATTCAAATAATAATACAATATATCGACACGTCTCCGTGCAACATTCGGTTTAAATATTATAACTGATATGCTGTCTTGAATACAAAAACGAAATCCAGTTCTTTAACGGGTATAAAATAAGCGCTGCGATAGTCACGAATTAATACGACTATCGACATCAGGAATAACTACATTGTGTCTATATGAGTGCTGCAGGCGCGATTATCGTAGACTGCTTTTGTACTTGTGAATAAAATTCTAAGCAAATCTCTTTGTTTGGATTTCAATGATTTAGTTGTAAAACGTAAAAGAGATTGAAAAAAAATTAACAATATAAATATATAATAAAAATATTAATTTTCTTTTAAAAATTTCACTTTGTTTGCTTTTGATCAGCGTGTCAAAGAGAAAGTGTGGTATAAAAAGTGTATCCCGGATCCGATAGAAACTACTGGAAGAGATGACTGCATTGAATAATATGTTTCAAATCTAGACTAATCTGTAGGATCTGCTGTTGATGTTTCTACTGATAACTCCAGATGAAACTAATTAAACTGATTTTATAATTCAGAGCCATAATTTAAAAATCTACAGCAATTTATAATTCAGAGTTTAAATTCTAAATCATCGACCGCGAACTCTCCCAAGTAAATAATTTCATTCGAATCGAAGACATTCTTCGCATTTTCGCAGGATCCGTCATTTTGAATTTTACAATCGGTAAAATTACGTCGTTATCGTTAAGAGTTCAGATTCGGTTTAATCAGCGTACTCGACAATGTAAATCAAGGTACCTAACTGATCTATTTGTTAGGTTTGAATATCATTTTTTCGAATTATTCATTATCTGTAAAAAAATTCATTCAAATAGACAGCCATAATGGATTCCCCATTTTGAATTTAATAAATCCATTAAGGTAACATTTTAGTACAGTTATCGGTCCACGATGCAAATAAGTTTTAGCGCATTAGCAATCCGATAACGGGGTGAAAACGTGAATTAAAAAAATATATATTTAAAAAAAATAATTTTTTAAATATTTATGCAAAAATACAATTATACATTGCATATGTATGCAAATTTCATCAAAGCCATTGAAAAGAGCGACCTAGAAAATAGTAGGACGTGTACCTTCCGATTTTTGTAACTTCTATTTCGATGGGAAATACTCGATTGAAGATGAAGAGAAAAAAATTTCATTTCAGGCGTTAATGGGTTAAATAAAACAAAAAACATTATTTTGTATCCTTTAATGTCTTATAATTTTGTTGAATAATATTTTGATGTTTTCTTTCGTTGACTAGATATTACATCAAAGCATTCATACAAAATCAATACAAAGATGCGAAATATATCGTTAAAAATTGTTTGAAACTACGATTCAAAATACTTAAGGAAAAGCACAAAGTCGTTTTGTTTGAAAAGTAAACACTTCGACCATGCCAAGCGTTGCATTCATTTCCGTAATGATTATTCAGTTTTGAATACATTTTCTATGTTGTAACGCAGATGCAAAGAGACGCTCCTCATAAATTATGTAAAAACTGAGAGTCGGAAAAGGAATGCATTCTGCGCATCGATTAAAAAAAGCTCGAAAAAGAAAAGCTCGAGCAGCGGTGCTTGGTAGATTTTTAGGGAGCTTGGAGGGAGTTGAGAATCGATGGATGAAGTTATGTTCTTAATTACGCGACTGGGCAAATTTATCGCACGCACTCGTGCGCCTCTCCCGGTTTCCTTCCCGGTCGTCGTCGTCATCTTCGTCGCGTCGACGTCGATCTAGGCGTCCTCCACGTCCTCCTCCTAATTGTACATGCGCGACAATCCCACTCCATCTCTCTCGTACGCGCAATCATTGACTTTGTCTCTTTTTTTTTATTTATATACATCAATTCCCCTTTGCGTCATTACGATCCGGTGCGAAAATGACCAACGGTTGATGATGATCTTCAGAGCACGCTCGAGACTTGGCCGGCGTTGGTCAGCCTGTCGGTCGGTCGGTCAGTCTGTCGGTCGGTGCCGGCACCTTGTTTTTCGTTGACCTTCTATGGTATAGGACATGTGCCACGCTCATCGACATTGACTTATTCGCGTTGCAGAAGGCTGCTGATATTTGCACTGACGTGGAAGGTGCACGCACTCGAAATGTTGTTGGTCGGCTTCAAATCGATGTCTACAACCGACGGTAATAACGTTGCATGACAGGTGTTTGTTTAATTTCGTGTTTTTTGATGTTCGACAGTTTCGGTGTAAAAATTGGCCAATTTTGTAAATTGGAAGGAAAATGAAAAAATTTCGCTGCATGAAAAAAATCCTTTATTTTCCTCACAGTACGGTTTATCATCGGTGGAAAGTTTGAAGTTTGAATACATTTTTTTGATTGATATCACATTTTCGAATGAAAAGTCCCAAAATACATAAGTTCAAACTCACTCGTACAATTTCCAAGTAGAAAATATCCTGAATTTTATTGAAATGTAATAATTAATGTCACTAGAGCGTAAAGTATTACTTTTACGCCCACGTAACATACAGTATTTGTTGTCACAGTTCGATTATCCTCCTGAAAAATTTTTTTCGTATCATGGACGTAAACTTATACTCCTTTAAATCGTTCATCCAATATGTTGAATTACCTGTCAATGTAAACAGTCCATTTTACGGATTTGATATGAAAATATTTATTTTATACAAGAATGTGTAATGTTAGCTTTTACACACTGATTTTACTTGTGTACGGAGAACGGCATACAAAATTATACTCTACTCATTCCAGTATAAAAAAGTTGTTATGCAATTGAGTGCGTAAAGTGTTACTCTGCGCCCTCCTTTTCATTTCGCAACTTCGTAATGTAAATATCATGTCGCACTTTTCTAACAACTTTCTTTACGGATCAAAGTTTTTGCACGTAAATTGTGTAGTGTAGAATTTTATAAAATATAGTACGTAACTCGTGGGAAAAAATACACTTTGCGCACTAGTCGTATAATTTACTATTATTGTGATCTGTCAAATTATTCGAACCGATTGATGACAATTTGATGATAGGATCTGAAATCAATCGAATTAAAGTCGAAACATCGATTAAAAGTTACGTTTATAAACACTGAGTGATATCGAAACGAACACTTTACAGTCATTATTATGCAGGGGCAAACATTTCAATTTATGAGTAAAAAATGTCACATAGCACACAGACATAAAGTAAATCAAATTTTATGCACGGTATCATAAAAAAATTAACCGTTCTCTTTTTTATCGTTATCAATGTTTGATCGATAAATGTAAATCGTTTGGAGTTTAAACGAAGAAAATAATCATTTTAGGATCTCTTTAAAATAATTTTATTAAAAAAAAATGCCCCGACTCGGGATTGAACCTTTCTAATCTTATTAGTAACCCCGTTTCAAAAAAAAGTTCTAATGAACGAAAAAATTGTACAACGAACAACAATTTGGTATTATTAAATTGTTTTAATTTATATTAATCTTTAACAAATTTCTTAAACTTTATATTTCTTATTTTGTATACTTAAATGGTATTCGATGAAACAAATCTGTTATGTAAAATAAATTTTAAGTTAAAACTGGGTATCAATTAGAGTTAGTATACTCAAGTAGTTTAGTAAATTCATTGCTACTAGGATTGGATAGGTTCATTTTCGAAACACGATACATTTTTTTTGATAAACTTGATTTAATAAGATCGTAAAGTGATTCTTTTTGGGATCCTAAACTCGTTCAACTCCAATCTCATTGGGATCTCATTATTTTTTATCCACAGCTGATTGGATATTGTTTACATATTTTTTACTCGGCAGTAACAGAATATACTATCAGTATTTTGGCTAGACGAAATTAAAAAACTAATTAAATTGTTGAAAAGAGCAATCGAAGGAATCGATGTATCACAAGTAGTTACAGAAATTGTGAGATGCAATTTACGTTGGCCAGTCGACGTTGACGAATCACTTCGTCAATAAGGACCGTTATCAAGACCGGATCCACCGATCACGTTGATCAAATACGACACGTGATGTCGAAATCAGAGGCTCAAGTACGTTACTAGTACTCCTCCTAAGTTAACTTATAGCTCTACTGAACACGTAACGTGATTAACAATGGAAGCAGTCCAAAATCTATAAACTATTTTCATGTTTTTTAAGGGACTATTATATCTGAAAATATATTTGAACAATGAAGAGACACACAATATTTCCCCGATTATTTGCTTCTTCGAATTTTATAATATTGGTTAGACTAAATTTTAGTCATACAAATATTGACATTTTGGTTATACTAATTTTTATAAAGTATACATTTTTCAGTCAAGAAATAAACATATATGATGTATTTTTTAACTAAAACCATATAAAGAGCACTCACAAAATTCTACAGTAAATTGACTACTTTCTAACCACTTGCATAATTCAATAACCCCTCAACTGCATTTCATTAATCGCAGTAAGTATACTCTAAAATACTTGAAATAAATACGACTGAAAGTGGTGAAATGAATTATTGATGTTAGATTTACTAATTAAGTGAACAAACTATTTTAGGCATATTTAACCCTTAATCATTGATAATGATAATTGCTACATCACTAGCAATAATCTAACTAAATTATTTTACAATGCTTTGGGGTATACAAGCCAACAATAGTTGAATTTGTTATTTTTTTACTTTTCTTAATGAAGTACCGCATCGTAGGAAAAAAAAAGCGTTTCTTTTGTTTCTGAAAACTATTGCATTTAAAGATAAATTTTTTAAAATTATGTATCTATTAACTAAATGTATCGAAAGACACTAAAGAATTGAACAAGGTAAACTGACACTACCAATTATTGAACATTTTAATATTATGGTTATTAAATTTAATCAATGACGTGTAAATGTTCTGGTCTGAATCTGTTTCTCATCTGAAAAGTTATTTGAAAGGATGAAATATACTCTGTCATAATATGTAGATCGGAAAATGCGTATTTAGGTAAAGTGTGTGTTTTAAATTTAACCGTCGACTTGTCAATGCCGCTTGTAATAAAAAATGGTTGATTTACAATGTACGATATTCCAAATATTGCAATAATCAATACCAATAATTGCATATATATGTAGAAAGTTCACGGTATTAAATTTGCCGATTGACGCCGATTGCAATATTTCTTTGTATTTATTTACAGAACGTTATACCCATACAATTGAGGAAGAGAGGGAATTTTGATGAGTACGTTTGAATCTGCGATTATCCTTTCAAGCGAAATTATTATCACTTTGAAGTCGAACAAATTAACAATAACGTTGATTTTGCATTTGGAGTTTGAAATTACATACTCACTACCGGCGATATACAAGATTTAATTAAAATTTGAGTTTTAATTAAATTTAGTACGAACATTTTTTTACCAGCGTGTGCTTCATGTAATTAACAGGGTTTGGTAATTGCAGAGAAAAGATTTGATTTGTTGCATTTGATTTTGTTTCAAATTTCTCATGCAAGTTTTCATTATAATCAGCAATTCACGATCTGGAGCTTTAATACTAATTATGAGAATACAATAATTAATTAATCAGTATTAAATTATCTGTTATTTTATTTAGATTAATTACGTCAATAATATGAATATATTTTTAATTATGTAGTTTATTGAGAAAATACATAGAAACAGTTATTGATATTAATTTAAACATTCGAGTGATTATTGTTCTATAAAGAAATTACGAAAGAGAAATAATAGATATATTTTAAGTTTGTTATGAATTCGCAACGGCAGAACAATGGAAAGTTGTAGCAACTAAGTTTCCACAGTAATGGTTTTATCCGTAATTAAATTTTATCACTGGGCATATATGAATGAAACTATGAGTAGTACATCATAAACGCGTTTGAAGTCATAAAATCATCATAATAATTACATTAAAGTATATGATGCTACAAATTGCAAAATGTAATGAAAGTCGTGGGTGGTATTAAATTTTTAATCTTACTTTTGTTAATAGTAATATAATTTGGTGATAATAGATGTTAATAGATATTAGCGATAAATAATCATTGCTGCTGCGAATATTGTAAATTTATTAACTTACGATTTAAATTTTTTTCTCTTACCGGAGGGAGAATATTATTAAATTAATTTTAGTCGAATAAGAATTGTAGGTTTACAACTTGGCGACCTCGTCTTGCGCGAATAAGACAGAGTTCCGTAAAAATACGATTATGAATCTATTATCGTCTTTTTAATGAGACCGAGATGTATTATTAATGAAAGTAATTCCCGATCGATATAGGCAAAACTCCCTTTAATTGAATTGGCACCGAATTTCACATCTTTTCAAACTATAGGAAATTCCAACTGTAATTATAAGTAATGGCATTTTTATTCGATTTCGTGAAAATAAATTTTAGCGGTGATAAATTTTTAATTTCAATCTGGGGAACGTCTAAAAAAAGGTGTCGATTTTATATCTTTTTGATTGTGTTACAAGTTTTGAATTCCCATGGAAACAATAAAATAGCTAACAAATATATTTACTATTTCAGTAGTAAGATCCGCACCGCATAACATTCATGTCCTTACTACAATCAGGATACTACTGGAACCACTTAAGTAGTAACAGACATAAAAGTGTGATCCATATCTTACTACCCACATAACCGCAGCTTTTCGTTTACTTCCAGCCTTCGAATTCCAGATAAAAAAAATGGTGAATCCAAAATGTTATAAATAATTTTCATTTTTCCCTTGGAGATTCAACCGTGTATTAACAAAAAATCTGGACGATTTGCTTAATTAGCGATGAAAAAGACCTGGTTACCTTATAGTTAACTGAATTCTTAAGACGAATCTTAGATTGCATAAAAGTAGAACGTAATTGAATATCTCTGGAACATCCTTGATTAACGCGTCTTGGACGTAAGAATATATTTTTAAAAATGAATTTCTATCTAATTTTATCGCGTTAAAGGACTCTATTTTTCTCTTCCCTTCGCAGATAGAGCTAATGCAAAAATAAAAGGAAAAGAATATAAAAAATCGTTTAACGCACGATAAGGCGTATGCGCTCGTGTGCTGCATCGAGTGACGCAGCAGTAAATTTTTTTCCGAAGAAAAGCTCCCAGTTCGACTTTATTGCCCTTGGACAATTTAAAAGTCAAATATTTTCAAACTGTTTTTCTTCGTCGGTACTTTTGACAATAAATCTGTATAATTTTTCAAAATCAATTTATGGAAATAATCTCCGTAAAATGTTTGTTTTCCTCATATATCTGCTATCAATAATCAATAGCGAACACACTTCCCTCTCTATTCCTTTTTAATATTGATAGGCTTGTCGTTTATATCAAAATTTTATGTAGAGCTGTCAAATAACGTCGGGGTGTAATTGCACGCTTGTTAAATATTGATAGCTTCGATATGTTTGTCATTTTTAAAAAAATTAGATACTGGACTATTTGAAAATAACCAAAATAATTCGTATCATAATAATAATCAAAAATATTTGTTATTACTATCGATTCTCGGAATAGTAAAAAAAGATTTCTTTAAAATGGAAGGAACCAGAAGTTTAAATGTTATTGGGAAACTGGCTAAATGATTATTCATTTTCAAGCATTAATTTTGGTATTTAATGGAAATTTCAAAACATATAAATTAAGTTATAACAACATATAATACGTAATAACATTACAGTAGTATTAAACAAAATCAACACGTTTCCTACAATAAAAGTAATTGACCGAAAGATGGATTTAAACGCTAGACTCTGACGCACATATCAAATGACTTCGCTACAAAGCCGTTATATGATTAGACATGTTTGCAAAACTAGGGAAGATTATTAATGGCGACCTGCAATATACGCAACATTTTTGACGAAACATGATCATGCAGACTTATTAAAAAAATGATTAAACTAATTCCAAAGTTTTTTCAAATTTGAATAAAATCCTGTATGAAAACGAATGTAGATGTATTATAATTAATTATGAAATGTGTGGTTTCTGTAATTAGTATTTTCATGCAAAATATTAAACTATCAAAATTTACTATTAAATTTAAAAGAAGGTTCGCGAAATAAAAATTTAAACGAAACTGTTATTAACACTTGATAAGTAAAAATACATAGGAAATGCAAGAAGAAAATTTCCCTGCTTTTTAATAATAATTTGGTATAAATTTATCTTAAATTTATTCGCAATTAATTAATATATTGTATATTTTACACCAGTATCTATTGGGTACTTTTGTACATTAAATAACAGTTTTATAAATTTCAAATATTGTAAAATTTTGTGCTGATAATAGGTCACTCCTTACCGTCCACAATAATTTACAATTTATGTTTTGTGCTGATCATGTAAATTCTGACGAAATAATTGATGAAAATGCTAACAATAATTACAATAATGCTGACAATAACAGTGATGATGATGATGATTATACTTATATTATTAAATGATGAACGAAGTACTTATATTAAAGATAATAATCGTGCCAAATGCCTCTTTGCTAGTAATATTTATGCTCAACAAAGTTTTACCCAATAACTATATAAGTCAGACGCAAATTGCCTATAAACAGCATATAAAGGATCCAGACAACTTTTAGGTTATCGTCAAAAAAACATCTAAATAATATTACCAACAATATTAGCTAGAAATTAGACAAAAAGGGATGAAGTTATTTTTTCTAAATTATTTTGAGTAATTTCATGCAGAAACAAAGCCGAAACTATCCACAATTTATCTATAGAAAAGGTATCTAAGTAATTGTTCTATTTTGTACGGAAAACTGGCCACATTTATTACCCACAAACTGGCCAGTAGTACTTAAATAATATTTATGAACGTAGAAACTCTACCAGGGTATTAGTGATCATTTAATTCAAAACTTGGATATTCCTCGGACTAAAAATGCTGTATACTATCACCAGAATTCTTCAGGGTTGTAATGACAAGATCTACCGACACCGTCCCATTCTTCACTACGACCTCTTTTGGAACGTCCTTATTTATAGTCCCGCTAATGTCCTTAAGGCAACATACATCCTAAGAATATCAAGAGGAAGATACAAAGTACATCTGGACGTCTCTGTGAGGTCCTCAGCAGGATATGCTGACTGCAATCATATACGGATGTGAGCCGATGCCTGTCTTTCTCAAGTATATGTAGAGGGATGAACCCTAAAAGCATTGAGCCGTGGTCAACAATTAATGAAATACAAGTTGTTCAAGAATAAGGAGGAGTTACTACCGTAGTGTATATCAAATGCGTGTAGGTGTAAAGTTGGCTCAGTCACGCAATCGTCACCCCTGCGGACGTTTCACAAAAAATTCCCAACACTGGAATAAATGGAAACGTGCAGGGGTCAAGAGACATTTTATTCATGATTAAAAGTTAAAAATGTCGTATAAAACGCCCTTCGACCTCTCGCCAAGAAGACAGGTCCGCGACCTCCAAATACTCCAAATATAAGAAAATTTTTTAAGGTATAGACTCTGTGTAGGGCCGATCATTGTCCAGATCCTGATGTTTATTAACCTTTCCCATCTCCTTGGAAAGGATATTGTGTTCCCAGAGGACAGAAAACACTGTAATAGATTTATCTAGCCTCGTGGTCAAGGAGAACAATATCGGGTTTCCTAGCTGCATTGATGTTGTGGTGTTAAGCGCTTAGTCCGAGTACATCCGGAACCTACAGTTCTCCACCGCAGACAGAATCAAACCGTGTTTCCGGTACTTGGCCACTTTCAACACAATAGGCACCGCGCAGATGGTGATAGAGCTTTTTCAACGTTACGTCGGTAAACGTAAGCCGATTAGCTGGACAATAAGTTACATGAATCGTCTTGATTTGAAAAAATACAAAATTAGCAGTTGCAACAATTAAAGAGTAACATTTAAAGAATATAAATGCTGTTAAAGTAATTGTTAATCGTGTTTTAAAATACCCTTAAACTGGATGTTATGTCTCATTACGTCATTTCGGTAACAGTTTTAGTTCGATATTTGGCTGAAAGAATGCACATAAATTTATTGTTATCCGGGCATGCTAAAAAGAAAAAGTAAAAAGCAAAAATGACAAAGGAGAAGAAAATCGAGGATGGAGGAAACGCGCACTGGCTCACCTCGGCGACCTCTCACCTTCGTCTCCTTTTTAGCCTTTAACGTCGCCACGCCGGCTAAAAATATAAAAGAGCGCGTAAAGCTTATCGTCGACGTAGACGACGACGACGCACGCCATTGCCTCCGCTGCTGTATATGCTGCTGAATAATATCCCTGCTTTTTCTGACGTCACAGAGGCATCCACGAGACAGCCTAACGAGGCTCTTTTTCAAGCGGCTTCTAGGCGATATTACTGTCCCCACGTGGAAATCAAATCGATCTCGTTCTATCTATCCCTGCCCTCGTGTCCATGTGCGGACAGGAGCGAGTTCTAGGTCTCATCACAAGATGATGCTCGACGGTGCAAACCGGAAAAGGCTACCAAGCGGAAGACAGCAAAAAAGTTACGGTGTCGGTTCAATTTGACCGACACACGACATTACCTATTGTTTGCCTTTAAAGGGGCAACTCTGAAAAATTAGTTTGCTTTCGCAATTTTGCTATCGACTATTTACCCTACCTTCTAGGAACATATTGCTGTTATAACGGCACGATGGGACATCCATATATTATTGACGTTGCTCAGCACGATGCAAGATCGTTTGCACGTGTGCGAGGCAAACGTCAGCGTATTTGGATTATTTCTATTTGATGCTATGGCGTTTATATTTAACGACGACCCCCGAAGCTGCTTTGAGCGTTTGTATTTCCACGGTGATATTTGGCGCTAGTTGATTTTGTAATTACGTAGATGACGTGATAGAGAGTTTGTCCCGCGCAATATGATAGCTTTAAAGGGAAATAGTTTTTTTTGCAACCTGAACGTAAGTTTAGTAAAGATGAAACAACAATTTGCTTCCTTAACTTTTTGAAGAATTTGATATCAGATTTTAAAAATACAAAATGGCGAATCGACGATGGATCACGAGATGAAAATGAGAATCCAGGAGTTCTTCGAAGTCTTTGATTACAAATCTAATCTGAAATTTTTTAGATTAAAAATGGCGGACATATTTAGGAAAGTTCAGATTTTTTTTATAATTTGGCACCATATTGAATCCACCATTTTTTCAATTTCAAAAACGAAACTGACTCCGGCTTCGGAATCATCTCGAAAAACGATGTTAACGTGTAGTTAGTCAACATTAGTTTAATTTATGCATTTAATAATTCGTCTTTGTTATCTATTTATTACAGTAAATCATAGTCTACAAGAATATCATAGACTACATACGTTACAAAAATTTAGGGAATAAAATTGAACACTAACAAAAATCTTTTCTTTGTTTCTATTTCATTTTATATTTATCCTCTTCATATTGTTTTTAGCGATCAATATTGAGAAGTCTTAAATATGGATTTTTTGATTACCTTGTTTGTGGAGTTAGTCCGCTATAAATCTCAAAAGTTTTCTATTAAATTGGGACTCAATGTCTCTAAACACTAATGTAAGCTCTATTTCGCTTCAAGTTCCAGACACTCTTAAAAAATTATTCGTCATATTGAATTCGCCATTGTGAATTTCAGGGTTTGTTCACCAGATTCGAATTCAGTATTCCTAAAAACGTAAATATATATGTTTTATATAGATTTCTCATTAGTGGGGCATAATTTGATAAATATAGTCTCTTTCATGATTAGTTGGAATCTGAGCTAAGCACCCAGGGATAATTACTTTAAACAAAAATGTAAAATCAACGTTATTTAATAATACTAACGTCTTTTATCATGAAAACCAAGAATATTTCGCCAAACTCACGGATGTTTAATGAAACTGTGAAAGTTTTTCACGATTGTATTGTAAAAAGTCATGAAGAAACTTTACTTAAAATGTTCTGGTTTTTCAGTGTAAAAGCTGCCATATTTAATTTTCTTTACGAAATATCTTAATTTTAATTTAAGATTTTCAAAGAACGTACCAAAAATACTATTTTCATTTAAAAATGCCCAATTTTTTATAAAATAAAGTATACGCATTCAACGTTAATGAGTTAGAGAAAGAAAAACGGAAGTAATTTTTAAGTTTTTGACAATGTAAGATCTAGTGGACTTAGAAAATTGTACTGGAAAAAACACAGCTTTATTATAAACGTTTTTACCCTACGATTCCACTATTGTATTTTTTAGACTGTCCTAACAAAATTTATAACCAATACCAGTAATAGTGATAGTATCAAGTAAAAATTTCAATGGAACATAAACAAAATGGTTCACTTTCGTCAGAAGGTCATATTTTAAAAATAGATACTTTTAAATTTACGCTGAAGTGTGTCTCGAAGTAAGTAGGTGATATACCAAAACCTAAATTTTCATTTATTAAATTGGAAGTAAACTAACAATATAGTCATACTAGAGTAATGTTAACCCTGATTACTCGCTTGCAAAATATTTGAAAGCATCCGAGGTCTTGCTACTGAAATTGAAAATGGTGGATTTTTACAAATTAATGAATAAAACTGCCGATAAATTAAAAATATTAATTTACTAATTAATAACTAATGAGTTACTGAAAATCGTAATGGAATTGCTATGTTATCAATTATGAGAATAATTTACCAATCTCTGACCTACATATTTTCTTGATATAAACCACTCGGCTACGAGAATTCTATACTATTGCAAGTGTGCCAAAATTTCAATTGCTTATTTATTAGAACATTTGGTTCGTAAAAGTTTATCAATGAATGCGTATTAAAAACGCTACGAAGTCAATGAAAAAAATGGCTACTTTTTGTTATTCCTTCAATTACTCTGGCATCATCTTGTGAATGTACATTTATAATTTCGTACATTTTTATCTGTAAATGTTGGCGTTTTCTATTACAATTTTGTTATTTTTATATATTTATTACTTGGACTCAAAAAAAAAAAAAAAACGTAAAAGTACCAGTTTTATAAGACATAAATAACATTTTAATTCGGTTTTTCTACGCTACACCACTTATTTTAACGCCGGTGCAGCCGCTATGCGTAGTCAAGGGGTTAAATGTCACATTTTTTATGATATATCCCCCACATTATAAAAAACACGCCTTCATAAATTCGTTTTGACCTCGGAATTCTCGAAATGTTTCTCTCCTGGATATACAGAAATGCATATATATATATATATATACAGTGTTTTGGAATGCAATACATTAAAACTATATTAGCTGTTAAAAATACCAATTACTTTAAAAAATTATCGAATTTTTCTACTTGGTTATTTTAAGAAAGTAAAGTGAAATAAAATTCAAATAACGATTTAAGGTATGGCTTACACATTTTTCAAAAGTCACGTAAAGGGAAAATACACGTACAGGTTGTCTTCAATAAATCGCCGTTTTAGTACAAAAGGACCATTAAAGAACTGAAAAACGTAAAATAATGGTTGAAATAAAATGCTAAAAATAAATCATGGTTTAAAGCGGAATAAAGACATGTTAAAATTTGAACAATGTTGCTAAAAAGAATGTTTTCATTACCAGTCAAAAAGGTAATGGAAAAATTAATGTATTGAAAATTAAAAGCTCGTCAGAGTACGAAGAATAGTAAAATACTGAAGTAGATAGACTTGGTAGGTCATATAAATTAATTCCAGCACAACAACTGCTACGATAGTAATACGACTAAAAAAAGTAATCCATAGACATAGAACTGAAACAAAAGGGGACTAAAGTCAATAAGAAGTGGATGGAAAATGATGAATTAAAGAAAGGGTAATAACGAATGACAATCCTTTAAGTTTAGCTTTATATAGAAAAGAGGAGATAATTTTTTTCTTGCAACGACTACGGTTCTCGAGAATATTTTTTAATGCAAGAAATGTAAATTCGTCAGCATGACGAAACTTTGACGTTCGATTTCGAATAATTCATCACCGCGACGTCTTTTCTTTAGAAGAGCATAAAGAATGGCGAATGGGATTAAAATCAGGGAGGGAAGGCCAACGAAAATAAAATTAGAAAGAGCAAAAGCGACGGAGATGGACGGATCGCCTATTTCCGTGAGGCGTGAAGCCCTACTTCTCGACTTTATCCGCCCGTTATTACAATCGTAACCTCGGGGATATCTCTGGAAAAAGCGGGAAAAGAAACTGATTTCCTTGCCCCAATAAATTTGGAATTAATTGTCCAATCCGAAGGCCAATATTTTTTCAATTTCAATTTACTAACGTAATTTAACCAATTTCTTTTCCACGACGACTAGACCCTTTTTGACGACTTTGCGACTTTGTTTGACAGATTGACTTAATCTTACGTAAGATGTCTTGTGCAGTCGTAATCGCGCGCTTATTTCCTGTTTCTCTTTTGTGTTTCAGAAATCATTGGCAGTGACGGAAGCGGATCCGCAAACACTAGCTCGCCCGGAAACAAAAGGCGCGGTTTTAGCGGGTAAGATATTTTCAAACTATATTGAATTTGTCGCCGGATATCGACGAGAGATGGGAAAAGCAAACATATATTAGCTGGCATTGTGAAAATCATAGCTGACAAAGAGACGAGAAATGAGAATTTCTTGGGATCAAGTATTTAATATCTGCTCTCTCTTAAAAAATTGCCCATTTCATATGGTTCGTTAGTGCGCATAAAAGGAATTATTCTGGCAATTGATACAATATGGAATGTTGTTATAGGGTCTTATTTGAAAGTTCCATGTTATTAACCCTTTCAGTCATGCAATTAGGCTGGTAATTAAAAACCTTACAGCGTATATGGATTTCAGTTTCGCTGAATGAGAATCTGGTGTTAGATTCTCAAAATCCAAAATAAAATATAACAAAATTAATTTTTTGTATTTTATGAGAATTCGCTACCTTCTACAATTTTTTATCTGCCATATTCAATTCGCCATATTGTATTTTGAGAATCTGTCATCAAATCCACATTCAGCGACTTCAAAAACCATTTACAGAAGAGTCCCGGAATACTTACCCACTCGGTTCCTCGTCTTCCCCTCCCGTCTCGCTATATTTACCAAAAGAAGGGGAGCGTAGGTCGCTTCTCCCACTCTCCTCAGTCGCGTTATGTACGTGACGACACAACAGGCCCTTCCTGAGGTCCCAGCGCGCAAGGTGGGGGAAAAGAGAGCGGCGACAGGTAAATATAACGAGACGGAATCGGGCAAAAATGCTGGGATATAAATATAGGGAGACCCAATTATACCTAAGACTGTGGTGTAGATACAACATTCAGGGGACGTTTATTATCAAATTTTTCAAGTTTGTTTTAGAAGTAAAATATATGGTGAAGAGAAGACTAGCTACCCTCCTGGAAGCGTTGTGAACATGTTTACCAAGTTACTTAAACTTGTGAATATTCGATAAACTATTTCTCAGAGGTGCCACAGTAATAATATATTATTTTATTATAATAAACCGTATACAAATTTAAAAATTATAAGTTGCTACGTTTAAATTATGAAAAAAGCAATTCATTAATCTTTAATTATTTGATGATTTTGTCCCTGCGGCTCTCGTGAGAATCGTTCATTGAAAGGTTGGAACTGGTATATGTTTAGGAGATGGAAGTCGCGTTCCAACTGTCAAAAGTTACTTGTTTTAGCATATTATGCTTTTTGTTTTTAAGTAATTCTCAAGTAACAGATTATAGAGTAATCCAGGCAACTATTTATGACCTTGCACAACACAAACAAGTCTGATGAGGTAATTTTTAAAACTAAATTTACTAACAATGAAAGTTAATGCTGCCACTCAGTGTGTATTGAGCAGGAAATATTTTCCCACCAACAATTATATTTATTTTATGCTCTGTTTAGACGAATTCTGTCGAAAATTATTCATTAATTACATTACATTTCATTACTTGGAGCATAGACTATAATAGAAATATCTTAGTTAAAATTCTAACAACTGCTCTAAAATTTAAAAAATGCCATAACATTACAAATTTTGTAATTTTTACATATGTTGTACAAAAGTAATTTGTAATGTTAGTTAATTGTTTAAATTTTATTTTGAATAAGAATTAATTGTATTAATTAATTTTTAGAGCAAAGTTTTTCATAAAATATTTTTATACGTTTACAATATTTGACAGTCAAATTCTACTTGTTCCATAATCCGATTTTCTCGTGACGTTTCACCGTTTTAAAATTCCATAACGATATAGAAGCACAGGAATTTTGTTATTTAAATGTGACGAGGCAACTGTAAAGAGCATTTTTTAGTATATAAAAAAAGCAAATCACGATGTATGCAACGTTTACATAAATTCCAGTCGTAATATTGAAAAATTAGCTTATAGCATGTAATAAAAACCATTATTTTTAAATTTTGTTTATATATATTTTAAAGCAATCGATATATTCAAAACATCTAATTTACAGTGCTGAAAGTTTGAGGTCGGATTTCTAAAGCATTTAGAACTGATATTAATTTTTTAAAATCCATTGAAATGTATTTTATCAATCAAAATCAAAATAAAGCGCATATTACACATTTTCTATACCGTGAAAACTTGTATACAAAAATATACTTTCATGAATAGCACTTTAATGAATTATGTTAATGTGTATCATCATTTTAGAAACTTTCCCCAAGACTTCTATTACATACAATAAGAAAATTGGTTTAAATAATAGCGTATACTTCCAAAATTATAGGTCTGTACTCCAAGTCTTTGTCTTAATAGTAGAATTTCCTATGAAATTTCTCGGGTTGTAACAATGGCATAGTTGAAAGTTAAATTAATTTAAATTGTGCGGACGAAATTTTTACGTCAGAATAAAATAACGTTGGAGCAATAAAATCATGGTTTGTAAGTTCCGTCTTTGACCACCAAGGCAACATAAACTGCAATATTACTTACATAGTAAGATAAGAATATAAAGATATTATTTATTTAGTGCAAAATATTATTATACATTAATTTTAGTAGAATAGACTACTTGCATCTAAAATGAAAAAATCTAGAAAAAATATATGCATTACGTTGCATCCCTCTAAATTAAAATAAATTATCAAAATAAATTATCAAAATAAATTAATAAAATTAGTAATCTTCAGAGACGCTTGCGATTCGTGGTGACGTCATTATTCATTCAATTCAAATAGTTTCATTTTGTTGGTTTCGGATTGCTCACGGAAATGTGAACGATCACTCTTGAAAGACATTTTTCTGTTTTAAATTAGACAAGGACATTTTGATTGAAATTGCTGCCATTTTGCTGTAGCCAATGAGGGACGAACAAATCGTAACGGTGGTTTTTAAGAGTATTCTGCTGAGTTTCCCAGTTCAGTGACAAATGAACAAAATGAAACTATTCGTGACGTAACCATTCATCACAGTAATGACAATATTTTCAAATTTCAATAATCACTTATCAATCTGAAAATGTTGTTATATATTTTTTTAATAGAGTGGGATCTAAAATAATATCAATACTTTTTCTGGATTTTTTTCATTTGTTATGCAAGTCCGATGATCCAATGTAGGAAGAAGCAACGAAAATATAAAATACACTAAGCGCACGGTAAGAACCAGTAGACCGTTTTGATGCTGGAAATAGAAAGAAGAAGGTAACAGAGGAAGATAAAGATTTGGTCACTTTAAAAGTAAACAAAAAAATGTCATTCCTGAAAAAGTGACAGATCGTACTTAGAAAATTGGTTACATCCACGAAAGTAAAAGAATGCATAATCTAAATATAAAATGTTAATCGCGCTTTTCAGTTTAATTTCGGAATTGAAACACGGGGTTATAAATGCACCCGCCGTGTTTTCTTTTTCTTTTAGTCGACGTATCCTCGCTTTAGTCGAGTAGGATGAGCGTTTCTCTTTAAAGCTCGTACGTCCGTTCAGCATGAAATTAACTCGATTAAAGCGTATAAGACGCATATCTCTCGACCATTTTAGATAGGGGCCACGGTCGACTAGCGACCGGCACACGTTCTCGCTCTTGTCAGCTACGTTACGCGGAAACTTGGCCGTTAACACCGTTTAGACGGCATTTCGAAACCAGCCGAAAGATGATGAAAATGCGACCTAAGGAAGCGAATATAAGCAAAAATTCAAAAATTTTGTTATTTTCTTCCCCACAGGAGAAAATGGCTGCCGCCACCACTTCGCAAGCTCAGCCAAGGCAAGGTCGACAAGTCATCGGGGACTCCGGATCGACCTCCTCCACCACCTCCACCCCCGCCCCCGTTACTCAACAAGAAAACCGTCACCGAGAAGCGATTCAAGTTGCCCGGCACCGCGAAGCCGGCGACGCGACCCGCTGTCGAGGGCGAGGAATCCGAGGAGCTGGAGTACGAGGATGGCGAAGCACCTGCCTTCCTCGAACAAAATGGCGGCGAAGATGCCGAGGATGACCTGGAGCTACCACCTCCGATGAAGCCCATCACCGAGCCCATCCTGGTGGCCAGCGGTAACGGGCCGCCAGGCTCGACGGCGCCAGATGAACTTCCTGGGAAACGAGTCGCTTCACTGGTAAGTTACCTTCGACTTGATTCAATAAATATAATTACATTTATGGAAAAAAATCCGTAGAATTTGTCGTTAATTGTGCTGTCAGTGCCCACCAGTCTTAATGTGAAACTCCTGATGGATTTGAACAATTCAGATAAAAAGGAGAACCTCGGCCGTCTTTTTTTTATATCCATTATTTGTCTTCCCTCTCTCAAAAATCCAATAACCTTTTAATATTTCTAAACCAATTTCTATTATTTTAAAAACGATATGATTAGCAGAAAACTACATGAAACAAATTAGTAGTGAAGCAGTATTATTAGCTCCCTTATACACCCTTATGCACATTGATACGGATTTCTTTAAATGGCGTGAATTGTATGTAAGCAGGTATTTTTATTTCCAATAAATGAAAAGAGTAAAATTGAACAACTAATTAAGCAGTGACACCAAGCTACTATTTACAACTTAGTCGCGTTCGAAAATTTATCTGACTTGATAGAAATATATTAATTAAATATTACATTAATGAATATAACAATTTTTACTAATTATTGCATATGATAGCAATACATACACCTTGGGTTTCATCTGTGTAATATTAAAGTTCAGAAAGTACCCAGAGAAAAGCAAATAAATATAACAATATTAGCGTTACTATTTTCGAATCTGGATATTTGACCCAGATATTACCCGTTACTGTCTGCCGATATTAAAAGTAGTTATGATGGTTGAGTTGCAGTTTCATTACAGTTTGACATCAACCGCTAATTATTTTATGCTAAATGATAAAAGAATACGAAATTCAGTGAAAAATATGTATGTTGGTTCTTTCAAAAAGTCAGATACAAAGCTAAAGATCATAAATAGTGTTTAACATGACTGTATAAATAATATACTTCCTACTTAAATTTCTTTGTTTATTGTGACAACCTCGGTTTCAAAATACTCGTAATTTTCAGTGTAATAAAAATTGTTCATAAAAATTATATTCTTTTATTATACTTGATTATTCAGTTTTGTTACTAATAATTTAATTTCAATTTGTAATTATAAAAAAATAAACTTCATTGCAAAACGTATCCTGCAAGAGGGCGGCGCAAATATTATATTTTCAGAATAAATATTCATAAATTTACTTATTTGACGTGATGATTACATATACTGTTGCAGCTAATAATAAATTAAAGTAACTAAACGTCAAAAAATATGAGAAATGATTTTTTCATAAAGGCGGATTAAGACAGCGAATGTTAATCGTTATAAATTATTTTTTGAAATTTACAAAATTTGATATAATGTAAATTTACGTTAGGATATTATATTTATAATTGAATGCGTCAATATTACTATTTATTTATTATTCCATAAATAAGTATGCTCCAAGTAATGACTGTATAAAACATACATACATGCATATTTAGAAAACAGTAAAATGAACGATATCAAACGATATTTGTACTATAAAATAAATGGTTTGTTTGACTACTTGCAATGTATCCATAAGCCTGAAATTTCCGAAGAATAAAACTGTTAAATCATTTCCAGTTTAGATGTCCCTTTAAGAAGATTAAGTAGCTGTTCAAATCTATTTTATGAATGCATGCCAATTTTGAGTAAAATCGGTTTACAATAGAGCAAAATTGGCAAGAATAAAACACATGAACTTAGAGGATCATTACAAGATTTTAAAGGAGTTTATAACCATATCATTCAGTCTTTCCAAAAATGAGCAACTATACGAATAGAAACTCTAGTCATGCCTTTAATTACATTTATTTCTACTTATGTAACACTAATGGAAGTTATCAGTACATCAGAGTACACGACAAAGTGGATCTAATCATAGGAAAACTGGGACAACGACTTTCAAAATATTTATAAATTTTCAAAATTAAATATATTTAGACACGTATTTTAAAGAATGTAGAATTTGTGAAATAAGCAAGGAACTAAGAAATAAAAATATTTTATAATGTAAATTTAATATCCGACGAAATTGCTGAAATCGATAAACGATGGAATTTTATCGTTTAAAATGAGATTTTTCCTCTAAAAGATAATCGTAAAAATATGAGGATACCATTACAAGTATTTAATTATTTACAGAACAATTTTTAAATTTAGGTTGAATTTCATAAGGCAGATTAATAAAGTTAAATGCGCAACATTCCAACTAAAAATATTATTTTAAAAATTTATTTACTGAACTACAAAATATAACTCAATCAAATGCATCTATTAATATACGGATAATCGTGTGAATATTGTATCGTTCGATTAATTATTATTAATAAAAGAAATGCATTTGATAGTTGTTTTGATGACCTGGAATTCAATTAAAAGTTTTGAAACGTGGAAAAAATAATAAGTCATTGATGAAAAGCGCTATTGTGCACGGGAATTGTTTATAACAAGTAATGGACATTTTAATACGGTTTATTATAAATTCACAAGGAAGGGAAATACACGACGTCTTATGCAATTTAGTTGGTTTCGTACCTGAGTAGTATAGTTCGACCCCTAATTTATTATACATCAATGTAAACATTTATTTGAATATATAACTGTACCAATGACACATATTTTGTTCTGTCGAATTTCCCTCTCTTTGTATCGTTAGTATTTGTGAATAAAATGAGGTGGTATAAACAAAGAAAAATATAGATTTAACTTTTCGCCCCCTGGTGTAAACTAGTGTTAATATCACTTCTGAAGAAAGCCCACTAACGAACAAAACAATAAATATAAGTTTTGAGTGTCCATCAACCCGTTTTACTAACAAATACGACTAATACAACAAAATTTATTATTCAGTCAACAAAAAGCATATATTAGTTTGTCATTTACCCTTTCATTATTGTAACCATAATTTATTATTTTGGAGTGTATGATAGATTTAAACGTCATATATTTAACCAGTAAAACAATATTTTAAACCATATTTTTTATATTAATTTGGCTCGTAATTTATTCAGAATTGTTTTTGATTTGTCTACATATTGTAACAACATAATCAATTTGTTAATGAAGAATTCGAATGAACGACATTCGTCCATTCTTTTGTACATCGAATTTCTTTGCATTTAAATATATATTTGAATTACGTCACTATTCGTATATTATTGTTCCTTTAATATTTGACAGTCATCTACGAATTTCATATTTATAGACAAATGTATTTTGAATTGATAACCACGGTATGTAGCTATGAATTATTTGAAGTTTTCCAAAAAAGATAATATTGTATACGAATTTAAAAACCGTTTTCGCAAAGAAAATTTTGAGAAAATGCATTAACAATCATCAAACAATAAATACAAACAATACATATATATCAAGTATGCGACAGAGATACTTTTAGACAAAATTCCGAATCATAAACATATGTCGTCAGAAGTATTTGTTAAAAAAATGACGTCAACGTAGCTTTTCTTACACTATAGAAGATAGAACACAATATCTTGAAATTTTTCAAAAAGTTATGACATCAAATACCTGTATACCGAGAGAAATTTATGACACATCGCCGTACTTATAAACCCCTGATTGAAGAATTTATTAATTTAAACATAATATTCAATAATCGCATTTAGTTAGTAATCAGTTGCATTGACGCATAATAATTGATAGAATTGATAATTCATCAACTAAATTCCCATCGCATACTTATGCTAATCATCATTTGTATCCATCCTACCTCACAGAAGATCAAATTCTGAATAAAACATCTTTTGGTTTGCAGAGAAAATATTTATTATGCCAAAGTTATTATTCAACGAAAAGAAAACTTAGTTAAATGAATTCCGTGAAAGAAAAAATTGCATTTAGTGAAAGGAGAAGTAAGGATTTTCTATAAATTATTCCTGGTTTGAAACGAAAGAAACGCCATTCTAAATATATTCTTCAGTAAAACTTGAAAATATACGTTACATTGAAAGCTTTTTCAATATTAATTTCGTTGGTATTAAACATTATAATTGATGCTGATATAATTATCTTCAATAGACCTTGCCTAAATACAAGTTTGCTAAATATTAACATAGCTGATCAATATGATTAGCAAGCATATTATAAATAGATTATGCATAATTTTCCGTGGATAATTTTCGGTTCTACTTTGGGAAAATATGTACATACTGACTTGATACCAACTCGGATGCATCGCGGTGTCTAATTATACGGGCAATATTGTTCACAATTTAATAGTGTACTGCAAAGCAGATGTTTATTACGTTCTATAAATCCATTTTAATTAGGGGTTTTAGATAGTTAAAACATATTTTGTTGTCTGTATTTTTTAAAAAATATATATTACATTTTCACAAAGGCGTTTCTAATTTATACATCTTTGTAAGTTGATAGATGATTAACAATAGTACATTATGTAGCAAGGACGCGAAATTGATCATTCAAGGCGAGGGTGAGCTTTGGTGCTGAGGGTAGCGAGGCTGCTAGTCATACGAGCGAGGATGGTACATTCGCATTTCGCGGTGTATATGCTATTTTCTCGTCTAAAGGCCACTGAATTCGAATTTACATTAAATTTTGTTATAATAAATAAATACATATACATACATAATGTGTGTATATGTATACTATATACAATATATGAAAAAGAGGAAAAAAGTGGTGTGATTAGGATGAGAGGGAATGGGAGAGTGATGAATTATTTTATCCGTTTCTATATTTTTGTTTTGATATTTTAGTAAAGTAAAACAAAATTTGATTCGTTTATTTCTGTTGTATGATATTTATATTTATTTTGCATTTGCTAACTCCACATTTTCAGCTTCAGAGAAACGGTCTGGCACAATGAAATCCGCTGATCTGTTTGTAACATTTTCCACATTTGGCGTTGCAAAATTATTTGTAGAATCTATCACATTCATTTTTAACAGTAAAAGAAACATTATTAGTGGTTTCCATGACATACACTGAACCTAACTGCTGCTAATATCGATACCATTGAAATGCACTGGCAGAGACAGTGAAGAAGAGAGAAGTAGTGTATGTTATTGTTTTGAACTCAGACAAATCTACATGGGGAAATCTATAATCACGAATTTATAAACATTAATGGATATACATATTTCTTTAGAACTTCTTTAGATTTCGCGTTGTCGGCCTTACATTCAATATTTCGAGGCCTCGATACAGGACGCGAAAGTTCATTTCGCGGTCTGAGGACAAGAAATACATTTTATTTTTAAATGCCATGGATATTATCGTAATTAATTTCGCGAAAAACATAGAAACATCAAGTATCGCATATATTAAGAAAAGACCGTAATGGATTAAATTTTTTCAAGACATTGAATAATGTTGATTTTAATCATCATGTTATTTTATTTAATAAAACAATTAGAACTATAATTTCTAGTAAACAAAATATATTAAAAAAAATATGTATTAGAAAATCAAAAGTAAATCTAAACAATCATTTACAATTGATAAAAATGTCTAACAGCAATATTGTTGAGTTACTGAAATCAACGAAATAACGTAATATTTGTGAGAATTACAATAAATGCTCATTAATTTCAAAGTATCGCTGATATTGTTAATCGAACTTCCTGCACCGATAAGAAATCAATGGAAATTTCATAGATGAAAAGTTGAACATAATAAAATTGTAAATATTAGTCATTTTCCAAAATATATTTATCCAAAAGGGAGAAGAGAATTACACATTGTGAATGAATTTTAAATGGAAATCGTTTAAGCCGACATAATGCATGTCGCGTTTCCCTTCAAGATAATCCAGCAACAGGTCTGTAAAATTTGCTGCGTCAATTTGCACAGAATTAGTTGAAGGTTTAGTACATGGCGTATACATTAGATAAAGGCGCTTTGATAAAATCCCGCGTGTCTCTTATGATTAGGAATAACTACGCGTTAAAGTCATTAAGGCGCGATTGCACTGAGGTCTGCCCACATTACTAATTGCGATAGTTTTAAGCTTACTTAAAGACACGCTAACAATTGGTTTTCACGTCCACAGGCCACAGAACGTTCCATCAAGAACCTAGACGGAGCCACGACTGCGGATCTTGCCGAAATCGAACAAATAGTGAAAGAGAGAATGGTGAGTCAACATTTGACAATATTCCATTATTAAGAAAACGTCTTGATTGTTTATTCTATAAGTGAACGTGCAGTAGTGTTGACAAAGCAGATCACGTGATAACTTCCGGTTTCGATGGGTTTCAAAATATTTGTGAAGTGTTATAATATTCGGTCTCGGAAAATTAGTCAAAAGGTATGTTTGAACATTATAGTTCGAATTCTTAATATTGAACAGTGTGAAAATTAAAAAATTTTAATTAAAAACTATTAGATCACTAACGAATTCAGCTTCTAAAACTGGAAACTCGTAAATAAAAACAATTTCAAGTGGAAAACCTAACGTTTAGTTATTTGATCGAAATATTTGATTCAATTTTATTTTCGTAAAGAGACATTGTTTGATACTTTGAAATATGAACAATATCTTTGAAAATATTCGCAAGCGATAAAGACGGTGCAAAAATGGATCTCAAACCACAAAATGTTCACTTTTTCACGTCTTTAATGCATGTAATTTAGTGTAATAATAATTTTTTGGAAATTTATTTCTTTTATGGGTATATTTTAAGTTAGATGATAATTTGTGGAAGCTAGATGTCATCATCCTCATTCTACCTTATATGAATCTTGAGTTCGCCACAAAAATCGACTGCCAGGAAAATCGATGCCTTACTATTGATTCTTTAATTTATTTAATAATTGTTCATGGATCTTTACGTTTTTTAGTTCTGTCAAATAATTGTGTAACCGTAAAGAAAGCTTTCGTTATATAAAGTTGGTCACGTTGTTGTTTGTTATATTAATCTTTTATATATTTAATACAGTATTTAAAATATAAAAATTGATAATTTAGATAAATTTGTGTTTTGTTGTTGGTTGGTATATTGTTTTCTCAATTGAAATCGATACTTGACACAGTGAATCACCTACTGGATTACATTTTAGTTAATGGTGATGCATGATTATATTATTTTTTTCTTAATAACTATTAATATAAGATAATACAACGGTTTAATAGAGTCAAACTGTTTTTTAATAATGACGATATAATGAAGTATTTTTAACAAACATTTAATAATTTTGTAACATTTATTGATTTGACATAATGTAAAAACTAATTCATAAAGGTGTTAAACTTAATATTTTTCCTCACTAGTTCTAAAGTAGTGTTGTTCCTATTCAGATTTTTTTTTTCTTATTAAATCTTACCTAGTCTAGTTTGATAGTTTCGATTGGCGAAATTATGATTAGACTTTTCTATATAAAATATTCATTTATATATTTAAAACATAAAATAAACTTTAGACTTCCTGAGTAATAATTAATTATTGATGTCAGTCATATTTTATTCTGGAAATTTCGAACCATAGGTACTTACATTTATTTGTGTAATGCACTAACCGTTATCATAAAAACTATTAGGAACGCAATAATTAACGATAATCTGGATGATGATAAGATAAAGCTGAATTAGAAATGATGTCAGAGTTTTCTCGAACTATAAAGTCTTCTTAAGAATTGCTTTTGAAGTTGGTTAACGAATTTTGGATTAAAATGTGTTATTAATATATAAGATGACAGATTTGTGCCCCCAAATAATACCGATATATCACCGGAATATCTGCCGAATGGAATGTAATATTCGCGAGATATGTCATGGGTGTATCGTAATATCCTTGGGGATCTCACGGAAGGAATGACAATAACATGGTGTATAGCTTGAGTATACCAAAGTATTTGTTGATTCTCTACTACCTCGTACATAAGCAATTGAATTTAAGGGAATACCGTCCTACATAGGTATTCATTATAAATATATTAGGAATTGCAACTGACAATATTATACTCAGTTGCAAATGTGGAGAATGGAAACAATAAAAAATGTTTTTATTAATGAATATGCAATTCAATATTATTGGATATCTTAAAAATACACGCATGTCCAGTTAGTTTACTTATTTAATACCTAAATGAAACAATAATAAATTAATAATGCATTAAGAAATAGTAAAAATAAAATAATTTTAATCTTATTGAAATACAAACTCAAAATAATGACGATTTCGCATTTAAAAATAAACTACAAGAAATAATTAATATGAGCGACTTTGTGCTCTACATTTCTTTTTGAAAAGGCGTAAATCAATTTGTTTATTATCAATAAATCTGAACCACCAATTAATTACATTACAGATTCAGCCGGACGAAATATAAAACAAATTGAAGGTTGTAATCAAATCAATATTCAAGTAACTTGAAAAATACGTCCATACAGCATTAGTAATATTGAGATATTTTTATTTTGCCGTCATTATATAAATAAAATAGTTATTTATAAGAGGAAAACATCATTCTGCATTGAAAATTGCATTTAAAATATAAAAAATGAAGTCTTTTGCTGGTATTTTATTTTTAATTTCAATATTTGTAATAGTACACAATTAGAATTCTTATAGACACGATACTACTGATAGGATACTACTGATAGGGCTGTAGGTATTTATCTATATGCATATCAAACTCGATACATGTACCCTTATCTTTACTGATGCTTTTTCTGGAAACAGCGGTATCGATTGATTTGTGCCGGTAGTTTTGCGATTTTATCTATCTAACCATTCCAACTAGCAAAACTTTTTCGGTGGCGAGGAAAATCAATTGGAGTTCAATGCAAATAAAGCGAACAGTTTATTTGAATTATTAAACATACGTCAATATTTATTCATGCGTGTTCCTTTGTCACATATTTTTTAATCTTTTCGTAAGAATTCATTAAGTATATACTTAATTTTGAGCTTCGTAAATACTAAATCGTTAAAGTAACTAGTAATTACAAATAGCCGTAACTTGGCGAAGGAAAATCATAATTGCAGAGAAAAAAGATGATCCTACTGAAGAAAACCTATATAATATACATATCCTCAAAAATAGCCAAAGACGTTTCTTCGGTACCGGATTCGGATTCAAAACCTTCGGAAATGATCATCCACTTTCATAACTTGAATTCTTATTTTTTTAAACATAATTTTCACTCCTGATTACTAAAGTAGTTTACAATTTAAAAAAATGTACAAAATATAAATCAATAATAATGTAATTTTTTTGTACAGGAACAACACTCGGAAAATCGCGAAAGACAAAGCACCCAGGGGCGTACCCCAGTGCGAACGTCAACAGCGACGGACTCCCCGACGATCACGTCGACATCCCTCGAGGATGAATATGCAGGGGAAAGTGCATCATTCTCGGAGAAAGTGGAAGATCCAGAAGCTGCGGCGATCAGGAAGCGGCAATTTGTCATTAGAGAATTGGTGCAGACTGAGAGTGACTACGTAAACGACCTCCGGCAAGTCGTCGAAGGTTACATGGCACTCATGCGTGATCCAGACAGCGACATTCCTTTGCCAGAAGATCTTCGTGGAGGAAAAGACAAAATGATTTTCGGCAATATCGAGTCTATGTACGAGTGGCACAGGGAGTAAGTTGACATATATATTCTGCTTTTCAAATATTTGTTTCGGAAATTACCATTATATAGACTTATTCCATTGGTCACCTTAACAATTGCATTTAATTGTTGATAGTACTATTTACCCGCCGTAGCACAGTTGTACTAAATTTAATTCTTAGGAGTATGACTAATAATTAATTTAGGGCCCTTTATGAAAGCCATTTTCGTTATTATTTTAACTTCAGTTTAACTAGCATCAATAAAAAAAGATTGCGCGTACACTGGCAAAACGTAAGTCTTCTAAACGTCTCTTTTGGCGACAATGTCCTGAAAATATAGTTGGTCATCGACTTGAATAATCTTTGTAATCTGAATCTGAAATATCTGCTACATATGATGGATACTGTATCTGCATTTAAAACATTTTTATTAATTTGAGATCTTTTTATGATGTGACTATTGGACGTGAATTTTAATTTAGGTTATGTGTCGAGTACCTTCAGACTGCCATTACAGAAATCTTTAGTATATCAATATAATTCGCTTTGATGTCTTTCTTTAAGGCAAAAACATCTGATAAATTAGGTAAAACATCTCAAATTAAGACACGCATGATTGCAATATAACAAACCGTACGCATCTTTCCTGGTAATGGCAATCGGAAATTAAAATTAATCGATTAAGTTCTGTCCGCAAATCAATCTTGAAATGGCTAGAGCAACTCCCATACAAAGTGATAGTTAAATACGTTCGTAGTAGTCATTCAAGAATGTTACGCATGAAAGTGGTACTTAATTTATTACGGTGCTACTACGCATGTTCCCCGTTAAGCACGCGTGTAGGGCAATAGAGGACCTCTTCATGGCTTCGCATTCTGCATAAAGTTTATGTAATTTCGAAGCTACCTATGGGATTGTTGAAGTACATCAATTTGCATTGTTTTACAGAAACCAAAATGAAAGTTCAATAATTTTATGTTATTACATTAAATTTTATTAAATTAATCGTAATACGTAATAGAAATATTACTGGTCTCACAACTAAAACAGTATATTTTACGGAGTATAAGAATTTTATTAAAATCACTTAGTTAATGGATTTTTTAACATCGAGTGAACGTATTTATATCTGACTTTCAAATTTTTATTCTTAAAATCGTACGCTCCTCATATTGCGCAAATTACAAGTTATTGATCTATTTTTAACTATTACGCGTTAAATCATAATCTTATTAAAGAGACTATCCTAAAAAAGTAAAAAAATGGACAGGGGTACGAAAATTAGTAATTTCCGTTGACAGAGAATTGTCTTGTGAGAGCGAATTGTCAATTTCTCTAGCAATTTCGACATTTTGTATCCCAGTGGTTGTAGAGTTACGTAACTTTATCACACTTTAGAAAGAAGTACTTTTAAGGCCTCTATGAGTTTCTGCATCGCAAAATAAAACGACAAGAAAGGAGGAATATGTGCAGTCCATTGAAATAAAAACAATCATCATTGAATGTTCAGAAATTGTAAATACATAGTGAATAAAATTAAGGACCAACACAATAATTTTACGGTTAAAGAAAGATTTATATTATAACAACTTAATCAAGTCAAAAGGGGATATAATACTTATCACTGTAATTTTTCTCGTTAAATACGATCTTGATTTTTCTTTGAACATAAATCAAATTCTTCAAAAAATAGAAAACTCGAAATAAAAGTTTGTTTTATTGTTTACTTATGTTATGAACAACAAATAATTAAGAGGATAAAAATCGCAAATTTTTGTCCAAATCCAGGATGCAAAACTTTTTAGTTTATCACCCTCTGTAGGATTAATATGTCAGGAATAATAAAAACCTGACAAATTAAGTATACTAGCTATGGTCCTGCGTATCAATTATAAATAATCGATTTCTTTTTCTGAAAAACATAACGTGTTTTATATTTAATTTTTGCAGCTGTTTCCTAAAAGCTTTAGAGCACTGCCTTGCGCGTCCCGAAGAGCTCGGTCCACTCTTCAAGCGTTACGAGAGAAAACTTCACATGTACGTTGTCTACTGTCAAAACAAGCCCGTCTCGGAATATATTGTCTCCGAATACATCGACACATACTTTGAGGTAAACCACACCGTCAAGTAATAAATAAAGAACGAATAAAGACAAATTTGTTTGTTTATCTGAATAATTTGTTATGTACTGTTAAAACTCGTTACTTCTGTTATACAATGTTTCCCATAAGAGCACAATTGTTTAATATACGTATATTATACGAAAATCAGGTTTAAAAATGGTATATGTACACGACATATACGTGTACGAAACGGTGGTATATAATACGTTTATTTGTAACATTTTAAATCCATATATATATAATACGTCTCGTTTAATGAATTTGTAGATATAATTTACATAAATAATATAAAGATTACATGAATTTAAAAGTAAATTGAGTTGTAATAATTCATTTTTACTAAACGTGTTATACGCGAACTTTTAGGCCCTATTATATTTTCTATGTATATGGATTTAAAACTTACAGAATAAACGTGTAGTTTACGTTTAAACAATGGCGAATTAATAGGGTTTGTAGACGGTAATTATATGTAAGTACAAACGTTTTTATCGTAATTTTATACTACGCGTGTATATCCTAATTAAACTTTTATTAAACAAGCCAGTTCTTATTGGGAGTTAAATGTACTAACGTGATTACCCAATGCCATTTTTGTTAAAATTGTAAACACCACGTGTGAATTTTTTTATTGTAGGAACTTAGGCAAAAGTTAGGCCATCGTCTTACATTGGGGGATCTACTTATAAAACCAGTGCAAAGGATCACAAAGTACCAGTTATTGTTGCGTGAGGCACTGAGACTCACGGAGCGAACACGGCGTTTGTCCGAAATCGAGGGTTTGCGGGCGGCAGCGCATGTAATGCGAGTCATTCCGAAAGCGGCAAACGACATGATGGACGTCGGAAGGCTGCAAGGCTTCGACGTTAGTTGACTTTTTATAATTTTCTTATTAATCTGAGTATCGTTAACGGTAAACTGTTCGGAAGACTCCTTCATTTTAAGAACGAACTAGCTGTTGTATTTTTGTTCCACCATTACGAATATGAAATGAAGCCGCCATCTTGAAAATACTTTCTTGACAAAAATTGTGAATTTTCTCATAACATGAGTGGTAAGCTCGTACATGCCCAGTTAAATTTAGGGCAATATAATAATGGCAGGTCCGGAGGGAATTGTTTAAACTCAAAAAAAAAGGTACGTTTTTGCGAGTTTTCAAAATGGCGGCTTCAATATATTTAACCATCAAATTTTTATATTCGTAATTTGGAGGGAAAGTACGTCGTAACAGTGTCTTTCGATATTTTGAAGAAAAAGATTTTTGAAGGGTTCACCAAGTGATCAGTAGGTTGTGTTATTAAAGAAAAGTAATAAAAGAGTTTTAAATGAAATTTGTAGGGTAAAATCACAGCACAGGGTAAATTATTACTTCACGGGCCACTGATGGTAACAGAGACAACTTCAGTGCCGAATCGTAGCAGGGAATTGCAAGTTTTCCTCTTCGAACAGAACATAATCTTCAGCGAAGCTGTTGGCAAAAAGACTCAATTTACCAATCCTGCCTACACTTACAAAGCTCATATCCAGGTAAAGCAGTTTCCTTGTATTTGTTTTTAATTTCATTTGATCGCATACATTCCCAACTTCCAGAAATGTTGAATAACTTGTATAAAATGAATTCCGCAAAAGCCTACTTCTGCATTATAATTTAGTAACTGATGATTTTAGAAAGTAACTTTTAAAACCTTCACAGATTTTCATATCTTTATATTATCTATAAAAATGTATTGCTTCTAAAACAAATTAAATTTCGTGCAATGACTGAAGCGTTGATAAATACATTCAATTTTTAAATAATTTTTAACATTCAAATTCGAGTTCAAGATTCAAATTAAGAACAAGAGATTGATATAATTTGGATGAATTTTCATTTTACCTTGTCTGGTACATGATCATCAGGATATTGTAAAAATTGAATGGTCAAAAATGATTTTTTTAAATCGATTAAGGTCAACAAAATGAGTCTGAATGAAATGCCCGATGAACCGGAGAAATTCGCAATCCATTCGACGGATCCTCGAAAGCCGGTGTTGGGCTTCACCTGCGCCGTCTTGGAAGAAAGCGGCCCGAAGCAGGAATGGGTCGAGACGATCACCGCCATTTTGCAGACGCAGCGCGACTTCCTCAAGGCAATACAGTCGCCGATCGCCTACCAAAAGGAACTTACCAAAGATCCACTGTAAGCGCTACTAACCCTGAAAAAAAGCAAAAGAAACTCTAACACAAAAAGCAGCTCTCACTTACCGACTCTAGTCTCTAACACTCGATCTGTGAATAGTCGTTCCGACATATTTTTGTATATTTTATATAAAGATACGAGCCATTTGCAAGCTAGACGACAGTAGTCGCCTCCCCTCCCTTTCTAACTATCTTTCTCTCTTTAACTCGATATCTTTGTCTAACCTCCCTGAAAATCCCCTTGTCGTGGAACAAAGAAAATGAAAAACGGTGTAAGGGCAAATTCGGCAGAAGCCGAAGTGTTGCGAACGAAACGTTCCCTTACGTTGTACAAAGATTCGTGTGTTGGGAACATTTTCGGTGTAGACTCGTATTTTTGATTTTTTACGATAAACTTTTGCCGGGATTTTTTGGTTAACGTATAGATAGAATTTTTAATTTATAATTTTCATTAGTGATTTATTTTTATTTACTCTGATTTGTTTCGTAGTTTGATTTTACTTTACTAAAAAGTAATTAGCAAGTTAAATGGAAAATTTTAATTTCGCACTACTAGATATTTTGGCGGTTATACCGCTATCGTTACACAGCGAGACTATTTGTGAAATATTTCGTAACGAGTGTTGACCTAACCTCAGAATGCGTACACTCAGTGCCCGCATGTTGAGAACGAATTTCGCCGCAACCCCTCTTTGCCTGGCTAGAGAATCCAGTTCCTATTCGTCCGCTATAATGTTAGCTTGTTCCAAATGTACTTCACTTTTAGAAATTAGGACGTTCGAAAAAAACGCTAAAGAATTAAAAGAAAGAAATGAATAAAATGATGCAAAGTAAGAAAGAAACTCGTACAAAATTCGAGAACGCAGCTCAGCTAGACGTTTTTCTCCCTGGAGCCTTCGAACGCGTTATCATCCGTTCCAATGTGCATAATATACATACGTGTATGTACACTGATATTAGACATATTGCTATGAACGTAACGCAAAATATATATAATTATATATAAATATTATATATATATATATATTATACATACGATGAGACAAGTGTGAAAGCTCCTCGACGAGAACGACAAATGCCAGATGTGAAACATAAACGAGGGGTTGCGCCTCGCCGATGACAGCTGTAACGATGAAAAATGTACGATATATTTATAGTAATTTTAATAACGTTTATAAACACGACGGTTGAAGGTGCTTTCGCGCATCGATGGTCTATGTACATAATGAAATACGTATTATTCAGAGAGGGAAAAAAAGAAACAAATCAATGCGAGCAAGAAAAAAAAATACTTATAATGGAACTCGTAAGCGTACACAATTTGTTTAGAATAAATCTTAAATTGACCAAGAAATCACCGTCGATTAATCGTCTCCTGTGTTTTAACCCTTTTTGTCAGATTATCGTTTTTTTGTCTCGTTGTTGGCTCGAAAAATGCACCGGCGAGATTAACGCCGTTTGTCCATTGCACTCCAAGCACCGATTTTAACGCTTTTTATCTTATGATTTAACGAGAACACAGTACCACGCGTACACTAATTCTAAGATGATTTTCTGATGCTTCAACTAACCAGGTGGCGGGCTAAGGGAAACGAGGACTTTAATTCTGTCTTGAGATTGAATGTTTTTCAGATTTTTCGATGTTTGTCATCCATTTTTTCCTAACAATGTGTGGTGTGGATTAATCTATTGCGTTTGCAGGGAATAGTAGTTTAAATACCCAATATTTTATGGAAAGATGTAACAACTGGAAACGCAAAAAGATTTTTGATGGTTTAAAATGTTTTATTAAATTTCCTTGTAAGATATGCCTGTAGAGACAGAATTAAGAGTCAGTATAATTCTTGGAGCGTACTGCTGAGCTCGAAAAATACGAGTGGTGCTGTGTTTGTCATTTACTTATAATTTGCTGGCATGCAGCCGCGGTACGACGCCAGAACCAATGACTCGAGCAGCCACGTCGATGCCGCCGATCCTGACCGTTTCCGGGGCAGCCAACAAGGAAAGGAACGAGAGCCCGAAGAAGGTCCAGCAGCCGGTGCAGCGTTCACGCACCGGTGGGGGTCTGGATTACACGGCGGACTCCCCGCGGACGCCGAGTCCGACCAAGAGCAGACTCAACTTCCTGGAGGGATTCCGGAATACGCTGAGGGCACGTTCCCCAGTGCGCATCAGTACCGTACCGGTGAGCAGTCGACAGAATCGAATCGAAATCCGATCTGGAGAATTTTGAAAGTGTGACGATCGATTGAGTTTTTTTTTGTTGGTTTACATATTTGTGATTGAAATTTTGTTAATATTGTCATTGCAGCAGGGGGACTCTTCCGCTTCTTCGTTTTCCTCTTGATGCCTGTCTCTAACCGCTCTCTATTGCCTTGCCTTGTGTCGTGGCAGCGACAAGCCTCCGTACTTTTATGCCTAAGAGTTGGACGGAGGCTATTCCGCTGCCCGCCGGTCAGCGACGATGGTGGCGGTCTTACAAGGGGCATTCTAACCTCCCTAAGGCATATTTAAGCGATATAAATAAAAATCATCTTGCGTAGAACTATCGAATGGTTGCGCAAAACTTGGGAGCGGCACGACTATGCGCGCGTACCTTTTTTCTACTTTTTTTTTCTACTCTATCAAACTAACCGAGCACGATGAACAGGGCGCAGAGCCTGAAAATCTATGTTTCATCGCTATTGACGTTTTTACCGCTGCTGTTTAACAACTACTTCTACCGCTACTCTCTTATTACTATATAGTAGGTTGCTAGTTATATTTCTGCGAAACTCATGGGTAAAAGATCTCATTCACTCAACTGGTGCTGGACGGAATAAAGAAGCATGTTCTATCGACGCATGAGACACGGAGCATGTTGACTACCTTCTATGGTCTCTAGGGACACTTGGTTAAACGACTAACTGGTGAGAGTGATTACAATACGGATGGTACCAAGGCTCGGTAAATTATTTTTTACTTTTTCAGTTTTTTAACCTTTTAACTTTTTATATTAGACGTATTATCGTTTATTTCATGTAATGATTTTTAAAAAATGTTACCTAGCCTTGGAAGATAGCAGGGATCGGACGTATGTAATAAATAATCATTCAGAAACGAAGTTCTAGTCGAATTTTATTTTATGACAGCCATAATAAAATTGAGCGTACTTGCTGCACATGGCAATAGGGACCATTTTCATTTCATACCAGCTGATAAAAATGTAATTTCTTTTTTACTAACAGACTAACTATTTATATACATTTTTTGTCCAAAAATCTAAAGAAAACTCATAAAATTACAATTTTTACTATTTTTACTACTAACCATTTAAAACATACGGCGAACCAGTGGCGATATCGGTGCCAATTTCATGTCTTTCAAACAGACAAGGACAATTTTTGCTTCCATTTCAATCAAGTATATCGTGTCGAAATCGAATTGAGAAAAATTGAAAGGAACATATATTACAAATTTCAATGTTGCTTTTTAAAATTCCGAGGTAAAAATTGAGTTTCAGTTGTCCAAAAATCCAATATGGCGCTAAACAAGAAATAAATTGCGAAAAAGTTGAGAAATATTTATTCTTATCAATTGTTTGTGAGTTTAGAATATTGCATCGACCTCAAAATGGCGTCCTGAATGAAAATTTCTTCGAAATTTACGATACTCGACTTTTTACAAAAATTATGAATGAAAAAAGATGTTTTTTAATATTTTGAGAAATTTTTAACTATCTTTTCATCTACAAATTCTGAAAACAATGAATACATTTCAATAGGGTAATAAAATAAATTTGATTTCAATTTAAATTAAACTAAATTCGTTATTGAAATATGATTTTTAATTCTATCTAGCAGAAAATTGACAATTTAGTTGCGGCAATGTTACAATATTTTAAATCCGTTTTTCCTATATATTTATCATAAAATTTTTAGGTTAGGCTACCTCCGAAATCATAGTAAAAAATATTGATCTGAGTTTGTCAGTCTGAGTAATTTGAATTTTTGAAACGCCATATTGGATCATTTTGGTTCTGTGCAGCACCCCAGCTTCCTGGTGAGCGAATAAGAACTCAATCGTCAAATATTCGAACGAAATGAGATATTTTAATAACAGAATGCTTCCTTACTGCAAGTGGATGACAAAATCTCAATATTTTTGTCATCAAGAAACCAAGACCAAGAAACCTAGAAAGGAAAAATTGCAAAAAATTAATTTTATTCGATATTTCTTTCATGAAGTAACAACTAAGTAATTGAATTGATTTCTAAATAATTCAATTAAAAAATAAAATGAATATCATTAGTTGAAAATAATATAAACATAGCATTAATATATTATAAAGTAGCGAATTAAATTGTATTAAATATTGACAAAACTAATAGCAAATGAAAAATAATTGAAGTCAGTTGAAAGTACTTCACCAATGTAAACGTTGATTGACTGTTCACATCGATTGGTAAATATTTATATTTAATTAATTAAGGCATTTCAATTTATTAATTAATACAATTTTGAAAAAAAAGGAAAATTTTAAAATTTCGTATTTTGCAGAAATTAATTAAGATTAGCATTTTATAAATTAACTAATTTTAATGCAATTTAGTTGATAAACATTATTGATTTCGATTTTGTATTTGGTAAAAACAATTAAATGACTTTAAAATCGTAATATTAATTATGTATAATGAAATTCAATTCCAGTACTATGCAATTTTGACGAACCATTTGTAAATGGAGGTTAGTCCGACAATATTCGATACCCACCAATTGACGAACATCAGATTTAAAATTTTACCATTTATCAATTAAACTGCATTCAAGCCGAGAAATTCAAATAAAAGACACTTAACAAATAATAAATTAGAATTTTAGCCGTTACATTGAATTAATGTTTTATTGAAAATCATTCCAAACGCTCCGCGTAAATTAAATTTAATTGACAAATAGTAGAACAGGTTTATTCATTTATTTAATTCAAATTAATTCAGAATGAATAGTTTAATTCGCGTTGATTCGTTAAATTCATTTGTGTGATTTCATTTTTTGATCAGAATCGAGACAAGTGAATTAATTTCTATAAATTATTTTTTACTGAGAAATAAGTAGAGAAATAAGGATCAAACTGTATTCATTATTTCTGTTCAGTCTTCATCGTAATAAATGTCTTAGTTATTTTAATATAATTTATAATAATTAGCATTAAACAAAATTATCAGAGATGTTAAACACGATAAGTAGCGCTCAAAATCGTATAACATGAACTAAAAAATTGTATCCTATAATTAATAATATATCTAGTATATTCAGATTGCAAGTAATTTTTATTTAGGTTTTCATTAAAAAAAAAAGTAGATTTAAAAAATTATATTTCATAATTGTTCGTTGAAAGGATTCAACAAGATCCGTTTTGCTCAGTTTTGTCGCTAATTTTAGCGACAAATATTAAATACTTGATTAGTGTTTGGAGATTGCAAATGCTATAACAATAATTGTTCAATTGTTTTATATTGAATGACAGTTTTATTACATTTTAATTAGAAGATTTGAACAGTATTAGTAAAATATTCAGTTTTCTCTTCAACAATATCACTAGCAATAAATTACTAATAATTTCCTGTTCCAAACATTCATTATAAATGTACGAAATTAATCGGTAATACATTTTTCGTTATTCCAATCCGTTTCATTATTTTAACAATTTATTAACAATTAAAAATCTTTTTTTAAACATGTTGATATCGAAAATGAAACAGGATCGAGCGAAATAAGTTTTTTGCAGAGTAAAAACTTTTCTTTAAAAAGTAACTGGGAACCCCTAAGTTAAGAACTGGGTCATCAAGGAAGATGAAAGTTTTATTTCTTATCACTGCTCTTCATAAGGTTTTGTTGAGAATTATCTGCTCTCAAAAGTGTTCAAGTAATTTGTATTTTGTTCTCAATATTAAAGAGATAGTACTTGTTATTTTCTAATATTTATAAATTACGTACAAAGTCAAAATTAACATTTAAAAAGTAGCCAGTAGCGGATACCTTTTTGACGATCCAAACTAAAGTAGGTCAACATAACAAAATAACTAAGGTAACTAAGGTAGTTACTTGTTTTGTTTGATCCGTTAATTATTAAAATTGCAATATTTTCTTTCTGGTCATTTGTTTTAACGAAACTCCATTTGTGGAAGTATGAAGTAAGATAAAAATGTACCATTCATTAAAATTATTTAAAAATAAAAACTAACCTACAAAATATACTAAGACCTACTCATGTTCATTGCTATTAATTGTTGCAAATTTCATGCTTCTGGTTGGGATCATTTCATAACATCGACCACTTATATTTATAGTTTTCTTAGATTTTTGCTGCAACGACATAACTAATTAAGTATCTTTATCAAATGTCGGGATAGTTCCTATAATTATTGCAGCAATAATGATACACGCATTTGCAGATTAATCGCATTTGATTAATATTTGACAATGCGAACCGATCCCTGTTAGCGATGGATCGAATTTTCAAAAATGAATTTCTTAAGATTATAAAATTCCTAGGTGGCTCCCGGAGCTCGAGTGAAACTCACAGCTGATTGGGGTGCCCTGCGCGCCGGTGAAGAGCTTATTGTACTACGCTTGGACGGTAACGGTCTTATCGTTTCACCAACTGACAATACCAAGCAGGAATCCTGGATTCCCGCAAGTCTCATTCCGAATTCAGCAGTCAGTCGAGCATGGTCTTTCCGGCCGCGAAAACAAAATTCTGAAAAGTGTCCAATTACCGAGCATAAGTCTGCAAATGATATATTAGCCAAGGGTCCACCGTGTCTCACCAGTGCTCCATCCCCAATCAGAGCAAATGCTGGGGAAGTGGCCAGAATGGCAATACAAGCTTCACAAGCTGAAGGAGCTACTGTCGTGTGGAGAAGAGACGGTGCCGATAGGGACATCGAAGAAGACGATAGACACAAACTTCATCAAAGTGCCGGATTTTTCTACTTGGAGATCCTCAGGTGCAGGCCTTTGGATTGCGGAGTGTATTGCTGCACAATCAAGTGTGAAGGTGGAACTTGTTCAGCAAGAGTTCAACTAAATATTAATGGTGAGTTACAATTATTACAAAAATATAATAATACGTAGACAAATAATTGCCAATATGTCCTAAACTGTACGCTAGTCCGAAGTTACTTCTTTTTATGATAGATATTAAAACGGCTTCAAGGGCTTTTACTCTTGAAGAACTTATTCTTTCGTGCAGTACATCGATCTGTCATGCATTTTTCCAGGTCGATTACCCACTATGAAAGTGTATTTACAGTTATTAGTTTGAATTTTTGCAATAACTGATTGTCATTATTTAATTGTTTTCCTCATTCAGTCTCTCAATGTAGACTTGAAATAAAACAAATCAGTTTTAAAATCATCCGACATATTACCGAACCTATTGTAATATTTTTAAATCAGACATAAAATTTTTTTAAGGTAATAAGTTTCAAACGAACCTAACCACGTTTTTCAATGTTTTTATTACGCGCACTTCACCTAGTAGACAAATAATTAGAATCTGGGCATTAAATACTATTTTTGAGGTCGTTACACATGAATCTTATTCATATTTATTAACAATTAAAATGGCGGATTCTACTTGACTGATAAAACATTGCAAACGTTTTAAATCGTCACAAAAATAGCTATTTGTAAGTTTTGGTGGTGTTTGAAAACGTATCTGGCCTTATCTTTTGTTTAAATTCAAGATGGCAAACACAATATTGCGGATTAAAACTTTGAAACTTAACCTCATTCGGACTTACAGCCCCTTTTATCACTAATAATCCGATATTTCGAATTTTGTAACTCTGAAACCAAATTCGTCATATTCAATGATTTTTTGAAAATGTTCGATTTGCATTCAGCAACCTACTAAACCAGCAAATTATATTGGACTTTTGTACATTGAATACCAGATTTATATTCAGCAACCCCAAATGGAAGTGTTATTATATTATGTTATTTTGTTTAGGAATAGTTTGTTTTTTCGAGGATTGAGGAATATTTGCAATTTTTATCCGTTACATATTTTTTGATCTTTAAACAATGAATTTCAAGTGTCATTAGTATGGGTTTATTATCAAATATCTTCACTAAAGAAATATTTCTAAACAGATCAGATTTTTTCCTCTGTTGATTTATTACAACTATAAAGAATTACGTATTAAACAAATATTATTTTGCTTCGGCAGTATGTCTTTTAAACAGAAAAGGCAAAAAAAATAGAACGTTGATTGTTGACTTTGTTACTATGACTAAAAGCGTTAAGGGGGATATACATGTAAACGGTAAAAACTGACGTCTTTTTCGTGATGTTTTTTAAACGAAAGAAACAAACGATTATCGCGGTACTGTGGGCATATTTGAAAGTGGCATCGAAGATGTTACGGAAATTGTTTCATGTAAAAATGTTTGAAAATAGCGGACTTATCGAGTATTTGCCGAAGCGTTTCGATTTTCCAGTTTCCCGGTTTCAGACAAGATGGAGCTCGTAATTCGTGTCAAAACCAAAATTTTGTTGTTGTTATTATATAGGTTTATTTTCTATGTGAACCCAAAAAACCAGAAGACATTATGAAATAAAAAATGTTATTCCCCCGTCCTTCCCTTTCCCGCTCAATAGTAAAAAAGATAAATATGTAGGTTGACATAGAAGAGAATTTAATACTGACGCGAATACAATTATTTAAACCATTTCGATATGTTTTATATTTTTTTAAATCTTGTTTGTAATCAAGAAAAACCGAAAAAACTAAAAGTATAGAAAAATATATTTAAAGTTATCGCTTTACTTTCGAAGCCGTTTTTAGTTCTTCGTTTACATGCTCCATTTGCGGCACTTAGAGTTCGAATTACGATTTAAAGTTTTCGCATCATATTTTCCAGACGATGAACTATTTTTTAAAAACAAAAAATTCGATGTATATCCCCCCTTAACTTCTGGTACATAAATATAGGATACAGCTCAAGCGTACCGCTTCAATTGGACCTGATATATTTTTTTTAAGCAATTTAAATCGTATATCGTTTTATGAATTTTTGGAACAACACAAAAATTATATTCATACCTACAAATTTCTAATTGGGTTTTACAGGTGGGATAGGAACGACGTGGGCCCGTGTATTAGATTCTACTAGAATCGAGGTGGATTGGGAGAGCAAAGACTTGGGAAAGTGCGACGTCGAGTACCGTTCAATGCCATCTACCAACTGGACATTAGCACTCGAGGACATCGAATGTCCCCCAGTCGTATTGGACCTTCTCCCAGGAGCATCGTATAGTTTCCGCGTTGTCGCGAAAAATGGAAACGTGACGTCTGCCTCTCCTATTGTCAACCTTCCTCTGGGAGATGGAACTGCTTGGGAGGCTGAACAGTTTGTAGCAAGGTACTTGGAGCTGGATGAACTCGGAAAGGGCAGATATTCCGTTGTTCGTCGTGCTAGAGATCGAGGTACCGGCCAGGAGGTCGCTTTGAAACAAACTCCACGACAGAAACAGTCCAGGTCCTTGACGCGTGCCGAGTATGATTTGCTGGCGTCAACTCATCACGGAAACATTGTCCGAGCATTTGCACTTTTCGAAAATGCCCCGCAGCTGGGAGTTGACACGATCGTGTTAGAATTGTGAGTAGAGTTATTAAATCATTTTATTGACTTTAAACTTTAATTATGTAGCTATAACTTTTGTTTTCTTGGAAGGTCTTTCAAATCAAGTGATTAGAAACGGATATTTCAGTACTGATGTTTAACTTGTAATCAATTTGAGTGATATTTTCGTTTAGGATAGAATGTTATCTGTCGCCTTGCATCAGACGCCTGCTAACAAATTATAGTTAAGAACTAAACAAGTCAAGAATTTCAATCGCTAAATTCAGGCGTGGAATTTTCAATATTTATTTGCGGCTTGACTTGCTTTCCATTAGTTTATTACATTATTAGAGTAATAATAAATGCAGTAGAAAAGCAATAAAAAACACTTTTATTTTACAGAGTACGTGGACCGACACTTTTTTCGTACCTTAGTAAAAAGACTGATTATACGGAGAACAAGGCTAGTACGTACGCCAAACAGCTGTTGTCGGCCCTCCAGTGGCTGCACAGAAGGGACAAGTCTCATTTAGATTTGAAACCAGAGAACGTTTTGGTAGACCAGGATACCGGAGTCGTGAAACTCATAGATTTGGGCGAGTCCGTCCGAGGTCCGGTCGAGGAAGTCGTACCTCCTGCAGATTTAGAATTCGCGCCACCGGAATCCGTCCTCGGAAGGCCAGTCGGCACGTACACCGACATTTGGGCTGCCGGTGTTTTCATTTATGTACTTTTAAGGTAAATAGATTTTGTCATTGTAAATCAGTTTTAAATTAGTTGATAATATTTTTTATTTTCTATTTTTAAATCGGTACAATTAATAGTGAGTTCTGAATTATTTTCAACAAATATTTAACTGACACAAATTGTTTCCAGTGGTCTTTCCCCCTTCTTGGATGACTCCATCGAAGAAACGACGACGAATATTCTTAAATGCGATTTTTGCTTTCCGGACGAGTACTTCGAGGCAGTATCGAACGAAGCAAAGGATCTTCTTAGTAGAATGCTGTGTTTAAGGAGCGAAGACCGGGCAAGTGCAGATTCGTCTTTGGCTTCGCCTTGGTTCAAGGTAATATAAAAGTTTATAATACGAAGGAATTATGTTTTTAAGTCCACTGGATAATTGATCTTTACATTTCAGGTTTCTAAAGGTGCTACGATACCTTCGACGAGAATGGCGGCGTTCACCGAGCGACGAGCGCACTGTTCGAAAACACATCGAGATCATCGCGATAGTTTTTATTCTTAAGCTTACGTATGAAAAGATAAGGCACTCTATTCATGACATGTTGATGATTTATAAAAAGAGATATATCTTGCATGTACATATCGAGACGAACATGAACAAAATAGACAAATAAGATTGTACTTTAAAGCGATGGACTTTTATTGTAACTTATTTATTTGTTTGTAAACAAAGTTCGTTTTTCAACATTATCGTTGAAATTGGTGTAATTTTCGAAGAATGTAACGAAGGATGTTAAGATATGTCATTTTTGATCCGTTCCCATTCAACGTACTCAGCACAGTGGTAGTACGCGCGCGTCTTCGACACACTTCGGCGACGATGTTTAAATTGGTGCCTCGTAGTCTGTACATACGATGATTTATATAAATTGATCGTACGGACCCAACTATACTTTAGCCTTTTCACGTTTTTTTTTAAACTTAATGTATTTCAACTTAAAATCTGTAAAAAAGCAAGAACATGTAAATATGAGTTTGTATACGAATATTTGTTAGATTGAAAATTGTGATTCAAATATATATAGATAGGTATATATATTTCAATAAACAAGCCTTTTATCTCGTAATTTTTTGTTTCATTTCACACCTGATTTCTCATGTACTCCATAATCGACAGCAGCTTTCTATGGGTTTATTCTCAAGATATATTTTGAAAGATTACAGATTTTCTTAACGAACGCATTTATTTCCGTAAGTATTCCATATTTTTAGCCCACTCAAATGGGTATTTAATTAGGAAGTAATACGCACCATTGTTGTAAAACAAATTTGAGTTCAAAAGTACATAATTAACACGGTTAATTGCCAGTTTAATGCCAAATGTTAAAATTTTCATAATTTCCACAAATTGAAATTAATCCGTATCGTATTTATTTATTAAATTACATATAAATGTTAAATATTTCTTGTTAGAAAAGAAAATTGTGCACTACAAACACTCGTGTTTGAGGTTAATTTTTGCCAATTCTGCACATAATCTTCCATTAGCTACTTAATTTTGCAGCTTTTTTATTAAAACCATGTAATGTAACGATCGTCCTTCAAAATCACACTGAGGAACGCATTTGATACCTGATTCGTTGACTAAAGGCAAGGAATAAGACAGGTAGAGAGTCAACTCAATGGGTTTTTTTATTTGAATGAATAATAGAGGTTTTATCACTGCTCTCTACTATAGTTCAACATATTCGCACAAGTTACATTCATATACAAGTTTTTTATTTCATACATCTCTGAAATGTGGCGTCATATGGAGACTAGTCGCGATAATGCAAGTAAATATCTTCGAACAAACCGAACGAATGTACACTAGTCCCTGTCCTAAGCTATACCACCCACAGTTAGTGTCTGTCCTAAGTAACAATACCTCTCCTTCCCCAACCAGATTGTCTCGCTGAGCCATATTCGCTTCGCGAAACTCACACACAGACGCACCCATTGCACGGATATAAACAAAGATACGGAAGTGGGAATAGGGAGGGGCTATAACTTTGGAAAATCGGCCGCCATTATGAAAGAACCGACAATATAACTTAGGATGGGGACTACTGACCGGCGTGAAGTTGGCTCGGAAGTATAAAATAGAGCAACAAACGACAACCTAAAAATTGTTACCAATTTGCTCCGTCCAAACAACTTAATTGTAAAAACTGCTTCCTTATACTTTTTTTGTAAATAAATAAAAACGATTTTTCAACAAAATCATCGATAATTTTACATTCAATTGAAATTTTGTAATGTTTGAGTTGCGAAATTAAAGCTCTCAATTTGTCCCGTCCATTACGATCAATTATAATTTAAGAGCAATAATATTTTATTTAAAAAAAAAAAGAAAAACTATTTCTGGGTCTGCGGGACGAAATTCTTTGTGAAAACGTAGTAACTTTTTATTGCGCTAATATTTTTCTATAAATGAATGAGTGCTCAAAAAAATGCTCCGAATTTGCTCCGTCCAAAAAGGTCAAATTACACAGGCCTGCAAAATTCACTTTTTTTTTTTATATCAGAGTGATTTCCGGCGTATTTTTGTACGCTGAACACGAATTTGAGAAAAGTGGGGACAAAAACACCAAAAAACGTGTTTTTGGGTGTCTTTACCCCTAATTTTCTCAGAAGCCTGACGTGCAACAGATCTGAATTTGTGCTTAAATTAAAGCTTGATTCTTCCCCTACAAAAATCATATACGATAGTTTTGAAAAAAAAATTGGTTTTAACCTTGCTATTCGTAGTGACTATGATTAAAATGCAAATTATTTAACTACATTGAGCAAAGCTCATACAAACCACTACTTGACTGTTTTCGGGGTTGGTGTTTAAGAATCCAGTGTCGCTTTTATAAAATTCAAAATGGCTGATCCAAGATGGCGAACGTAAAAATAAAAAATTTAAATTAACCTCATGGAAATCAGTACTCGGGAGTTTTTTGAGTCGCTGATGACGAATCCAATGTTAGTTTCACAAAATTTAAAATAGCGAATCCAAAATGGCGGCCGCAAAATAAAAAAATATACTTAGGATCTTAAAATCACCACTTCATGGTTTTTTTTTGTTCGCCATTAGTAATATCAGCGGTTGTTCGATTTTGTTTGCATTTTCATCGTAATCACTAGAAATAGCAAGGTTAAAACCATTTTTTTTCAAAACTATGACATTTTTTTTAAAACTATCTTATGATTTTTGTAGGGGAAGAACCAAGCTTTAATTTAAGCACAAATTCAAGCCTGTACCACGTCAGGTTTCAGAGAAAATTAGGGGTAAAAAAAACACTAAAAACGCGTTTTATGGTGTCTTTACCCCCACTTTTCTCAAAATCATGACGTGATTCATTAGGGGTAAAGACACCCAAAAACGCGTTTTTTGTTGTTTTTGTCCCCACTTTTCTCAGATTCGTGTTCAGTGCACAAAAATGCGCCGAAAATCACTCTGATATTAAAAAAAAAAATCTGTGCAGACCTGTGTTATATACTTAAAAACTGGCGTATTATTATTTAATTTAAAAAAAAAATATTTTTTATCAAAATTGGGGGATTTCTTGCGCATGCACCACACGGTACTTTGGTAGCTACGGGGATATCTTGTAAAGTGTCACTACCAAGATACCGTGTGGCGCATGCGCAAAAAAATTCCCCAGTTTTGATCAAAAATAAATTTTTTGGATGTAAAATTATCGACGATTTTGTTGAAAAATCGTTTTTATTTATTTACAAAAAAAAGTATAAGGGAGCATTTTTTACAATTAAGTTGTTGGACGGAGCAAATTGGGAGCAATTATTTAAGCTGTCATTGTTGCTCTATTTTATACTTCCGGGCCAACTTCACGCCGCACAGTAGATCGAAGCATACGGAAGACGAGACATTGGGGATTTATAAGGAGATCGCAAGATATATTTCATAATCAACACAAGTTTTCATGGTCGCTGAACATGAATCTGCTGTCAAATTGACATTCCGACAATTGACATCTGCCAATTTCGCTGCCAAGTTCTAAAAAATTCTACTATGACGATAAAAGTATACAAATCCAATGTCTTTTCGGTTTTTGATCATTAATCTGTCACTGAGTTATACATTTGATAATTGACAGCTGTCTATTTCGATGCCAAGCCCAAAAAAATGCTTATTTGTCGATAAAAGTATAGGCAACCAAGGTGTTTTTTGTTTTTGATCATTAAATTGTCATTAAAGCGTTGACGTAAAATATATTTTTGTGATGTTTACATAACTCACGGGTTTCACATAGTTTTTGGTCATAGTTTGAGCCGAGAAGTTCTTCATAGTTACAACACAGTAATTTACTAAAAAAACTTTTTCCGCTTTTGTAGGCTCTCATAGTAGAGCGTTTTCGCGACCGCAGCTCCGACGATCTTGTCAATGGTAAGACATCTAACTTATAAATACTAATTATAAATAAAATATATAATCTCTGGTAGAAATGAAAACATTTTTTGTACAATTCTTGTATAACATTCTTATTTACCATGTTAGAGTTATAGGGAAACTGGACAGTGTAAGAAAATGGATCTACAAGGGATTCTGTGTATTATTTTTAATTCATCATTTTAGTGACCGTTATGGCTGCTGTCGCGAAAACGTGATATCCAGGAATGAATTTTAAATTCATAAAAAATATATAAAACACAGGAAAGCCACAATTGCATTCATTATCCGCCATTTTGAAATTTTTAAAACTGACTTCAAATTCGAAATCAGCGACCCCGAAAACGTTATTATAATAATTGTCGTTAAAAACCGTTCATATGAAAAATGTATGCTGCAATAAGATAGCAAATATTATGGAATCGGGCGAATAAAATAATAATTAAAAAAATCAAATTTCTCAAAATGGGGCAATTTGGGGCAAATGGCTCTTGCGTATGTTGCTAGCTGGATATATGCAGAAGACATTCCAATGCGTAGAATCTTGGGGGTTTTTGGGGGATTTATGAAAAACATATTTGAATGTTCATTTTCACATTTTCTCGTTTGTTTTTAATCTTTAGGGTACAGCTATGAAAAATAATAATTTTTTTATCTATTATAGCGTAATGTTGATTATATATATATCTAATGATAAAATATAAAAATCTGTAACATGTACAATATTTAATGGTGTTAAATATAGCTTCAAATGTTGGACTGATATTACGTACTTTTCAAAGTATTCACACGACATTAGGTTTGAGCGTTGAAAACAAATTATTATACGTCACTATTAATTAAAATAACATTGCATTTAATACAATGATTAATAAACAATCGATTACCACGAAATTTACATAATTTTACGATTTTTTTTTGTAACCCTATGTCCCGGCTTTTACATTGCTTCGATCCACTGTGCGCCGGTGGACTACTGTACACCCAAGAGCAATTGTTTTTCGTGTACAGATACATAGGGGAAATTAAAGACAAAAGATATCGATAGGGAAACAATCGTTGCGCTTGGGCTTGGGTGTACAAATAATTTATATTTGTAATAGATTACTACGTTATCAATTGAGGACTTCAGAGTCCTCTTAAGAGGGTTAGTGCCCGACGGATAAAGTAGGAATTTTCATTAAAAACTGTAAATAATAAATGGTAAACCTTCGGAAAAGGCACCTCCTCCTAAAAAAATTTGTTTGTAACCTATTCCGACGTATTTTTGCCTCCTGATTACGAATATGACAACAAAAATTGCGGGTCGGACGTATTAAAGCCGCAATTTTGAAAAAAATAGCCAAAAAACGCGTTTTTTTTTTTAGTTTTTTGCATTTATTTTCAAAAATACGAATCTGACAGAAAAATATTTCAGGTAAAAGTTGTAGAGCGCAAAATTGTCGACAAAAAAGATTGTATACATTTTTTCCGTAATTGCAACAGTAAGCCCGTAAATAACGGTTGAAAGTTCCCATGATGCGTTTCTACCGGGTACTAGGTAGATATAATTCCCGAACCGATTGTGAATCTAGGGGGTGCTTGCGTGCTGGGGGGCTCCGCCCCCCAGACCCCCCTTTTATACTAACCTAACCTCCAACCACACTGGTGTGGGTGAGAATCAATACATGTGCTATGTGAATGGTCAGAGATTAGGTTTGTAGTAAATAACATACTAATGTAGCACGTGGGTTTGATAATCATCTCTGTGGTTGAGGTTTGGTTGGTATAAAAGGGGGGTCTGGGGGGCGGAGCCCCCCATTACACAAGCACCTCCTAGGTTCACGCATTGTACTGAAAATTCACAACACATACTACTTCCTTTTATTCGATAGGTAGCACTAAAGTATCCCTAGGTCCACGCATTGCCTTTGCAAATTTGCAGTTGATTATGCCCTTTCGAAAAATAATGCGTGAAACTAGGGACCAATCTCACGAGGATTCGACTGTATGGGTTTTGGTCCGCCATGGGTTTTTTATTTCCCCGATACCCTCCATAAATGGCGGGCATTCCCCTATCCGCCACCTGGGGAGGCGCTCGATGGGAGACCCTGTGCACTCGGTAGAAACCCATCATTAGAACTTTCAACTCTCATTTACGGGCTTACTGTTGCAATTACGGAAAAAATGTATAGAATCTTTTTTGTCGAGAATTTTCCGCTCTATAACTTTTATTTGAAACAATTTTTGATCATATGCGTATTTTTGAAAATAAAAGCAAAAAACTAAAAAAAAAACGCGATTTTTGGCTATTTTTTAAAAATAGCAGCTTTAATACGTCCGACTCGCAATTTTTGTTGTCATATTCGTAATCAGGAGGCAAAAATACGTCGGAATAGAGTAATTTAAATTTTTTTTGCGAGGAGGTGCCTTTTCCGAAGGTTTACCTAATAAATTACTGAAACGAATTTTCCAAATTCACACTCTATAAAAACAATTTTAATTACTACAGACGGTATCATAAAAAATGGCGAAGACATTAATTGAGAACTGATCCAGAATTTTCGGAAATAAGTGACTTAAATTATTTATGGTCAGTTCTCTTTTAATTAAAATTGTCCTTACAGAGCCCGACTTTGGAAAGTCGTTTTAGTAATTTATTATTTACTGTTTTTAATGAAAATTCCTACTTTATCCGTCGGGCACTTCAGAACCCCCTTAATCTTTTTGGATATTCCAACCTTTTATTATTTCTCTTTACGTATATTTTAAATTTGGCGGTGTAAATTAAATAATAACGAATATCCGCGAAGTTTTCCGATGTTGGTCGAAAATGACAATCTTTCTCTCTCCGGAATGGCGCTGTTCAAATCGGAAGGCATGTATGCATACCACGTATACACATGTGTATCTTCGCAGGGAAGGATAGTTTGTGTACATGTTGTATCATGAGCCTATGTTTCTACTGGTTTTCTACATCTCTATCCTATCCTCGGGCCGCTTAAGTCACATAAAGTACATACAAATATTTTGGTATTGATTTATATATAATATCGGTGGGACAGCCCTGAGAATTTTGGAATCTGGTTTGGAAAATTACAGTGTACATGTAATGCACGGGTGTTTTCGGCGCTAGTTGCATTCAGTCGTAGGTAGGAGAGACAGTCAGAGACAGTGGTTCCTTGGTACATATATCTATTTGTACCAGTGTAATCCATAGCGCATATACATTGTAAATGCATTTGGTATATCTCGCTTAGAAGGGTTAGGATATGGAGCGATACGGTACCGGTGGTAGCGGCGACGGGAAAAGTGACCGATTGATAGGAGGCCGTGGACGCGGCTGCAGACAACCTGAAAGGGAACCGTTGAGACGGCCACACGATGCAGCTTCAAAACTTACAGGTACAACACATTTTTAGTGTCGATGGCAATTCACCGCTCTTTTTAACAGGGCAATGTCTCAGATTTTTTTGGAAAACTTACTTTCCTGGTTAGAAGGCTTGCGTTAAAAACAATTGAAATTTTCATGATAACACGATTAAAGCAACGAATCTCCAATTGAATTCATTCCTTGACATGACCAAAAAGGTTTAATGCCGTAATTTGAAATTGGTTATAGTATAGTTGAATGAGAGCCATTTTCTATCGTTTTGAATGACATTAAAAGAGATTTCGTTTCAAAACGTCCTATGAGTTAGGAAAAATGAATTGATTGCAATGAAATATATCGGAATATAGATTTCATATTTTTAATACTATCTAATAATAGCCCATTATGAAGGCTTTTATCAAGAACGATTGAAAATGGGATGAAAAAGCGAATTTAATTGAAATTTTGTTACTGTAATACTATTTTCATTACAATTGTAATCATTCTTAATACACGCCTTCTTCCTGGGTTCTTAATTGACATGTATGACAATTGCAATGGCATTAATAACAGCAATAATATATTAAATACTTAAAAAGTGCATCTCTTTCAGCAAGTCGAGTTCAGTGACTCCTTACAGTACATAAAAGAATTGTTTACCCAGTCAATGAAAGTAGAGAAACTAACATTGTTATCCAGGACACTGAAAAACAATAATATTCTTGACAAATAAAAATATTTCAATTAGCGTTTCTTCAGTCCTAATATTTAAGCGAAATAACAATAAAGTTTACAATTTCTATTTGATTTTAAGCAAGTTCAAATAATCACTTTGTGTTGATTTTTGTCAGAAATCAATTTGTTTAACATACACCTGAATGTTAGAATTACATATTTTATTTTCGTAGTAACAATTTTCTTGTAAAATTCATCCGAAAAGAGGGAAATTTACGATAAACATGTCAAATTTACATTAGAAATGGAAATTTACAACTTCAAAGGTGGAAAGAAAAATACAAGTAATGATCGTGGCAATTTTACATCGATTGTATAATTAAACAAATGTAATTTTACATTGTCTTTGTAATTTTTCATGAAATATGTAAATTGTGGTATAGGGATGTATGTACCAGCTTTTCCCTCTAACGAATCTTTTTCATAATGCACATGTGAAATCACATCGATAACGTATGAATTTTACGGCAAAGCTGTAAATTTACCATGATTTTCCCTGGTATTTTAGTTTCCACCAAATCAGAAACAAACATCAGAATTTTCATATTTGTAATTTACAGCAGATCTGTTTATACACTACTTACTTATATTTTTACGACGTATCATGAGGTTATTTTGTACATGGCTTGTACTTTCACTACATTACAAGTGAATCGATCTATTTCCAACGTGACACATTAGTTATTACTTAACGAGGGAGAGAAACATGCAGTCTGAGGCATTCTTTTTTACTTCCCGTAGGAAGTGTAAGATTTTTCTTTATGGCCGAGAGGATAAGTTACTGCTTTCCTCTCGGTGTGAAGAAAAGTAAAATTACATCGACTTTTTTTACAGTGTTGGTCAACATAGCCTCGAATCTAAAAAAAATATGAATTGCAGAATACATTATTCTATTATTATGACACTTTTTGCATACAATGACAGTTATTAGGTTATAAAATTAACAGAAAGTAAATTCATAATCATTTCAAAATTTGAAGTAGTAATTTCATTATTAAAAATAATCCATAACTTGGTGGAAGCATTGCAATGACAAAAATTGAACCAATATTCAGGCATTACACGATGCATATTCAAATTTAATTTATGTACATCAACTTGAAAAATTCTCAATTTTGTAGAATAACATGGTTACATTTGAGACGTAAGAGATTGATGAATGTTTACCTTTATTGCAGGCAATACAAACCAACCTAGCGACATTGTGAAGAAATCTGTTCTTTCGGTCGATGCTGCAGAATTTATCCCGAGGAATTTCAGTGATGCAGTTGTAAGTTTAATCATTTAATACATTCTATTTATTGTGTCATCTTTATGTTAATTTATTCTTATAATAAAAACAAAAATTCATTAAAATGAACAAGTACAATAATCAATAGAACATATCATTATTCATCAGTGATGATCAGTTCAAAATTTTGTAAATATGAAAATGTATATTACAACAATATTTTGCAATCATTGTAGATATTTTCTGATTAGTAAACGGTTCAAGCTAATGCAGATAAATTTTGTTTTTAAACAGGATTCAGTAACTGAAAACAGAGAACGATCGTCTATGCCAGATTTGCTAAACATACCTCCTCGACAACCACTATTACATGAAATAGAACCTCAACAAGGATACAATCTACAACAAATGCATACGCATTACCATCATCAACCTCGCTACCAAATGGTTTCTCCGCCCCGCAATACCGAGCCATTATCCCGACGACTTGAGGTTGCTAATCCATATCGGCAATACCTCGGAGAAGCTAATATTCAAGACTTCAACCGGTTTGATGGGGGATCTGGTGATTATGCTGCTAAACATCAAGTATACAGAATTAAATATATAATAATAATAAATTTTTATTTAAACTTGTATATACATCTTACTTATAACTACGATAACAATTTTAAGTTATAATATAAAAAATGTTTAATTCACAAGACCATGGGCCTGTCTGTGAGGTACCGCATGACACCCGTGGAGATGTCAGCAGATATACGAACAAATAGTATACCATTTGTTTCGCTACGCTCGCATAAAAAGACAATGTAATATACGTTTAATTCCCCGTCAGTTTTTTACAAATTAGTCTGTTTTCCATAATTTTAATGTTAATAGCCGTTTTCAGTCTTCTACTATCAACTACTTTGTATAGTTTAAAATAATTGAAACTGATAGCTGCTACATATCCATAACAACTTCTCGCCAACATTGTTTTCATGTTTGGTTCCATTACATTCCCCCTAGTTTTCCTTCTAGTACCAACCCCATGGTCAACTCGCAGTAATAGTTTATTTTTAATTGAATACTTTAATGCTACTTCCACAAACTTTTGTCTTAAATCTAACATATTTGTGTTTGAGAAGAGTAATTCGGTCGAGTATCTTCTACTTACTCCTGTAATAGCCTTTAAAGCACTATTTTGCAACGTTTGTAAGTTTTTCAAATGTTTAGTCTTTACTCCTCCCCAAGAGATATTTATTATAATAAAAATTATATTAATATAATTTTTATTATAATAAAAACTGTGATTTGCAGTATTGTGAAAGGCTTAGAAATGTTTAATATATATATTTATTGAAATGCGTGGAATTTTTATTTTTAATATATAATTTATTTTATACCGCAGACAGTGAAGTTTTATTTTGTTTCAGCAGAATTCGGAGTTTGAAAATGCAATGCTACAACTGGATAATGCTATGCATTCTCTTACCTCAAATCCCGGGGATTTTGACTACTTTGTAGATATATTGATAAACATATTTATTCCTCATCTGGAATTAGCTGCTCGTTCTCGTCAAGTCATCGATACTATTATAAACCAGGTATTTATTATTCTGTAATATATATATGATGATTATTTGAAATTCAGTTGTACAATGAAACATTCATTGTATAATTATGTACAGGGTGTTCCAATCCCCGGCAGAATATATTATATATTTAATCGACAACACAAGTGTGTGTTATTACATACAAAACGATAACTTTACAGCATGAATCAATATATACTAATATATATCCTTCTGATTCAAAATTAATAATTATTGATGGTGAAAGAATAATTTAAAATTTTATGTAAACATATTTGTAAAAAATAAATATAAAGGAATTTTAATAGAAAAAAGATAGAAAGGTAGAATGAATATGTCGGAAATCTTAATATATTTATAAAAGGATAGGATAAAAAATATAATTTGGACAAGGATCGTGGCCCCCTTCAGAAAAATATAGATATGACGAGTATTGTAAACCAATCTGATTGTTCTGAATTAAATACTCGGTCATTGAACTTATAAAAGTAAACAGTCTGATTGTTTTGATTTTATTTTCAATGTAACGTTGACATATTTTTGTTTACTTTTATAAGTTCAATGACCGTATAATTAATTCAAAATTTTAAACTATATATCCTTCCGACATTCATATTAAATATAGTATATAGTATACAATATAGTTCTTTCGGAAATATTCAGAATGAACTTCATATACTTTGGATTGGATTTGTACATACTATCCTGAAAAATTTATAGATCTTCCGTTTTCCAATTAATTTTTCAATAGTACCTTACTAGTACGGAGGGTTCCTGAAAACCTGACCCTTTTTTTAATTGTGTTAAAGAGTAAATTAAAGAATTTGCATGATATAAATAATAAATAAATAAAAAAATGTAATTGTTTGAAATGTAGCTTTGAAAATAATATTATCAGACAATTTTGAATAGGAATTTTCGCCTTAATAATATTATAAATATACCAATGTGCAAAATATGGTTGTAATGTAATATTGGTTGCGTGAAATATTTGCAAATTCGTTTTAAAATTATTGCTTACATTAAAAAATGTAGATTTTAGTATTCTGTAAAAAATGAAATAAGGAATACAAAATATCGTCAAACTCAATGCACTGTCAACATTTTCTTTCTCCATTCACGACGAGAGTGAAAACAGTTATTATGAAAATTACATTGATTTTGAATTTTGAAAATCTGATGCTAGATTCGTTTAACTGTATATGTAATAGATACAAGTAACTATTTTTGTGAAAGTTTACTAACGATTTCAATTTTTCATTTGCCATATTGTATCTGCCATTTTGAATTTTGAAAATCTAATGAGTGACTTGCGTAACTCCAAGGGTAAAATAACTCACATAGTTTAGGAGCTAGAACTTTCAGAATATATACTTCCCTTGTAATATCAGAATGAAAAAAAAAACGGTAAAATTTAAATCATTATAACCAGTCTGGCACATTGAAATATGGAAGTTGACAATGTTTTAAGTTTATAGAAAAAGTTATAACCCTATTGCTATGATCGTAATAACATTTTCCGCTCAGTTGTCATTTCTCGGAGTTGTCTGGATTTTTTGTTTATAAACTTAAATAATTCATTTTTTTTTTAAATATGAATTATATCTTAAGAATTCCTATAGCGTTCTCTAAGTACAGTATCACTCATTCTCATAGCCCACGATTTTCAGCCTGGTGCCATGGGTCTAATTCATGGTGTTGATATCGTTGTTATATTTCAAAATATTTATGTTCCTGGACTGTGTTCTACACATATTTTGTTAATAAATTTCACTTCAAGTATTATTACAATACAGCCAATGCTGTGCGTATGGAAGTGTATGATAAGTTTATAACGATATAATAATTTTATTTGTTCTAAAATTGATTTAATCGATTTTCAGTCAGTAATTAAAGAAAATTTGCGATACAATGGTGCAAGGCTTTGTGTACATTTCGATGCCACGACAACTGCCAATCAACCAACTTCAGTTTTCAGAGATACTTTACTTGCTCAGTAAGCAACATTTGATCGTTTACGAAACTGATTAGTTAATAATCAAAGCGCATATAAAAATTATGTATAAAAATTTAGGTGTCAAGAAAAAGTTGAGGAACAAAAAATCAATTGGCAGCAGACAAAAAAACATTCAATAGCAAATCAAAGCCAATGTAATGGATTGATTATGTTTATTGCAGAGTTAATCACCAAAATGCAATCAGAACCAGTTTTGGTTTTAAGCGATCTCTTAATTCAGCTGCTGTCAACTGTATTGGATAATCCTGCACCATCTTCAACTAAAAATATTTGTCAAGCACTCAAAGTAACATTTATTATTATTCTTCATTGAAATCTGATTTTCGTAGCCATTTTTTACATTATAATGTATAAAAATTGTAGCTTGCTGGTCACATATTGGAAAAGAACAATCGCATAGAAATGGAGACAGTAATGAAAACACTTACTGAAATAGTTATCGAAGGAAAAGCAGATACAAATACTCAACGAATGGTAGACAATGTTAGCGAACTTCGTAATGAAAATTGGGGAGTGTTGAAACGTCCAATACCTATCGAGACCAAACATTCGTCAGTGCCCCAAGACATCTGGAACGAACCTGTTTTCTATGGACCGGATGGTAACGTCCTATCCGCAGAAGAAAAGAAGTTCCTCCACGATAAGTAATATCTGAAGATCCACTTGAAATTCAAATATTTCATTAATAATTTTATGCTATGGTGGATATTTTTAATTTCAAAATTTGAATTTCAGCATCGACACAATAGACAATGACGATCAGGAGTGTTGGCCCGAGGAAGAAGACATAATCGCCGATGCGTATGAAGAGTTCCTCAAAATGTGTCCAAACAATCCAAGCAACATTAGCATCAACACCAGCAGTAACGCCAGAGTGCAACGATAGACAGATGTTTTGCTTGTACAGGTGGCACATTTGGACAAAAGATGAAAAGAAGTGTCTGTGCAAGATGCTTATTTAGTCGGTGGCCACTTGCTCTTATATGGTAGTTGCTTCAAAACATATATACCTTGAAACTCTAATCGACATTTTCTTCCGTGTACATTTACTAATCCTCGTGGCTTCAACTTACGCCAATAGATTTTCATAACAAATTAATAAAATGCAACAAATTTTTATTTATGAAATAATGGACGAAAATGATTATGAATCATGGTATGAATTGTACTTAGCTCGTCACAGATGTTTATATATGCGCGCGAAGCGGTGCACCTGTTAACTTTCTCGTGCAGTTTTGTATAACAAAGCACCGTTATTATTTCTCATTTTGTAAATTTGCTATGGCTAGGGAGACACGATACTTTTTATATGCCAGTATATTTAACATTCGACTAAGATGCAAAGACATTTCATCTTTGATCAACTGGTTAAAATGTCAAGTCATATTTGAGGTCCTCTTCATCTAGAAAATTAAAGAATCTGGATACTATAGTAGCATTCTGTTCTGGATTTTGTAAAACTTGAAAAATTCAAAGTAATGTAGTTGGTTAAGCTATTTGTTCAAATTCCGTTTATATGTGTTTATTTTGTTGACTGGCAAATGCAACCAAAGTTACTGAAATTTTTAGACTTGTGAGTAAATTAAATTCAACTCTACTCTAGCAAAAAACAATAACAATGAATAATAAATTCATATTTTGAATGATAGAGTGGGTTTTTTTTATTTGCGTTATATAATTAAGGTTCATTGTTTTGTATGAAATTTATGTACTTTTAGGAAGACATATTTGTTTTATTTGATTTTGTCAAATTTATGACATCACAATAAAATAAAAACCGTACTGTTTAATTTTACTTAAATAGTTTTAATTCCTTTACAACAAATTTAAAGAATGCTAAAGTTCCATAGATCGTTATACATATTTCTTCGAGAAACTTTTTTTTATAACATATTCATTCGTTTTACTACTCAGTTCTTTGCCAAATTCTTCTACTATCACTAACTTTGTTGGTTGCACGTGTGGTTGAAGTAAGGCATTATAGTGACTTTCCTCAGGATGAATTCCTAAAATAAAAAAATAGATATTCAAGTTGCATCATATTTCCCTATTTGGATTATATTTCAGATTTTAATTGATATTTAATCATAATGATACCGAAAGATTTGATCAACTTCCAAACTTGCTTGGCCGTTTTTTGTCTAGTATCGGGGGGTGTTCTTTGTCGGTGATTGTATATGAATATCCCACAGACACGAGTTAGCTGTAAAGCTTCTTCTGACGACAAGTTATCTATATAAATTAAGAAATTTCGTAATTGAATTTTTAAAAATACACAAATGCAGCAAACTCTAATGTATATCAATGCGGGGTAGATATACGAATGACTGGGGCCATCTAACGTATTATTGCATTTTATTCCTATCGCTGCTGATGTATTTTCTTATCGCTATAATGGAAACATAGTGCTGTAATATTTGACCCCAGTAATTGTTACGTCTACCCTAATATAAATCTGTCAATGATTTGTAATGAAAATTTGATGATTATTCATTGCAACGATCTTTGCAAAGGACAGTAAACAAACGTTTCAACTGATTTAAATCAATTTTTATTTGTTAATTAAATTGAACCCGTTGAAATGTACTGCTGCTGTCTTATTTTAAAATCGGTGATTCATTCAATGCCATTTATTTGCTTTTTTGAAGAACAAGTGCATGTTACTTTTATATGATTGCGTATTTTTGTCCACAAACAGAAATTAATTATTAAGTACATTTGAATGGATGTGTGACACATTATTACTTGATCGTAATTATGTTTAAAGAATATCTCGTTCTAAAATATTACTGTAAGAAATATTACCAGAAAAACTATTAGGGTTAAAATTTTAATAAATAAAATAAAAACATTTTTTATAGTTGATAAACTGACTGCTAAAAAATAACAACCTATACTGCATAACAAAGTGTTGATAACAATAAAATATTTTGAAAAAAAGATCTATAAAAATATTTGGATAAATAATATACATTTTCAAACAAAAATAAATAACGTATATAAATAATTTAAAAGTGACTATCATATTATTAAATCATCAAAAACAATACACAATAATTACACATAATATATCCCAACTTTCTCTTAATTTGAAAAGAAATGTCAGTATCATTCGAGCATTCGGCAGTAGATCGTGTCAGAAATTCCTTTGCAACATACTAAGCTAAAATGATTCGAAATTACTACTTAATACAGTTAAGCGTAAAATTAGATTATAACAATTTCATTTAATGAAAATTAAATAATTATTTTTGAAATCAGTTCAGCATAAAATTTAATTTTAACAATTTTCTAGAAATATACGAAATAATATTTTGCAATGAAATATTTTGCTGTAACATTTTTTTATCCATAATATATTATCAGAGTCCTCATTTGAATTCTTGACATTCTCAATTCTTTTTCATTTACTGAAAAGTTAATAGTTAATTTTAATTTCTTTATGGTAGAAGAATTAAATAATTTTAACACGTTTTGAAACAAGTTGGTTAGGTTACATATTATATATTTGAAATTGGAATGAAAATTAAATGTTATAATGGAGTTTGCAAGTAAGTATTTACCTTTTTTTTTAACAAAGTCTAATAAACTTTGAATGTCATCTAACTGTAATCCCTTTGTAATAGCCTTTGAATTAGCTTCGGAAAGAATCGACGAAAAGTCTATTCGTTTATCATCTTCCGCTACTGCCACAGATGAACAATGTCTTAAACTACAAATTACTTACTTTTGTAAAATATAATATTACTTGATTATTATTTATTTATAGTAGTTAGTACTTATTTACTTTACAAATCGTTCATGCACCACTAAATGCTGCGATTGAACACGAGATAAAATGTTACGAAATTGTGGGGATAGAATAGTGTTTTTGCTGTAATTTTTAAGTAATTGTCCAACTCTCAACGACTTTAAAAACTTTGCCATGGTGAATTTGTGAGATGATAAGTAAATAATTAAAATTGGGTTATATGTACGATCACGAATAAAATGTGTGCTGCTATCTCCATTGATCGCGAGTCCACGGGAGTGCTGCCAGAAAGCGGGAATCCGAATACCGCGCGCACCCTCCTGCACGCAGCTTCGATCGGCTACCTTCGCCGGTTTTCGTGAGGGGACGCGCGAAGGTTTAAAACAAATGACCAGAAAAATAAATACAATTTCTGAAAATAGTTTTCTGTAGGAAGCACAAAACTTTGGTTTTTGTTTAACAGAATGCAGAATCTGTTGCAACATGAGGTAAAAAATATTTATTTAAAACTGACAGTTGTGAGGGGATCGAGGAAAGGGTATTGCATCTTTAATATTCGTAATTCCAAAAATGAACTGAAGAAATCTTTCAAAACCCATGCCAAAACCAGCACTTGGCACATTTCCGTATTTTCTAAGATCCAGGTACCACTGAAGATTATTATCTGCAGGAAGCTTTGCGCGTAACTTTTCCCAGTCGTCTTCGCGAACACTGCCGCCAATAATTTCACCGACAGTTGGTGCAAGTAAATCCAGTGCTAGAACCTGATTGATTTTTAAATTCAGAATTTATAATAGTTTGGACTAGGATAAATGTTATATAAAACAGATGATCTAATAGTATGTAGTAGTAATTGAATATATTGAAAAATTACCTTTGATGGGTTATCGATACATTCCTTCATATAAAAAGGTTTATTGTCTTTAGGCCATTCGACAACAAAGACTGGAACGTTACCATTGTGCTGAACTAAAAATAACTCGTGTTCTTTAGATAAATTATCACCAGGTTTTAATGGAAATGTTAATTTATTGGCATTTTCATTTAAAATTGTAGTAGCTTCTTTATAAGATATAAAACCAAAGTCTTTTTCCAGCCATGTTGGCTCAGGTACTTCTAATATTTGCAAATCTTCTGTTCCTTGTTCCAAGACACTGCGCATGACAGTTTTTATCAGTAACTCTGCTTCTGCGGCGAGATCTTGTAACGAATTCATAAATGCAATTTCAGCTTCTATCATGTAAAATTCGGATAAATGGAGTCTAGATTTACTGTTTTCGGCTCTAAATGATGGACTAAAGTTGTAGACTCTAGTTAGGGATCTACGAACAGTTATGTTCTATCAAATTTTATATTCAATTTTTTTTTTTAATGTAGAAATTTTAAATACTATTGTGCAAGCAAACAAAAAATATACATATGGTAATATATATGGGAAAAAATACTTATTATTACCTCGCACAAATTTCAAGGTGTAACTGACCAGAAACTGACAAAAATGCTTTGGAATCAAAATAAGCCTCTGATTCATTTTGAACATTTGATTTTTTCATTCCTTTAATTAAAGCATCAGAATGTGGTTGAACTCTAAACACTTCACCAGCACCTTCACAATCATTGGAAGTTAATATTGGTGTATGAATATTAACAAAACCACGATTTCTAAAGTGTTCTGCAATTGCAAAACTTGTCAAATCGCGCAGACGCAGAAAACTTGAAAAAGTCCTAGTACGTGGGCGTAAATGTAAATATTCCCGAACGTAATCGGCAGAATATGATTTTCTTGGTAAAAATGGATATTCGTTTAGATCGCAAGTTCCATGTATCTCGAAATTGTCAACGACCAATTCATTTCGTCCGTTAGGTGCAACTGCAAGCTCACCTTCGGCTGAAATACTACAACCGTATGTCAAATTTTCTGGTTTCTGATCCTTTTTTAAAACCATTTGCAGATTTTTACATGAAGATCCATCATTCACATCAATGAATATATTTTCTTTCATCTTTCGAATAGCTCGCACCCATCCCTTAAAGAACACAAATTCAATTCCTTTATTTACAACTTATAACTTTTTTTAACATAACAAAGTTTTAATTAATTGTTTATTTCTTGACCATTTTTTAATTAAGCAAATATGTGATAGAAATTCTTTGTATAATTTGAATCAAAATAAATAAATACATAAATATATAGACGTCACTGGGATGTCGGTGCATGTTAAGCGCATTTTATAGTAACACCCAACATTTTTCATATAAGAAGGTAATTAAGTAATGCACTGGACGTGCGCTGACTTCCCAGTGACGTCTATATATTTATGTATTCATTTTGATTCAAATTAATATTTATAAATAGACCGATACATAACAACAATTTCTATCACATATTTGATTAATAATAAAGTTTTATTGAATACTATCTCAGAACCCATAATATAAAATATAAGTAATAAACAAAAAATTGATAGAAAATAATTAAATTACATATCTTTCATGTTTTATGAAATATAACATTTGAAAAAAGGTATTGTTAATTTTGTTACTACTTTTCATTCATAATAATAAGATCTGGTCCAATATACAACGGTGGATAAAATAAGTAAAGTGTTAAACGATATTGAAATAATAAGTGTAGATTATTTTTATTTATTACAGTACATTTTATTATTATAATATAATTAAAAAATTATACAAGTTCTAAGTTGTTATTAAATTTTGGATACGATCCATGTTAAAAATATTTCTGTCCAAATTCCTTTTAGCATTCTCATTCAAAATAGAATGAAAGTATTAAGTAAATCATAGAAAGTACATATGATTCTGATTCAGGAATAGAATTCATATTCATTTCGACAGATTACAAGTTTTTTGTACATGCTACAGAATTGGTTTTTTTCCTAGAATTTTGTATAAAAACAGAAGGAAATGACACAAAGTAAACAACTTTTGTACACAATTGTTGAAAGTCTTATGTTATAAATAATACAAATGATTAAATGTCAAATTGTAGTGCATTACTGTCACTCTAACTCAATGCCGAAATCAGCTGATAATTCGTCATAAAACAATTGAGTTACCGAATTTCTAACCTGAACTTTCGTCCGTTTGCCTACATTCTTGTCAACATTCACTTCAGAAACTTTCGCCAACTTATTGATTGACTGTCGGGGAAAATTTGTTGGCAAACCAGGAAGTTTTAAGAAATACTTTGAAAACATATTAGGTCTTCTCTTCTTCAAAAACATAAAACTCATACGCTGTCTCCGTTCTCCATCAATTCAAATACACGCACGCATATAGAAATTAGAGGTTATGTTCGTCTATCTTTCTGTATTTTACAATGTATCTCAATTTGTTTACGGATAACCATATCTACGAGAATAATAAATGGTATCAATCAATCAAGAAGACCCTTTGCCAAAGGGATCATATATAATAGTAGTTTTCGATACAAGTGCATAAAAGTTTTTTCTACGAATGTGAGGGTTGCGGGCCGAACTGAAAGCGAGATCTGCGTCGAACAATATTTTATGTTGCAAGTTTATGTAAAATGTATCAAAAAAAAGTGAAAAATGTGTAAAATAGAATTTTACGCCCACCGTAACATACATGAATCCAAGGATTTTCAGAAAATTTGAGTTACCGCTTTCTAGGTATCGGCCATTTTGGAGGGGGGTATGCCCTCTGAAAAGTGAGGAAAAGGCGCGATGCAAACGCGCCTTGAACCAGACGAGTTTCGTATTCGTTATGGACGGTAGGAATATGGATCCCGTCGTGCGAAACGTCAAAGGAAATCTTCCTCGCGCGTTCCGCTGAAGTTTGTTGAGGTTTCTTCACCTCACAGTGAAGTTTATAAATTTCCTCCTCGGAAAAATGCGTCGAGGCATTCGTGAACCGCGGGGTGTTTGAGAAAATTGATTTTTGTTTGTCGTCAAGGTGAAAGTCGACACGACGTCCCGCTTTTCTATCCGTGAGCGGATAAGCGGGCAATTTTCGTAGACGATTTTCCAAGAAATGGAGGATTACAAGTTCCTGTTCAAAGTCGTCCTCGTCGGCAACGCCGGGGTTGGAAAAACCTGTCTCGTCAGGAGATTCACGCAGGTGCGTTTTTTTGACACGATCGCCCTATATGAGTCTGCCGTTGTTTTTTTTTCGCGCGACGGTGTCAGTATCGGTTTCGTCCTTGATGATAGAAAAATTACTCTTTTAATCCTGTAATATTACGTAAAGGAGAACGGACTTTCTACCTTGCTCCGAAACGCTCTACTGTTCCAATCGACAATGTATAGAAATTGGGGAATTTTACAATTAATTTTGTGTATTTTTCAGGACGCGAAAACCCGTTATACTTTAAATGAGTGCAATTAGAATCATTGTAACTGTTTCTTTGTTATTCTTTTCTCTGCTACGATGCTTTTGACGGTTTTTTACCTGATACTTTGTTTTTACGTCTGTTTACCCAGTCACGCGACTTATCACAAGTTGTGTTTACAGCCGCTCGTAATTGAAGAATTCTTTTCTTATTAAATAATCAATGATTTACATTTATTCAGCACGAGTTTTTGCAAAACGTAACAGGTGTGACAGCACACTTTTCATAACAATTAAATCACCAATTCAATACAGGATTTAATATTAAAGTGTAATATAAAAACTTAGAATGCAAATCAAAACAAGACTTCAAAATGTAGCTGATTTCACTTGAAATTTGCTCCAAATCACTGGATCAATTAAATATGTATTAGGCACTAGATATTTGTATCGTTCTTGATTACATTTTCAGCTTAGAAAGTTTTCATTGAAATGAAACTGTTTTTATGAAATACTGTTGTTTTATCTCTGAAAAATACACCGTAATTCAGTATGCTCCAAATTTCTGCGAAAACTCCGATTTTTCGAAGAGGATATTTTTACGCTACTTAACTTGTTTTCGCGCAACGGCAACGAATTTTACGTCGTTTTGAAAGACATAAGTTTTATGGTAAACGATCAAATATTTTATCGTCGATGGGGATTCTACTATTTTTGAGTATGCTATTTTCAAATCTTGTCATAGTTTTTGTTTTCAACGCGTCGTTTTCTTAATATGGCAGTTTGAAATTAAAAAATACAGAAAAAAACGAAAAAATGTTGGTTACAAATTTTTTTCCCTCTTCCGATAATAAATCCCGATACTCCAGATTAAGCTGCCCCTTTGAATCTGGTAGACTAATTGGACTTATAAATGACTCTTTAGATTTGTGAAATTTAATATGGCGGCCACAAAACAGCGAAAAGTTGAAATTTTGTTGACATAAATTCAAAGTTATTGATGAAATCGGCTCAATTGTGTGAAAAATTTAATTCGGTGATGTCAGTAATTATGAGAATGAACACTACAGACATATTTTTCAATATATTCCAATGTGGCGGTGTGATAAAATAAATATCGTTAAAAAATATCCATTTTCTAGTTTCGGTAGACCTTCGGAAAGACTGGGTCACCTGGAAAAAATTTTATTGTCATGTTTTCCGACGGATTTTGGGTCGCTGAACACGAATCTGAAGTCAAAATTTGTCGCTCGGCCATATCTTGGCCGCTATATTGAAAAAATATCATTTTTTACTTTTTTCCATTTATCTTGAAAACTCGAACTCGCACGAAAAAAAGTTTGTTTTTCTCTAAAAGTTGAATTTCTCTACAAAAAAGGTTAAATACAATTTCTCCCTAAAATTAAAAGTAACGCCGTAAATGAAGGTTGAATATGAGAATGTAGGCAGTGAATTTCAGAAGGGTAGGAACTAGCCGGATTCAAACTCCGCTAGATGGCGAATTGCGATTTCGCGGTCGATACGCGTTCTCGTCTCAACAATGGGTTACTGTTTCGTTGATTATGCTGCTTGTTAGTCCCAGCAATATACAGCAATGATGGAATTTACGCAAACCCAATTTATTATTGGATGCGCTGATGAGTGTTTTCAGTTTCTCATTGAGAAGGGTATATGGAAGGATACTATTACTTTTCCCGATTGCAACAAACCAATTCAGCTTACTTATGACAATCAGATGTTTCGATGTTATCGACGAAAACTTGTCAAAGAGAGAAAAAAAAGAAAAGGTACAGTGTGCAATGTAAGAGGCATGTCACGACAAAATAGTATATAATGAAACTAGTGCGTAAAAGTTCATTCTGCGAATGTAAAGGGTTGCGGTCCGAGCCGAAATCGACGGTCGTAATCACATTCACAGAATAAATATTTACGCACTAGTTTCATACGATATTTTATGTCATTTGAGTGCGCAAAATGCGACCGAAAAATGTCAAAAGTGTGTAAAATAGCGTTTTACGCATTGAATGGCATAAATGAATATATGGTTTCAGTTCTGCCATTTGCCTTTACCAAAGAGTGCACACACGAGAACGCGTGCAAATACACACACACACACACACACACATTCACACACGCACACGCACACACGAACACACCCAAACAGGTGACGGCAAGAAGAACCACCTGTACAAAGCACCCCAAAGAGATGTAAACCCGAGACCGTGCAACCTCCACGTGGTACATCTCGGGTAATGCCGGCGGTAATGTTAGAAATGATTGATCATACATATCGTAGGATGTTTGGTTCATCCAGACGGAGTTTTGGCAAACTAAGAAGGTTAGGTTTTTTTAGCGGGGGGGGGGGGGCCCAGGCCCTCCCAGTAAGCAGCCGAGTGTGGGCATTATGCTGAAAACACGCCAAGTCAATTGTTCTCATATTCAACTTCCATTTACGGGGTTATTTTTTATTTTACGAAGAAAATGTGAACCTTTTTTGTAGAGAATTTCGTGCTCTACATTTTTTGTTTGAAACTCTTTTTCCTGCGACTTCGAGTTTTCAAGATAAATGCAAAAAACTAAAAAAAATGACATTTTTTCGATGTTTTTTCAATACAGCGGCCAATTTCTGTTCGAGCGACAAATTTTGATTTCAGATTCGCATTCAGCGATCCAAAATACGTCGGAAAACATGTCAATAAAATTGTTTCTAGGTGACCCAGTCTTTCCGAAGGTTTACCCTAGTTTCTTTTTCATAATCAAAGATTTCACAGCATTTATAGGTTTTTGAGGTCGCTGCTGGCGAATCTGATATGAGATTTTGAAAATTTAAAATGGCGGATCCGTTGTTTTGGTCGCCTTTTGCTCCATTAAAGATCATTTGTAGGCAAAATGTTCTTCAAAGCTTTATTTTATTTCTTTCTTAAATTTCGGCTTAAATTTTAGAAAAATAGGGAAATTTAGAAATGTGTTTCTTTCAAAATACTAATAGTCCTGTATAATTTCTATCATTGTCAGTGACTTTTCCTTAAAAATTCTAATAAATATTACAAGAAACATATTTTCTTTATCAACAATATTAATAATGGTGTCATTATTCGCATTAAAATACAGTAACGGTCTCAATGTGTTCCTCTTAAACGCTTGAGCGATAAGTGTTTTTATAAAAAATGACCAAAGTGGTTCAGGCCTATAAGATTTACTCAAGATGATGAAAGTCGTTAAAATACGAGTTCCATATTTTCACGAAATATGTTATACAGCCTAAGTAAAAATAAATACAAAGGTTAAAATAAATAAAAACAGAAAAAACATTGAGTGAATCCTTCTATACACTTCCCGAAGTCGCACGGCGGGGCCGTATAATTATTACCGGTTAATTACGAGTGTACACTTTAAATTATACGCCAATCTAGATTTGCTATTTTTTAATTGTACAATCTGCAATTATGCCAGGTGCACACATAGCTGATGGTTTTTAGTAATATTTGTACACAAATTTAGCAAGGTTACTGCTGCCGTATTGGAGCCGACATCTTGAATTTTTTACAATTTTCAGATCAAATTCGGATTCAGTGGCCCGGAAAACCTTAGAAATACCAAGTTCCTTTTAAGATTTGCAAAAGTCATTGCAAAATTTACATTCAAATTAATCGTGTAACACTGTTGAAATTCGTATGATTGGAGCCCCACGAAAATTCTAAAATCTTTGTCGTGTTTTTATTTTGTTGACCTTATTATGGACAAAGAATCATGAATACTGATGTACCCTGCTAAAAACATAAATGACCCGGTCTAAAACCGTTAAGCCAAAAAATAATGTATTTTATTCTTGATTAAACTAATTTAGCATTTGAACTAACGCCGATTATGATTACATTACCGGAAACTTTAAAATTGTTCCGAAAGTTAGTTATAACTGCGCTTGAAAAGGTAATACGGTATATTATATAAAATTCACAAATCGTACAGTAACGTTTAGTCTTTCGTTTAGCATGTTTTACCATTTACAGTGGCATGTAAGGTTTTCACCAATTCAAATGAACTTTTGCAATCGCCTTTAATTATTGTTTCACAATATCGTAATGGGTGTATGGCGCAACCATAATACTTTCTAATAATTACTCGGTGTTCAATTTTCGTGATGGTATGATTTTTTATGTAACTTCCAGCAAATACAACTTGTATGTAAGCTATCACGAGTAATGAACACTAATATTTTTTTGATTTCCTTGTAAGTAACGAAAACGTAACAATGATAGTTATAGTCTAAGAAATCGTGTTTATAGTTTCTATACTTTTAACGGCAGGGTAAGGTAAGTGGTAGTTAAGTAATATTTAAATATTCGACGAATGTACATTTATTTATTCATACCATCCATTTGAAGCATTCGGTTAACCTTTTCATACTTTCTACTTGGGTAGTCACCATTTTTTTAGATTTCTTTCCCGATTATTTCGACAAAACTTACGGGAATTTTTTTGCTTATATATTTAAATATTAAAAAGGAATATTGTCCATGCTGAAAAATTGACAATTAATAAATACCTGCGTTTGTAAAAACAGGTAATTCGTGAGGATAAACATTCATTCATCAAAAAGAATACTTTCCTGACTGAGAATATGATTATACGAGGTTCTGTAGTATCGTCTAATTAAAGCAGTACCAATAAGAATATAAAATTATCGAAAATGATGTTAAAAAATGCCGATCTTAATTGTTATTGCAATACATTGTGCAGTATAAATAACGTTTAGTAAGATTAAATGGGGTTTCTATAATTTGTATATATATATATATAGTAGTACAGTGTTACGCTACATATAAAAATAATAGATCAAAGAAAAACTATAATTCGTACAAATTGTACCCCCATGGATGCATGGAAATACATGATTTGGATACCGGTCTTTCGTAATAGTTTTCAAATACGAAATCGTATCTGGACAAATACCGAATCATTTTAAAATCATCAATTTGTTACGTGTCCATGCTATTATTGTAGTAGATTTTATTCGTCAATTCCACTTATTACTATACTAACCTTGACAAGAAAAAATGGATTGGAGCAATGACCAATTATTCTTACATCATTATAATGTCGCAAGGAATTTAACCGATTCAAGGACATTTATTTGAATTGTTTCTGAAAAGTTGAGAAGAATCATTGACAACTTGCACCAAATTAACAATGACCATCAAAGTTTAGAGATTTAAAGGATAGATTTTTAATAGAGCGTTACACATAGTCAAAATTGCGTAATTCAGTCTGAACTTTCTCTTAGCCTGTTGAAATTCCCGCACATCGTCATTTACATCGCGATTAATCCTCTTGTATTGTTAACTAATCGTAGAGAAAATAAGTGGATTTCATTGTATAGAAGTGTATGTATATTTCTCTTATTTCAGGGTCTTTTTCCACCGGGTCAAGGTGCTACAATTGGCGTTGACTTTATGATAAAAACTGTCGAAGTCGACAATGAGAAAGTTAAGGTAATATTAAAATGTTTCATGGCAAATTAATTTTTTCACTGTTAGCAGATAACTGTTAAACTTTTATTGCTTTCATCGAATGTGTTATCGGTAAAAGAATTGCTTATCGTAGCTTTCTTTAAGCCAAGCTATATGTTTTTTCACACATACCGATCGACTAATCACAAAATTTAGCAAATGCATGTACAATATTTTCAAAAATACGAAACAACGAAATGCTGTAATTGCTTCAGGTAGTCGTGTAATTTGGGATTACTACAATCGTAGTTCATGTTTAGACATTAAAACAATCGTTTATAATTTTAATTCATTTTTTTCTGATGGACTAATTTATTGTTGGATTTCGGTAATTTACTTCAAAAACAAAATTGGCTGCCTTCTTCACACTAAGAGAAATTAGTTACTAACAGTAATTTTAAGGCTCTTACATTAACTATAAAGTTATAACAGTAACTGTAAAGTCAAAAACGACATTTGGATGAAAATACTAGCATTTTCGTGTAATGTTATATATTAACTCATATATTCTAAAATTCAATGAGCGTTCGTTATTTCATTATTTATTAACCTTAAATTAAGTTCTGTCGTAAAATTCGCAGAAAATCGAATGACTATGTTTATGTTTGTGTATGTTTGTTTATCTCTGTTTCGGTAAAACTTTAATATTTAAAATTCTTATATTAACTATTAATACGAGTATAACAAATTTAACCGAATTTCAGGTTACTTCAGGGTAAAGTACCTTACTTTAAGATCAAAATCTAAATTCTGTTAGGTTTGCATTAAAGCTATTGCATTAACTGTAAACAAATATTTCTCTCGGTTCATATACAATTTTTTTTTGCATTCATCAATTTAAATTTAATATCAATAATTATATGAACGAAGATGTATGGGGAGATATTGTATCAGTTTTTCTTCACAAATGTTAATAAAATGCTAATTCACCACAAAGTATCGGTATAGACAAAAAATTATAACATTTATGTAAAATTCGTAATGATCATTATCGACCCTTGATTTGTTTTTCTTCAAAAAAAGTGTATGAAATAATGAAAGAAACTGTTAAAAAGGCAATGTCGAAAGAAAACATTATGAATTTTTGACCACGTAGTAATCAATATTTTTTATTATTTAAATATTATGTTTGAATAATTTCATTTAAACGAGGATTGCGGCAAATAACATTACGGTCGATTTTATTAAGTGTTACAAACCATATCGGTCGAGACGTCCATGAGAATATTATATTAGAAACAAATTTGCAAACATCGTCAATTTTAGTTAGAACAGTGACGAATAATTACATTGAACTATTGCTCAATCTTTTGTACTTGTATCGTGTCAGCACGTATTACCTATAGCAACCTCACTATTCTCAACACAACTTCATTTCATATCTCTATTATTCTTATTAGCTTTATGTACCTTTTAAGAGAGATAGGCGCTCATTCAATGTATCGTATCATTAAAAAGTGGACACTGTTTCAAATAATAGCTCCATATTATCAATTATTGTTAACTAAAACGAAATAAAATAACATACAATTTGTTATTTTACTATTTCTGTTATTACTGCCATTCGTTAATGTATCTAATAAGTTGCATTATATTGCATTGTATGAGTCATTGCAATAGTGGTGGATACACCCATTTTTTGACCTATATCTGAGTCATGATCTAATTAAATAATAAAATGTATGCATGATTTCAAAATGCATAATAATGAACAGATAATACGTGATTTAGTACAATTTGGACAGTGGCCTTTTGACAAACACAAACATTAAATATAAAATTTATTGAAAATAATAATCTACAGATAATGTATTTTATTTCGAATAGGTAGGGCTATAGAGGTATTTTATATAAAAAATAAATGTTAAAATTATAAGGTTTCGAATATATAGTTCAATTTCGAAAACTGCATCAGCTACAACTCGCCTCTGTGTTATATGAATTCAAAACTATATGTATACGTATAATTATAGCGAACTTATTTACCAATAAAAACGTCAATAATATTAATGTATCAATATGCATTTAATATACGATTTCTGGTGCATATTTCAATACATAAAATAGGGTTTCTTTATGAAAAATGTCTTCGTTTCAATGAATTTTCGTTTATGTTATATTTCACTATATTTATAGACGGTATTTAATGGATACATATAAGGTGAAATATGTGATCCTACATAATGACAATTGTAGAAACATGACAAATGATAGTAATTTTCTAGGGTTAAGATGGATCAATATACATTCTTGCTTTGACTTTGATCGTTATATACTGTAAACGTTGCTACGTTACCGAAATGCTTAAAAAGAAAAAAAGAATTCAATATTTTTTGTTATTTCCAGTTTTTATCAAATCGTTAACTAATTTTACACGACATGGTTTTTTAATTAGCATTTGAACTATTTTAGATAATTTTTGTTTTTACCTCCACCAAAAAGAGAGCTTTTTGACTATATCATTAAATTGAATTTAATGAATTGTTCTATATTGTTTTTAAATATCAGTCATACGTATTAGTCATGAAAAATGTTGGAAAATTCATTGTGACTTATTTTTTATAAAATAAGACAAGTATTACATGTATTCAATCGTTTGCATATTTTTTAAGAAAAAACATTTCCATTTAGATAATGCGTTAAATATAATATATATATATATATAGAAATGCGATTTCGTAAAATTAAAAGAAATTTAATAATTTGAAATATCTAAAATATTGCAAAATTAATTATCTCTGCTTGTTTATACAATTTAAATGTCATATCCTCGAAATTTATTAATAGTAATTTGAAGACTATAGGGGAAGTTATAGTCTATTTACACTCCCTTATATAGTGCATCTCAGGAGGGTAAACATGATGTATATCTTAATTATAATAATGTGGCGTTTCAATGGTAGCTAACTTTTAATACATTATTTTAAAGAAATTAATTGGTCCACATAACCATTCTTGTTCTATATTCTGTAGAGTAATTGATGTACATATTTCTTTATTTTTATAGTTGTAAAAAATGTATTTTTAATATCCTGAAATTATGCGTTACTAATAATAAATTTAACAAAAAAGTTAAATTTTGCTAAAACTTTCATTAATAATACATATATTGTCACTTTTTTATGTATAGATATCTTTTAGTAAAAGAATACTCCATTACGTTTAGTTAATTTAACTATACAATATCAATTGCGAACATTGGTAATATTTTTTACGCTTTGGAACGGTTTGGATTGATTTTGATATTTTGGTATATTTTACTGAAATAATTTATTTATAATTATTTTATACACAAGAAACATTTAAAATTTAAACTTTTGTTATGAAATTGATACTTCTCATTGATTCACTATGTCGGAAAATGTTCTACTTTATAGACTCTACTGCATCGGTGGGGCGCGTTTGCGCATTTGCATAAAGAACTGCTTTATTGCCATCACATAATATTTTGTAAAATTACTCTGTTTCTTATTAGGAGTATTTAAATTACAACCTAATCCATTTCTTTGCGAGGAAATTTTAAAAATTATTTTCATTTACAACTTTTAGTTTTTCATAATAGTTCGTATTAATCGGAAAATTGATTATTTTTCAATAGGTGACAACCTGATATTATCGTAACCTTACAAAGTTACTTATAAAATATCAAATGTTCAGCTAATAGTTTCGATTTAATTCAGTTCATTTCAAATTTTTAAACGCCAACAAACTTTTTTTATTATTTTCCTGACAACTAGTCGTAGGGTGTATTTTTTTTCTCACGCTTTTTGCAGCAATCAACAGAGCGACCTCCAAAACACGAGGTATGGCCGTCGTTATAGCGATTAGGACATTTTCTGAACACATTCAACAATCAATGTTAACGTTGAAAATACACGGGACGAGTAGGGTTAAACGTATACATAAATAAGTTTATATGTCATCGACCGAAAACAAGTTGATCTATTGATCTATCGATGGGTTCTATACCCACCGGTGCTAGTGCATGTTATCTAAAGTATACATCTTACTATATGTTCAAATGGCATTACTACCCAATTTGTGGGTTATCCTGGAATATTCATAACCAAGGTAGACCATTTGAATTAGATTATAAAAATTGGTATTGTTGTACTAAGGAATAGCATGACGTATTCTTAGTTGAAACCAGCTTATACTCAAGTTTATTGTTTTATAATTTCAGCTTCAAATTTGGGACACGGCGGGTCAGGAAAGGTTTCGTTCGATAACCCAAAGCTACTATCGTTCAGCCCACGCTCTGATACTGGTCTACGACATTTCATGTCAGCCTACCTTCGACTGCCTCCCCGACTGGCTCCGGGAAATCGAGGAATATGCCAGTAACAAAGTTCTTAGGATACTGGTCGGTAATAAAATTGACCGGGAAGATAGGGAAATCCCAACTCACGTCGGCGAAGACTTCGCTCAGAGGCACGGCATGTATTTCTTAGAGACCTCTGCGAAAGAAGCCGAGAATGTCGAAAGGCTGTTTATGGAAATCGCGGCTGAGCTCATGGAGGTAAATAAAAATTGACGACTTTGTATGCGATCCTTAACACAATCGTGATGTCACTTAATTGGCAGCTCTAATAGCCGCCGGTGACGAAGTTCGTAATGTTCGGTATAATTTTTTACATTCGATTGTATAATTGACCATACGTTATGCTTTTCCAATGCTATACATTTATTTGTTCATAATTCGTATCTAATAAAACAGATAAAAATATCTGAGAGAATTTCTTGTCCTCACAAAATATCGTTTGAACAAGATTTTTAGCAAGCAATTAAAAATTACAAGACTCTGGAAGCCGTGAAATGAACATTGGTTTTTAATGAGGGTAACGAAATATTTTATTTTTTTAGCAAGCTCGGTGCAAAGACTTACCTCGATACGAGACCAATACAACATCAATAAACGGCAAAACGACCTCGATAGGAGAGAGCAGCGGTTGTGGTTGCAGTCGATTCGCATAAGTTCTGCTCGAAATGTCAGAAAAAAAAACCAAACAGAACGGCAGGTGACTCGGGATCGCCGGAAAAGGATCACCGATATAACAAGAGCAACGAGGAGAAGACTCGATTTCAACACACTTTGCATTTTCTTTGACGGACGTCGCAAGATTCCTGACGGATGTAGACCAAGAAGGACTCGCAAAAACCCTGTGAGATACTTTTTGACACCAGGATTCAGATTTTGTATACTTTATACTTGAGGCATGTCTGGATTGTGAATTCCTCGTTTCGAGAACTTACTGGCTCATTGTTCGGTATTAAAATCAATTATAAGTTGATGCGCTTAGTTTCACACAGTGACACTTCATACCGTAGTCAATTATTAGAACATTGCCGACTCTTTTATCAAAATTAAAGATGGCCGCGAATGGCATATTCGCCCGGCGAGGGTCCGATGCGTCATACCTAGGCGAATCACGATTTGGCACGAATCACATTAGCCGACGCCGTTCGTAGTACTTATTTATTGACAATTAGGCAATTAGAAATTAAGTCATTGTCTAAGACTTAATCGCGTTTTTAGGGTCGCTCTAGTCTTTACGATGATTCAGACCTTAGAAGAATTCCGCCGTGCTTACATTTTGGTGTTGGCTTTCGAAGTAAGCGTCGCATTGCATTTCGGCTTTGCGAATATATGATTTATTCTTACCGTTCTCGATCGCCGTCGATCCCGTGGCGATATCACCCGATACGATTCATCGAATAAGCGCGCGTTACACGTTTTTAACTATCAGTTACCGGCGATTGACATTATTAGACACAATTCGACCTCGTCGATTTTCAGTACTATGATAGTATTTGTTGCTCGTATTATTATTATTATTATTATTATTATTACTATTATGTACAAAGGGACAAAAGTTGTTTAGTTTTAAGTGTTTGATTTAAGAAGTAAAACATTAAGTAACGAAGTAATAATTGTTATTACGGCAAAGTAGTGTTTTCACCGTTTTTTACAAGTGATAAAGGTAACAACAAAAGGAGAGAATCCGCGAGACAAATCCTTCATACGTGTCAAAGTTATATACATATCAAGCAGCGCAACTTTCACACCGTTTTTTCACACGCCAGTTTTGTATAACCTATTTCGACATTTTTCATACATTTCGACACCAGAAATCGGATTTTTTTTAGAAAATTTTTTAAACATGCACCGTTTGCACTTGTCCGCACTAAGGAATTTATCGAGAATGTATGCGAAGTATTCGACAACGTCGAAGTGACATTAACGAACTTCAAACCAACATCGATAATAAAAGAAAACACTTGTAAATCATTCAAACGTGTTTCATTACATTGCTGCCTGTGTATTTCAATATTATAATTATTATAAATGATTTGAACTGAGTTGTCAAGATAAAATATGCTAGGATACATTTCTGTTTCAGTTTGAAATTAGACATTGTAAACAGAAATTGTAACGGTTATGTAACAAATATGTCCCTGTTACTTTGTGCAGCCTACTGTCTCGATGCGCGAGTAATGGTGTAACATAAAGTGTCACCAAGTAAACTAAAATTCTGGCCTGGAATTAATCAAGATTGAGTCGCGAATTACAGCCGTTTATAATGGCTTATTAAATTAGTGTCAATGAACAAACCATCTTAATAAAGAAGCAGAAAATGTCACGTTCAAGTGTGACCTTTACACCTTTTTGATAAAGACCTTCTAGGTTATTCCGAGGTCAATGCTGTTTTTTTAAAAAGCGCCCTTATTGTTGTTGTGGATTTCGAAAGAGCTGAAAATTCACATTCAAGCGTAACATTGTCCATAATCGGTTCTTGGCCTTGAAACAGTTTTTTAGTTGTTAATTGGATAATTTCAAAAAACTTGCTTTAACGTATTTTTCAGAATACGTAGTGAGGTTTACTGTACTGACCTGCCAAAAATATGAGAGTCCATTAAGAGTTTATAAAGCGTGAATATACACAGGAAGAGTTCCGGATTATATGTATAAAAAAATACTTACTTTGCAAACATTTTTATTTATTTCATATTTGTTCACATTTTATATAAAAATTAATTTTTTGTATGTAATTTACTTTTTTTAAAGATACATTAATTATCTTTAAATACGGTGTTCTCATTCGGTCACCTATCTAGTCGTAATCAACGGCGTGCGAAGCTTAACACGAAAGAAAGACTGCGCATCACGCCAACTGATCTACCACCGTGAATCAATTTCTAAGACGTAATTTGATAATTGTGTTACACGTGTATTTTAATAAAAATCTTCGTTGATAATAAATAAATAATGATTGATATTCTACTCGTGTAATGTAGAGCAAAATAATTTTTCAATACTGAAAATTATAATGTTTCGTAAGGAAACTTGTAGAAGATTCTAAAAATCGCTTTACTCCTTCTTGCCGAACGTCTCATTAACTCTTTATTTAGGTTTTCTCATGTTGTATACAAAAGTAAAAAATGGCTTCATGCACTCTTAAAATCCGCTTAGCTGGACGCTTAGATAACGCTTAAAAGATGCATATTCACGTTTCAAAACTCTTCTCAATTAAGCGTCATTTAAACTTATTCTAAGCGTGCGATTCGCTTGATTAAGCATACAATTCCATGCGACTTCTTGCATATTCAGATAACAAAATGAAGGTGCTATTTATTTTCATTGGAAACTATATCGAAATTTCAATAATTTCAAGATTCAAAATGGGTTTTCCGGAAAACGGCTCTGTAGATCATTTGAAATTTAGAAAGAATACTCTAAAAATAGTGTAGATTCGAATCCAGAAAGAAAATTTACAGAGCAGCAACGTTTGGGTCAGGACATGGTCGAGCGCACCTCGTGCTGTTTCTTAATAGTCCTGGGAATCTTTTTTATTCTTTTCTCTTACAATGGATTCTCTACCGTTGGCTTGATGGTTAGATACGTGTGACGAAGTAGTGTAATTATTTCGTTTCGAGAGGGTTTAACATACATTAGCAAATCCTCTGTCTCTAAAATTATCAGGAGGTTCCAAGTATCTGGAGCTAATAAGAACTGTCGATAGATGAGCGCAAATGGAAGTGACCCTATCTTTCAACTAAGATCTGCACCAGCACAAATCAGTAGAGCGCCAGTTTTTTAATTATAGAAATTACAATCTCACCTCTACTTAATCACCTTCATCAAGAAACAAAGGACAATGATCCTCCCCGGAAGCTCAACTTTGTGTGAACCATATGGAAAGAATCGTTCTGAATCCTAATTTTTATTCACCCATTTTTTAAGCCGATTCATCATTTCCACTTATCGGCGAAGTCAATCGAGAAGGACGTATATGTCTAATATAACATATGTAATATTAACGTCACTTCTGAACATGAAATATTTCAGAATTGTCAAATTGGATTTCATTATCATGTTTCTCATTATTCCTTTCCTTATTTATATATGATTATTGAAATTTATTCAATTAATAAATATTTACATTTTAGATCGAAGTTTTAATATTGGCAAGATCGTGGAGAATAGGATTTTATCACCTTAATTCCGAAGATGTTTACAATTAATTTTGGATTAAAGTCATATTACAGTTTCGCCAACTACATAAGACTCATTTACACATGAAAATACTATCTGTGCGGTTTTGGCGCGCGACCGGTAATCTTAGAATTTGTAACAATCACCTGTACCGTATTTACATAATTTGTGAAATATTTTCAATATCCGCAGCGGTCAATACGATGGATGTTCCATATCGCATTTAGGATAAAATACTATGTAATAGATTGGACTGACATATAGACTCTTAATAAGGAATCAACATCAATCTTGAACGAACGTTTCACTTCAGAAAGACTGCAGACAGGAAGTAACATTTGATCAATCCCGTATACATCATGAACTTTGCCAAAAATTAGTCATTGCGAGTTGTTTCAAGGATAGTTCAAATAATTTCTTTTGAATTAACTGGTTCTGTCCCAAAGAACTGACGCGCGTTTCCATGCAGTTGCTGATGTACAATCCTGATTTATCTCTTATTGTAGGACTAATCGCGGCGAAAACGACTGGTATGGCCCCTTCTTCAGGAGTCTGAAAAAATTAAATTTCGTTAAGTGCATGCTGTGGGAATACAGAAAAAGCATTAAAGTGAAAAATAGTACAGTTGATAATACAATGACAGCCATTTCTAGTTATTGATATACAAGCATATAGTATACAAGTTTATTATAGAAGATCTGACCAAAATGTAACCAACCTGTTTTGTAGAGTATTTTCTGCTCTATATTTTTTGTTGGAAATATTTTTCGTGCGATTTATATTTTTCGAAATAAATGCAAAAAATAAAGAAAATCACATTTTTTTCGTTTTTTTTTAAATTGAAGCACATGTATAGCCGAGCTATTTGTCTTTACTTTAATGGTATAGCATAAGTTTTTATTCTTCAAACTCATAAAATGAACATTTAGAAAAAAAATAGGTAAGTTTAGCAGTTAATATTTATTATCATATAATAAATAAGCTAATTATCGTTGTGTGTACAGAAACATTCATCCCCCAGCTTTCGATTTAGGCTATAAAAACTTTATTTTTTATGTCTCATTTGTTTATAATAACAATTTCAAGGCTCATACGTACTTTCCGGTACCCCCGACCACTTAGAGTCCGGTAGTCCCGAACGTTAAAAATATTGCTCATCTAACCATTTTAAAAGCTAACTTGACTTCGGTAATGAAATTAAGCTTAAATGTAATTTGTTTTTTTCGTTTTTTCTTCATAAAAATCCTCTCGCGAACAGACTGACACGACTACACATCGTATGCTGGCTTTAGATATGTGAAGTGATTTATAGATTTATTTAGGAAATAAATAATTCTAATAAGAGTAACGGAAATTACCAGATCTTGAGTGCGTAGTTTTCTACATTACATTTTTAAAAAATACAGATATTTTTGCGAAGGCAAAAGAGCAAGAAAAAATTATATTTATGTTCAATAGTTTTAAAAATTTTATCAAAAAACTTTTTTAACGATATGTTTATTACAGTGTTTACTACATCTATTTTAAGTTATATTAAACAATGGAGCATGTAAATATTAATTTATTTCGAATAAAAGTCCATTGTAAGTATTTAATGATGTATATTTATTATATACACGTTAATTTATTGAGTGGTCGGGGCTACCAGACAAGTAAAATGGCGTAACCAATTTTATGAACAACGAAAAGGATGCAATTCTCTAACAGATTTGCTATTTTGTCTTCAAATTCTCCACGGATGCATTCAATATGATACACATATTATTTTTAATACTTTCTATTACTTGTTGAAGTCGCTAAGAATAAGTTATATGCGAAAAACCTTAGGTGGTCGGGCCTGCCGGACTCTCCCCTAAATAATATAACCTTTACTAAATGTAATATTCCAAATTCATCTCATTGTAAAGCTAGCAGAATTTAGATTTTGATCTTAAGGTAAGGTACTTTATCGTGAAGTTACCGTAATCTCTGATACGGTTAATGGTTAACATCAGAATTTTAAGGACGTTCCCCAGCGAGAAAGAGTTAATAAGCGTATGGGTTTCTCACTCGCTCTCTTATTATATGCCCAGAAGTGCGAAATCGAAACTACTGCGTTGGTTTTTAATAATTTTTGTTTTCGAATATAATGTCATCGATTTAGACCGTTTTGGAAAAAAAAATTCGAGGAAGACCCTATTAATACCGTTCAGTCGCAAATTTTACACAATGATAATTCTAAAATTAATTCGGTAAGCCATCTCGAGATTTTAACACAACATTCTTAATACTATTCTAAAACACATGTTAGTTTTTTAAAGGATTCTGTAGATTATTTGTTTCGCCATTCTAAAAAATTACCTCGCGAAACCGCGTTTCCCTATACCACTCGCATAAAACCTTGCAACTTTAACATCAAATTTCTCAAAATTTAACGCGGATTGCAATACTGAATATTTAGTAATTAGTTCCAGGAAAATCTATTTTGTAGTTTTTCATTTTCACCGGGAACGTCTTTAAATATTAATATTGGGATCATTACGTGACATACGTATGTTTAGCCATTTACAGTTTCGCCGAAACAAAGATAAACAAAAATATACGCAGTCATTCGATTTTCTGCGAATTTTTCGAAGCATTTTTGACATGCGCAATTCAAACGACAGAATTTAATGTAAGGTTTATTAACGGTTGTCAATATACAATAACATTGCAGGAAAGTGCTGGCATTTTCATCTCAAAGTTACCTGTCGTTTTTTACTCTACACTTACTGTTATAACTTTACAGTTAATTTAAGAGCCTTGAAATTAGTTTACATTAACTATTAGTACATAATTTCTCTCATTGTCAGTGTAGTTAATGCAAACAAAGATTAAAGTAGACACGAAACATATGAAATGTTTCGTAATTTGTCGTGTTGTTAAATAAAAATAATCTAAAGCACATTTCTTTTTTTTAGTACGTTCTAAGGTATATTTTTCTATACAAAAAGTTTGAATGATTGATATGTGTATACATATATTTATATATGAATGGATACGTGTTCCGTTCCTTCAAAAAATTGTTTATTGTTTGACACCTATACTATATTTTTGAATAACGAATGGAGTGTTTAAGTATAGTACCTTAAGTAATTTCGTTTTTATCGTTTTGAGGAATGGGTATGATGATAGTTGCAAATGTTTAAGAAGATTCGTGTTAACAATTCCAGGGTGAACTGCGTGGATTTGTATTGGTAATCTTCGTTCCGTAAAAAGCCTTGCAAGGTTCTTTGTAAATAAAACCTGCGCTAATTTACTCTGGGCGTAGCTGTAGCTCGTGACAAAGTTGTCCCTGTTAAAAACAATTATTCTTCGTTAAAAATATATATTAAAACAGTGTATTAAAAAGACATGCATGATAACCTAAATAATTAATTTTGTTATTGTAATGCTTAATTTAAATTGCCATTTATTTTATTTCATTTTTTTTATAACTGATCTATTATTTGTCTTTTATTAACTATACGATTTTTTCTGAACTAACACTAACCACACATCCTCTAATTGTCCTGGTTTCCGCGTAGTCTCTTACTAAAGAGTACAAAATGTTCCTTATAAAATAGCCTATAAAATGGCCTTTGCCTTCAATAAATACTGTTAAATAGAAATTCATGAAAATATATTGTAGTTATACTCTTTATATACCTATAGATAGCAACTAGTTCGATGTTATGCATATTTTTAAATTGTCCTAAAAAATAATTTAGTTTTTAACACAGAAAGTTGCCAATTTGTTGTTTGAATAAATTAAAAAATACCAAATAAATTTCAATTGGTGTCCAAACCGTTTTATTAATATTTCTCGTCCTTTAGCAATAATTTAAATTTGAACTTTTCTACTGACCACATTAAAACTGCATTTCCAAGAATAGTTTTTTGTTTTCCTTCATTTGCAATATTTCCGACTCCCTTGAGTTTACCATACAACTATGCAACAAGCGACACTATTCTGATCATTCCTCAAAATATTGTAATTTATTCTTATTATTTTATTGAGTAGTTGGAAAAAATTCTATACTAGACCGAAAAAAAAGTAAATCATGGTAATCTCACAGTACCGTATTCGGATCGGTATATTACGTACCTGAAACTCTATGTAATATAAAACATTGATACGTGGAATATAAGTTGTGGTATACAGGATAATAATTATAATTATTATACTTGAACCAAATGTTATTTTATATTTGTTCAAAAGTCCATTTTCCAAATTTTTGCGAGAAAATTACACGTAAAAAAATACAACTGAATATCAAATATTCATAAATTGTAAATATGAATAATTTCGCAACGAAAAAATGTCAGACTTACTTATAATTAATATCTTCGAAATTAATTTCGCCAGTATAATGCGCGCAGGAAGAAACATTGACGATTCGTGCCCATTGTTCTGAAGGCCCCGTCCTCGTTAAAAGAGGCAGCAAAAGTGACGTTAGGAGAAAATGTGAAAGATAATTAGTTTCGTATTGAAGTTCGAACCCATCTTCAGTTTCTTGATACGGAGTAAACATTACTCCGGCTACATGTAAAAAATAACAATAAAATAGTCAATCGTTTAATGACTGTGATATTAAAATAATTTACAATTGAATTGTGTAATTACAAGGATATTAAATAATGATGTACCATTATTAACTAAAACGTGTAACTGCTTGTAGTCTTCTTTAATTTTGTCAACAAAATTTCGAACAGACTGTAGACTCGCATTATCAAGATGATAAACCTTTGCTTTTCCTGTATCTACTCCAGAATTCCTAATTTGTTGGACTGCTTTTTCACCTGCTTGGTAATTTCTGCATGCTACAAGGATTATATACCGAAACGCATGTTTATAAGATATAATGAGAATTACAATTAAAATTATATATGCGAAAATGTTATATTGATAAAACGATAACTAACCGTAAATTGTAAAATATGACTTATGGGCAGGATAATTTCACGATAATTATTAGTGGATTTTATAATAGTGTGTCAAACAAGACATCACATTCCTAACAAGTTTAAAACAAAATAGCAAATAAATATTAAAAATAACGTATTGTAAATAAATTTAAAAGCGATATCGGAAATGAAAAAATGATTTAATTCAACATATTAACAAAGTAATAACAAGTTAGCAAGACGTGGTCGTATATTATAATGTAACACTTATTTTATTAATTAAATGCAATAACCATGATTTTTACTTGTATGGTTATTGTTTTTGTAAGACATTCTTTGATAACTCTACAGCCATTACGAACGGATAGCATCCAGCTAACTTTGTTGTTGGAGTAAATTATAACTTTCACATTTATTTAAAAAATGTATACGAAATCAAAAGAATATATAAAAATCCCATAAAATGCTGTTCATAATTTTTGGATACGTAAAACTTTGTTTATTCTGTTTACGATCAATCACCAAAAATAGTTTTAATTACAAAATACAAATGGTACGTAGCTAATATTTCGTTATCAACGTACGATACAACAAAAGAAGATAGTAAACTAATGGAAGATAACAAAAATTCCAAAAGGTTATCAACATAAAATTGTTAACAATTTTAATCAGAAGAAACATAATAAAGAAATATATTGTGCCAATTAAAATTTCTTTTTGTTAAGTAATTGTATTTGTATAAATAAAAGAACCCCCTTGAGACAAACATGAACCTTGTAGAGAAAAAAGAAGCCAATATATTGGCGCAACCTGTGATCGACTAATCAATGCGTGGTATAAGATACTTTTTTCATCCATCTCCTTAGGCCGATAACGCGTCCCCAATCCCCATCCTCTAAAGGTTAATAAGCAAACGTTCATACTATATCGAAAAGTGCCTATTACACACTGATCTCTATAAATGGATACCTAATACCTGCCTGGAGCTTTTTTGGCTCGACCTGTAATGAAGTCTAAAGAAAATAACCCATATGTAGTGAATCGGGAAATCCAATGCTATTTACTCACTGCACTGATTTGAGCTTTTGCCAAAACTCGGCATCATTTCATACACGGTCGGGGACAAAAATGCTTCAGTCGAAAAGCGATGGTGCTATCGGCTATACATATTATAGAGATCAGTGCTAATTCATAACGGTTTTAGACTATAAATATAATTAACATCTGTAAAAGGACAGCAAATTCTTACCGATAATTACATCCATATCGCATTTCAACAGCATTCGAACAACTTCCAGACCAATCCCTCGAGATCCACCTGTAACTATAGCAAGGTCTCCGCTTCTTTGAGATATTTCTGAAAAAAATTGTTTGATACTGAAAAATTCAATGGCAATGGCAATATAATAAGCGTATAGGTATTTTTCACCAATGCAGCTGAATTATGTCATGTTTTTTGAAACCTATTTATTATATTTAAAACCTAAACCATTAAATGATTGGCTACGTTAAAATTCCATAAAACTCCATAAAAATAAAGAAAATTACCTTAGAAAAACTACATTATAGGATTATTTATTTTGACGGATTCTCTGTTGGTGCCCTGTAATTATCTTAATAAAAATATTAGCCGCTGTCCTTGCAAAAATATGTTTCACGGTGAATGTAGATGCAAGTTTTTTCATATCGTTTATTGCCATATATCTTAACAATTAAAAATATGCATATCCTTGTTTGAGATTATAAACCGCGATATTTAAAGAAAACATGTCAAATTTCGTGTCTTAACAGTTGTATATCTTCAAGCTCTTTCAACTTGTTATTAATGCCTAAGTTGACAAGCAATGTATGAAAAATCGTTAACAAGCACTCCGCTTTTTGATAAATATTCGGTACTGTAATGATGCTTTTATTTATTAATATTACTTTATCAATTTTATTAATTTGATATGTCACCTGTTTTCATATTTAACGCATTGAGAATAAATGTATCTTATGAAATGTATATTATGTTTTATGATCTCTATTGCACTACGTAAACCTAAAATACTCACCGACAGTGTTATGTCTTGCGTTCCAAAGATCTTTGAGCAAAGCATCAGCAGCTACGTAACTGGAGTATATCACGTGTGTAAAATGTTTTAAATGAAAAAATAAACGTCTCTGAGGATTTCTAAGGAGACTCAAAGTCTCGGCTAAAGACATCGTGACTACATAACGCCACGTATTTCACTGCATCTTTCTTCAAATGTCCCCACCTTAAATCTGTGATCGTTCTCCTTCTGTCGACATCTGATGCTTTCCTCTTGGGAAAGGCAATGAAAGTAATATTTACTGTTACCCGGAGTATGTGCGCGGACGTTGCGTTCGTCATGAAAGTAAGACGTGTGTTCTCTGAGGACACCAATTCAGTAAGAGTGGAGTAACGTAGATGCTCTTTGCATATGCTAGAGTGACCAGTTATTCGTAAGAACTGAACTTTTATTCCAACAAGAGCGATATCTCAGCCATTGATTACGATCTGACTTCTTACTTTACGAACTATATGGAACACCTGTAGACTGATCATACCGTGCACCGGCCTATATTTTTCGTAGAAATCAATTTGTTGCAGACATTTTCAACTAATAACTATCACAGTCGATTCAACATTTGTAATAAATTTTGTTTAATTTTGTTAATTCCAAACCAAATTCAGGAAGTAGAAGGCAAGTTCATAATGTACAAGGACTCGGAAAAACGGAAGGATTAAATAAAATGGACATCTACAAATGTTTGCAAAAGAACCTTTCGCATTTGTATTCGACAGTATAAAACTAGAAGGTAGTTTTCGTACAAATAAACAAAAAATTATTAAGCGTGTTTATGTATTAAAAGTTAAAAATGTTCACAGAAATTCGTCATCGAAAGTTGTTTTAATGAGAGATCAAACAACCGATTTTGGATCGATAAGTCATGCGCAATCGGACTAACCGATGATTCCAAACAGTTATTGATGTCTAGCCCATTTTTACTCTCTACTTCCGGACTGATGGCGGCGAAGACTATTGGTGTGGCACCGTCAGACGGCGTCTGTAATTAATCGCATTAAGAAATTTCACACAATTCAATCAAGGTCTTTTTCGTTTAATAAAAGTTACAAATGCAAAAAAGAAATTATTTTTAAGTAATTTTTTCCAACCACCTGCGCAATTCTATTACCAGATTTAAGATTATAATAGTACTTTACGACCCGTCCTTTATTTCACTTAAATAATTAAATTAATGAGAAAACACGCAAATCTATGTAGTTTATCGTTCAGACTTTCCAATAGGAATATTGCATAGATATTTTGTCTACACGTCTAGAATTCTGTTTTCTATAGACAAAGTTTATCTATATTTTTCATAAAACTATTGTTACTAAAAACAGTTACTAAACATTTTAAACTAAAAACTTTAACTCAAGCGGGAGATATAGATTTATTGAAAGATACAAAGGTGACCAAATAGGTCTGTAATGGAAAAAATCTCTACATAGAAGTGAGATATATCAAGAAAATGCTTCAGACAAAATTGTAGGGGGAAAGGGGGCTACTTAATAATTTTACTGACTTGTTTTGCAAAATTTTAGTATTAACTTTAAACGTGTTTTTAACAGTACAACTTGATTAAAAAGAGATGATAATAATTTGAAATTTACCTTGAATATTTTTTCCTTCAGAGCTGCCGAAAATTGGTAAGAGAATGCATATAAATGGGAATGCAATTCCGTGTTAACAATACCAGGGTCAACAGCATGGATTTGGATGTTAATGTTATTAGTATCAAAAAGTCTTGCAAGACTCTTAGTAAAGAGAACTTGTGCTAATTTACTCTGGGAATAACAATAGCTGGTAACGAAGTCTTGTCTGCGAATTATAAAAACAAATTATAGATCAGTCAAATTATTTACTAGATTAATGCTTAAAGTCATTCTCAATATATAGACGTACGAATTACTTCAATAGTATATTTACTTGTAATTAATATCTTCGAAGTTTATTTTGCCTACGAAATGCGTGCACGAAGATACGTTAATAATCCGGGCCCCTTGTTCCGAGGTCCCTGCGTTTTTCATAAGTGGCAGCAATAGAGATGTGAGCAGAAAATGTGAAAGATAATTAATCTGGTATTGAAGTTCAAAACCATCTTCAGTCTCTTCGTAAGGAGTGAAAAGTACTCCAGCTGTTTAAAAAGTTATACTGAATTAAGCTGCCAAGAGAACTTTTTAATCTCTGTTAAATAAATAATACGCTATGAATCAAGAGTAAGGTTTTTAATTTTATTAGAGCGAACTAATCATACCTATTTTTAAAAGAATTTTCAACAATAAAAATGAATTAAAAAAACTATGATATTCAGCCTTGCAGTGCTTATGAGTGTTACTTGACTCTGTAAAGGACGTAGAAATATACTTAGTTTGTATAAAGACAAAAATTGTTACCATTATTAACTAAAATGTCAAGTTTCTTGTAGTCTTTCTTGATTTTTGCAACAAAATTTCGTACGGATTTTAAGCTAGCGTTATCCAGCTCGTAAACTTTCGCCTTTCCCGTACGCACTCCAGAGTTTCTGATTTGTTCTACTGCTTTTCGTCCTATTTGGCAGTTTCTACATGCTGAAATAATCAACTTATGTTATAGGACATTATTACTAAAATGGATTAAACGCTTTAGATATTTGTCAGGCTTGTCTAATTCCCAAAAGATTTATTATTTCCCAAAAATAATATAGATTTAATGTAGGTGCATTTAAGAATTCAAATAAAATAATTAACGGCTTAAATCTAACCAATTGCATTAGATGTTAAAATGCCATAGTTTGGAAATTTCATAAACATTTCAAACACCTTCCGTCGTAATCGCTCGGATTCACAAACGTTTAGGCCTTGTCGAAATATTTATAATCTCAACTAGTAATGAAATTAACAACGAAAAAAGGAAAGATAAAAATTATATTCAATAACTATAAAGTTGATACAATTTCGATTTGACAGTTACTAGGAATAGAGTGGTATGTGAATATGATTTGTTAGCATGCATTATAATAAATCAAAAGAAAGAAAGACAATTAATATAAGAATATATAATATGTAAATAAAAAACAAAAAAATTTTTTATACAGACGTGCAAATTTAAAATATATATATATTTCTATTCTTTTTTGCACGTCTGTATAAAAAATTTTTGAAAATAAAAAAAAATTATAAAAAATTTAATTTCCCCAACAAATTTTGTTATGGTATATCAACTAGCCTTGTATCATTTCTTTAAAGTGTCTTAAGGGACGAAAAGAAGATTGTGGCAATTGTTTTTTTCGATACAATGTGCGTTAATTGCGCAATTGCGCATTTTTAACATTTTTCATTAGTATTTTATGTAACAAGATCCTAACTAGCTTAGTAAACATTGTTAATGGGGAAAATTGCCATTATTGGCTGCCGAATAGTAAACATTTCAAAAAATGTTTTTATCAGAATCAATGGCAACTTTACTCATTCTGCAAGTCTGTCCTAAAATTACCATCTGGAATCGTAAAATTATCCAGAAAATTTTTATCCGTGTAGGTTGAAATATATTTTAAATTTGAAAATTAATAATTAATTAATCAAGTTGTATGGATTTTAAATAAAAATATTTGATGTATTTAGCAATATGTATATACGATACGGTAGCGAATTTATGTATGGCTTTATATTTAATAAGCGAAGTCTTCATAAGGGCATTGTAATAAAATCAATTTTATTCGCTTTTAAATAAGGTCAGATATAATATAAGATTTACTTTCATTATAGATATGTTGCAATCAACACAGCACATTGATAAAATGATACTTGGCTCGCAGACATCCCTATCAAGATTAACCCCACATACGTAACGGACATTAAGATTCTAAGTAGAGCTAAAAAACTAATCATAGGAACGATAAAAACACTCGAATAAAATATTTAAGATACTTACCAATAATAACTTCCATATCGCATTTTAAAAACATTCGAACGACTTCCAGTCCAATGCCCCGAGAACCGCCAGTAACGAGTGCTATCCTTTCTGGCATCGAGAATAAATCTGAAATAAATGTCGTCTATAATAATAGTAAAATAATAATGAGCTGAATTAGAGAGTTCACAAATTAAATACTTGACTTTATGTGAAATGAACGTTTTTGTTTAACTTTCCAGTGTAAGTTTCTATAGTATAATTAAAATTTCATATTCAATAAAACCTGTACTACTTAAATTACGTTTATTACACGTCAGCTTCGTGTTAATATATATACATATATATTTCTCAAAATTTGAAAATTTCGTGGATAATATGATTAATTATCATATGTATAACAGATTTATTACTATACTGGATGATTAAATTCATGGCAGGTAGTTATTGTCATGTCACATCCGAATTTTTAAATTATTTTATAGATATCCATATTAGCCCAGAAAATAAGACTTGAAAGCTCAAATTTTAAATGCTCTTTCCCCACTTTAATTAACAATACTAATAGAGCTTAGAGCAATGCCGCGAGTCTTGGAATTCCTCACTGAAATTATTTTTCAATGCAATTCACTATTTTTCGTTTGTTTATATTTATTTTTCTACTATTTATTTACCTAATTTCAATAAGTTCATAGACCCGCAGAAACGCTTTTGATTTTGATAATATAATTTACATTCAATTGTTTCATACGTAAGCGATGCTGTTCAAAATTTTGGATAAAAGGGAACTTCTATTTATATACTTTAGAAACATTGGGGAATAATGAACTAGTCTCAATATCATATATATTTCAGAGTATCGGGAACTGATGTAAAGAACTTGATTAACACATGAAAAGATTGACTGTTTTCACTTGCACTACGGATTGAAATATTTCAAAACAATCAAAAAAACTAAAATACTCGCTCGAAGGAGATCCTAACTAGCGACCTAGGAATATCTTAGTTTATTAATTATGAATGAATTCTCAACAATTTTGAGGAACTGTCACAATTCTGCGCTAGGCCGTGCCGTGGTAGTTACTACTGCGGTACAATCCACGAAATCACCATCTACCGAGGTGTATGAAGGTCAATAATTACTTCTGAGGTGCTTCTTGGCTGTGAAATTATGGATACACATTTTGTGTTACGGTTTATTTATAATTTCGTATATTTTGTTTAATATCTCGAGCTACAAATCCTATGTTTTACACATTAATTACATTATACAGGTTGCAATAGATCTATGACTCGTATTACTAGAGGACACCACGACTTGTGGATAGGTAAAATCCAACACATAGGGATAGAAAATAAACCTGTTTAGTTTACTAGTCGTGGGTCATAAAAATCGCCTTATCCATGAGAATAATTTATCTTATGTGAATGTCTGCTATTTTATTCCTACAATGTATTTAAAAATTATACATTAAAAATACAAAAGACAAAAAATAAGACAAATATTTCTTAAAATATTTTATATATATTATGCAAAATGCATGCGTGAACATAAACACATTTTTCTTCATTTCTTATGCGTCGAACAAACTGTTTCCAAAGCTGTCAACATGGTTTATGTATAATATCAATAAAAACTTGCACAAGTGTACATTAATGGATTATATACAAATAGCATGTACATTGGTGAATTTAGCTATTCTGTCGACAGATTGTACATATCCCAAATTAACATCTCAGTTTCACTAACTCGTCGCATCAAAAGCCAGTCCATATTTTCAAAATCCTTATTGACATTCTCATTAATTAACATACTATTGTCCTTTAGATCACAACGTAGCACCCCATTATTTTGAAGACCATTTCTCATCCTATCACGTTCACAGAGAAAATATCGGAAACTGCCCGTCGTCTAGCGGTGTCAGCAATGTCATTACGTATAAATTATAATTATTCAAATAATGGGAAAAACTAAGAAATATTCGTCATTTTCTTCTAGCAAATCAAGTGTCTACAGTGTATATTCTCGTAAACATCCTCGAAAAATAAATGGATCTAGAATATCTGTGGATAGGAGAGTGAAACGTTTGAAATAGTATATTATGTAACGAGGGCGCAATTATTGATCTTGGACGAGTGCGAAGTTTGTCGCTCAAACGAAACGAGGGTGACAATCACACTCGTTGGAGATCGATATTTTGCCCATGTTGCACATGATATTTTTTGATACGTCGGGCATGAAGCTCGATAATTTGCGCCCGATGATTTCACCGCAGGGCGCAAAATCGAGTTTTACTCCCGGGGTGTTAAAAAACTTGGAAAGAAAGGGTCCTATAAGAATCAGCAACATTACACGGAGAGAATTTTCACACAACAGTCGCCGGGCCTGCAGCATAGCACGCATGCTTGCCTTCTAGCACGGTAATCGTGTTAGTCTCGCGACAAATGTCATACGTACATCTATAGGATCATTGCCGTATTTCTCTCTTTTCTGAGGGCAGCGATGCCAGTAGGAACAAAACTATGGGTCATCCATAAGCCACGTAGAACATTTTTTGGCATTACTGCCCCCCCCCCCCTCTCACCATAGACAGTTATATGATTATTATACATACATTTTATGTAGACCGTAGTTCTTAGCCGACCCCCCCCCCCCCCCTAATATGGTAACGTAGTTCATGGATGGCCCCTATACGATTCGCAGTACAAGATCAGACACAAATTTCGAGCAGCAGTTCTGTTTACTAACACAATAGCCGTCCTCTCAGTATATCATTATAGCGATGATTCTGACAATAAATCAGTTGATGGGAAATAGGGTAAAATTTCGGAAAGACTGCCTCACCCGAAAAATAAAATGTACAACATGTATTCGATGTATTTGGGCTGCTCATTACGAATATCGCAGTAAAATTTGTCGGTCGGACATATTGAAGCCGCTATCTTAAAAACGTGGTTGTACGTTTTATTTTTCGAGTGAGGCAGTCTTTTCGAAACTTTACCCACACAAGCGCCTTAATCAAAAATTTATTCCAATTTTTAGCGAATCCTCTTCACAGAGATATATATATATATCAAATAATAGTCCAAAATAAACTTTGCACTGGTATTTCTGCTGTTGGGGAAGCTTTATCAATCTGGGCAAGGGTTAAAGATACATTTTCAGAAACATCTAATCTATTGTCCAGTTTAGATGACGCTGGTTAAATATTTACAGATTTGCACCATTCCTTTCCTTTAACGTGTAGATGATTTATTTCATTCTTTTTAAAGAAATCTGTGAAGTTGACAGCAAAGGCTGTTCCCGACCCTCGTCAAAGTTACGACAGCGAAACATTGGAGTCCAAACGTTGACATGTTGCGTGCATCTCGAGATAGACATGACGGGTCATTTGGGCAATGTTCTTCAAACTGGAAATGCCCGCTCTCGTGGAAAAACGAAATTCAAAAATCATCCACAGAAGTAAGTAAGTATACGTGATTGTAGAATGGATTAAAGCCTATAAATACCTTTTTGTCACACCTGCACAAAACTGCCACCTTTCCGTGCAGGTTAAGCGAACGGAAAGTTGCCATTTATGCGCCGTAATACATACCTTCCGCCCGAGATACACAATATACTATTTATAAAATTATCCTCGGAAGTGGCAGTCATTATGCCATAACAAATAGATAGTTTAATAAGTGAAGGAACATTGACTCTGTTAATTCTTCCAAAAATCAATATTTATTTTTTTATTTTCTTGCTGATAAAGCAGACGGGTCAGAACCTTTTATCCTTAACCTCAAAAAATTAAATTCATACATTATTATCCCATTTGAAAATGGAAGGACGTAAAATATTTTTACAAATTTGGTCATTGAATTGCTATATGACTACGACTTACTTGACAGAAGCATATTATTTTATTTCAGTGAACAAATCTGATAAAAATGTATAATAACCGATTATATGAGTTTAATTGTCTACTTTCTGGATTGTATTCTGCAACTTTCGTCTTCACAAAATTGTAAAAAGTTGTTAACCATATACTTAGATTAGAAGGCATATTAATTGTTATTGTTTTGACAATTTTCTAGTCTTTCTTTTATTTTTATGCATTTCCACGGTTTTCACTAATTTTGAGAATTCTTGGAAAGATTATAACTGACGAAACAGTTGGAGTGATGATTGTTCTTAACTGGCCAGCTTAGCCCTGGTTTCTCCTTTTTGAAATTAACCCAGCTCTATTTTTAATTATAGAGCAGAGTTACTAACATTAACTTTTAGAAAAATACATCCACTAGCGAACAATCTTTCTCTGGCAGTCGGACTCTTCTCTAGCAATCTTTTCGCAGTCTCTGTGGCCTGATTAGAAAAGTATACTCTCAAATAATATAAAATTTGTTGGAAAAAATTGTGGATATTGTGTTGAAAATAGTTTAGAAATAGTCAAAGCTTCTATTGAACAGGTATTTCAATTTTTAAATACTCAATTACAACCGACGGTTCCCAACGGTACAAGTAATTCTTATCGTTCAGCATTCTAATTAATATTATTAGAATATATTAAAAATATGAAATTGATAAGAAGTATTTTAAAAGAATAACGAAAATAACACCATCAATAACAAAATATCAATTTACATATGATCCAAATCCTGTTTAAAATTTTTTAAGTTCTTTATATCCAGATGAAAATTTATCTCTAACAAAGAAATTAACATCGCTACTCGCATTAATAACAACCCAACGAGTGCAGACTTTGTTGAGAATAAATTTAGAAAATATTTGTGCGATTTCTAATAGTATCTATGCAAATAAAAATATCACACCGAGCTAAAACTTCATCGTCTAATGGGATTCAACCACTCTTCGCAACGTCCAAAATTGGTATAGAATCATTATTGAAATATTATGTAGCGATCAGGAAAAACTTAAAAAACAATATAAAAATCACTTTCTTTCATTTAACAGATTAATATTTCAAACAAACATGTTAAAAACTCACACTTTTGCACCCATAATATATAAATAAATATATCACTGAATTATAAAAAAAATATTATTATGAAACATAATAATTGAATCTAAATTAGAGTTTACTAACATGGAAAGACCGTCAGGGATCATACTCTGATTCCTTGACATCAATTGTTTATTGTATTAACCGAAGAAGAAAGAATGTGATTTATGAGTACTCGTGCACCAAAACTGTGGGAGCAGTAAAGGGTAATAAGTGGCCGCGGCGACGAATGAAATACTTCATTCATCACGCTTAGCACATTATCAGTTTCGTAGTTCGATATTCTATTTAGATTCTGTCATTTTAACTGCACAATTCAGTTCAGAGTGCATTTTATTAATTGGTAAAGAATTTATCGCTCTATACTTTTTTAATAAGCCACATACTTTAGTACAATCAGGAAAAATCAAAATATTTTAACAATACGCACATAAAGTAAATATAACTGAGATATTATTATGAAACATTATTATTGCAATTCTCATTCACGATATAAAAATGATAATGTCAAAATCACATGCATTATCCTTGCAACGATTTCCTGTTCATGAGCAATGTACTACACGAAAGTTACAGGTTACTCGAAAGAAAGGTAGCAAAGGTTTTCAAAATTATAAATATACACAATACCTTAGTACATCACTGAGAATTTTTAGCCGATATTAGGATTCTAATGGCTAGTAAGAGAAAGTATAGTAGGCAGCAGTGATTTACGGTTAAAAGGTCGATTTCAATACTTACATTTGAATCGTGATATAATTAGGAGTTCTGAAGTTTTAGTATATATAGATAACCCAATAATAAGGATTTTTTGCTGATTATAAGCCGCGGAAACTACCCTTATAACAGTACCCATATTCCCATATATATGCTATTTCTGTGAAACTTTTGAAACACATTTTAAATATTCTGATTGCACGCACATTAGAGAAAATAGTATTAATATAAGAGTTTTAAAAACTAAATATCAAATGTTAGTACTTCTGTATTTTATTCTTTAGCAACCTGTTCTACGGACTCAATTAAATTACCGGTTATTTTATTAGAAATACATGTACTATTCAAATAAATACATTTTTAAGTATTTCTATGAAGCATTTTCATGAATTTAATCAAACGTAGAAACAGGTACAAACAATTTAAACGTATTGCATATCATGTAATTTTTATATATCCTAATAAGAACATGCTCCAATTATTTCAACCATTTTTAATTATTGTTTACTGACTAGGAAGTAATTTCCGATTAGTGGCTTGAAAAATAATAGCATTAATAAACTATTCGGATCTACCGGCAAGAAACCAAAACAGTATCGTACCATTTATTTGAATAAATCACATAAATGCCGAAAATCATAAGGAATTCAAGTAAAATATGTGACATTAACTAAAAACAACACGTACTATTGACTGAAGTAATTTAAAAAGAAATAATATTACTATTTATTGACATAAAATATCAGGTTTATATGTTTACTTCTTCGGCATCGCTTCACGCATAGATAGATAGTATATATAAATTTGTATAGTTGTGTATATATTAACAACTTTTGTTTATCAATATCTTTATTTGATACACATGCGTTCTTCACAGATTGATACACGTAACATATATACTGAAATGAGTTACCTCTAAGCTAATACAACCCCAAATAACAGTTTTTTTTTCTAACAAATTTAATTCATCTCACCAACTTTGTTAGTCTTTGCATTCCACAAATCCGCGATAAAACTGTCCGTATAGACGACAATAGAATGTAAAATGTGTACAAGGTACTTCAAATAAAAAAAAATTTTCTTCTTGAACTTCGTAAGTACACTCACAATTATAGCCATCATTGATTCGAGGTCGACTAGTTTCTTATCTTGGTACATCATCTTTAAGTAATACCTCCCCACTACTATCCCCTCTCTGATATCCATGGTACTCAATCAAATGTCTGCAATTGTTAGATTCTCGTGGAGTAGTGAAGATGCGAAATAGCAATGAACGCATCGTCTGGACTTGTAGTCAACGTACGACCTTATGACGTCATTAAGTATATGTTAGTAAGTATATGTATGATACTGCACTACATCCTAAATCTCCGAAATTATAGCTAAATACACAAATATTTTCTCAAATTTTATCATGTTTAACATCTTATATATAACTGTATACAGCTTGGATAGTATTCAGGTGCATACGCTGCCATTAGGCTGCACACCATGGGATAGATGATTAAGAGATTCTGGAGGTATAAGAATTTGCCGTCATTTGTTCACTTCTACAAAAACATTTGTCTTTAGGGTAGTTGCTTTTGCCCTTTTACATACATAACTCAATTTCGGTTTGTTATTGTTGTCTATTTTAACACTGCATTATCATAATAACGTGCATTCCTTCATTCATTTTAAGAATTAAATAATAGGTCAACTACTCCCATGTGACCACCACTATTAAAAGATATCTCTTCATTTAAAAGTTTATGGGCTTCTGTAGTTTTCGACATGCATAGTGTTAGGAACTGTGTAAAAGTTTATGCTTCACAATATATAACAATGTTATAATAACATTTTCTCGTCGTATTTTTCGTGTTATTTTGATTTAACCTCTTAATTTGTATGCATTAAAACTTATTACTTTCAGTCTCACTATATTACGCTGCTTCCTAAATGTTACAAGAACAAAATTACAAGAATCACACCCGCCAGCCCCCTTCTTTAACGTAATGCAATTTTTTGAGTTTTCAATTAGCAATTTGCTGCTCAATAATCTCAGAATGCAGCTCCTTCCGAACAGAATCAGTTCCCAGGACATCAGAGAAAATTTAAAAGTCACTCTCCTAATTCAGTTCAGATTCGATAATGTATCTCTAAAAATACACGTGATTAATCTCCTGGTGATTACGTTGTAGTTATTGTATAATATCATCGGATATAATCTTATATTTCACACAATATTCAACGGAATTTAATAAAAAAAACTTCTATCTAAAAGTTAAAGTAACAACAAACAAACAATTTTCTCTGATTTTTTGTTCATTTAGTTGGTAATATTACTGATATTCTATGTAATATTCACTTTTGAAATATTTCTCTATCCTACAGTTGCCTTTATTTTGCGAATTTAACTTTATTGTAGTGAATGTCATGAATTCTTTTCTTTCAGCTTCATAGGTGAAATTCAATATTGCACACTCATTTTAGTACGTGAAGTGCCGCATTTGCGCACTCTACTTCTTAATAGTTTCCTTATATGCTCCACTGAGAAATATACATATATCTTGTAACTCGTTTAGAAATGTTAATATTTGAAAGTTTACTTAACCCTCTTTAGGGTAGCTAATAAACGACGTGTGATGTTTTCACTTTTCGTTGGAATGATAAAACCTATAGCCGTCATTTGATACTCAAATCTATTAGTGCCATATCCTACCGTCATTATCGTCTACAATCGCAAATGACTGGATTAATTCTATGGTGTTCGGGTATATGTTAAATAGCCATTATCCTCATTTCTATGCACTTGAAATTGAAAGTTCTCTAATACCTTGCTTGTAGTGCATTTTTCAGGTAATCTAAATTCTTTCCATGTACATTAAAGCGATTGTTAATTTCAATTAAAACTCAACATACTCAGTAGAAGTAATAGTATTGTGACGATAAATTTATATTTGCGAACATCAAATTATAGAAAAGTAACTCCTTTCTTAGTCATTGCGGTGATGTTGATAATATAATTTTAGGAAAAGCCAAAGAAGGTCGACACCCTATCAATAACTATAAACAGCATTAGTGACGGTCCAACATAAAAAAAACCGTTTTTTATTTTCTCTATTGTTTTTTTCTCTCTTTTCATTAAATTTAATTTATTAGCATAAAATTTACTTTCAATCATTTACAATTACAGTAGTAAAAAGATAGTTGTTTGTTTCGTTCTTTTTCTTCTAAGTGACTAAGAAAAGGGTTACTTTTATTTATTGTCACGGAGGAAATGATTATATATTAACAATAAAATTATATGTTATAGTTCATGCGATATGTAGCAAATCTGACCAAATTCTGGATACATAGCTAATACATTCCATGATTACGTTCAATCAGCGATATCTCCACCATTACTGATTAGGGAAGATATAAGCCAGGTGTATATTTTCTTATCGACCCGGCTTTTTCCTCTTCAGAAAGACCACTTTGAATTAATTAATCTAGCCAATAGTTAATTATGAATGAAATACTGCAATAATACCCGTTTTCATAACCTGCTATTCCAATTACATTGAACCGTTTTTTAATAATAAATTCTGTGTATTTATCACATCTTTCTGTGCTTTGTGTTGAAATTAACTTTCAAAGGTTATGTCGGACGTAGAAAACTCACCCAATAATCTGAAAAATTTGCTTACAATATATTATAATACATTAAACACTAGAATACTAAATTCGAACATCACAGAGATTTGCAATCATACTCGAGATTTTGTAGTCTGTTCTCTATAAAACAGTTGGAGTAACTTGGTCAGTCTAGCAAAAAGAAGTAAAGATATGTTAATATTTTGGAATAAATCCCCAATGAGGATGATATTACGTATGCCAAAGAATGTTTACTCCTTTTTTTAGATTGAAAATTGACTTCGGGCTCAAGCATTCGATTTTTAATCGTTTGGAATATAATTTGACTCCAACAGTTTTAGTTAAAACGTAGAATTAAAATGAGAACAGTTTTAAAAATGTATCCAATTAACTACTCCCCAGTTTTAATGAAAATTACTTGAATTCCTAAAAAATTAGGTATTGATTTAATCCACTCCTTTATCAAATAATTTAGTTTGGAAATTAAAGTGGCATCTTATGTAAACATGGTAAATTATTCCTTCTTTTACGTAAAATGTTTATATTGAAATATAATACACGAAAAGATCATAAGTAATTTATGTGTACATTATTTTGTTTCATTTTCAATATGAATAATCCAAGGCTTATCATCTACCGACGGTGACTTTGGTGGAAAAATAACATTTTCATTTTCTTCTTTCAGGATCGTCTCGCTTTCAGCATCTGGCTCTACAGGAGGAGTTACTTCTTCAAAGAAATCCTTTAGTGAAACTTGTTTCAGCGATAAATAAAATAATTTGTTTTGCACAGAGATATCATTAGTACATGACTTGGTGCAAGCAATGAAACAATTGTCGATGTAAATGCCTGATTGCATTTCTAACGTAGGACAAGTTGCTGCATAGACAATTGGAGTAGCGGAATTTGGCAAACTCTACAAACAAATAAAGTATTGTCTCGGTTATGGTTCAAAAAAATTTGCAACAATAAAATAATCATTTCTTAAAGACAACTGATTTTAGTAAAGTTTTGATCTAAATTTGATTTAGTATTTTGATTAGTATTACTGGGTATTGCCGGGACTATGTTTCGGTTTGGTGTGGGGTATTCGGCACTATAATTTCCGGTACATATGTGAAATGCTTTTATTTGTAAATTAATAAACGTACCTTATACACCTTCTGCCGTGCGTAAATTAGAGCGCGCCAGTACCAATGATCAACTATGGTCGTATTCGCAAAACCCGGATGAACTGCGTATATTTTAATGGGAAGATCTTTCCCTTTAAAAAGTCGGGCAAGTGTCATTGTTGAAATGATTTGGGCGAGCTTGCTCTGAGAGTATCCACGGAAACGTATCAGCCTATGTTCGCTGTAATTCAATTAATGTTAATAATTTAACGTCTTACACTACTGACATGTAAGATGTCGAAAGTAGCTTTTAAAATGCCGGTAAATGAGTAAAAATATCTCAGGTGTCATTAATGCTACCTATATTTCATATTAAAATCAAGTACATTTACATAAATTAATGTTCTATGGTCATAAACTTTTGCCTCTCTAATAAGATGCAAATCGTGAGAACTCAAACGCAAATAGATTAAGAATTCTATTAAATACAGTGCAGAATATTTACTTATCCTGTTCAGAATATAATCGAATAATGGGAATGACTTTTTTAAATTTAATAAAATTGAAACTGACCTGTTGTTAATGTCGTCGAAATTCATATCTCCCGCCCAATGTAGAAAGGAAGCCACATTGACAATTCGTCCACACCGTCCCGTTTCTCCTGCCTTTTTTAACAATGGTAACAGTAAAGCCGTCAGGAGAAAATGCGAGAGATAATTAATTGCATACTGCTGTTCAAAACCATCCACAGTCAATTTATCGGGGCTAAACATTATGCCCGCTGAAATAATGTTTCAAACATTTATTTCCACACCAGAGCAATATTTATATATGTATTTAACACTCCGGGAGTAGAACTCGATTTTGCGCCCTGTCGTGAAATCTTCGGTTGCAAATTATCGAGCCCCACGCCTGTCCTATTAAAATATATCATATGCAACACTGGTGAAATATCGATCTCCAAGGAATGTGATTGTCTTCCACGCTTCGCTCCTGCGACAAACTTCGCACTCGTCGGAGACCGACAAGTACGCCCTTGTTAGATAATATACTATTACATATTATATATTATGTATCAACAAAATCGATTTATAGCCAACTTTTATATTTCAAAATAACATCATAAAAAAATCACCGTTATTAATTAAAATGTGTATTTTTTCGTAATCATCTTTAATTTTCGCCGCAAACGTTCGGACGGACTCTAGGCTAGAGTTGTCAAGGATGTAAATTTTTGCTATACCAGTTGTAACGCCACTATTTCTTATATTTTGTATTGCTTCTTCGCCAGCTTTACGATGTCTGCATGCTGCAACAATAAAAAAAGTATTTGTTTTATAAGTTGGACAATATGATATAATTAGCGTTTTAACAGTATTCGTAAGATCGTTAACTTTACTTTTATTGCATCTTGTAAAAGTCTACATGATATTTATAAACAGTAAAGTTTCAGGAAATAAATGTTTTCTCAAACATTTGAATCGTCAAAATATATCGATATAGTATCGAAAAAATATTATAAATTTAATAAAAATGCCTGGTGAATACAGAAATACATTTTCTTCAATGCCAGGTATAGGCACGAAGTTGCAGAAATAGTGCAAAAAAGCGTAAGAACTGGAATTCAAATTCTTACCGATAATAACTTCCATATCGCTTATTAAAAGCTTCCTCACAACAGCCAAACCGATGCCACGTGAACCTCCCGTAACGATTACAATTTTTCCAGGCGATGGTGGTACTTCTGCAACCAGTTTGAGATTTAGATATTTTAAAATAGAGTAAAAATCATAGAGTAACAAAACCAAAGAGAACATGCGATGATACCTATATAAATAAACCAGAATGAGGTAGTTAAGCATATTAAGGAGTGCCCAAGTCATCTTAAACCATGGTGAACATTTTACAGTTTAGTACAGGCTTCAAAAAATATTTATGCGTACTATACTTATATACCAGAAACATCTAAAAACTTTACTGTCTTGACCTTGTATGTTTGAACGCTTTACGGAAAAACACGTATTTCTTGGTATGAAATATATACTTGGAAAAGTTTCTATAATTTCTGTTAATGAGTTTTTAGCGCCACTCAGAACTGAAATGTACTTTCATATTCATTGAGCGGGGCGACTTATAGTTCTCCAGCTCCGTACTTAAATTGGGTACTCGAAATAGTGCAATTAACACTCGATTTTATATTGCCCATTTCAACCAATTAGGATACTAACGAGAAATGCACTTTTTAAATAGTTTATATTTTGATTTCTCTTATGATTTGAAAATTTTATCCAAACATGATCACACTGAATTTAGTGAGAATTCTATTACTGCAAAATAGAGATTACCATACTTATTCCGCCAATAGAACACCCAGTCTCGTATTATTCCCAAGGCTGCCAGACATACTAGGAGCGTTGTATGGCGTACATATTTTAATCGCATAATCATCCTGTCTCCCAACGCCTCTTCGTCTGGTTGGGGGGTATGTTTTCCATTCCGCATATGTGACATCTATCTTAAAAAAGATGCAGAGCATAACATATTCAAATGCTTTTTCATAGCACACGTGATATACGTAGCACATAATATAATGTGTATAAATGTAGTAACATTAATATACTCTATTTGCCATTATCGAATAATCGAAAATTGAAAATGTAAAATAAAATGTGTATTGCACCGCAGTACACTCTACGAACTAACAAGTTACTATCGGCTCTTGCAAGAGGGTAAAAGTTTATTCGGTTGTGATAGAGAAGCGTATTGATAAAAAACTTAACAAATATTTGTCACAATGGACAATGGGAGGAACATTTATCTATCATAGCTTTGTTTTTGTTTCGTTTAGACTACCAAACGAACGTCCCTGCTAAATATCGTTGTTATAATAACCATAAAACCATTTTTATTACACCATAAGTAGATTTCGGCTACATCCATTTTTTCACGTGCACTTTACGCAAAAATGCAACAAAAAAATATCGTTCGGCGTATATGCAAGAATGTTTCTTATGCGAGTATTATGGCGACTGTTGTGTTCGCGCCACAGCTCTCACATTAGCAAAATACGACTTTTCCACTTCTATCAAAAACTATTATTTTTTAAGTGGTAAACAGAAATGAAGGAAATTATCCTAATTCCCTGTCTTATTTTTTACTTATTCGTCGTTATCCGTGTAGATCATCCACGAGGACTATTGTTCATTTCTCTCATCTTATGGAAAAATTATCAGTGTACTTCCTTATGCACACAACTATACTCGTATGTGGCTGCAGTATTACAATCTTTAACATTGCAGTGATAATATCATTTGATGCTGAGTCATATGCGTTTTTGCAGTCATGAAATACTGCAGATAGCTTGAGTTTATACTCGACGGTGTCTGGTGTATAATGTAGCGAAGAGGCACTTTTTGGAAAGGTTATTGCCTAAACTTTCGAAGGGATTATTAAAATTTGATGATCAACCTACTGTCCTGAAGCTATTATCAATGCCTAATGATTTACCCTCGTAAGCATGAGTCTATGCAAAATGAAGAAAGCATGATCAATTGTCGAAAGATTTTTTGGTGAATTAAAATATTATTATTAAATATTGTATAAACCCAATAAAAATACAAAATTTATATTTTATTATCACTTCAATCTCATTACTTGGCCCATTTAACTCTGAATCGTAATTAATGCTGATGAAAAATCTGGTATACATATTAGCGGAAATGACATATGAATTTCTTGATCGCAACAATAATAGCGGTATTTATTGATAAAAAAGCCAAAAGAACAATTTTTTGCAAATGACTTCTAAAATTTGTTAGCGTGAATTGTTTCGTGGAAAAAAACATTTGTATTAGAAAATATAGTTTCGAAACTAAGTTTTTACGTATAGTGGGTACTGAACTATTTTCCATAATTTACATATTAAATAGTTTATTTAATAAAATCTTAAAAAACAGTTTTCACAATATAAACACGCAGTTCTTCGAACTTTTTTTATTCTTTTCTTGCTCAGTATGGCCTAAACAGTCAATAAATATTTGAATTTTGAAATAAACATACATCCCCCTTTTATTGTAACCCAGTTTAATTAGCCTATAGGTACATTCTAAAATTATTGGACTCAATTGCGGAGTCCAAGAGAGGGTAATCGTTAAATTTGGAGTCAAATTTTCTCCTTTGGGGAATTTCATGCTAGGTTTGAGTCCATTTACCGGTGTAGTTATGTACTGCACCGAAAACTGGTTACTACGTGGCCGGCTTCACGTAACGCAATTTAAAACATTTTCTCTATAACTATAAGCAATTTTGAAATGATCTTGCATGAAATAGTATATTTCGCCCTTGCACCCACTTTGCGCACTTGTATCTTAATGTACTATTATTGACCCTCCAGTCGAAAAATGCGATTTCTCAGCCTAAGGCGAAATCTTCGGCTGCGAATTATTGAGTCCTACGACAATCGGATTAACAAATACCTACATTATTAGTCACAAACATAATGTGCTATTTCGTTTATTGTTTACATTTATTTTGAAGAACTCAAAAGTCCTTAAAAATCTTTCCAAACATAAATTCGTTTTGTGAATAGCAAGTGTGTAAAAAGTAGATGAAATAAGAAACAATCGATAATAAGGTTAAAACAACACAAAAAGAGTGGTCTTGTGCCCCCCGAATGTAACATCTCCTCAATTTGCAATAAATAAGTTTCAAATCGGGGATCGAAATTCAGAATGAAAAAAGTTTCGAAAGCCTGAAATTCCAAAGATTCAATACTCCAAAAGTCAAATGTGCCGAATCAAAAATAATAGAAGAAAAGTAAAATTCAAAAATTTTAAATGAATGATTTCTTATATGCAATACATTTTTAGAAATATTCATTGGTACACAATTTTATTGTAGTATGCGCATTAAATAAAATTATTGCAAATCATGTTAGGTGTAAGAAATCATCAAATAAAATATGTAAAAGTGAATCTCGGAGACTTTTTTTAACTTAACTCCTCTAAACAATCCTGTAAACAAAACATTAACAGCGTACTTTATCCGACCTGATAAGGTTAATAATGTCCTATTCATCAGCTTTAAAATGCGCTTTTAGTCATTTCGATTTGATTTTTTTCATCGAATTACCGACATTTTTTTAAAGCACAATTATCATATTCGTTTTTTGGACTTTTGCCTTTGAATATCTCAAAATCTTGACGCGATATAGCAATTCTGCAACCAAATTTGGATGTAGTACATCAAACATCTTCGCAGAATTATACTTAGGTTTTTGATAAAAGCACTTAAATGTAGGTTTTCCTTAACAAAAATTTTGTTCAGCTACAAAAATGTAATAAAAATGGACGAAAACGATATTCTTTGCAGTTTTATGTTAGGATATTAAGGTCAGCCTGTAAAACAACTTTTTTAAGTTGTGGCTCGCCTTTTGGCAATGTACACGGCTGTTTGATCTGTGTATTTTTAATTTTGTTGGCCAATAAAGACAATTTATTATTATTATTATTATATCTCTAAATCTTGACGTGATGGAATAATTCTGAGCAAGAACGTCGGCCTTATTTTGTTAACTATTTTTATACAATTGCACATATTTACTAAATGTATGAAAATCATATTTATATTGGTAAAAACTTCGATAACTCGGTGAGAATCGTATCGGAGTGACTAAAAATGCCATTTAAAAGTTTAATGCCCGAATAGCGCTTTAATCTGCATTTTACCAAATTGGGAATAAAAATGTTGTTCCGCCACTAAAGCATACTGAAATTGATAAAAAACGATGTTACACATCTAAATGATATGATACAATAATTCTGTGTGGCCAGATTTGGATACAACGAAAACCTTCGGGAAAATATTGCTCTGTTTTTACATATAAATTTTGTTGGCCTGTGTTATTTTTTCTCTTATTCACTTAACAATAATTTTATTTAAATCACTCAGCTTTGTCGGTCTTGGTTTAATTTAAATATGTCTTGATGAACATTGTAGCATGCTTTATGAGATTCAAAATGTAATTGTCATTATTTTTGCAATTTATTTTATACTTTTTCCGTTATTTATTAAACTCGTGATGAATCGATTCCCTAGCATGTTCTAACCATACACCTAATCCATCACTGTCAAGAAATTTAATACATTCTTGAACATGATTCAATAAAATATACTGTGGCATATCTGGCAAGTTTATATTATGTTCAGCTGCACTTATTACAAGATTTGTAAGAAATCTTCTTCGGCATAGTTTAGTGAAATTAGTTGAAAGAAAAAAGGATTAACTGTGGCAGCAAAAGTTAAATCGTGTCGCCAAAAATGACCATGGAAATATAAAAATATATATAACTGCCTACGAAGGAAAGGTAGACAATAAAACAAAAATGGTCCTCTACGTTTTGGTTGATTCGCAATCATCATCAGGAGGAATAGAGGAACGTTAAAAGTAAACATTTTATTGAGTAATGTTCCAAAATATTTTAAATTTCTTGATAGCAATGGATTGGGAGTGTGGTCAGAAAAAGCTATTGAGCCGATTCATCCCGAGTTTAACAAATATTGGCAAAAGTATAAAATCAATTCTAAAAACTAGTGATAAGTAAATTATTGAGACCAAAAAAGGCTATTTTCAAGGTATATTTAAATTAAACGAAGACTATAAAAGTTGACTGATTTAAGTAAAATTATTGCTAAGTGATGAAATAAATAAATAATCAGCCCCAAATATATACTGTTATTGTTAAATATTAACAATTTCGAGTTAAACAAATTTATTTAAAACAGTATGAGACCACATAGCCACCCTGTCTATTAGTTCTGGGTAAGGCGGAGAGTGGTAGAAAACAAAAGCATGGACAATATATTGACAATATATCGGCTGTTGTAATTAGAATATATTGCCGCTATATTACTCATAAAATGGCCAATATGTGGGCAATATACTGCTAAACAGCGATGAAAACAAGTATTTTTAATTTTCCAATAACATCCGCTATTAACACGTCAGTTTAATAGTTTTCACGCTCTCCAAGAAATGAAAAAAAAAAAACAAATAAATCGACGAGATTCGAACCCGGGACCAACGCACAATAGGGTACTGTTGATGGTTTTGTCTGTGATACGACACAGAGTGCATTTCTTAACCTATTCAAAAAATTCAAATACGACGTGAAAGTTGATAAAATTTGTAACAGATCTGCGCAGCTGGATATTTAAAATTAAGATTTAAAAGTTAAAACTTTTAAGGGAAGAGTTTTGTAATAATTTTAGAGGTCTGTGAAATAATACCTAAAAGTGTATAGAGAGTTGCAAACTAATTTACTTTTGCTATGTACGTGGTAATTGTTACCATAAGGTATTTAAAGCAATTAAATGTGAGTTTAACGAAAAATTGTCAAAATATAATTGGTGGATCCAATATGAAGTACTCTACTCACTTATTCAAGCCGCCAAGATAAATTGGCTTCAAGCTCATTTATAGTTATTTGGTGTGGTTTGTGCTACTTGGGAATATTATGGAAATCAGGATCCATTTCCAAAATAACCACCCCATACGCAGAAGATAAGTAAAAGATATTTTTAACGAGCACTTACCTAGTATTAGTATTCTAATGCGTTTAAAACATTCTTGGAAATATTTGCATATAAGGCAGCTCAAAATTAAATGTTGCCATAATATCCTTGCTACTGCGGATACGACTGTCAAACTAAGATGAAAAGTTGGATATTACATAATAAATTTATTATTACAGGGTGGCATTTTTCAATTTTGTTTAATTTTGAACTTACAAAACAATATTAATCAGCATATGTGCAAGAATGTTTCTTATGAGAATGTGATTGTGAATGCAACCCTGGCCTTCGACTCAAGCCGTAACCCTCACATTCGTTGAAACTTTCACACTTGTATAAAAAACTACTATTATATCGTAAATAACTGAAAAAATAATGGCTTAATAAATTGATCCCATGGCTTTTCTTTTCCTGTCTTTATCACTTCGCTCTAACATAATCCCGTATTATTCATATTATGAAGGGGTTAGAATAATTATACTTAGATCCATCGGTGTAATTCAAATGTTTATACTATACTTTACTTCGGTTTTACACTTTCTATAAATGCGGTAATTTAAATTAACGAGCATCTATAATTATTACAGTATTAAGTTATTATACCTTTTCATGATTCAACTAATAAAATACATAAAATTAAATTGGTAATTTTTAAAAAAGTTTGATATAATTTGCGAAATACTGAACCTAATTTGAACGATATTTATTTTGTTGAGCTATACATTTGAACTGAGGTTTGCAAGATTTCATTGTGACTATACTTACCTCAAGAGAACTTTCATGCAGTAAATTGAAAAAAAATATTTTTGTTATATATAACTATTTTATGAATCCGTATATTGAGTTTACTCCATGAGCATTATAACTCTGAGAATCTAATACGTTCTCCGACACTTTTCGGAGTTAAACAGGACTTACGAGTTTTATTTTCGCAATTTTTCACTTAAATTAAATCAGAAAGAAATAAATCGTCAATTTATTGAAAATCAAAATTTTTATTTTTTCACGTACTCACAAAATCGGCAAAATGACTTCCGAGTTTTCTTTCTAAAGCTAATGTAAATACGTTAAAAAGCGACTGATGCCATATTTAGAAAATTAACAAAATACTTCTACGCTTATTTTGAAATAACACATGCCTTTCATAAAACTGTTGCCGTTGCACTGACTTTTTAATATGCTTCCTGTGACAAATCGTTTCATTGACTTTAGTTTATTACTATATTATTGAGAAATCGATATGTGTATACTTGTTAGAGGCTACTCGCAAGTACTTCAATACTTTCTCGAATAATAATTATCGTCCACAATTTCCTTATATATTTCATTATATATATATATACCAGGAAAAGTGAAACGGCAAAATAAAATACAGAAAAATAGTAACTTTGGATCTATTCATGGCAACAATTATAAGTTGTATTTATTTCTTGCGTGCCAATTTACGGTTGCTAAATTGATTTAATTCCATTATTCGAAAATCAATGAGACAATAGGTTATGGATCTAAATTGCTATTCCAATGAAAAACCATTTTGATATTTAATAACATTTATTTGGAAACTATCAAAATCTGCAATGAGACCGAACAACCTGCAAATTGGATTCAATTTTCACCGAAACAATCATTATATTTTACAAAATATTATATATTATATAATACACACATGTATTTTCACTACATTGAAATCACGTTACAAACAATTAAAAGAATATAGAAAAGTTATATTAACAAAATCTACACGAACTGTATCCGAAATTGGTGAACCGATTTTCAACAATCTGAATACTAGTGTATATCTTCAGATATCAATTCTTGAAAAAAATCAGTCATTGACAGCTGCTTCATGGAAATGTTGAACAGCCGATCTTGCATTGATAGATCATTAACACACGGCTTAACCTTACCTTCAATGCAGTTATCAACGTAGAGCCCTGACTGATGTTCAATGTTACGATTGACAGCGGTGAAGACGACTGACGTTGCACCTGCTGATTTAGTCTAGGTGCAAAAACATGTATTTCATTATTTATGATTTGAAACAAACAAAAATTAAAAGTAGTGGGATTTAGTGAATATTATTATATTATTTAAATAAGAATACCATTCTTAGTACTATTAATCTCTTTATCTTTCTTATACTAATTATATTTTTGTTTGTCAGTTCATTTCTTTACAAAACATAAAGCAGAAATGTGTACCTTGTAAAATATCTTCAACCACATTAAAGGCCTGTAGTACCAGTGGTCAAGTATAGTCGTTCTGACTATTCCAGGATTAACAGCATACACGTTAATGGGAAGACGTTTGTCTGCGAGTAGTCGTGCAAGTGACTTTGTAAAGAGAAGTAGGGCAAGTTTGCTCTGAGCGTAGCCGTAAAATCTGGTGAGATCATTTTCACTGCAAACAGATATTGTAATGCAGTTACAACTATAGTAACTATTTTTTTAATACTCCGGGAGTAGAACTCGATTTTGCGCCCTGCAGTGAAATCTTCGGGTGCGAATTATCGAGCGCCACGCTCGTCGTATTAAAAAATATCGTATGCATCATGAGCGATGAGTGAGAAATAATTACCCGTTGTTAAGATCAGCAAAATTTATTGATCCAACCCAGTGAATGCAGGATGAAACATTAATAATTCGAGCATTTTTACTTAAGCATCCTCCCCTAAATAACTGTGGCAATAGCAATGATGTAAGAAGAAAATGTGAAAGATAATTAATTTGATATTGAGGTTCATAACCATCTGGAGTCATCGTATTTGGTGTAAACATAACTCCTGCTAAGATAGGAAATAATAAGCAATGCCATTATCGCATAGTCGTAATGGATTTCCAAGTATGTAATGTTCTAAAATCAGATGCGGAGAACCTCGGATGTTTTCATAAAAATTGAACATACCATTATTTATTAAAACGTCGAGTCGGTCATACTCTGTTTGAAATTTTTTGACAAAGTTACTGACGGAGGCTAAACTGGAATTGTCAAGTACGTAAACTTTAGCCTTTCCACTTGTCACTCCAGAATCTCTTATTTCTTTTATCGTTTCTTCGCCTGCTTTTGGGTGTCTGCATGCTGTAAATGATATGCATACGTCAGATTTTTATTTGTTACAGTTATGTTGACATCAAATTTTAGCTTTTACTACTGTTAAGTTATCTAACATTAACTCCTTTCGAAACCATTACTATGATTATATCCTTAGGCCTGACCGCACATAGAATTATTCACTTATACTTACTGTCTCGAGACTTTTAGTCCTATTTTAAATGAACCCCATTTTGAAAGACTGTTCTAAAAAATTATACACATCTCTATTAACTACGGCAGGAGCCCTTTTGCGAATTCAGATTCGTACTAAGCAGACTCAGGAACTCAGTACTTTGATGACAGTTACGATTTTTTAATAAGGTTACGAATAATTTATATAATTTAGGTAATATCACAATTGGTTTATATGATGAACGTCAGAGGAAGCTTTACTTACCAATAATAACTTCCATCTCACATTGTAATAACTGACGTACTATCTCAATTCCAATTCCTCGAGAACCCCCTGTAATGACTACAGTTTTTTCTGGCAGAGGAGGTAGTTCTGAAATGATATTTTCAAATATATCTAGTCAAAATAAAAACTAGATTATTTTTGTTTATTTTTATGATAAAATACCGCATTTGACTTGACTAGACAAATAAATTGTTTCTTGAACTATATTTTAGATATTTCAAACGAAATTAACCCAGTAATCACCAATAACGCGAAAAAAAATGTGAGGGTACAGCCAGAAACATGGTTACTTCAGCATAAAATATGGCTGGATTTCCCATAATAACCCATTTCGTACCAAAGTGCCCGTTTTCTCCTTCAACGTTCAAAGACGTATTACTGTATATTTTCAGCCCCTAAAAAAATCGCCAAAGCCATAGTCCACTATTTTCGAGTTCGCTCTATCGATTTATGCCATTTAGAAAACAGAAAAACAAATTGTCCTACCCCTCATTTTCTTTAATTAAAAAAAGTGAAGGGTATTTTTAATGCGATTTTTTCAAAAAAGTGCAATTTTCAATGCAAAATACACCCTAAAATTCAGTGAAATGACCAAATACAGGGCGGTCGAGATCCAATATAAAGAGTTATGGCATGTACTTATTTTATTTGTTAAATCTAAGGGTTGAAAACCCACCCTTAAGAGTCAAATGGAAACAAATCTGATGAATTGTTTTAAAATGGTAGACTTTTTGAAAATTTGTTGTTGAACAAAAAGTTCTTAGAATCGATCAAAGAATACAATGAATTTTTTTCAGAATTTTTTTGAACACTTTTTGAGTTTTTCACAATTTTGGGATTTTGTAATTTTAAGGGTTGAAAATATATAGTAATACGTCTTAGGACGTTGACGGACCAAACGAACACTTTGGTACGAAATGGGATAATTCGTCTAAAGTACATTTTTATAGGGTCAGTTGTAAGAATACAAAGAACTCGGAAATCGGTTTTTCAATCTTTTCTCTATAATCCATATAAAAAAAATCTACAGGTAAAAATTGTACTAATTTTAAAAGAATGTTGAAGAGTCGATTTTTTTATTCTGACAATGGATTCAGAATGAGCAAATTCCGAAATATAGAAATAAACTTTAGACGATCATCGTATTGCGTTTTCACAAGAAATTGTAAGGTTGAAATTAACGCAAAACTTTAGTCAAGTTCGTCATTAATGAATTAATTATATATATAGCAGTGCCTACCAAATAGAACGTTATAATTGCTTACATAGGTCTATAAAAATACTCTGAATATAAAACTTCAAAAGCAATTAAGTCCGCGACAATTTAAATTTCGCAAACAACGTGGAATGTACGGATTCAATGTATTAACGTTCATTTTCTTTTCACATTTCACCAGAAGCTTTTCATAATTCTTAATAAGATTTTATTATATTAAATAAAATATAATTTATTACAATATATTATTAAAGTTCGTTTTACCACTTACCAGTTTTATTGTATTTTGCGAACCAAACATCATAAAGTACACCTAACGTTGCCGAATATGTTACTTTTATTACGTGAACAAGATACTTCAAACGATACAATACATTTGTAAACATTTCGTCTGGTTCTTTCTTCGGAATGTTTTCACTACCGCACTTTAAACAGATTGATTCACGAGAAAGTTTTCTGCGTAGGGTTAACACGTCTAGAGAAGAATGAGCCTTGAGACTCATGGGTGATGATTTTATTCAGTTCAATAATTTCATTACTTGTGGAAAATCAATGACTTGTAGTATACGCATTTCGTAGCTATTGACGCTATTGTGTAGGCGTGGACGACTCTATTCACGCATCTTTTATTTAAAATTATGTAGAGAAGTGTCAGGGGAACTGTCATATTAAAGGAATGTACATGTATACGTTTCTCACATACTACTAATTAGAATGGATTCAGAAAATAAAATGTTTACATCGTAAAAAATTTCGAATAGAAATTACATGCAATAAACAAATTAACCTGACAAATTAAACTACTACTGCATAGGTAGTAATTAAATGGACTAAAATATGCAGTTCAGTCTCCTCAATTTTTAATTTTAGTCATATTAATTTCTACATAATCGTTTTATGTCGTTTTGACTACTTATAAACTTCGGTAGAGGATCTATTGAACTATTCGCAAACATTTTTTTAGTGTACTTACCTCTAATCCATGCTTTCCTACAAAAAAGGATGCATCTTTTTCTGCTTTTAAATCAAATAAAACCCCATCCAAAAACATATTGGCGATCTGCTGCTTTGCGTACAAGTTGGAGATTAAAAGTAAATTCAGTATTAAAGGTGAGAAATATTAAAAAAAAAATAAATATCAAGTACAGATAACTTCTGTCATAGTCTCTTCCTCTAAAAGGAATGAAATCTCACTGTAAAATTAAAACAATAAGTTTGACAATATATTCATGGACAATATTTAATTTGATAAAAAAATAGCCTTCAGATAAGAATCTTTAAGAAACTTTATTTTCAAAAATCAAAATGACAATTACAAAATCAATAATAAATGTAAGATTTTGTAACAGAAAATATTGTTTAAACAAATGACATACTTAAAACCATTATAAAATATTATTGTGATTCATCGGTATCGTTATGCATAATATTACTTCGACCCAGACCTTAGGTCTGGACGAAGTATTGAATTTGGTCACTTCGGGCATAAAAATTACCCTGTAGTTTTTCATCAAATGTCGACGTTTCAGACCCTAAGGAGCCCAAATCAACAATAAAAAAATTTGTGTCCGTGATCTTGTACTTCCGTACGTCCGTACGTCCGCACGTCCGTACGTCCCGTTTTTTTTGTCTCGCGATAACTCGCGAACTGATAAGAGTATTGACATAAATTTTTTTTTAAATACGCGTCTTGGCGGCCGGGGAACAAAGTTCCGAAAATCAAAACCCCGAAAGGCTAAAATTATGATATTGCGTGAGTCCAGGGTATTTTAATTTGCTTTCTTTTTGCCAAATTTTCAAAGACAACGTGAAGAAACTCACGCTGGAGCCATGCTATATCGAAATTTTGGCCTTTCGGTTTGTTGATTTTCGGAACTTTGTTCCCCGGTCGTCTTGGCATAACTTAGATCTGATTAGATTTTGGCGCAGATCCATCCGTCCATTACTAAAAAAACATTAGCCCCAATTAAGTGTCTTCGTAGTTTTTTGCATTTATTTTGTAAAAAAATAATTCATAAATAAAAAATTCTTTTTAAAAACCACGTTTTTATAAATAGACTAAAAAGGATAAAATAAATTTTCCCATCCACACAGGTCACTAATACCATGCCGAAATAAATACGCAATAATTTTTCATTTTATTAGGAAATAAAATATTTATAAGACTTAAAATGGAAAACGTGGGGCGCAATAGAGGTAACAGAAATGACTAGCATGTCTAAACTGGCGTGTCATATTGTTCATTTAAGCATAAGTTTCTCATTTGTTATTGTTCGTCGAGGAGGAGTCATTTCTGTTACCTCTATTTTTTATTAATTTTATTTTCTGCTTTTTAGTTTTAATAGGTCAAATTTTACAATCGATTTTAAACTATCTGAAAAGAGCAGTTTAAAAATGAAAAGAATATGCAAGTGGTTTTAGATGACAGGCTCCTCTGGTGGCTTACACCGTCCAGAATTGTTGAGAATCCTGATGAGGTTTTCTCACGCCGGAATCCGTGAACTGTTGCAGCACTTATATATATGACACTAATTCACTACTGCTCCACTTGCCGTCGTGGATGAGTATATAGGCAAGGGAGTTAATGACGTCAGTGGAGGACTTTTCCCGATTGCGAAAAGAAAACAAAGGACAAGCGCGACGGAGGAAGGGGGGAAAACGCCGGGCTAAATGTTAAAGGACAACACAACGAAAGAAAAACGAGTATAAAGGAATGTATAGATTCAATCAAGAACGGAAAATACGCGCATTTTTTTTTAAACTTATTTTTTTTTCATATAAAATTTAAATTTGCTGAAAATGTTCTTAAAACTGATTGAAACTTGTAATAAACGGTAAAGGAATGCATTGTCATCTAATTTTGAGCTATCCTGAAAGTTTCAAGTCTCTATCTCATCGGTAAGTTAGTTTAAAATCGATTACAAGATATGCACCGGACAAACAGACAGACAGAGAGACAAGAATACGAGTTAATAAAAACGTGGTAAAATACAAATTTTATCAAAAAATGTTTCAAACAAAAAAGATAGATCATTAAATTCTCTACAAAAAGGGTTTTATGCATTTTCTTCCTAAAGTCAACGATAATGCCATAAAAACTGGTTTAAAATGTTTATGACTATTGTCTGAAAAAGTATTGAATTTGGTCACCTCGGCAAAAAAATTACCCTATCAAATATCGACGTTTCGACCCGCTACCCCCCAGGGGTAGTCTTCGCGAGCCCCTCGGGCGCGGTGATCACCTACGGGCGCATAAGTTCTTTTACGCCCTTGATACGAAAATAACTATTTCGATGTATCTAAAAGATGTCTTATAGATATCTAAAAGATATCCGTCAGAGATCTTTTCGACACCAAGATATCTTTGACGAACTATATGTATATATATTGCCTATATAAGATCATAATGATACAGACAGTAATTAGTAAAAGACTGTAAACATGTAATATGCATCGAATAGTCTATTACAATACAAGTGCTTGAAGTAAGTGTTTTGCAACTTTTATTAATTTATACTTCGGCTGGCCTGTTGTCGAGGTCGAAGTTTTGAAAATGCTCATTTTCAATTTTCATACATATAAGAAACACTATATTGTTGTAACATATCTATCGAAGCCACTTGGACCTAAATATGATTGGACCCCCAAATATCAATATAATTTTATAATATAATTGAAAGCTGTTAGTAAACAAACGAGTCTTAAGGAATAGCCGACTCTCTACTGGGTCGAAGTTTCTGAGCGAGCTAAGCGAGCGAGACACCACGCCAACACTAGTTATTGTTAAATTAAGAAATGGAACAACTCAAGGCTACAAGCACTGTTTACATATTTTATTAGGTATTTCTGAAGAAATGAATTAGATCTTCAACATATATGTACACACAATTTTTAACAAATAAATTGAAAGATAAAATGTAGTAAGAAGGCAGTATTTGACAATTACAATTTAATGCGGCTAATTGGTCATTAATGAAGTTACAAAATACATACATGAAATAATATAGTTTGACATAATTATAAATTCATAATACTGTTAGTATTCATTTTCAAAAAAATCAGTCATATCGAGCTGTTTTAGTGTCAGATTGTGTAATCGCATTTGAACTGACAAATTCAAAACGTATGGCTTCACTGTAACATCTTTGCAGTTTTCAATGTAAAGTCCAGTTTTTTTTTCAATGTTCGGGCTGACCGCTGCAAATATAACTGAAGTTGCTCCATCTGCTGCTGACTAAAATAAACAAATTCATTATTTTAAATAATACGAATGCGATTCTATAAACTCAAAACAATATTATTTTTTTATCCACTAATATTCTAACTGCACTATGATATATATTTTAAGTACCGCCTAATCATAAAAATCTTTTTTTTCCATCCCATTGGTAATTTCTTTGATTCCAAGAATTTTAACAAATTTTGTTACTTTGACCCAGACTGGACGAAGTATTGAATTTGGTCATGTCGGGCATAAAAATTACCCTATAGTTTTTCATCAAATGTCGACGTTTCAGACCCTAAGGAACCCAAATCAACAGTAAAAAAATTTGTGTCCGTGATCTTGTACGTACGTAAAGTACCGCTCACAAGTATGAGCTCACCCTTGCGGAATTTTGGCTAAATTAACGGACAGGAAAAATAAAAAAAGGGAATTAAAGAGAAGACTTTCAACTTCTCAGTCGCGGTAGTTTCATTTCTATATATACATTTATCTACGAACTATGCTCGATTTACTAAAGTAATTTTTTCGTATTAGTTTTTTCTTTTTCAATCCGCTCCCATTTTTTTTAATATGATTGCAGGAGAAAAGTACAACGTGTGATCAAAAGGTAATCCTTTCAGCTTTAATTTGTATCTTCGGGATTTTGTCTAATATTTTTTTACAAGTACTTATTCAATTTTGAACAAAATAATGTCATTTTTTTAAAATCTGCTATATCTCGGAAAACTGACGTGATATAAAAAATGTTTAAGGAACAAAAAGATTCATTTTTTAATTATCTATTGGCTGACATTTTTTCAAATTTTTAGAAGGAAATTTTTTTTTACCGTATTTTGTCGACTTTAAACATTTTTTGTGTAACAATCATTTTCGGATGCGAAGTTGCATTTAAACTATGCTCAGTTTGCGATAGAATAATTCATGTACAATGAACTTTATTTTAACGTACATACTGAGCGAGCGAAGCGAGCGAGGCACCACGCCAACACTAGTTTTTAATTGAATATCAATACGTGATCTATAGCATTAAAAATACCAGGTTATAGTAGCAAAAACATGGAAGTTAATTTGATCACCAAAATATTATTTAAATTTATTATTAGTGTTATTGTATGTTTGGTCTTATATTAATAATTAAACATTATTTTATGCATACCGTATAGAAGATTCTTTTAAAGATTTTCAGTGGAGAAATGTTCCAATTGTTGAATAGATCAGAATTTGCGACTCCAGGATTGACGGCGTTCATTTTTATAGGAAGATTTTTGATACATGCTAATCGCGCGAAAGTTTTTGTGAAAAGAAGCAAAGCCAGTTTACTTTCACTGTATCCCAGATAGTGCCGGGTAGGATCTTTTCTACAAACATAAAATTTATGTAAACACATGGAATTATCTTTACCTGGAATTACTTCGACCCAGACCATAGGTCTGGCCAAGTATTGAATTTGGTCAGCCCCCGCCAAAAAATTATCCTACAGTTTTTCATCAAATGTCGACGTTTCAGAACCTAAGGCACCCAAAGCAACAATACAAAAATTGGCGTCCGTTAGGTTGTACGTCCGTCCGTCGGTGTGCATGTGTTCCAAATTTTCTATACGCGATATAACTACATTGACACTGAAAGAACTGAAACGATATTTTTTAATACCACGGGCATGATGCTCGATATTTCGAGCCCCCGAAGGTTTCGCTCTAGGGCGCAAATATAAAAATGTTATTTATTATATATGACATATCGTGAGGGTCGAAGTTTTGAAAATACTCATTTTCACTTTTTACGCATTTAAGGAACCCCCTCTCTCCACTCCCCTTCTTCCCTATCTAAGTTACTTAGGAATCTCGTAAGCGCAAATTTTCACTCAAAAAAATACAATACGAACTCGTTTTATATTACAACTAAAAGCTGTTAGCAAACGAACGAGTATTAAGATATTTATTCACAGGGTCGAAGTTTCTGAGCGAGCGAAGCCAGCGAGGCATCACCTCAACACTAGTTTTAATTTTAATTTACTGGAGTGAAAATTGAAAGAATATAATAATATTATTGAAGAGCGTAATTATTGTTTTTTATTAAATGTAAACTTATCCCCGACAAATTTACTTATTTTCTTTTCAAACGAGTGACATTGTTTAAGGCAAGAAAGTGCGTGATATATATATGGAGTGAAGATTTAAGCTTACGAGATTCCTAATGTAACTTAGGTAGGGAAGTAGGGGAGAGGAGGGAGGGGGTTCCTTAAATGTGTAAAAACTGAAAATATAAAATATGATATAAAATATACATAAGTCGATTAATTGATAAACTTACTTGTAATTGATGTCTCCAAAATTAATGTTACTCATTTTGTACACAACTGAATTCATGTTAATGACTCGAGCACATTGTTCGCCATTACCAGCTGCTTTTAGAGGTGGTATGAGTAAATGTGTGAGGAGAAAATGCGACAGATAATTCATTTGATATTGATACTCGAAGCCATCTTGAGTTTCCGTATAGTTGTCTAACCAAAAAGTTCCGACTAAAACCGAAGAACGTAATGTTAAAAACATTTTATCATAGAAACTAATATGTGTAATTTATTATTACAAAAATCTTATAACTAAATTGGATAATTAAGAATACGGACATTGTTAAGATATGTACAAATATATTTTGTTTATTCATTGTAAAAAATTAAAATTAAAATTAAAATTAAAAACGTCAAATAAATACTGATTACTTTTCTACAAAAGATAATAATGCTTTTTTAATCATTTAAACAAAAGAAAGCTGACCGATTTATTTCCCATTTGTTACCTTACACTTTCTTGTAATAACTTAACAATTTACAGAAACCGATGTATACCCAACATATACCAACAAAAATGTTTGTAGTTCATAAATATAATTCTTATTTGTAGTTCATATTTTAATTATTTTCATTGTAAAATACGGAAATTAACATTTAATGAAAAATGGGTGTATTCTGTTTGCTGGAAAAACTTGACTATCTGAAAAGTCTACATATAAAAATGAATTTGAGACCTGGCAACTTTTTGAATTAAATGTGTCTCCTTTTTAAAATCGGGTAACAGTTTACGTAATCTGCAGTTCTGCCCTTATCGGAGTCATTAATTTATTTTTTGTCATATAAAGAAAGATAGTATGCATACTCAGATTTATTCTAGTGAACACCATCTGAACATTTAGTGTCGATATGATGTAGGTCTAGCAACAAAATGAAGGAACCCAAATAATATCAATAAGAATGAATAGTGTAACGTACCATTATTAACCAAAATGTCAAGTCTGCGATATTGTTCCCGAAATTTATTTGCAAAGCTGTGAATAGATTTAATACTGGCATTGTCAAGCTCCATAGCTCGTGCAGTTCCACTCTTTACTCCAGCAACTCTCAATTCTCTAATTGCTTCTTTTGCAGCTATGCAGTTCCTACATGCTATAATTTCAAGAATAGTAGAATAATTAAATAATAGTACATTATGTAGCAAGGACGCGAAATGTATCGTTCACGGCGAGGTTGAACTTTGGTGCCGAGCGTAACGAGGCCGACAGTCATACGAGCGAGGATGGTACATTCGCATTTCGCGGTATACATATACTATTTTATGTAACAGGAGTACAGTTTCCTCGGCATTATGTGCATGTTTTAAGGACCTGAAATTAGTTATTATGGAGGGGCGGCTAGGTTATAGTCCGAGGACGATAATGTACACATTATGTATCTATGCGCATGCGTCCTTACTTTATCGTCCGTATACCATACTTGTCTGCGCCTCGTACCGGAAACACCATGCCCGGATCAGAATTACAGTTTTAGTTCCATGTTACATAATATACTATTCTCGTCCAAAGGCCACTGAATTCGAATTGACATTAAATTGTGTTTAATAAATAATATACATAATATGTGTATATGTATCTCAACAAACGAAAAACTATACGAAAAATCTGTGTACGATTTAATACGAAATAAGTATGTTTCTTTCCCACTCTTTCAGTTACGAATGCGAGTGTATACGATATTATACGCGATACATAAACGCACATAACCTCAAAGAAACGATTCCTTTGGACTATTGAATGATTTAAACTCAAAACTAGAAAACAGAACATTTCTTCGAAAATTATGAAATACGGTATCGTATAAGATCGAATGACTTCAATTCTGGTATTACAGGTCGTATAAAATAGTACAAATTCGAATAAGAATCTTGAATAATCAATACGCCACTAGAAAGAAACAGAATGCAAAATATCGATTCCGTATACTTTTTAGTTTATTGGGATACTGTATACAATATATGAAAAAGAGGAAAAAAGTTGTGTGATTGGGAGGAGAGAGAATGGGAGGGTGATAAAACGGGGGGTTTGGGGGGAGGGGTCTAATCCCCCGATATAATATTAATTCTGATTTTAAAGAAACAAAAAATTATAGTAAATTATTTTATGCGTTTTTATATTTTTGTTTTAATATTTTAGTAAAGTAAAACAAAAATTGATTCGTTTATTTCTGTTATATGATATTTATATTTATTTTACATTTGCTAAATCCACATTTTCATCATCAGAGAAGCCGTCTGGCACAATCAAATCCGTTGATCTGTTTGTAACATTTTCCGCATTTGGCGTTTCAAAATTGTTTGTAAAATCTATTAAAGATGAATCACATTAATTTTTAACAGTAAAAGAAACATTATTAGTTTCCATGACAGGTACTGAACATAAATTCTACTAATATTGATACCATTGAAATAAGAAACTGACAGACACAGTGAAGAAGAGAGAAGTAGTGTATGTTATTGTTTTGAACTGTGGAATAATTATTAATTAATTTGAAATGTGGATAGTTATTTTCTCAAATTTTACTATAATTTTTTCGTTATTGTCAATAGTCACTGTCAATAGTCAACTTTCAGTCAACTCTGGTTTTTCATTGGGTGGAATTTCTAGTATAATCTTTACGAGGTTAATAATTCAGTAGGAGGTTGTAGATGTGCCCACAGCTGTAGAGAAAGTTAAGTAACACTTTTTAAAAACGTGGATTTTAAAAATGTTTTTTTATTTAACTGAATTCCATAGAAGTACTTTTTCTCGCGAATCTCATATCATTAACTTTTAAACTGCGAAGAGTTGATTTCACCTTCATTATTATGTTTCAGACGTGTCTTATATGTTTATCCTATGAGGAATGACGTGATTTTTATCCATTCAATGGAAGCGGCATAAACCTTACACAAATAACAAAATAAAAACTAACAAAATATCTGTGAACGAATAAAACTTTCAAATGTTCAAAAACAATTATTCCGCAGTATACAACAGTAGTCATTCGCGGAAATACTCTTGTAAGTGACGACTAAAAGAATATTCATTACTACTATAAGTGATAATAAAAAGAATAATTCTCAATGGATAGGTCTTCGGCATTTTTAGTTACCTTAATTAGATTATCACCATTAATAATTTTTATTAACATGCATTCCTTTATATTTATTTACGTACCAGCAAATAATATACGATAATTTCCTAAGGATAAACCTGTAAATTGGATTATACACGTTATACACATTATACTTACCAACAATAACTTCAAGGTCGCATAATAAAAGTTTCCGAACAATCTGCAACCCGATACCACGAGATCCACCAGTAACAAGTGCAACCCTACCGGTCATTTGAGGGAAATCTGGAAATTAGTGTATTATATAATATCTGAATATGTTATATCCAATAACAATTTGATGAGCCACAAATCTTACACATATTTATCTCTACATTATATAGTATGCCTATAACTGTGTAATACAAGTAATAGTTTTGGGTATCTTTAATTATATGCGCATGAAATTTAAAAAAAATAACATAATAATATATCCTCATTTTTCAAAATAGAAAACATAAACATAAATTATCAAAACAGAATTACGTTACATAACTCTCTACATAGTGGACAAAATTAAATGAATTAAAACTGCTCACAAATTTGTCTATTAGTCCTACCTAATAACTATATATACACCAAAATTATTCAAAATATGTATGAAATAAATGTGGATTGTAGAGGGACGCATATCAAATGCAAAATTAGCAAGTGCTTCAGATCACATGAAATTGTTGGCCGAGGCGAAACCGAGTCTGACAAACATGTGATCTGAGGTTTTCTTTTTTTTTGGCCAAGGGCCGTATACTATTTTTCTGCTCGACGTAGCCAGAAAGCCGCAACTTCGTTTCGAAAAGATATTTTTGACCCTCCGGCCGTAAAACTCGATTTTTCAGCCTAGGGCGAAACATTCGACCGCAAATTATAGAGTCCTAAGACAATCGGATCAAAAAATACATTATTGTTCACGGGCGAAATATCGATCTCCAGCGAGTGTGATTGTCATCCTCACTTCGCTCCGGCGACAAACTTCATAATCGTCGATGATCGATAATTGCGCCTTGGCACATAATGTACTATTATCTAATAATAGTTACGATTCAAAAACATCTACTCCACTAATACAAAAAAAATAGATAAAAACTGGATAGAAACTGCATAAAAAGTATCCAGACTTCTGTTAGGTCATAGAAACAAAATATCTAGATAATATTACCTAAATCATCGGCTAGACAACAAATATTTAAGTTGATCGTGTTACAATATTCTCAGTAATATGTTTTGCCGAAATAAAGCAGAAAATGTCCACAATTTATGTAAAAATTGTACCGAAATACAATTGATGATTTTGTTACATTTTTTGTGGAAAACTGACCACATTTTATCAGTCACAAACTGGTCAGTATATACAAGTTTATTAGCCAAAAACTGACTGATATTTAAAAAAGAATTTCTACCAGGGCTACTGCATATTGAATTTTTACAGTGAATTTTCTATGGACACTGACATAAAATTTAAGATACATACATGAAAATTTGTGTGTACGTTCAATTTAGAGATCAAAAGTCTAATGTCGGAATTGAAATGTGTTTCCAATACACGTTCGTTATTCTAATGTGAACCATTGATGTTTCAAAATATACATCTACAATATTAATAAAACAATTAAAAATCTCAACTTACCATTATATTTATTGTTTCGACTGTTCCATTTATCAGAGAGTAGTCCCATAATTCCAACTATTGTTATATGAATGATGTAAATGTAGTATAATAATACTGATACAAGTTTTTTATATATAATTCTCACTTGCTGTAGAGAAAGAAGTTTCATCATTCTAGTTGATTTTGAAATCGGATCTTCTTTAAGATTATCAGACATCGTGTATAATTCACCTGAATTGCTTTAATGTATCCATACACATATAATTAATGAGGATCTATTATGATAAAATAAAGTATTACGATTTAGCAAATTTTTAAACAACGTGCGTAACAGGCAATAACAACCATTTAATGTCACCGTATAAGAATCTAAAATTGAAATTTTGTATATTCATTAAAATAGCTTTTTGTATAATTGCTAGTAAACTAAACCGCGATTCCGCTATAATTCAGCCAATTAAGCTTATGAGATTGATCGATATAATCATTGACTCTTTCGATTAATATTCAAAACATTGGAGAAATCACAGAAAAACACAGTATATTACTTTCGACGTAAAAGTTTCAGAAATTGAATTAAAAAATCGATAACGCAGTTATAAATATTACAATATTGATTTTTGCGAAATAAATTCAAACTCCCAATTACAATGCATATGTTGCTTCACTCCAGTACATAATTATATCACGCACAAAAATTACTATTAAATGAAAAAATGTCTAAATCCTTAATTTTGAGAGTTATTAATTATCTTGAAACAAATGAACTAAGTTCGCCAATTTCTTGAATTTTTAACCAAAGTGCTTCTTGTCTTCTTCAGAAAAACTTGAGGGATTTTGTCTATTACGATAGTATTCACAAAAAGTTCAGTAAATTCGTTAGGTTAATTTTTGCATTTTTTTGTTAACTAAATGAGTTAACGAAAGTTTATTTTTAATTTTAAAATATTACATTTTTCACTTAAAATCTTTTTTACTCCCTATGTTTTGCATTTCGATATACAATTGATTCGTTATATAATATTTCAAAAACTTTTTACGAGACGTCCTTAACATTGAACATTTGTTATTAAACACAAATTTATATCAATCCTTGAACAAAATTTTAATGATCAAACTTTAATGCAAACTGCAAACGCATACGAATAGACTACTTATCCTAAGATCAAAGAAAAAGAATATTTACCAAATTTTTCTTACCAATTTTCGTCTAGTGTTAATTTTATTCAGTTGATATGAAAAGCCCGTCACTCATGCAGACAATGGTACATTGGTAATTCGTAAACATACAGTTTATAGCTATAAGAACCCGAAAATTAATACTTGCATGTTTACCACGTAATAGTAAATGTCTAAAAGTAAAGACGGATATATATACTATTCATTGACGATTGGAAGAACATTACACCTCATTCCTAATACAGTTGATTCTAAACTAAATTAGTATATTAAATGCGGTTTGACACTGTGTTGAAAATCGTTTATAATCGATTTTTTTATGTATAGGTACACTGTCCATTAGGTGTAATTCTCACTTTCTACACAGGAAGAACTGATATACTGGAGGGTATCCACGAATCCATATATAATATACCTCGACTAAATCATAGGTAATTATACACATAATGAAACCTTCACGAAGTATGAAGTCAAAGAAAAATTGAGAGACCTCTACTATAGAACTTTTCCATTACTTTAGAGAACAAATTATCTTCCTTTAATTCTTAATCAAGCTTCTAGTCAAATTACGATTTTACTTTTAATTAAAGTTCTAAAAGAGAACGTTAAAAACTTTAAAAATAGAAAGTACAAATACCACGTAAATTTTATTTAAAATCTTAAGTTCAAAATGTTAATCTCTCTTCAATTTGAAATACTACGTGTCAAGGGCAAAAAAGTTCGCATTTCTGGTTGGTAACAAATGAAATCTTATATGCTCGTATGACGTGGTTATTCGATCGATTAGTGATTCTTACCAATACTTTCCTTACAAAAAATCCACGAAACGTCTTCACCATCTTACTACCAATTATATGGGACTATAAATATTCATACAAAGCATGATAAAACATAAAACTACTCACTTTTAATAATATTTTATTTTGCTATATTTTTTCTAAGCAGACTCCTTAATTTACATTCGATAAGTATTTTCTCCGGAAGAGTGACCCTATAGATTGGTCCGAAACTTTGAGTATTTTAAAATGTTGTCCGTCCCTTTGTTTAGTTATTGTAGGTTATAAACCCACTCAAAATTATATTCATATATTTAATTATATCCTGAGTTAAAACTGCAATGTGTAAATCTAAAGGGTTTCTTTGGTCGGAGGCAAAGTATTTAATATCAGCCGCATTGCACAGTTTTTACTGTGAAATTCTATAGATCAACGCATTAAATTAAGTAAGATTATGTATTACGTATATGCCAATGAATATTTTATTTGTTTGATATCATATCAGGTGTCAAACTGAAATTACAGACATTGACCAAATAATATATTTTTCGGAACTTAACTAGAATCTAGGTTGAACTCTAGTTCTAAAAAATGTATTTATGTACCAGTTTAAAAAAATCAAAATCAAAGCATATTTAAAAAGCTAAAAAGCAACCCTTTACCCAATAAGGATTTAAAATGTGTTTCCTGAATTCACTGTTCTGCAAATTGTGATTTACTGTATATAACCATTATAATAACTATATGTGTTCATAATTGCGCCTTAAATTGAATTCTCAGTTCTTAACCATTTTTAATTTAAAATGGTGCAAAAAGTATATAACGATATGGAATGTCAAAATTAAACTTAGAGACAACAATTCATTAATTTTATAGTCATTTTAAATAATATTAATTTGTACACTGAGAAAAACTTCATTACCTAATAGTAAATATAGTAAATTAATATTACAAACTCATGTTAAACCAACAATTTAAATTCGTTAATAAATAAAAAAACAACATAGAATCTCTATTTATATCATGTATGAGCCTTAACGCGAGCACGTCGAATCGGAAAACTGCGATGTTCTCCATTTTTACCGTAGAAAAAAAATTAAATTACTTGCAGTGGTAAGTACAAATTACTATAGCATTACATGTCATATCCATGCATAATTTATATTAAGATAATAAAATTCATCTCAATTTGCCTTACCTTCCAAAGGATTGTTAGCACTAACTAACTGGAAACGTAGTAAAATCTTACGGAATAGAATATTTCGATTATCAATATACATATTTCATAAATATTGAAAGAAATCAGTCATATTCAATTGCTTCAAAGTAACTTTGTACAGTCTGTACTGGATTGAGATCTCTGAGAGGGATGATTCGACAGGCTTTACCATACAGCTGGTGATATAAAGTCCAGAATATTCTTCGATTGTAGGAGTAACAGCTGCGAAAACAATTGACGTTGCGCCATCTACCGGCTTCTAGAAATTAAAATATGTAGTGCATATACAGTTTAGTAATTCAACATCGACCACATTTGTCTAATTGAAAAAAATAACTGGAATTGGTATACCCTGTAGAATAATTTGCTTATGATTCGCATTGGGGAGAATGCATAGTAAGTGAACAATCCTGATCTGACCACTCCTGGGTGGACTGCATACATCTTGATGGGAAGATTTTTCAGTTTAAAAAGACTTGCAGTATATTTTGTGAATAGAATCTGGGCGCGTTTACTTTGTGAATAGCCCAGATAATCTTTAAATCTATTTTTCCTGTAATCAAATGGTAGAATTAAGGTTGCTTTATAGTAATTTCAGTTTGGAACACTTCATATATTTACCTAAAATTCAGGTCATCGAAATAGATTTTAGACAAAGTGTACCCAGCAGACGTAACGTTAATAACTCGTGAGCATCGTTCTGGAGACCCTGCTGTGTTTAAACATGGCAAAAGTAAAGATGTAAGATAAAAATGTGAAAGGTAGTTAATTCCATATTGTGGTTCAAAATTGTCTTGGGTCCACTGGTCCTGAGGTGTAAACATTACTCCAGCTGAACATACAAATTAGTCAATTACGCATTCTATAAAAGTTGCTTATACATAAATTAATTGAATACTACAAATCTTGTGAATTCAAGAAGGAAGATAGTTTACCGTTATTAATTAAAATGTCAAGCCTTTCATAATCTTCTTTAAATTTATCTGCAAAATTTTTAACGGATTTCAAGCTAGCGTTGTCAAGTTCTAAAACTTTAACCACTCCGCTTTTCACTCCAGAGTCTCGTATACGTTTGACTGCTTCTTCCCCAGCAGTGCAATTTTTACATGCTGAAACACAAACGAAACTATTTCTGAGTACTTTTATATTTTGTAGTTCTGTAATACGTCGTTTTGAACTTGCGTGTCTTTGAAGTTCGCAGAAATAACTGAGTCTTACTAATATCTAAAAAATATAGTGAGAAATCACTCTTTCATTAGAAGGGCTCAATTTTCATTCCAGAAAATGTTGAGCGTGCATATTTTTAATTATGTGTTCTGGATACACTTGCAGACATTCTGAATATATTGTACTGAAGATTGCTCACAGCAATAGAGGCTTTTGAAATGCGAGGATTATAATATACTTACCCATGATAACTTCCATGTCGCACAAAAGAAGTTTACGAACAGTCTCGAATCCTATTCCTCGAGAGCCTCCGGTAACTACTGCGATTCTTCCTGTCATCTGGGGCAACTCTGTGAATTTTTTAAGCAGTTACAACACTATTTTACTACTTAGGTTAAGTATATAATATTTAATAAAGTAAGCAACTTGCCCATTTTATTGTATTTGTTATTTAGATTATCAAGCAACAATATGTAGCTACCATACACATAAAGATAGACCATGAAGGCATAGTATTTTAAGTGGTCAATTATAACGTCGTACTTGCTTTCATTTTTCAACATTTTTCCTTCTGGTGGCTTTCTTGGGGCACTTTCTTTAAAACCATTATCTTTTTCCCGATTTACAGGATAAAAGATTGGAATCATGTTTTACTTGTATGTCACAGTGTGTTTTGAGACACAATAACTCATTGTTGAAATATTCTGAAAATAACAGAATGTATTTAAAACGGCTTGCAATCATAATAACAATCGCAGACAATATTTCATACCTAAACAGCCGAGCACTTTCATTACTTTCGCGCCCTACAAAAATTACGGGTATGAATTATCAATTTCGAATATTATTTGTCACGATTATGACTAACATTAAAATAAAAAACGACAAAGCGACAAGTCACAAATTTCGAGTAGTTATAGAACTGACTGTCATATAACATTTATATCATATATTTAGTTTGGAAGTGTACTACTTTATTTTGTACGCAATTACAGCCTCATGAAAATTGATAATCTATTTTTTGGGCATTTTATTCCATCGATATTTTTTTTTCACATTATTCAGATATACTCTTTTTAGGGGAACTCATAACCATTTCTCGTTATATTTGCAAAGAATATTATGATTCGGTTGTGTCAATGCTGCTGAGCAATCGCATCTAAAAGTTAAATCTGTACATCGGGGAGAAGCGACGCTACTATTTATCATCCCGTATAATGAACAACATTGATAATGCCCATTTGGCATTGTATCAGCTGCAATAATCGCAAATATAACCGAAAAACTGAAGTACTGATCTCGATATAGTTACTAATGATTTATATTTAGTTTTGTAATGTTCTTCATAAGCAAAACCAATGAAAGTTAGAGTGCGTCGCTTCGCCCGGTTGATTTTTATCTATTTCAAAGTGTCTGTATCTTAATACCCAACAAATATACTCCAACTGTTTTACGTATCAAATTTAGAGTAATAAATAACATCTCATCTGACACTAGTTTTCATTCTGAATTCTTCGCATTACAAAAGTAGTTATGACAAAAAATGAATTTTTGTCCCGTACTTCCCTATTTATATTAATTATGTGGATATAATTAATTATTCTGTGTTAAATAAGGTGCATTATTTGCCAATCATGAGTATACTGAAAGGCGATTTTATTCAAATTTTACGACGATCATCATTTATAACATTTCAAACGATCTGTAATGAAATAGTATAACTTTTAACATCAATAAAAACGTAATAAATAAAAAAAGAAGTTCTATAACTTATAAGATATTTCTAATCTACGTTTTTTATCGTAACTACTAACTTTAATGTTTAATGCAAATTTATAAAACTAATACAAATCAAAAAGTAAATCATTCTTGAACCGTAATTTTTTTCCTATATGATTAACCGATAATGGCTACATTAATTAAAATCATAGTGTTCTTTTTGGTTTTTTATAATTTTATTTTTAAACATTATTTTACACGTGTATTGGTTAGAAAAGTAATATAAATGAAATATTAACTCAGATTATATATTATCATACCACAACCACATTCTCTTTTGATCATCCATCGCATTTTTTGGTTCCTGCAGTCGTAAAAATGTATTAAAAGGAACATATCTTCATTTCCTCCCCACGAGCACTTGAATCTCTAACGTCAATATTTAATTGAAATCACAATACCACAAAACGAAGCGGTATTCGTACATTTTTAAAGATCAGTTGAAGCCCTTGACATCTTCCCTGCAAATTATACATCTAACCACAAGTAAGTGCAAATGCATTAATTTGAATTCTCTATTTTTGCAGAGTTAATGTTAAAAATCACATTCCATTTACTTAATTGTGATTTATTTTATGTGTGAAGAAAGTGGCGCCTACAACTTATTTACAAAGCAGTCAATACGAGACTAACGTACCTTTATTAAAGCGATACTTGACACACATGTCTTCGCATTGTCGTGGTGCAATTGAAATATCGATTTTTGTGTCTATACACTCTTTTCTCGATACTTTCACTTTTTGCTCATATACATATATCTTACTTCATGGATCTTATTAATTGTCATGATTTCACACATTCCTGGTATGCAGTTTAATTTTAAATAATAGCAATTATAATGATTTGCAAGTGTGGTGTAAAGAACATGACGTGATAATGATAAAGGACATTACCGACCTTCTACTTTTACTGAAAAACGGTTTCTGCCAAAAAGCACAACAGTATACACTTCATTCGTGGTATTGTTTTCTGATAAATTTTGTACGAATACAAAAATTTTTTTCAATTTTTTATAAAATTTGACATATGATATGAAAATTCATATAAAGTAAACCAATTATCTAGTCTTATTCGACGTTGGAATGAATAGCTAATGGACTTAAAGATGTAAAAAAAATGAATGAACTTAATTAAAAAATTTAAATGAACCTGATAAACTTATTCCTTGCAACGTAAAATATTCTCTGGCCGCTGCGCGAAACGAAGTTGCGGCTTTCTGGATACGTCGAGCAGAAAAATAGAATACGGCCCTTGGCCAATAAAAAAGAAAGCCACAGATCACATGTTTATCAGACTCCGCTTCGCCTCGGCCAACAATTTCATGTGGTCTGAAGCACTTTCTGTTTTACTGGCCTAGGATCGTAATATACTATTTCCACACAGTAGGTGTAGAACGTGTTAAACTAACCAAGTGCAAATTTTTCTAAAATTGTTTTATTTATCTCGTAATACACGAAAACACTAATTGTAAGAGACACGTACTTTATTTACCGATTGCAAAACATTTTTAGGCGGTGAAAATAAATGTAAAAAACGTTATTCTTTCACATTTATTCGTTTTTTATGGCACGACACGTTGATTTTCCGAAATAAGTGCATATAACCTTTTTTGTGGAGAATTTGATGTTCTCTAGCCTTTTTGTTTGACGCATTTCTTGTGTGATTTGTATTTTTGACAAGGAACGCAAAAAATGTTTTCTTTGTTTAACATCCCTATAATCTAGTATTGATCGACTCCATAAACTAATCATATCTAAGTTAAGTCATGACGAACTCAAAATGGGTTTTATCTTTTAAAATGTTCTTATCGGGATTTAAATCGGACGTTCCACGTACAAGATCACAGGCACCAATTTTTTTAACTGCATTCTTGTGTTCTTTAAGGTCTGAAACGTTGACATTTGACGGTGTATATTACAACAGCAGAAAGGAGGATGCCCACGGGTATGGGTGGTTCGTGCCCAGGAGATGGAACCTCCCTAATTGGCATATTCGTTTAGGGTATGATGGGAGGTAACACCCCGTATGCAATTCGATGGACCAATCATAGCAGAAGGTTGAGAAAATCCGTGTTGAAATTTATTGTCTGATCCGTACGTAACATTACTACTTACGTTTCAATTGATCTATATTTGAGACTAATGCATCAGACAAGAAATGCATCAAATATATAAAATTTAAGTAGATACGGTTACACGCTCATGAATACAGGTCCACGAGATGCGTTTTATAAACACCGCCAAATCAGTATCGACGATATTATAGTCTACAGGAGCTACCTATTTTGCCGTAGAAATGCTCAAAAGTGGCCGGTTAATTGTTTATAACAATTTTTTAAAACAATTGAATAATTTTGTTATTCTTGCTCCGGAAAACATTTTTTTATGTTGGTAACTCTCACATAGGACGACCACATTTCGAGATAATAATTCCGAAACTTGAAAAAAAAGTGACTTCTGGGTCACCCTATTTATTATGTATATTCAGGGTATAAATATTGAAGGAGCATTACACATAAAAATTATACAAAATAAGAAATTATAGAAAATAAGTTCTATAACACAATTGGATTGGTAGGCCTTTTTTGCAATAAGTCAGCTCCGGTTGATGATATTTTAATTAATGAAATCTGATGATTATTTCTCCATGTATAGTCCCAAAAATATGAAAAAATGCCGGTCGAATCGACGAATCTTGATGGCCATTTTTACGACTTGAAATAAGCTTTAAAAAAAGATCTGATTTATTGGAATAACTTTAATAGGAGCCGAATTAAAGTTCCTTAGCATGCCAGAGGCCATAAAATGCCTGAACATTCTATTTTAAAATGTTATATACTTAATTACGTTTAAAAACAATCTACATTGGTGCTCGTGTGCGTTCACGTGCGTGCCTATACGTACCTGTTCTGTTATAGAGTACAATTCTTAACTTTATATCCCCGAGGTCGCTATATACCAACGTTTAGTACATATCTGCGATACACGATTAAATTTATTAAACATTGTTACATAACTTACATAATCATCTATATTTAAAAACAGTACGTAAATTAACACAAAAAACTGACAAGTAAAAAAATCGTCATATTTATAAAGAGAACAATACTTTTGCCATGTCGGCTTTTTAATATGCCGGTTTTTATGATTAGTCGGTTTTTTGTTTCTCAACAGTTTCCTCATGGAAAATGACAAAATTTGTTAAATAATATTATTTTTTCACGTTTTTTTTTAATAAATGGAAAACGCACAAACGATCAGGTTCAAAATATAAGGTCAAAGTTAGGCCAGGACGCATCATAAAATTAGCACTTTGAATTTTTGAGGTGATTACAATAATAACTTACCTTTAGATCGCGAAATTAATAAACCGACTATTGTCTTTCTACAGATAGTTTTTTTCTGAATGTAATCTATTAATCGCTTTTCATGGCACATTTCAGGGGATTCGTCTTAACAAAGTATAAAGGAATAGGTTATTTACATCTTATCTTAAAAATCAGCAAAGTAGGTCATTATCCATATTTAAGATATACCTACGGTTATAACGATAATTTGCGAAATAGTTACAGTTCCACGCTTAATCCAGTTATTGCAAGAAAAGTAATTTTTCTTTCAGAAACATTGAAGAGTGAAGCTCTTCTTTGTTTGTTCAGGCATAGCGTAACGTAGAGATCATTGTTTAAAAAATATTCCTGAAGGATTTTGAATAATGTTGTGCTGGGGTACAAGTGGTCGAAAATCTACAGAAAAACACCAATGAATTCAATGAACACCAATTTAAGTTTCCTAATGACTTCTACTATTTTCTAAAGCAAATTATAATGCAAAAATAGAATCATGTGCATCAGTTTTTAGTCTTGTTATAACGGTGAAATCAATGTATCCAGTCAACAATTTTTTACCGAACAACTGTCACATTTCGCATAAAGAAAAACATTAATGAAATATTTTTAATCGTCCGACAATAGTATACCATGCTTTTGTTGAATGAATTTATCTGCCTATAAATTTCGGTAGTTGGTACATGCATAGTTTGTCGTAACACCTATGGTGACATCGTCTAAAAATATAATTTTGATCAATTTATATTAAAACCATTTTTTCTACAAAGCAAACGTATGCTGAACTCTAAAGCAAGAAGCATTTGTGGAAAAGAAACATATTCTTAATTTCATATAACATGCACATTCGAAAATGTTTCTTGTCCACTCATTTTCAACAAATATATTTCTTGAAATTTTTTCAAAACACGAGAGAATTATTTGAAGCTATTGGTGATTCTATTACTGAAAACAAGCCATAATATTATATGATGTAGGGGAAAGTCCCGGACGGCGGATACCCTCGGACATTTCAATTTTTAAGTAACTAAAGACATTTTAAAGACAAAGCGCAATTTTAAATGTGCTCCATACAGCATATAAATAAATGTCATTCAGTTACAGCGTGCCGAGTTGTACGCAATGGTTTGATTTTCGCCAAAAAATTTTGTGCGTTCCTGGCAAACTTCGCTAAAGGTTGTCAAGTACAAAACATAAGTATATATACTTGTCTGTGGTCCAGTGTTTTAGGAAATTTTATATATTTAAAAGACTACTAATGTTTGTCACAAATTACTGCAAATTTAACAAATACGCTTAAAAATGTTGCATGATAACGATCAGGCACTCCCGGAGGCGATAATGTCGAGTATACCCCTGTAGGATTTTTGTATTTAACCAGCCAGTTGAATTGTAATTTTATTTAACTCTTAGTTTCTATCCACTTTCTTTATTTTTCATGTTAGTTAAGAAATATAATGATGTGGGTCAGACGAGAAGATTCCTTATCTGCAGGAAGAATAATTCCTGTCTAAATGACGATGCTCAATTTCAACCGTCTAGTTTATGTATTATTCTAGATGTTTTGTACGCTATGCAAAATTAATGCTGTCAATAATAACTTTTAGTACAAAATTTTCAAAATTAAATTAAAACTATTTTTCCTAAAGTCAGCATACTGTACATGGCTATAATTAGAACATCATAATCTTCATTAACAGAGACAGAAAATTCATATATATTTTGAAAATTCACGACTCTGTGCACTTAGTATATTTTTTATTGGCTTAAATGGGTCCAGCTGATCGAGTGCTAAACGCAAACAATATATAACATGAATCTCTAAAACGCTATAATAAATGTTTGGTACAATATTAAAAAAGGATAAGGTCATAAGAACAATAGACTTAAATAAAAATGACGTAGCTTCTCTCTGAATCGTAGATTCGTAACTTTTATTAAGAAACTTGATTAAGATTAATTTGGCGATGCACTTACGAATATTAATACTCACTTATTTGTTAAATCAAGTAAACATAAATGTGTAACAACAAAATTAGTTCACACCACTAGTACTTTTTGTTTAAATTACCTGTCTTAATATAAGAAAATACTTTTTCAATAGAAATTATGTTAAATTAATATTTGTAACTATTTTACATTTTTCGACGTTGTACCCAGTTTAGGAACATTCTCACATGGAGTAAGTTTTATAATTCTTGGAGAAAATCAGTCATTCCGAGCTGCTTAAGGGAGAGGTCGAACAGTCGATTTTGAATGGAAACATCATTTACCGTTGACAGAACCGATCCTTCTATGCAGTTGTCTATGTACAGTCCGGATTTATTTTCTATTGTTGGACTTAGGGCCGCGAAGACAGCAGGTGTCGCTCCATTCGACGTAGACTAAAGTTATAACAATCATTAGATAAAATTGATAACATTTATTCTCGATCAAATTAAGCATATGGAATTTGTTAGAAAATATACGAATCAGATGTGTTATTTTTTGAAATGTGAAATGATCACTTGCTTTAAAAGTTAAAAACAAACTTATATGACTATTATAAAGCGTGTTAAAAGTTACCTTAAACAATAAATTCCTGATGGCTCCAAAGTACGACACGTAAGAATTCTCAAAAATGTCTGTATTTACGACGCCGGGATGAATCGCATGAATTTTTATGGGCAGATCTCGGGCCTTAAAAAGTCGTGCGAGGCTCTTGGTAAAAAGAATCTGAGCGAGTTTGCTTTGCGAATAACAGCAACTGGTGATAAAACCATCTCTGTAAGTGAAAGTAAGGTTTTTATCCAACTTTGAAGTGCTTCGCAGTGTTTAATATAATCAAGAACTAAATCTTTCACTAATTAATCATCCAAATCAGAATATGGTTAATAAATAAGTTGTTTACTTGTAATTAACGTCTTCAAAATTAATTTCTCCCGCGAAATGTGCCAAAGAAGCAACGTTGACAACTCGAGCTGATAGTTCCGAAGTTCCTGCCCGTTTTAAAGACGGCACCAACAGTGACGTGAGGAGAAAATGTGAAAGATAATTGATTCCATACTGAAGCTCAAAACCATCTTCAGTCTCTTGATATGGTGTAAACATTACGCCCGCTAAAAAAGTAAGGACAGGAAACTGTTATATTTGTGAAGCTAATGTGTAAAGAATTCTCTAAAAATTCAATTCCATAATTACATTAAAACTCTATAACAGCATAACTTTTTAAGTACTTTAAAAGGAATCAATATTTCTGTACCGTATTTATTCTGCATTTATATTGCAAAAAATGAAAATGGCGTTAAGTCAATGGAGAAATTATATAATAACGGTTGTCCATTCTTACCAAACTATGAATAAAGGTGAATAAAATTGCAGTTGTTTACAATAAAGTGTAACATTTTTTTGGAACATTTTAATGGAACATCTGCAGTTATTTTTTACAGCATTTGGCGGTCAAAAATGGCCGATTCAATGTGGTGTTTGTGCGACGGTGAAAATAGGATTACTCTAAATTAAACAATTTTTATTTTATTCTGTGTTTGTGAAACTAAATCAAAATCCTGTGACGGATTTTCGAAATTCGATATGACGGATTCAATGTGCAGGACTTCTTCAAACGTGATTTAATTTGCATGAAATGTATTATTCCGCATGTTTTGGGCCCCAAATATACCGCAAATAAACACAAATATACCATCAGATTTCCTAAATTCATAATGGCCCATATTTGAAACAAAAAAAGGATAAGTTGATTCGGAATTTATAATTCGGGAGTTATTGAAGTTGCTGAATACGATCCTGACACGAAAAGGATGTGTGCTTCAGAAATTAATGAGATTTTCTTGTAAATTTGTAATTCGAAGATTTTTGAGATTGCTAAATGCAATTTTGTAATCTGCTTTACACAGTTTTATTTAACAGTTCTGTGATATTCACAAACGTTTTCTGCGGCTATTGGAAATTTTACAAAATTAAATGTATATATTAGCCATTATTACATATTGTTGACGAAATCCATTACTAGATTTTGATGGAAATTAGTTGAAACAATGAAATACGGGATAAAATGAATATTTTTTTCATTTTCACCAATGCTCGACCGCCATATTGAATCCGCCATTATTGAGTCCGTCATATGAACTAGAAAATGACTGAAGATGTTTAATCAAACATACACTTCGATGCAAAATTTAGTTTAACATTAATTTTTATTAGAAATACTCGGAAAAACACGTATATTTTTAAAGTTTTACACTTTTCCGCCGAAACGATAAACTATATGAAGCTGAACACAACACATTTTTCGCGTAAACTATACAATTATTTTATTCGCCTTTATTCATAGTTTGAAAGAGTTCAATAGCCGTTATCGGGTTGGAAAATATTAATAACAAAAAATTTGTCTGGCATAAAATTACTGGTTTCTGAGCGTTAATGGAGAAAGGAAAAGCCAGAAAAACATCTTTAAAAGTGAAGTTTTAATACTTCTAAATAGAATATTAAAAACGTATTCTTAAAGATTTCGTAGTTATTGAAAATGTTTGTATTAAAAATAGTGATTGTCAAACTTTACAAAATGTTGAGTATTTACTATTGTTTACGGAATTTTTTAAACTTTGATTTTGTCAATTATATCATAATGTCAGGACTGAAGTATTGAATTTGATTTGCTCCCTTTTCAAAATTATTGCAATGGTATACATACAATGTTAAAATTCATTAACTCTAATTTGTCAAGTATATACAGTCATTTTTTCTGTAAAAAAAATATTAACAAAAATGTTGTATGGAGAAAATTAAAAAAGCTATTATTTAACAGAATAACCTTTCCTAATGTAATTATTAGTTGAAAATTTGCTTTTTAAGAACAATCTTAATTTTTTCACATGTATACGTGTGTGTAATAGAATATTCAAACTCCAGTTGCATTAAAAGACTATAAACTTCAACTTACCATTATTAACTAATATATCTAGTTTGTCGTGATCTTCTTTGAATATTTTAACAAAACGTCTCACGGACTTTAAGCTGGCATTGTCAAGTTCATAAACTTTTGCAATGCCACTCTTCACCCCAGATTGTCGGATTTGAGTAACCATTTCTTCACCAGCTTCGATGTTTCGACACGCTGCAATTAATAATGAATGTATTTGCACACTTTGTCGTTACACGTCCTTTGGCGTAATTGACAAGTAATCGGTAAATCTGACATATAAAGAGAATAGTATCTGCATTTTATTAAAAAAAAGTAGTAAATATAATTTGCAATAAAAACCAAAAGTTTGTTTGCGTTTAGAAAATATGGTATTCTTAATCGTGAGATTATAAAATAAATATGAACTTAAAATTTATTTCATGTAAATAATACTCACCGACAATAACAGTCATATCGCATATTAAAAACTTTCGAACGACCTCAGCACCGATGCCCCTCGAACCGCCAGTAACGATCGCAGTTCTTCCTGTCATCTGCGGTAATTCTGTAACCATTTCAAGTATTACATCATTTGCATTTCAAATAAAGCATGCACATTCTATTCAAGGTACATTTACTCCTCCGGCATAAACTCTATTCAAAATTAATTTGCATTCACTATATAAGTTTGTAGGGGGTTTTCTATATATCATATGTTATAGAATTCTGTAAATAGTCGTTTAAACATATCATTACTTAACGTTGAGTTGAATTATGCAATAAATCATGTTAACGTTGTACATTAGTATACCATATTTATTACACGAGTATTCGTGAAGCTCTAGGGCGCAAATTCGATGAAAAACCTAATCATTAACATCGTATATTATGTTGTTATATGTGCATGGAGTAGTTTTTGGCATGTTAAGTACGCCAAGACTCAAAAATATCATTAGTTTATTTATGAGCATTACCAACTATTCAATAAATATTTGTTTGTTCGAAGAACAACTGACACTGTCTGTCGGTTTTGGATATGGTATGGAAAGGTTATGGGAAACGATTAGATGCCGTAATGATTGCATGTACTTCAATTATAATCCAGAAGAAATAACATATCCATTCTCATCCCATTCTGAAGCCAAAAGTCTACTATATTGGACAATTCCACGAAAGTTCTCAAAAAGAAGGTCTGATCTGAATAAATAAAACTACATTTAATGTATATAAAAAATTCCGTTACACGACAATAACCACTGTTCCGTGCCTAACAGTGCTCGGTTGGTAACCTAGTTCGCCAAACTTTCATTAACAACTCTTGAATATACGTACTATCTCTGACTTGTAAGTAAAAGTAGTAAAATGAAAGTAAATGAATAATGTTTTTAGGACATCATAAGATGTCGGTGAAGCTGTCATTAGAAGCAGAATTAATGAAATAGATTAGCTTGGTAAAATGTCATCACAAAAATTTATAGGAAAATAATCAATAGTAATAACGAAGAAGTATATTTGCTACTTGTTAGTGAGCTGATCATCATGTAGAAGCTAAAAGACGATTTCATGAATACTATTATCACCAATCCTATTAAGCCGTTTAGATGATTATCCTTAAACTCGTACACAAGCCATCCAAGGGATGTTGGAAAAGAGACCAGTATATAATTGCAAAAAATAACAATAATAAAATACAATTGTTATATAAAAATCCTCAAAACTTTTAATATGATTTTTATCTACTTTTTATATCTACATGTCAATCGTTTCATTTAATTAGTGGAACAAAATTCAAACTTGTTTTTGCAGTAGTTACTGCAAATTGATTGTCTGCACAAACAGATTCAACATTTCGCATTTTTTTAATAGCACGTATTATTCGATAATTTCATGTTAGCTTAAACGTATTATTGACTCATTCCGTGTACCCTCTGTAGCATAAAAAAGGAACGTTCAGATTTCTTGCAACTGCCAAAGGAAATTGCTTAATAAAACTGTAATTTGATAAATTCAGAAAGATGGACCTATTAATTTAAATCATTAAGTACTCGTTTAAGACCGAGCATTGGTTGTGGAAACTTCAGTATTATACACTAGTACATATTACACGTTAAAACAGTAAAGATGTTACTGAAGACCAATATGGAATAAAACTGTATACACCAGAGTTCTCCATCAATCTAGTTAAACTAGTCGCAGTCAAACGCGTACGCGATGCTAGATCTAAATGTTTTCATTTAATTAAATGGATATTAGAAAACAAATATGTAATTTATTATTCTTTATTCATCAATATTTTTCCATATCTGAAATGGTCATGTAATACAAAAATTTATATTCTGGAATAGTAATAATTTTTCGATTTTTTCAAAATATGATTATACTGCAAGACTGTCCTGAAATTCCTGTCAAAGAATAGTATTATTTCCTATATAAATAACTCTATCAATGAAGAAATACAGCTAATGTAGACATATATTTTAAAGCATATCAGGCATATGTCTTATATATGCGTTTTATAGTCAATTGCATTCCAATTTGTCACAACTTGTCAACTGATGACGCAGAATAATGAAAAATGAAATTCTTTCAATTTAGACTCGTGAATGAATCGTGTTTTGTGGTTGTTATGTAATGTACTATTAAAAACAATGAATATTCATAGACTACACGACAAAAAAGTTATATATGTTATGTACACTGATACAATACATTATCTTAAGCTACAAAAATCTAAACAAATATTCTTGAATGTAATATTTTCATTAAAATGCATGTACCAAGTGACTATAATCTTAAGTATATATTGCTTGTTCATAATATCTACCGAATTGCTGACACATTGCTGCGTGCATCAGATAATTTCATGACTAAGTTTTAGTATTTTGCAATATTTGATAAATTCGTATATTTATCACGTCCGAACTGTTAATTTACGGGCCAAAGACAGTTCTCATAACTGAATTTTACGTCCAAGAATGAACAAGCAACCATCTATTCTGGGCAAGAATGAGAATCTGGTGTAGCAATCTATAAAATTAACTTATTTTTAGCTGAAATGAGATTGTAATATATAACTGTATTCTAATCCCACATACAATTCTCATCCTACCATAAGAACGGTTGTAAAGGTAGACATCGAAAATCTTGAAACTAACTTGCTCTCACATATATGTTCCGTTCAGTGAATAACAGCGGGACCATTTAATTAATATAGCAGGATAAAAATATTCTTATAGAAATAATAATTGTGCTTTTCATACATGTTTTGCTGTGCTTTGCAGTCATTATTGGCCAAGAATTATAAAATATTTATCTTGAAATTTTATGTATAGCATGCAATCAATTTCTTAATTCTGTTGTTGGAACACAACTAAGACAAAATTGTCAGGGTGCGTTCGTAAAAATAATAAATTATAATATTACACACGTAAACACTCGCTTAAATTGGAATATCAGAACCCGAAATTTTGGCAGGTGACATACCCTATTTCCGAGGCAGAGCTTGAAATTTAAATTGAAATATAATTAATAATGTTCACCTTTCTTATTATAAAAGTAACGATAAGATATTACGTAATGCTTTATTATCTAATTACACTAATTATTATCTAAATACGTATTGATAAATGAGAACGCGTAACGCATACACATAACTGTACTTTTAATATAGGTATTAATACATTTTTACAATTACATGTAAAATGCATGTTTCACGAGATAATATATATATATTTAATGTTAAAACGTGCATCTAAATTAAAAATCTTAAAAAGTATTCTCTGACAGTACTTTAATAATACTGAATAAAAGAAACGCGACCCGACAAAATTTCCTTATCTATTCCATATTCGCATAAGGTTAGATAAAATTGATTAAAAGTAGCGTCTTCGCGCATATTTCGGTTATTCATGTTTTATTACTCAATTTATATAATTATAATAAAGAAACATTTGGATTCAGCAATCTTTTAATAACTTAAATTGTACGTAATAATCATGAAGCACTGTGTCTCGTCCTTTTTTTTAATTTATAATCTATAAACATCTTGTAAACATTAAGAAAATTACGACATATTTTAGTTAGAAAGATATGGAGGTAACCTCCTTTTTTTGAAATTTAAGAAGCTATATCTGAAATGTATTAAAAAAAATTACTTAAATTTACAACCTATAATTGCAATTTTTGAAATGAAATAAAATTATGACTTGATATGGCTTAAAATTCCGAAACTGAAACGTAAATTTCAGTGATAGTCCCTTTGATTTGGCAGACGAGAATAACCTCAAATCTTAATTGAAGATATCCATTAACCGGCGTCAAAATTGACAAATTCTCATATGTACACAGGATATATACATATATTTCATTAATGTTTAATATATAAAGAACAAAACCAACTTCAATCAAAAATATCTATAATGTATTTATTAATTTTGTAATTTTCGTGAAATAAGTACAAAATTAAAAGACTTCTGAAATTTATGAAACGTCTCAAAATGTTAAGTACCGGTAAATGCATAAAACTTCAATGACGTGTTTCAGAATTTTGCCTCAGAAAATGATTTATTATTAAAACATTTAAACTAATAATTGTACGAACGAGAATGACCAAATTAAATAAACAAAAATAAAAATAAGCATAAAGTATATGTTAATATATACAGCTCACACCGAACAATTAATAATTTTAGTAAATTGCGGAAATAATTTCAGAACTATTAGTTAAATATAATTTAAATACCGAGTCTTATTATTATTTAAACGATTAAAATGTATTAATTTTCTACTGAATGTAAGAAAATAATCTTTAACTTAAACAGAATTTAAAACTTCTCAAATATGAAGTATTTCGAAACTATCAATAAAATTAAGAAGTAATAAATGAAACAAAAACAAAAATAAAAATCCGAAATCATTTAATGCGACAACTTTTGTTCTATAGAAGAATAAATTCAAACCGAAATTAAATAAAATTTTATAAACCAATAAATACAACAAACGAAGCAACAAATAGGCAAACAAAATTCTTTTTAGTACTCAACGGTAGTATCTAATTAAGAGGATGTCCACCTTAACTAAAATATAATTATTAATAATATATAAATGACAAAGAATGTTTCTGCTAAATCTCCGAATCATAAAGTAATTATTAGGTTATCGTTGTCTTCGGTCCGCCATTTATGTTGAATGTAAAATAGCAGTGTTTGCAAAATGTAGTAAATCAGACTTACAAAACACGATCATTTCATAATTGGCGTAGATGGAAATCTCTGGGAATCGAAAGTTGAAAAGGCAATTTTTACGTTTACTTCTATATTACCTTGCTTATATTATTCTACTTTTATGGCATCTTTGTCAGCCATTAAAATCAGCAGGTCAATTTTATTTCCTAAATTCAAGGTTTTAATTAATTACAAATACTAATTCAATGTTTTTATCAGTGTCTTTCTAAAAACGAATCTAAAAAAAAGTATTCCAGAATGCTATAACCTGTAATGTTGCCACGGCTATTAACAAAATAAGTCATATACAAAATTCAAAATTTGAATTGATTATTGTATCTTTATATATCATTATAGTATAAACTTAAATTGAGATTTATGCTTCAGTTGTACATTACAACTTTAACTTAATGGTTCATCTTCCTTCGTCATAAAATTCTTTCATGACGTTACGTTAAACAGTCAAATAAATCCATCTCGTGTTCTAGTAGAAGAGCCTACATTTTTAATATATTTAATCTTTATAACGCTCAACTTCCTCTTTTTAAATAATTTTCTCCCAAATTAAATGCACTACATCAGGTTTAATCTAAATACTGTTATTTTTAACGCTGTCAAAACCCAAAAAAACTTTCTAGAAATAGTGTTTGTATAGGTATAGTCATAGTAAGTATTTGTCATAGCCAAGATCGTGGAGCCAGAGCCCTAAATTGAAAAAAAAAAACATACCTGTTTTATTGTACTTCGCATTCCACTGGTCGCTGAATATTCCTTCGACTCCAAGGTACTGAAAGTGCAACTGGTTAGCTACGTATTTGAAGAAATAGAAGATTTTCTTCCTGGGCTTGGTCAAGGCGAAGAAACTCGCGATAAGGGCCATCGTCGATCCAAGACCGACAAGCCACATTTTACTATTTGGATTATTATTTCTCCTTTGGAAATCCCCGGTCGTTCTCACTCGAATGTCCACGCCAGACTGACTTGACGGCCTCTGAAAAAGCGAAAGGCACCGAAAGGAGAGTTTAGATGATGCCGGTACACATTTCTTTTTTAACGTGAACTAAAGGAATGCATTTAAAGACGATACATCACAATAATGTCACGAAGAACATTCAAGTGTAGCATTGTGCAAAATTGACAGAAAAATTCGACATTTCGACACACTAGTGATGTATCGTTTTATACTGCTTTACATGGTATATTATAATTCAATATAATGTTCTTATTTGTGATGTAAAAATAAAATAAATAGTACCCCAAAATCTATTTATATTATAAGCTGCTATTCTGACTTCTAAACCCAGAGCTCAAGTTTTGCATTTGATTCCTTAATTTTTCGGTAAATTGGAACAGGAATCTACAAAAACTATTTCCAATTTCACGGATTCAGTTTTTCCCTTATACTTTTAGTAGTATAAAGTAATTGTTTTTATTAGACCTCGCCTATTAAGCATTTAAGTCGTCAGCATACATTACTTACTAAAAGTCCGACATATTATTGTAAAATATAAGTTGACAAAGTTGACATCAAATATCAAAATATTGATTTTATATAGACAATGAGTACAAATTCTAACTATCGGGCCAGTAAAAAAAAGCAATCCTCGATTTTACGACTGATTTCTGAACATTTAGTCATTTGAAGAAGTTTAATATTATTTATAAACAAAGCAATAATAGTAAAAAATCATTGATAATTGTGCACTCAAAAACGAAACCGTAATTTGTGGTCGATTTATGCACATTTAGTATTTCATTCGCGTTCATGATTTGAATTATAAGGTATTGTGAGTACTAAGTACTATTATTATAATAAAAAAATTGTACTGGATTTTTGCATTTTTTAGATCTGCTAATAGTATAGTATATTGAGTTTACTGAGAATGATCTGTAACGGACGATGACATTGAACTTCAATTTGCGATAAGAATGTGACTAAAGATAGTCGTTTTACTATTAATGACATTTGTTATGTCCACTACTAATCTTCCCTAGTCATGCTTAATTTCATTATGTCTTAAATTACCATTTTTATCGTCTTTATCTCATAGTATTTTTTCGATTTTAAACCATTACCTAGAAATGACCAATTTAATATTTGCCTTTAATTGCCTTAATATTGCCTTCCAAATCATTAATGATTCTTTTATAATTTAATCATATAAAATATTTTTGCATAAATCATTTCAACTGAAACTGCGAGTGTCGGGTAACCTTAAGCTACTGATTTTTACTTTTGGCTCCAAACTCTGGCAACCAAAAATTTTACTCAAATCACTTCGCGATAGATTAAATATGTAGAGATCTAAAACTCTGCTCACTTGAGAATTATGAGTGAAAGTGATTTTTACTTAAGGCAATACTTATACTTGCCTTACTTATATGATAGTTTAAAATCTACATTTTTGTTATAATTTTTTGATTCTCCTTCCTACTTGTATTAAGATACGACGATTTCAAATAATTTCTTCCCATGAATACCGTATCGCCAAGAAATCTCTTTGCTTATATATATATTTTATGTAAACATATGAAAAATGTACAATTACATTCATTATCTCTGAGGAAGAGGGAATGTTTTTGAGACCACCGTAAAGAGAAAAAAATGTGAAAAACGGTACTTAAAATCGTCTGTCTTTTAATCATCGGGATTTTGGTGATGTTATAAGTTAACGTTTATGTGATGCACTAATTTGTTCGATGCATTAAGTGCTGCAGATTCTTTATTTATTTATTGTTGTTTTTTACATCACGATATATGATAACAATTTCGGCATATAAAAGTTTACTATATTTTTTACTTATATATACAGTGGGGGCCTAATCATCTTAAATAATCAAAATTATTATTTTATGCTTGAAAGATTCGCGCTTGAACAGAAAATGTCATCTCTCATAGACGATTGTCTAGCATAGGCTGAATGAGATGACGATCGTCAAATTTTACTTTAGTATGACATATGAAAGTCGAGTGCTTGTTTTGAAAATTCGATAATTGAATGATGCAATTCCCCTATTTTAACATCGAATCATACAGTAGTATCGAATTGTAGTCTCCCAGATGGTCTTCCAAATGGAAGTACTCCCAAATGTCGGATATTCGCATTAAACAAAAGTGTCCCTGCTCCCAAACAAAATAATATGTTAAGTACATGCTGTCATCTCGAACAATTATTTACCCTTGTGTAATGTACTTCTTCATTATAAGAAATAGAAATATTTAACAATAAATAAGAATAATTTAGATATAAAGTGCACACGTCGCCAGGAGGTTAATACACCAATGACAAGGAGTCTAATTTCTGATGTAAGATTCTATACTTAAACGATGTTTGGTAAGACAATTTACTTCAGTATTTTGCAATGATTAAAATAATAACTGTATATTTGCATCGTCCTACGTCTAACGAACATTTTTTTTTATCAGGATTCAAATATGTCTGAAACAAATATTTGAATCCGATATTTCAGGAAGATATAAGGTTCCAACGGTTTCCTGTAATGATGGACAACATTTGTAATGACAAATGATAAAAATAGGTAGAGGAGTCTATAGTCACATGCCGACTGGTTGGAAGTAAGGATAGACCCAAGTAATCGATGTGAATAAAATAGCTTCGCTTACTCTATGGTTATCATAATTTGTTTATACAACTATAATAAATTTACAAATATATGATAATTTACAATAATATATTTTATAGAATCTTTCAAAAATAAAGGAGTCATATGTAGATAATGCCATATCGAATAATATTCGTTAAAAGTATTGAATTTTCGTCTAAATTAAATTTCACCCTAATAATCTCGAATACTTATGTACAATTTTTAATGCTCAGTCGATACAAGCTCGAACAATTTACTTGTGTCCTTATAACATTTGATACTATTAGCATTAACCTTTGCATAGTTGATTATTTTATAGTACTACATCAAGATATACAGTTAATACGAATGTAACGTCCAAGAAAAGCGGAAATATAAACTACATACCGCATGCGCCCTTGTAAGGGTTTTGTACTAGATAATTATTTATCGACTTCGATTCAACCTCCGACGAACCGCAGGAAACAATCATATGCCTTCAATAGATTTAAACGCAGAATTTCAATCAATGGACAACTAATTGCATTAACTTTTAATGAACAGTGGCCAGATTTTGACAATATGCTAGATTACTTGTGATTTTAAATACAAAATTAGATTTTAAAAAATTCAATTGTAATATACAGAGATCGCTGTTGTTAATGAAACAATTACGGATTTGCTTACATCGTTTTGTTAATTTAAATAGTTTTAATCTTGAACTCGATTTGCTTTTCAGGTAAAGGCCACAAACATGCGGCGCGTGGCAATCCAGCCCCTTGGTACAACGTGGCATGACTATAGATAAATATATGTACAGCAAAAAAATCCAGCGATCATTACCACTGAAACCTCACAGTTCTACAAGGGGCACATTGGCGGTCCCTATATTTATTCAAGTTGGCCTGCCCATCGGACCAAAATTTATCGAGTTTTTATGTCACAAAAAAATATATGCAGTTTCAGAAAATATTTATTTTAAACTCTTAAAAAAGTTAAAATGCCTGTTGTATGGAAACCGTGCAAAACGTGTATGAATTAATGTATGTTTAAATAAATAATGAGAAATACAAATTTATAATCCATAATATGAAATACTCACTGAAAAGTTCACTGACAACAAAATAAAAACATAACCGTTTTTTTTCGATTACCATTTCAGAATTTGATGAAACAAAATTTCGTGATTTTTAGTTAGAGCAGCAAAAAAATGTAAGACGAATACAAAATTTGTATGATTTTTTCATTTTACTAATATGAACGTTTTTGTTTGCTCCGTAGTATTTGAGGTTGATCTATTGTTAATTACTTAATTCCATTATGTAAACCATAATAAATTGAAAGAATTAATGGTAGCACCCAGATTGTGAGTATATTCATAAGTAGCAACGTCATGATGATTTGATACCATTCGGATATTACGTGTTTTATGCGCTACACAAGCTTGACCGTGGGATCCCTTAAAACCGGATCAGGTTCCAACTTGTACTATATGCTACCGGAGTGACAGAGTTCTTGTTTAATTTTACAAAGTGTAAAACAGAAATCTCAATATGAATGATTCGATTCTTGCACTGAGAGAAATGTTTGTTTACAGTTAATGTAATAGCTTCACAGCAAAGCTAACTTTAGATTTTAATCTTAAGGCGTGGTCTTGGTGTACGCAGTCGTACATCACCCTCGAAAGGTTAAGCTGTAACAGTGGTATTAAATGCTTGTATTTTTGTATTTCAAGGGAGGCACCAGCTTTATTTTGACCCCCTTAAATTTAAATCATCAAAAAAGATGAATATTATTTTTTTGCATCATTTTTCACCTAAAAACATATAGGGTGGTCTAACAAACAATTTTTTTTATATAAAATACACATAGAAAAAAAATGGCTTTAAAAAAATGTTTAAACTAGGTATTTTTTTCGACTAAAATATTTGAAATTTAACATTGAAAAGTCTCTAAATTGGTAAAACAAATTTTTGTATTAACCATAATATAAAAAGTTGCTTGAAATTTGTAAAACTAAATTTTTTATTTTTTACATAAAAAAATTTCTAATTATTCAGAAGGTTTTTCTATTTACAAAAATGGGGGAAAGCGTTCAGAAGTGTAAAAGATGCATAGAAAAAATTGGAATTTGGAAAACAAAATCCATTTTTTTTCAACTAAAATTTGGGTATACCTTCGGAAAAAAATCGTAACTATAGGTTTTTCCGACGTATTTTTGCCTCCTGAATCTGAATATGATGGTAAAATTTGGCGCTCAGACATGTTAAAGCCGCTATCTTGAAAAAAAAACGCTAAAAACCCGTTATATTGGAGTTTTTTGGATTTATAATGTAAACTACAAAAAATGTAGGGCATGTAGTTCTCTACAAAAAAGGTCCTGCGCATTTTTTTGGTAGTTGCAAAAGGAGGCACGTAAAACAGCGATGGAAGTGGATGAGCATCAGAATGACCATTCTGGCGCCACGCATTGGTAATTATAGGAGCACATAGTTCACGTGGTTTGATTATTAGTAATATATGTTGGTTGGAGGTTAGGCTAGTATAAAAAAGGGGGGTCTGGGGCACCCCCAGCACGCAAGCACCCCCTCGGTCTACGCATTGGTAATTCGACGAACTCATACTTCAAGTCTTCTTGTTCCCTCCAAAATGAAGGTAGTAATCATTTATAAGTTCTGAAAATAATGCGCGTGTCGAATGGGTGCCTGCGTGCTGGGGGGCTCCGCCCCCAGATCCCCCTTTTTATACTAGCCTAACCTTCAACCAACAGATGACAATAATAATAAAACTTACGTGAAGTACGCATTCCGACATTCATTCGATTTGACCTTCAAAAAACCTAGAAGATTAAGGTCGATTTTACAGCAAAAGTCATCATTGAATGCCCAGGGTCATTTCCTAAAAGTTTCGTCCAAATCATTTTTCTGTAGAGACGCCTACTCTACAACGATTTTTTTAACACCCTATTACCTGTATATTGCACAAACTCATTATGGGCACTTTCATCGCTCATTTACGGACTTACCGTTGAGATTACGAAAAAAGTGCACACAACCTTTTTTGTAGAGAATTACATGCCCTACACTTTTTGTTTGACACATTTTTTTTTAGATCCGTCGTTTTCAAGATAAATACAAAAAACTAAAAACACGCGTTTTTTTTATGATACCGGCTTCAATATGTCTGACCGCCAAATTTTACCATCGTATTCGGATTCAGGAGGCAGAAATACGTCGGAAACACCTAGTTACGATTTTTTTTTCGAAGATTTACCAAAATTTGTTTACCAACCAAAATTTAATGTAGGTAATCATATTTTTGTTACCAATATCAATATTTATAATCCTCAACTTCCTTATCAATCTGAAAACTTTATTTAGGTAATTCAAAAGGTGCACTTTGAATTTGAACACTATTTTCAGCTATATTTATACCTAAAGGTTCACAGGTATTTTGGAGTTTACAAATTATTTTTAATCTTAATTTAATATTTGATGTCAGTAATAATAAGTGTTAATTCTAGGATTTTCATTTCCACGCATGTATGAGAGTTTTGAATCATATACAAGATGAAATTGAAGAAAGTTAATAGGGTATCGCCTTTCTCTTTTAGTTATCCATAAATGACGATTTCTCGCAGCTTTAAAGTAAGTCATACTTTACAGTTCTATCATCGTATATGAATAAATTTGAACTTGCGAAATCGATATTTCTTATTCAAATTATTTAATAATTAAATGACCCGAAATCATAGTGCTAAAGTAAATATTTTGGTACTTTACCTATTTTTCAAAATGCACCTATAAATAAACATGCTGTCATTACTCCAAAATCAAACAATGTACTTGAGGCGTTCAGTTGTTTACGAATACGGAGCATAACCTCAAACTTGGGGACGGCATAGTGCCGCCATCAATGGAATCTCGAAACTGACCGTAAAAATAAAAAATGTAAATCTAAACACCACACTTCGAGAGTCTCGCTTTCGAAAAATTGCGCGAAAGTCGGAAATAGCGTAAAGAGTCGTTTCGGAAGTGCATATGGGACTCTTGGATTATCCGCGAAGAAATTTTGTCGACTTGCAGCCGGAAGTTGGGCGCGTCGAAATCAGATGTCGCGAAGGTTGCGGTCAGAAAATTACACATTGTTATCGTTCAGAAAGTCGGAGGGGGACGAGTAGCTACGGACGGCTCGAGTTCGCTTCGGCTGTGTTCGGCGTCAAAGATAGAACTCCCTGCGGAAGATTTTCAGGTGAAACGGAGCATTATTAATCGTTTATTCAATCAAACACAACCAACACAACATCGAGTAAGTCCGAACTTTTATTTCCCTCCTATACTTTTATCATATTTTCTTACCGAAAATCTTAAAAACGGAAAATTCGAAAAGTTGAGGTTATACGAACGTCAGATTTTCGGAGTTGCGTTTAGAGAGTTAGAGTGTTTCATCATTCCCCCTTTTTACTCAGTTTTCACACTACGTGGAACTTTTATCTTCTCGTTTTCGGGATGTACTGAAAACATTTATTTCCATATATAAAACTTTCAGCTCTTATTGAGGTTATTGCCGCATTTTTCCGTATATTTATCATGAAATGCTGTATATCAAATACAAATTTTGTCTTCTCAACAAATTTTTGTTGCTTTTTACTTTTCAGTTATGTTAGGTCCCAATTTTTCTATTACTATAAACTTGCCAGTCATGCACGGTACCGTCGAGCATCTACAATAGTTCTGTCAAGAATTATGTAAATGTCAACGGGATGCGTTCGTTACTGACATTATACTTTACAAATGGTTTACCATACTTTATTGTATACACTAAATAATGTCATGTATTTAGAAGCTATTGTTTATTTTAGAATGGCTGACACGACGACAAATAGGCCTCCGCACCAAATGGAAAGGGGTTGGCCAGCATTCAAGCAACACGTCAATGAAAACAAAATTAAAGTAGTACAATGGGCGATACGACTCATAACTATCTATTACACTTTTGCATATATTCTTCCTATATTTGGGTAAGTTTTAAGTACAAAAATCTGATTATATTCTTAATGCAATAATTACGATCGTATAAACGACAGTTCAGTTTTACATTCGTACAAATATAACCTAACCAATGCGAATAATCGTAATATTTATTTCAGAAATCCTTACGATGCCTACTTCAAAGTATTAATGAGTTGTATGGCGACAAACATTCTTCGCCTTCACCAACGTCTACCTAGAGTGCAATTTTCAAAACAATTTGGAGAAAGTCTTATGATGGAAGATTCTTTCCATTACTTATTTTATACGTTTATTTTTCAATACACAAGTCCAGTGACATGTATCCTTTCAAATATTTTATCTATAATTTATTTAGCTATGTTTAAATTTTAAGTAATTTCCTTAACAGAAACTGTATCGAAATAGTGGTGATTGTTCCCATTTTCCTCTTTGCGCTGTTACATTCTGCGAGTTATTCTCTTACGCTGCTGGATGTAAGTAATAGTTAATAATTATCTGCAAATGACTCTGACAATGTTATATAATTTTGATCATAAAAGAAAGAATCTAACAGTCATCTAACGTAATCCAGAAAGATTCGTTTATTTTATTGGCTTAATCTCCGGTGATAGGACAATTCAAATACATCCCGCATCGACGGCAAGTTAGTAGACGATCGGGATTATACATTTACAGATTTTTAAAAAAAAACTGTGACAAAATTTGAACGTATTTATGTTGCAACAGGATGACAATATCATTTTTTTGTTGTTGGTAATTTTCTATGAATAGAAAACAGACAGTTTTGAGAGTCTAATATTAATATGTTAATTTACAGTGCCTCGGACAAAACAGTTGGTGGGGTGCTCGTTTGTTTATTTCGTTGGTTGAATTACAAGCGCAAAATATTCTACGACTGTGTGCCGTCTGCGAGATTATCATTTTGCCTGTAGCTACAATTCTCATATTCACGTAAGGATCAAAGATATAATTTATTTATATAATAGAAATATTTGAAATGTTAGAGTTTTAATATATTAATTTGATTACAGTGGACGAGTAGGACTCCTTACACCATTTGTGTATTATCAATTCTTAAGGCTTCGCTTGGCATCCAGGAGAAATCCCACTACCAGAAATGTTTTCTACGAGATTTCAAACACATTCCATTCTTTCTCAATGAAGCCTTCTTTACCTAATTTCTACCGGCGAATCATCACAGGCATCGTACACATGATGCGCCAAATGGCACCACCAGTACCTCAGTAATTTATTTAATACAGAAGAAGGAAAAGTAAAAGGATTTCAAATTACTTAAACGAATTTAATGGTTGCAGCTATGCGCGCAACTGTGGAACTTTATTTGTTATTTATCTCCACACTCAGTTTTTCTACTGTTCTTCGAATCTTACTTTACGATTCGCAATTACATTAGAGTTTGCGCGAATTACAGATTTGTCAGTGGATACGTCATAAAGTTCAATTCGTTATCAGTGTTTTATAGCTTTTACAAATTCAGGAATCAATGACATCGATAAATATTTTAAATTCTCAAGGGCCATCGTGTCGAAAGTGATCAATTTGTATCGTTTGTATGTACATTAGGTGAAACGAGTTTCAGTTTTCTGCGTTGCAATTTATAGAGTGGTTAGGTGAGAGATGCTGAAAGTTATTCTGGGGCATATTGTACTGTAGAAAATAGAGAATTATTCATCGGTGTCGGCACAGAGCGATATCAGTTACATTTCTTAGGTTTAACGTAATAAAAGAGAATAATCGTACATCACTCTCGTTTCTATAAATACAGATTTTGGACATAACACACGTAAAAGTATTTATGTGTAGTTTTTACATTGCGATTACAAGAGTTGTGTTATTCTGTGTACATTTCAATTGTATTTGTAAGAAAATCGTTATATTATGTAAAGCCTTTGTTTGAGGTTTGTGCCTGTTACACAAAAACAGTGAATTTGACATGTTTACGAATCTCTAAAATAAGAAATAATAATCTAGTACATGTATGCCGTGGTCTATGGTTGATTTTTTAAATAAAGAATGTTAATATGAGAATATCTGTAGTTTCCTCCGAGAAGTTCTTTTATACATACAACTGTAAAATACAGGTAATATATTTATTTCATAATTTATGATTTCAATTTACATGGAATTTTAAACTCGATTAACAGAAAGCTAGTGTGAAATAATCAAATGAGCAAATGCCCGTTTATTTGAAACAAAAGTAAAATTAGATCGAACAAAAAAGTCATCAATAACAAACGTTCTTGTTAATAATTTCTATTACATGTTCTTTAATCCATCAAAGATATCTTTTAGATGTCTTGCGCAACAATTTTGGATACTTTTTATATATCTAAACAAATTTGGAGAATTATTATATTTCTGTTCATTTTTTAAGTAGTTTACCTGTTTTTATTATGTGTATTATAAGTGTAGATGAGAATATCTTATGGTATTTTTACGCTGCGCTATAAGTACATGGGGTATATTCGGCCACTGGACGAACTTATTTTATATTAATTTGTTTAGTATAGGCACCTGTATACTTCAAAAGCGTTGGCCATGTATAATTTCGTTATTTTTCGAAATAAATAAATAAAAAAACAGGGAAACCATAAATGCTGCAGTGCCACCGTCTAAAAGAATGGAATTTTTGTATTTATTGCTGTAAGAGTATCATTCTAATTTGTAATTAACTAAATCAAGTAATCCAATTGTTCAGCATTTCGCAACTTTGTAACTTCGGAAAAAGTTGTTTCTGAAAGAAATTATTACTTTCTTACGAAAAATATGAGAAAACGACGAAATTTGCCATAAAATGGGTCTATTCGTATATTAGTTAAAATTGTCTATCTAGTGGCGACTAGTACCACGTGTGATATACATAATACCAATTACATACGTACGTGAGCACCATACGCGTTTCGTAAAGATTACTAACGTAGAGTAGGACCTCTCTTATTCTAATTATTAAAGTTTTTCAAGATGGCACCGACCTCTCTTATTCTAATTTTCCCCTTACCCCCACTTACTTTGCTTGCAAGCTTGTGATTCGTGGACAATATTTTTCGTTGACTTTTCGTGTGATAGTGGGAGGACGATTAGGGGGCTTGTGGGGGAACGATTAGAATAAGAGAGGCTGGACAATGAGAATAAGAAAGGCAATTAGAATAAGATAGGTCCTACTGTAATTTAAAAAATTTCCAATAAGGAAGTGACGACTAAAAGTGATTTTGTGAATATCGATTTTTACGGCACCAGAGGCCGACTGAAGCGCTCCAAAAAATGTTATGTGCTGTTTTACTTTACGGCGTCTTATTTAACCCTCCTGATGCACCATGACGAACATATTCGTCGAAACTACATTGTTTCCGTATGAGAAAAGAAAAACTGGTGCTCAGGAGGGTTAATGTATGTAGAGAGCGACTGAATCTTTTAAAAACTAAATAGACAAAAGAAATAATGTACTCTTATATTTGAATCAGATTTTAATATAATAGAAACATTTTGAATGGTAAAATTGGAGTGCAAAAAAGTGTACATTTTATAGGTATCTTTAACTCTTATTTGACTCCTCCTCAGAAAGTTGTGAAAGAACTAATTTATTGGAATTCGAGTCGTATTTATACTCTTCGCGGGATAACTGAAAGATAATTCGTTCTTATGAAATGCATGTACCGCTGCTGATTATGTCATAACTGATCCAGAATGTTGCTAGACTAAATTACAATATTGTTATTTTCTTTAGCATAGAGGATATGATGGTAACTGAAAAAAAAATCTTGGTAAATTTGACTATTTTTTAACTACTCAAATGGTTTTAACATGTCCTCAACGAATTTTTATTATTTGCAGTTGTGACCGTAAAGGAGTTAAATCAACGAAAAATATTGTTAAAGGCATGAGATTTTGAAAGTTCATTTGACTAATTTAAAAAAAGTAATGGAGTTTAATTATCCAGTCAACAAAAATAGAATGTAGAAATGAACATTATTACAGTTAATTTTTCGCACAACTACATTTTTTTAGTTGATTTAATTTCTTTAAGGATCTATTGATTTTTGTTTATTTCCGAAAATTCTCTGTTAGTTCTCAATTAGTATCTTTGGTATTTTCTAGAAACCCGTCTACAGTAATTAGAATTACCTTTATAGAGCCCGAATTTTGAAAATGTTATTCAGTCATCTTCAATTTACGTTTTTTAAAGAAAATTGCTGCTTTACTGGCGGATCAGTTCGGAACACCCTTAAATGGTATCACTGGTAGTAATAACAGTTTGGCTGCCGTATGAATAGAAATTGTAGCCATATGAGTTATGCCGTCACAAGTTAATAATGATGTCGTAACCATCCCTGGTGAAAATTTCTCATTCAATCCGATTGGGCAATCCGCAATTTGTTCCCGACCTAATCAGACACCTTTGCACCCTCTCGAAACGGACCTAATGAGACCGAAACGGATTCAAACTGTTCTAAACGGACCTAATCCGACAATGAAATTTTCCAAAATTTTAAATTTATATAAAAATTAATTTCTTTTTATTTTTTTTTGATAATTTAATTATCTTTAAAAAATCTGTTCTCAAGCGGTCACCATCCAAGTAGTATTCCCCAACAAGAATGCTTAACAAGGAAGAATGACCGCGCGCGTCACGGACCACTGGTCTACTACTGTCGATCACTACTTATATCATAATATGATATTTGTGTCACACGTTAAAATTTTTAAAAATTCTTCAATATCTCGAAAACGGTGAGAGATACGTGAAATCTGACAAAATTTTGAGGGTTGTGAAAAGGGGGGATGACTTCGAGCTAACTAATGCATACATGAAAGAGAATTTTGAAAATTTACAAAATTGAAAATTCCGATTCGTTCCGAATGAGGGGTCCGATTGAAACCGTTTGAAATGCCTATCTGGATTGATTCCGATTCGTTCCGAATGAGAGGTCCGATTGAGACCTTTTGACATTTCCACTTCAGATTAAATCCGATTCGTTCCGATTGATAGTTCGGATTGAAACCGTTTGAGTTTTCTACCTCGGAATGATTCCGAATCATTCCGATTGACTGTTCGGATTGAAACCGTTAGAAATATATGCTTTCCATTAAATCCGATTCGTTCCGAATGAGGGTTCCGATTGAGACCGTTTGACATTTCCACTTCAGATCGAATCCGATTCGTTCCGATTGACAGTTCGGATTGAAACCGTTTGAAATGTCTACCTGGATTGATTCCGTTTCGTTCCGATTGATCGTTCGGAATGAGTCCGATTAATTCTGAATAAATGATCGGATTGAATCCGTTTGAAATGTCGCCCTCGGATCGAGTCCGATCGTATCGGGGACAAATTGCGGATTGAAACCGAATAGGTCTGATCGAGTCTCATTAGGTCCGATTGAAGTTCAATCGGAAATTTTTACCAGGGATATGCGACACCACAATATTGCTGCCACACCATAATATTAGCGCGGCGTTAAATCATTTTCCAAGTAATGAAAAAATAACCAAGTTGAACAACATAAAACGACTTTGCATAAGTGTTATTTACGTATTTCATCAGCCGACATTTTCTTAAAGTTCGCTTAGGAATTGTTCTCATAAATACTATTTAGTGCCTTCCACGCTCGTTTAAGTCGAGGAACCGTAGAAAATAACGAATAATTAATTATTTTTATCATTATATTCAAGGATGGTACGATAATTTGGAATAGAGTACCTATGGAGTAGTGGAATGGTAACAATGCAAAAGTAGATCAGGGTCGGACAAACATGTGAAGATCCGATAAACAATCGAAACAACCTGACACGAATATAACGATTTATTTATAATAACGAATTATTTGTAATAACGAATTTGTACTGTCTGGCGATTGTTCTATAGCTATCATCTACACATGTCGTAAGCTGACCACATTTAAAGGCAAGGAATTTAATTCTTTGAACCTCCTCTAAGCTCTTAATATCCGATTGGACATATGGTAACTAGATCGGGAAGCATAATACACAATGCGGAATGAGCCTATGAAATATGATATGAGAACCTTTAAAACCCCTGGCTGCCTTCCGCACAAATCCAGATCCTCTAGAAAAGTCTTGAAAAACTCAATACGCCATGATCATCATCAAATGGATGAAAAATAATTAAAAAATCGCTATTTTATTATTATTGGAAGAGAAATTATTTTGAAACTTCTTAATAAATAACAATGTATTGCTATCGACGGCTGAATTTGAAAATCGATGACGGGTCATCCGTAACATCCCTATACAAATTGGTAGCAACAAATTATTTATGACAACATTAGGACAGCATTCTGATAGCGTTCTGAATATTGCAGCAATTATAAAGTAACTTTTTACATTTTAGAAATTGACTTTGACAATATTGCTCAATATTTACTTATTAAATATGTATACATACCTGTATAAAGATATATGTATTTCTCAATATTCAACAGTTATGATTCGTTGCTGCGGGCAGAATATTGATGGTCCTGACTTATAAATCCAAGTTCGGTAGATATATAATATCCATATACGTTGCAGTGCAAAGATGTACGATATAAAAACAACTTTTTGAAAAAAATACACCGCTTAACTTACAAAAAATAATCTGCTTCCGACACTGTCACACGAAGGTTATTACAGACTTCCGTATAAGTGCATGGACAGCATAATACTTACAAACATGGAAGAGGCGCCATTCCTGATATCAAGAACGTTCTTAATTGGTTTTAAGCTCTTACGTGGACTGAACTATACATATAATAAAACAGTCGCATTTCTTTATATTTTAAAAATAAACGAATAATAAACAGAGGCACATAATAATAACGACTAAAAACTGGAGAACTATCGTATAGTAATTAAATTCACAATTAAAAGTATTTTTTTTTAATATTTACCAGTTTGTATGTAAAGAACTTTATATATTCTGCACCTATTGCACTTTTTTTATACTATTGTGCTCTTCCTGTACACAGTGCAATCGGAACAGTTCATGACTGTCCATAAAGGATATCGTTTGCGGATTGAAATATGACAAATCAATGCGGCTTAAAATGACAATCTTCCGGGTATACAAAAGGCAGCATAAGTACCCAGACAACAAAATAAAGAAGAGAATGAATTCGAAACGTGCGCCAAAAGAAGTCAAAAGACCCACTTTCTGAGGGTTTTATGAGCTCTTTATGAACTCATGTTCAGAAAACTCTTTTTTATTTTACTGCCTGGGAATAGAATGGAATGGAAAAACGGACAAAAATTTACAGTCTTATAAGAAAAGAGCTCAGATTTAATTGTAGACTATTTAAAAAATAAGTAATTAAAAAATAAAGAAAAAAGATATTATGCAAAATTTTGTTTTAACCCTGTAGCAGAATAAAAAATAGCTCAGAATGATCTCATCGTGTATTCTATAAATAGACGGATGGGTCAAATTATCAGGTTTTTCTGAGCTTGAGGTCGTAATCATCACTTAATAATATCTCGTTCAGAAAACCCTCATAATTTGACGCAATTGGCCTCTTGTAGAACACATTATGGGATCATTTAAACAATTTTTTATTCTTCCTGATAAAAATAGCAGCGTGAAAGAGTTTGTAAAGAGGACGTTAAGCGTCAGAGAAGAAGCGTAATAGAAGTCTGCTAAACGTGATAGACAATTTAAGCGGGCCATGATCAGGTATGTGAGCGTACTTTGAGGGTTAATAAGACGCTCTTAAGGCGACCACTTGTAACGTTAAAAGCGTTCATAGAGCGTCCATGGAACGTTCTCAAAGTGTTTGTAATCACCCTTTCGTAAAGCTTAAAAAATAGAACAAATCATTATAGATGTTTAATTTGATTTTTATTATTATGTATGGTCGTTAGATATGTTATTACGAAATATGGTTTTACAATTTCGCTAGCAAATAAAACTACGAAACTGAAAATAATTTACCCCGACCGAGGATCGAACCTCGACATAGTCGGCGATGAGTGAGACACTGTCACGCGAGTGAGATGCAGTTGGGCATGCTTTGCTTACGATATTTTATGCAATTCTACATTGTGCAACGTGTTAACTTGCACCCGAAAATTTCAATGTGCAAAGAAAATTTTGCCGCAAATGTGCGAAAGCTTTGCGCATCGAATTTTAGTGCGCAAAGTCACACTTTGCACACAGAATTGCATAAACATTTCTAACAAATTTATATAATATTTTTTTTAACGAGGTTCATTAAAATATCTTGTGTATACTTCACTTCTTTTCTATGAAGGTTACTAAAGGCATGAGCCTCTGCCAAATAGGATAAAGAATCATTAAGAAGTATCATTAATAATGATGGTCATCATATAGAACAATTAAATTATATTGCTGTTATGTATTATGCGTATAATAAGATTGAAATTTTATTATAAAATGTACGTACGAAATAAAATTAATTTTGTTTTTTCATGAAACTCTTACGTTGATCGGTGGTGTTAGTGTAATGTAACAGTTTGGTCCTATAAGTTAATTGAGACAAGGACTGTTTTAAAAACGCTTAAACTAAAAGCATTAAATGTATTACAGCTTCAATTAAAGTTTTCTCATAAAGCGAACAATAACTGAAAAAAGGTTTATTCATTCTCAAAAACTTTGACTGTACTTTTAATGAATTCCTATTTAAGATTTTTGAGCGTCAGTTTATTTCGTAAGGCATAATAAATAATAAAAAGATCGTTTTATTCACTCTTAAAAAGCTCATTTTCTTTCACCTTTAAGTAAGCGTTCTATGCACGCTTTAATCAATTGTTTTCGTATATGACGCATAAAAGTTTAAAAAACTTTCCATTCGCTTACTGCAAACTCTTAATGAACTCTTAAATAAGAGTACTGAACGTTTCGATAAAGCTTTTTTACATAGCGTACAGAAATAAAAGAAAAACGTTTCATTCACTCTCTGCGAATGCTTAACGGGATGTTTAATGAACGCTTAAATAAGAGTGCTGAACGCTTCGATAAAGTTTACTTAAGTAGGATAGCAAATTAAAAAAAACGCTCTATTCGCTTAAGGGGGTTCTAAAGTGCTCCTTTGTTAAGACAGGAATTTTCATCAAAAACCTTAAATAAAAAAAGATTGAATCGATTTTTTTAAATTCGGGCTCTGCAAAGGCAGTTCTAATTACTAAAGTAAATAAGTGATTGCTATTTATTTCCGAAAATTCTCGGTCAGTTCTCAATTGATGTCTTTGGTATTTTCAAGAAAACCGTCAATAGTAATTAGAATTGCCTTTACAGAGCCAAAATTTTGAAAATTTTGTTCAGTCATCTTTAATTTATGTTTTTTAGCGGAACTTTCTACCTTAACGGCGGATTACTTTAAAACACCGTTAATAATTAGGACGTTTAATGAACGCTTAAAATGTCTACATTCACGCTTCGGACGCCTTGGCGTTAAGCTTTCATTAAGCGGATTAAGCGTATGATTCGTTTTTTTTTTTTTTTTTTTTTTTAATTATTAATTAACGGGCGGAATCGCCCTTTTTACTTAATTGTTTTGCCGTATTATGAGTCGTATGATTTTGCGAGAGCTGCAGATCGACTTAGAAAGATGGCGCCACACTTCACATTTGTGAAATGTAGGACTGCAGAAACCTACACCAAGTACAGCGGCGGTCATGAGTCGATTTCCGTCAGATAAACAATACTTTCGAAACGTAAACACAAACAACGTGGCTCGTCTTACCAACAGCGAGCTGCTGCTTGAAAACGAAATCGAAAAATTGTTCACCAGACGGGGATCGAACTCACGACCTACGACTTCGTAGTCCAGTGAGTTAACCGCCTGAGCCACGAAGCCGTTTTATTTATTTATTTTTTTATTTTTTATTATTTTTTTTTTTATTTATTTATTTATTTATATATTATACGGGTCAAAGACCCTTAACAAAATATACAATATAATGGCACTGTAGCCCAACAAAACATAGAATATAAAATAACTCACATTCCTATTAACGTAAATTTTGGTAGCTGCTGGTTCTTATTATTCTATTTATCATACCGCAAAATATATTTACAGTGGTTTACAAATTCGTTGATGTTTCCACTTTGCCTTGCCGTACGGGGGAGTGAATTGTAAACACGGGTCACTCTTGGTATTGTCGCATAATAGCTCCAATTTTGGGAGTAGCTTGATTCAGTGACCGTATGTGGGTTTCTGGTGTTGTAGGTTAGGTTCCTTTGCACTATTAAATCATTCAGTTCTGGGGAATCCAATTTATGTGATACCAAATTATATGCAAACTTTGCGTCATTTAGTTCTCTACAAGATCGTAGGGAGTACAAATTATTTGTTGTTGAAATTGGTACATAGTTGTGGTCTAGATAACTCATTGGAGTGTTACTTTTAAACGCCAAATAACGGAGATATTTATGGTGGGCAGATTCCAATTTAGCCTGTTCGTAGCCTAGGTAAGGTGACCAAATAGGAGAGGCATAGTTTAAAATTGACACGACCAAAGCTTTATACAGAGTTATAATAGAACTTGGTGACCGAAAGTCCACAGTTACCCGTCGTATGAATCCCAACATCTTAAACGCTCTGGATGTTATTGCTTCAATATGATTGTTGAATGATAAAGTCGACTCGAATGTAATACCCAGATCTTTGTGAGAGGTTACTGAACTTAAGGTAGTTCCGAAAACGGAGTAACTCGGATCAGATAAAGTGCGGACTCGATAAAAGGACATACTGACGCACTTACCAGGGTTTAACTTTAATCCGTTTAAAATACACCAATCGGAGATGTTGTCCACATCAATTTGCAGTTTGGTTACATCGTCGTAGGTTGATATTGACCGGTAAAGTTTTAGATCGTCAGCAAAGATCAAAAACTTGGAAAAGGTGATGGTAGTGCCAATGTCGTTGATGTAAAGGACAAAGAGCAACGGTCCTAAATGCGACCCTTGCGGAACTCCATAGGAGCACAGGACATGTTGCGACTCAAAGTTCTTGATCTTTACTGATTGTGTACGATCTGTGAGAAAGGATTTAGCCCAATCTAATAGCGAGCCTCTAATTCCATAATAATACAACTTTTCAATAAGTCGATCATGGTTCAGGGTGTCAAATGCTTTGGAAAAATCTGTATAAATCGCATCTAGTCGTGTTTTTGATATAACGACTGCATAATATGATGTGAAAAAATAGCCAAGTTAGACACAGTTGAGCGGTTTCTTACAAACCCATGCTGTTCAGGTATTATTAAGGTCTTTAATAAAGCATATAACTTATCTGTAACGATACTGTCAAGCATTTTTGCTAAACAGCAAATTACGGAAATAGGCCTATAATTGAGGTCAGAGTTACGGTCACCATTTTTATATACAGGTGTGATAAAACTGTGTTTCCAAAGCGATGGGAAAACACCTGTCTGAAGTGAGTGGTTGAAAGTTGTTAATAGTGGTGGTATCAAGGAGTCCATAAGTGGAACGAGAAAGGAGCCAGGTATTCCATCGGGGCCTGGACCTGCATTGGTATTAACCTTTTTGAAAGATGCAATGATATCGTTCTTACTAATTTGTATGGACTGAGCAATCTCTGGCATCATATCCATGTTGGAAACACATGGAAGAGGCGAATTATCGTAGGATGAGCTAAAAAATTTACTAAAAAGGTTTACTATATCAGGCCCGGTGTGAGCATTTTGCTCTTCAAGAGTGACACAATTTGGAATTGTTTTGGTTTTCCGTTTAGCGTTGACAAATGACCAGAAAGACTTGATATTAGAATTAACACCTGCTTCAGTCACTGAAATATACTGTTTATAACACTGATCATGGAGTTTTAGACACTCGGCACGTAGTTTGTTGAAATTCGCACGATCACTAGTATTCAACGAGGCTTTGTAGATTTTATGGGCGACTTTCTTGTGGTGTATAAGCTGTCTAAGATCCTTGCTGAACCATGTGGGGAATTGACTAGATGTGGCCCGCTTCCTGGGTACGTACTTGCTGATGGCGGCATGAATGATTTTGTAGAATGATGACAGCATTTCATCAACATGTAGAGTGTCGTTTAGGCCCCAGCTTACACCCATCAAATACTGAGAAAGGCTAGCAAAGTCTGCATAACGAAAGTCATAATAACTAATTTTATAAGCAAGATCTGTATTGTGCGAGTACTCGATATTAAAAGTGGCAGGTGGGTGGTGCCTGTCAATTTTCGTCAAAGTTTCTAAAGGATAATGATATTCCAGACGTTGCGTATTTGAGAAAAGGAGGTCAAGTGTATATCCCTTATCATGATGTGCTGGGAAGAATTGATGTAAACCCAGAAAAGAGAAACTGTTCCCAATTGCAGATGCTGCTTCACGGATGTTTAAGGAGGTAGTCGCGTGAAACGATTTTTTTACGAAGTCTTTCATTTTTTCACCAAACGTTAATGACGTTGATATCAATACGTGGTTAAAATTTCAGAAAGCCTGTCCGTACGATAATGGAGATAATCGTCCTCAAAGTTTCACTTTTTAACACGTGTTCCCCATACTAAGCCTTTGCCGACATGACATATTAATTATTTACAGAAAAACGGTATTTACCGTTTTTATAAAAAACTAATATGTTGTGTAAAATATATTAAAGAACATTGTAAAAAAAATTGAAGAACCCTAGCGATACAGTTTTGTAATAATATTAATAAATAGACAGCGAAATTATGTCGTGAACGTAAAATGCGAGGTTGCCGTTTCGAAATTTTGCTGATGTTGGTGTACACAGACACGATTCCTTGAGAAATTAGTGTGTAACAGGCGTCCATCAAGTACACTCTCCCCCAAAACGTTCATTACGCGCACTGAAGAAACAAAGTGGCGTCTGTGGATTTATGTGGGGTAGACTTTTGACGGGTACTGTTGCACGACTACCTCCTTAATGGAGTACCAGGTAAGAATCTTGGAGTAAGTGTCGGAGAACAGTCCCATGTAACTCCACTAAGGTTGTAGTCACCGAACAGAACAAGTTCAAACTCCGGGTGAGATAGACTGATGTTCTCTAACATTGAAGCATGGTTAGTATATGTTTCCAGTGGAGACTGCGGAGGAATGTATGTACATCCAAATATAAATTTCTTGCTTCCAATCCATACTTTGGTGAACGTGTGATCTATAGATGTTACATCAGATAGGATTTGGGCACTGCTTATACTGTTCTTGACTGCAATGAGGGAGCCTCCACCTTTCTGATGAGCACTACTATTTGGTGATCGGTCTTGTCTGTATATCGAGTAGTCATTTAAACCTAGTTCAGAGTTGAGAAATTCTGGCGTAAGACTGGTTTCAGTTAGTAGAATGATATCTGGCTTGTGTGTCATAGAGAGTAAGTTGAGTTTCAGGCTGGTAAGCTTGAGTCGTAGTCCGTTTACATTTTGGTAGTAAGTGGTAAAGTAAGAACGCGAGTTCACAAGTTTTTTGAGTGATGTGGTTTGTTATCGACGCCCACAATTGTAGGGATTCCATTCAAGACTTTTACCTTAAGTAGCTCATTAGGATTCGACTCCGTAAGTTTGTCAATTTCTTTATATAGAAGACTTATGAGTTTGCGTTGATCAGGTGTTTTGTCCATACTAACTTTATTGGTGCAGGAAGAGATTTCGATTTGCCAAAGATCTTGAAAACCTCGAATTCAGTGCTGTAAGAGGTAAATAGAGGCCGACTTGTGTTGACTGCAGGTTTACCTAAACGGAAGAGAGCTACTGGTACTATATCTAGACTAAGTTGTTTAGTTAGTAATTCCTTGACCTTGGCCCAGTCAGCGTTGTCCTTTTCCTGCGGTTCTCCTTTTGCTTCGGGTATGTTATAAAATATGACATGTCTCGATTGACGTTCCACATTCCTACTTTCTGAGACGTATTTGGCTTGAGTGAGAAGATTATTTAGTTCGTTCGGAGGGTTTAAGTCACTGAGAGTCTCTTTAATGGTCGTAATCTCTTCTTGAAGATTGACTATACATGGTTGATCTTGTAAATCCTGTATTGATGAAATTTCTTGTTCTACAGCCGTTAAGCGAGTATCCAGTTGCGTATAGTAGTCCTCCATGCGGATTAGACGTGAGTACACATCACTTAGCGTTAAATTAATAACATTGAGAGATTACTGGGTTACTAAAGTGGTTAAATTTTTTATCTCTTTCGAAAAGGCCTTGGTTTGCTTACTGTTGGAACGCTCGATTGCACTTTCAAGGTCTGGGAGCGAGAACCCTTTTCCACCTGGTGGTTGCGGAGAAGTCGATCTAGATAGTGGCCTTAGATCGTCGGTTCTTTTGCAACATCTAACGAAACTTCCATCGGATCGCTGTTTAGCCCGATCGGCACAACCGGGGTGGTAATAGGTATCACAAGTAACGCATTTTACGGCGGTTTCCAAATTCTGTATGGGAGATTTCCCGTCACCACAAACACCACAATGAATTATTTTTTGGTCTAATGTGTTACCAGGCATGGCTCAGATCGAAATTGTGAGGTTAGGTTCCACTTGATATAAATTGATGGAATTTTGCAATAACTAACTCAAAAGTTGAGAAAATTATTCAATTAAGTAAAACTCCGGGCTAAGGTACAAAGAACTCGCAATATTTGATTGATGAAATAGCAATATATTATCAAATAATAATCACAAACAGTTTAATCTAAAATTTTGGCAGTTGCTGGCTAGGCGCCATTTCAAAAAAATCAGTATTATTGAAAGTTTTATTGAAGCGTATAATTCTATAAAACGCTTTGTGTACGCTTTATAGACACTTAACTCAACGCTTCCATTTTATCAGGGCTGGGTGCGGGTCGAAAAACCGACAAATCAAAACGCCGACAGGTCAAAAAACCGACAGTCAAAATACCGACATTCAAAAAGCCGACAGGCAAAAAACCGACACTTCAAAATGCCGACAGTAAAAGAACTCGAATTGTCATAATACGGACAGTCAAAAAACAGACAGTGAAAAATCCGACATTTCAAAAACCGACAGACAAGCAACGATACGTAAAAAAGCTTATAGTAGAAAAACCGAATGACATAATACCGATATTCAAAAAACCGACAAGCAAAAAATCGACATTTGAAAAACTGAAATGTCATGATACCGACATTCAAATAACTGACATTTTAAAGAGCTGACTCCCAAAAAGCCGACAATCGAAAAGCCGACAGTAAAAAAACTGACACTTTAAAAATTGACTACCCGTTTGTCGATGTGTCTATTTTTTTATGTGTCGGCTTTTTGGCAGTCTATTCTTCAAAGTGTCGGTTATGTGACTGTTGGTATTATGACAATTCGGTTTTTTGACGTGTCGGCTGCTTGTCTATCGGCATTTGAAGTATCGACTGTTTGCCTGTCGGCTATTTGAATATCGATATTTTGTCTGTCGGTTTTTTGACCTGTCGACTTTTTGATTTGTCGGTTTTTTGACCTACACCCGGTTTTTCTACTATCGGCTTTTTTACGTATTGCTGCTTGTCTGTCGGCTCTTTGCCAGTCGGTTTTTTGACTGTCGGTGTTATGACTATTCGGGTTTTTTTACTGTCGGCATTTTGAAGTGTCGGTTTTTTGCCTGTCGGCTTTTTGAATGTGAGTATTTTGACTGTCGGTTTTTTGACCTGTCGGCTTTTTGATTTGTCGGTTTTTCGACCCGCACCCTTATTTATATATATACATAACAAGAAATTAAAATAATGAAAGAAAAATCGCAAGAATATAATTTGGCCGATAGGAACTCGAGTTGTAATATTTATTCTTGCGAATTCTCGTCCAATTCATAGCCAAGTCTTGTTCAAATTTGGTAAGCATTAATAAAAACGTGTAAAAGCATCCTAGATTTGTACTTGAAATTATATCCTGTTTCGGTTTAATTTATATTTTTTACGAGTCGCAAAACCGACCTATCGATATATCGATAACGTCACTTCATAAACTAAAATTTTAGGGCGCTTTTACGTTTTTTTTTGTTCAATGCATTCCAAAATTGAAGAAGAGGTATTCAGAATTAGACAAGACTTTTCAAGTCCTGATGTACGTCAGTTTGGGAATACCCCAAAGAATGTGAGTTCCTTGAGAATTCACGTTGGAACATATGTTTTTAATGAAAATTCCACGGCGGTATAAGCAAGTTTGATTTAAGTAACAAGCTGGTAATTTGCTGCTCTTTAAAGTGGTTCTAAAGTGCTTGGACGATAAGGTAGGAATTTTCACTTAAAAAACGTAAATAAAAAATGACTGAATCGATTTTTCCAAATTCGGGCTATGTAAGAGAAATTCTAATTAGTGCAGACGGTATCATAGAAAATGCCAAAGAAATTACTTAAATGATGGAGAATTTTTAGAGATACAAAGTAAAAATCACTTCAGAGAATATTAATCTGAATGAAATACAGTAAAACCCCTCTTACTTGAAGACTCGCTTTCTTGAACACCCCGTCTATTTGAATAAAATAACCTCGTTTATTTGAACGATTTCTACTTCCCTTACCCCCACTACTCGCTCTTACGCGGATACAAATTCCAATGGGCGCGCGCTACTCACGCCGGACGGGTATATTGCGCGAGGAGTGGGGACAACTGTAAGCGTTCAAATAAACGGGGTCGGAGGGGAAATGCTGGCTCGACCCTGTTCAAGTAAGAGGGGTTTTACTGTATACAGATTTACATTGAGCACCATACAATGAGTCGGGTACATATTAGTTCAAACTCGAACACCAGATGCGCGACTTTAGGTGTTTGAATCGCCAATACGGCCAATACCATTTTCATTAAAGCTACAATTCAATAATTTTGAGAGCTTACCCGACGGCATTGGTTGCTTTGGATTTTGTGCCATGCGTGTGCCTTGTCGGTATTCGGTAAGCATTTATCGACTGAGAATAGAGAGGCATTTAGAAGAGGGCAGCACTGCACGAGACACGGTGTTTATTGAATGCTCTTGAAATGTCAATCTTGGAACTTGGACACCGTGACTAAAGTTGGGCGAGTGACGCTGCGTAATGTCGGATTTTCCCGACGACTGTCAAAAATCACGAGATAGTTATACTGAAATTTCCTCCGACATGACGGATAGACATTTGATTAAGAGTTCTTGATTTATTAACTTCTAAACCTTAAAAACATTAATATAAACATCGAGAAAATGTTCTTCGAAGGCTTGCCATCCGGTATTTTCCTCAGTATTTGACGGCATTATAAATTTTGTTATTAATTGGTGAAATGGGACAGTTCTTGCCTGTACACCGTTCGAATCGCCGACAATGTTCGTAATGAGGGATGTTCGGAACAGAACATTCGATGAGTGGAACTGACAGTGTATTCTGGCAAGTAGAGGAGTTGAAGTAGGCTCATAATGTTGGAGGTTGGTTTGAGGGTTGTGCGAGGTCGTGATTGGAAATGGAACGAACAAGACGGAGGTGAGGGCCATGCTGGCACTGTTGTCGAAATAGGCAAACCGCAAAGCACAAGCAGTGGAGGCACAACTCCAAATCACGCTGACAAAACACCTGACAAGACTGTCATTGTACAATGGGACCATGGCTCCAGGAGCAATTACCGCATTGGCTACCAGAATGCCTACGATTTATTAGTATTCGATAATGCTGCAGCTGGAGTGAAACACAAGAATATTATATGCGACGGTTGTAGAAGACATGGTATTATTGGAATTCGTTGGAAATGTGCAGAGTGCCGCGATTTTGATTTATGTACACAGTGTTACATGTCGGACGTGCACTATGTCGGTCATACATTTCAAAGATTTCAAACTGTTAACTCCATTGGGTGAGTTAATAATTCATTATTGTTATAACTTATAATATGATAATTGAAATAGTCTAATTTCTCAATTGTCCCGTAAATGTAAAAATAGAGAGATTTCTCTTTAATTTTATTCACCTATGAATGTAATAATTATACATAAAAGCTATATGGATAGATTTTTCTAAACTTTAGATTATTTAACTGGATGATAACCAAATTTGAATATTACATAACAAAATAAAATGACCAAAAGGATTACATTTCTAAATATCATTACATTTTTATTGGTTATTTCTCATGATTTTTCTACATAATTGTATTTACATAATTTTTAACAAAACTAGATTGTTATTTAATCATACACTGTAAAAAAGTTGATGTATTTTTACTCCCTTTCAAGTTGAAAAATAAATTGAATCATATTTCACTTACTATATGACGTGCTGATAATATACACTGTAAAAAATCCGTAATGAAATAACCCACGTATAATGGTAATTTAAGCAAGCTTGTAAAATTTACCGTTATACATAGGTAAATTTACCACATTAAGCGCAGGGAAATTACAACGAGCTTGTAAAATTACCATTATACGTGGGTTATTTCATTACGGATTTTTTACAGTGTACTTATACTATTTCATGAATTTACAATCAATGTGTACTCGAAAAGAATTAAATTTTTAAAGTCAATATCGTACAAAATGACATAAAGTTCATATTAAGTAATAACGATAAATAAACTTCATGAGCCACATAATAATTAAGAAAAAACTAAAAGCTTTAAAATATTGTAATTTGTCATGTTTTCTTATTACCTACTATTTAATTATGTGAAATATTGATTGTACATAGAATAAAAGTACACCAACTTTTTTTACAGCATAAAATCCGAATATTATATATTATGTTGCTGCTAGAATAACATTTTAGATAGGTTAGCATATAATAATAGTATATGGTATTGCAATGGTATATATATTGCAATAATAATAAAATATAATTGTTTGCTACTACAGAAATAATATCGTAGAAATATAACATAAAATAAGCAAAATAAAGAAAACTAATAATACAATAACAATAGTCTTTTGCAATAACTAGCGTTGTATAATAATAATATCCTGGTTCATATCGAAATATGTGATATTCTGAAGCAATAAATTCTGCTTGCATGTTAGACGGTATACAGTATAGATTGAAAACTTCTATCTGTTTACACGATCTTTCGTACAAAGCCCTGAAATTATTACCAGAATATAAAACATGTCTATATCGGAACAAACCATAGATTTGGGAACCATGAACTAATCCAGACAATACCTTATACGAACTAATATCACATCGTTTAGATCATGAATCGGTTTGAGAGTATGTAAATAAAATTCTTAGAAATTAACTGGTAGTTTTGGCGATCGTATGCCACAGATTCCCCAATCTTGTAGAGAAAAAGCGCATAAATCTCCTTTGAACGGATTCTAGTTCTCTTATAGCCATATCGGAGATGCATATAGTAAAATCGGCTGAATGTTACATAAAAGTTAAGATGACTTTTGGCTCCTTAAAACTATGAGTGGTCAGCGTAAAGAAACCATACTGGTTGAAGGTCTTTGATAATATATTATGTTAAATTCTCGTCAAAAGATAGGTCTTCGTCAACAATAACACTGAGGTCCTTCATTGAGTGCGCAACTTTAAGTAGACAAAAATTATTTAACTCGTAATTGAAAGAAATTGGCATGCGAGAGTTATGAAATCTCAGGATTTTGCATTTGTCAATATTCAAAATCAAATTATTTGTGTTGCACCAGGTTTGAAGGACATCAAGAACAAGTTAAAGAGTATAAAGAGTAATGACTTAAGATACGATCCCTGTGACGGAGAACCCCAAAAGGGTCAGATAAATGACCTTTTCGGTACTATAACCGTAAAATCCGATTTTACGGTCTGCTTTTAGTCTGTAAAATGAAATTTTACGTATCACGTGTAATACGAGTCTGTGCTGTAAAAACATAACCCATACAGACTAAATGCAGTCTGCGAAATCGAATTTTTACAACTTTCAGTACCGAAAAATAATGTTCGACACACGGCCGTAAGACTTTATGGCCTTGCACGATCCAGCAATACTCGAACCGGCTTTGCTGGTCCTCGTACGCTGATATCGCATTCGAGTCGTAAAATCTGGTTTTACGGCCTTGTATCGAAAAATATTATTAAGTCTGATCAACTGAATATAATCTGTTAAAAAAGAATTTCACCATCTAGTTAGAGCACCCGATATCTCAAAGTTTTGAAACTCGCATATTAATAATGAATGATTACATACAAAATGTCATTTAATTTTTATAAATGCTTGAAAATGACAAAAAGTTGAAATAAAACATAACATGGAAAATCTTATTGAAGAATCTTTTACTAAGATCTTTAGTAAAAGTACTTACTATTTGTATTTAATTGATACAATTGCTAGACACATATATGAGTCATATAGTTTGAGCTGTTGGAGACCAATGAAATTTTATTAGACTTATTCATTTCCGACCGCGTAATTGATGTCTTTGGCATAATGCATTATATTATATTTGTTGATAACAAGCCTTAAAATAACTGAAAATAAATGTATAATATTGTCCAGTCCACATGAAGGTATATCGTCAATACAAAAATTGTAAAATCGATCTCATATATGCTATAAGTAGCTTTACCAGTAATTGCGCTCTTAAATGTAATGTTGCATAAGACATTCTGACATGTGACAGGACCCTAAGCGCAAGAAGCATATTTTCTACACGTATCTGAAGTTCCGAATGTTTAATGAATGATTTCTATGGAAATTAAGAAATTTAATATGTTTTAATGGTGAAAAAATGAAATTATACCATTATTTGATTCTTTTGTTATTGCGATGCCCATGAAAAATTGTTCAGAATTTAATGTGCATTTGTCTATAAATTCAACGTTGGCATCAAGTTATTGAAATACTTACCGTTTTCTTAACAAAAGTTCAAATATTAATCTTTTTGTTCTGATTATTTGAATTATTGGTTTAGATATCTGATCTCGAAAAGCATAAACTACATCTATAAGGACCCTGAAATACACGATTGTCTATATAGAAGAGTTGACTACGAGAAATGCTATTCAACTAGTGTCCATATAACAATAATTAGCATTTAAAATAGAGGATTTACATTCTCTGTATTTTAATATTATTATGTATTTTTTACAAACAAATATGCCAAATATTAAATATTTACAGTGTGCAGTTGGGTAAGAGAGAAGGCTGTACAAAAATACCTCTGACCGGTATTTTCATTGGGGCCAAAGTCATCCGAGGACCAGACTGGGAATGGGGGAACCAAGACGGTGGTCGAGGTAGGTATCTTAAACCCATTAGAAAACTGGCATTAATAATATTAAGAGTTTAAAAACTCAAACTAAATTAGCGTAAAGAATTACATCAGTAGTCAGGACAGTGGTGTCACTGACGAACAGGATATATATTCTAAATTATCATTATATTTATAATATTAAATTATCATTTCATAAATATATCCAGGAATTATAATTATAATGCAATTTGATTATAGCGTCAGCAACATTGTGTACCATAAATAACAGTCCAACGTAAAATTTAAAATTACATTTTCATAGCAACAGCTGCAATTGACGAAGATATTAAGTAGACTTCCAGTAACTTTATATTGTTATACATATAAATATGTATAAACCGTGGTATAAATTAAGATATTTTTTTTTAATTTTATAGTTTATACTTAATTAATTAACAGCGTTAAATTAAAATGCCCTGACAGATTTGCAGTAATAACATTAAAAAATTACATCGTATCAAATTTTAATTTATGACCAACCTTGTTAACACAAAAGTTTGTATAAAAAACAGTCTTTTTTATTGACTTGATTGAAAATTATTGAACGATATTACAGGAAAATCAGGAAATGTAATCGACATTCGAGGATGGGATAATGAAAGTAGTAGGTCCGTCGCGACTGTAACGTGGTCGACGGGCAGTACAAATGTATATCGGCTCGGTTATAAAGGTTGCGTGGATCTGTGTTACGTTGAAGAAGCAGCTTGTGGAACGTATTACAAAGAGCATTTACCATCTTTAGGCGAGCCGACATTAGTAGATCTAAATTATGAAAACGCGCTTGGAGTCCCCGGCGCTTCATTTTCATGCAGTGCACCCGATCCTAGTCATTTAAGTTTTAGCGTTGGAGATAGAGTCAAGGTGTTAATGGACATTGACACCTTGAAGAAGATGCAAGCCGGACACGGTGGTTGGAATCCAAGAATGGCAGAGTACATCGGAAAAGTGAGTTTTCAGAATAAAAATAACTTTTAAGAATTGATTGGGTAGTTGCGGGGAGATTTGTACGTTACTAAAATGCAAATACTTGCGCATTAATTAGGTTGGAGTAGTGCATCGTGTTACGGATAAAGGGGATATTCGAGTGCAGTACGAAGGATGCAATAATCGATGGACGTTTCATCCCGGTGCTTTGATGAAAATAACAAGTGAAAAAGATTCCTTCGCTCTAGGAGATCTCGTAAGAATAAAAAATGACATGGCTGCTGTTAAACACTTTCAAACGGGTCACGGTGAATGGATAGACGTAATGAAAACTGTGAGTACTGACATTTTCAGTAATCTCTTTCCTTGTTAGAGTAATATGCAATATAAATAAATGAAATTATCATTGATAGGCTTTAGGAAAAACTGGAAAAGTTATTAAAATTTATTCCGACGGAGATATGCGAGTAGCTCTAGATGGCCAAACTTGGACGTTCAACCCGCTTAGCGTAACATTGGTACCCCCTGACGCAGATTCGGCTCTCGCTCAGCCCGAAACGAATAGAGGTAAAACAGCTTTTATTTTATAAATTTATCAATTTTGTAAGATCAAGGAAATACATTTAGGATGTTAATTACTTAAAAATAGGATCAAATGACCTTGGTGATACAGTTGTGGTGGAAAAACTGCTTCGCGATACGGCAAGGGGCGAGTCAGGTATTCCTGCTGTTAAAGAATTCCTTAGAAAATATCCCGGTAGAGTGGACGCTCGAGCTGGAGGCAAAACGTGTCTGCAAGTTGCTGCACATCAAGGAGGCCGTGAACTGTGCACCTTACTCATCGATGCTGGCGCCTCGCTTTTTGCGTTTGATGAAGATGGCGACACTCCATTGCATTACGCCGCATTTGGGTAAGTGCCTTTCGCAAGTGTTTCAAGTAAATTTGTACCAATTAATGTTTTTATGCGATTTGTAGCAATCAACCAGAAATAATGGAGCTGCTATTAGCCCGAGGCGCAAAAATTGACGCTGTGAATCATGGTATTTGTAGTGCCCTGCATGTCGCTGTAAACAAACAACACACGCAATGTGTCAAGACATTGTTACGGCACGGTTGCAATGTTAATCTCTTAGATTTTTATGGAGATACTGCATTGCACGATGCTATAGGCAAAGATGCTCCTGAAATTATAGACCTGCTGTGCGCCTGCGATAGAACTGACTACAATTTGCGCAATAAGCGGGGATTCAATGTCATACATCACGCCGCTCTGAAAGGCAATGCTTAGTAAGTACTGTCAACATTTTGTTTATATTATAAAGAAAAATTATAAGGAAAAATGTTTGAAATAAAATGTATTGAAATATTTTAGTGCAATGGAGAAATTGGTCCAGCGAGCGCGTCAGTTAGTTGATGTAAAGAAAGAAGATGGATTTGCTGCCTTGCATTTGGCGGCGCTAAACGGTCATCGGTGCGTTGCCGCTGCGTTGCTATCACCGACTGGAGGCAGAGCAAAAGTCGACATTAGGAATAATAGACGACAGACGCCATTACATTTAGCTACTTCACAGGGACATTGGCCGGTGGTTGAGCTCCTGGTGAGCCATAATGCAGACATATCTAGTACCGACGAAGATGGCGATACCGCCTTACACATCGCGATCACAAAGAGTCGTCATCTATCGATCCCTGCTGTAATTGCTGGAAATGCACAAGAAAATGGCCGGGATTGTCCACAAATTTATGCTGTAAGTTCATTCGAATTTTGTTTTATTGCTCGGTTTTACACAATCAGCTATAATCAGTCAATATTTTGAATTCAGACAATATACGCAATAAATACATAATTGTTGCATTCGCAGATTTTGCAGGACCTGCAGCAAAAGGGAGGTCAGACCGAGCTGGCTTTGGCTTGTTATCTCATCAGCGTAGATACCAGCGGTATGGTATTGGAACACGTGAAAAACGCAATGGATAAAACGCCCTTGGATCTTTTAATACCAGAATTAAATACGCCACAATCCATCAGTCGTGTGTGGGCATACATATACGAACGGCGAAACAGGTATGTCCAGTTAGAGTATCACTTATGTACGTTCGACTTGTGCTATTTCTGATTCAATGGCATAGGAGTCAAGTTCCCGGTTTCTTTTGTATTCTATCCAACTATAAACATTTTACGTATTCGAAAATAATATTTCGTAGATCTACAAATAATCCGTCCGTGGAGAGTGCAGAAGCACGGTTAAATCAAAACAACGAAGAGTCAAGAACGAATCAAGGCTCTGGAAGCGGTGAGACTAGCGAATCAGGCAAATCTCAATCCATTAGAGGTAAATTCTTCATTCATTGTAATCAAGATTACCTATAGAACAAGGAGAAACTCTAACTTAACCTTATTTAAAAAAGAATGATTAATTAAAATGTTTGTTTTCTTAAGATGCCCGAAAAGAAGAAAAGTGTCCCGAAGAACCGGAAAACGACGTTAAAAAGATGGAGGAAGACCTGGAGCGATTGCGTTATCTCGAGACGCGTATTGCTGATCTAGAAGAAGCGAACTTGTGCAGCATCTGCATGGAACGCAGACGCAACATCGCCTTTCTTTGCGGCCACGGCGCTTGCGAGATTTGCGCTGCGCCTCTCAAGACATGTCATATGTGTCGTCAGATGATTACCAAAAAGATCAACCTGTATTAAAACGCTAGGAAGTTCTTCGACGAATGCCAAACAAACAACATTTGGCAGTACCAGTGAATTTTAGAACATTAAGCTAAGTCTTCGTTTGCTTTGTTTTCGAGAGTTTGAACAATCGGAAAACCAAATTTATCATTAGATATTGATTTTTTGACCTACAGAGGATAAGGTAATGCGATAAGAATTATAAGAAATGTTAATACCGGAAATTAACACATCATATTTCCAAAAGAAAATAGGTTATGACGAAAATAGTAATGAATATTACATGAAAAAAGGTCCCGTGCCGAATATCATCATTCTGTTTTTCCGTTGCTCATCTAAGAACAAACTCGTGTTTTGAAAGTATGGCATATCTGTATTTCTTGTAATGTTATCTTTTAAAAGTAAAAATTATCATTGAAATAATTGAAAGTAAACAAAGTATTTAACGGAGATAGACGAACATTTTATAATATAATGATGGTCTCGACACGGTCTTCGTGGTTTCCTTAAAAAAAGGATTTTTTCAATGGAATTCATCGAATCAAGGCCAATGCTATTTTCTAGTTTTAAAAGTTTAATTGAATCGACTTGTCATCAATTCGTTACTGTTTATTATTAACTGAAGGATTATTCATCCTCTGATATTGACAAGATCACTGACGATTGATTAATATTTCGAGGTGACAGATTCTTATCGTATCCTTTCCTGATTAAAACAGTTCTAAAACATGACAGCAGTTTGTGGGGTTTTAGGAAATATATTTTACACCACGAGGGTGAGAAGGAATGCCTTCGAGGCAAGTTACTAAGAGATGAATGCTGCGTAGGTAGACCGTTCGGTGGCACCCAAACAAATGGTTGTTATTTTAATAGAGAATTCGAATCCTTGTTATAGATTCAGTTTAGGTGTTCGTTCAGGTGCCACTGAACCTGCAAAAATTTTAAAAACGAACCTCATGCAATTCAGTGCAGACAAGGATGTCTTCATATATGGAACATTCGGGTCTAGATTTGTGAATATTTTTCGAAAATATGTTTTTTAATTTACAAACATTTTTTACATATTCGCAACGAAATATTTTGATAACGAAAAATTACGCCGACCTGCTTAGCATAGCTTTATATTTGTTATAAGTTAAAAGTTGCAATACTCGATACCTGCGGAGGAAAGATTTCAAGTGGAAAACGTTCGATTTCATCTCTAATATCTTTCACCATTGGAAGTTTATTTAAAAAGAATGATGAAAGAAATTCAATGATGATAGAATGATGCTAGAAATGAAAATTAGTGGCTTGCAGTTTCGACAACTTTTAAACCCGATTATCTTTTTTATAGTTATTTTAATAAAAATTTTTTATTATTATTTGAATGCAGTCCTCCAAATCAGTTAGCCGTTCAAATAGTATTGAAAGAGCTGGCAAGCCCGATTTGTTCATACAACGTAAATTACAACGTAAATTACTATGTAATACTAGCGAATTTTTCTACGACGTCTTAAACCTCACTTTAAGTTAGAGTTTATCTAGGATATGCATTAAGGAGTCGCCCTCCTTAGTTGGCGGTTCTTACAAGAGAGAATGCAATTTTTGAGTGTATTTATCGCAGCTGGTTCGGTGAAAAATTCGATAGCGAGAAACTAATCTCAATGATAAACTTGATGCCGCGCTCAATTGTACATTGCACATGGCATTTTTTTTACATACGAATTCGTTGGGACCGAACGTTCTGGTTACGACACGCTCATATTTCGTATGCGAAATCTCATTTTGTATCGGCTAGAGGAAAACGAATCCAGGGATTTCGCAATTTCGAAGCGGGACCGCTGACCTTTCGGCACGCTATTCGCGTTGTAGCTGCGCCGTGCCATAGTTGCGATTTTTAGGAAATATTTGTCAAACGTTTTTACATTTTTGTGCGCGCGTTTTTCCCCGTCCGTTTATAATCGTGCCTCCCGAATTCAAACTAGGAAATAATTTGGTCGACGTCGTCTTGGCGAGGGAAAACAAAACGAATTGCGCAGTATCCGTGTTAAAACGCGTTCTGATTATTTAAAACGAATGACCAAATCTCGTCGAAGTTTATGCTGTGTACGCATAACAGAAACGACGTAGGGCGTATACCTACATATTGCGCAATATAAGTTCTAAGGGATAAGTTTCTACGATTGTACGTAAACGTAAGTGGCTATTTAAATAAACGATACAAATTTAATCCAGGGTTCTGTCTACACAGTTTTCCTCAAGTTATTGCAAAATTAAGAAGAATATTGAGGAGGGGGGGATAATCGGTTCAGAAATTCGTTTTTTTTTTAAATTTTTTATCTGAAAGTACAACTTTTTAGAAATCTTGTCCTAAAATACCAGGTCAACTGAACGATCAATTTTTTCTTTATTTTTTGCTTTTGATCGATTGTATAGCAAAATTATTTTTCGTGAAAACCCCGTATTTTTTACTTCAACCGAGCGTAAAAAATTAAAAATAAATGTTTTAATAAAAGGGGACCGCCGATCTGGAGCTATACTTTGAAAGGATTAATTTTTTCCAACCACATGTATTTCAGATAATTCTACGACATGAATGCAGCATAACTCTTCAAATGTTACACAATAATATTGAAATAAATTATTTAAGTTTACTTTAGTAGTTTCGTCAGAAAAAAAATCGTAAAAAAGTGCTTTTGATTGGCGATCCTCCATTTAGAATTTCCAAAATTTAATAACGGATTTATAACCTCAAAAACAATCTAAGCGAACGTACTCGTTAAAATACACGACAAGATACTAAAAATATTTGTAAAAAAAACGCAAAAAACCAATTGCGCATAGATAGTGCCATTTTGTAATTTAAATCGTAATATTGACCAACATTTAGTGAAACTCATTATGCCACATACTAATTGGCCCTTATACCAACTATACAAAAACCTGAGACGACCTGGGGCTCTGTAGTCAGCACCCCAGCCCTGGCTGAACCTCGTGGACGAAATTCAACCCAGGTGGAATTTTGATTCCCCGATCGAGCCTCGTAGACAAAACTTCGAACGCCGAAATTAAATTGGCAATTTACTGAAAAGGTGTTCTTTTTTCATTTAAGTAACCATATTTAAAAAATATAATAAAGAGAATTATGAGAAAACATAATAAGAATTGAAAAAAAATGGCTTCATTACAAAATTGTCAGGTTTAATGGAAACGTTGTTCCCTTCAGCAGCTCGAGATTTTGACTTAACTAGAGGTTAATCTATAAGAAAAGGTAGGTGAACAAGAGACACAACTTTTATTTAGCAAGCATTTTTCATTTATTTCGGTACTCGATAAGATTCGATACTCGTATGTTACAATTGAGCCAGTTTACCAAACTGTAATGGTAATAATCATAAGAACCGTAATAATAGTTCGAATAATCGTGATAATAATAATAATAATAATAATCATCATCATAATGATAATAATAATCTTAATAATAGTAATAATTCATCGTAAATTCAAACCTAGCCTAACGCTAAGCGTGGATGTGTATAATTATAATATTTATTACCTATTAAAACTAAACGATTCCTGGCGACTCGGGCCATAGCAGCGGGCTTTGTGTACTTCTTTGTTTTGTTTCTTGTCTAAACTCTACATTGTGTTTTCTTACGTTAGGTTTTTCATTTTTTTGGACCACTCGGACCTTCTCGTGATCTATTATTTTGCTAAAAAAATCGAGGATGCGAGGTGGCCGTGCACCGAAGGGCCGCCCGGCGTATCTTCTCCCGTTGAACGAGGACGACGACGGCGACGTAAACGTAAACTCAACGCGAAATAAACTCGTACAAAAATTCACTAGCGTATACACGGAAAGGCTCTTCGTTGCTTGGCTGTACGACATTGATCGAGAGCGATCCCAACGTTAAGCGCCCTACGCTATCAATTTTCAGACCGGTACCACGCGAAAATTGCTTAGGAACTATCCGATAGTTGGCGCGGATATTATTTTTTACAACATTTTTCTGTATCTTTTTTACACATCCAGGATGAAGAGGAAAAACAGATACTTGTTGGGATCGCGGGTCTGCGCTTTGGTACTTTTTTCGTGTCCCACCATAAAAATTGGTCGACGCATGTACTAAAACTACCGTGGCGCTACTGTACACTGAGAAGTTCGGCAGATATACAAAGAGTCTCCCTGTGCATGTTTAACGAGAATTTCGCCGCGCTGCCCTTCTCCTATACATAGTTGAACGAAAGACGACAACAACAACAACGACAAAAAAAAACTAAAGAAATAATAATGTATCGCAGTTTTGTGCTGCGCGAAACTCCCGACTTTCGCGGATTCTTAATTTACGACGTGACGCTGTGCTCTATTTTCGATGACTCGAGGCTCGACTGCCGCTCAAATTTTCCGTTTTAAATCGCCGAACGAAAAGAGTTTTCGGCGATCTCTAATTTATTTTTAAACTGCCGAAAAGTCCTTTGCACTTTCCGTTGTCTATTTTAATATTGCTATTTTTAAACATCGTATAAAAATCTGTGGAAAACTGGAGCCGCAGTCGGAATCGAGCGGAGCGTTTCGTAAAACTGGCGCATTACTGCATCTACGGCGGAACAAGAAACAAGCCATCCGGAATAACTGACGCCTTCTCCGCCGAAAGCTCGTACCTTTTTGGCAGACGGAATTGAGTATCTTGCGAAAGCCGATTTCTTTTTCGCGCGTAAAAAATCGGCCAGTGCCTGGCGGCTGCTCCCAAACGACCAAGCGTTTCAGAAACAAAGAAATATACCAAGAATCGAGCCAACAGAAACATCGCGAGAGATCGATTCGAATGCTAAATCTAACGCGAGAAAAATAAACGTTTAACAATTAACCGGTAAAGGAAACACTTCGCTATGATTACATACAAAATAGTCCCCCTCGCGTACACCGCTTTACGTACACCCTTACGTATGCGTACTATATTCCGGTATAAACTAAACGACTAACATAATTACGAATAAGATACGAGCCTTCTGATTCAGTTTACGCCCTGCGCCATCTTCCTTCTTCATCGATGGCATATCGCAGGCGCATTCGTAGTTGCCAACGGTTACAACGGGTTACAATAATCATAATGATAAGAGTAACGGCGACGAGGTGACATCAAGGGGGATTGTTACGAATTAAAAATGGCCATCATCTGGTCGGTGTTGGACCAATTTCGGACTTTGGGTCCGGACCGAGCGACGGAGCGAATGACTCTTTAGGCAACTACGGGTTCGGGACTGCAGGGCTGGAGCTGCTCCGGTTCGTTTTGCGGATCGGTCGAGGAGGCGCCGCTCGTCGAGGATGCCGAAGAGTTAGGATCCGTGGCCGGGGTCACCGCGGCCCACTGCGTCGTGTACGGGGCCGCCCTGGCCTGTCTTCGTGCTTTTCTCTTCGCCCGTCGCTGCTCCATCACGAAACGTAGACGGCGCATTTTACCCTTCGTCGCTTCGTTCTCCTTCGACTGCTCTTCTGCAGAAAAATCGGAATCCTTTAGTCATTATTACTACAATTCTTAACTCAAAAGTCATCTTTCTCAAATCTCATCCTGAATGCTTTCAGAATTATCTTTCTTTTTATTTCAAAATAGCGAATCAAAAAATACTTCCAAAAACATTTCTTTCTTATATTTTGCTCTAATTTAACGTTTCCATTAAATTAAACAGCAGATTAATAACACTGTCCGACAATGACTTTCCTTTGACAATCGCAGTATCATTTCCAAACCGATTTTTCCTGCCAAAAATCGTTTTCACGTTAAATGCGTCAAAATATGTGTTTTTGCACATATTTCGAATGTTTTTCTAGCAAAAGAGAATTTACTTTTGGCAATAGCAGTATTATTTCTAAACCGATTTTTGAAATGCAGCTGAACGTTTAAGAAACATTTGATTTTTACAGCAATAAAAATGAAAACAAAAATACGCAATATTTAAACATTTTTCAACAAAAAGGATTCAACAGCAAGGCATCCATAACAATTTGCAATAATTACAATATCAGTTTGAAAATTACAAATTAAAGTTCTACAGTATGATAATAATTTTTTTGAGTATTAACCTTAAACAATTACTTCAAGACTACAAATGGAAGGACGAAAAATTAAAGACGTTAAAAAGCACTTTTCACTACACATGAATATCAGAGTTAATAACATATTTAATTGCAAAAATATTAACCCATTAAGGCCCAAGTGACCTGTTTTTACACGTTGATTTTAATTCTTTACAGAACTTCCAAAAATATATGTATGCTTTGAAAACCTATCATTTCCTATATTTTTGTGGTCGTTCATTCGAATGTCATTGTAAACATTTTGAAAAAACGACATCTAATCTCCCTACTTTAAACAAACATAGAAATTTTGTTATCCGTACAACTCAATAGGAAAAATGATCCCGGTACCCAAGAAATAAGATCATGTTCAGAAAATTTTGTTTGTTCATGATTACGGTTTCAAAATGGCGGCTTAAAGGATTATTTTTATGGATTTATAAATTCCAGGTTTTAAAATTATTCAGAAAAATGGATAAAAAGAACAAATTTTGAAGAAAATATCGTCCATTTTGCCATGTTAACTTCAGAATCATGATCAGCAACCCCTCAAAAACTCCTATATATGATATTTTGTATTCCAAAATGCGTAAAAAACTTTGAAAACCTGCAATTTATAAATTCATGAAAAAAAATCTGTAAGTCGTAATTTTGAAACCGCCATCTTGAAACAAAAAATGTTCCGAGCATGATCTTATTCCTTTAGATGTCCGGATCACTTTTGTAAACAAACAATTCTTTCCCGTCAAAAAATATGGATTTATACAAAAAATATCATGAAAAATCGGTATTTTTTATGTATTTGTATAAAAAAGTGAGGTTAAATGACGTTTTTTTTAAATTTTCTCATCGGCATTCGATAGAGCGAGCTCAAAAACATAGGAAATGATCGGTTGTTAAAGTGTAGATAAAGTTTTGAAAATGCAATAAAGAATCAAATTCAACGTGAAAAATGAATTCATTTGAACTCTAGTGGATTAAATAAAATATAGGATAAACTTTTTATTCTTTGAAAATCTATCAAGCGGACAAACGGTGAAGAAAGGCATGTTCGGATATTAACAAGGCTCCTAGAGGCCCAAACCTAGTCAAAATAATCCAAATATTTGCAGATCACAATTCCGTAGGACTTCAATAAATTCATTATAATAATAAATAAATGATAATTTTCATTCTCTCTTATCACGAGATAACGTTAACAGATATTAATAAACATAACTTAAGGGTCTATACCAATGTGAGATATTTTAACTAGCTTTAGTTAGTTTTTTCAACTAAGATCTTTTCCACTATTTCTGTTCGCACACAAATTTTTATTAAAAATGTTCTCTCATGAGCAAATACGGTACACCGCTCTTAAAATTTTGCTGGCATTTTTTCGGTTTTTGCTACTCAATTGACCGAAATCATGCTAGCAGAGGAGGAACTTTATATCGAAGAGAGTAATCCTATACCGACCGGTCGTACCATACCAACTTCCGCGGTTACCTCATAGATGGCGCTGCCGTCTGAATTGATAGACGTGTAACTGGAACGTTGTCGTAATGTTGACACTTTGGTCATAGGTTCCGTCAACCCTTCGTCTTTTATTCCAAAGTTATCACGTCCTATTAGATTTTTACAGCAGTGGGATTCGTTGCCGAGTTTCGAGACTTCAGTGCTTATTTATTTGTAAAAAAAATACAAAGATTAATTCTTTTATTACTTATGGCCTCGATTTTAAATTCCACAATTAAATTACATCGCCTCTGTTGCTATCATTCAAGAAAAATCCGACATCTGAAAAATGTGGTACGGGACTAACCCCTATTTTTGGTATTGTAATTTTTTATGATTTAAGGATAGTATTAATAATGACTTCTGCCGACAATTACATGGGTTTATTCTAGAAATACGGGAATTCCCGAGATTTAGAAATAATTCAATATTCCCAAAGCTATAAACTTTATAATACGTACAATAGCAAAAAGAGTCATTAAAGGTAATATTAAAGGTAACAATTGGTCTGTTTCTACTTACAGTCCATAACGTATTTTTTATTTAAATTTTAGATGTGCATGATTTTCATAAACTTCCCTTGTTTGAAAGCCTTTAATATTTTTTAAAAGTTGAGTATGTTTTAATCTTTTGTTTCTCGTACGTGACGTACTTGCGAATTTCTTTCTGTCATGGGCACTCTCCTCTCCCTACTTCTTATAGTTCGTCAAAACAAGCTTGGATGTTGGCTTCGGACCATTTTTTTTTTGGAAATTGTCGAAAAATGTCAATTTTTTTTTGTTTTTTGGGCGGAGAAAAATTCTTAACTTTCCTGTCCTCAAACAGCGTTTCTTGCTTTTTAGTTACACCTCTCGTTCTTAGAGAATAATGAAGCGTTTTTATGTGCAAATTTCTGTTGCAAAACATTTTTCAGTTGTCAATGATGAATGATTTTTGCCTCACTGAATTCAGCGTTGACACTGGTATAGCCTCTTAAGTCAATAAAATAATCGAAAACCTGATAATTGATATCAATGCAGTAAACAAGTGTTAATTTAAAGATAGTTAAACTGTCTCCTCATTTATTGATACCAAAGAAAAAATGAACGGATTAGGCCTATTCATATTTGCAGTTTCACCTCTAATTTGTTTAAAGTCGAATAAAATGATAGGGAAGGTTGTAGAGCATACGTACCGCTAGAATAACCCGGATTGGGCGAATCTGGGCAGGTCGGTGAAGTGGGGGTGCTATTGTCAGTTCCGGTGGAACCGGTGGAGGCGGCAGTAGCGAAATTCGAAGCTGCCTGTTGACGAGTGATGGCGTGCCTGTGGTGATACCTGTAGTGACCGCCTGTAGTGGCCGGCGTCGCGCACAGCAGATCATTCAAAATGTGGATGATCGTGCTGATGTCTCTCTTAGGTCGGCCGTGTCGGTCCTGCAGCGCCGGATTCAAGGTACCGCTGAACGTCCCCGTATAAACTCCTTTGCCGTGGTGATGCATACTTTCTATTATTGCTCCTTGCCGACGTTTCGCACTCTCCTAATACCCAACAATATCATTAGTTACTTGATTCATGCGCCGGCAACAATCATATTATCAATTCATTCCGACTTGAAATTTTTGAGTTAGAGGCATTACAACATCACAACATCCAAACTTAACGATATATCAATATACTTTTATGGCATTTTGTCGCCTGAATGATCTTATCAGTAATATAATAACGTGATGCAGACGAATGTTTTTGAAATTAACGTCGTTCCTTACATTTGCATTGGTCATTTTCTATTCATGTAGTAAGATTGGATATTTATATTGTTTACGTGAATTTCCCTCGAGTATTATGGTCCAGACAAATTAAACGTTCGAGATCCCAAAAATGTTGAACAGCACGAAACCATTTAATTAGTATTTAGGGCCCATAGGAAAGTTGACATTTGAGAGGAAAATTAGAGGAAGGGGGGAGGGAGGAGAGGAATGAATTTTCTAGTATATTTCAATAACTCGGTTAAGTTTGATCAAAAATAGATATTCATTTTGTGAGTATTTTGAAGCCCTGGAGTTCATATATGGATGACCCTAACGTAAAAGGGAAAATACATTTTTTGTCGTAGTTTTTTACGTTTATCTCTTTTGAACTGATAAATACCGGAAGTTTTCGACTCGGAAATGCAACGGTTTTCAAGGTAAACGTAAAAAAACACAAATAAAATTTTGTTTTTCCCCTTCTATCCAGCATAACTCCAAATAATGAAGTTAGGGTCGTCTTGAGATGACCACTACAGGTCTAACATTTTTTTAAAAACATTTATCGCATCATTGCAAATACTAGAAAATTAATTCTACCTCCTTCCCCATAATTTTCCCGAAGAGCCAGACATACGAATACCTTTTTTATATGCCCTTAAAACCCTTGAAAAGTTTCGTGCAGTTAATATTTTTGGTAGAAAATGTCGTCATTTTGCTATATTTGAATGGGCTATTTAACGTTTTTCATGCCAAACGGCCATAATTTTGCCATGTTTTTCAAGTGAATATTTATCTGTGTCATGTTAAGCGAAAATATTTCGAAACCATATTTTCTGACGTATTTTTGTGCGTACTTTACAAATCTGATATTTGTTTTGTTCTATGACGTTTGATTTTTTCAAAATGGCGACTAATTTACAAAAAACGTGATTTTTAACATTTTTTATTTATGAAACGTACTGGCTAATAATATTCCCGTTGTCGGGTCGGTACAAGTGTCTGGATCCTGTGGAGTAATCATCATAACTAAAATTCATAAAGAGTTTTTTCATGTTTTTGTATGTTTTTAGTCCCTGACGCTTACTTTTTGAATAGTTTTGTTATATTTATCTCAGTCAGTCTGATACTGATTATGCTAGAAAACAAATGTCGTGGACAAAAAACATAAAATAAAATGAAAAAAAAAGTAACAAATGTGTGTTAAAGTCGCCATATTGGATAGGCCATTTTGAATTTTGACTTCCTGTGACGCTTAAATTTTAGTTGTGGTTATTATTCCACAGGACCCAGGCGCTTGTATCGATCCGACAAAGGGAATATTATTAGCCGGTACATTAAACAAATAAAAAAATTTTAAAAAATCACGTTGTTTTGTAAATTAGCCGCTGTTTTGAAAAAATTAAACATCATAGAACAAACCTAATAGCAGATTTGAAAAGTACGGACAAAAGTGCGTCAGAAAAGATGTTTTTTGCTTGTCATTACACAGATAAATATTCACTTGAAAATCAGACAATAATTGTTGCCTTTTGGCATGAAAAGGATTACAATGTAACAGCATTATCGGTACATTTTAACTGTTGTTTCGGAACGTTGTTAATTTCATCATCAAATATTTAGACTTTCATTTTATACTAATCAACTCCTGGTTTGATAGTCGTCATGTTTACAGACGTTATTTTGTTACAAGCTAGAACATAAACTATCTACCGCTTTTTTGCTGAATTTAAGTGAATTAGCTATTTGTATTATGAATAGAACGTATTAATTTATCATTAAAACTACTTGTTTTTAAAAGGAGGCAAAAAATTTCTTTTGCATATTTTTATTTACGAAAATTTTTCTGGATTCCAAAAAAAAAAGCTTTTGAAGCGTGGATTTGAACTGCCGGCCTACGAGATGGTCGAGTTTTTTAGACTAGCGCGTTAACGGCTGAACCGAAGGGTGCCTGTATAGGATGGAGGTGATATGTATTTCATTTTTATAAAATCTTACCTCGGACGAGAGTTGCTTCAATTTTTGGGTAAGATTGCGGGAGGCTTCGGCCAGCGCTCGAGTATCGAGAAGAGCTGGCGTTCCTTTGGTTGCATCTGCGGGCCCGCTCGGACTTGGCGTGAGCGGGGTCGTCGGGGGAGAGGTTGCCGCATACGTTTTGACGGTCGGGCTGCTCCCGGTCGGACTCGCCGTCGCCGAACTCGTGCTTTGTTGATGATGCTGATTCGTGCAAAGCTTTTTCTTTGCCGAAGCTTCGCTTTCGTCCGCGGGCGAGTTGAGATCTGGACGGGCCGGTTGCGTGGCGTTCGTCGCGACGCTCGCGGCTTGCGACGTGGAATTCGCTGAGGCGACTGCGGTAGCGGAGGAGGAGGATGAGGCAGTCTTCCACGTGTGATGATGGTGGTGATGGTGATGGTGGTGATGGTGATAACTGTGATGATGGTGGTGATGGTGGTGCATGGGGCAGGACTGGCGCGTCGTCGACGTCGAGGTTGAGGTGGTGACTGATGCCGCCGCGTTGCTGGTGGACGATGGTGCCGAGGCAGTCTGTGGCGAGTTATTTGGATTCCGCGAGGCTTGTGCGGGACTGACGGAATAGGGGTTCGACGAGGTGAGGACGCTGCCGACCGGATTGGTCGCCGTCGTCGCCGTCGTCAGAAGGCTGCCGTTGCACCCAGCGGGGGCCAGGCCCCCTATGAAGATGGGGCTGCCGCGGGCGGCCGCCGGGCTGCCGCTTGGAACTTTGGTCGTGGAGCTCGTCGAACGCGCGGAAAAGACTGTCGATCTTCTATTTTGCGACGACGAAGGTACGTGAGCGCTTGCGGGGCTAGAAGGGCTGCCGGCATTTAGGCCACCGGACGTCGCCGAGCTGGCAGCGGGGGGATTTGGGCTGGTTCCTACGGCGGTTGAACTGATGGCGACGTTGTTGTTCGTGCCGACGTTGACGTTGCTGCTGCTGCTGCTGCTGCTGGCGGTGGTGGTGTTGCTGGTGCTGGTGTTGCTGGTGCTCGCATTCGTGGGGCTACCGGATCTCCCTCCCGGCGAGGCTGGCGTAACGGTGGATAACTGCAGTTGAATCAGCATCATGTGATCACCCAAACGCATCGTGAGGTTCAGCGGTGCCTTGCCCGACAGGAAATCGTTCACCTGGGAGTCGCTGAGGCTCTCCAAAGCCTGCATGACGCTCTGCTCGGGCCGCTGCGCCTGGAAAGAGAACGGAAATTATTTCACTGGAATCGCTATTCATACGCGAGACGCTCGACCGGTCGAGGGAGCTGCGACCGAATTAAATCAACGCCGATGCGTACCAGTTATGCCCTGTCCTACCCGTTTCTTTCTACAACAACAACCCGATGCTTTAAATGACATTCTACTTTGCTTCAAACCACTTTTATCATTTCCATCTAAATAATGTGACACGTAAAATGAAAAAAATGAAGAAGAGCCGCCGGTTAAAAATGTACTCTTGGGGCATTTAGTAGATTTCTATTACTTGTCCTTGCATGATTCGTGCTGTTCGCATTTAGCTGTTACGCCAATTTTGCGTTCCGTTTTCACGCTTCCTGCGACTCCGCGTGCCATTGCGTAAGCACGGGCCGCCCCGTACAATCTCTATTGTTATGTTTGTCTTATACCGGCCTAGTATTATTTGCTGCTTTTTGTCCAATAAGTGAGAATTTAAAAGGCATATTACGTCGACAGGATTTTGCAGGAGGGGAGGAGCGTGATTGCATGGTCGAGTTGTACGTGTGTACACACCAGCAATGTCGGAAGATGACGGAAATCGATATGAGGTCGAGCGAGCACGAACGAGAGACGGAAAAGCAAGAAGACCTGCAGAGGAAGAGGAAACCTCGCGGAACCCTCCTCGACGAGTCATCGCGAGGTATCCCGCGGGTCGGCCGCCCCCCGGCACACCTAACGGACTTCCTTTCCTCCAAAGTCGCCGCCGCATGTATTTCGGTAATCGAATTTGCAAGCAGCATATGCCGATTCTAAGGAATCACCTTCTCAATTAAAAAAGCCCCTTTCTTCGAAAACATTTAACAAAAAATTGTTATTTTTTCACCTTCCACAAATAAAATGATTTGACAAGTTCAAATGAATTGGTTGGAGGTATGGACTTACTAAATAAGAATTGCGGTAGGAAGGGTGGTTTTACTTGTAATTAATCAAACATTGCTTACTATCGATGCAGACGATATTTCAAATCGTCATTGTTGTCAACAATATTGTACATAAATACCGCCGGCACCTGCGTAATGGGTACGTAAAACATCGTCATTAAAATAGGTGTTATTGGTGGTCAATTAATATTGTTATTTTAATATTTTTGTGTAGAACACATCTTTGGTATTACTACTAAAGAAACATTGACATACTACTCACATAGCACTTTCAACTGTAGATAAAGGTATCTGCATTAAGCGATTAACGTCAAAATCCAATTTTGTATGAGCCACCGACCCAACGATGCCACAGGGATGAAAACGATAAAAAAATTTCAACTACTCTATATCCGAGTATTTTTTGAAGATGCTCTTCCGATTGATGATTAAAATTTAAAAAAGATTGATTTAAATGAAAAATATATATATAATCTTTGAAATGCTGTACTAGTTCACCTAAAAAGGTATTTACATTGTACAACGAACTCATATTCCTAACCGGTAAGCGAAAAAACCCGAAATTTCATCTCGTTCAGATAAGTTTTCCAATTTTTGGCGGCCATCTTTCAAAATCTAATTTCAGATTCGTAATCAGAGATCCAAAAAAAAACTCGAGTACCCAGTGTCGTGAAAAATGGTTCATCAGAAAAATTTGTGCCGGAGAGGGTTAATGCAATCGTTACGAGTTCAATTTCTTCGATTCATTTGCCAGTTCATCGACCGGACAATCACCAATGTTTCGACTTTGGTTTGCGACCTCGTTCTAAACAATCGCGCGCACCTTTTAAGATTTGAAACTAAGCGTTTCGTAGCAGACGTACCGCGAAACTCCTCGACAAAAATTTGAGGGACGCGGACAAGAAGGAGAAAAGAGTCGAACAAAATAGTCCCGAGTAAAGATAGGACCGGAACGAGTTTGAGGGGGCGAGGAAGGAGGGGGGTGGCTGGAACCTACAGAACCTACAGAAAAACCAGAAAAACTGAAAAGTTGGAAGAGAGAGGAGCGGTTAACGACAGAACAGTAGCGAAGAGCGGCGGGTCAAAGCGTGCAGGCTGCTTTCGAACCAGAGTCAAGATGGCGCCAGGATAGGAACGCAACCTGCTGTAACCCGCAACGGGGCTGCGAGTGACCCACGTGCGTGTTCTCGGTCGGGGTCCTCCGCGTACCACGCACACGCTCGCGCACCCTCGCTAACGCGTGTAGGTGTGCGTGAACCGGCTGGGTGGAACCCTGGAACAGTAGGAGCAACGTTCGACAAGTAGTATGTATAAGCGCAGGGAGCCAGCAGCAGCCAGAGGCCGACTATGGGAGGCTTGCGCCTTTTCCCTATACGCTATCCCACGTTATCTCGATGCTCGTTGCAGGTTATACCGACAAGGCACTTGCGTCACCCAGATGTGGGTTACGTCCGTGTGAGTACATCTCTACATACGTGAATTTCCGTACGGGTCGTGTAAGTACGCGTTTACATTATGCTTTACTCCTCCAGAAGCTGGAACGAGCCGCAAAACAGTATTGACGGAATTCAAACATAACATGCCAAAAAAAGACAAAAAACAACCGACTTTGTAAGTATAAAGTAAATAAGCATTTTCTCCCGAAACGAATTGAAACAAACGTTTTTTAACGCCACAATCAAAATTGACGCCGCCTTCTTGAACAAATGATGAAAAACGTTTTTTCTTAGTTTTTTGCATTTATTTTAAAAAATACTAATGCGACAGAAAAATGTTGGTCAACAAGAAACTAGGGGCTACGAAATTGCAGTCTTTAGCTCATGTTCTCCTCGACTGGGCAGGGTTTGGTATACCCAGCTATTTGATTGAAAATAGAAAAGCAGCGTAACAACTATTCAAATTTTAAAAAATTACCGAATTGATTAGCACATTGTTCTACAATTTGCAACAAGGGTTGAAAATATTTTTATTAATTTAGCTGTAATCGACAGTAATGTCAAAATACACGGGTTCCTGCTTCTGGTAACAAACTAATCGTAACAATTTTTTCAAATGCATGAAATTAGCATCGCTAAATATATTCTGCATAGATTCATCCCCCATACGATCCATGCGTTTATGTTAACACGGTATATAAATCGAATAAACGCATTACATCGGTAAAACGACACGCTCCTGCCGAGCAAATGAAGCGAACAAGGCGATCATTGGCGGTTTAATCTCCGGTAGGGTTCATAAGTTAGTCCCTAAATCCCTTAATTCGCATGTGCGACATTTTGTTTGCGAATGTACCATACGCCGGCATTCGAGACGCACACAGGGTTATTACGCGATTGCACATTGGTCATTATTACGTTCTCAATTATAGGTCCAAATACTGCAGAGTCCAGGTATAATTGCGTCTGGTTATATTTAAGTCTCGGCATATTTGCCTAGTTTAGGGCTGCTGTGACGTCACGAACATAATTCGACCGAGGGGAGGGAAGAAGCCTTCTTTTGGTAAATATAACGAGACGGGATGGGATGACCGGGGTAAATATATCGGGACGCTGCTATTTCTATTTATTTTCATCATTTAACCATAAACTTGTTAATCAAGAACTTGATAACATAAATAAGAAGGAACCGACAAGATCCACATCGATTATTTAAGTCAGTACTGATATACAAATGTGCGATAAAATACGCTTCTATCAAATAGAGATATAGGAATTTGAACTTTTTCCTTGACATTAGCAAAATTCGGGTGACTGCCCTTTATTAATGTCACGGAATCATCTGAAAACGATGATCAAAGTCAGGATCACGAAGGCCCATGTCTCGTGCGACCTTTTATTGGCAACAGCTCAAAATTCGAAATATGTAGTATCGCAGAATGCTGCTGCGTTAAGATTAAAAGTCGAAAAGAGGAAAAGCAAGCAGCGAAACAGGGGTCCTCTCCTCGGGTGGAAACCTAATGTCGGTTGCATAAATAGAAATAAGACTGAGAACTAACGCCAGAGTGACGTAAATAGACGACAGAATGCCGCCGAGAAACATCGACCGGAGTAGCCAAGGGGTAAAAAGATAAACAAACATTGGACTCCTGTCAATCACAAATCCATCATTAGAAAGGTAATCATAATTCACCCTGAATTCAGTATCGTCTGGATACAAACCTAGATACCAAATTTTATTATCGATTAACTAAATTTATCAAAGATACTACATAAATACTAAACAAGTGACTTCTGTATGCCCAAAAGATAAGACGATTCGAAGAAACGAAGTAATGCGACGTGTTGTAGAATTCGATGAGTTTCATAAAAACTTAATCGTTAAAAACCAGAAAAGATTACAAATGAAAAATTCACTGAAGATTATGTAAAATGTATAATTTCTTCAGGTGGAAATTGATTTTCCCAGTATTGTCTCAGCAGCACTGATCGGTTGAATTAAAAATGTAAACAATCTTACGAATGAAATTTATTTTTATTTACATGTTATTCTGGAAGAAAAAAAGGTTGCTTAGAAATCGGATCGAACTAGACTAAAGCTACTGCGCTGTTTCTACGTTATTTCAATCCTTGCGTTATAGCAGTAAATGGCTTAACATTTTGTGTTTAAAATTTTAATTCTTTTTGGCGTACATGTAATATATTATCCAATTTTATATAATCCCGTGTTTTGTTTATAGAGCATATTTTTAGCATCCGATAAGTTTCAACAAGAAAGTTGTTCATTAAGGTGTGAGCAACTTTTTTGGAAAGTTTCATCTTCATTGCTTTAATACTTTAGAAGTAATGAATGTTTAAAGTTGGTAGTGAACCTTTACTCAGCGCCGCGGCGCACATAATGCGGTGGCAGTCGGTTGATACTGTAACTTTTAACATTCATTACTTTTTAACAATGAAAATACATTTTTCCTGGAAAATTGTTCATACCTTTGTGAAATTTCTACAAAAAAATTGATAAGTTTATTTATGATACACTGTTTATTGAGATGTCGTTTTCTTCTTATTCGTTATGGTGCGTTGAAAGAAAAAATATTTGCGCGCCGACCATACAGTAATCAGTCCTGCCTAGGTTGTCCACTGATGCTAAAACAGCCAAAATACTTGCGAAACCAGCGAAAGTGTTCTACTACGGCAGCTTAGGCTGTTGTAGCCAAGCATTTTTTTCCATGTACCAATAGCAACATCCAACGGCGAAAATGGGCCGAAAACAGTTCCCTACCCAAAATTTACGTCATTTGCAAACTCCTCACGTGCCGGCATTATATACCAGCATTCAAAATCCTCCCTTATTCTGCTTGGCGACGAATCATACGTACGCGACGTTTGCGAAATCCTCTTGCTTTGAAACGAAAATGGGACGAAATGTCAGCCGGGAAGTAAGATATACATAGACCAACCCACACAGACTAACAGATGAAAGGCAGGCAGGCAGGCAGGAGAGAAGGAAGATGCCTCTGTAAGCTGCAGCAATAGATTAGAAAGAACAAAAATAGGACAGCCGCAGGGACCGCACGATGAAAAAGCGAGAAGGAAGATGTTCCAATGGCCGAACGGAAAAGAGTAAGGGTACAAGACGAGGAACAAAATGGGATGGCAGAAGGTTGCGGGTGGGAGGAGAGTATACAGACCAGCACCACGACAGAGAGAGATAGAGAAGCGTACAAAACCCCATCGTGGGTTGCTGGAACGATGGCGAATATATACCAAAGGCGTCTCGGCTATGAGCTGCCGCGGGTTTCCTTTCCATCCCAGCTACGCACATTTCTACACCAACCAGAGCGCATGAACGCTCGCAAATGCATGCACAAAGCGTTTCTTCCGTAAAACGTATGTGCGTCTGCATGTAAGTGTGCACATTGTGGAGCAAAGCGTGCAGAGCACATGCCAGCAGCCCAGTTCTTCGCCATGCGGCACGGCGACCAGACGCCAATGCCCAACCGAATTTCTTCCCCACCGGACGACCAAGCTCTCCAATCCGCCATGTATATTGGACAAAAAATCCAGCTTTAGAGGATTAATGGGGTGTCTGCATTTCAGTCACGACGACGAAGCATCGAACTATCCGTCAACCACCAGGACGTTGGATGTAGCGAAATTGCTGCTTCAAACAGACATTAGAAACCGTTGGTACTGCATTGTAACATAACACACCGGAAGTGTGCCTAGTTTGAATCCATCTACTGCCAGATAGCCGTGTTCCCAACGTAATCGAGTGACTGTATCCACCGCTTGGTGGCGTGCGCATCTCGCAAGTACTGAAATACGACCGATGCCTTATATCAGAAATGCGCGTTCCGATTCCATCCTATGGCTGGATGCTTTCCACGACTGGATGAGATCACAGACCTTGATAATCGGTAACCTTTGGCAATTTGTTAACGAGAGTTGGTCTGCGAATATAAAATGCATACATATATGCAACATTCACTTCTGCTTACAGCAGAAACTCACTGGTTAAAAAGTCCCAAGTGTACAAATAAAAAAATTGACTAATGCCCGATTCTTGTATTAATTTCTCCAGGCTAGTTACTGTACTCACAAGTGTATTAATCTCTTATTGACCGATGGCAGATGCCATCGTCAACCATCTCGCAGGGACGTAAGCGATGACGTGCGACGAATCTAACGACCAATAATGCCGAGAGTCCATTGTGCGAGCATTGAGCGATCGCGTAACCACGAATTACAGCTCTCTTTGAGATTATTACCACCGCAGACAATGGTCTCGTTGCTCTTTGGGAAGCAGCACGTCGCGTAGAAAGACGCTTTACATCCAGTTAGCGGAACTGTCTACCCTTTTTGCAACCAGCATCCAGCCCGGAATTGCTTGAAACGGGCATTCTCATTAACAAACATCTGCCAAAACCAAATCACGGAAATCCTCCAGTCCCTCCCCGTTATGCCTTTAAGTCCATGAAATTTATCGATGACTATTGCATACCGATGAAATTCACAATCGGGGATGTAATAAATATGCAAGGACTGTAATGCTAAATATAATTTTCAATTCAGATGAGCTATTATTAAAAGTGACATCTATCTACTTTAATGGCTAAAAATGGCGAGTTGTATCTTTAATGAGCGATTTTCTTGTAACATCTCCGGTACATCTCGAGTTATCAAGGTGGTTGTTCAAGTTAGCGTCTCTGATTAAACCAAACTGCATTCGACGCATTTGCATCTTAATTGAAGCGCTAACGAAGAATGATGGGGAAAGAAGGATCCGAAAATAGTTTCACTTAAAAAGTCGATGGGCCGAAAAGGTGGTGGATCCACTTAAACGTCAAATATTAGCAACGAGTTGGCAGGATCGCGGGTGTGTACTGGTGTTGTTCCCGGTAAATCGGGCAGCGTCTCTCTCGGTTTAAACGAGTCGGGCGAGGCTTGCGGAAAATTCGGGCGCACGAGGGCTGCTCTCTAGCCTCGATCGAGCGGGTCGCTTTAAAATTGACTCCCAGCGAGTGCGAGTGAGAGAGAATTACAAGGGACGACAGGTCCAGAGAGAATGTCGAGAAATACGAGACACGAGTGAATAAGAGAATCGAAACGGAAGAGAAGTACTTGCCTGTGGCATGACAATGAGAGTGAGAGGATTCGATCATTAAAGGGAGATGGTTCGATCGAGCAAGACAGGGCACAGAGAGCAAGCGCGAGAGAAAGAGTCGGAGAGAGGGAAACAGGCCGAGAAAATGAAGGAGCAAAGGAGATGAAACTAGCAAAATAGAGAGAGGGAGAGAGAGAGCAGAGAGCGAGCAGAGAGCGAGCAGAGAGGACCGAGAACGTGAGTAGCGTAGAGGGCATGTAAATCAGTGAGTGAGGGGGATACGAATAAATTCGAGAGAGGGACAGAAAGCGAGGGGATAATACATGGAAAATAAGAGTGAAAGGGTGGGATTGAATAAGTTGATTACAGTAGTGGGAGACGAATAAACGAGAATGCAGAAACACAGAGAGCGAGAGAGAAAGAAGAAACAAAGCGCATTAAATGGAAAATGATGTTCGAATGGGAGTTATTATATCCTTCAATCTAATAGAAAAAAAATGCCAATCTTTCTTCGTAACATCAAGAAATCATGCCGAGGACTCTTTATCAACATCGTAATTCTGTGAACATTCTGAAACATGTAACTGAAATTTTGCGTAATTAGCCTTGTTTTCAATTTTGTGTACGTTTTTTAATTTTCATTCAATTCGTGTGGGGTATACTTTGGATTAAACGCCGCCGCCGATTTCCACCAAACGTTTTTAATGAAAATTGGCGACAAGGTCTTTTCAAGGTCAAAACTAAAAAATATGAATGCAATAGAAGCAAACTGAAAAAAGCGTCGGGGATTAATATACTCGATTATACATCAAGGATGAAAATGTTCAATTCTACGAGTGGCACATCTTTTAATGCGACGAGCGCGGTCCTCTAAATACAGGTGTTCGCCCTAGGGCGCAAAGTCCGTAACAAAAACCTGTGATCCCTGAACTAATTCAGGTCCGCGATTCCCTAGTTACAGAACTAGTCGGCGTCCCTGCCCAAAATAAGACTGCGGATGCCCATGGAAGGACACCACGCAACAAAAGTTAAATGAGCCTTGTAACACGAATGAATGAAAACGACTTCCCTCTGAAAGTATGTATATTAGCATTATGAATGAGTTTAGGGAAACAAGTTGCGAAACGCAGGCGTACACATTCGCGAGAATAAAAGAAAACTACCGACCAAAAGTAGAATAATACTACTCAAATCAGCACTACTTAATACAGAATATTAATTTTTCCAACTTTAACTTTTTTCTTTCAATATCCTGGGCCCACATTTATGATCTGGACCCACAATTTGAGTCTTTTTCTGATTTTTGAATGCGCGTATCTGATTTGTCTAACTAGGACATTACGCACTCGGAGAAACGATAAATAATTCAGGTATTGAAATAAATATAATGCAGCAATAGGTATAATGGTGCAAGAGCGTAAAACGTTGTATATGACCGGCATTAACGATTCTACGCACGCGCAGGCGCTTTTGGGATCGTGGATGTCGATCATAAATCATAAAAATGTTAATTGCCCTCAGAAAATCCCCTCGGGAAACACTGCCGAATAGGCAATTAGAGAAGATGAAATTCGATGCTGTACTGGGACAGTAATATGGGAATAGATGAAACGAAACGGTACTGGTATATGGCCCGCCATGACTAATATTTCTTTCGCATGCCCTTTCGCCTTTGTTGTATAATTACACTGCATTTTTATCAATGATGCGATAAATACATATATGTATAACGGACGTTCGCGAAAAACAACATGGAGGGGGCCATATACTATTAGGTAATTGTTATCGAATACAAAAGTTTTTGTCGATTCGATAATTAATACCCGAAATTGGATTATTACTTTTTATTATATACTTTATGATTCTTTATATTACTTTTTATATTACTTTTTCGTAGGCGAAAATAAAATGTTACTAACTGCTAGCAAGTTTCGATATCATCACGAGATTTACTAAATATACTGGACTAAATTTCCGAGGTGATTATTTCAAGATGAAAAAAAACCGAAAGCAGTTATCTATCGATTAACATAATTAAGTTTTATAATGTAAATTCCGTATAAAATATTGATGAATTGTGCTTATAGATACTAGATACAAAAAGCTTTAATAATACAATTTTTTATTTATATAATAAGTATTGTTAATGTTGCGTAATTAATACATTTGACTTTACACTTATACGGGTTTCGAACGTTAAAATTGTTTTTTTATTAATGCGTTTTTGTTTTAATGGAGTAATAAACACTCGGCGTACACTTTTCTGTAAGTTAATAACTCACTTTTGTTAACCTCTAATTAGTGCTTTAACTCATACGAGTTAATTGATGATTCGGCTTGTAACGATATAATTAACTCGTTCACGGCATTGGATGCACTTCTTCCCGGCAAAGTCGTATCACTAATGTCTGTGACAAAAGTCAGCTTTAATGGTTTAATCGCAACTTCGTGAGAGCCAACATTCCAAGATTTCCCGAGGTCTCAATATAATATAAAATTTTTTTTATTGCAAATGTTACAAAAATTTGAAATAGGAAATATCAAAACGTCTGATTTTTATGTAAAAAATACCGTAAGGATTGTTGAACTTTTTCAGAAAAGTTACTTTGTGTAATTGGGTAATTTTGTTTTGAAAGTTACAAAATTTTTTGATAACCGTAATTTCTAGAGACAATATTTTTTGTTGTAGTCGGATCATTTTTAAAATTCTTAACCCTTTTCGCACACGAATTTAAATATTGTTTTTTTTACAAAATACAAATTAGGAAAATATAGGTACGCCCATATTCCTTTTTTGACTTTGCTATTTACCCCAGTAAAATGGGCCGATATTTTTCAATTTGGATTAAAAAATGAGTAGCGGGCTGAAAAAAATGAGCGATTCTCGCGGGCGTTACAGTTGCTCCGCACAACTGCCAATATTTGAAAAAAGTCTACCTCGGCTTCTATTGGTCGTAAAAGCTTTTAAAAAAAGGAAATTTTGCGGAATTTCTCCAGGTACAATCTTCGTATGTGTCTTTTTTTTCATTTAAAGTGATATTTTCGAATTATTTCAAATAAACCAATTTTTTTGACACATTTTCTCCCACCATTTTCCTAAGGCAGCTTGTACGGATGGGAACTTTTGAGACATTACAATGTAAGACAAGATAAGCCTGTTTCCAAATTTTCAGCACGCTACTCATTTTTGAATCCAAATTTACCCAATTAACTGCACGGAGAAAATTTTCTACGTTTTAAAGCACATCTTTTAATGATATTTTAGCACGTGATTTAGAGCTATTAGATCATGTAGTTCTAAACTTTTGGTCATGAGGTAACTCGATGAAAAACGAGTACCACGCCTGTGACATAATTTCTGCAATTTCAACCTTTAATATCATGTACGGTACGCTTATAATGGATGATACCTCAGCTACCTAATAAACCTCGGGTTCATGCTTTTACAGGAGATACAATAGGTCGTACCAAAACCGTCATATTCATTCTGCTGTCGCTAGGGTTATGTTCTTACGATTTCTTTCAGTGTACAGATTGTAGAATGGAATCGGCGGAAGATCGGTCGGAAATAGGAACGAGGAAATTGAGGAATGCGGTGGACTGTGGTACGAACAGTTTTATATCCTGCAAAAGCATGAATAACCCTTAAAACTATTTCATGTGGTCGTTACGTGTTGTATTTTCATGCCGTCGTTTCTTCGAAAGCACGTAAACTTGCTGTATTATCATGTACACTAGCCTTTCTTTTCATAAGTACGTCAGTGCATTTCAATCACTGAATTCAAACTTACGTAGGAACTTATCCTTGAAAATATACCATCACAATCTGATGTATTAAAAGCAGAAACTGTCGTGCTATAAAACGTAGAAAATTTTGTGGGCTTCTTTCGATTATTGTGGCTAAATTGTTCGAAAATTATGTTTAAGGCTTTTTTGGTTTTCATAAATGCTAAAGAAACTCAAATCGTTATTTTTATTTGTGTTTTTCAGTACTTAAACAATATTTCAATTAATCGGCAAGGCATGTTCACCATGACAATCATTTTTTTTTCATTTTCAGAGTTCCGAGTGGATGAATAGTTCAAAATGGATGGGAGAAATATTGCGATGGTATTTCTTCCTTATTGTAAAAGGAACGAATCCCTTATGGTGGACAGATTCCCTGCAGCGAAATTCTCGGGCAGAGTTCTATGCCAACAAGAATTCCCTTCGTTCATAAAACTTTTGCAAAGTTGTCTGCTCCTTAGACTTTTATACAATTACTTCAGACTGTAACTTTTTTATTACATTATTGCGTAACGTTAGTATAAAAGCATCATCTAAAATTGTATGGCACGCGTTTTCTCATTAGAAAATAAGCAACGAATTTAAATATTCATGATTGTTTATACTTGTGATGTGTATTTCCAGCACGTCACATCGCGCTACATTTATGCATTAAAGAAGAGAAAGAAAGGATAAGAGAGATAGAGAGGGTGAAATGGAATCCTCAAGAATGGAGAGGAAGTTGAGAAAGACAGAAGGAGAGAATAGGAGAAAAGATTACGACCCTCTTGTGTGACTGGCATCGGCGATACTTTTTGGAGGTTCGGTTGCGATCGGCATACCTCGAAATCGAAGTTTAAGCTCTGTATTGCGAGGATTTTGATTACCATTGGCAGTAACGGTAGAATCCTTTTGAAGAAGAAAAGTGTCTGTCGTTTAATCAAGAACTTAATTGATTACACATTTAGTGACCATCTTCAGTGGCACGAATCCGTGAGTTTTGATGAAAGCCAATTCCGAAATCCGTGGCCTGAATCGACAATTGCCATATTAAGGATGTTTTTTGTTTTTTGTTCCAAACATCGTTCATTTGGCGGAAAACTGATTGAAGCCACTAAGAAATAGACGAAAGAATATAGAAGAGAAGTTTTAAACGTTTTAAGTTTACAACGCGAGCAAAACCAACTGTCAATTGTTTCAAGTACTTTCACGACCCTGGCAAATTTCTCCCTAAGATAAAAAATTTTGAAATTTTATTGTCTGATTAAATTCTTTACATAAATTGACGAATTTTAAGCCTATTTAAAACCTTCGCTCTCACTACGATTAAAGCGAAATAGACATTTATATGCAAAATCTATCGATTTCACTCTGATTGGAGTGAGAGTGAAAGTTCTAAATATGCTTAAAATTCGTCAATTTCTGTATAGAACTTAATCAGGCTATAAAATTTCGAGTTTTTTTGTTTAATCTATTGGATATACGCATTTATAGAATCTAAGATAAAGGCTATGTATATTCTGCATATGCGTCATATTTGTAGGTTTATTATATTCGCATGTTTCCTGCCATGGTTCATGTTTCATTTTAATACTTTATTAAATGTTTTAACAATTTTTCTGTTTATTTATTATATAAAACATTCAATTCATCGTTTGGTGTTACATTCGTGGATGGAAATGCAGGTTATTTTCATCGGTAAAAATTTGACAAAAAGGTCAAAGAAGAACTTGAAACAATTGACAGTTTGTTTTGCTCGCATTGTAAATTTGAAGCGTTTTAAACTTCTGTCCTATCTGCTTTCGTCTGTTTCTTGGTGGCTTCAATCACTTTTCCGTCAAATAAACGATGTTTGGATCCTTAATATGGCAATTGTCGACTCAGGTCACGGATTTCGCAATTGGAATTCATCAAAACTCCCGGATCCGTGCCACTGAAGATGGTCACTAAATGTGTAATTAATTGATTTAGTGATTTATCTCTTATCGAGACCACAAAAATGATAATAGAAATCTTTGAAAAAATATAGTCATCATTAATGAAACAAACAATTCTTGCATACCATTTTATTGTAGTAAAATTCATTTCGCTGTAAATTATAATGCAAGAAACATTAATGTTTATGAAAAATAGAACACAAAAGGTAAAGAATTTTTGTCGCCTAGTAAAAATTATTTTTCTTCATAAATATCGTGCAGTAACTAAATTTTTACTTCTAGGGGATATTTTTTTTTTATCGTAACTGAAATATTTTACAGAAACTCATGAAATGAGAGAATAGTATTCTGAAATCTGGCGAGTTGTAGGTGAGTTTAAGTCGAACTATTAGAGAGTACCAAAGAACCTGGAGGGTCGATGATGAATTGAGGATGCAGGTAGACTGAAATCTTACCCAACCACGTGTCTCAATATGTTCCCCATCTGCAGGCAATTATGGATTTCGTCTGAATCGTGGACAGACATAGCTTACCATCCTGGAGAGCAATATTGTACAGCGTAAACTGAAAGCTGCGGGGTGCCGGACACGTGAATTTCATTTCGAAACTGTTGTTTTTATTGGCACTATTATTACTAATTTACAACATTGAGTGACTAATGCAGAAATTCTTGCGAATACCTGAGTAGGTTTCATTTTTTAAGGACTTGAGTTTAAAGTTTTGAAAATTCTTTAAAATTTAGGCAAAGAATTACAACGTTAATTAAACGAATAAAAAACTATGCTGCCCGGTAAAAACTCACTGAAAAATGAGTTTTTGTAGTTTATTTATAGTAGCTAAGAAAACACAAAATGGAGTACATTTAAACTCCTTTTCGAATAAAAATTGGTTATTTGTTCTAATTTTGGATATCACCATTGGAAAGATCGACAATAAGTCTATCAATTTCAGATGTTCAAAAATGTTTGAGGCCCAAATTTATCCGTCATCTAGAGAGCTCTGAAAAAGTGGCGAAAAATGTGTTCCCGTGGGCGTTAAGTTTACACATTTAATTTCCTCAAAAAGTAAAAAGTCTTCTAATTTATCACTTTTATCAGTTGTAAATAAAACTACTAATTCCAGAAAGTGTACAATTATATTTTGCCAATATCCGCGGATTGTTCGTAATTTTGGTTATATAATTCAAATTAAGATTTAATTTCATTAAATTCCGGGTGTTTTTGCAACATTCGATACAAACTTAGATAATTTCGTGAGAAGAAATCCACGTTGGACAGCAGTTTCATGACACTTTTAAACGAGCCATCCAGAATCCAATTATTTACTTATTCACACTCGTTTCACTCTTTTATCAATGCATTAAAGCATACATATATACGAAACTAGCAATGCATACGTTTAGGACATTATTTTTTTATTAGAGCAATTTGCAGGGTTTCAGACAATATCTCAACAGTTAAAAAATGATGCGTTCAATGAGCACAGAATATTGTAAGAAAACAATTAAATGAGTGACAAACCAAATTAAGTTACAGATATAAAAAAAGGTTAACAGAACCATTAATAAATATAAAATTAGACACACGAAAAAGTTGTTGTTGAAAGTTGACGTTTCCGTTAATTGTATTTCATATATAGGTTAGTTATTTTTACTATAGAAGGAAGTTTCGAATGTCTATTTTACTAGTAAAAAATATTTAATTACTATTTAATTATAAAGCTGTGATATTTTACATTTGTGATTTTCAGGAGTATTTCAAGGTCTATTGCTTCTGCTTCTGTATAATACCTTTTCAAATGTCTTCAAACTTTTCAAAATACTTAGGGACCGCAATTCCAACAGTTCCTTCACAATGGCTACTTTTGTGTGTACTTACAAATTTCACGGGCGCAAACACATGGAAAAAAGAAGAGTGTTCGCCCTTGCGAGTTGTTTTACACTAAAAGAAATGTGTGAAACAATTTTTTTTTACTTTTGGTTAGTTGACTAAAAATTAGTAAAATTGGGTTCTTTTTTAATACGTTTAAATATCAGAAAATATTAAATGGTTTGGTTTACTACGGAAATGAATAGAATTATTTACTTTTGATAATAATTCGTTTTATCTATGTGAAACTGTTTTTTTCTCCGTAACAAGTTTTTCCGACTAAAAATTCCGATCGTTTACTAAATCTTAAGACATTTTCACTGCAGTAGAAAATATTAAAAATAATACAGATCTCCGACTTTCCTTCTCTTATGGAACCCTAAAATAATCTCGATTCCTGGAGTGAAATCTTAGAGAAACGCCAGCCACCGATTGGAAATTCCATCTTTCGAGAAGAGATAAAGGAAGATTGTGGAACGCCCGCACCGTACAACCCGCATCAGACACACTGGGAAAACCAAAATTTTCTTTGGAAAATTATACAATTGCATAATGAATTAAAATAAATTAATTTTCATAATTTTCAAGTAAACATTTTCCAGCATGTTATTTATTTGTTTATTTAATTTATCTATTTAGGTAATTTTGCATTTATTTATTCCCGTGCAACGTATGCACATATTGTAACAGTAAAATTAAATATATTAAACATATATAGTTAAATACAGGGTGTAGGAAAAAACACGTGTATTTTTCAGATATAAATACGTTTTATCCATGGAAAAATGACTAAAAGACGAAGAATGATTCTCCAAAAATGCACAATTTTTGTTTCTATCATTGCACTAAATTGTTGCTTATATCCTGAGATTTCTTAAACAAAAGTTAGAAATTTATTAAGATCAGCCTGTAAAGACTATTTGGTTACGATTATGTATTTTGTATAGTGGTAGTATATATTATTTTTTTATCCAATAGAGAGGAATTATTATTATTAGTTCTCGTTACCGAATAGGTAATATACGTCTGCAATAAATTGTATAGGAATTTTCAATAAAATACGAAATATTCTTCATACTTTTGACAATTTTTTAGAAAATAAAATAGGAACAATTCAATTAAAAGTTCATAATAAAGAAACTGGTAAGTTTGTATAATTTTGTTTTAATAAAAATGTTTGAAAAAAGTTTTCTAATACATTGAAATAGTCGCCACAAAAATAAATACTCAGGGGCTCAGTGATTCGGTTTTTACGTCGCGGTCCCGGGTTCGAATCCACCTGGGTCAAATTTTTGCGATTAATTTTTTTATGCTGTTACAATGATACATTATGATGTCTTAATTTGCATTTATTATAAATTTTATGATAGCTCAATGCTTGAAAATTATGAACGACGATATCCAAACAATTTTTCCTCGGATAGGTAATTTACATAGTTTTATTAATTATATTCCGTTGTTTTCAGATTTTATATTAATTAGACTGACCAACAAAATTTTACTTATTGTCGGCGTTTGACAAGAGAAGTATCATTTCCGACGTATTTTTTCGTGCTGAAAACGAAGGCGCTAGCAGAATTTTGCTGTCGCGTCAGACTTGGCAGCAGAAAAATGAGTTTACATGTGATAAAAAAATGTGGTTAAAAGCAGCATCGTTTGCAGCAGGAAAACATTCTTCGTAAATTATACTTCGCTTCTCAAAGGCAAAATCAGTCGAATTTGGGTTCAACCGGAAGTCGGATGTACGAAATTATTAACTTTTTCTCGTTTGAAATGAACATTTCCTATTCTTCTTATTTCTTGATGATAATTCAAGACAATTTTTCTTGATTCTGCAAGATTTTTACTTGAAAATGCGGATTGCATGAATTTATCTTGAACACGGTTGTTTGGTTTTCTCTACTGTGCGCGGCGTCGGGAAGTAGTAGGTTACACAGGATTAGACTAGGAGACGGCAATAGGGAAATGGTGGAAAAAATGGGAATTCGAGGAGAAGCGTTTCGCTCGTGAAGCATGCTCGTCCCGGCGGCGCGGCGGCGATAAGGACCTTGCGTGCGGCGTTGCCGGCTTTCGCCCCGTCGATTTCGGAACACACCCTTTGTAGGTCCCAGGAGAGTTTCCCTACATACGTATTGGTGACGCCGCGCACGCACATGCCATGCCCTCCTCGCGGCCGTCAGCTGATTCGTCGAAACGTAGACGTGGAGTACCGTAAAGTGAAGGCGGCGCTCGCTGCGACTTCTCAGGCTCTTTTCTCTCCTGTAAACAATGCGCGCGATTCGAGTGGCTATACGACAAAGCCAAATATTTGCCCCCATCGAGTGAAAACGCCGAAATTCGTCGAGAAAGATTTTTGTTTCGATCGAAAAGATGCGATAGGTGATTCGACGCTGTGCGTCCCAGCAACGCCAAGGAAATAATGTGGTTAAAACAGCTGTTCCACCGCCGGCCGCCGCCGTAGTTGAATTGTACGGTACACATTATTATTAAAGGTTGCGGTTATTTCCATAACGAACCGCGTCGTGTTTCAGAATACGACCAGAGAACCACTCGACGTTTTCCAGTGCCGTTCGACCCGTTGTATTTTTCTTCTTCGACTACCGTCGACGGCCAGCCACGCGCATTCACGAATCTAAAGTCCAATTTGGACTGTAGATTTCGACTCAAGGTTGCGGGCATTTGACGTGCGAGTTAGTTCCGTACCAAATTGTCTCTTACGTAAGGGTTAGCGCGTCGCCATTTTCATCCAATCTCACGCAAAAAGGCCATCTGTGCGCAGTCCCCTCCAGCAATAATAATCATTATCACGATTTATGAAACTTGGGCTGCCGCCGCGGCTATTATTCTACGCACGTTTCCAAATGAAATTTCATTTCACAGCGACGATATTATTATATCTCATTTTTGAGGGTGCATCTCAAAAACCTGACAAATCACAAAACGGACAATTCAGAAACACGACATTTCAAAATGTACATGTTTTGACAATGTAATTAATGATTGAATTCCAAATTCACTTAATAAATAATCCGGGGTCCATCGGATTTGACCTTCAAGTGACCTACAGAATTCATCCCTGGGTCAAACAATTTTGACCTTGAAATGATCTTCCAGGGAGACCTGGTTGAACGCCCCAATCGTAGATATTTGAATTTTGAAATGTCCGATTTTTTAATGTTGGGATTTTGAAGGGTCTGTTTTTGTGATTTGCAATGGTCATTTACTAAACATTTGTCTGAATGGAGGAGTTGCCCGCAGACGTAACAATCCGTGTCCCTGCGCAAAATATTTACGTCTATTTCGGTCAAATTTTTTCATCACGACGTCGTTTGGTCTCCATTTCAATTGTTTCGAGATTCAAGTAATTATTCCTAGTTGTGAAATCTCGGTACAATAGCTCTTAAACTAAATCAATATCCGTATCTTCTTCAACTATAAAGAGTTACGTAATTTCACCAGATAAAGTTCCAGGGTGATTTCTTATCTAATCTAGAATCTGCTTTGCGAGTAACTGTTTTTCACGTTGATACAAACCTTCAAGTATTTCACAATATTTTGAAAATATCGCCAACATTTTGCTGCTATTTACGGAATATTATCCACAAACTGTGAATCGAATCGTTTTCGTATTCTATTTCTTACAAATGAAAGTTATGAAAAAATAATAAAATATAAGATCGCAAAAAAAGTTTCAAATTAGCTTCCGTACGAATAATTGTTAAAAAAAATAATTGATTAGCATTTGTCGCAGCATCTCAATAGCCATTTGATGTTAGTTGTCTAGTTGCTATCATTTATAATCATAAAATCAGATGTATTAAAAACATATAGCAATATATTAAATGAAAGTTTTACCTTCTAAATTTGAATGAATCAAAGACTATAATAATGAAATAATGAAAAATTTGCCATTAAATCATTAGTCAAATTTAACTACTACTAATTTTCCTACCATTTTGGATTGCTGGGCCTTTCCCTATGGTTAGGTTAGGTTAGGTGAATGGCTGATCGGCTGTCAAATTTAATCACTTTACAATAAAATATTGTAAATCGCAATTAGATTCCGAAAATGTCTGAATTGTTTTCTTTCTCTCCGTGGCCTTTCGCTTTAATCTCTGAAATTCCGAGTTTTGTAATCGTGCCAATTTCTCGGTGCATCCTTAGAACTATGCTGCGCCGGCACTTGGCGCGGACTTTCGTGCCTTCGCTTTCATTTTGGAATACCGTTTCGCTCGCCCAACGGTAATCTACCCTAGAACCCGACATGGCGGCAAATCAGACCCACCGAAAGCCCAAAACCAGAAATCTTTCTTCCACGATTTCCTCGTACATGGAAAAAATAATTTTACAAACTCGTTCGGATATTGAGGATTTGAGAAAAGTTGGACGGGAACCTCAGTGAAATATTTCTGAATATACTGAATATTACTGAATATACTCCAGTTCATGTTCGGGAGAATGACGCGCAAGGGACGTGAAATTTTCTATCGGCATAGCGTCGGCCATATTTATAGTTGAAAATATAAACAGACAGTGGTCAAATCTACTAAAGTGTCTGATTTTTGTGCAGCAGACCCGGGTTCGAATCTCCGTCGGACTTTTTTTTTTAAATCATTGCAAATTTTTCTTGAAATGTTAAGATAATATTCTTGTTCCGAAATGATTATTGACGAGTTCTCAGGCATTTGACTATTAATTGAATTGTAATATTCCTCCAAATTTTCTCAAATCGAACGAATTCAGGCATTTTCTGGATTGTTTTTCGGTGTAAAATGCCAGAGACTCAGCCTCGAAGGATGAGGTCTGAATTTTAGGTTAGGTTATCCCGTTGCCGGGCAGGTTTTTTTATGTTTGCCAAAGCTTAGGTGCAGAGTGGGTGAAATTGTAAATGCAGAAGTAAAAGAAGGCGTGCAGCAGGAGGTTGAACGCGCTGTTTCTCGGCGGCGGCGGCGGCAGTCCGTTAGGTGCGCGAGCATCGTCAGGTCACTTGGTTTCTCGGTCACCGTTCGTCGACGTCTGCTACAACGGATCCTTATTTTCTATACCGCTGGTTTCGTCCGCTCGATTAATGCGCTCCGATCCGCTGCTGAATAATTGTTCGAGGAGCGTCGCGACTTGGACCGGCCATCGGCTTTTCGACGAAACCTGGCGAAACCGTGACCGCTGCTTAGCGAGAAATTCACCAGAAAGGGGAGTCGTCGTTTTCACGCGTGGCCTCAACCGCGCAGTTAACGGCACATTTCTCCTGCATTTTTCTCCGAAAATCAACGCTCCGTGTATCGGCTGCTTCGACTCTACCTCTCCTCGTTTCCGCATTTTCACCAACAAACATTCGTATCACAATTTCATTTCACATTCCGATTCACCATCCAAAATCACCTTCAATAATTTATATCGGATTGACGTAAATTTTTATCCTGCTTTTTTTACATTTTTTACGCCTATAGACGTACTTCTAATGGATTTTCATATACCGTAATAATATTTTAAGAAGACTTTTCGAATGTATCTCTAAAATAGTTTTGGAAGGGACTTTTTTTGAAGAGAGAAAGTATCAATTCCTCTACAGTAATTTTACAAAATGGATCGAGAATCATAATACGGACCATTATACCGAATTCTCACGTTTCTGACGGGGAGCAGCTGCTTTTTACAAGGCTATTAATTCGAAACCCATTTGTGGAGGTCAGAATTTGAATGTTTCTAAATCCATTTTGGATGCATTCTTCATGATTGATACTCGACAATGCAAGGTATGCAAAATATGAACAAAAGTGCAGGTCGAGAAAACATAACGGATTGGCTTCGATATAGACCTTTCGCTTCGCCATGCTCCAGTCCAGTATTCGATTAGACGACCTTGGACTTGCAGCACGTGTTAAAACACTCCAAGAGTAAAATTACTCCTGGTCGTTTTACGGGACTCCTCGACTGTTTATGGATTTCTTCGAAATATCCGAGACTGGCATACAATATCGTCCTTTGAAATCTTTCTAAACTTCCCCGAGGTTCTCTAATCCCGTTGAAATTTTTAAAATCCTACACTTCATAAACATTTTATCTCCTTAACATTTTTTTGTGAAATTTATAACATTTTTTACACGGACGCGAACCATTTATTTTTCTCAAAAGTCAGATTTTTAGGCAAAACTCGCCTTTGACCTTTTTAAACGTCAAGACAAAAATTCTTGCCTATCTCTAGATCGCTTCCGTCATTATTTGACGAAGAATCACCGAGCATCTGGTTAGTTTTAAGATAAGTCACGGATCCATTAAGGCGGTTGGTCGGTCGGCTGGTTATCGGGACTTTGGGGCTTATCAAAAACGATATCCAAAATGGTTTCGCATCCAGCAAGAGCCAGCTGCTGCTGCCACGACGGCAAAATTGCCGATCGGAAAGGCCCCGACAACCGGACGGGCGCCACAAAACGAGAAGCCCGAGCGTGAGAAGTCCCTGTTACGAAACGGATGATGCTCGTAACCAGAAATCGAACACGGAGACGGAGCGAACAACAAAAAACAAACACCTATGGAAGCAGTCCAAGATCTAGATCTAGATCGAATATCGTATCGAGTATTCTTGACAATTTCGTTGCGATACTTAATGACACTTTTTATGCAGGAGGCATTTATATGTCTTTATTTTAAAATAATTGTTGCTATGCTTAAAAAATGATTTCGATGGTGAATATTAACAAATAAAAATAGCACGTTTTATATTTAATATCGTAATTTTCAGACAATAAACATTATTTTAGAACAATCCGATTATGATTATGTATCAGACGAAAGAAATTGAGACAGTTCCGAATTATTACGAAACAATGTATGAAATCTCGTTATCGCTCAAAGTACAGGCGGCAGTACACTGATCTTCGTGTTCTTGTAGATCGTTCTTTTCCGCTTTACGCACGATACCGTGATCTACGTTCACACTCCAGCGCCCTGCTGCGTAATTACGTGTTTCTACAACCGATACTCGTCCATGTCGAACGTTTAAAATGGACTCACTCCAATTCGTCAAATGATGCAATTTTTTTTCAACGCAAAATATTCCAAGACAAATATGCAACTACAAAATCAATGTGGGCAATAATGACGCTACATATTCCTCGTGTTATTTATTCGTATATGGACGTCTCCAATGATTTCTGTAAATTGCCATTCTCTATTTTACTGTATTTCATTTTAAAGAATATTGAACAATTTTGTTGCAAAACATCCAATTCTAAGCCCTGATTCTAGTGTTTTGGAAGAAACGATGTCCAATGCGTCTTTTTGCTCTTCGACGTATTCCTTCTCGTCTTGTGATTGCAGCTTGTTGCTCAGCTCTTCTTAGACGTTGGACATCCTGTTTCCTGTGATATTCATGGGTACTTGGACCGAGATATACTCCGACATCGTGTAAAAAGACACGTAGAGCGTACATCTCTTCGTTAAATTGCAAATACTTTCTGATAATTTAATCATTTTTAACTGCAGGTTTCATTTCCCGACGCGATTTTTTAGATGCAGGAATTTAAACAGTCATTGCTTTATTATGTAAACCCTCCTCTAAAAGCACATCATCGCTATTAGTTTTACCGATCAGCTTTTTAATTCTTTTTGGTGGATTTGTTTTTTTTTCTATGTAACCGCACATCGTCTTTTCTCTGCTCAAGTTAAAATGTATCGGTATTTTTACAGAAAATCACGATACCGGTATCCGTCTAAACAATTTGATACCAATGTATGTGTGTGTGTGTGTGTGTGCATGTGTATGTGGGTGTGCAAAAAGTCTATGCTACAGTTTTCTTATACGTAATATGAATAAATACCGAAAAAAGAAGGATGAATGTGAGAATAATCGAATTACCAGGATCCAATTCTAATGTGGGTTCGATATAACCTTATATACAGACTAGTTAGGTTAGGAACTAGTCTGACCTAAAGAATCTACCAATCCTTATGTTGAACCCACGTAGAATTTAAGACTTTAAACACGGGGCTCCTTACCCCAGTCCCTCCTTTATTATACTAAGCTAACTTAAATGACCCACATTTGAGAAGATATCGAGCACACATTAAAATCCAAGAGCCTCAATGCCGATTATTCTCGCGTTCATCCTTCGTTTTTCGGTATTCTCGTTGACATTACGAATAAAATTCAGCACAAGTATTTTGTACATTAATATTTGTACAAAATTCTAAGCCCTATAGTTTTTGATTTCAACGTTTTTTTTAGACATCGTATTTTTCGTTATAAAGGCAAAAAATTGGAAAAAGCATTTTCGTGCCTAGTATAAAAGTGTGTTGTAAATATATTTTGTAATTTACGACGTAAGAAATGTTATGAATGATTTATTTTATGTATTCATTTAATGCTTGATTTCAGTATGGTAGGAACCACTTTAATATGCATGAAATACAAATTAAACACGCAGAGAAGACAATGCTACAAGTTCTTGTTAAAGATTCAATCGCCTTTTTATCTAAAAACGTAATATAATCTTTAAAAAATTATGTTTCATATAATGTGAGTATTATATGTCAAGAGTGCGCGCAAAATTAAATAAGATAATATTAGGTTATCTATGCAGGCGTCGGTACCGTAGCACACCTTGTTTCTTACAAGTAAAATCACGTCTTGCAGGTTAGAATGCTGTTTGTAAATAAAATATTTCTTTCGTGTCTTTTTATACACGAAATTACAAAATCTTTGCATACATTTCCATTATTCTAGACTTAGACGAATGAAAAAGTGGCTTGATAATTGATAACCCCGTATCAGTGAAATTTCAACAACATTTTAATTACCTTATGATAGATCAAGATGGAATATTTACATTCATATTTGTAATATTTTGTACAACAGTTTACTAACTCGTCTCCGCGATTCAGGCTTATTACTTACAGGGTCAAAATAAATTTCGCTACGCCGGGACTAAAACCCGAGATCTTAAAATGCAAATAAATTTAAATGGTGTAGATGAATGAATTACTTTCGAAGTAAAGCGTTGGAAAAAGTAGAGAAAATATTAATTAGTTGCATATTTCGATCGTTGTCCATGATAATAGATTAGTGGTATGATTTTATGAAAAGCTTTGGCCAATAAATACTATCGATCGCAAGAGCTTTGCAGGAAAGCAAAACGCAAAAACTGCGAATGCATAAAAAAGAAAAGAATGTGGGGGATGAAGATGAAACGGATGTATGGACATTTGAATCGGTAGAAGAAAGAAATAAAGAAAGGAACCGAGCAGGTCGTCCGGTGTCGATAACGTAGGGATATCGCTTACCAGCAATCCGGTTTCCACGCTGGGCAGCAGCGTTAGTCGGCTCCCGTTCTGAAGACGATTTTCCTCCAATGTCCCATCGCGCAGCTGCCTAAAATCACACGAAAAGGAATCTCATTTTAGTGCCTATTCCCATATCTCGCAGGTCGATCCGCACAATGAGTTTTGGACCCACGTGCTCCTGTGTCAAATACGTGAAAAGAATGAAACAGATGCGAGAAATCGGAGAAAGCTCGCGTCATTTCCGCCAGGAACGCTAAACGTTCCTCTCATCACCAATTTTTTCAGTTTCTTTCTTTCACATTTTTGCACACCTTTTAATTCTTAAAAATTCATCCAAAACATTTATATTATTAGAAAAATTTGCTACTTATTATCTACACATTCGGGTTTTCCTAGTAAATAATCATTCTTAGCTCAAATTAAAGAAAAAATAGTAAGTAAAGCATCGTTTATAATAAACTAATAAGAAATTATGTTGCGGGTATTTAAACAAATTAATGAATTTGTTTCCAATAAAAAGTAAATACTCCAGTTGAAGTTTGGGAGAATGACGCTCAAGGGGCGTGAAAATCCCTAAAATTTTCTCCTCTGAACAGGTTACTTTATCGGCATCGTGTCAATCTTATTTATAGTAAATAATATAAACGCGACAGTGGTCGTGCGTGCTAGTGAATATATAGTTAACGTGCAGCAGACCAAGGTTCGAATCCCGGTCGGAGAAACGATTTTTTTTTTAAATTTGTTCTAATTTTTCTTTGAATTTTCAGTTAATATTCGTGTAAAGTTCCGGAATGATTCTTGACAAGTTCTACTTTACTACTAATTGAATCGAAATGTTCTCAAATCGTCAACATCCGTAAGAATTCTGGGATTTTCACTAGATTATATTTTTTCCGCGTAGAGGCAAACCTTGAATTAAGGGGGTTCTAAAATGTCTTTTAAAAAATACCAACGGAACTAATTTAGAATTGACCGAGCAGCATTATATCGGAAGTGGATGATATTTACTTATTTCTGCGACAATTCTTAATTTTTTAGGTGACGATACACCGATAAAACCAAGTATTTTTCCTGTAAAAAGACTTCTTTAAATCTGGAGAACTAAAAATTTCTTAACCTTACATTACATTTGTTTACAGTTAAAATGCATTTATTAATAATGAAAATAATTTTATTTAGTAACAAATACATTTTAATCATTAATAATTGATGTTTGCAGTAAAGAAATATTTAAAGAAGCCTTCGTTTGCTGTAAATGGATTCTTTATCAGTGTATAAATAAAATTACACTTATTGTACCTGAATGTTGACAAATTCATTTTTTTTTTTTAATCTACGCTTTTTAAGGTAAATTTCGCATTTTTAGAGAGTTTATAATGTCGACACATTTCTGAAATTATGAGAGAAAATCTGATATTTTTACTGAAATAACACCGACTTTCCTTACGAAAAGATACCAAGGATCATTAACTGTTTTAACTCTATAGCCTCCAAACGCGTTTTTCTTTTTATGAAACTAGCATTCGATTTATATGCAGCATATAATGATTTAAAAAAAGAGAAAAAAATCGTTTTTTTCTCCCATCAAGAGTCCATGATTTAGCATTCAAAATCCAACATGGCCGATAAAAAATAACAAAATCGTTAAATTTTTTATAAATTAAAAACTCGTGTATTTTGAACATTTCTATCGGTATTTCGAAGGTGATTTATTTCTAAGGATTTCAAATACCTTATTACAGACTCAAAACACTCGAAAATCGAATTGGATAGAAATCCAGTTGTGACATTTGTCTGCCTTAAAGAAAACCAACCTATTGACGGCAATTTATAAAGATGCATAATTTTTCGTATGCTTTATAAGTTATCAAATTTGCGAATAGTTGTACATCACACCCTGTAAAGTTTTATGAGATTTAATAAATATATTTAATTTTGGGTCACCTGCCACAAATATTACCCGAATTGTGTTTAATTGGGACTTTAAATACAAGAATATAAAATTCTTCCTTAAAATATAAAAAAATCATGTTTAAAGCTAAACAGTCTAATCGATATGATTCAGTTCACGAGTGCTGAAACCTTTATTTATATACATTCTCGGACGCAAACATGAAATACGTTAGTTTTCACGCGAAGAATAAACGCACAAAAAATGAACGTGACGTTATCGATATCATTATTTTTATTTCCATGTACTTCCTCGAAACGAGGAAATTAAAGTCTGTCGTCAAGCACTGATAAATACAGTTTGGAGTCACATCGAGCATTTGTGTCAAGTTCGAATCGACTGAAATTCCGGCTGACAAAATCTTAGGGACCCCCCTACTCCGCTGCTTGACATTATACAAATAATTTCTGATAAAATAAAGTAGTTACGCGTTAATAAGAGAACATTTCAATGAATGATTTTTAAAAAATCAATATTTTGTATTTCTAAATCTCGGAATTATGGAAAAATAATTAAAACATCATGTTTTTCAAAGGCCCCTGTAAATATCGTTTAAAACGCGAATTAATATGTAATTTTCTTGTATTTGCGAACAACTCCATTATGTATCAAGAAGACGCGAACAGCAAGGAAAAAAGTGTACATTTACTTAGTACGAAACGGCCTACCGCAAAACCGCAAGATACCTGCGGCTCAATTTTGCTCGTCCGAAGAAACAAAAAAAAACCTGCACACAGAGCAAACAGTCTTCCCCTTCCGCCGTTCCGCAATTTCATTTCTCTAACCCCTGCGCGGCGCGAACCAACACTCCGCCGGAGTTTCTATGCGTTTCACCGCGATCGCAATCGAATTTGTCCGTGAAAAAAAGGGAGCCGAGTAGAGTGTTCCTGAAATAACTCTTCCAAGGCGTCGCGGATTGAACAAAAAACGTGCTTTTTCGAATATGCCAGAGCGAAATCCCATCCCCGCTTTGTGGATATTGGTGTGTTATTATAGCCATTTCTGATTTTATGCTTGTTCGGGTGGGAATTTCCATAGATATGTGCATTCGGCATCCAGCAAGCATGCGGAGTTTTTAGATGCGAGACTCACGCTCTGAAATTCTTTTTAAAAAAGTTATCTTTTGCCGATGACGTCTGTGTCTCGTGTCTGATTAAGAGCGCATAAACGGCAGATAAAGAAGAAAGGAAGGTGTGCAGAGAGCCGAGTTGAGCCTCTTGCTCAATCCGCGCGACAAGATAGGCCATCCATCCTCGAGATGCGCGTATATTGAACTGCTACCATTAGCAACTTTGGCCTTCCGAAAGCGATCGTCGAGATCTCCCAAAAATACAAATTTTACCACCACGAAAGATGCGCAAGTTCAGTAAAATCCTATTGAAAATTAATAATTTCCGATTAACAAAAAAAAGACATCTTCGGATTATCACAGGTCGTTCTGATACACCATATTCTACAATTTCAACCAATTTCCGAAATTTAAAAAAGCAGAAAATACATTAAGCTAAGCCTAATTTGCAATGGAGCTACCGCCAACATAAATAACAATCAGGTTTCAAATTAATTACTGCGCGTCAAGCAAACACGCGAAACTTGTTGCAAAATCGCAACAGCACACGTGCCGAATGTAATTTAATGCTCCGGCCTAACCGAATTCGATGAGAATAATAAGTCCTTAAATTACAATATAAACGCGCCCTACTGTTTTCCGAAAAATTAGCATTTGCATTCCGCTAGTTAGAAATGTCGCAAGAAATTTCGCCAGTGTCGATGACTTTTCTAATCGCTCGTCGTTATATTCGGATGCATTCGCGCACGCGTGCATAATTCTGCGCGTAAACGCAGACACGTGCAAGCTGCTGTTTATCTCTCTCTCTTTATATAAATTGAATGCCCCCCTTATGCAATCGAAAAATTTCGAAAGCGATACGAGGCAAGGCCCTCTATGGCGAGCAGAAGGCACCTGCGACCAAAACAAATAACACAACTGGAGAAACGCTTGCAAAAACACGAGACTGTATTGCCGTCAGGGAACTCGATTCGACTTGCATCGACCGTCCAAACGTTGCAACAGGATATTGATTTCCGACTCTCTTTCTCCTATTAATTTATCAGTCATTTTATTCAACCAACGCTCCTTAGTCGTCATTTTCATCCTTCAATAATTAATCGGAAATAAGTACCGTTCATTTTTTCAGCATCGCTTTTTTTGAGAAACATATTTCCTCAGCGTAAACAGCGCATTACAATTTCATTAACGATTCTAGTTAAAATTCAAGAGGAAAATTACAATTGCTCTCGCTAAATAGCCTGTATTTCGTTCACTATTTTAAAAAAGATTATTGTGTAATTTTATTCGACACGTATGACGTATTTGCTTTTATTTACAACTTCTGAGAATGTCAATGTTTGCCTATAATTAATAAAGAGGAAATATTTTTCAATTAAAATCGTCAATTTTCTGTATCTTACAAAAATAAATAAGGTGTCAATTATAAAATGTTCATTTATTTTCTGATATTTTTATAAACAAAATGAGTTGTAAATCTTGAGTGAATACTTAAGATTACTGACATTTAAACCAATGATTACCATTGTATAACAAAAAAAATTATTACCAACTTAATTTCCAATATTAAGATTTATTAAAACTTTTTTTTAATAATTTCGTCTCAACTTTTCTTAAAATAATTCATTTATACTTAATTTCAGAAAATATTGAATTTTTCTTTTTTAATCGGCAAAAGTCGCGAATAATTTGTCCCCGTGAAACACGCGAATCGATATGGAGGCGGAAATTGTGCAGCATTTCGATCGGTCAGCTTTATTCTCGCTGGTCGTTCAAATTTAAAATGGCGGATTGAATTTCACCGTTTGAGGTAGAATTCGACTGCGAGCCTTACCATTCAAATTCTACGCATCGGATCGAGTTTTCGTACAAAGGATATTTTTATTCAAAACGCGACTTTTGCAACATTACTCAGCAGTTGCTTTACGCTTGCAGCTTTACTTTTCTTTTACAATTCATCGATTAATCAGAGATACTTACTTACTTAAGTAGATCCATTCTGGTCTATATGTCTCGTGTTTATATTCAGGAGTTCATTTCCAGAACCCGTAGAAACATTTCAAAAATGAATTTGATGTTTGCTGCGCTAGTGTTCAAATAAAATAACATATTTCCTGAAACCTTATGTTTAAAACCGCTATTTACTAGGGTTTTAATTCAGTATTTAAACTTAAATAACTATAATTATAAGCATAAGTTATTTTTCTAAAACGTAATAATCCAGCTATTTTCGTAGTTAATATTTTATTGTATAATCCATATTCTTTAGTAACTTTTGACGGGGAATTCTGTGGTTGCCTCAAACAAATTTTTTTCAAATGGAATTTTTTGAAATCTATCAGTCATAATTAGAAAATGTGTTTTTACGTTTTCCATCATTTTTAAAATGACAAGTTTTATTTAAATTTGATTCGATTTTTAAAAATCGGTAGCCATATTAGATCCGGCATTTTCAATATTAAAAATCTGACGTCAAATTCATATTCAGAATCGTAATCAGCCCCCGAGGGACAAATTTTAAGTGAACTCAAGCCCCTTTTCTAGGGTCTCTGCCATATTGGAACCGCCATCTTGAATTTTTTATTTCAACACCTAGAATTTTTGAGCAGATGTAATTCTCTTAATGTTTAAACCAATTAGATACTTATAAAATCTATTAGAAACTTTAAAAAATTCCATGTAACATGTTTTATTTAAATTCGAAATGATTTTTAAAAATCGATCGTCATATTGGATCCGACATTTTGAATATTAGAAATCTATTGTCAGATTCTGGTTTAGTCGCCGTAAAAACTCCGGAGGGACAAGTTTTAAGTGGATTGGAGCACTTTTTTCCAATGTCTCTCTGCCATATTGGATTCGCCAACTTGAATTGTTTATTTTGCTACTTTGAATTTTAAAATAGAGGTCTAAATTATCTAAACTTTTAGTAGCACTCTTTTCGTTTAAATCAATCCTGGGGATGTGGGAGGTCTGTTTTTGACAAATTTAGTACAAACAATTCTTTAATTCTTAACTATGTAAACGTCATCGTTTTTATTAAGTTTCTTCTTTAAATTCTTGAAATAAGAATTCCATTCTTATGAAGAGTAACTGAACAAATCACTCCAATAATAGGGCATTTAGTGAAATTCTGAGCTAGGAGAGCTGAGGGTTCTTGCAATTCTATTTTGCTATCTGTACGGAAACGTATTTCTATTAGACGACTTGAAGGAACGTTTCGACACATCTTATTTATTATATCTCAGAGATATCAGTTTTCTAATAGAGTGGAATATGAAGCTGAATATTTTCTCTAATATGAAGAATTCGAAGGATCTTTGTTTGGCATAACGAAAAAACATGAAATAATGTCTTTTAAGAGTAAAGTAAATACTTTATTAGAATGACATATTCTCTCTTATAATTGAGTGAAATAATGCTGCCCCTCTTTGCAAAAGTGATTATCATTCCAATCGAGTTACTTTTCGCTTAACCCTTTGCGGCGCACATTTTTCCTTATACGGAAAACAGCTGAAAATTGTTACACGGGGGTTTTCGGGGTCGCTGATTACGAATCTGAAGTCAGATTTTGTAAATTCAAAATGGTGGATCCAATATGGGCTACATAAATGTAAAAATTTACTTGATAGAGATAAAACTTGATACTCTATGTACTCGGAATTTTAAATATAAACAACACAGCTTCATCAATATCGAGTACATTTTCATATTTCGATCGGACATCTTGGATCCTCCATTTTGAATATTCAAAATCCGAGGCCATTGTTTCCGCCATTTTGTATTTTTCAAAACCGACTTCAAATTCGTAATCAGCGACCCCAAAAACCCCCGAGTACCAAATTTGGTTCTAATTTACCATTTAGTTCGTTCAAAAATGATTTCTTTCTAAAAAATCGACGATTTTTTTAATTTATTTATTTATACTACTTAATAATTTTGCGTAATTGCATTTATTAGCCTTTTCGTTACGTACTAAAAAGCCCCTTCTACCACTGTAAGAAGATTTTTTGAATATTGCTTGGAAAGCATTGAAACTAGACAGAAAAGATGTGAACATTAAAAAGGTGGTAATCTGGATTACCACTGCGCCGCAAAGGGTTAAGGAATTTAGCTAGTACGATAGAATGTAGAGAAAATGAAGAAAAGTTAAATAAAATACTGAAAGTCTAAAATTTTTGAACTTGTCGGATTTTGTTTGTAAAATGGTTAATATTGTGGTTGGATAGTCAGGAATGAACGTATCGACAAAGTTCCGATAGTCTCGTGGAGGATTAGCAGCTGCATTAGATACTCGAGGCATAATTAAGGAAGCCGAAGAATAAGTAAAGACAATTGCGCGTATCGGTCGAGCTTAATCTTGACAATGCAGGCAACTGTTTTGAAAGGCGTCGCGGGGCAGCATTATCATCATCCTCGTGAAACGAACGTAATCGGGGGAATTTAAAAGCGCGTCAATTCTCGTCACGTACGCTCGACTACACGTTGGTCGCGGCACAGACGTACCCAGACGCGTGCGTATCTGCCGCGCGAGATTTATGAGAGGTAAATTACCGTCTCTTTATCGCGCTCTGCACTTTCGAATGAGCAATAACCCATTACACTGCTTGCTTTCTTTGTCGTCGCTTATCGCACCTCCGAGGATTCGGCGATTTTTCCCGTCCGCCACGGTGCGTATGTACCTGCGTTTGCTCTTGCGTGGGGGAGACAGAGTACTCGAGGAGAGGACATGCACGCGGGGGAGGGACAGCGACAGGACGATAAGTAGCGTCATGCGCACGAGTGTCACGCTGACTAAACGCAAAACATGCGAGGGCGGAAACTGGCCAAGGTCTTCTTTTTAGTTTCAATTCAATCTTCATTTCGTTCGATGCCTTACCCAAGATTCCTACACGGAAAAAAGAATTCAATGAAAATCCCCGAACGAGTTCGGAAATATTTCGCGGGCGGAAAGAACAAGTTTCTGTATCGGCATAGGGTCGCTCTTATTTCTAACTGAAAAAATAATAATGCGAAAGTGGTCGAGCGTGCTAAAGTGTACGATTATCGTGCAGCAGACCCGGGTTCGAATCTCCGTCGGAGTTGAAAAATCTTTTTTCTTCCTCTTTGTTTTTTAAATTTACAAATAACAATTTTTCGTATCATAGTGAAAATTGACGACAAGGTCATCTTCAAGGTCAAAGCTAGGAAAATCGTGTAATTTTGTGGTTTTCTGCATTTACTTTGGAAAGGAAGCGTAAAGATACAAAATAAAATTCTCTTCAAAAAACTACAAATTTTTTGTTGCTTTTTAAAGGAGAGCACGTAAAACAGCGATGAAAGTAGAGGAACATAAGTATATCCGGAAATATATCCGGGTTCCGGAATGATTTTTGACATCCTAGTTCTCAGACATTTACTATTAATTGAATCCTAATATTTCCTAAATGTTCTCAACATTCGAACGAATTCAAGGATTTTCATTGGATTATTTTTTTCCGTGCAATAAATGTAAAGGGAAAGATGCAACCAATTTCATAAACAAGAAGACTTGGACCTTTTTAACATTTTACCAAACGCATAGCTATAGCTAATTTGACTCTTTTTAGATTTCAGAATAAATTTTCTGAAGAGAGTCATAAATTCGTGACCGAAACGTACATTTTTTTATGATTATTTTACTTCCATTATCCGATATATCAAGAAAACTTTCTTCAACAAATGTATTTTTAATATACTACGGATTAAGAAATTACTTGAATTTTTTTATTTCTTTATACATATGTTTAGTTTGGAGTCGTTTCGAATGTCAAATTGTTCGAGAGTCTACAACACCAAAAATAGAAATACTTTTTGGTACAACTATCTAAATATTAGGATCTGTCACAACTACGTTTCTTAGTTAGTTATATATATACTATTTAATTAGCTTGGCTACTTAATTTGCCGAGGTTATAATTTAGGCAGTAAAATTAACTAAAAACAATGACTGCTAATTATTCTACTATCTAGTTAGTAGTTCCAATTACTTAATTTTGACCGAAAAGAGTCAGAAAATCAGACATTTTTTTACTGAAATGGTACAATACTGCGGTAAAGTATATAGAGATTTGTAGAAAGCGACGTTCTTTCTGTCCGCTTCGTAACCGGCTGGTCCTCGTCGCAGAAATCTTCATAAGGGATTTTACTCACGAGTTCTTGTAATGTATAAAAGACTTCCGCATACTTGTACCTACGACTTTACATATATTTTAAATTTTTCCAACTACACAGTTGGTATGTCGTGTACGTATACAATTCTGATTATTTTTATCCGTTTCCTGCGTGCTTTTATTTTTTATATCAATAAAGAACTACGCATTGTTAGATTAGCAAGTGTTAATCCATGTACGTCAAATTCAAAATCTACTACACCTATCCTGATAAATTTACCAACAGTATTTTAGCGCTCTGTTTTCGTAATTATTACGTTTGAAATAACAAATTAACCGATTTTGTAAGCAAACTATTAATGTTTAATTTCATATTCATTTCGGCAAACTTTCTAACTGATTTTGCCGACGTACATTCATAAAAAATCGGAAAATCACCGAAAAATCAATTTGTCTTTGAAAATATATACAATTTTTGTAATATATATATATTCATAAAAAGAATGAGCTTTAAGAGCCTCTTAACAAACGTTCGCGAAATGCAGAGATTTGTCGATCTGCGTTATTTCCGGATTACGTATCGACGCTGGCTGTTTTCAGTTCCATTCTTGAAACAACAAAAAAAAAGGAGGAAAAGACGGAGATGCGACGTTGCAGGAACGTGTTTACGAGCGCGTTCCGAGAGTTCCCTTAAGGTTCCGATATACTGCTTAATCGTGGATCGTTTAAAGACCTCCGAGCATCGACGCACGGTAATTTAAAACCCATTAACCGCAGGTATACTGGAGAAACCGCAAGCACGCATTCGGAGTATTAAAATTCCGTTAATCTATATATGCCACTGCAATATCTAACAATTATTTAACCAGCCCCCCCCCCCTCCCCCTACACCCACCTCGACCCAACTTACGTCCCGGGTTTTTCGATAGCCGTAAAGGAGCAAACGACACGCGATATCTCCATACTCTCGATCCTTGTCGACAATTGTATCGGTTTTTTTTTTAATATTTCACATAAATCGTGCGAATGCAAAAGTCAACAATGAGATATAAAAATAAGATGATTTTTCACATTTATTATCTACCGTTTATTCGTCAATTTTTCCAAATTCAAAAAGGTAGAAGAAAAATGGTAATTTTGTCCAATATTTCACATATAAAGTTTTGAGAATGTTGTAACGCGTCGATGTCGTATTTCGAAAATAAGAACATTTCAGATTCCAAGTACCTAGGGTCTCAAACTTTTTGGAATTTCTTATTATCTTTCGTAAGTCAAAAAGTAGGTTAGGTTTGTACCATCGATTCAGCAAAGTCTTTCTTTATAAGAATCACCCTTGTGCAAACGTTTTGTTTCATCTTATGCATAGTGATATCATTTAGCGACGGAATCGCCCGAGAAGGATAGCTTTTGTTTTTTAGAGAAAATGACCGTTTCGAAGAGGCGAACACGAAGCGCATGCAGGTTCTGGAGGAAGCTGCGACTCTCGACAATAAGGACGGACTGGTAAGATGTAGATATGTAATAATCCCAAGAGCGAACGACAAAATCGAACAAAAGAATCGATTAGAATCCCTCGGAAGGAACGACAATGCAGTGCAGGCCAATTATGTCATTACAATAGGTACGAGGCTATCTTTCGCCATCAGCCACATCGGGAACATCACCGATAAGCGGGATGGAACACAGCCCATTAAGAGAGCAGAGCGAATGATCCAGAATTCGGCTCAGTTATCGATACATACTGGGTAATTTGGGCTGCCGCGCGCACGCTGGGTATTTATTCTCCTGCGTGCGGCTTGGGATATTTCGGGTGGCTGTTTTATTACATCGCCCTGGGCACAAAGGAAGGCCTCCGAGCGGGCAGCAGCCAATGCCGGTGAGCGCCGCGCAGTATTTTGAAAGTTGCCCACGTTCTCGCACGGGCATATTGCGTATTCGCGATGTCGACTCTCTGGGAGTGATTATGCGTCGGCCGTCCCGACCCCGCGCCTCCATATGGTGCCTGCATAGTGCCTATATACTGCCTATATACGTATATGGCGTATATTCGCTCGCGGTCGTAAAGTACGCGCACTCGCACACGCCGCCGCGGCCACGGCCGATTCTGCATTCTATACAGCGCCGCCGTGTGCTAGTGTGCGCGTGCAAGACGGTGTGCGCGTTTCTATAGATCGCACCGTGTGGAAAAGTTCGATGTCACAACGTCCTTCGTTTGACTCGCGAGACGTTCAGAAGAGACTCCGCCGCCCGCCGCCGACAGATTCAACGACAGAAGCGGCTGGCTACTCGAAACCAAAATGCTAACGGGGGACGCCTTTAACGACGCAAGGCGGAAACTCACACGACTCGTTGTAAACAATGTCGTCGCCCCTTTCTTCTTCGAACCCTAAACAGAACAAAATAAGTCTTAAAATTATTAAATTTTAAATTCATCATCAGGTGAGTCATTTAAGCCCGACATTGTGTTAATTTTCTTAAATTCAGTCAGTGTTTTGGATTAAAGTCTTCCTGTCACTGAGGAAAACTGAAATTTTTGCTTAAAATAAGATTTATCTAGCTTATGACATCTAAGTTAAACGAATCTTATTTCAAACCAAAATATCCGCTGAAAGTCAGTTTTGTTGTCTACAAATAAGACTTTAAGCCTAAATATTGACTGAATTTAAGAAAATTAACGCAATTTTGGGCTGAAATTAAGCCTCACCTAATGATGAATTTAAGATGTAACCATTTTGTTCTATGTATAATACCAACTCCGTTTTTTTTTAGGAAAATCTAAACCTATACATCCGTTTAAACAAGTAACCTGTATTAAGTATTAACCCGTAATTTCAGTTGAGAAAAAAACAAGGTGAAGCGTAATCAATGTAAAAATAATCAGCAGGAATCGTTACTTCGCCGTTTTGATATTGATTAATAATCATCGAAATGGATTACATTTTGTCTACCACATTAAACGTTCAAAAGGAGTTCTGAACGCGATTCGTATCTATCGACGTCGTGTTTTTATTCAACAGCTCTCATTCTTTCCACAGCACGCATTTACAAATAACAGTACTTTGAAATAAATAACTGTCTTTTGCCTGTATATACAAGCGCAGTTATTTATAACGATTACTTTGAAATATAACCAACATTATCATAAAATCCCAAAGGTTTTGCTCTTTGTTTGAAATATCGATTCTTACTCAGCTGATTTCTTTCTCTTTTGTGATTTTGTGTTACAATGAACGTAAAATGTTATTATTTTACACACCCTCGCAACATAAAATATTGTTCGACACATTTGCGAACATTACTAATTAGCGACGCGTCGTCCTAATACACCCACAATTTTTGAACCTTGACATTGTGTCTTGGACCTGTCTGACAATACGCCGATATTAGGGGAAAGATTTCGAACACTAATCTTGGATTTGTCCAATATCTAATATTCCCTTTCTTTGCTTTCCTTGCCGCGTGGAGCGGTCTCTGTGAGCTGCAACCGATGTCATTGTGGGCCAGCTATTCTTTGTATTATTAAAAAAGCAATCGTCCGCAGGTTTGGTAAAGTCGAGCGAGCCAGTCCTTGTGGCTTCCTCGGGCGCTCGTTCGTATTCTTGGCTCGGCGTTCGTTTCCTTCAATCTCTTTTGCTTCTCTTCATTCACCACGCATTTTCTATTTCCGTTCCGTAAACATGTGCCTTGCCTTTCCTCCTTCTTCTTACGCATTTACCACATTCGAACGTCCAAAGTGTAATACCCTCTTCTTCAATAAAGAAAAAAATACAAGGTGTCGCAGTTCCCATCCCCAATCTTGTAAACCAGGGAAAATGAATATTCACAGTTAGCGATCGAAATAGAAGATGCGCCATCACAAATAATAGAAGAAAAACAAAATCCATTTAAAAAGCTAATAACTATTAGTAATCAACATAAAACATATTATTTAAATTGCATTTCTATTTTATATTAACATCTGACGAATTTTGCGAATCATTAGAATCATAAGTAAGATAATCATGTTTTAATCTAGAAAGCTTTACTTTAATAGTCTCCAGTTGGTTTCTACGAAAAATCATTTTTTGTTAAACATACTTGCGAGCCTGGCGTAGTGGTGCGTGAGCATAGTAAACAAGAGATCCGAGTTCGATTCCCGAATGGGGTTACAAATTTTTTGTTTCCTTTAATTGAAAAAGTGAATACATATTCAATTCTACGAATGCAAAAATTGAAAATTGTAAATATTTCCTATGAAACAGGAGGAAAAAGTGGTTAAAGCGGTGGTCGCCTTGTAAACTGAACGTTGCGTAGATCCCGTACCCCTCCAGCTTGTTTGTTTATTCTAATAGCAACAAATTTTTAGACGAAGTTAGAAATTCGGGACTGCACATGCACGCCAAGAAGCTAGTCAACATTTTCGATGTGCCCCTACAGCATAGACAGTCTACTAACTGTTTTTTGTATTGTTTATTTCTCTGAGTCGTCCAGCTATAAGAACCTGTTTCATTATAGTCTCGTAAATAGCATAAAGCATCAAGTAAATCTGACCTTCACTAGAAAACCGTCGAATTTCATGATTTTACATCAGGAAAATAGGGAAACAAACATTTTTGCCTTTAAGCATTACCTGCGTAATGCGATCGATCGCTAGAGCACTCTCCCATCGACAACAACAGCATAACCTAGTTCGGCGGCTACTCGCACTGTTTTCCGAGCACGAGCGAGCGTGTATCGCACGCACGTTGCAGCAAAGTTTTTTCTCGATTTTCCCGCGCAAAGTTCATTTACGTAAAACAATGTCGGGATTACGTAAACAAACCTATTGGATATGGCGGGTCTTTGTAGATCGATAGGCGGCGCGTCTCCGTTTGTGGTCCGATAAGCCCGCACAAAGGTCCTGTAACCCAGCGGACGCTCGACTCGACCGGAACGACAACCGCTAGTCTTCTTCTCTCTTTCCGGCTATGCACCAAACTCAGCCTGTACCCAGCCATCCTCGTCATTTCCACGGGGTTTGCCAAGGCGAAACCAACCGAATTGTTTCCTTATTTTCCATCCGTCGTATCGTCATGACGCAGGAAAATCCGCACATGGGCCTGGAATTCACCATTACGAGGTGCATGTGCAATATATCGAGTTTAAAATGGCCGAACGACACGTCAAATACCTCGTCTATCCAAATAATATTGAGTACTAGCAGGGTTCGAAGGGGCTGATTATGAACCTGATCAACATTTGGAAAATTTAAAATGGAAAATCCAATATACGGCAGACCAAATGTTGTCATTTCTGATGAATATATGTTTTCCAAATGTTCGTTATTTTCCAATAATAAAACTCATAATTAAAGTAATAATTGATTGTCCCTAGAGTCCTTCCTTTATCCTACGTTTACGACCATTTTTTTCAACTGTTGACTTACCAGTTAAAATCGTCGATCATTTAAATAACTCGTTCCCGCTAAAGACGCGTATTTCATAAACACGCTCGGACGGACACATTCATCGTGAAAACATTCACCGCAAATATTATAGATTGGGTACGATAAATCGGCAAAGCCACCGAGGTTGTCAAATATCAAAAACATTTTAACCAACGACCGGGACAAATAACGATACATTTGTGTAAAATAAAAAAAAATGTGCCAGTAAATAATCTCCTTGACATACACATGTTCTTTAGAAAACACAAAGAACCTCTTGTCGCAAGTGTAAACATTTCTACGCTGACGTAAAGAGGTGTGTCGGATATATTCGATTCTTAGCGGAGTCTTAATATTTCCTTTCGAGTTTTTGGCTATAAATCAAGGAGGGAAAAGTGAATCTAAAGATAGGAGCAGAGAAAATGATGCGTAGATAGGCGGCTAAAGAGGCTCTTTACGGATTTATTGTATCGATGTAGGAATCCAGAGCCGATGACGAACCCGCTCAGCGCGTCGAGTAAGCAAGCAAGTACCAATCGCCGATAATAATAGAACGATAATAAATTCTGAGAGGCCGAGTACAAAAGAGCGCCGACAGCGAAAGGGCAACGATGCCAATCGGCATTTTTGATCCTTGTCGCGATAAACCGTGTCGGTATATTGAAACCATATCCAGGGAAACGGCCACGATTTACTTAAGGCGTCGCTAACGGTAATGTAACCGTAAATCCGCATTGCTCGCGACTCTCTTTTACACAGAGCGTTTATACCCAGACGTGCTTGTGCCGCCTACGAGCCCCTCTTATATTAGACGAAATTAAGCCTCGGACGGACGTTAAACTATACAGGACGGCTTCGGCGAAACCTTTTACCCGCGCCATCTTTAGGGCCTAATATTGCCGAATACTTTCACGGCTCCTTTTTTCCCTTTCGAGAACTCGGTAACCATCAAATGACGCACGCTCGGCGTCAAATCGATTTCTACGAGGAATTCCATCTTGGTCAGCTTTTTTATTATTCTATTCACAATAAACCAATTTTATCTTCTTTCTTTTTTAATACAAGTAATGCGGTAATGACAAATGTTTTCCAAATTCTTGTTTGCTAAGGTTGCGTAACTACCTTCAAATCTAAAGCAGCTTACAAACTTTGATATAAAAACCTCAAAACACGCCATCGTCTTCTCCTTTTTAATTTTTAGTAATACTAATTACAGCTTTTATAATTTAATATTGTTGAAATGTTTTTAAATAAAAAAAAATAAACCCATATCAGCTGAAGATAGTAAGACTTTTATTCAAACTCCAATTCAAGTTCAGGAGAATTACGCACAAGAGGCCTTATTTATAGTTAAAAGTAATAACAATGACAGTGGTCGAGGGTGCTAAAGTGTATGAATATACTGCAGCAGACCCGGGTCCGAGTCTGCGCCGGAGTCGGACAATATTTTTATTCTTCGCCTGTTTTTAAATTGTTTTACATTTTTCCTGAACTTGACAGTTAATATTTTTTTTCAAATTTTCTCAAATCTTCAACATACGAACAAGTTCAGGGATTTTCACGGGATTATTTTTTAACCCTTAGTTCCGTCGGCTATTTTAAAACCTTTTTCTCCCACTACCTGGGTCAAATATGTCCTGCCGCTTGAAAATGCTTACCGTATAATTTGAATTTTCTCTAAGTCGAAAACGACCCTGGAGTCGGGATTAAGGGTTAATATATAATAAAATTAATGTATTTCTTATAAATGTTTAAATTTTAGTTTAATATTTGTCATATAGTACTACTCTCGACCTTTAAATTGAATCGATCTTGCCCCGTTTTTTATTACGTCATTTTAAATTGTGATATGACGACATTCCATAACAAGCACGTTAATCGCCATTTTGGAATCGCCATCATCAATCTGTTCATTTATGTTATACCGAACATTTCTTCGCACTGAAAACTTCAACGCTTTTGTTAAAAAAATTGTAATCGTTTTTCATGTTTTATTTGAAATTATTTTTAACGCTAATGAATATTCTTGATAGCTTCGTAGAATGTGTGCTTGCGCGGGTGTTAATGGATTGACACGGCCAATGTGCAACGAATCCTATAGGTAATAGCTCATTGTAAATGATAAAAGTGGTCCTAAATGATAATATATTTCAGGTTTGCCGCGTTGAAGCTCTACGAAAATTAGAAAATATTTTTTGCTTTCTTTACGATTATTACCACAATAACTAAAAATTCCCTCGACAGCGAAGGTGTTCGCTCAGCATAATAATGAATGGAAAAAATTGTTGACCTGAAATATCTTACAATTCTGACGTGATAAACCTAGTTTAACGTGCGTTACAAGTCGCCATTATAATACGCATTTTCTAAATAACGAGAAAAATTATAAGATAACTAACGCTGCAAGAGATTACGTCGTTGTCGTTCGACGAATCGTTCCTTCGCGTTGAATACTGGTCAATAGATTTACCTAGAGAAGAGTATTATTGCGCAATCAATATCTGGCCAAGTCGAGTTTTATATTTACAATAATGAATAATTTTGTAGATGGGGTCATTCAGTCGCGTAACCTCGAATCGAAGAGGAAGAAACTGCGTGCGGCGTTTGTGGGGAGTTTCGGTCGCGAAACGGGACATTGAATTCCGCTTGAAAATCGAGCGATAGCGGCGGCGACGCACAAGTGTATATCTGCTCGGTTCCGAGCAAAAAGACGATAAACAAGATCCGAGAGCGGGCAGCCACTTGAGAGAAGAAACAAGATCGCGCAAGCCTCGGGGGAATAAATAAGTCTGGCTGGTTTTCGCCCGTAAAAGGAAGAATCGCCTTCGACATTCCTATTTTCGGAATCTATTCCCCATGAAAAGCGACGCCGCAATATGTGTCACGACTCCAATGATACCTGCGCGTTCCTCCATTTGGAAAATCACAGCGAACGCAGCTGAAACGCGAAATCCAAGGTCGCGACTCGCGAAATGAGAGGCTCTCGTTACGGCGCTTTGATAACGATTTCACTCTGCGCCCGTACACACAACAACCAGAGAGGGGATTTTTTTTAATCCTGCCTGCTGCGTTCGATCGACCCTGGACTCGTACGCGACGAAGGAAACGTAATGACCTAGACGAGCCGCGTTCTCGCGTTCCAACCGGCTCCTATTTAGCAACCTTAGGCACCTATTCTTGCTTACTCGGACCCACCTTCGTTTCCTCGCTTTGTTTTCGCGACGTTAAACGCCGCTTCCATTTAACTGCCGACATCTTGCAATATCAACTCTTGTCTTTCCGACAATTCCCATTCATCAGAAACCTCCAACTGCAAACCCTAATCCTTCGCAAGCCGAAATCAACCATTTTTTTTTAAATTTTCGAGTAAATTTGCCACTCTGTGTTTGTATATAACGTCAAGGTCGAGACTGTCCCGACAACCCGACTAAAAATTGTTTAAAATGCGTAAGATTGGCCAAGTGATAAAAATCATTCGCTTGTACGACGATGGCGTCATAAGAACTGTAAATATTTATTAAACGCGCGACAGTATAGTAGTGCAGACTTCAAAAAGATAAAATTTAGCAGAATTTTTTGTAAACGGAATATAAAATGAAAAATAGCGAAATTAAGAGCGAAATGTGAACAATATGCGCGATTATACATTGTAAACAAGTAAATAAAGGGTATATTAACCGTTTAAGAACCAAATGTACATAAATTTATAGTTAAGCTTGACCTTACTTGTTGGTAGTAAAGCGCAGTAAAACAATTTTGGAGTTTTTTATTCTCCAAACCCTGTTCTTTCGAATCGTATATCGAAAAATATCGCAAATTTAAAAGTAAAATCTAAAAGATATCCTTTAATCCGTTCAAAGATATGTTGAAAGGGTCGAAAAGATCTCCAACAATAGTAGTTTTCGATACAAGTGTGTATGCGCAAAGAACTTTACACATACGCACGTGTGACGAAATATTGTTTACGTACGGCTTTTTCGTGCGTAAAGTATAATCGAGTGCGTAAAGTTTACTTTACGCACCGAAAAGACGTACATAAATATATTTTATATAATTTAAATTTTAAATATTTTATATATTTTAAGTAAACTTTACGCACTCGATTATACTTTACGCACGGAAAAGCCGTACGTAAACAATATTTCGGCACACGTGTGTATGTGTAAAGTTCTTTACGCATACGCACTTGTATCGAAAACTACTATTAGATATCTATCGAAATAGTTATTTCATATTAAGGGCGTAAGATAACTTTTACGCCAGTAGGTGATCACCGCGCCCGAGGATGCAGCTCATGTTAGCAGCCACAATGAAAAAACTCATGTCAACGAATTTTGAAAAATTTTCAAAAACTAGAAACTAATTGGTATTCAAACATTAATAGAAAAAATGATTCAATTGAAAAAAAAACCTACCGCCGTTTTTTTATCTGAAACGTCGACATTTGATGAAAAACTGTAGGGTAATTTTTTTTGTCGAGAACTGATAGTGTGGGTCCAAGTAAAATATGATTTATTTAACAAAAATTATAGAATGTTTTAGGTTTTTTCCACTTGTCGTTATTTTTCTTATCATTAGAATATCTCAGACATTTACCCATATCGCGTCAAAAATATTTGGGCTAGACGATAGAACTATTGTATAAAATTAAATGTCAAAATAGCCACTTAAAAATGCCTGCTCAAGTTTTCTTTCAAAATCAGTCTCGTGTATCGATTGAATTTTAAATTAAATTTTTCATCATTTCCTATTCTGATATTTGGAATTTTTTCTCGACAAAAAATTCCAAATAAATCTGAATCGAGCAGATATGTTTTGACTTTTGTTAGTTATATATAGGTATACAGGGTCATCGAAAAGTATCGGACCCCCCTAATATCTTCAGTTAGAATGCACTTAGGAGAAAATGTCCAATAGCAAAGTTGTATGGTTTCAAGCGGGGAGTAAGATGATGACCTTGACTTTGACCTTGACCATGTCCTTCAAGGTCATTTCAAGGTCAATCTTATTTTTTTAAATAGAACCCCCTACATTTTATTGCATATTCTTATAGCTTATCTCGAAAGCTTTCCAAAACACTATAATAAAATATTTTTTTATTAAGTACTTTTTGAGTTAGAAAGGTTTGAAGTTAACAATTTTTTGACCTTGAAGGACATGGTCAAGGTCAAAGTCAAGGTCATCATCTTACTCCCCGCTTGAAACCATACAACTTTGCTATTGGACATTTTCTCCTAAGTGCATTCTAACTAAAGATATTAGGGGGGTCCGATACTTTTCGATGACCCTGTATAATGTACGAAACATAATTTATTCAAATTGCTAATGATAGTCTGAAATAAATATCGAGCAGATCAAGTATCTTTCCGAGCCTAGCGTGCATCGATAAACCCATTTTTTACTGATTACTGTATTGAACTAATAGCTTTTCAATTTCTCGTACAACATAAATTTTATTCTGAAAGCATTTGATGTTGTGCTAACTAATTCAAAACGAATTCTTCGCAATTTAGCAAAGTTAAGTCTCTCCAATCTGCCCATCATAAGACATTTATTTCCAAGCAGTCTGATACGCGCGTGATTTACGTAAGAGTAAAATTGAATATCTCAATTGGCCGTAAACGCTGTCCGGGACGTTAGAGTCTTGGCCAAGACGCCGACAGCTTTTCAGAGACGCAAGGTCAGTTTTACGGGGAAACCGGTAGCTGCCCTGGCCTAGTCTAACGATCGAGTTTCCTGGAGTCCCTAGATAATTACCTTTGCAGCCGCCTCCTCCTCTGGAAAATTCCCGGTGGAAAAAAAATGAGCCATCCATCAGGGCTGTTTTGAAAAATCATGCAAAAAATGCATCGGTTTCCGGGAATCCCGTGGGTGAGTGACCCCGAGGCAAACGAGCGCGTAGCAGCTTCTCCGTCTTGAGGTTCGTCTCCCAGGCTGGGGGTCGCGCGCGCAGCCGTTCCTCCAGTCCCTTTTCTAATACAATTTTTCTCTCCCTTTTTCCTGCGTCGAGAACGTGCGACGCATCGAAAGAACCTTCCTCTTAGTTAATAGCATCCATTCTCAGGTATTCGAGTTTCTTTTTCTCCCGGCTAAGCGCATAATGCAGCCTCGCCTGAAAGGAATGCCCAATTCCCATCGCCGCGATCCGCGTCCTCGTCATCCTAGCCCGTCGATCGCCGGGAACCTCAAGCGGGATAGCTCTATGATTCATCGGCTCTCGTAGCGATTCAAGGTTACGCGCACTTTCGCTTTTCATTCTTCTCTCTCTCTCTCTCTCTCTCTCTCTAGATCATTTTAATTTATTCGAATAACGTAACGGTGATTATGCGGGAATGCTACGACAGACATTCGGGCTCCGCTCAATTTTTACCTTATTTTTTTTATTTCCATAATTGCAATCGGTCAAACTCCTCCGAGGTTTACTTCTAGTTTTCGTTTAAAAAAACCCTCAAACGTTATAAAAACTATAGTTTTTAATCAAGAATACTCGACCGTACTGTATTGGTATGAAAGTTTCTTTTGAAAATGGTAGGATGGTTCGGTATATGCGTGGATTTATTTGGAGAAAAAATTCGAAAATGGCAGAAACGATTGCTCGGCAACCCGCATTAACCTGCAAGCAGGTTTCACCCTACGCTTGCCTCGGCGTTGCAGGGACTGTTGCCAAGGGCGTCCTTTTCTAAAGCAGAGTTCTAACACGCATCTTTTATACGACCAAACCTCCTGTCACTCGGTCAATTTTTCAACATCTTTTTCACCTAACTTTTCATCGCCGCTTCTCATATTCCCTACAATTAATATCAGTTAGATTATTTAATTGAATCAAATTTTGCATTTACGTAAATCTTGTACATTTTTGCTGTACGTTTACGCGTGAAATGATAAGCGGTGTTCGTAGCGCCGAAAATAGGTTTCCCGGTTCGACGAACTTTCCGACTACGGATTTTAAGCCCCCAGACGCCAGAAAACTTGTTTCACCCGAAATGGCGGATATTAGCCGTATTTTTACCATTCCTAAACGTTCTTTTCCAGCCATTTTCTACTTTTACTATACTCAACAAAATTCTCAGTGAATTTCATTATTCTGCACAGTTCAACTGCATTTCACTAACTTCGTAAACAAGTAATTATCGAAATAAATTAATGAATTCAGAGTAAATTTGACCACTTTTGAATTAATCTATGAAGTTCAATAGGCCCTTAGCGCATTTCATTAGTTGCAAGTAGCAACTATCAGAAAATAGTTGTCATTGCTATCCCAACGTTCCTGAAATAAATCAAAATGTATACTGCAATTATGATTTGGTTGAAAGATGACCTTGAAATACATCCAGTTTACAGATAATACAAAAATTCAAATATTACTTATAAATCACAAATACTAATTCTAAAATATGGCTGCAAATGTAGTCAGGGACGTGAATTGCAGAAATTCATTTGTATATAAATTTAAAAAAGGTCTTTGTATGTACATATACGTTTAAATAAATGTAAATACTAATTAAACGCGAACAAATGTAGTAAAATTAACTTTATGAAAAAGATTTACCTAATATTTATATCGACCTAATTTATAATTGACATTAATAGCGCGAAAAGAGTAGAGCGCGTTAAAGTGTATGGTTTCCGTTCAGCAGACCCGGGTTCGATTCTCCGTCGAGTCAACAAAATTAATTTTTGTTTCTTCGCCTTTCTTTTTTAAATTGTTTCAAATATTTCTTGAACTTATCTGTTAATATTCTTGTAGAGTTCCTTTCATGATTCTTAATAAGTAGGAATTCCCCTGGATTATTTTTTCCCGCGTATTTAAATTTACTTCTACTAGACTAATTAATTTGTAGTTATTTTTTTTAGAATTAATACTTGTCGTTTATAAACAATATGTTAAGTTTGTTATTATTCACAATTTGCAAGATTTTCAATAAAATAATAATTTGGGTGCGGCTCGAAAAACCGACATATCAAAAAATAGACACATCGTCACGAGGACAGTTATTTTTTGAACTGTAGGTTTTTTTGAGTGTCGGCTTTTCGATTGTCGGTTTTTCGAGCCGCACCCAATAATTTCATTATAAATGTTCGTTTATGTTCACTAACTTTCTGATAACAATGTCAATTATTTTCGGATAGTTGCTACATGCAACCAATAACGTTTTCTTAAGGACCTGTTAAACTGTGTAGAATTGAAGAGCGGTGAAATCGACTAAATAAACAAGTTACGATTAATATCAAAACTACAAAATTCACCTCGTTTAATGTGTACGTCATATACATCGACGTATTCATCACAGAGGTATTTAATCGCTACATTCCTTAATTAATGGATATTTAAACTCGAGAAGAAGTTTGATAATTTTTTGTCTCAGTGTTATTAAATAGAAATAAGAGAGGGGCTATTGACCGTTCTTATCGATGGTCTTAAGGTGCCTAATTTCCAGCGATAAGGAATTAAGGCCAGATAATTACCAGAAATTGTGAAACGTATCTGGGGTGTGTGCATTCCGAGTTGACAGTACGTTCGTTGTTGCGCCACGTGATAAGACGATAATTTCCTCCTGGCTAAATTTGTGAGAGTCGCGCTAAACTCTCGTATAAACAAACGTCGCGCGAGATACGCGCCATTTCGACGTTTATCCGCTCGTAAATAGCAACGCTGTTTTTTCTCGCGCTTGGAACATCCGAGGGAGACAAAAAAAAAAAAGAATGACTAGCGGCGTGCCCTTGGCTGCCACCTCATCGATATCGTCCTCCTGCCTATCCGCCTCGACCGATAACGAGAACCGTTACGATGGTTACGAAATCGTAACGATATTTCGAGTCGTCCACAATTCTTGTTTACACAAGTCGCGACCAGTTTCAGCTAAACGCTGCGCATTCGACAGGCTCCTTTTGTTAATGCCTTTTCCTTCATTTTTCAATCCTGCAAGAGTTAACTAAGTTGGAGTGTCAAGTTCTGTATACGAAATCGAAATTGGATCCCCTCCGCTCAAGGCAATTCCGATGTTGACACTCGACTACTAGAGGGACTGGACGAGGGCAAGGCGAGCAACAATCCTGCGCCTTGCTCTTAAAATCTAAGCGTCGACAGAAATAACGCACTCGGAATCGCTTTCTTCGCCATGTGTCGAGCATTGCCGTTTGCCCCCCTACCCTTGCCAGGCTTTTAAAACTCTTCTGCCGCCCAGTCGAGTTTTGCCCAGAAACGATTAGTCTTTCCATTTTTCTTTCCTGCATCTGTCCTCGCATTTATTTTCTTCGCGCTCGAATCTTGGATATATTCCTTTTAAAGTCTCGCCTTACTTCTTCTTCCCTGATGTCTCTCGCGCTATCAAATTCTCCTGTTCATCGATCGCGGTTCATGTCCATCTCTGCTTTTTCTTTCGTTTTAAACGAATTTTTTAAATGCGCAAATCTGAAGGTAAGAAAAATGCGAAATCGGCGTTCTATTTTAAAAAGAAAGCAGAAAATAGCAGCGACACATGGTACATTTCATCGATTAACGAACGACCGAAACGTTTTCCTAGGCTATTACTGGCATTCATAGAACGCCACGTACACTCGTGAACCATCCGGTCATAATATATATTTTTATATCAATCAATTCCACTTTTGAAGAGCCAACGTCCGCCTCTTTAATAAATTAAATCATTGTAGTCTAATGCGTAATTATAACCCTTTAAGGCCCTCAACTGACTATTTACGTTGAAATCAATTGTTTAATCCATTTATAAAAATATACATTTTGCTTATTGCTTTTCTTATGGTTTTGAGGCCGTTCTTTTCAGTGCCGATGAAAATATTGCTAGAGTCACTTAACCTCTCTTTTTCTTGAAAATAAATAGTGAATTTTCATATAACTTTTATTTTATTGCAAAACATATTTGAATGAATTTCTTCTACTGATTTCGATAACCGGGGAACAAAATAGAGTACGAGCGGTCTCTTTTACTTTGAATTTAGTCTCAAATGTCCGTCTGCCTTTAATTTTGTCTTTCATGTTTTTGAAGACAAATTCAAAATACGTATGGGCAAATCTCCAGAACCTCGTGTTATTTGCATTTTATCATCATTTAGACAAAATAATATGACTTTTAAAGTATGATATATATCAAAGTAATCCTTAAACTACATCGTCCATATATTTTTATTAAGTTCCATCATAGAAACTCATTACAACGCATGAAAAACTTGTCAAAATATAGCCTCCGTCGAATGTAATAGTAAACATTATTTTTACAAACAACGTTACATTACCTTGGTATTGAAATATATTGTTCATGAAGGTTTGAAGAATTCAATGTTATGTTTGTTAATTACATAACCTTTGTAGTAAATGAGCCGTAATAACCGTAAATATGTCGTCAAGTTTTCTTGTCGCCTCCGAAATACTCCATGGTAAGGTAAAACGCACAATGAAATTAGAATAAAACAATGTTTTTTTAACGCACAGCAAAGTATTATTTCAGTGCATCTGTGCACGAAAACCTACACAAAGATTACAAGCGCTTTTCATTCATCTTTTCGAATTTATAATACCGAAATTACTTGCGAACAAATTCAATGTCGCCTCCACAAAATCAAGTCTGCTTCGGTGAAAAAATAAAAAATTCGAAAAGTAACATTTTCAAAAGACATATAAATGTGTTATTGAGACATAGGTGCTTGTGCTTCTCAACCACTTTTATATTTATACTTTTATTTATAAAAATTCGAAAATGTAACTGTCGCTACTGAAATCTTGAATTTTGAGATTCTATATGAACATTGCCCCAAAACGATAAATGTACAACCTGAACTACCATCGTCTTATAAGTTCAAAATATTAATCGGCGACATGGATCATTTGAAGGAACTAAAATGGTGAAATGTACGAAGGAAACGAGAAGAAATCCGAAAAAAGGAAGAGCTAAGAAATGAAAAGAAAAGAGATAAAAATGTACTTTGCAACATTGCTATTCGCATGAATAAATATCTATTTCTTAATGTATCAAGGAACGGTATCAAAAAAAAATCAGAAGGAGCTTGCATCTTTATTTTTCAAAAATGTCGACTTTAAAATTGAAAGGTTCTGGAGAAATTTGTCTACATCGATGGCACTTGTTCGTGTAATACACTGATCTCTATTATATACTGGATAGGAGACATCGTATCTACATCATTATAACTGCGTGTGATTCCACCAGTTTGGAAAAGCTGAATTATTTTCGCGGCTAACCAATCAATGAAAAGAAAATAAGAGGAAGAGGTGCTTACTACAATGTACTTCCGAATAAACTTAATTGTGATTGGATGTTCGGGAAGGTATATACCACGTCACAGATTTGGAGTCCCGTTCCCATCCAGTGCATAATAGATCAATGGTGTAATAGCATAGCAAAATATTTTGTTACCGACTGAAGTGTAAACAATCCAATACCGAATCAAGCTTTTCGATTTTTCTTTTCATCTAAATGACTTAGATGAACTGCAAAAATATATAGCAAATGCAGAGAAAATGCTATAAGCATTATTTGTAATTTGGGGTAACTAATTTCTAGGCATCTCTTCAAAATTCATGGTAATCGACTTAAACCCCACAGAGTTTTACTCGTCATGCAGGACTTGTATTTTTTTTTTGACCAGCCCACTACGCTGGTTTACAGGAGATTTTAAGGTAAGTGGACATTTCCACGCCGTGACGACGAAATATTCTTGGGACCGGAAGATTGGTGAAAATTTTAAATTCAACCATCTGGCGGCAATTTGAGGCTAATTTTTAGCCTTAAAGGGCATTTCTGGTGTTCAGGATGACATACGAAAACGTTTCGAAACGAAATGTGCCGACGAACATATGGAGAAGATTTATTTGCACACCTTAGGCCATTTTGTGTCATTGAAATTGAATTCATCTTTCAAATACGCGGTATTAAAAATAATCATGTATTGGTGTTTAACAATCTATTGGATAATATATTTTTTCATACAAATTTAGAGCTTTCTTTTTAAATCCAGATCAGATCGATTTCAGTTTTATAGAGTCAGAATTCTTAATAAAATAATATTGAACCAATACCTTTTTTCGAAACTATTTCAAGAACATTGAAGAATTAGAGAATACAAACAAAAATAACTATTCATGATAATTGTTGGACATTATTATTAAAATATCGAATCTTGTCTTGGTTATTGAAACAGGGTCGGGGAATTCATCAAGGCTCATCTCCTTTAAGTTCTTACGAAGACATGCAATTCATCCCATATTGCATTTACAATATTAAGATATTTGACGATACAAACTAGCATTACACTAGCTCCATTATGGTTGGCCTCGTATTATATTATTCTCCAGTACATAACTAAAAATTTAAACAAACCCGAGGGAAACCAATATGGAATGAAATCAAATAGTAAATAATGAGGATTTTAATATCCCGTTTCAGTAAAATACATTGGGAGAAAGGTTTGCAAAAAATTGCAAATCGCTCTCACGGATCGTTCTTGAGGTACCCATCGCCGCAACTGCTCGGCTTAAATTTCAAAACCATGGGGTACGCTGGCTTCCCTGCGGGAAGAACATCTTCCAGTCTCTTTGTGCGGACTGAGGTGCGTCTGCTCTTGAAAATAATAAACTTAGGTACGTCGTTTTTATAAAATAGTCATTGGAAAAAGTATTTTAAATTTATTTATTTGGTTATTACATTAAATAATCAATCGAATTTGTTATACTGTTCTCATGTTTCGATTCTGGACGCAAAATGATAATCGGATCTTGAACGGCAAGCATGTGCCACAAAATTTGACGCAACAGATATTTCTTATGGCGAATAAGAAATGTTTCGTTTCAAGCTTTATACCGGTAATTTTTTAAGAAAAATTGGACGAATCGCATTTTTGTTTATCGAGTAACATCCCTATGATATTGTAACAAGCGTGATTTCTGAAAATGTGGATAATGATCCTGCAAAAACATTTCCCACGAAGAAAGGTAGAAAGAGAGTGAGTGCACAGTTAGCTTTTCTCGATTGTTAGGTGGGTATTGCCAGGTACAATCCTAGTCTTTCTATAGACTCGAATGCTAGTCGTCTCTTGTGTTGCTTTTTGACATCGATCTCCGGCGGATCGAAACGCGCCGTGACCGTTGGTTTTTACGAACGCACTTAAGGGGCAGCTGATACCCTGGCTAGGCAGCTAGATACGTGCGTGCACCGCGGCGACGAATCGGGGCGTAGCTCCGCGGTACCTGCGCTCGAAACTGGCCGAGCAGGCATAAAGAAGTGCGATCTATAGCCAGCCAACTAGCAAGTAACCAAGCGAGTATAACCAGGACTCGGGCGGTGCAACGGCAGCAGCACCAGCACCACCAGCAGCCCTAACCAAGCCTAGGGGCCACGAGAGACCTTCTTGGGAATTACGAGAGATGCTGGATCGTGTCCCGGAGCACGAAACTTGGCTAAAACGGCAAAGAAGATCGATGAGGGACAGCGGGGACAGTCGCGGCCACCAATGCGTCCGACAGAGAGAGAAAACGAGGCAAGACAAAGACCGAGGAGGCAAGAATGCTCAAGATCGAGAGCTGCTCGTGCGCCCGGAGATTTCAACTCGTAGATAAAGGACTGCTAACCTGCGTTCAATACGCCGGAATATTAGTCCCCAGGAAGGAAAAAATACAACCAGCAGGTGCACCTCTATACGCGAGATGTCCTTATTTCTCAAAACTCCCCTGCAATTAATGAAAAATCTGTTTCGACGTCAAACCGCGCTTTAATTCACTTTTTTCTTGGTATTTGCTGGTCGTCCTAGCGTCTCTAATTCAAAACTTGACAGTCATCTGATGCAGAAAGATGCACACCCTCTTTTACAAAATGTTGTTCAAGAAAATAAAATTACGTACCATTTTCGTAAAATGAAAATGTAACAGAATCGGTGGTTATATATAATTTTCTGATGTACTTTGGTTTTTCGTCGCCAGGTGCGGTAGCGTTGTTCTCGGCTGTTCTCGGCCTTCCTGGCCTAGCTTCGATTGTAGGGATGGGCTTTCCCTGATAAAGTTACAAGAGATTCTATGAAAGGACTCTTATAAAACTATACGAGTTTTACTGTACGTATATACATTAATTTTTCGAAGGCAGTAATTAGGATGTATACATGCGGTATAGTGTTTTGTTTGTATTCCTTCTTTTGCGTACTAAAGACAGAAAAAGGTATCTGAAGAAACTAATGTCGCAGAATATAGAAAACATAATGTTAAAATTAGAAAACTATAACAAAATGTTATGGATGTGTTAGCTGTTGTAACTGAAAAATTCGGGTATTATTAAACTGTAAAAAGTTTATTGCACCGGTAACAATAAAAAAAAAACTTGAGTTACATTTTTAGAAACTTCGCAAGAAATGTCTGACAGTGTAGGAGTTTCCGCTACCGCCATCGCTGACGTCGTTTCGACGGGATACATTTTTCGTCAATACAATTGGGACACAATATAGACCCTTCGAATCGTATTTTTTCTCTTTCTTTCTTCTCCATGAATGCAGGTTACTAAACTTGCGAGCTCTCACATCTTTTTTCTTCGAGTATAAGTACGGAATGAAAAAAAATGTTCCATCGAAATAGAATTTGGCGATCCAAATTCTGGTTGTGCTTCCAGGATTAAAGAATGAAAAGACCATGACCGATACTCCGTTTCTTTTTCACGTATGATCTATCGATACAAAATCGACACGTAAAAAAATTACGCATTATTCTTCTTCCTTTCCAACTACACGTTTATCGCTTTTATGCCGCATTTTGCTGACTAATACATTAAAGCTCTAAATAAATAAAAAACAATCGTCCTGCACACGCGTCATTCCCAATTTTCTTGGCGTAATGTAATATTGAAATGTGAAAATGGTAGACGATTTTCGCGCATGTTCGCAACAACAATTTGCAGCCTGGTTATGTAAGCGTTAATTGACATTATCTCCTAGCTGCGAGCGGCGGAGTTGCCCCGGACACAAATTACAGGTTTAGTTGCATTAATTAAAATTCTTCTCCGGGCATTGCCTATTTAACCCAATATAAACAAATACGCATCTTAAACATAATGTATTATCTAAGAGAATTACGCCAGTTTTACAAACTTAATATTGATTTCTCGTTATGTTTCAACAAGCGATTCATTTTTTATTTAAAATTTTACCGTACTTCCGTACTTTCAATTGTATTCATCCTGAGTTTTGATATATAAACATATACTTTAAAGGATCTGCAAAATTAGATTTTCAGATACGACTTACTGGTAATAAAACATTTAAATACTTTCGTTTTTTTCGCGAATGTTTTAAGTATACATTTTTAATTAAATTTGTGAAATTATATTTAAAAAAAAAGTTGAAATGTTTCTATTCTCATTCTCAGTCCTTAAGGCACATTAAAAACTCTCAAATCTGATTATCTTAATCAGAAATTTCTTGTTAATGTTTTTCCGGGAGTTTGAACCTCTTTTTCTGTAATATTATATAAAAAGATATAATAACCAGAATATTTTACTAGATAAGTGTCTTTGTGTTACTGTAACTGACATTTTAGGTTAAAATAATAACAAATTCTGGTTAAAATTACTATTTTTCAGATAAACATAATCAGAACTTGTAGTTTAAATAAAATCAATAACTGCACGTGTGGTTATAAATATTATTAGCACAAATTGAAAAATGATATTAAAATGAGACGCGTTTGCGTTTCCCGGGAAGTTTTGGAAACGTTTTTACAAATCTAGATTACGACTTCAATCTTTGCTCTCCACCGTATTGCACTGCATAAAAAAAATTGCTGATACCTTCCATCTATGCCCTGAAGTTAATAAAAACCATTTATCTGGACGAATATAATTTGTACGCGCTGTATTTTTGCCTAGTAGATACTGTGATATGGTCTTATAATGTCCGTGTGATCCGATACATTTTGAGAAATTATCCCTCATGATACATAAATTCATTAAATACAAACGTTTTCAAATAAAAAAAACTGATTTTTAATACGCGAAAAACTAACTTATTTGAAATTCACGACTTAAAACTTTGAAAAAATTGATTTTCTACAACTATTAATCCAGATACGAGTTAGTTCTCGGCCCAGCCGGGGAACAAAGTTCCGAAAATCAAAATCCCGAAAGGACAAAATTTCGATATAACATACCTCAAGCGTGATTTTCTTCACTTTATCAAATTTGATAATTTGACAAAAAGAAAGCAAATTAAAATACCTTGAACTGACGCAATATCGAAATTTTAGTCTTTCGGCGTTTTGATTTTCGGAACTTTGTTCCCCGGCCCTCGGCCCGCAGCGTTATTTGCAGGCGTTAACGCCGTTTGAAAGCATCAACATCCATTACGGCCAAGTGAAATTTGTTTCCTCCAAGTCGAGGCTGCGGAGGTCGGTTGTGCAGAGAGTGCAGAGGATAGGGAATGATATTTTCACGAGTGTAGCTCCCACGCGAGGCTTAAAAATATCGTTCAAGTATCTCCGTCTTTCTCTGTCTGTGTTAACGAGGATCGGGCAAGGAAGTATTCGTCTGTCGGCGGTTTGCTCTCGTTCCTTCATTTTCACGGTGCGGAGGAACGTTGGCGTCTAGCCGTCCGGCGACGTCGACCCGCGCCGTTTTACATTCGTTAAAGCGCCCGCGAGATTTTCCGCGACATTCCGCTGCCGCCCTCGCCGCCTCCGCGCTCCATCTTCCCCCCGCGGAGCAAATTTCGTTCGTACCCTAAGGACGCCCACCACTTGCCGCCACCGCTGCTTCCCACAGTCCTCTGCGCCGTATAACACAAAGCCGCCAACGAAATTGCGTCGCAACCCGCGCTTCTGCTCTCTGCACGCGTGTGGGTGAAATGTACCGAGCGTAGGCCTCTTCGAATTACAAATGAAAAAAAAAAGTCTCTCTGACACGGTCGACAATTGCGATCGGTTCCGACCTATTGCCAGCTGCGTTATCTACGAAATGCGTCACAGTTAGAGAGAGATTGAGCCGCGAGTTTGAAAAAAGAAAACGACCAAAGTGAGCGATTGCGAAATTATGCAGCAGCAACCAGTCTTAATGTTTTGACAGTCGTTTGACAACGACGCATTGCGAAGGCGAGCAATAGCGGCCTTTGACTCACGGTTCCCTCGCAATGTTAACTTCGTTGCCCCATTTACTCGTTCTAATCCTCAAAATCTACAAATTTTTTGAATTCGACGCGTTTCATTTATTTTCAAGTGCAGAGATTCTATTGGCCACCTACGCCATGCATTTCCTTCGCATCTTGATCTTGACCTTGAGCTACAACCTTCTCTTTTACTACTTCGCGGATCGTGAAATCTTTAAGCGGTTTACGTTTGTTTACTTTCTTTTATTAATTATTCAAAAAATTGTTAATGCGCAAAAAGAATATTTTCTTTAAATTTACAAAACTATATGAATAATTCCGGATACTCGGAAAAAAATTTAGTGAAAATCCCCGAACTCGTTCGGATATTGCGGATTTGAGAAAAGTTCGATGCAAACCTCACAATTATTGGTAAATGTATGCGAAGCGTTCTGAATATTTCTGGAAGTTGAAATATATTTCAGAAATTGATTCGGAAATACGTTGAAAGTAAATACTCCAGTTCAAGGCTTCTCTATCGACATAGCGTTGGGCTTATTTATAGTTGAAACTAATAATGCGACAGTGGTCGTGCGTGCTAAAGTGTACGGTTATCGTGCAGCAGACCCGGGTTCGCATCTCCGTCGGAGTCAGGAAATATTTCTTTTCTTCGCCTTTTTTTTTTTAAATTGTTTCAATTTTTTCTTGAACTTCTCGGTTAATATTCTTGTTGAGTTTTGGAATGATCCTTAACAAGTTCTCAGACATTTACTATTTATTGAATCTTAATATTTCTCCAAATTTTCTCAAATACTCAACATCCGAACGAGTTCAGGGATTTTTCACTGGATTATTTTTTTCCGTGTAGTGTATAGGACCATTCCAGACAAAACTCGATAAATTATGCAGTACTAAAAGTTTATTAAATAGTTTGATAAATGAATGCTTGCGAGAAAGGCACGTCTATTGATGGTTGTTTAAAGCCAATCCATCGAAACATGAAATTAGCACCATCATACTGCAAGAGACCGCGCGATAGTCTCCGACTACAGCGAATATGTACGCAATCGACTGTACAAAATGTTTTGCAATTCTTACAACCGAAAACTTTAAGACCTACATTTACAAACTCACACGGAAACCGTTTAAGTTAAGGCCGTTAACCGTTAATAAATCTATAAAAATAATTTCTTTTATTTTAAAAAACATTTCCATGCGCCGTCTAATGCTACTTTACATAAATTACTAAACTTTTCATCATTGAATATTAAAAATGTCACAAATATCCCGTACATACTAAAATAATGACGAAATTTTTCATTGGAAAAGATTTGTTTCTTCTATATTATCTTTGGAACTGTTTCATCCAAATTTTATATCGTGTCTTGTTAATTTTGCCAATGCGGTCCGTTTATAGTAGAGTTCCTATATATTGCAGGAACATCTTCATTTTTTCTTCCTTTCGTCCAGCCCTTCTCGACATTTTTGCCACGGTATTAATTTGCTTCCTTCGTCCAATTCCCGACGAAACTCGTTCTGTATACCTACGTGATATTTAAATTTCATATCCCACGTTCTGCCTCCTTCTCATCCTCCGCCACCACCCTCTATCTTAACCTACGTCTCTCTTTCTGCCTTTTATCTGTAGGCCAATCTGTAGGCGCTTAAATCGGCGTCTAAACAACTCGCTCTCGCGAAGACCGAACTCGCTTTCGGAATTTGTCGGGAAACGCGTTTGCCCTGACCTCGTACTTTCCACCTCCAAAAACGTCACACTTTATCGCTTATGCACTTTACAATTTTCTCCTTAGCTGGCAATGAATTCGTTTAAAAACCAAACACTTGATATGTTCTCCAAGTCGAAATACGTTTCTTTTGTTTTAACAAAATTTTCAAGCTCTAAATGTTAATGACTTTCAGGTTCATTTTTTATGTTTTAAGAGTATAACCAATATATTAATGCTATTTACTGAACAAATTAAAAGCATTTTTTTAATTGGATCAGTTCGAAACCTTAATTTATACAAGGAGCTTAATTGGTAGTGCATTCGACTGGTAATAGAAATTAGACTTTATGTCTCATCATGTCTGTTATGTTTTGGGCAAGATGCATCAATATTATTACATTATTTTATTATCAATTATAAATCCAAAAAACAAAAAAAAAAATAGCAAAATAATAGTATTTCTATTTGACCCCAACTGCAAACATTGAGTATATTTCAATTAAAAAAAAACAGTCAGAAATATTGGAATCATTTTGAGTTTTGAATATTCAACCTCAAATTCGTTATTGACGACCTTTAGAATCACTATCTACCAAATGATATGAACATTTCAAAACATTACACAAAATTTAGAGAGAACATTTTACTTAAATAAATATTGAATTAATATTTTCTTGGTTTGTAGGCATAAATACCAATTGTAAACATGGGAAGGAAACATAAACACGCGTCGTTCGGATATGAACGCACGCAAATGATTTAGATTCAAACTTTCTAAACTATTTCATCAAAAAACATTTTATTTCTGTAAGCTTTTTTTTTGTTCCGAGATCTTGTCAAAAATGTTTAGATATTGTCGACGCAATATTTTAAGCTGTAAGATATTTGGTATTCTCGGTACCATTGAAAAAAAGTATTATTAAATTTAATCAAATCTGTCACTTATTGTGAAATATAAAGCCAGAACTTGATTTTAATTTTGTTTTACAATTTTTATTTCAGATGCAGAAAAGACACGATTGATGCCAAGACTTTTTTTATAATATCCAACCTGAAGGAAATATGGCGTTAAAAACTGAGTAAAAAATGCCTCTCTCCTGGGTAATAATAACAAGAATATATATAGACCAAGCAAAGTAAAAGTTGAGAAAAATTCCCATTTTATTAAAGAGATTAAGAATTAAGAAGAAATAGATTTGGAATCAAGTTTTAGGTTTGTGATACGTTAAATCTATATGGGAGTCGTTTGACATTCGCAAATATGTCGGACGGAAGGAGAAAGGACGCAAGAAAAGAGCTTCCTCCTCCTCGTATATGCTGATGCACCGTCATAGTACCGTGACTCGCAGTTTACACGCCACGGAGACACCTGACACACGCGTTCGCTCACCTTCATTATTCTCTCGACATACCAAAATTATTCAAATTCTATCCAACATTATTTTTACCATTATTTTTATGTAAATCATGGAATCATTAGGAAATGTACGATAATGGTTTTTCATTTATCAAAATGTCGGCTCAAAAATAGATGCTGAAGCCCATTTTCTTTTCAAAATTATATAGTCGCGTTGCATTAAATCGCTTGACTGGAATGAAACTTGGAATTAAAAATGCTAATTACTAATATTTCTAAAATTTGAAAAATGTAAATCTTCGAATTAGCGTTAATAATAGAGATTAATATTTGTTGAGATTATTCGTAAAAGTCCTTAAGATCTACAAGATTCAGAATTATCACAGAAAGAAAACGATTACTCGTGATTTTTTCAAAGTTTATATTCTACATCGATGACTTTTTTCACGAAAACTTTATTTTTTATTTTGTTATTAGCAAGAAGTTGACAATAAAAATATATTTCTTCAAAATTGGTTATACTCCAAAGATCTTCAATCACGTATGAAATGAAAAAACGCGTCCCTTTCTCGGCACGTGTGCGATTCTTGAAACAACTTGAGACTCGGAGGAGGTTATACATTTTGGACCTTTCTCTAGCAGGAACCTAAAGCGGATTCTTTCGGTAAAATAAAAGAAAGGAACTGGTAGTAGGACACATTCTTCCCGCTGCACTTTTCTTACGTAAAGCGATTGAAAAGGGATTTTCTACTGATGCTGTTGGCCCCCGCTCCCTATCTTACCATCGGCGCTTCCGTGGCCCGGTCCGCGCCCTGGGGGCGGAAAAATGCATCGTTTGGTAAACGGAGTGAACGTCATCGTTAGATAAAACGATCCTCGGGGCTTTGAACGCGACAGAGGCACAACATCAACATCGGGAGATGGGTAATCGATAAAAAAAGAAAAAGGCCGATAAAGAAAGAGCATAAGCACATTGCGCGCGGGCGCTGAGATATGCGGCTGATAAAAGGTCTTTCAAACGGCTGAAAACGCAAGGTCAGCTGAGCCGCGGTTCGACCAAATGAACCGAAAAGAATAAAACAAAATAAGCGCAAAAGTGTATCGCTCGAGCGAGAGGAAAAGCTTACGTTGAGGTCGTTAAAAAAGTGTGTGCTTTTCGACCATACAGTTTTGCGTTGATTTTTATTTTCATTTTAAAAGAATAACTTTTCAAATTTTATTACTGACTGTAGCAATCCCTTACGAAGGTAGGGGCATTCAGATTTAAAGAAATGTTTTAAATTGGAAAAAAAAATACCAACGGTTGTTGCAGCAAAAATAGTAAATTCCCTGATCGTCGACCAGAAAAAAGAACATTATCTTTGCCCACCCTAGTCACCAGTTAGTGTTTAGTAACAACCTGAAAGCGTTTTAACTTGAAATCCAGTTTTTCCAGAATATCGGGAAAATGAAATTAGAGCTGGCTGGATCTACCCTCGGATAAGTCTGGGGAGAGGAAGGTTTGAAAACGGTCTAAATTATTTACTTTTCAGGTTAGGATTGGTTTCGGCGTCGTTGGCGGAAGTAGCGGCGTCTTCTGGTTGGCTGGCTGGCTCTATCTCCGGGCGGCCGCCACGGCATCGATATCTCGGGATCCCTCGCGCTCTCGCGCCCCCTTTACCCTTTCTGGCTGTTTCATTTCCCCCTCGAGTACAGTCTCATCGATCACCCACGCATTTCACGAGCGAAGCGGAAGATTAAGCAGCTTTTCGAGGGGCCTTCTGCCACCCTAGTTACACTGTTAAAAAGACCCATCCTCCCACGCGCACCGAGCCGACGCGACGCGACGCAACGCCCGCTCTGCAAAACGCACCCACACTTTTTCCAAACATCATCCCTTGCCTCCAAATTAGAATATTGCAAACGTTTATCAGCGCGATTCCAACATTTTCTCTTAAACGTTACGAATGCGCCAGATATCGCGTTACGTCTTTGCCAATCGACCATCCTAATTTATTTTAGTTTTATTTACATTGAAACAACCTAGGTCAACACATTCAGGCCATGTGTTCTATCATATAAATAAATTAAAATTACTCGCTTCCATCGGTCAGGAAGAAAGAAACAAACTACATAATATATACGGGTTTTCTCAGAAATGGAGAAAAATGTTAACATTGCCGGGTTGGGTAGTTTTCCTGCGACATAACTCTTGCATTGGCTAAATTGTTGATAAATTGTTCTAGAACGTCATAAATGATGATGCTTTCTGCCATAATTGTGAAGACAAGCATACATTTTGCTTTGTTGACAAGGTCAATTTATGACCTAAAATATTTCAATCAAACGGAAACTAAATGTTTTCAACTCCAAACCTCCTATTTTAAGATAATTTTACACGTTTTTTTCTCTGGGTGTATTTTATGAAAATCGGTTCAGAATTGAGCGAGAAATCAAAGATTGAAATTACAATTAGACTTTAACAGTTCGCATTTTTATTCTTGACCAATTCTGAACAAATTTTCCTGTAATTTGACGTGCATGGATAAAAAACATGACAAATTACTGTAAAATAGATTAGGATGCAAAGACATATTTATGGTGTTCCATTTAATTTGAATATTTTAGGTTAGAAATTCACGTTGTCCAGTAAGTCGCTTAGTTTTATTTAACTATAGTCTTTATTACTCTTGCGCTTCGTTTATCGACCCCGAGTAGTCCCCGTTTTCGAAATCATTCGAAAATGTATTCTTATTTTTATTGTTTCGACTATTGGTCAAAACCGTAACGATCGCGAATATTAACCCAATGATTGAAGAAATCCTAATCGTTGAGGCTGTTTCTATAAATTTTTATTGGAATCTGACGTGGCAACTGTTGTTTTTCTGACCTATAAATGATAACAACAATAATCATTATCGTCATTAAAAAAGTAAAGATAACGCGTAATTGTCGATTAATCGAATGCGTCATCGTAATTGCGGGATGCGCATCCACGCCAAGTTTTTTGAATTTTCAAAACAAAATTCCAGTAGTAAAGGGTCGACCGTGTGCGACTTGCGCGGCACAAAGAAACTTTTCATGAAATAAAGGATTGAATGTTCCGAACGTCGTGTATCCCTCTATTGATCATGTGGGTATTATAGGGGACATTCTGACCACAGCCCCGATTCAAAATGAAGTCATTATACAATTTAAACCATTTAGAACATTCATTCCCTTTTCATTTGCTTTCAAAGTGCACTGAACCTTTTACAACATTTATACACGGCAAGTTTCATGTCAGCTGTCCTTTTTTTACCATTTACCAAATGTAAACAGATTTACTAGAGAAATTAACCTCCGCATCGTCGAATCGTCCTGTCAAATTTCCTGTTTTTACCCAACAATTTTTATTAAAACTTGGATATTTTCGTGGAACTTGTTTTAAGTGCAGCGTATCAATTTAATTTTACCCGAATTAAAATGTCATTGGGTTCTTGGGATATTAAAAATATTTCGAAATCTAGAATATCTGCATTCAACTTTTTGGTGGCAGAAAACTTCATCAAGATTTGGTATATGTAGGACATTTTAATTATACGTAATTAACACATTATCTTTTATAATCTAATCAATCATTTCTGAAAATATGTTTTAGTCCATAAGAAATAAACGAGTCTTTTGAAGTAGTAGTTGAATGAATTGGTTGAAATTGAGATGAAAAACGGTGGGATTTTTACTTTCACGGCATCTGTGAAATCTAATGCATGACTAAAAAAATGATCGCTTTTTAAGAGCAGAAAAATCGGAGTAACCTCGAGGTAAGGTCTAAAAATCCTGCAGGGTCATCGAAGTGTTTGGATAAATAGTTGGAAGATGCGTTTTTATTTAACGACGTGTGTTTAACTTGATTATTGAACAACTGCTGGTTTATTTTGAGCTCGGAGGGCGAACGGTCCATTCGGACATTTTGCTGCAGATTCGGAGTCGGGATGTTGGATAGGTGCTAGGCGAGAGAGGAAGAATAAAAGAACCGTGGTTAAAAATGCGAAACTGAGGACAGTTGGTTCCTAAAGAGACAGACAGAAGGGCAAGAATAGAAGGCGGAGGGTCGTTTCCCTCTTGACTAACCTAGTAAATGGGAAAAAAATCCAAGGTTTATGACCTTGAGAGGCATAATCGTCCTTGGCGATTTCCTCGGGAAGAGGCGCCAGGCATCGCGGAATCACCCGGGAGGAGAAACAAAGAAAGCACCTGTCGAAGGCACCTCGCCCACACTCACTCACCTCTCGCGATGTAGTAAACAGATGCGCTCCTTGGCGACCTTGAGCCGCTTCGAGATGATCTTCTTGAGGTTCTCGATGGTATCGTTCCGATCGACCTGGAGCTCAAACTGGCCGCCGGTCGTCGGCGTGATGTTGATCGTGATGACCGGGTCGCTAGGAGGGATGCCGCCGCAGCCACACCCCGGCTGTTGACCGGAGGTCGTCGACGTCGCCGTCGTCGGGGGTGAGAGGGGCGCCGACGACGCCGGCGTCTGTCCGGGTTCGCGGAACTCGGCGGCCTCGCCGAGCGGCGTGAACGCGCCGTTCGGCGACGTCGTCTCCTCCAAGTCACCCCTGGGGTTGCCCTCGTTCATCGCTGGGGTAGCCGTGCAGCCCACCCGGGTCCCTGGCTCTCTATAGGATAATCCTCGGGGCCGATTCCCGGTCGACGCGTTCCCACGGCCGCCGTCTCCACGCACCTGTCCCGAACACGCGGCGTCGCGGCCCGATGCGTCTCGCGCACTTGCACCGTCGGCTCGAGAGGCGCTGATCGGCCAAATTCAGGCCACGCAATCGCCGTCGTCGAGGGAATCCGCGAGCGGTGTATACCAACGATCGATAGCAAGCCAAAGATTCCACTTTTCTTCCAGATTTCCAGCCGCAAAATCGCTTTTCCACGCTTTTCCACGATTTTCCACGATTTTCCACACTCGCGCGGCACCGACTGCTGTTCTGGGGTGTCCGGGGGGTTGTCCCGGAGGTTAGGGTTGCGGGAGGGGGTAAGCCGTACACTATCGTTCGTACGCTGGGTTACGACGATTCACCGTGGCCGGTTCTCTCTCTCTCTCTCTCTTTCTCTCAACCTTCCACAACGTCACGCGCGCGAGACGACGCACCACTCGCGAGCGACAACTCGACTGACTCGCCGAATACCAGAGTGCTGCGCTGGATTCCCGGACCCTGGCTCAGACACGATGGATTCGACGTAAAGAACCGAAACCGTTTACGAACACACGCGACCGCGCTTCGGCTCTTTACGACTCTTAACCCCCTGTCGATCTCTCTCGCGACGGGAGCCTTCGGCAATCCTCGACTACTCTCGGACAATTTACTTTGAAAGTCGTAAGAGCGCTAGAGTCGACGGTGCCTTTCTCGTTTCGCTCGCTCGTTTATAAAGGATAAATCACGTCTGATCGGTCCGATTGTTTTACGGATTGTATTAGAGGACAATCCTTTTTATTAAAGTGCCGCCAGATTTCCGATGCAATCGTTTTTTAAACTGGATAGATTTTGAAAAGTTATTGCAGATTACTACGACTCGTTGCGCCTACTTACCAGTGCTTACGACGTCTGCACATGATTGCAGATGTCAAGTGTGGAAGCGTTTTAAGATGCAGCAACATTTTTTGCAAGAAATTTTCTTTAGAATCTGAATTTGTATCTTTTACGGACAACATAGAAAAATATATTTATAATCTTCCAGTTCTGTCATCTTTTAAAAAATTTTAAAGAATTTGTATATCGGCTAAAAATGATAGTTAACAAAATAAAAAAAATGTTAAATTTGGAAGATTTATTTTAGGGATTATCTACTACAATTAGTATGCATATGTTATAATACGAAAAATTAAAAACTTTGACAGTAGTCGACCAGTTACAGTAATAAGTTTGACAAGATTAAAAGCGCAACAAGCCTTATTTTTCCATTTAATACAGAAATATTGGTCGTGGAAGTAGTCCCAAGGTAATATGCGAGTAACAATCGCTAAAAAGTATTTGTTTTGTCTAAAGTTTAAAAAATGACCGTAGTCGGCCACTTTTCAAAGTATGAAAATCTTTAAAATTCAATATTTCTTCTTTACCTACGCTTATGTATTCTTATTGAGACTAAATCTAAATATAAAATAATACACAATCCTAACAATTTTTAAAAAGTATAGATACGTAAGGTGGCTGATTACTGTCCTGTTTATCTTATGCAGAATTAATCTATATTGTAATTTTTAAAACAACATTTATAGTACACGTTACAACAATTATCAGTATTTTAAAACTCTTTTCTAAGTTAACATTAAATGATTGTATTGGTTATAAATATTATTGACTCGAATATATAAGTAATCATTTACCATTCCCGAAATTTCTTCAGATTAGAAATATATAATACAATTTATTGTTTCAATTCATTAAATGTATATTTTTGTTTACTTTATATTGTAATTTGATGACATAGTACTAAAGATAATGATAGGAAACTTTACAGGTAAATATTAATTGAAAACATTAATAAAGTAATAAATCATTATATATATATATATCAAATATTCTAATTAGACTATTAAAAAAAAAATAATTAAAATTAACTTGTACTAAATAAATAAATACATACACTAAATGACTGTACTAAATACGTACATACATACTTTATGTATTCATTCAACATTTTCATAAATTTATCAAATTTAAAAAATTTTTCTTAATCATAAATGTTTTCTTTTAAATATAAAAATACATTCTACATACATATATAACAAATTTTATACCGATATGCATATCCATCTTACTACACGTTACTGAATTAAACTTGGAGAATTTATTAAAATTAATTCTGAACACAGGGAAAGCTCATTTTTCTCATGAGATATTTTGTCCCTATATGCATATATTCCCATGCAATATATAACACCTTATTAACGACAGCTCTATAAGGAATCGCAAAGAATTCAAACAATTATATATACCACGTTATTCTTTATCTACACCCTATGCATTAAAAAAGGTTTGGTTTATATACAGTGTCAATTAGAAAATAAAATTTAAAATCTCAAAACTCGAAAGAACCATAATTTACATCATAGAATTGCAGGGAATCCCAGATGTTAAACTGTACAAATAAGTGCATGAACTAATGCAACTTTGACAACTCTATGAAATACTTGTATTATACATGCCATTGTCAATTATTGCGCTTTTTAAAATGTATTTTATATATACATGTAAATATTTTGTAGTGTGAGTGTATTGTTGGTGCACTCTAACCTAAAAATCAGTTGACTTGTAGGGGCGTCGCATCTTGCATCTTACAGCTGTCAGAATTGAAATCACATCTGTATCTACTGTAATCTATATATCATATTGCCGATATAATTCATTTTCGAAACATTGTCAACATGTAAGTAATAAATTTATTTCTAAAACCTTTTAGCACAAGTTATATAAAAGTTCATTTCAATATCATTACAACCGTGTACATTTATCCCATTCTTTTCTAAAATGATCATAATAAGGTTATGTGTATTGTTTTGATATGATATAAGCATGCAACATATTTCAAAAATTCTTTTTCAAGACATAAATTGAATCGATTAACAATTTTTCTGATACTTATAGGACAACAAATATGTGCGATATCTTAGATGACGTTAAGGATGGTTTGAAAGAATTCAGATTTCGTAAAAATCAGACTAATGCCGCATTAATTCGTAAGTGTATATGAACTTGAACGATTAACGAGTTATTGTCATATATATTTGATATTATTTTATTCCTAGTTAAAATTGACGGAGTGAAAAAGAAAGTCTGCATTGAGGAACTTATCGAGGTAATGACAATGAAACGCTGTTGTGTATTAAAAAGTATTTAACAAATATAAATATATAATTTTTATGTAAAGGACGTTCGAATAGAAGATCTTCAAGACACAATACCTGAACACGAGCCAAGATATATAGTGTACAGCTATAAAATGGAGCATAAGGACGGTAGAATTTCTTACCCTATGTGTTTCATATTTTATACGCCGCGTTATATTCAGATGGAGTTGCAAGTTATGTACGCAGGTACAAAGTTATTTTTGCAACGCGAAGCTCACTTAACCCGAGTCTACGAAGTACGCGAACTCGAAGAACTGACTGAGAGTTGGTTGAAAGAACAACTCAGTAGATAGATATTGTTAAGTCATCTTAGGAAGCCTTAATTATCAAATTAATATATCTGTCATAATGTATCCGCATAATATTTGGTATACAAATAATAGCGTCATTAGAGTCTCGGATTATAAATTCCTGAATCGAACGAGTCGAATCTTCGTACATGCATAATAATGATTACATGAGAATTTGATTGACAATTGCTACGAAGCATTTGAACATTTATATTTAGATGTTAAATTATAATTGATAATGTTGTATTTGATACATTTTATACCTACTTTTTATACATTTGACTTGGAACGATTTCTGAACATCTTGTACCGTTTCTAACATAACGGTCATATTTGAATTATGAATCTTGAAAATGTTATTATGTACAAATTTTGTGATAAAAAGCTTTAAAGATAGAAGGTATGAATTTTATGTCTTTTATTGCAAAAATTGAATTATATATTTTGAAAAGGTCTGTATTAAAGAATAGTAAAGGATTAAAAACTGTGTCCATTATTTGGATAAGTTTAAACTGCATTTGCTCCTAAGAGAGTCATAAATTGTAGATTTTCGTTTTTTCCTTTTAATAATTATCTATTACAATTTATTCATTTTATTGCATCAGTATTGTTATTGCAAATTTAATTTTTGCAAAGTCTCGACTACACGAACTGCTTCAATCTAACAGAGACTGTTTTTACAGTTTATTGCATTTAAGACAACTTCGAAGGACGCGTACAGTTTATACATTCATATGCATTACTGTATTATAGTTGCGTAACGATTATTAGCAATAAGATATTAAAATACAATGAATTTATTAAGTTCAAGAATTTAGGAATTTCTTATATATTTATTAATTAAAAATATACATGTATCATTAATGAATCGAAAGGCAAAATAAAATTCTATATGAAATATTTGAAATTTTGAAAAATAGGTACATATAGCATTTTAACCAAGTGTTCTGTGTCGACATCTTCTGGATAATAGGAAAACCAAGATGTCGGGCTCAGCCGATAAGATAAGAATTTTCATTAAAAACCCTAAATTTCATTTCGGCCCTGGCGAACGTAACCCTACTCGAGGGCATTATAGAAAATTCCAAAGACATTAATTGAAAAATCGATTCCCTCATTTTTTATTTACGGTTTTTATTGAAAATCCCTACTTTATCATAGGGTCTCTGGAAGACACTTAACCTCAACTCCTTTCCTACAAGAGAGATGGTCCAAAAAGAGATTTTTACAGAGAATATTTTCTTTTCATACAATTTTTATATACATTTTTTGTTTCTTAGCTACATATCTTTTCACATTAAAATTCATATATAATAAATATACAAGAGTATATTACAAAGTATACAATTAATTCGCTTTTCACTCCTCTATGTTGATATCGAAAATGAACCAGATTCAAACGGAATATACATAGTTGGTACATTTTGACCGTTTCTTTCACAAATGTTGGTCAGTGCTGTACTAAATTCTACGGATGGACGAATATTTTCCTTCTCCATCTCCGTCCAGAGTTTCAGAGCTTTTTGTAAATCGTTCTGCGAGTCTAACAATGAAAAAAAGAATAGTAACATACATGTACAATTACTCAATTAATCTACTAAAAATCTGTATACAATACCGTAGCTTTGAAGTAGGAGGAGAGATATGGGTTCTCGATTTGTAACTTTCGTTTTGACGAGTTCGTACATAGCTTCTAAATTAACGATTTCGTTGTTTTCAAAAAATTTCTTGGCTATCGACAATATTCTCAACCCTCTCTTATAACTCTTCAAGTTAAGATTCTATATTCGATTCAATTAAAAATTAAATTATCATTATTCTATCGACTGTTGAAAGTATAATAATATAAAAATTCACCTCAATTACTTTGGCAGCTCTATCGAACTGTGCACATTTCAGAAAACACACTGCCAGATCAAACAAAACGTATTCTTCACCTGACATTTGCTGGATTTGAGTCGTGACTCGCAAAAGAGAAGTTGCATCTTCTTCTTGGATAAATTTTATCATCAGTTCATATTTGTACGGTGTCATTTTATAATGATTACACGCCCATTCAAATTTATTCAGAGCATCTTCGGTTCTTCCCCTTAAAATTAACAAAATTTTATCAAAATCGTCATTTAAACGATTTGAAATTTGGTTTTGAATCAACTTACGCTATCAATCGTACTTTAACGAAAGATCTAAGAATATCTTGTTTAATCATCTTAAAGTAATGATGATATTGCAAGACGTGGACAAATTCATCGACGGTTTCACAGTTTCCAGTTTCTGCGACTGTGCTCAATAACTTTGCACTAAGAGACAGTCGTTCTTCTATTTCGTCTTTTCGGGTCATTGTCAAACACTGTAATGCATCTGAAAACATAGAATAATTGATTCAATAAATTCAACCGATAAGTACTTCCTACCTTCGATTCGGTTGTTTTCGACGAGTAAGATCGCGTAGCTCAAAATCTTTGCTCGGTCGAGTTCTGGTTCGGGACATATCTTCTTCAACATATTCATCCAATATTCTGCTTTTTCCATGTCCTTTAGGGCACAATATATGCTGATGTATTTTGCACAAAGTCCATCTTGAATTACGGTAGTGTTTCTCGATTCTAATTTCTGTTTATATAAGTTATTACCGACACGAATAACATAATGAATCATTTTTTTAAAAATAAAATAACTACTTTTAATTCTTGCCTAGCTTCTTCTTCATTTTTGAAAAAATATTTGATATCATTCATCGCTGGTTTCGCATCAACAATTTCTGGTATATCGGAAATATCATCCTTTACTTTTTCGATGTTCTAGAAAAGCATTTTATTACATTTTCATGAAAACATTTTAAAACTGTGTAGAAAAAATACTCACTATAAATCCAGCGTCTTTATTCCAAACTCGACCAGTGTCAGCTATGGACATTAAATTTTCGCAGGTCAATAATTTTATTGTTTTTGTAACTTCAGGAGTCAAATTTTCCCCTAAAATTTCTTCAATATCTTGTGCGGTTTGCAAAGACAGGCCGGATAGCCCATCCAAAACAAGTTTATTTAATAGCTGAAATAGTGACAATTTAAATATCTAATTTAGTATCGAGATTAGGTCATATCTTACGTCTATGAATATATCTTGATTTTCCGGTAAGATGTCCAGGCACTGTTTTACGCAGGTATCGATGTATTGCAGATTCGTAATTTTTTCTGCTTCGACATCATCTTCTTCAACTAGGGTGCTGGTATTACATAGTACATCGTACTGGAATTTTAACATAGCAACAAAAGTTTCTGTATCTTTTGTATTAATAAATGCATCTATTAGAGGTTTCCGTAATAATTTCGTTTTTATACAATTTTTACTGGCAAATACTAAAAACATTATTTCAAATCAGAATATATCCCAATGGAAAAATAAATTTAAAAAAAAAAAAGAAATTAATTACCTAAATTTTTAGCATCTTTAATTCGATTTTTCTCTAGTAAATGATGTACCAATGCATTTGCAGCAGTTACGTATGGAATTCCATGGTTTGCCAGGATTGACATGATCTCGTGTGGTTCTCCTTTCAGGTGTGGTAAAATGTAATGTTTTATCGAACCTGCTCGAGGTGAAGTTCCGAAAAGTCGAGTAATTTCTTCGATTATATTCAACATTTTAGTACGATCTACAAAAGCAATAATGTATTAAATATATCTAAAATACAAAGTGTTAAGACGAACCATTTTCATCTTTTGTTTCATCAAACATGATGCATAGCGAATGAATAGAATTTTTAGCCAAAACACCTCCGCATTTTTTTAAATCTGCTAATACTGGGCTTATACAATGGTATTGACCAGATTTCAGGTATATGTCCACAGCTAACTTTAACGCTACTCGATCAAGTTTTTCATCCGCCATAATTCCACAGAAGTTAATTATTTTCTCCGATTGCTACACATAAAAAAAGGCTTTATTTGCTATATTGAGTAATTTTTATTAAATTTAATAAAGTATTTTTCTTAACATACTACGTTGCTAAATACAAGTTTCTCCATTAGATTTTTTAAACCAGTTTTTTCAAGTCCTCCGTACTTTAAACGATGTCTCGGTATGAATTTGAAAACTGTGTATGCTACATTGTATAATTCGTTATCGATCAATTTGATGATACATTTCACATATTCTTTGGTATCCGACTGGTCTCCTGGTTCTAGAATAAGAATCTGAAACATTTGATATACAGTATACGAACACAGAGATTTACATCTGAGTAAAAATTTACCTCGTTCACGTGTTCTGTATGTCCATTAATAGCCAAATTGTATACAATATTAAATAAATGATGTTTAGAAATTTTAATATTATGAACGGAACACTCTGCCAGTTTCTGTCTTATATTTTCAATGTCGCCTCTCTTTGCATAAGCGTACATCAATGCCGCATAAGTTTCTGCAGAATGACGGATTCCGTATGACGTCATTGTATCGAGCACTTCTAAAGCTGTTTTCATGTCACTGTAACAAATTATATCCATTAACGGCGTCAAGAAACACTGCATTGCTTATTTTGATTAGTTTACATACCTATTTTCTGTATATCCGGTTATCAGATAATTAAAAATATTTTCAGTTCGAGGGATATGTTCATTTTTCATAAGTTCTAATAGCTTTTGGGCTTCTGAAATATTACCTTTCTTGCAGTATTGTAAAATGAGTTTTTCGTATGTTCTTGTGGTTGGTGATATATGGTATTCTTTCATTTCTGCCAAAACTTCGGACGGATCAAAATCGTATTCATTTTCAAGGTATGTTTGGAGTAAAGCATTGTAGTGAGTTGCATCTAGCGGAATTTTTCCTACAGCAATTGTAATTTACAAATGAATAAAAAGTAAAGATAATTAATATTAAGATTCGATATATAAAACAAAAACGGCGCTTACGAATTGACTTAAATTTACTCCAAATGTCAGACACAATATTTTGTCTGCATTTTTGCGATTGATAAGCTGCGACATTCCCACACGAGTTCAATAATGTTATTAATTGTGTACTATCCAATGAATCTGAAAAAAATGTACTTAATACTTTGTTAACACAAGTAATGCATTTAAAAGCTGAATACAGAAGAAATACAATTTATAAATAAAGTAATTATTGTATACCATCGTCCCTTAATTCTTTAAGAAATTTGTCAATATCAGTTTTGGAAACTACTCCAGATTTTTGTGCATTGGTCACTATTTTTGATATTTTTGCTTCTGTCGTAACATTCTCCAAGTCAGAAAATGCCAAAGATGAGTACCTAAATATTGAGTAATTTCTGACATGTCATATGTAAATTTATGTCAAAATTAAAGTTTTTTACCTTAAAAATAGGTTCTTAAAACTGGTAGATGATACATAGTGACTTATTTTAATTATCCGATTAGATGATAAACTTTTATTATATAAATGTAATAATTTCACCAAATTTAAAAACGTTGTCATTTTTTTATTAAAATATCAGAAATACATAACTTGAAAAATAAAAATGTCAAATGTACAGATTATGAGATATTTTATGTATCTATTGGAATGAAAGTTTGTGTTTATTCCGACAAATATAAAATTCGGTGAATTCTGTCACAATTTCCATGAATTGAAGATGTTGTTATAAATTAGAGATGTTATATGTACACCGGCGAGCACAGACTTCATCGTTAATAGATTGGCAACCATATTCGACCACAGCATTAACAGCATTAACACAACGGAGAAGTCTTCTAAGCAACTTTCGTTAGTCCATGCTTGATTTGAGAGCCCTGGATGGTTGCCGTTGCTAAGTCAAACATGAATTAAAAAAAATTGTTAAGAAAGATTCGCAATTCCCAATGATCATTTTAGTTCGCTCTTCTGCCGGTAGAGATCGTAGGCAGCGGTGTTAACAGGGCGAATAGCTGAACTAACTGAAGCGGCACACACTAAATTCCGTATGTATTGTATGTATTAGTGTGTATTAGGTCGTCCAAAAGTTGACATTAGCATGTTTAGCATGGGGAGAGAGATGGTGGCTAGATGTGAAGACTTTTGTGAATCCCCGTATAATCTAACATAGTTTTTATCACAACCGGTGTACATATAATAATATTTATTCAATATTCAATCATACGAAACTCGCATGCATATACATTCAAGAAGTTGTATGCTAAAACCACTGATCTAGTGTGACTTTGCGCACTAAATTTCGATGCGCAAAGTAAATTTTTGCGTGCAGTAATATTACTATGCGCACAGCTTTCTCACACTTGCGGCAACATTTTATTTACGTCTCGAAATTTTCGGGCGCAAATTAACATGTTGCGCAATGTAGAATTGCATAATAGTATATTACGATATAAGTGCGCGAAGTAGGTGATTTGCGCACGAGTGTAACGAGTCCGAAAGTCACCTACGGCGCACGTGTATCGTATTCTATTTTTTTTTGACTCTGTGAGAGAACATTTTCGCGCACTGATTTGAATGTGCGAATTACTTTGCGCACTCATTTCGGTTACCGAAGGGCAGTGCGCAAATGGGTTAAATAAAATATCGTAAGCAATGCATGCCCTATGTGGTTATGACGGCGCCTCGTGCCTGCTCTCGCTGCTCGTGCGGTAAAATGCACTTTGCGTACTTGTTGCATAATATACTATTTCCTATTATAGTGTGCAAAGTTCGATTTTGCGCACGTATTTGCGTGTGCAAAGTGCCACTTTCCCACACTTTACTGATCTTATAATTTAGCGTGCGGTAAAGTAACTCTATAGGTATACAGACATGCAGAGTAGACCTGTCAAAACTTTCCTTTGATTTACTTTTCAATCGCTGTTCTTCAGTACTAAAAACGATAATCGTACGTTAATTCTATCTAAAATAGTAATGTAATTGAAAATGTCGTAAATGCGAATTCAAATGATAATTTCTATTCACTAAAATTTGTTCAAATTATTAATTGCATTGTAACAATTAATATTAATAACAATTAACAGTAATAATGATAATAAATAATGTATTATATATATATTTCTAAATTTAGTCTATTTATTACAAAAGCATTTACAAATGGTCTTTTGGGTCAGGGAGGCTTCGCCCCCCCCCCATCCCCCGAATCCCCCTCTCCACCGCCCTTGCGCCACCTCTTTAAATGTTGTATATAGGTATCGAACTTTGCGCACTTAATAGGAAAATAGCATACGATACTCGTGCGCTGCGTAGGTGTGGGAAATACCTTACAAATAATGTAATATTGTAGCACGTAGAACATTTTTTTTTCAAACACTGTCCGGAAAGTTCTCGCTTACGGCGCACGGCAAAATGTACGGAAAATGACCCATTACCATTGAATTCAAAACTGTGCGGTAATATCCATTACCGCGCGCAAAACTGTACGGTTATGGGTATTACCTCACGGGGAACCTGTACGGTTATGGATATTACTGTACAGTTTTGCGTAAAACTCGACCTTTCCGGAAGTGTTTAAAAAATAATATATGATGCTTGAGCGGATTAATGATAACTGCGTTCTCATGCATTTATCACTAACTTACCGCACATGTATCATAATGTACTATAATAATTGAGATTGCATAGTCCTACTAGGTTTGAGATTGCTGTTTCGATTGTTGCCGGTAACATAACAATAATCTATTTTATAAAAATGTGATTATTTAGCTACGATTAATTTTTTAAAGTCAATTGTCACTATGATACAGGTTTCTGATCACCGCGCACCGGATAACCTATCAGAAACGTGTTCCCGATAGTTTTACTTCAAAAATATGCTTTCAAATATTTTGATTTTTGTCCATTTGGATTTTTAAATTCATATTCATTAGGGATTCAATTTGATCGAAAACTGTCAAAAGCTTGATTAAAGCACACCTGTATAGATCACTTTAAATCATTTTCATTTCATTTTCAGTTGCTGGGTCATTATCGTTTAATGACTTTTTATTTGACAAAGTTCTCTGTTTGACATTTAGCCTGTTATTTCTTCTTACTAGCGTTTATTACGTCTTATTCCAAGTTTTGCAAATTTTTCAATTCACAGAATTTCACTTGTTTGCAATCGTCTTAACCCAGATAGCAAAGAGTGCGTCTCACGATGTCCTCATGTTTGAAATCTGACTTATGAGTAGGTACTTATATGAATGCATATATGAGTACTATAAGGCAAGACTCATATGTGAGTGACGATCATCATCTGATTGGAGGGCACAAATAGCACTCCCGTGGAGCGCAAACATGTGCTTTAAGCTCATTTGTGAGTTCCATTATGCACCTTATGTCAACTCACGTTGCTATCTGATATCCTAGACGAAAAATTTTGTTTTTGATGTAGTATGCGTAAAGTTTGACTTTACACATTTTTCCGTGTGCAAAGTAGGACTTTACGCATTTGTGCTGATCGGGTGCCCCCTCGTGTCCACTCGGCTGCATCGGTCAGCACTAATCCCTAAAGTCATACTCTACGCACTTGAAAAAGGCGCACAAACTTTACACATACATACATCAAAATATAATTTTATTTTAAAGAGTTCAACTTTACGCACTGCTTCTATCTAATCGTATATTAAATTACGGTGCGTAAAGTTGAACTTTATGCCCTTATATCGAAAACTACTATTTCACTGCACTGGAAACGTGGACGCCAATATTTATTCTAAGTAATGGAATAACAAAGTTGGCGAAAATAAACTATGCTTATTTATCGAAACATTTCATTAGTCACAATGAGTAACATGTACAATTTTCATAAGATAAGATGCGTTTTTCTGGGTTTATTTTATGTTGTGTCTTTTCAACATTCAAGCGTTGATAAGCGTCAATGCTTTGCGAATGAAAATATACATATATTTTTATTTCTATTCTGGACATGGGTTTACACAGTACGTATTATGCATTTGTTTTAAACACTCGATAAGCGCAAATCTGGGGTATTAGAGTATTTGCGATTAGTTATTTTTCATCGTAAAGATATTATAGTGTAGCAACACAGAGCTTTGATATTCATCCACCTATTTTTTGAGCGTATAAAAAGTGGATACTAAATATAATTCGTGTCGGAATTCTAATCAGAATGGAAAGTTCAGGTCTTCCTAAAAGAGTAAAAACATGGACTTGTTTTGGAGTTGAATTCCACTGGTTCAAATCAGTTCTATGGAAACTTTTGGTAACGGTTCTGATAATAAATGTCAAATCCACTGTAGCAATGAGTTTGTAAATTACGCGTAAACGCGGTAAGTTGACATGTTAAACAAAGACGCTTCGTTATCGCACTAATATACGTCACGAAAACAGTCGTGGCTTTTTTGTCTTCAGTCTCAAAAGATTAACAGTCAAAAACTGAACGACGCTTGAGTTTGACGAAATTCGATTAGTTCAGAATCATTACTAAAGGAATTAGTTAGAGCTACAAATATACTCCACTTCTTTTTCCAACATTCCGCAACCTTATTTTACAGACTACTTTCGACAACTTATCTTCGTCATTAATAAATATGTCAAAAACAGCTTTAATCCATTTCGTTGTTTTTTTAAGTGTGTCAGTAATAGTTTTTGGAAAGGAGGAAAAATGTAGTCCATTGCATGGCCCAGTGAGTATTATTTAATTATATTCTGACAATCAATTGTTGTAGATAGACATGGATCCCATTTTTTATCATTCATCTATTTGTACGAAACTGTGCTGTAATTATTTATTTTTGAAAAACATTTAATCATTTTAAGGAACAAGTAGTATTCAGAAATTTCGTAGCTAAATGTTCATGACAAGTGTTTCATTTTAAGATAACACAATAATTTATGTCGTGTCTCAGACATCTAAAATGTCATGAAATAGGGCAATTGAAATATGAAATGCATTTTATAAATCTTTTACTAGAGAATTAGTTTGTCATTGTCAACGTACTGGTTTTAAAGCATGCTGTCATCAGTTTCTAGCAGAAAGTTCTAATGAGATTTTTCTAACCGATTAAACCGATGGCGGTTATAAATGAATAACCATTCTTGGGAAAATTATGATTACGAATTTTATTGTCAGATTCTAGTATCGAATGCATAACATCCGAATATTTCTATTTAAATAGATTTATAGGCTCCGAGAGTAAAATAATTATGCACACTCTCCATTTTATTGTGATGAAAACATTAGATAAGTGATTTAATCGGTTTAAACTAAAATATAAAAAAATTTTCGATTATGTAAATCTGCTTTTCATCTTTTAAGTCGATTCAGATCGCATCTTGTAATAAATTCAATGATGTCAATAGCGGAATATAAAAATAACCCGTCTCAATCATATGCTCTTGCTTTAAAGAAAACGGAGAGCCCAATGAAGCAACAGGTACCTGACATAATAATAAAACCGAAGCAGTCTCAACAACATGGAAAATCGGATGTTGACATTAAAAAAGTCATAAAGCCTATGATAATGGGCGTGCAAATTAATCTTATAAAAGAAAATAACAAGGGATTAGTAACTATTAAATGCAACCGAAATGAAGATGTTCAAAAGATAAAGAATGTAATAAAGTTAAAATTAAAAGATAGTTATGAAATTATGCATAATGAACTATGGAAACCTAGGCTGAAAATCGTTGGAATTAACTGGGATGGAAGCTTGACAACAGATTTGCTGAAAACGGCGATCATAAATCAAAACTTTCAAGAAATGGAGTTTATAAACATAGAAGTTAAACATATACAACACATACAAGTTAAACACACTTACACGGCTTATATTGAGGTAGATGCCGCAACATATAGATCAATAATGTCAACAAATAACAAATTAAATATCGGTTGGAATAAATGTACTGTGTACAACGATTTTAACATAACGAGATGTAAAAAATGTTGCGGCTATGGCCACAGTATAAATAAATGTAATGCTAAAATATCCTGCGCATATTGCGCTGAAGAACATGACTCACGTTTATGTGCAAATAAAGGAGAAAAAGATAAACTCCAGTGTACAAACTGTATTAATTCAAACAATCGATACAAAACGATGAGGGATTGTAATCACGCAGCTTGGGATACAGAAAAATGTGAAACTTACAAAATCAGAGAAAAATATGTAATCTCGAGAACGGACTATCCTTTTCCTCCTAGAAAAATCCTCAAGAGGAGTAAAGCAGTCACTAAAATCATTCACAATTAACATGGATACAACAGTCTACGATTTAATTAAAAGAGACACAAGTATTAAAGAAACGATTTGTCACTCAATAAATAATCTAAATATTTGCACTAGTAATGGGCAAAAACAGCTTTTACTCCTGCAAATAAATATTCGTAGCTTAAATCGTAATATTGAACAGTTAGAAATTCTAATAAACAAAATAAGGAAAAAACCCGACATTATCATTGCTACCGAAACTTGGAATCTAAATCATCCTGAGTATTTTACACTAGATGGATACTCAATTTACTATAACAACAGCCACATTAATAAATCCGATGGTGTTATTATGTTTATTAACAAAAAATTAAATGTCGATGTGGAAGTAGAAAATAGCGGTAATGTAAAAGTACTTACAGCTACTTTCATTCTAAATAAAACCAATAAATTACTAATAACAGCCACCTACAGATGTCACGACATACCCAAAATGGAATACATCGATCATATCCAAACAATACTTCGAAGACAAAGGTATGTTGATAACCACATTTTGGTGGGAGATTTTAACATGGATATACTTAACACAGATACTGCAAGTGAGGAATTTTTATCAAACTTACTTGAGAGTGGTTTTGTCCCATATTTCAACTCTATCACTAGACCTAGCACCCAAACCAGCGGAACGTGCATAGATAATATGTACATAAAATCAAACATAAGACAAATAAATTCCTACAAATTGATTTACGAGATAACTGACCATTATCCACTTTTATTGACTATAGGAACAAGCACAGAGACACACTCCACTAAAAACACTCCAACACAGTGTACAAATTACAAAAAACTTATTAAACTAAGCTTAAAGGAACATTGGAAAGACCTTTTAAGTACACAAGACATTAATTTTGCGACAAACACACTAATAAACAGGGTAGATAACTTAGTTAAAAACGCTCTTTGCACTCAATTCGCAAAGACAAAAAACCTTACATCGCCTAGGAAAATTTGGATAACAAAGGCCTTAATTCACTCTTGCGACATCAAAAGGAAACTGTATAGAGACTGGAAGAAAAACCCTTTCAACGAGATTTTAAAGAATAAATTTATTAACTATTCAAATCGGCTAAACAAATTGCTAAAAATTGCTAAAAACAATTATGAAAAAGAGAAATTGACAAGCATAAGTAAAAATAGTAAAAAGTTATGGGAATACTTAAAACCAAAATTACGAGGTACAAATAACAAGAAAGTAGTCAAAATACCTTACCTCATTGTAAACAACAAAAAAATTGAAGAAGACCTGGAAATAGCAAATCACTTCAACAACTATTTTACCAAAATTGGATCAACTATAGCATCAACTATCAACAAATCAAATAGAACCACTCATACAGAATTCGGAAATAGATTATCGAGCTCAATATTTCTCAAACCAACTACTGAAACAGAGATTTTTATTATAATAAAAAATATGAAAAAAAAGCACATGGAGTTGACGGAATCTCAGTTTCAATACTTCAGAAAATAAGTAATCTTGTCAGTGCACCTCTTGCACATATTATAAACCTTTCCATGGCTCAAGGACTATGCCCAAAACACTTTAAATATACTGAAGTAACGCCGATATTTAAAACAGGTGACAAACACGATCCAAGTAATTATCGCCCAATCTCATTGATATCGAATATTGCCAAAATTTTTGAAAAAACCTTACTGACTAGATTACTAGATTTTATAAACAAAAATAACATTTTATCACGCTGTCAATATGGTTTTGTGAAAAACAAGGGTACGAAAGATGCAGTAGCACACGTTTCAAAATTTATTTATGAGAAATTAGACAAAAGTACACCTACAACAGCAACCTACTTAGATCTATCAAAAGCATTTGATACTGTAAATCACAACAATCTATTTCTCAAACTTGAAAACTATGGTATACGTGGAGTTTCACTAGAGCTAATAAAAAACTACCTTAATGATAGGACACAAATTGTCAAATACAATGGAATCAGAAGCAGCAAACAACAAATCACCGTTGGAGTACCGCAAGGTACCATCTTAGGACCACTATTATTCATTATATACATTAATGATATGTTTTTAACTATACCTGATGAAAATATTGTTTCCTTTGCTGATGACACAGTAGTCATATGCTCGGGTCACACTTGGGAAGAAACTCTGGCTCAAACTCAAGACTATCTGGACAAAATAACCAGATGGCTTACAAGTAATCAATTGTCTTTAAACACTAAGAAGACGGTTTTGATGACATTTGGAAACTACAGTGACAGTGTTCCAAATGAAGCCAGAGTATTCATAAATAATACCACAATTACGAGAACAGCATCAACGAAATATTTAGGGATCATTTTTGATTTCAAAATGAGATGGGAAGAGCACGTGAAATATATAATAAATAAATGTAGATATTTAATCTTTATTTTTGCAAAACTACGAAGAATTATGTCAAGAGGCAATTTACTAATCGTATACCACGCACTATTCAGTAGTATTGCGCTATATGGAATAATAGCATGGGGAGGTGCATATTCTAACGTCATCAATCCACTCCTAAGTCTTCAGAGGAGATTAATTAAAATAATTTTTAATGGAAGCCGATGGACAGCGATACATCTACAATGAAACTGCAGATAAATTTATGTCACGCGTTTAAAATCGAATCCCTAATGTATATGTATAATCAACTTACATCCCAATACGTACAACTTAAAAAAAAAACGATAAACAAACTGTTGTTGGGTGCACGTTACTTGAAAAGAATTTGCCAAAAAATGTGCACTTACGTAGCGATAAACGCTTTTAACAAGTTACCACATGAGTTAAAAGTCTTAAATTATAGCCACAAAATAATAAAAAGAAAAATAACAAATTGGTTTAAAACTAGTACCGTAAGAAGTTCCCAGCACCTATGAAATCTTGCAAGTGCTGGACAAATATTTTAGTTGTTACTTTATTTTATATTTTACTGATTTATAAATTATCTTATTTTATTATTATTTACTTTATTTTAAATTTTAAGTATTTTATTTTATATTTATCTTTCTTTTTTTTTTATTTTATTGTACATTATTAATGGTTGAAATCATATTTTGTTGATTTTCTTTTAATTTTGCCAGGACTACGCACAGATTTATGTAATCTACTGTAGGGTATAAGCGCGACTTGTTTTTATGTCTAAGCTTATATGAAAATGTATATACTACCTGGTTAAATAAAATTACAAATTACAAATAATAATTACTATACTACTATTATCCGATAAATGCTCGCGAAAGTCAAGTCCTTATTTTAGTTTGTAATAAACTATTCCCTAATTTTTCCTGAATTTCCTTGATTGGTATATCGATTAGGAAACACTTGAATGACATAATATACCTCACAATTATGAAACGTGAGTAATCCAGATAATAAAAGATATTACGCACAATGTTTACTAATAATTTACATCTCGCGAGAAAATGATTGTAAATTACAAACTCAACTATAATAAATGTATGTGTAAATATTTGTAAATTTTAATGTCGGTATATGAAGGTATTGTGATGATTTATATTATACTGAAACGTTTCAAAACCAAAATAAATAATATAAATGAGTAAACTCAGAAATAAATGAACGTTAAGAAAGATAACACTAAAAAATATGGCTTAATTATTCAAAATGAGAGAATAGCATTTTATTGATTTACAATCAATAATAAAAAACACATTAATAAAAATCGATCAAATACGAGAATAAAAATTTAATTGATGAAAGAAATAATAACAATAAACGTTTACCATTATAGATTTTATGTTAAATAAAAAATGTCCCTTTATGATGATGTAAGCCTTGTCTTGTCATAATGTAGAAGGTAATCCCCTATGCCTTAGAGCAAGTTATTTAGACGGATATAAATTAATTTAGGAAATATAGTGGTATTTTATCAATCTTTTTTTGTTTATTTCACATACGACTGCATCGATCTCGTTCGTTTCCAAAGCTTTTTGTGAAATACGAGTTTATCTCGTTCTATCGACTAGCTTCGTATACTACTTGATTAATTGCCTATAAAGGCACACATTTGTCAGCATCTGACTTAGGTATATAGGCAACATTTTTGGGCATGATTATTATATTATTTTTAACAATAAGTGAGAGGGTCCTTAGTTACCCATACCTCTTAATTTTACTACACAAGTCCAGATGTGATGATCAAAATAAAAAAGTAATGTTGCAGTAACTGTCACCTTAGATCCATTTTTCATGCAACGAAAGACGAATTGTTAAGAAAATTCCTGACATTATTGTTGTGAAGTGTTCTTTTATAATGTATATGTCTACTAAGTTATGATTGGCGTTTGACAACTTTCACAGTGTACGTTTTTAATTCATATTGACAAGTAATTTGTAAAGCCTTGCACAACTTTTGCATCCTTGATAGAATCTGCACGTTAACTTTTTAAGTACCAGGACTTTTCAAAGCATGTCATAGATTACGATGGTATCTCGATGTCAGTAATGTAAAAATAGAAGTAAATTATCCACGGTTAAAAAAAATGTCGTTGAAACTGTGGACTTCGATGGCATATTTAACGCAGATGGGGAATACATCCGTATAAATCGTCGTTTACTTTTAAAAAAATGTGCATGTCTCTACATAATTTATTTTCTCATAAAAAAGGTGAAAAGAAATATTGTTTACTTTTAAATGAACAAATGGTGGAACAACGGACACGGGGAATAAAATTTTACGATATTTTGAACAACATTAAAATTATAACTGGTATTTAGATTGTACTGTTGCAATTAACAATTAAAACTGGCTATTTTAAGTTTTCTCCAAATCTTAAAAATTTTATATGATGGTTCGTACGAAGATCCATGAAACTTGATTTGGCGTAAATTTTTAAATTCGCACTTCTTTTTTGTAATTTTCGAAATAATTCGTATAAAAAAGTTGAGATATGAAGAAGTCTTTATTACAAATTACAATCGTCTGGTTCTCCGTACCAGCCATCAAAATGGTACTTATGATATTTAATGCTGCGTTTGCCGAGGAAACAATGAGAGGAAATACGTGTAATCGACCTCCGCTCAACAATAATTAAGAAATACCGTATTTTCAAATGCGAACAATAGATGTCTAATGAGTGCAACTGACACCTTCATCATATCAATAATTTTGCTCTTAATATCTAATATATTACTGGTAAATCGTTTTTATTAATCCGTTTTTGGTGGTGAGCACAAATAACCACAAGAAAATTATTTTTAGTGTCACCAGAGCGGAGATTGCTGCCGTCACTTACAATGTATGAGCTTCAAGGCCATTTGCGTTTCAAAAGGAGGACTGGTCATACCAGGAGCAGATACGCGTCCTCTTGGTCCAGGACCCTATCCTCCAAATGTTGTGACTCTTTAGTTTTGAAATTTAGACTAGCAATGTAAATTATTTAATTTTGTTAAGACTTACTTACTTTATGTAAATAAAAATCTGAATCATTGTTAATATTTAACCCATTATTCTATTATCCTGGTTATCCATTATTTAATAATATTGTCCTTATTGATCCCTATTGAGTTACAGGGTGTTCCATCGCTGCCGAAAAAAAAATATAGAAAACTAAAATAAAAATAATGTACGGTTCAGAAAATATTTTCAATTATTTTTTGTTTACAGGTATATAAAGTTTGTGAATAAATATCTTAAAAACTGGACACATCCACAAAAAAAGTGTTTCAGATTGAAATCTCCTTTGAAATCATTTTTTGAAATCTCCTTGGCTATTCGATGACGTCCTTGGAGTCAAAAATATTTGTAATTTCAGTTGTCAATAAACCTAATACTAATAATTAAACAATTCCCTACGTTCCCTATCTTTGATAATAAAATTGGATTAAAAAACACATTAATTTTAGGTTTAAAATATACATTTTTACAACTAGAAATATGGTATTACATCAAAGTCAAAGTGATATTAGTTATCACATTCACAAACTAACAATCACTTTTTTGTTCAACATACACTTTTGGCGTACCATTTAATAGTTCTTTCTTGCAAAAATAGAATGTTTCTTCATTCACTAAATTACGATTCAGTATTAAACATTCACTAAGAGTCGTGCAGTCTTAATGTAAATCAAATTCATATTGTTTGTATATTTTAAAAAGTTGGAAAAACGTATTGCACGATACTAGAACCAGACAAAGCATTAAATAATCAATTTTAGTAACACGTAACTATCAATATACTGTCTGGAGTAGTTCGGCTGTCACTTTAATACGATTGCTTGAAATTCTTGCACAATCATCCATTATTACATTGTACCAAGATTAAGAGCAAGGTAATCTAGGGCCTTTGTTGCAGTCCGATTATGAGGTGAAAATGTGGCAGACAAATGAGATGGACACAAAAAATACTCTCCACTGGGCACATTGTAGGAAGCACAGTTGCAATCGGAACTTTGAGATGATTATTTAGAAAAAGTTCTATCATAGACTCTTCACACTGATACCTATCATCTAGAGGCTCGAATTTCGAATGTAGTATTCAAATCTTTCTTTGTTCCTAATGATTTCTAATGATTCCTAATGATTATATGCTGTGAATGAGGAAATTCCACAATTGCTAAACCAAGAGTCACTAGTGAACGCGTCCTATGTGCAATGGCCCAAGTATCTTTTTATCTGGTACGGTGGAGTTTTTTTTAATAATATACTCGGTAACTTCTTCTGTAATTAGCAATTCTGCTTTCGATTCGATTACAGGCGTAAATTGCATCCCCCCTGTAACCGTCGTTACACGAGCATGTTGCGACGTGATTTCTTGGTGAGCATTTTGCATTTGATCCACATGGGTCTTGATATCCCGCGGTGCACGGATTTTGACAAGCATAATCAATACAAGCACTGTTATCGGGACATTCATTGTTGGTTGTGCATTCGCCCCTTCGACAGCTGGTCAGAGGGTCGCCAATATAACCTTGTAGACAAGTGCAAACTGGACGTTTCTTTCCGGTTTCATCGTGACCTGGTCTGCACTCGGCAAAGTGGCCACATGGATGTGGTGCGCAGAGATCCTCTGAAAATATGATAAAATTTACGAATATTGCCAAATATAACGGATCCATGCCTGATAGAAATCTGTCAGCCTCCATATTTCTTGAACACAGGAAACAGGGATGCTAGACCGAATCTTGCAAAAAACTGGACTCTCCTTTTTGTCATCATCAAATTAAACACAAACCATATAAAATTTAAAGATATAACTAATGACAACATACCATCTGTGAATGGTCTGCAATGCACAAAGGGATTTCCTGTCATATCCTTAGGGCAACTACATACGGGAGTGATTCCTCGAAGTTCGCAGTTAGAATTTGTACCGCAGGCAGTCGCGCAGAGATTCACACAAGTCTGGCCGACACAGGCTGGTTTTCCGGCAGGGCATTCGGAATGGTGAGTACATTCTGGACGGCATCCAACGTAAGGAGTACCAATCCAATTCTAAAAAGATGATTGATTAATACGATAAATGCGAAATTGTTATTTTTTCTTTAATTCTCTTACTTTAGGACATGTGCATTTGGCTCGGTGATTTACAACTTCACATTCGGCTCCAGATCCGCAGTGGCAAGGACTTTCACACTTGAAAGATGGAGAACAGAATAAATGATTAGCACAATCATTGTCGCTTTCGCATTCATGACGACATCCCTCACCGTTTGGTGTTAACCTGAACCCAGGTACACATGAGCAGGTCGCTATTCCATTTATGACTTCGCAATTCATGTTTGCACCACATGGATTTGGTTTGCATCTGGCTTCTGTTCATTTGAAAATCGAATACAAGAAATTTTATTAATATTTACGAAATAGCAAATGGATCAATGCAGAGTGAACTTGATTAGGATCTGAGGTTATCAGATTATAGTAACATTTAATTCAGGGCATAGAAGACGTCATCGTCTCTGCATACGAATGCTACATTTACGTTAGCGGAGAAAGACATTTAGCTTACTTCTGAATTTTGCGGATCATCGTAACCAACTGAATTTAATACAGTACAACTGAGTGAGAATGTTAAAAATTATGAGAAAAACTTACGTGGATCTTCGACAAGACAACCAATAAAAGGATCTCCAGAAAATCCATGACGACATGTGCAGGTACTGACATGGTTTCTCGTTTGACAATCGGTATTTTGTCCACAGAGATTTGGGCATGGGTTTGTGCACCGGTTATCCGTGCAAACTCGACTACCGACGCAATCCTCGTTTACTACGCAGATTACAATTAACACGTTATACTCTTTTGGAAAAATGTTTATTATAATAATGTGATAGAACGCGATCATTGCAAATCGGTTCATTTACAAAATTATAGGAAATTCTAAAATCATTCAATTTTGCAAACTTAGCAGAGAGGCTCTGTCGATATACCTTTTTTAGGTCGTTCAATAATGGCTTCAGATTTGTTTCAGCTTTACTACTGTTCCAATTAACAAGAAATCATTGAATATTGGTGTATGCCCATAAATAAGAAAGTTAAAATGTCGCAAAAAATAGAAACCACTTTTTTTCAAAAATCTTGTAGGAATATTTCTTCAATAACTTTTTAAAGTTTTTATTTATATAAAACACCAAAGGGCAGTCTTAATGCATGTACAAAGAAAAAGGTGCCAAATGGCGTTAAGTTAAACAGTGGACTCCATCAAGAGAGGTTTTTACCACATTCTGAATTTTTAATTCAAAGCTAATCTCGTTTTAAAAAGCCTTTCAATTTGATAAACCCTCTTATCAATTTCAAATCATTTACGAGGTAGTCTTCTGGTTATTTAAAACTCATGATGTAACAAATTTTCCATGGAAATATTTATATTCAAGGTTTCACATAGTGCTAATAATTTTAAAAAATTGTCAGTGCTGCTATGACATTAACCCATTAACGTCTGAAATGACATTTTTTATACTTCATTTTCAATCAAGTATTTCGTGTCAAAATCGAAGTTGAAAACAATTGAAAGATACAGATCCTTTTGTTTTCGAGGCCACACGTCAAGATTCTGAGGTTATAATTGAGTTTCAGCCATCAAGAATTGCAATATGGCGCCGAATTTTAAAAAAATTTCCAAAAAGCTAGGAATTATTTATTCTTATCAATTTTTTCGAGCTATTAGAATATTGGAATTCTATTGGAACCGTAATGGTGCATAAAATAGTTGAATTTTAAGAAAAAATTTTAATTTAATGCCCCACATCATTCTAACGACCTCAAAATGGCGTCAAAAATGAAAATTTCTTTGAAGAATTTTTGGACTTAAAGTTCTTAGAATTAATCGAGAAATATAGTGGAATTTTCAAACATTTTTTGATGACCTTTTGAGAAAATTTGTTCAAACATTTTTTTTTAAATTATAATTTATTTATGAACAATTCTGAAAAAATGTAGGGTATTTTCTGAGGAATTCTAAGAGTTTTTTATTCTTTACAATTTTTTCCAAAAGTTGATAGTTTTCGAGAGAAAAAGCCTAAACTATAATATTTGAAATTCATTTCCTCGAAAACTATCAACTTTTAAGTACTCTTTATTATATAAATATTTCATAAAAAATTTGAACAGGTACATTCTGATTAAAATGTTGTAAATTTGCATTTAGATACTTACTATGACATTCGACTCGTTCGCACTGGAATAGGGGATCCCCCATATAAAAATTAAGGCAGGAGCATACAGGTCGACCCTCGCTGATAGTACACCTGGCATTGACGCCACATGTGCGAGCTTCGCATCCATCTGCGGAAACACAACACAAGATTGTCCTATTTCTTGTTTTTAATTACTGGAAAATAACTTCCTGCATCACGATATCGACTAATGACGCCATATAAAAAAGCATCGACGCTCCGTTCATATTATTCCCGCTTGTCGACTCGAATTACGCAAATCGCGGGAATTACCATAGCCGCTGGGTAATAAACGATGCTTTTTTACCGGAACGGCAGGTATAAAATCCAATGATAAAAATAGTATTAGGCTCCTCATTTGAATACCGGCTCAGAAACGTACGGGTACACATCTTTTTAATCGGAATTTTTAGGAGCAGCAATGCTTATTCCTAAATACAAATATTTTGAATTTTTTTGTAAATATATTTTTATATCAAAATTCTGGATCAATGTCAAATCTGACCTTGATGAAATGTTTAACATAATTACTAGCTCTTTTCGGAGGTAGAATTCTAGTAAACAAAAAAATAATATTGACATTTTTTTCATTATGTGTAAATTCATTTAAAAACTTTTACTTTTTTGGTGAATGTTTTGAATAAATTATTACGTAAATGCTTTTAAAAATATGTATTAATTATATAAATTTCTAAAAAAGTTGCATTAACAATTTTGTATTACTTAACAAGCCACAAATTTATCAGATTACATAATCAATAGGCTGGTTACATACAAAATGATTGATTCAAAAAAGCTTTTGCATCAAGTAGCTAAAAAAAGATCGTTGGATTATTTAATATGCATAAGAAAAACTTTGGACATGATCTTGACATAACGGTATTGATGACTAGAATCAAATTCTTATTCAAATATTCATGCCGTGTTGTTCTATGAGAAAATAAACCAGTTCCTAGTCGAGGGATATCAATACAATGTAGTAGCTTTTAGATGCTATTATTATGACAACCATTGGCAATTAACAATTTCTGACCAATTTTCTATTATTTCTGTGAATACAATTTTTAAGTGTACAAACTGCATGAGCATGTTGTGTATTCATATAAAATTAATGTATGAATAAAGTTGCATATACTTCGTTCTAATTTTCGACAGCTTAATAGTGAAACATACAAATTTCATTCATGCGATCATTTATTTTTAACACTTACAATAATTGAAATCTTCGAGATGAAACAAGATATTCGAAAACTAGATAGTAGGATAAGACACAGCCTTCATTTTTAGTTAATTTTACTATCTAGTAACCTCGACAAATTAGATAGCCAAGCCTAGTATTTAAATAGTAAAACGAACTAAAAAACTTACTTATACCAGATCTTACTATTTAGATAGTAAAATCAACTATTTCTTGTTTTCTGTGTATTTGAAGAATGTCTAAATTAAATTGTCAAGAATATTCCATTGAAAAGGTTGTTTATTTGATTGTTTATAAAATCGTGAATGCAATTGCAAAGATCAAATTTTTAATGCTAGGTAAATAATAATTGTTAATACTGTAAGATTACATGACATTATTACAGTTAAAATGAAATTAATGCGTCACGTAGTTACAATTTTTGAAACAAATGGATTGTTATTAACAAAAAATGTATGTTTTTCAATGCGACACGGTTTTTTAAATTTACTTTAAAGTTACTGTCATACGCTAAGATTTCAGCAACTTTTTTTAATAAGTAATTTAATTAAAAAGTATTACTAATGTATATAACAGTGCTCATATATAAATCATCTTACTACATACAACATTTTTTTAAAATTTATGTATGATTATATACAAACATATCCAATCATATAGAATACTAGAGAGACAACATTCATATATACTTATATACAATCGTATATAATTGTATATCAATTCTATACAGTTGTATATGATTTCTACATAACCGTATTTAATAAATAATTTTTACTCGGAAACCTATTATTAACAGCTCCATTTGCCAGAATTTTCATTTGAAAATTGTGTTTCACTGGTAACTTATTGTAAAATAGTATAACCAATTTTTATGTGACCTACTTTTATGTTTCTTATTTGATCGAGATTTAAATAACACAAGAATGACACGAGATAACCAAAATCGTATAAAGTGTACGGGGTTATCGAATTCGAAATAGTTGACCTTAGTCTTCTTAACATACTTTATTAGGCTTGAGTATATACTGAAAAATTAGTAGTGTCCCTAAAAATATGAAATTCACTTTGCAGAGTTTTCGAGACTCCTCAATCTTTTATCACTGTAATCATCTTCATAGAAATGGAGCACATATTTTGACATTTCGATTACAATACAAAAAGAAAATAATTTCACATTATTTACTAGTAACTTTTGGAATTTCTCTAATTGGGAGCATCATTTTGAAAATGAGTAAAATAATGGAATGTGGCAGACCAACATTTTCAGTTCAATCATCATTTTCCACGATATAACAATGAAAATAAATTTGTTTTTGAGATGTAAGACGGGTATTTTTTAAACCGGTAATTTATTTCAATAATCAGTGAAATGATGTTTGATTAAGCACTTGAGCCCCTTTCTTGGATACAAATGATTTTAAAATCTACAAAAAATAATCGATGTTATATTGGTATTCGAATAAGGGTACATTAATTGTAAATTGATGCAAAAATTACTACATATGGGAATATTACATCAGCTGACATCTTTTTCTTTCAAATTACATATAAAGAAAAAAATAGAAAACGAAGTATGTAATAAATGCATGTTAATAACGTCCGTCTATTTACAACCTTTATTATCAATATAAATCTGTGAATATATTGAGCAATCAAAAGTTATTCATTTGTTGGTATTTACATTAACATAATCTGAGAGAAATTATAACAAATACATCAAAGAAGATTGAACTTTGACATTTACACTAACATCAAATATAAGATTTGGAAGTTTAAGATCTTACACAATATTCAAGATTCAAATTATACTCCAGATGTAAATAAGTGGACAAGGATGATATTTTATAGCTAGGTATGGTACTAACAACAAATGTTTTTCACTTACGTCCTGCCACTACCCTCGATGTATAATATTGCGTGTAATACTGAGGGCTCATCGCCAACGTGGACGTTGCAACTGCCACGATGAGCAGAACTGCAGTCTGCACACCCCTCATATTTATCATTCCAATGTTTACCTAGGAAAATGTCATCAATAAAATAAATATTATCATTAACAAGCAAAATCTGTACCTGGTCTACAATTTTAAATCATATTTACGTCATTCCATAGTCATATCTAACATGCTTGATTACTTTTCAAATTCTGTAATATTGGACAAGATACGAATTAAATAAGATAAGTGACAATGCATTACGAGGTTTTATAATCAATATTTTTAAAAATTACTGTTGCAAATATCAATTTTAGAATCAAAATATACAATATGACGTAGGTTGCATTGGCTGGTTTAGAACACCAGACAGATACTGAAATGTGCCATGGAACATTATACAAATATTCAAGATTTTATTATCACGAATGTAAAAAAGTCCAGTTTTTATTTCGATGATGAAGTAACCTTCATTCACAAGCGTAGTTTAAATCCATTTCCATGTCTTTGTCTCCATAATAACACTATTTTGATACAAAATTAAGTTATGCCATTTTAGGGTATTTTGTTTTCACAATTTGCAAGAAACAAACATTAAATATAAACTATCAAGGTGTGCAAGTATAGACATTGATTACTCATTGTGAATTAAAACATAATGCAATAAATCATGAAACTACGTAGATTGTAAGTTATCAAAAATCACTTTCTTTAACAAAACTTCCTTTAAAATATAGAAATTTCAAATTATAACCACTTTTTTTTGGTATTCCATAGATATTCACTCACCTCGAGTGAAAACTACACAAATTATTGATCCGCGCTCTATGCGATCGCGAGGAGCACTGTCGGATCTCGTGTCGAGATCGTAGATGATGAAGGATCGAGAGATCGTCCCCGCTCGGCGCCAACCTTCGGGCCTACCTCGAATTTTGCCCACACGTGTCCCTGATTCCTGCAGGTAAACAAATATATATGCGGTATCAGTTGTTTTTTTTTGTAGCGAATCACTGCCCATATGCACCCACGCTTACGCTCCGTCAATCAGTCAAAATAGTGTACATAATCAAGTTTTTTCCAATTGAAGACATCTGGATATTGTTTATGAACATTTGGATTGGGATGAAGAGAACACTCCCCATTATATATATGGATCAATTTAATGAGATTTTCAGTACTTTTGAATCCAGTTTCGGAATCCTTGAATAAGCTTTGTGATGTAATATTTGTTAACAAAAAAAATTATACCCATCCCTGCTTAAAACTGCGGATGTCGGATCGAAATTTATATAGAAATTCAATCCATGTTTGACCAGACATCAAAAAAAGTAGTTTGCACGACACACAGACTTTGTGCATAACTAAAACTTAATTTATATTTAACCCTCCTGTGCACGAGGACGAGTATACTCGTCCAAACTACATTGTTTCCGCATGGCAAAAGAAAAACTCAGGAGGGTTAAACAATTTTAGGCATAGAACAAACTAAGGGTTTGTTGAGCACAACTTTCGTGTAACATGGGTTTTCTACCCTGTTTTTTATCTATTTCATTCGTATTTTTAAGCAGAAATACATAACATAAGTCCTGAACCTTTCTACGCAAAAGATATGACATATTATGTGCAGCACTTTCCTACCTTTTGCACCAAAGTGAAAATAATAATAAACTAAGAATTAAAAAGCTCTACTTCGCACATATGCATTCCTATTCCCAGATCACTGTATTCCTTTTAAACTCTTATGCTAGAGCATACTGGACGCGTCAAGTTCATTATTTTTATGTTCATTCATCTTCTACGGATTCTAATGCATATGACTTTTTGTAGAGAATTTGATACTTTCGCATTTATGTGTGCGATTCATGTTTTTTTATATAAGAAACGCAAAAAATGATATTTTTATTTTTTTTGACCTCCCTATAATTTAGTATCGATCCGACTCCGAAAACTAATCAATTCTAAGTTAGGCCATATCAAACTCAAAAACAGGTTGATCCTTATAGCGGAACCTGGCGATTGCCATCCTAACCACATATCGGAATCCTTTTATTGGTAAACAAAGTAAGTAACTATATTTTCCTAGGAACAACGCTTTCGAAAGTTTGGGGGTTCAGAATGATTCATAAATACTTCTACAATTATCAACAGGCAATTATCGGTAACCGACAATGGTGTTCAATAAAATTTTTTACTCGTCATCAATACGATTTTTGTTTTGTTTTTGCCAATATATTTCAATTCTTAATTGGTTTATATTCCTGTACAGAAATTGATCTCCTGCAGTTTGTATTCGCAGTGAAATCAATTACGAGATTGAAGGTACAGTCACTTGCTTTCGATTTCGGTAAAAAGAATTGAGGAATAGATGCCCTGAAAATTAAATTTATTTATTACCAAATAGTTTATGTCCTATTTTTATAGAAACTTATATTTTGCATCGTTTTCAGTGCAAAATACGTATACGATTGAATTGGTAAAAGAAAATAGAAAATAATTTGAAAATCTTCTCTATTTTTTACATGGAATTATGAATCCGAATTTTAAAAAAAATCAAATTTATGGACGACTTTCCGTGCGTAAAAGTCGTGCATAATAGTATATTATGAAACTAATGCGTAAATTTCATTCTACGAATGTGAAGGGTTGGGTCGTAGTAACATTCGCAGAATAAACATTTACGCCCATATTTCATACGATATATGTCACTTGAGTGCGTAAAATGCGACCGAAAAATGTCAAAAGTGTGTAAAATAGCATTTTACGCATCGAATGACATAAAAGACTATTTCAATTTATTCCAATCCATTTTCGTTTACTGGGAAACCCATTTATGTTTATGCTTCACTTGGATTAATGAAGAATTCGCTATACAGTGAAGTCCGCGAACAGTAAAATATTTTGAAAACCTTCGATATTAAAAATGACACTGAAATATGTGAAATGATTTTTCCAAAATCTTGTTGCGGGGTGGCGACCGTACCCACTTTTAGGAGGGCACTTTTCCTAATTTCTGCATGCTTTATTTATTAAAATGTTTGCTTTGTTTTCGAATAATGAATTTTCAAAGTTTGTAGGACTAGCCGTATGTGCAAGGCTCGTTAATCGATATCACGCTCTGATAATGGAAGATTTTAATGTGAAAATTTTCATGAATTTAAGTTTTCTTGTCGTAAGTATGGCAGACATTGGATATTTATTTTACCTGCCATCGAAATCGCTATAGCTTTTTCTCATGTGGAATGTCGACGTTATACCTATATTTTGTCAACCATCGGATTTATGCAGATTTCATTTTAACTTGCGATTCCGAATTAAATTTTTATTTTATTTTTAAAAGATTGGGTGTATAATTTTTAAATGCATTAAATTTCCATAACGATATACAAAATGTCTTATAATCTGTTGCAACTGGATGACCATCGAAAATTTACAAAAAGTTTATCTAAATGTCCTCTGACTTGGAAAAAAATAAATCCACTTTTGGTGATTATTTATGCATATCGAGTAAAAAAATAATTGCATCAGATAGAGAAGCGGAACAGACGACTTTCATTTCTTAAAAAAAATAGTTCGTAAACATCGATGCGTGGTATGGCCTTCAAAAATTGAAATTACAAATTGTTTTTAAACAAAAATGGAAAACATGGTCTTTTTACAGTAGGTGACAACAAATATATAAACATTTGAATAAAATTGCTAAAATGTTAAAATGCGAATTACGAAAAACCTGAAAATTTTACGTTGGTTTAGCAACAATAGTTAGTGATATAATCACTACATGATAAACAATTATGAACAAAATGGATAATTTAATGTTTCTCTTACACATGAAACGCATCAAATATCATTTACTCAGCAAACGAAGAATAGTTCCGAAGCATTGAAATCTCTGAATCCGTCTTCGTGTCAATGCTTCATTCGGAATATTAATAACTTTTGTCCTGAAGCATTAAGAAGCATTTAGGAACAAGGAACTAACTTCTTGTAGTAATATTTAGAAGGATTTACCACACGGAAGTATTCACGAAAATCGACAAATACAATTCAAATTTCAGAAATTAATACTTTTCAATAATTCTGAATAAGTTTTCATTTGCGGGATATTTGACTGTTGTCGATGAAGATAATTTTCTATTAAACTGTATTTAACGCTTCTATGACAGTATTTATCAAGCATATTGAGGTGCTATATGTGGTAGAAAATGTTTAGATCGATAGGAATGTGATCACGTCATATGTGGACGAATCCTATTAAATTTCTTTTTTATATTTTATATTAGTTCTCCTACGTTTTTATATATTGGTATCATTTTAAAATATATGTCCTTATCCTTTCACTAATGAATATCTCAAGGTCAGAATTATATTTTGATTCTATTAGTGAACGGTCGAATCTGAATGACCTCGATAAATAACACAAAATTCAAAATTATTTCCCGTCATACTGATTTAAATTTAAATTTGTGCGACAGATACAATTGAACCACATAATATTAAGTTGACACGTATACAGATTTTAGAGCTCAATGATTAAGATCTTTACCATTTATCTTTGTACCTGAAGGATGTTTGAGTTTTTAAACATAAATTGATAACCACGTACATTTTTACAATCAAAAATATAAAAAGTTAATTATGACATTCCATGCCACCATTTAAAAATACTACTGTTGAACTTCTTTCACTTTGTGTAATAATAACAAACTTGAACTCTGGACTTGACTAAATGGTCTAACAAGATATCCCACTTAATTTACTACACTAACGCAATATTTAGCAAATGTAACCAACTCTCTTAGTGTTTAATCAATACGGAATAAAACCATTTACGCATGTATATCGAACATTTTTCGTAGAGCCAACATAACATTGAGTTCATTTAACCACAATTCCAATGTTTCAGAGATGCGAATCGTGTCTCGATTGAAAGAAATTAAGAATATCGAAAAAGTAGTCGTGTAAAATAGTTTTAAATTATTTATTCAGTTGCTTTAGAATTGTCAATTTTGATTAATAATACTTTTTCCTATTTTTATAATCTAAAAAATTAAGTTATTTATCGAATCAAATTGATTTTGAAAATCCACCTGGTAAAAATTTTTCATTGAATGACATAACAACCTCTCGCGGCGAATGCTTTTGTATTATTGAAATAGTTGTAAATAAGTGAAATAGCCTCATTTTAAATTATTACCATGCATATTATAATGGTAATTTGATGATAGTATTCGTTGGAAATTGAGAACATTTAACATCGATGACTGTAAAGATTCAATCAATTATTTAACTTTATGTGTTTTATACTTTATATACAATTGTTTTTTTATCATAAGAGATGAATTACCAATATTGAAGTTCGTCTACAGTATCGACTTATAACAAAGTCTCACGGAAGAGATTTTCCTGTTTCCGTATTATGTGGGAATTAAAACCAAGCTCTGAATTCAATGCCATCTTCTCAACTTCGAAACACCTATAGAATCGAAATGTTTATTGCGAAAGCATAAATTAATAGGAAGAAACCAATTCTCCTATTTAAACTTGTTTTTGTGCAAGGACATAAATTACTTTTGTGGAGAATATCGCAAACTGTATAAATTATTCCAATTGTGAAAGTTATTAGTTTCTCAATACGTCGTATATGATTTCTGTACAATTAATTCTGAAAAGTAAGCATTTGATTCAAAGTTACGCCAAAAATATACTCGGAGTTAGAATTGGTTAGAATGATCAAAATAAAATGAGCAAAATAAACGTGCATTTTAAGATAATGGAAATTATCTTTCGTTAAAAATTGGCTATAAAAAAAAGCTCAAAAAATTTTCTTAGGATTGAACGTTTGGGGAAAAATATTGAAATTGTTCGTGAAGAATGTTATCGAATATTGCACTATTGTATTCATCATCCTGCACTTACTTGCATGACTTTAGAACACAGCTGTAATTCATTATGTAAATTCAGAAAATTTTGATGTAAATGCAACTTGATTGTTCGCATGAATCAGTTTATCCTGGATATTATGAAATCATCTTTATATTTATTGATATCTTCTTTCGTCGGAAATTAAAAAATTATTAACGATCTTTTTATTACCTTCAATTCTATGTGAAAGATATTTATCTTATTAATAAATGCTATAATATTAATCATAATTATTTTTTTAGAAATGGATAACACATTTAATGACATCTTGGTAGGAAGTCGTCACTTTATAGATTTTATTTTTTTTTTAATAGATTTGATGGATTTATTAAGTTTCTATTCAAACATTTAGAACGTATGTAAATAATAACACAGATACGTAAACTAATTAAATGGAAGTAAATTGTTATATGAAATTATTTAATGATAATGCATTGGACAGTGGGAGAAATATCCGTAACACTTAATGCACTAAATTTAACAGTAAAGTTACATTGTTAATGCACTCATATCTGCAGAAGGATTCTAAGCGTCAGGAGTCTTTTTTGTTCTATTTTATTTATTATAATTTTACATTCAACAAGTGACGTCTTTTTACATTGTATATCTATTACCATGACGCTCTCAATTGCACCATCTTATGGATTATTTTTATCTAAAGGAAAGAAAATATTATACTTGAAATAAAACAGCAGATAGGATAGAATTTTGCACTTCAGTTTGTTACATACTACTTAGTTTAATCGGTTGCTTATAAATAATTTTTAAGACTTAACTAATACTGGATTCTGTTTTTCTGTAGCAGTGAAATAATGATCAAACCTATGTAAAAAACTCGTTTGGTTTCAGATTTTCTGGAGACTCGTCAAACGTACCTCAGACTTTTTTAAACCCTTGTATATGGAGGAGGAATGTTAGAAATATGCAATAAGTATGTACACGATACATTCTTCACACTTTTTAATTTTACTTTATTATTCTCCCTTATTTTTGGTTAGAATCGATGATTCAAGATCTGGTATCATATCTCTTATAGGATTTTCCCACACTGCGGTATTCCCCACATCGTAGCGCGCCGGAATGCTAAAACTCATCGGGACGGTTGGAGACGTCCCGGTGGCTCTCATATTTTGTATGTAAAAAAAATAGGAAATTTGATGACAAAACAACTGTACCTTCAAAATAACATGTAAATAAATGCATCCATTGATTATTGGCGGTAATCCTGTAATGTAAACTCAAATTTTCCATCTTTGTGACCCTCTACAAATGAATCGAACGTTTAAACATTCGAAACAAAATGAACAAATAAGATCTGATGCAGGAATCACAAAGGTCCAATAGAATTTGATTTGAAATTCGAATTTACCAAATAACAAATTAAACAATATAACTTGTTTTTTTAAAATACTCGGCATTTCGAACATTTGGGAAACGAGCAAGCAATTATCAATAGTAATGGCATAATATACGTTTCATGTATAAGCAAATCAAATTTACGGTACGTGTTTATTAAATTTCAGTACAGTTTAAGAATGTACATTTCAAATGCATGTACATTATTTTTAATGTGCTTTTACTGATATTCTATAAATTATCTGGACAATAACTAGACACGGATGCGGGTCGGAAAACCGACAAATTAAAAAGCCAACAGGTTAAAAAATCGACAGTCAAAAAACCGACAATCGAAGAGCCGACAGTCAAAAAACCGACACTTCAAAAAATGACTGTCTGTTTGTCGATATGCCTAATTTTTATGCGTCGGCTTTTCAATTGTCGGTTTTTTGACCTGTCCGCTTTTTGATTTGTCGGGTTTTCGACCCGCACCCCTAAATACAAATAATAAAGTCAGTATTTTATTACAAAACACGGCTTAATGGATGCAATTAAATAGATTGAAACTGTTCATAGATTTGTCAAAAAATCCTACATAATAACTATGTATTTCGGTTATTCGTGTTAAATATTCTGAGTACTTTTTTTTTAGAAACAGAACAGGAACTCTTCACAGTTTATCTAAAAAAGGTATTGAAAAACAAACCACTATTTTGTTACATTGATACTGTACACAAGTTTATTTACCAAAAAACTGGCCAATATTTAGATCGAAATTCTACCAGGGTTACTATACATTAAATGAATTTCTTTATAGTGCATTTTTTATAGTGATTTTCCGTTCGGTCGCAGTGTTTGTGTGTGTGTGTGTGTGTGTGTGTGTGTTAATTTAAAATGTATTTTAAGCTATTATGTTATTCTATAATATACTTTAAATGCTCTACTATTTTAAATATATATGGAGTTTAAGATATGGAATCTCAGCCATGAACATTTACTTAAAATATTAACTGTCTCCTATTGAAAATGCTAAAAATTAAGAAATTCCAACCTATTTAATTATTTATTACCCATCAATTTTTTTTTATATTTTATATATTATTCAGTCATTTCACCACAGACAAGATCAATATAGAACTTACGTGGGACATTTTCAACTTCAGTCTATACCAAATGTAAAACCTAAATCCTAGTGCAATGAAATAATGTACATAAACTTATTTATATATCTTGTATAGACAAAGTGTATATAAATGTTAGAAAGAAATGAATAAATTAGAATTACAATTACGATTATAAATTGTGTTTTTGAGATGCACATATATATGTATATTCTATGCGGGATAATCTTGTTTGATGTAACTATGTTTAGTACAAAGTAACCAGTTTACATAAAGTAGCAAGTAAACAGGAATGGAATGACACTTTGTACAGATTTCTGTATAGGAAACCATAAATTGCGAAAAATTAAAAGCACTTTTAAAAATTGTAATGTTTTCATAATATTAAAACAAGATCTTACAGTATCTGCGTAAGGCCATTAATACATCATATTACGAAAGACCGTTTTAAGACACTTAAGGTCACACCAGATCGACACTTGCGGCTCATTCGTATTTCCATATCCAGGCTCAATTTGAGGACGTTGTTTGTTCTTTTCTCGATAAACTGATGTTTTTTTCAGTGAATTTGAAGGGCAGTGATCTAGTATGGATTAAAATAATACCTCAGAATTATACATTATAAGATAATCTCTCTTTTCAGAACCGTAAATATTTAAAATCACCAAATCATATGAAAAATGTTGACTGATGAAGATTTAAATAATTAATTACACTTTTAATATGTGTACAAAATAGAACATGTATGCAACCACAACATATATTTAAGGCATAACATGCTGATTGTACGGCGTTTACACAAAAAAAAACATTAAAAATTCTAAGGAATTTCAATTCAGAGATCTTAATTGTACTCAGAAAAATAGTTAGAAACTTAATAATAGTAATTATTTAACTAAATGGCAAGATACATAATTGGAACTAAATCTTTAATTGTTTTCATCCCACATTTTGTTAATTGTACTAAAATTAGTTAATCAAACTTTTTCAGTTATCAGAACGATATGCAGTTATAAAAACTACAAAATAAATAGTTCTTCTCTACTCATAATTTGGTTAAATATAAGCTACAATTTATTTAAAATTACCTTATCGGCCCGGGTTGATCTGGTTTTTAAGTCGATTTTTAACTCGACCGAAATCGGTCAATATTCGGTCAAATTAAAGTTGACATGATCTATAAAAAATCAATCGTTCAATTGTCCGTCAATATTCAGTCAATTTTTTGTCAAAATCGACCGTCAATTATCAGTCGATTTTATAAAATCAATCAATTAAATTTTGAATCAACTTCCGATCGACTCGGTCAATTTTCGGTCAACTTTGTAAAAGTCAGCTGAAAATTGATTTGCGTCAACTTACGGTTGACTTTTACCAAATCGACCGATTATACACTCAATTAAAAAACCGCTGTTCGGTCAATTTTCGGTCGACAATCGAAAAAGTCGACAGAAAGTTAACCAAAAATGTCTTCGGCCTGGGTCAATTTTCGGTCAATTTTGAATCAATTCTTTGCGCAAATCGACAATTGATTTTCGGCCGAATCGGACCGATAGGGTAAACATGAGCCTTGAAACAATTAATTTTGAACTTTGAAAAAAAGTATATATAATAAAGCCGACGCATTAAAACGAATTTTTCCGAATTCAAATATTCGAACATCCACGTGACAGTATTAAATCGTTGAACTTCGAATTAGTTTGTGACGTTTCTAAATTCGAAACGTCAATAATAAGGAACCGAATTGGAAACGCAGTTTCTGAATTCGATCTTATTCTTTTTCGTTTATTGGGGTATATCGTCAGGGAGGACTAAAAAAATATTGGTACTCTTTAATGGATAGCTATTTTTGATGGGCGAATTAGTCGAAAAAAACTTAATGAAGTACGCAGTGAAGTAGGAAACACACGAACCACGCACATAATGTCACGATTTTAAGATATCTGATCCGAAAAATAGCCAAAAGTATCCTTTTTGGTAATTTTAGGTTTAATGTAGGCGCCAGGTACGGTGACGTGGCCTTTTATATGTCCCCGACTAAATGAGGTTGTTTCTTATGTATTTCGGGTTCCTGAATTCGATTTGTTTGGGTGGTTTGGGTAGAATACCTGAAAGTGGTGCAGTGAATTGTTATTAAGTGATCCCCCGGTAAGGAAAGAAATTTCGCTAAAAAGCCTAAATTAAAAATGAGTTAATAACATTTTCAAAATTCAGGCTCTGTAAAGGCTCATTACTTTAGACGGTTTCCTAGAAAATACCAAGATATTAATTGAGAATTGACCGAGAATTTTCGAAATTAAATAAAAATCACTTATTTCCGAAAACTGTAAGTCAGTTCTCCATTAATGTCTTTGGCCTTTTCTAGGATACCATCAATAATAATTAGAATTGCCCGTACAGAGCCCGAATTTTGAAAAATCGTGTCAGTAAATTTTTATTTTCGATTTTTGGTGAAAAATCATACCTTATCTGCAGAACACTTTAGAACCGCTTTAAGAAATTTTGCTAACAATTTAAACATTTAAATTTTTTTGGCCCGAAAAAAATGTTTTCAAATTCTTTGGGCCATTCTGAACTAGAAATTTCTCTTGTGAATTTTCGGTAAAATGCATATTTTCAGAGATAAAAATTGCTGAACTTTTACAAAATTCTTGCCACATTCAACATGTTATTAACAAAAGAACGGTTTTATGGAATTTAATGTGATTAGTCGAAAAGTAGTGCACTCATGTTCCTCAATGTAATGGTCTTAATAAGGCATCAGATGATTTTGGTAGATGTTATTTATTTATTACAAATATTTTTAGACGTCTCTGTCCAGCCACACAGATACACGACTTTCTTGAACATACTGTACAAGTACAATTTGGTACCAGCTCATCGGTGGGAGTTAGTAAATATCTACCCTTCTGGGAACATCGTCACTTACAAAACCGAACGCAATAGGATCTAGTATTTTAACATTTTTATCCAGGCATTTTGTTTGCGTATACACTATGTAATATGCACGTAAACTATGTAGTCGAATCGATTTACTGGTTGGTGGTAATTCATCCACTAAACCACATTTACTATGATGATATAGTACCAAAATCGTAACTTATCAAAAGTATTACAGTTAGGTGCATTTTTGTTTATAACATTTTTGTATATAATATTCGTGCCCGGTACTAAATTTCTATCAAAAGTATAAGGTATGAGTTATATTTTCTGACTAATAATGTTAAAATTCATCGAAGCGGTTGTTACTAATAACATGTACAAAAGCAAAAGGATAATTTTTCATAAGTTTGGCTATTTTTGTCTCCGAAAAAATATGCATATTACGAAAAAATCACAACTGACATTTCTCGTCCAGCATGACTGAAAGAATCTAAAAAAAAATTCTCGGACCGAAAAATTATATTTTTGAATTGTTAACAAAATTTGTTAATAACTATTAATGTTAGCATTCATAAAAATGTTCCCAACAACAATTTTAATTCACCGGTAATGTACACATAAAACCCTTGGATACAATCCGCCAAACACTTTTGTTTTTCCGAGTACAGACATTTCACATGCGTTGCATAATGTAGGGGTGTGGCTGTAATTTACCTGTATGTGAAACGTTAAAACACGGCGATCAACATAACATTCGCGAACGGTATGGAGTTTCTATCTAATGTATACTCTATACGGTACATTTTCCGACTAATCACATTAAATTTCATAGAACCGTTTTTTATTAATAATATGTTGAATGTGACAAAAATGGCATTTTTTAGAAGTTAGGCAATTTTTATCTCCGAAAATTTGCATTTTACGGAAAATTTACAAGAGACATTTCTTGTCCAGAATGACCCAAAGAATCTAAACAAATTTTTTGGACCGAAAAATTTAACGTTTAAAATTTTTAGCAAAATTTCTTAATAACAAATGGCTGCACCACTTTCAGGCATTCTACCCAAAATACATGAGAATCGACTTGATTTAGTCGGGGACATACATCTTGGGGACAGGCTACATTACCAAACCTGGCGCCTAGACTAGTTAGGATATGTGAAATATCTGCCGCCACGGGACGAATTGGACAAATTACAGCGACCAGAAATCTATCACATCACGTCTCTCCCCTGAAAAATTGTTTTGCGGTTCTGTGTAATTAATCACTGAAGGCACTTCTCGATAAAAATAACACAACGTACAACATTTTTTTTGCACAACTTTAATCAGAAAGTGGAGGTAAAATCTTATAGATTTTTGGTCGATGAAAACGAATTCTTTGTCCAATTTAACTCATCGCTTTAGATTTCTCATATATCCTAAACTTAAATTGTCAAAAAGTATATTTTTCGGATCAGTTACCTTAAAATCCTGACGTGATGTCACATAGTGGCCAAAAATCCACTATTTCTGATTCAAATTATCTCTAAAAATTTGGGTGTGTTATTATTCATTGGTTTTGATGGAGCCATTTTAATACCTAAAATAGAAATGTTTATTAGTACACGTTGCAATTTTAATTTATTGCACAATCGACAGTCAGTCAACTTTTGGTCAGAACTTAAAAAATTTGCGCAACACGATTTTGATTGATATATAATGCTATTTGAAACAGCAATATCCAAAGATTTGTCATAATTATAAACCATGTACAGTAGGTCCCGCCCTGAGTTATACCGTCTAAAGTTATACACCTGTCTGGTCCAAAGTTATACCACTCTCTTCCTCTCCTTCTCCCACCACATTGTTTCGCTGAGCCACACTTGCTTCGCGACTCTCACACACAGAAGCACTCATTGCACTTATATAAACAAAGTTACGGAAGTGAGGATAGTGTGGGACCATAATTTTGGACAGACTTCCGCCATTTTGAAAGAACCCGCCGTATAGCTTAGGACGGGGAGGAAGGGCTACTGTACTTATTATACTGCTACAAAAGAAACAAATTACACTATAGGCCAACAAAATTTATACCCAGACACCGGACTAGACTTTTCGAAAGGTTTTCATTGCGCTGAATCCAAATATGTCCGCAGTGTTCTATCCCGTCAAGATTATGAAGTATCCTAACTTATAAGTGAAAAAAAATACAGTTTTTGCCCATTTTTAGTAAGTTTGTGTGCCGAAATAAAATTTTTTTCGCAATTTGACAAAAGACAGATTAAAATGCATTCATCAGAAACCTGATACTTTTACACATTATTAGGGTTAGGCGGGCGGAATTCTGACTGATTAGGTTAGGTCAATTTTAGGGCAAGGCATAATAGAGGTAAGCTGCAACAATGAATAAGGGTAAAGTACTATAATTGCTACTAAAGTACTATAATTTTGACTTCAGATTCGTGTTCAGCGACCTAAAATACGTCGGAAAAGATATTAATAAAATTTTTTTTGGGTGACATAGTATTTTCGAAGATTTACCATTATTTCTTTCGAAATGAATGGGCTCCGCCCCCCAGACCCTCCCTTTTTCATACTAACCTAACCTCCCTCCAACCATCAAGATATCTGCACAGGCCTTACATTTGGCGTTCTTGTAGACAACGGGGAAATCCCTCTCTCTGCACCGTTTACAAATATCGGAGCATCATACATACCTTGCAGAAACACATTATGGGCACTTTCATCGCTAATGTACGAGGGTACCGTTCACATTAGGAAGAAAATTTATACAACCTTTTTTGTAGAGACTATTTTGATCTACATTTTTTCATAACATTTGTATTTTTCAAAATAAACTCAAAAAACTAAAAAAAAAAAACGTTTTTTTGCAGTTTTTTCAAGATAGCGGCTTACGTCGAAAAAGTGTCTTTCGAATTTTTTTTATTAGAGGGTAGTCTTTCTAGTGGTAAACGGTATATTTTTCCGACGGTTTTCAATGTGCTAGATCAAAATCTGGGCATATAATTGCCCTATGGCGTCAAAATTTTGAGATATCCTAATACATAAAAGTGCAAAAGACGAATTAACTAAAGAAAGCATTTTAAAGTTGATGAATATTGCATTTAATCTGGTTCTTGCCAAAGTGTGAACAAGCATTTTGTTTCGCCACAAAAACTTACGGAATATGAGCAAAAACAATGTTTTTTACATTTTTACCCTGCCAAAAATATGAGCGTTCATTAAGAGTTCATAAAGCGTGAAATTGACGTTCGGGAAACGTGCAAGAAACGTGCATTCCGCTTGCACGAAAGTTCGACAGGAGTACTTAAAGCGTGAATATGCACCTTTTAAGAGTTCGACGCTTTGCATTTGTGAACGGCTACGTACGCTTTGAAAAGCGTACAGCAAGGGTTCCTGATTAATGTATAAGAAAAAAATAGTTACCTTGAAAACATTTGTATTTATTTTATATATTTTTCTACATTTTATTTAAAAATTAATTTTTTTTTGTATACAATTTAATTTTTGTTTAAAGATAAATTAACTATATTTAAATAAGATATCTCTTTGGGTCAGCTATCCAGTCGTAATCAAGAGCATGCGACGCTTAACGTGAAGCAAAGACTTCGCGTGACGCCAACCACTGATCTACCATCGTGAATCAATTTCTAAGACGTAATATGATAATCGTGTTACACCTGCATTGTAATAAAAATGTTCGTTGATAATGAATAAATATAATGATTGATATTCTCCTAGTATAATGTGGAGCAAAATAAATTTTCAATACTGTTTCTTAAGGAAACTTGTAGAAGGTTGTAAAAATCGCTTCACTCCTTCTTGCCGAACATCTCGTGAACTCTTTAACTGTGGTTTTGTCATGTAGCGTACAAAAGTAAAAAAAAGCTTGATGCACTCTTAAACTGGACGCTTAGATAACGCTTAAAAGGTGCATATTCACGCTTCAGAACTCTTTTCAATTAAGCGTCATTTAAACTTATTCTAAGCGTGCGATTCGCTTCATCAAGCGTACAATTTCGTAAAAACGTTTCTTGTACTCTCACTGGACGCTTTACTGTACGCTTCATTTTTGGCAGGATAGGTAAGGAAATCTCAAAATCCTGATTTGGATTCAGCTCATTGATAACTTTCGGAAACGTATAGACGAGTGTCTCGGTGTGGAGATTGGCTTCATTTTGTTGGCCTCTATTATCTCTGGAATAGTTAATTAACTTTGCATAACATATTACGTCCCTTTGTTTATTCATGTATTTTGGTTTGAGTTTATGTGTTCTACAGTTATTTTGTCAGGGATGGATTCAAAAAGTAAGAAATAATGCTGTTTATTCTTTTTTGATTATTGGTTACCTTTTGATGAGATTTCCAGAAAACTCACATACATTAGTTAACCAAAGAAGATAATATTTTTGCAGGGAAGGGTAGAATTGGCCAGTAAATATTATAACTTTTTAATATTATTGATGAAATGTATTTGATAAAACCTTTCATTCAAATAAGCAACAATTACAAAAATATGTTACGCATTTTGAATCCCTTCAATGAGTTTACTTCCCGTAATAATACTGTCGGATGCCAAAACTAGACGAATTCCTGCAGCTTTCTCGACAAGTCTGCAGGCCGATATCTCTCCGTAGGTAATGCCACCAACAAGACAAACAACCACAGTCTTTGGATTAATCGAGCGGTTTTGACCACTCATCGAACAACCTGGTAAAGTGGATAATTCCTCAAAACTCTTTGGATCTGTTTGTTGAGAAGTAATAATGTTTAAGATTTGTGCCTGTAAAACATTCCCATTATCGAACAACTAAATTATTTCATGAAGCCATTTACAAGTTATCAAATTAAAAATGAAAACTTCTAATTAAAGTAGTAATTGTCATAAATACTGTACGTACAATAGCTGGTATGTAATCTCCACTAAAGACGTAACTGGGACAAGTGGGCCCTTTGATATCCAAATCTTTTGACGGGTTTGGAAATAATTTCATACGCTTTGCTGCCAGTGCCCATTTACTTGTCCAGTTAGGAAGCTTAAACACGTTATTGAGCCGTGTATTAATTAGTCCTGTGGTTTCTAACTTATAAAATAGAGGAATATTTTGATAGCCATGAGCATGCAGATGGGATTTCTGAATAGGCTGTAATTCTGCACTTGTGATACCATCACCAGTTATTGACAGCAATGAAAGTAATCTTAAACTTCGTAGCGGATGCTCTTCTAAAAAAAATGAATTGTTTGAGTAAATTTGAGTTTAGTTTCTAAAAAAAAAACTACTTGCGGCAGTATTTTAATATTATCTAATTATATATAAGTCATTAAAATAAATGTTCACCAATATTTCTTTCAATGTAATCTAAACATTCTTTCCTTCGACTGCATTCAAGTATGGATTTTTCCATCGAGTGCAAAGTTTCAAATTCTGAGCCCAGAGCATTCACTACCGTTTCACATGCCAATATGTGAAATTCAAGATGTTTTTTAATTTCTGTTGTCTTCTGAAGAGTATTTTGTACATAATGCTTCATCTCTGAAAGCTTCATCGATTGCATTGTTTCTTGTTCCGCTGAACCAAAATATACGGTTTAGAAAGCTGGTGAAAATAAATATTTAATAATTGTATGAACACGTTACTTTTTAAAGATTTAGCCCTAGTACGAAGTGTCGGGAAGGCATCACTAAAATGTCGATCTCTAACTTCTCTATACACATCATCCTTTTTCGGATCCAATTTGGTTTGTGAACTTCCAACTGAGGCACTGCCCAAGGTAATTTCAACTGCTTCACTCAAGAGCCCGATATAAGTAACAGATGTCAAGAGCGTAGATGCAAAATCTTCATTACGATCCATCAAGATAAAAGCACCAAGTTCATTTTCTGGATTGGGGGCTCCAAAATTTTCTTCCATTGTGGAAATCATCTGTAAAATTTGTCGACTGTGTTTTCCAAGAGTGAAAGTAAACTTTGGTGCTCCAAGTACCATTTGCAACGACCAAAGATTCCGAGCCAACGAGGGTAACAAACTTGTTTCTTTATGATAGTACAAATCAGAGAAAAGAGGAATTTCCATTGATAAAACATTTCCGTCCATATGAATAAATTCCCAAGCCAAAGGCCTTAAAGTCACTAATCCAGAAAGTCCTATAATATTAATTTTTCTATTTAAGTTAAATCTATCATTTTAATTTACAAATATAACAAGCAATTTTAAAAATAAACCTTCTTCTTCAACAAGGGACCGTAATGCTATCGGAACATAGGGGGCAACTAACATATGATGAGAAAGGCCGTGAGCTTGAGACAGTTCAGACTGAATTTGATCCAGCACTCGCTTACAAGCAATTAGGTCACATGAAATAATATATACTCTTTGAACGTTGGACGGTTTTAAACCCTGAGCCAGTTTAAAAATTTTATCCACTCGACATCTCCTGAAATGTATATTTTATTATTGCGCTTTAAATAATGGAACTAAATTCTATAATAATTTATAGCAAACCTTAAAACTGTCACTCCAATAAATGAATCTAAAATTTTCATCAATTTCTGTTCAATGATTAGATCTTTCGGACTAGGTATAGAATCAAGAGTTTCAACAAGTTTTCGTTGACTTATTTGCTGAAAAGCACTAAGTCGATCATCCAGTGTTATATCCATGATTATGTCGAACTGGAGAGAAATAAAGAATCTGTACTGTGTCAAATCATTACAATAAGATTTCATTCTAAAATTTGATCAACCTAGCTATATTAATTATGCTTATATACCTAATCCTTTGTACAATGAGTCATTTTTGGAATATATAAAATTTACGTGTTAACTCTGTTTCCAAAGAAATGCTGAATAATTACAGTAAATTTTTTTATTAACTGTGCAATTAACACTAAAATGAAGGTTTACTCGGATAAAAATATAAGTTTGATGGAGTTAAACTCCAAATGTCAGATACAGGAAAAGTTGCAGTTTGAAGAATGTTGAAGCGTACTAATATACTGACACGTTACTTACCGATCAAACTCGATGAATATTGTTTAGAACTTATAATTTAATATATTTATAATAGGTATTACGTGTAGAATGATTGTTTAGTAAAAAAAGCAGATACAGGATCATTTTCAAATACAAATGTTTATTACAAGACATACATTTGTGTTAAAAAATTAAAACTTTTTCTTAATATTTATAATTTCTTGAATACTGTTAAGTACTACTGAAACACAATCTAACAAAATTAAATATTTATACGTAAACTATGTTAGGTCGATTTTAGCGCACATTTCACTGTCGGACATCCACATCCATGAGCTTTTGACGTTGACATATTGACATCCCTTCTTGTATGACTGACATCACAGAACAATACAGTTACCAACTCCATCGAATGGAACTAGCAAACACGTGAAACACCTAGGGACATTTATTTTTGGAATATGTACACACATGCATACATACATATCTCACCATTCATAAACTCGACTACATAAATATAAATTTATGAGTTTATTTATAAATACGTATAAATTTCTGCGTTTCACAGCAGTAGCCAATGGCAGCGATGTTGCCAAATACTATCCACCAATCAGGCTCGTTCTATCTTTAACATTACGTAAAGCCACGTGCTTGCACATCCGATTTAAACGAATTAATTGTTTAATAGATCATATCACCGAAGTGAAACATCGTACCAAGTTCAAACTGGGTTCAAATTTTTTATTTTTTTATTTAGAAATTTTTTTTAACATACCTTTATAGCTATACTCCATATTTTTTTAGTTATCGTCGATAAACACATTTTGATGCATCATTTCACCTACGCCGCGCGCTTGGGCAAGTGCACGCTGCCACCCCCAGCCTCCCCTTTTTACGTTATCCATTTTCCTGTACGCGTGGAAAGTATTCTGTAAATTTAAACAAAATCATAAGCACATTTTCATTTTAAATCTTATAGAGATTATTAACGGGGTTCTGAAGTGCATGGCCGATAAGGTAGGAATTTTCACTAAATACCTTAATAAAAAAGACTGAATCGATTTTTTTAAATTCGGGCTCTGTAAGAGCAATTTTAAAAATCCCCGAATTTTGAAAAATCGATTCAGTAATTTTTTATTTACAGTTTTTAGTGAAAATTCCTACCTTATCGGTCGAGCACTTTAGAACCCGCTAAAACGTAAAAATTCATCTTTTTACTTCCCACAAACTTTACTGTTTGTATAAATGGTAAAGAAGGGTGAAAGGCCAAAAATGTTGCCAACCGGTAATTTCGTCTCATTCGCCATGTTCAGGTCTAAAGAGGTCCGCCGGTAAGGTAGGAAGTTTCCAAAAATTCTCAGTGAGTCCTCAATTAATTTGTTTGCAATTTTCTAGGATACCGTCTGCAGTGGTTAGAATTGCCCTTACAGAGCCCGAATATTAAAAAATCTATTCAGTCATTGTTTATTTACGGTTTTCAGTGAAAATTCCTACCTTTTAAGGCGTTTTTACGCATTTTTAAAAAAGTATACCAACTTCGAGAGTTCAATTAAAAATTGTGAGAAAAAATGGCATGAATACATTTCGTAGGTTACAACGCGAATTGTTTTACTAATGCATAAATTTATTGTTGAGGAATTTTAGTAAATTTTTAACCAATCTTGCGGACACTTGATCGATACTCACAGTTTCTGTTTAATTACTTCGATCCAGACACCTCAGGTGTGGACAAAGTATTGAGTTTGGTTCATCTAAAAAAATCGCTTTTTAATAAAATTTCGACGGTTTTGGCGCACCGGGGGGGGGGGGAAGCAGGAAAATAACTACGTTGGCGCACTAAACAATTGAATCTTCTCCAGCCCCTCGGACGCGGTGATCACCTACGGGCGCATAAGTTATTTTTCATCACACTGGGACGAAAGCAGCAACTTTCCTCCCGCTTGTTTCTTTTCCTCCCTGTCATGAAGAAAAATCGTATACTTCCCTCGGGAAGTAAAAAAGAATGTCTCAGACTGCGTGTAATTTTAACCCGAGGTGAAGCCGATTTATTTTACTTCCCTCGTTGAGTAATATACTATTTCGTCCTTGATACGAAAATATGTATATATATTGTATGAGATCATAATAATACATACAGTAATTATTAAAACATAGTAAACGTGTAATATGCATCGAATAGTCTATTCCCTGGTGAAAATTTCCGTAAAATCATATGATAAATCATATGAGATTTTTATAATTTCTGTAATGTCTTAGAGGAATCCAGATGATTGTAATTCATTTTCTCATATTATTATTATTTCTTATAAAATTACATGAGAAATCACATGAGAAATCACATGAAAAGTTTCCCGGATCGACTGATATTTTAAAAATCTCATATGATTTATCATATGATATTACGAACATTTTCAGTAGGGTTACAATACAAGTGGATAAAGTGTTTTACAAGTATTATTTATAAATACTTATGCTGGCCTGTCGTCGGGATCGAAGTTTTGAAATAGTATATTACCTAACAAGGGTGTAAAATGTCCTTTTACGCACCGGGCGGGAACTATACATACGAGGCGCCGAGTGATGCATAAAATTCCCGACCGATGCGTAACAGTTACACTTTACACCCATGTTAGGTATCCTAGTTTTTGTAATTGGGTGCGTAAAGCTTTGATGCCTGGTTGAGTGCGTAAAGTACAACTTTACGCACAACCGTTCACTTTACGAATTTTGTCGTCGGGAGTGCGTAAAAGTGAACTTTACGCACGAAAAGCAGGCATCAAAAGTACTTTACGCACACAATTACAAAAATGCTCATTTTCAATTTTACTTCGACCCAGGCCATAAGTCATAGTTGTACATCATTTTCAATTTTCATACATATAAGAAACACTATATTGTTGTGGGATATATCTATCGAAGCCACTTAGACATAAATATGATTGGACCCCCAAATATAATTTTATAATATAACCACAGATCAGTGAATATAACTGAAAGCTGTTAGTAAGTGTAGTGTTGTATTAATAACAATAAGATATACTCTATGCTTGTGAATGACATCAAAAGGAATTGGATACCGACCATCGATATTTCAGTTGCCGAGAAGACTTTACCAACTGCGTTCCAGAGTAAACACATTGTGTACATACATGAGTGCAGAGAAAAGAATGAGAAAAGGTTGGCTCGGCCCACACGCACGTAGCGTCACGCACCTCGTCGGCCTCGAAAGCAACCCGGCGCATCGACTTCGATCGCTCGAGTCAGTGTAGCGCGGAACGAGCGACGCGTGCCTCTCGCTTTTCCGCGTCGAGTTCGCGCTCTAGCCGGTCCACGGGCTCCTGGACTTTCGCGTGAAATTCGCAATGGTTATTTAAAAATGGCGGACGCATCGTCTTCCGACACTACCTCAGAATACTTCAACGAGAGTTTCTCCGATATTTCCTCGGAGAAATCGACCGAATACGTAATCGGCGGCCATCGTACGAGCCTGGTGCCGCGCCGAAGCCGCTGGCACTTCTTGCAGAAGCTCTTCAATCGCGAGGTGAGAGCATTAAATACGGGGAATAGGCGGGGGAGAAAGAAAGATGCAACAATCGATGTCCTGAGTGATGACAGTCTCGGGGAGGCTGGCCCGAGCCTTGAGACACGATTTTTCACCTCGGCTCCCCAAGGACTCGCTTTCTCGCTCCGCGGTTATTCTTCGCGAAGCATCGACCCTGCACTTGAGGTTACATCCCTGCACCCTGTGGCGTTCCTTGCCGCCTCCTCGTCCTACAACCTCCTATATTCCGGAATACACAGCTTCGATCGCTATCATTCCCCGGATAAAATTCCTGGGCTCTACCTGCACCCTTTACCCTTCCCGCACGGCCCGGCTCACGTCATTTCATTTTAAATTTCGAATTGCACATTCGAAAAATCTATCCCTCCTACAACTCAGTTTGACGTTCCGCTCGATCCTCAAATATTTTCCGAACGACCCAACAAAATGATCTGTGCACGCTGAAAAGCGTAGAATTTTCCAAATATTTTCAATTATTCTTTTGGATTTCTTACATTTATATCGCATGGACCAGTGGACATTTTAATTAAGTGTATGCCTTGCTTTAACTTTATATTTTGTAAAAAGATGTTTTTCAAATGGAAATGTCACTTCGCTATATACGAAATTTCACGTAAAAATAAAATTGAACCTACCTGGAATGGAGTTTCATTTAAACTTTACGGAACTATTTTTGAACTAAATCACAATTACCATCACAAGTTTAAAATGCATCCAATGTAATGCTCCAAAATGTTGAGTGACGTTTCGTATAAAGATTGAACTTCTCAATGTTTACAAAAACATGCCCACTTCTTTCAAATCTTTCAAATGTTATTACGCATGTAATAGCACATTGCAGTTTTATTTTAGACAAAGGATTATAATTTCTTCCAAAAAAAAACAACACGTTACGACATTCTGTATTTTCCAGCAATATATCTGCAATGTTTTAGATAGCATCTTTTTGCATGTTATCCATATTTTTTTAGTACATTTTTATATTACCGTAATATTGAAACTAAAACATTAGTGTTATTATTACAGGCATTCATAGTTATGTCAACAATTTGATGATTGTATTAACCCATACAAATAATTGTCTTAACTACGTACAGTAGAGTCCCGGTATAATTGCATTTCGCTATATTTATATCCCAACATATTTGCCTCCCGCCGCTCTCTTTTTCCCCACCTTGTGAAGCGGCGCTCTCCTTCTTTTGGTAAATATAACGGGACGGTAGGGGAAGGCGAGGAACCGAGCGGGTAAATATACTGGGACTCTAAAAAGAAAATATGTTATGATGCAAGATTGAAAAACCTTGTCTCTCAAGGTATTATGTACCATTACAATTACGAAACTTTACAACCACAATACAGTTGACCCTCTCAATAGAGCCGCTCTCAACAGTTCCCATTCCCCAGTTTGTCGAGCGAACCTGTTCCCCTTCTACTGATCTGGAATGTTTTCTTCTCGAATTTCATTTACCTTGTTCTCAATAGTTTCGCTAAGCAAAATGCAAAATGGCCGTCTTTTATCCTTCATAGAAATTTTTGTTTGTTCTAGGCTTGCAATGTAGAAAGTGTAATTCCAAACGCACCAAAATTTAATATAATACTCATAATATACATAGTAATATTAATTGATACTGATTTTAACTAATACCGGCATTACTGAGAGAAACCGCCAAGCATTTTCTGCGGGCGAGTGGAAGTGAGGGAACCCGTGTTCTTGGAAACACATTGCCCCTTTCCGCGTTTCCCGGAACTATTGAAAGGGTTTACTGTACACAAGTAATCAATATTACTTATGATTTTGGTCATTCAATATGAGCCTAACCCAAAAAATTGCAAAAAAGCCAATTCTTTCGGGAAACTATCCAAAAATTGTTGAGAAAAACATATCCAAAATCCGCATCCAGGATTTTTTTTAACATTGTTTAATGTACGATTTTGCAAACAAACGCGATTTTCTTGTAAACGAAGGCGAAATTGAAAAAATTACATCAGTAAAAAATGATTAGTTAAATAATAATACATTATGATACGTGTGCGATAAGTTAGTGATAACTGCATGAGCGCGAGATTTGAAGCACTAGCCGAAGGCGAGTTTAAATTTTAAATTAAAAATTTTGTCTTACATAATTTTTTCAATAGAAAAGATTGAGGGTACCAAATATGCCAGAAATCAGTAATAGTCGCACTGGACTACGACGTCGTATGCCGCGAGTTCGATCCCGTCTGGTGAACAAATTTTCGATTTCGTTTTCAAGCAGCAGCTCGCTGTTTGTAAGACGAGCCACGTTGTTTGTGTTTACGTTTCGAAAGTATTGTTTATCTGGCGGAAATCGACTCAAGACCGCTGCTGTACTTGGTGTAGGTTTCTGCAGTCCTACATTTCATACACAAATGTGAAGTATGGCGCCATCTTTCTCTGCAGCTCTCGCAAAATATTACAATTTATAATATGGCAACAATTGAGTAAAAAGGGCGATTCCGCCCGTTAATTTATAATAAAAAAAAAAAAGAAAACAAAAATCGTATTGATATAAATAATAAAATGTACAAATGGTTGTTTGTGGTCCGTTTCTGTCTTGTTATGAATTTACTATTCGAAATAATTAAAACAATTATATGTTATCCAAGAATTAATAAACAAAATTTGTAAAAATTGAAGCTCGAAGATTTTCTGACCCCTTTTACAAACAAGTAATTCGAATTATAAATTAATAAGTGGACAATCATTATCGTACCATCACCCTATAATTTAATTTTCAGATATTTTATTTTTCATTTCGCATTTTCTAATTTTGGAATAATGTACTTTCGGAATATTTTGAATCCTGACCTTATCAATAAGATGAAATATATATTAAAATATTTTATCAAAAATTGATTTTTTAATTTAAAATTCTTCGAGTTATGCACAATAATTAAATATTATTTACGTGACTCAATGCCTGTAGTTTAAAAGAACATTATACACTAAATGTTCTACTATTAACTTCCAACTGCTATTATAGATCAGTCTTAAACGTCGGGAATGTTATTGCAAGAATATACATCAATGGAATATATTACAAAATATTTAAAAAATATGTCTATATCGCCAAGATTGCCATACTTCTGATATATTAAGATTTCAAACTAACGGTGACATTTTAGATACAAATCCTTGTTTCCAATTCTCTAATGTTAGATGCATTGTTGTTGTCACTGTATGGAAATACGTTAGAATGTAGTTATCGATATTTAATATGTTAGAGCCATTGCTAAAATATGTATGGCAATAGACAGCGACGTGCCCTTGAATCGTGACGGAGGTTTGTCGTCCCAATGAATTGACTTACTTTTTATACCAAGAAATCTTCTTAATATGAACTTCAAACCGCTGAATGGAGTGTTAAATGCAGTGATTGCGATGTTCTTATTGAAAATTTACTGACTATTTTCTGACAAAAGTTGTCAATATCTTCAAAATTCTAGATTATTTTTAATTACTACTGATAAGTTAATATTGGCAACTGAAAATACAAAATAATAAAATTTGAATAGGAGACTATTGACGGTTATACGAGATAAATTTCATTGCAATGTTACAGTGTATATTAAGAGTGATTAACTCTTCTTGCTATTTACAAAAAGTAGTATAATCGATGTAGAAAATTCGTAAATTTATAAATGGTCACAACAAACACACCTACTAATTTTGTTATAGATGGTGCATATAAAAATGACAAAAATAGTTTTATTTTCAGCGCGGTGTAGTGTTTATTACCCTGCGAGTTGTGACATGCAGGATTACGCTGATCGATTTCTGTAAAATCTCTGTCATGCGCACGTAATTATGGTACTTGAACTACTGTCCCCGAAACTTTTTTATTGTCTATCTGCAATGTAATTAATCAATTTTATCGAATTAAGTCAAAAGTTGCTTAAAAAATGTTTTCGCGTATTTATCTGAAAGTTGAATATATTTGGCACTGTCTTGAATGCGACTTGGAAAAATTCTGGGATTTATAATTGTCGTTGTGGGAACCGTACTATGCGATGCACGTGACTGCACTATAGTTAGCCTATACGTATAGAGTGTGATCGGAGTAACTATCCTTTTCTTCCCGCAGCGAAATATATTTGAGACGCTGGATGGAAGAGTAGCGTGCGTAGGTACATCCGAAGGTCGTTTCCAGAACTATTGTTCATTTCGACTGCAGTTTTCGAGCAACTCATTTTTACTCCATTTTAAGTTTTACGGGAATTTAACCTTTTATCGTTCAAATGTGCAGAATTTTGAATACAATTTTCAGCGTCGTTCTATTGATACAATGAAAATGTTTAAAATTGGGAAACTATCATTCGCCTAGTTTTTAAAATAACGTAACTAAAATGGCGTACAGTATATTTTACCGTCTCGTTATATTTACCAAAAGAAGGGGAGCGCCGCTTCTCCCCCTCCCGTCAGTCGCGTTATGCTCGAGGCCCTTCCTGAGGCCCCAGCCCGCAAGGTGGGGGAAAAAGAGAGCGGCGAGAGGCAAATATACTGGGACGTAAATATAGCGAGACGATATTATACCGGGACTCTACTGTATTTCGAAATATAATTTTGTTGTCAACAATATAAAACAAAACTAAGAGAATTTTTAACGACTATGTAATTTTCACTGTATGATATTGACGTCTGGTTACCTATCAGAAATGTCTTAAAAATATACAATTCCATTCGAATAAATACATTTTTATGCTCTTATTTACGAACCTATAAAGAAAGGAATGATGAACGTCTTTTATGAGCAATTCACGATGTTTTTGTGATGCATACTTTTAATTTTTCTATCTAATTTATTTCTAAGTTTATTAAAGTCGCTCTAAAGTGCGCAGCATCAAAAAAGTAATTTAAAGTTAAGTAGTTTATTGATAATTCCCCAAATACAAATGTTGAGTTCGAAAATTTTTAATTTGTGACCTTTTTCATTTTTTGAGTGTTCTTTATTCCTCTGTTATATGTATATTTAATTGTGTTTATAATTGATTCATTTTTTTGCCTTTTTTTTATCTTCTTACTTGTTTTTTTGTTATTGGTCACATACAATGCTTGTAAGCAAACATCGAAACATTTCTAGCTACCAAAAATTGAAAGATACAAGAAATTTCGAGTAATTTTCACAGACCTAAATACAAAAACATATTCACAGTAATATTCGAATAGTATACTTTGAAACGTTAAATACTGTTTTTGTATTCATATTCTTGGCCTAAATGCATAAAATCGTAATTTATAAATTACGATTCCTCTCGATTCTGTTATAAAACACAAAATTAACCAAATTTTGATTTATCGTTAATGTAAACCATCATTTTATGAAAACACATCATTTAATTTTGTTCCCTTACTTAACAAAAATTACTCTTAACATTAAATATTGTTTTATACGTTTCAACTATATACCAATCAGCAAAAATATGAAAATGCTGAAAATTCCCTATTTTTGAAAAATTATTCTGGACTCCTTTAAAAATCGACAAATGTCAAATCGTTTAAAATTTAGTTATATGTTTTCAGCAAAACAATATGAGTGTCGAATGGTACGCGATTTCTGTTTAGTACTGGTATTTGTGTTGGTGACGAGTGAGTTTTTAAATAATGAGAAACATGACATCCCTTTCTTCACAAAGTATAACTTTATTTTCAAATACATACACATAAATATAAAATTATCGAATAATAGTTTTATATAAAACCAACATTATGCAACTAAACACATTGAAAATATAATATTAAATATTAAAGGTTGAATACTGAAAACAGCAACAAATGGAAAAAGAGATCTGAATAAATAAACTGCATCGTAACAAAGCACATTGAAGAATTCTCAATAAGAAATCGAGAAAATAAAAAATGTCAGTAGGCGAGCTTTTCGGTTATGACCCCAACGTTTCTAGAAGAATCTTAGCAGATGCCGAGTGAAAATAGTGAACGACTTTGATCGAGACTCGGTATAAGATAATAGAGGATATCGAGCATACAACAGTTTGGGGACGGATGACCAAATTCTTTATAAGAACACCTACTATACGCATAATAAAGAAAGCGAATGGGACTGCGAGTAAAGCACTTCGAAACGACTATTACACAATTCATTAAATCACATCTTTTTTTTTTAAATAAAACACCACTTGCCGATTAAACGCAAAGAACGACAGAATAATAAGTTATTTATTGAATTGGATCCGCGTCATTTGTTGTATTCAAAATATAAGCAAACAATTTTTAATAAAATAATTTAATAATTTTGAGAGGAAAAAAAGGAGGTGGTGTTAAATAAAACAAAAATAAAATTCTTAAAATACAAAAGTAAGGGAAATATATATCCTACATGCATTCCACACCAAATTATATCAAATAAAAATTCAGATAAATAAAATTGTTGCAATATGGAATAAAATATTTTTGGTATATAATATTCATTTATTTTATTGTTGTAAGTTTGTTTATAATAGTATTACAATATATACGCATTTCTTTATTCGGTTATGTTTAAAACGCACATCACAATAACATTTATTTTCCCACAAGAACTATTACTAAATATTGAAAAGCGTTTAAGTGTGTTAAACATATTCAGACAGATTTTGCCAGAGGTTTTAGATTTAAATATATCGAAAAGTGTGTAGCAATACCTTGATCATTATTATAACCAATAAATATAACACAAATAATAAGCTATATAAAAAATAAAACACATTTACTATGAAATATTTCTGAAGAATTTAAAGTCAGCGCCAGTATAAAATAAAAAGCTTTGTAAACTACACGAATGGATGGACACCGAAAATTGCACATTAATCATAACTATATGTTTTAGATAAGATTAAGACGATACCAATAATAAAAACGATATCCCTCCTATTTTTTAATGTCTTAATGAATGATTGCAGTACAAGATTACAATCCTTTCACTATTCCCAAGTCGTAAGACTCTATTTAAAAAATGCCTTGTTTTACTGAAAAAAATGTGTTAGATGTAAAAGAAACCGGTGGTATACGAATCAGATTCCATAGAGAAAAGTGTTTTCGAAGCCTATATTTTAAAATGTAAGGGGTACAATTTTGAAAATGAAGGTGAAAGTATCCAAAATGGCGGCTCCAATACCAAAAAAACACGATATTTTAATAATACAAATCCATTATTAAATGTCATTTCCAATTCAAGTGTATTTAAATGAATTAATATGTACAATATATTGATAATTGCATGCAATAAATGCAATATATGACACCGAATTGTTGCCAAAACATGACAGCTTCATACATTCAAGACATTTTGAAGAACACACGAAAACTGCGGATTCAAGGTTCAGAAAATTCCAAAGGCTTATGTTACATTTCAAATGATGTGATAAATTTCAAGAATAATGATTTTGTCAGGGTATTATTACATTTTAACATGTCCTTTATGTTCACCAGTTAAAGAATTTGTGACAGAAATGTAGACGAAGTTTCATTGTTAAAGTTCGAATTTGTTTATCGTTTTTAGGCTTATTATTAATAAAAAGTTTTGTAATAATGATAATTTTTCACGTAGCCGAATTGATGTACAGAACGAATAAGCCTAGAAAAATGAAAACAAAAATTTAACGAAGCGAACTGCAAGTGCCTTCAATAAAATACATAGTCAATGCATTTAAATATATACTTAAATACATAATTGGCGCAAATTAATTGGATATAAAAGTGTTGTAGATTGAAAGACGTTTGAATGCACCGAATTAAATTAATTCAGAGCTTGTTAACTATTTTCGTAAAAAAGGTTAATATTGACAAATCGGTTCAATTTAAAATGTTTACCTTGAATTCAGTTTTAATTGTAATTTTTCAGATTCGTGGGTCGTTAACGAGGCACAATTATGCTGCAGAAGAGAAATTATTTGCGTCTATACCTTCATGGCGCCACCTGTCGCTGGTACAAGTTATTCCGAATTCTGCACTTCAAGCAGGGTACGTATCTCATATAATTGCATTGCGCAAATCTTATACAATAACTACTCATTATACTGTAAACTACGTATTAAGTTTTGCAGCCACTTTACTTGGCTTATCATCTCAACGTGTTCAAATAAGACTTCATTTATTTTCGTATATTTTTTAACTACGTATTCAGTATTCATTGCATGCGCGTTAAATGAAAACAATTTTTTTTTATATTAAAGTTACAATTTTGTGCATAATTACTGTATAAAAAATATTTTGCGTACACTGAGAAAAATGTAATGTTGATGAATCGTGCGATGCCGGTTATCACTTAAATATCTAGTCAAAATTACATAGCAGTTCTTAATTAAAATTACTACATGTTTACCAACCGAAAATTTCATGTTTAGTATTGAATACTTTTGTTATTTTTTATCAGCAAATGCTCAGAAAGTGCTTGCGTTGTACGCAATCGACGCCCTTTTCGTCTACTTTATCGAACATAAAGGCCGAAAACTTGGCAAGGGTGGCAAAATCTGACGATCGGAAATGCATTACCCAGGGTAGAAAATCCGCTGTTTCCCATTGGAGAACCCTTTGGCAAACATCAGTTTCTATCCCCACGACCTCTCTGTCACCCTCGACGCAATGTCGTCGTTTCCGCCCTAGATATATAATGTCCTGTTTTATTGCCGTCGGTTTTTTTCGGCACAATTTCTATATAAAGATCTTCGTTCTGTAAATAATTGCCATCACTATGAATAACAAATATTTGTAATTGAAAAAGAAAATAATTAAAAGTAGTCGAAAATAAGAATAAAATAAATTAACATGGGGTTTTTGAATTTCGTATAAAAAATTAATTAGTTGAAGCATAGACAATTTGTAAAGCTATGCAAGAGAAATTTATTACAAGTGTGATCGTAATTTCACATCGAGATTTCTTTAATCGTATTTCATTTCTACTAAGGAAACAATTCTTCCGTGTTTACATTTGAGTCATAAGTTATTTTTAAAAAAGAATAGTAAATATTACTCATAAAATGAACGAACGATAACTAGAAATTCCACAAATAATATTCTATTAATAATATTAAATACAAAAAAAATACAATAAACTTCTTAATAAACTTAGTGAAACGGTTCACCCAATTAAATTTCTTGCCTTTTAAATGGGTTCACATATAACAAAATAAAACCAATAATCTCTTAAACTTTTTTATGACAGTTCGTGGAATATAAATATTGTCTTAAACGACACAATTTTTTATTTATTATCGTTTTTTGTCAAAATATAAAATAATTGTTCCATGTTTTGATTTTAAGTATCCGCTTATTTCTGCTCCATGGAATACAATAAAACATAAGCAACATTGTAGAAACCTGTAATTATGCAAGTTGATATGCAGGTGTGCATCAGATTTACCCTAGAGACATACGAGCCACTGCTTGTAGTTATAAGCAAATTATAATGATCGTCTACTAATCTCAAAATACACCTTTCTACGATTTAGAATGCAAATTTTAGTCGGCCAATAAAACATAACTCATCGTAGATGTAAACTGAATATTTTAATTAGCGAACTATGGACATATGTAGTTGTTTTTACTTTACAATAAATCCTTGTTTCGTGGCCCTGAGAAAATAATCGTATTATTTCTTGTTGTGTCGTGAAAATTTTTTAAAAACGAAGAAACGTATCCGATAATTAAATTGCTAAATATTGGCATCGCTTGAATGAAGGCTTGTTCATAATAACAAATTTTGCCCTTGATACATAATATACTTAAGTTATCAGTCTGCTAATTTGAGTAACACTAAAACTGGTTGTGGTTGATAATATTCAACGCAAGGACTCATATTCAACGAGCATTATGAAAAAGAACAAGAATATTTTATTTTCCATTTAGTGCCAAACACCGTTTAAAGGTAATTCGTGTACATAGTCGATAATTCAAATAAAAGAGCGTTCATGACTATTTAAATAACGTATATACTCTAATTTATTCGCCATGGAATCGAAATTTCATTAAACAAAATATTAACGTAAAGCTTATTTTTAAAATTTACATTTAGAAAAGAAATGTAATACTAACTAACATTTTCATTGTCGTCATTATTCTCTGACAGCAAATGGATAATGTTTAAGTTTGTGTTTAAATCTGCAAAAGTCTGTTCTTTCAAATTCGGCAAAAAGAATTAGTCCATAGTGAAATATTTTGGACCGGATATTTTGTGTTTCCGTGTACTCTTCGTTGTTGTTTCCTCCGGGTGTAAATTGTGAAGAATTAACAAATAACTATTTGAAACATTTACTATTTTAAGAATTTTAAAACTCTAAGGTTGGACAGAGATTAGTTCGATCAGTAATTAAGGATTTTAAAAACATAAGAATCATTACCATCCTATCCGTTAGATTACTAAAATACTCATTCGAAGACCCTCCAGTTATATATGCAATTAATGAATTTCCATGATACCCATAGACTATAAAATGGGGATACACCTTGATAAAAATATGTTTTTTCCATATACAATTTAATGACGTTGCAATTGTTGTGTGTTTTGAACAGGCATATTATAATGGGGCTCACCCAATGCGGCCGGTTTTTATTAACTTATACATATAGTTTGGACGTCGTCGTAGCCGGCAGCCTTTTCAAATATTTACTACACTGGTGGTCCTTCACGCCGAACCGAGTAGCCCGTAAGGTCGCCGAAGTCACACTCTTCGGGAACTACAGCATTTACAAAGAACTGAGCATCGTTATAGCACAATGGCCTACGGAGAGGAACAAGCTGGTCATCCACGGTTTGTGGTAATGTCGCCCTTAAATTATTCAATCCCAGAGTCCCAAATTCATTATCCGTTTATTCACTTGCTTCTTAACCCTTTAATGTGTAATGAAACGACTAAACGAGATTTTAATGCAATCCTGATGTCTTCAACGGTACGTGAGTAGATATAATGTGTCGATAATAAGTATAAAATGATTAGTATAAATTGTCAGTGGTGGGATTCGGCAATTATTGATCGTCCCACTGCAGACTGCAGACTGCTCTCGCCCCAAGACAAATTTTCGCTTCACACTCCTTCGTTAATAATATTTTATCCTTGTTCATCTTGCATTTTCTTTGTTGTTTACTTCTTTATTCACTCTGTCAATCTTATTTATTATTCTCCTTTTTAAGGCATTTCCAAAAATGTGTGTTACGATTATCGAACCGTCTTTTCTAATATTTTTCAGGTCGCTCTTTCGAATGCCGTTATAAACCGTTAGAAGAGAGCCATTTAACTACAGCGACTTTTCACAATTTATTGTTATAAATAACTCATTTTCTATGGGAAAATATTGTTTTCTGTAAGAAATATTTCTAAAAAGTGATCCGGATATCCAAAGGAAAAGATTGTTTTAATTAATAGTTTCAAAATGGCGCCTGCGAAGTGTTTTGTTAATTTAAAATGACCGTCTTTAGACATTTTCAGACTAAAACTATTCAGTTTCGCATGTCGCTAAGCAGCATCTAGCCTGAGAAATGCAAAATACAAGATAACCGTTGCTTGTCTTCAAATCACCCCCAGAATGCCATTTATAGGATATTTTGAGGTCACTGATTCAGATTCTGCATTCAGATTTTAAGAATACAGGTAGCGGATCTAACATGGCCGTTTTTTTTTTCTATCTAATTGTTTGTTTCTTATCCGATCAGCAGGAAAATTACATTTGATTTTTTTCTCAATTTATGAGGTGTTTCAAACCTTTAATCATGACATTGAAGTCGAATTTAGCAAGAATTCAAGATGGTCGATCCTATTTTATTGGGGTTCTCTTCAAGTTAATTTAACTAGAAATTGTATCCTTTCAGATCTTGTGTTTTGTAATTCTAATTTACTGTCAGCGGCCTCAAAAACTCAATTATAAATGATTTCGCGTCCAGACCATCAAAGAAAATGTATAATGACTAGACTGCGGTAATTTGTGCAACAACAAACTTATCAATGGAGAATAACATAATCCATTCTTTTTAATTTGTTATAAAAAATTAAAATAATGTTCACTTTTAAGCAAATTTAAGCAATAGATGCAATACTTATGACTCATAGAGTGTATGAAAGATTCGCAAAATTGTAAAAAAACACGTTTTTGCATAAACTTCCGCAGTCTAATAATGACTGACGTTTCCAGTGCAGAAAAAAACTCCTTTAAACTTGTATCTCAAATTTCTTGAAAGGGTGAGGGGAAATTTTCACTATTTTCTCAACAGCATTCGATAGAAAGTACTCAAAAACATCAGAAATTATAGTACTATAATTTAAATGTCCATTTATGTAAATGGAGCCGACAAAAAAATTCGTTAACTAGCAATCAAAAATTAAAATAATCACGCTGTGGAGAAAGCATGAAAATCTCAGTGGTGACCTTAAATTTGACCGTGGATCTCTGCTTCAAGGTCATTTAAAGGTCAATTTTTTTGTTAAATGCAAACGCATACGATTTGTAAATTCCCTACACTGAAGGTGGTAAATTTACAACGCGACGCGTTTTCCCGATGCTATAAGTGGGTAAAAATCGAGCCCATTCTATACATGGTAAATTTTCAATATGAGGGGAAAAACCATTGGTGTAGTAAAATTAATTTTTACATTAAATTTCCACATATTTTAGTTTTATTTTATTTTTAAATGTAAAACAGAGGAATATATTGTAAAATTCATTATGAGATGTACTTTAATATTTTAGAGGTTTTTAGAGCTATAACCTTTTGTCGAAAGAAAACATTAAATCTAAAATATTCTGTTGATAGTAAAACTTTGATCGAAAGCAAATTTTAGAGCTATAATCTTTTTTTTTGTCAATAGTAAAACACTTGTCGAAAGAAAAGATTAAATCTAAATTCTTTTGTTGATAGAAAAACTTTGATCGAAAGCAAGTTTTAGATAATCTTTTGTCGATAAAACTTTTGTTGAAAGAAAACATTAAATCATAAAATCTAAATTCATAAATTATTGAAATAACAAATTATTATTACAAGCCACTACAATTGGTTCAGGATTACGTGCATAAATTTTACCACATAATGTAGAGTTCAAATCACCTGCCCGCATAAGGCTATTGCGCTTTAGTTCATAACCTAAAATTTTTCCTATATCTATTTTGTTGTAAATTTACTATTCTCTTGGAGAATTTAAACTTCTCTATGGTGTAATATTACTGTAACCTGTAAAATCCATTTTCAATTGTAAATTTACAATTACAAGTTGACATTTACAAAGGTAAAAAAGTAATATTCACAGTGCCTATGTAAATTTACAATAATATTGCGTAAAAGTCCTACTTGTAGCATTGGCAATATTGTGTCCCACTCTGCAAGTTGTAAATTTACATTTCCATTTTTTACAGTGTACCAATTACTGCGAGCCACCTAACCTATTACTGCGATGTGTCCCTATTACTGCGGATGCGCGTATTTTTTATGAGTTTATGACCGCAGTAATAGAAACACACTTACCGCAGAAATAGGTTAGATGGCCCCCAGTAATTGGTACATTTACCCTAAATAAAATATTAATTAAACTGGAATGTGTCATTTAGTAATATTGTTATTCATTTTAAAACTATCGTGTTTAAATCGCACACTTTGACGCGCGCCAGTTCCTCCTTGTGACGTCATTATTAGCTACCGTTTGTTGACCAATCTCGTTCGTTTATTCTATATGGCACATATATAGCAGAAAATACCGAGTGCTGTCCTGCAGCCTACGATTCTATCTTTCGGGCTCGCTTCTGCCTAAACTATACATTCTAGACTAGGGCTCTCCGGGACTTGTTTGTAGGAAATTTCCTCCTCTACAAAAAGGGTTTAGTGAATTTTGCCATAACTTGCCCTGTTTTCGATTCGGAAGCGATAGAATGAAAAACCACGAATTTTCAGAACATGGCCGCGAATGCCGAAGTTTTTGTTTTTCATTATATAGCTTCCGTGTCGAAAACGGTGCAAGATACGGCTAAAATTCACTGAACCTTTTTTGTAGGGGAGAAAATTGCTACAAAAAACTCAGTTAGAGCCCTAGTCTAAAATGTATAGTTTAGGCACAAGCGAGCCCGAAAGATATAATCGTACCACCAAACAGCGCGCGAATGGCTAATAATGACTTCACACCAATCAGGCGCAACCTAGCAGCTCAGCCAAGTTAGCTATTTATATACCCAACTTTAAACAACGATATTTTATATTAAAAACAAAGAAAATAATGGTCGCTTAATGATTTCTGTTGCTTTGAATAAATATAAATATTACTATAGAGAGGTTTCAAGTTATATAAATTTTTTCTGGCAAACCCTATTGTTGAAACTGCTAGTTTTGCATCACACGTTTCCATTTGCCCGCTATTTGACCTCTGGAGGAGACCTGATCTTAATATTCTTTTTCCCTCACTTACCTTCTGAGATTTTCCGGGGTTTCCATACTTTTTTCTCACTCTGTATAAAAAATATATACAAATAATGATCTTTTAGTCGTTAAGGCTGGGAAATCGCTCCATGAATAGTGAATTCGCGTTCTCCGATATTTAGAGACTGCCCAAACTCGCAAAGTCGTTAATGGCCAAATAACTGTAACCCTCTACTTATAATATAAAATCTACGCAGAAAGTAGCAAGTGAAAAATTCCAAGACACAGGGTACTAAATGTTCCACTTTCTTATTTACAAATTAATGAGATGACTCAAATTCAATTAATGTTCGCAGTTCAAACTGGACGCAATCGCAACAAACCGACAAGGCTTTTTTAACGATAACGACTGTGCCGTCCCTCAACAACTGCAAAGACTGCCTAAGCATCGCATCGTCTTACGAAGAAGAAGGTTTGTGTTTTGCTCGTCATTTTTCCAATCGCCACATCGCACGAAGATAATTGGCATGGACTCTAACTGAATCGTAGTAAAAAGTACAGTTTCATCAGAAATTATTTTAAAGTAGTTTCTTTTAGAAAAACGCTTTTAGACAACTGTACACACGTATATGTTCCAATTCGCAGGTACAGGAAATAATAGCCTTTTACTATAAACATTTATCTTTCGAACTAACAAGTTTATTTTATTAAACACGATATTTTCAAACTGAAGGGATATTCAATACATATTTAATTTTTCTGTTCAATACGAAACGGACAAATAATGGTGTTGAAATGGGGTTAAGTGTAGTTTTATTTCAAGTTATGTTTCATTACACATAGAGTAAACTGGAATGATGATACTTGTAAGCATTACCATATATGTCACCATTTAACATAAATGGCATTTGTGAATAATATGTCTAAATTCAACGATAAGACCCTACAAATAGCTAAAAAAAAAGAAGACATATAAACACAAAAAAGCTAAAAATTGTAAACCGACATATTCTATTATCCTGAATTTGAATGTTATTTGGTAAAAAATCGAATAAAGCAGTATAGTCCGTTGTATTTTATTTCATTATATAACACGTCACTGTATGGAGTATTCTATTAAAAAAGCTCTTTGGATACTTAAAGAAGCATTCCTGTCGGAGAACGTTCCACGGGATAAAGTTCCCAACCGATGAAGTAAACATGATTAAGCATGCTTAAATTAAAATCTATCAATTTTCGGAATTTCTTAAGCAAAGCGCTTAAAAAAAATGATGGATCCATCAAAATTCATTTAATTCAATTGAAAGTCTCAGGAAGATCGAAAATATTCAAGTAAGAAAAATTGATAAATCTGGACGTTCCAATTTAAAAAGACCTACATAAATTTCGTATATCATACTGTAAATATATGTAGTTGCAAGGATATGAGAAGAGCGGGATATACAGAACACTATAGAAAGCATCAAACCAAAGAAAATGATAAATTGCAAATTTACTTTTCTGCAAGAAACGTTGGAGAAAAGTGGGCTTTGAATATGAAAGTGACTGATAAATAATAGATAGAATGCCACGTTACCTGCTTTACTAATTCTTAAGCAATAATGTAAAGATTGAAAACCTATAATTTTTCAGATTTGGCAGCGAGCTGGGATACCTGCGTTCGGTGCAACTGCCTGAAGCACGGACTGACGGTTCACACAACGTATGAGGTGATCTCACCATACCCGAAGTTTCGTGCGGTCGTCTGCCTTAACTACGCGAATCATGTAGTTCTGAACACGGGAAACTTCCTGCACGTACTCAGGGTGGATCTCAGTAACCTAAAAGGCAACCGACATCAGAAGCCAGATGACGGGAAGCCTGAGGAGGAAGAACTCTCGTTAGACATGATTGACCTCGTCGAGGCCGATGAATCCAAGTTGCAGCATTACATGAACATCGATGAGAAGTGCGCTTCGGCGGCTGTCTCCCCCAAATGCGACTCCATAACCGAGAGTGACTTCAACGACGAGGTCAACAACCGGTCGGAGGATCGACAAGAGGTGGAGATCTTGTCGTTGAACTCAAGCAGCAATCAAAGCGACTACGTCTGTGATAACAAGTGTAATATCGATAAGAGCACCGAGCAGCCCTCGGCGATCTCCGTCAGGGACAAAATCCTTCAGGACTTCTGCGAAGACATGTCGCAAGAGCTTAGCTTTGGCAGTGACATGATTACTCTAGTGAAGCATCCGCCATGTTCTCCGCGTTCGGCACCTCAGCGACTGCCTCCCGAGATCAAGTCGGCGTGGTCGCCACCAATCCTAACGCCCCCGTCGGACATCTTGAAGACACGCAATTCTGAATCTAGTCATAGGAACACGAGGTTCCAGAGGGTTAGTTCGCCACAGCCGGACACCCAGCCACAGCAGGAGGGTTGTTTTGGCATCACCACGACCCTGCATACGTCGACGGTGGGCGCGACGCCTGGATGTTCCGCGAGACTGATGTCGCCACCGATCACTCGGTCCCTTAGGCATTCGAGCACTAGGAAGAGGTCTAGCCTAAATTCTACGCACAAACTCACCCTTGAAGCAGAAAAGGCATACGAGTTCACGGATGAGGCTCAGGAGGCCTGCGAAAAACTCAGTTCGTTCAGGAAGCGACGATTGGCCGATAAAAAGTATGAATTTTGCGACGAGGCCGAGGATGCTGAGAATATAGTTCCTTTTAAACACGTGCGGGATCAGTTCAGGCACCGAGGGTGCACAATGTACTCGGTGTCACCAGCGGCGTCACCCTGTCCCAACGGTAGGCGGCACAGGATCGACTCCGACCACAGCGAGAGCGACGACCTTGTAGAGCCCGCGTTGCTCTCTGATGTACAAATACACGAAGCTGGTAAAACATTCATTTTATTTCATCATTGTTTGACATTTTACAGTATTCTCTTCAAACCCCGACAGTCATGGAACAAAAAGGATTCAATTAATCCAAAATTTATGAAAGAGGTTCCAAAGTCGATTGACAAATGACATTATGGTTTTCCTAGATTCCATAATTTACAAACTAACGGCAGGTCGGTAAACTTGTAAAATAGGGAGAGATTACTTTTTAAGACTTCACCAGAGGGAAACTAAATGTATTAACTAAGTAGAGCATTATATTGTATATATCCGGCAGTAAATCAAAATTTAGTTTCAATATTATCGCCAAAAACTTAAATTTTTAAATCTTTCCTTTGCATATTTCGTCGTTGACATCGTTGTTAACAACCCATATTTATATTTGTATTTATTGTTTATGTACGAGAGACCAAATATCCAAGAACTAAAATTTTCAGTTAATGTATAATTATAAATGGTCGAAGAAGAATTTCTGTTGCTTTAATGCAAGATTTTATTTATTATAAAATAAAGCTTTAGAGAGTTTTGTTCTAATTTCAGCAATGTTTTTTAGACATATTTGTCTGATATCAGAATCTTAACATATAATACTTACGTAAAATTAAGGTTTAAGTCATCGTGTCAATAGCTGCTCAAATTTCAGCGAAACTTGTTGAGAAATTTTGGAAATGGTTAAATATTGGAAATAACTTTGATGGAAAAATGTCGATACAAGGTCCCCTTAAATCCGCTAGACATGTAAATGATTGTCGCATTAGAAGTTATATATTTTAATAGGATGTTACACATATATCAACAATTCCACTGGATTTGTGCAAATCTTTTCAATTCTAATTTTCACGATTGCCGAATTCATTGAAAATCATTCTCTTACTACGATTTGAGCTCGTCAGATTCAGTTAAAATTTGCATAAGAACATTAATAGAGCTAAATACTGCAGACATTTAAAAGGATAAAAAATGTCAAAAGATTTAATTATTTTTAAAAATTGCGTCGCGTATAAATTTGCTGTACTTGTATGGCGTTCCGTTTCGGAATACGGGATATTCACTAGTCGGCTATTTTTCTTAACTTATTTCTGCTTTCTTTTGTTTAATCGAATTTTGTTAAAATTAAAAACAAAGTCATTATTATCGTCCATTTAGCTCTGACAATGTTCACTCCTTATTACGTAATTTATTGTGTCTGTAAACAAATACTTTGATTATGTAAATTTTTTTGTAAGCACGATTTGAAATTAATGCAAGCGCATTTTTTTTTTAATTTACTCACGATGATAGTTGCCGTTCTTCTTTGGCTCTCTTCCAAGACGGTAGAAAAAAATGGAAATAAATGTGGCAACGCTGGGCTTCTCACAAGGCTGCGTACATGTTCTGTTGAAAAACAACATTTCATTTAAGTTACTTACATTACCATTGATTAGCAAAGTTATTAAAGTCGCATATTCTGTTGTGAAATTTTAATTTATAAAGAAAAATTCTTGTAATAATTATGAAATGTTATACACCTATCAGTCAAATTATCATTTGAAATAAAATGTTGAAACAGCCCTTTACAAGGTTGAAAAGGTACTGCGTTTTTTGGTATTATTTCCTTGAATGGACGGTTGTACCAACAGTCGCCATATCTCTATAGAATCGAAGATTTTAAGTAGTCCAGCCTAAGGGTTTTTATATAAGTTTGTCGAAAAGCCATGCAAGAAATGCGCAATAATACCTACTGGAAATCCTTTCGAAACACGTCAGAATAATATTGTCATCGCAGATACATATCTCAATCGTAAGGCAGGATAGATTGCAAAAATATTGTACTATATATCATAAAACTATATTGATACAATATTGCTAAGTAATTAAATATTTTTTACGTTTCAGTCAATACTTTTACAAATTTTATGCAGAGTTTATAAGTTGTAGTGTTATATTTATTTTTGAAAAATAGTTAGGAGAAAGAATTTATGAAAAACTTTGTGAATTGTTTTAAACAATGTTTGGCTGAGTATTCTGTTCTTTTTCTGTTAACTATTTTTAAAAATACTATCCACAATTCTACAACTTATAATGACGGAAAAATGAATAAAATGTTGAAAAGGATTTTGATAAATTTATTGTCTTAGACGTAAACCTTTTTTTTTAAATTCATTCCACACTAATCTTCTTCATAAAAAAGATTTTTTTTATTTATGATTTAAAAATGTGTTAAAAATCTATGCTTGGTGTTGCAAAGTAGCACTATTGCTGGAATCTTACTGCAATGTATTCTGCAAACAAATTTATTTGAATTTTTTTCGTGTGATGATTTATTTAGAAATGAAAACATTTACTGATAGACAAATCTTCTTGTAATGCCCAACAAGTCAATTAAATTTGCCTTTATAATGCATTTATATAATACTTCGTAACCTCAATGAATTACACTCTGGAACAGATCGCATGTTAAGATCACCGACACAAAAAATGGATGACATAACAATAGCAAGTAACAAATAAAAATTCAATACAATGTTCTAAATGTAAAACGTATAAATACGATAAAAATGTCATGTAATAAAACTGCAACTTTTTTGTGAAATGTATTCTCACGATGTAAGTACTGCTTTGCAATACGCATTTTATTTACAAAAATGTATTGTCTTTACGTTTAATGGATCTATTGCCAATGCTGTACAACAAACGATCATTTTTATCGTAGATACAAGCAAGAAGAGAAATGTAGAAAATAAAATATTCGCAAATTAACAAAACTGTTTTAATAAAATTTATGTACGTCTTTTCGGTGCGTAAACTAGTGCGTAAAATACGATTTTACCAATCATTGCTTGATTTAAAATTTTATAAATTACGGAATTTAGCGTATATTAACGGAATCACAGCAGATTTATAAACAGAATTTCTATAGAATCGAAACGTATTAGAGATCAAATTGTTTTTCTTTCCAAGGCCACATTTCATCTTGTAGCTTGTGACATTTTGTTGCCTGTTATCAAAACTAGTTATAGGCGGAAATCCGCAACGATCATTATTTTTCGGTGGTTTTTCGAAAACAGTAATGATATTTAAACAATGGTAACAAGTGCATTTTCACCACAGTTTCCGGCAGTTTTGATACGTATCCTATAAAATTAAATTATTACGATTGGTTTTGTTTAAAACGAAGAATTAAAGCGGTTTTACACCGGAAATCAGAAATTAACGATTTCTTCTTGTTAATCATTACCCCCTGAAGAGGGATCGAAATAGATCCGAAACGTCGAGGTCTCTAACTTTGATGTCCCTTCCGTTAGGTTTCTTGCATGCTTGGAGAAGAGGTCATCCAGGTTTGTACAACTTCCTGTTTTTTTTTTCGTTTGTAGGTCTGAATCCCGGTGTAAAACCGCTTTAATTCTTCATGTATACTATATTTTACTGATAAATGAATTATCTAGAAATGTATTAGATCTATTTTAAGATAATTTTATAAACTTGTATTATAGTAGTTTTGTCTTTCTTCCAGCCGAGAAAAATGTTCTCCGACCGCTGAATCAGAACCATTTGCCGAACGGTCTACATCGGGACCGGTACAACAAACTCTACTGTTCGAACACCTCGCCGCTTGTTCCTAAAGCAACGTTGCAATATCCGATTATAAAGTGCACCGCACATTTCAGGCGTAGCTATATAGATTTAGACGACGAAATGACATCCGTAATTACCGATGTCGAAGGTAAGCTAAAAGCTTTACGAATTGCATATTATACTAGTAGTTAGTTGCTGAAAATGTCAATGAAATTCCTGGAAATGTAGAAAGTTACATTTCATAATAATTATAATAGTACACATTTGCAATCTAGTCACTAGAATTTTCCTAAAATTGAAACTGACTAAAATCTAGTCTTTGCAGTCTAAAAGTTGGGTTCTGGTTTCAAACTGAAAAAAAAAAGAAACTGGGTCTATACGCTTTGAAATGCTTCAACAAAATGTTGATATTTTTAAAAAATTTCTATAAGAAACGATTTTATTAACGTTATAAAAAAAAACATGATAATTGCTTTGGTTATACAAATAAGACGACACCTAACGATTCCGAATGTAAGTTTCACGCCGAAAACGAATGCAAGGTAGAAAATATATGTACCAATCATATTTTTTAATTAACTTTTTTCGGAATCTACAGTCAATATTTAAATAAAGTAAAACATATCATTTTTATTTTCAAAAAGTAGTCCCCGTATTTTAGTCGCAATTTTGAATTTTAGTATTGAAATTTCTTGGAGGGAGAATTTCACTCCTGTCCAGAGTAAGCGAGAAAATCACTCCACTAAGAGTGGATTCAGTTAGTCAAATTATCTGAAAAAGGGGTTGACAGTTTCACACCTGCGCTAACGCGTGGATATGCAAGTAGCATCTATCCGCCGCTAGAAGCGCTCGCAATTTTTTGGTTCTAGCTTGTTCTCGTTATGAAAACATATATGAATTTTGTATTTTAGAAGACTTGAAGAAACGGTTTGACAATAAATATTTGTTATATCTGGCAATTTTTTATATTATACTCATATATTGTAACTAACATTCATTTAATATTTTGCAGCTTTTTATTAGAATGGAATATTTAATTCATATTTTCTCTAATACATTATTAATGACGATTATTAATTACCCGTTACGAATTCGAGGATTTTTTTCATAAAGAAATTCAGGATCCGTTGCATGTAAATATAAAAAATCAGGCCGGGGAACGAAGTTCCCATAATTAACACACCAAAAGGCAAAAATTTCGATACAGCATGGCTCCAACGTGATTTTCTTCATGTTGTCTTTGAAAATTTGCTTGATAGAAAGCAAATTACAATACCTTGGATTCATGCAATATCGAAATTTTAGCCTTTCGGGGTTTTGATTTTCGGAAGTTTGTTCCCCGGCCAAAAATCAAACCTGAAAGTTTCATGTCTGGCATAGAACTTGACAACTTGACAAAGAAAAAGCATACCTCAAAATTTGGCGGAAAAATTTGATTTTTCCTGTTTACAAGCAACGAATCCTAATTATATTGCTTGAACCGGGAGCCCTCAGAAACTTCTTGCTGTTAATAAATTCTGCAAAACGTTATTTTATTTGTAGTTAATGATATTTAAATCCCTACTCACACTGCGCTGCTTAAGCGCAAATAGTATATTACTCAACGAGGGAGGTAAAATAAAGAATGTCTCAGGCTGCGTGTAATTTTTACCCGAGGTGAAGCCGAGGGTGAGAAACAGGCTTGCGGGAGGAAAGTTGCTGCTTTCCTCCCGGTGTGAAGAAAAAGTTATTTTCGAAAATTGTTAAGTTACCATGTTGTTTGCTCTTTCCCATTTTTCTGCGCTTTATTTCTTTATTATTTAATTCACAGGGAAAAATTCGCAGGAAATTACCGCGCTTTCATATCTATTTCGACGAAACTGTAAGTGCTTAAATATACTACATGTCCCGTAATGTTCACAACATTAATATTTAATATTCTTATATTAACTATTAACATTACAAATTTAACCGAATCTAAGATACGGTAACTTTAGGATAAAGTCAAGCCTTAAATTCAAAATCTAAATTCTGTTAGCTTTACATTAAAGATATTGCATTGACTGTAAACAAACTTTTCTCTCAGTCAATGCAGAAAAAAAATAAAAATAAAATAAACCGCTAAGCAGTTTATTTAGGAAATTATCAGGATCACATTCTTTATTAACGACACTTTTAAAATTTTGAACATCAACCACGGTTTTTGAAATTAAATGAAGTACAAAGAGTTGGAGAGAAACCTGTTGTGCAGCAGCCTCGATAGAGCAGCACCTGAATTTTATGACTTATTTATTTACCTGCCGTTATGAAACAGATGTCAATGTCTATCGTATAGACGCTTATTTCTGAATAAACGCCGAATCGTTAACAGCTTCACAAATTTTTTACAATTTTTTAAAAATCAACTGTTTATTATGTAAATTGAGGAAAGATTTTGAGGGGCCACTTTACGTATAAACTAGTTTCGGACCTATATTTTATCCTACAGAAGGATTTTTTGCTAAACAATGAACGCGAATAAATTTCCTAAGTCATTTGCAAACTGTCGTAAAATCCGGTTATGCAGCACTTAAACAAAATCATTCTATTGACATTGTTAACATCAAATATTACTGTTACAGTGAAGCAATTTTTATGTCAAATTAAACGAAAAGTTACTGAACTTCGGTAAATGCAAAGTACGTAAACAAAAAAAATCAATATTACTTCGATAACATTCCCTATTACCGTTCTATGTACCGACTTGTCGATTAATATTAAAAACTCATAAATTTGGAGTTTCTATTGGTTTCACTCAATATTTTTAAGGTTTGAGTAGTGCTTTCTATAATTTGCATGGGACAATTATATTTGCAAGCGCGTTTTTATTAAATAAATACGCGTAATTTCTTTATTATAGAAAATAAATTATATCTTTTTGTTGCCTTTTAAGACTAAAATACGGTTAAATTTCATGTTAAATTTTTGTACATTCAGTGGCGGATCAATGCGCATTGAGACCTGAAATTATATCATGTAAATCCATGTCATCCGATAGTTTGCCAATTAGACAATATCCTTGTTTGTAGTATAGGTTACCCTTTGGATTGTCCGAAAACTCAGCGTTTAGTATACAAAACACTTGAGAATGAATCATCGGGCGGCGTCATCCTTTATGAAAACAAAACTTTGGACCGATTACATTTTATATCGTTAAAATAGAATAATGAAGAAAACTCGGGAAGCAAACGGAAAACAGGAAATTTTACTAAGCTTATGAGTAAACGTAGAAGCACGTATATAGTATATTATGAAACTAGTGCGTAAAAGTTCATTCTACGAGTGTCGTAATCAAATTCGCAAAATAAACATTTACGCACATGTTTCATACGATATTTTATGTCACTTGAGTGCGTAAAATGCGACCGAAAAATGTGAAAAGTGTGTAAAATAGCATTTTACGCATCGAATGGCATAAAAGTTTTCATAGAATTTAAAATAGCGACTTGTGTATCTTTATTTATTTATTTCAGGGCATAAACGCCTCGAGACACACTCAAGACAGAAAAATATGGTTAATCGAACTAGATTATAAAAGTAAAATCTATATCAGCGTTTTGCAAAATCACTTTAAATATTTCTATCTATTAAAATAGACGTAATAAAATTGATGAAATGAAAATAAACTCTTGGGATAGTAAAAATAGCTATTGTGTGGTATAGTTTAGATTATTTTAAATTGTAAAATTAACATACCGCCAAAAACTTTTCACGTTGCTAGTTTTACTATTATATATGTTACTACCGTTTCTACCTACTTTATGGTTCCATTAGCCTTTTTTTCTCTGTCGGGTAGTATATAATAATAACAAAACATAATAAATACACTAATAATTAAGTAGGGGAGGTTGGGGTATTATTGGACACGGGGTATTGTTGGACAGCGCGATATTTTTTCCGTTTGTAACGCTTGGAGTCAACTAGCATCGACTCGTCTTATCATAATCTCATTTCCTATTAAGCACTTGACTTATTTTGACGCATTGTTACCTCGCTATCATATAAACAAAATTTTGATGTTTGTAACGGGTTTTGGTCATTTTTACAAAATTTTTAGAAGAACCAAGTCAGGTGAATATATTTATAATATTCTTGGAACTATAAGCTTTTGACGCATATAAGAGTTTTTGATGAAATTTGTATTTCATTACTTATACGCCGACATTTTGTAAAAATGAGCGTTCGGGGTATTATTGGACACCTCTGTGTTTTGGACACTGATGCGGAGGAAAATACTGATTTCTGCATAATTTGCATGAAAAATATGCCCGAGAAAGAAAATCGCCGAAACATAGCCCATTGTATCGTTTATGATCGAGGTGTTCACTTGAGTTGTGTCGGAGCAAACCGGAACACTTTTACGTCCCTTACTTTATTTTATTTATTATAACATAGATAATCTTTCGGTTTCATTAATAAATAAACGTTTTCCAGCAATAATTTTCATTTTTTTATTGATTTACAAGACTGTCCAATAATACCCCGAGATTTTTTTAAATCTCAAAAACCAGTTTTTTTACGCCAGCTGATACAGAGTGTACAATTTTAAACAATTAGGTAAAATTGCTGGTACCAAATGAAAGTTTATTTATTGTACCACAAAATCAAGCTTTAAAATTTTGAGTAAAATCGCAAAATGTTCAACATTATTACTATAGTTTTCTTGAAAAACATTTACAAACAAAAACTTGATTTTGTGAATAATTAAAGTGGTATTTTTGCACTACTAATTTTTAATTTTCCCTAACGTTTGCTTCTAAAGCCAGAAACTCGTCTGGATTCATTAGAAGAATTGCAAATATGTCAGAGAAAATTTTAATTCGTAAAGATGGAAAGGATGGAATTTTATATGAACTTGCGAGCGGGCGGGTAGCTCAGTTGGAAAGAGCATTTTACCGGCAAAAGAAAGGTCCCGGGTTCGATTCCCGGCCTGTCGAATCTCTCGAGTTCGGCCCTCCATTTTTTTTCGAAAATCGAGAACAATCCAAAAAACAGTTTCATATAAAATTCCATCCTTTCCATCTTTACGGATTAAAATTTTCTCTGACATATTTGCAATTCTTCTAATGAATCCAGACGAGTTTCTGGCTTTAGATGCAAACGTTAGAGAAAATTAAAAAAATAGTAGTGCAAAAATACCATTTGATTGGTTCATCTACAGCCTTAAATCTTCAAACTTGATTTTAGTTACCGAAATGTTTATATGTATAAAACAAGCAGTCACTCTGCGTCTTAAAAATATAGATTGAATATTTTATCTTCGTTCAATCTAATCTACGATATATATTACTTACAAAGTGGAGAAACGTTATTAGATACCAGAAATAGTAATATTAATCTGCCATATATTTTAAAAACGAAAAAAATATTTGCTTCACATTGAAATAAATTTTACTGTTATATAGCTCTTAGAAAATGTTTAACGGGCACAAATGTAATATGTATGACATTTGAAATAGATGATCAGAACCAGTTAATTTTAATTAGTACATCAGTCCGTAATAAATCCCGATGGATGTACATATATAACACAAAATATTCTTTAATTATAATAAACAATAATCAACGCTCAATAATTATGTAGAAAAACTAAAATTTAATTGTTTAGTGGTAAATTTGTACTAACCAATTTTGATGTACTTAACAGATGAAGAAACTGGCGGATACGCGAGTTATCAATGCGTGCTTCCTATGCAAGTTCACGGAGCGGATTATATGCAAATGCAAATGATTAATAATGCAAAGGCTGAAAAACTGGTGAGATATTTTTAATTACTATTTCAATAAATTTACAAATTGTAGATTTAAATAACTTTTTAGTGACTTCATTACGGATTACATTCGAAATTGATTGTGAGTTAATTTTATAAAAAATAGTTAATATTGAGAAAAATATAATATTCTGATTCTCGGGTAGTTTAAATAAAATAAAAACGTTGTACTCTAGTTGTGTTATAATAATTTTTAGAAAGACGATTGGAGTATATTATCGACGCATTGCTAGTTCTTGTAGAATTTAGCTCGAACGGCAAACCTTCTAAAAACTGCTAGCGGATTCCGAGATTCGATGACCTTCGATTATATCGATGTCCTTCACATTTCCTGAAGGGACTAGTATCAGATACACTTAAATAGAATGGGATTCCTATAATTCGGTTAAACATCCCACGACTGGTGTTTCTATTTCTCAAATGTTCGGCCTTTATTTTATACAGATAAAATATCGCGGTCATTTACCAATGTATAAATTTTACATTGATTACAACCTACTTATGTTTTTCTTTTCATTCTTAATTTTAAAAACATTTGACCCATTACTGTTATTAATTTAGGAACATTTCTTGTTTTAAATATTTCAACATTTGGAATAGTATTGAACAAGTAACATCCCAGACAGGAAAATAAAAAAGAGTTCAGAATGATTTCGAAATGTGTTGTAAAAGAAGTCAAATGATAGTGAAGACATTTCGAAATCATTTTGAACTCTTTTCTACTTGACTGTCTGGGTTTTCACTCCTTTTGAGTTAATAGTTACAAATATTAAAAAGAATGTAAAAGAAGAGCTCGTAGAGTGCATTAGAAAAATGAAAAGGAATTTTCTTTTACAGATGGTGCCGTGCGTTTCGATACATCAGCTGAGTTTCGACATAGAAACTTTCTCTCACCACATTGCCGACTGGCAGTGCAAATTGTATAAAAAAAAGTATTGGCATTGCAGCGACTACGATATAGAAATAATAGACGTTTGCGTCCTTACCGGAGATATTATTTGTTTACTGATAATGAAAATTCAAACAAGCGAACAATGCGGACAAGGGCAATGGTACGTAATTCTATATGTAGTACATTTCGATTCTGCAATTACATCGACGCATTTGTGCGACGTTTTATCTATTGATTATGCAACAATACAATTTACAAATTCATGAGTAGAAAAGTAAATACACGAAATATTAAAAAACAAGAAAAAATGAATAGTTGTTTATGTATATTAACGCTTTAATGCAGTACGGATGACAGAAAGCAGTACGTAGCCGGGTGCAAGTTTACGTGGAACATCGACACAAGCCAGTACCGAATAACCGACATCCTGCCGATGAAAGATGTCAAGTCTGACCCTTTAAGGCCCGACACGAACAAGTCGTCCCTGTCGCCCGCCGTTATACCCTGGAACCCAACGAAATTCATAGCCCCCCAGATGAGGGAGAAAATTCAGCAGCCTTACGCGCGCAGCGTTCGTTATCTACACAACGAAATGACCTTGGCAGGTGGGTACTATTGCTCTACCAACTCCATTTTTTTACTCCCCTATGAAACCTTTTCCTGTCACCAAAAATTCCGGATGTTCATTTCCGACTTATCCATCATTTAAAGCGATTCTTTGGAAATTGTCCCACTTTGATTTATTGTCACATTTTAACGGCTATTAGAATTAAATCGTTCGCTAATAAGATGCTTCATATATTATTTAGTAATGATAAATAACACACACCAACAAAATTTATACCCACACCCAGAAACCGAACTACAATACTTTTCCGAAGCGTTGAATCCAATATACTGTAAAAAATGGAAATGAACTTTACAAATCTTTTGTAATTTTTATTCTTAAAAATATGCTAATTTGCCCACGTTCAACATTGTAAATTTCCTGTGAGATCACGCTGTGTAAATATCCTACGTTGAAACTTGAAAGTGGTAAAATTACAACGCGCCGCGTTTTCCCAACGTTGTGGGTAAAAAACGAGCCCACCTTTACATGGAAAATTTACCAAATATTGTAAAACTCCAATGTTGTACGTATAAAAATTACTAAAAATTAATGAAAATTACAATAAATTTGTAAATCCCTTTGAAATGCCTTTTATCAATGTTTTTATTTTATAAATATGATTTTCATACATTTTGTAAATGTGTAATTGTATAAAAATAATTAACAAAATCAGGTCGACCTTCTTGCTCAGAATTGTTCTATTGCGTCAAGGTTTTGAAATATCCTAACATAAAAAAGTTTTTGTGGCGAAACAAAATTTTTCTTCACAATTTGGAAAAAACATTAAAGTACATTCATCGGACAACTAAGTATACTTTTTTCAAGGTTTTCAATGTGTTGAATCCAAATCTAGTCACAGAATTGCTCTATCACGCCAATATTTTGAGATATCCTAACCCAAAAGTGCAAAAAAACGAAAATCATAATTGTATCTCAATAGAAACTTCAACGCAATGAAAAAAAATCAAATCGGAATAAATGCACGATTAGTAGCACATTAATCGTCGTTTTTCCAAATTGTGAAGAAAAATTTTGTTTCGCCACAAAAACGATGTTGTTGCAAATTTAGTTGAATTATTTTTATTTCAGTTATTCGTGGTTCCTTTTTGTCATATCTATGCAAGTTTAGTATCGCAATTCTTCATCTTCAAAAATTAACATCAACACAGTTATCTTAACTAAAAAAATAGTCCTTTTTAGTACTTTTCTTTCAATTTTCCAATAGTATGAATTTGTAGGTAGATTTTTAGCGTAGCACAGCTAACAACGTCAGCATTATACCAACATCATTCTTTCACATACATTTTAATGGAATCATATTTTGATTAAAACAAAATTAACGTCGGTTTCACCATCAGCAATCTCGCAAATCCCTGAGTAATACATTTTGTAATCGAGGTGTAGTTTGAAAAATTTGTACATGAGTAATAGATTTCCCATTTTGAATTTATAAAATTGAATGTCGGATTCGTAATTGACCACTTCTAAAATCGCCATTTTTTAAATTTCGTATAATAATAACATTAAATGACATAATTATTTACGTTATAAGTAAGTAATAAAAAAAATGTTGATTTGTATGTTTTATATTCGACTAGAAGCACCGAAGTGAATCTTCAAATTGCACAAGTTTCTTTAATGTCATATTTTATTATCGTTTAAAAAATGCTTCTCCTTTCCTCATGTTTCTCCTGGAACGATCGGTTAATTTGTGAAGTGCTAATTTATTATGTTTGAATAAAAAGCTAGTACTTAAATTGTTGCAATTGTTTTAGGTGAATCGATAACAAGATTGCGAGACCTGGACAACCTCGTCGAATTTTATATTACGCCGCTGCCCAACAGTGCTTAAACGCCATTGAAGAAGACGGTTCGGATGCAATAGAATTAATAAATTATTCGTCGACAACAAAACTCATTGATTTACTGATACTGAGTTATTCCGTGGATTTTTAGAATATATTTCCTTTTTTTCATATAATGAACAATGTGGTTCGTTACATTTTTGTACGCCCCTTTACCAACGTTTTCTCCTGTTTGATCGACTTTGGTACAAAGTAGTAATTTCTGAACAAACTCTAATAGACTGAAGTCAATTTTTAAGATATCAATGTTTAAATTTGTAAGTTATTTATAGACTTTTTACAATTTTCGTACTTTTCCTTTCAAAGAATAGAAAAATACGAATGTAAATCGCTGCGTACTATTTATTTTTATAATTCGACTGTGTTTGCAGGATCCAACGAACACAATCGTTGAAGGACAATGTGTAATTGAAATCTTTCGAAAATAAGTTCTGCAAATCGAAAGTAAATAAAATTGAACTTTAAATATAAATAACATTAAACGTTTATTATCCAAACAAAATGAAGGAAAACATTGAAAAACATTTAACAATTATTTGTAAAACGATTAACATCAATTGCTGAATTTGGAGAATATATTTTCTTCAGTATAATAAAAAATGACGCACCTTACTATTTATTATTTCAGCGTTTCCATATAAGAAGTGCATACATATTCGAAAAAATAAATTCGCGTAAGTACGTCATTTTGAAAATGGTTGCAACAAGAAAAATCTCGCCTGGTTTCTTGGTCCCGAATTTCATCGGTGACGTCTTTCAGTCAACATTAAACGAGCACAATTGCTTTTAACCACTGGCATTGAACAAAGGTACGAGACTTGTTACAAAATTAAACTTAATAAATATATATAGAAATGTCTTTAGGTTATTTTGTACATGATAAACTAAGGGAATTGCATACGTGAATCTTACAATTGATGGTAATTGCCAAAGTCGTCATAAGAGTCACTGTCAGTTCATAAATAATGTACAAAGTTAAATTATTGTCATATAAAACTAACGAATGTACAAAAAATCTGGGCAGTGGTCTAGAATAAGGCAGACCAAATTGCATTTCCTCTTGTTCGTAATTTAATTGCGTTCAGCGTGTACTTGACTTGGGCGATACATAATAGGAATAAAATTGCATCGCAGTACTTTGAAATTTATTTTTCCTCTTTAGGTTGGGAAAATTGTATTGTCTATTGGATCAACCAAATAAGAGTTGGTTCAATGTTTTTGCTACTTTTAATTTTGTAATTAATCAAATCTGACATTTCTTTGCCGCATTACTAAAAATTGAAGTCAAATATATGCTGAACCGTCAAGCAGTGTAAAGTCATTTAGGTACATAGTTATGAAAATTGATCAATGTTAATCACCTAACAGCAGGGTGGTTATGGTATATGAAACTTAAGTCTACACTTTATACAAGTTCGATTTTTTAAAGATTTGGGCATGATACCAGTCATACACAATATTATATACACCTTAGAGTTCTTCGCCCTTAACTGTACCAATGCGAACTATTGCACAAAAACATATTTAAAAAATTTGGTAATTCAGTATTTATTCCGACTGTTGGAATCAGACACACCATTGTTCGCTTTAATTGTACCGAGCGCTTCTTCCCAACCATTTGCAGCTTGTTGATAATGCAAGATTTGTTGATCGGCCATCGCAAGCAAAATACTTTTCAAATCTGCTCGCTTCTCTACATTCCACCTCTCTAAGTCACTGCGGAGATTTTCATTCGCACATTCCAATCGATCTTGCAAAACTTCGGCAACTTTTGTCAACCGAGGAACTGTCTGCGATAATCGATCTAGTTTTTCACTGCACGATTCACTCTTCCAAAATGAATTATCCCATCGTGACGACCCATTTCCAGATATCATCTGTAATGCACAATATTTTGTATATTACATTTTCATTAGATCGATTTCATTCCGTTTCATGACTCACCTGATCTCTTTCTGCTCTCTTCTTGGATAATTCTTCACCCGTCATCTCGTATTCACTCTGCATTGCGTCTCGACGAGCTAATGCATCTTTTACAGCATCGACGTACGTTATGTATTCCCGTTCTTCGGTACTTGTACTTTCTAGCAACTTTTCATGGGCAGTCGTGTTGGATTCTATCGCTTTGGCAACAGCTTGCAGGGGGCAAGACAATTCAGGTTCGGAAGTCGCCCATAACGTAAATATAGGATGTAGCTGATTCAGTTCGACCAAGAAGTCTGGAAATATGCAACAAGTAAAGGGACTGAGTACGTTATATTCTAAAATTTTATGTGAATAAATAAATGTTATAATACCTTGTCTTTCTTTGTGTATACGACGACTGATTTTATCAATTGTGTTAAGTTTCTCACTTAGCGACATGCAGTAACTTCGCACCTGCTCAAATTCTAAATGACGAGTATTAACTGCTATTTCTGTTGCTTTTATGATTGAATTTACGCGATTTTTACGATAAACAGAGAATTCCTAAAAATGACAAGAACATGAAATTAAAAAAATTTTACTGAAAATAAAATTTAGAATTTTAGTTACCATTTCAATATTTCTTACCGCAGGTTTCGCAGTGAGGAAAATGTATACGTTTTTATCTGAGCTCAGAATTGGATGATTAACAATTCGATTTAAAAATTTATGTAAAAGTTTCATTCGTGCTACAATGAATTCCTTTGAATAACGATCCAGTTGTGCCAGTAATGTGTGTTTTCCAGGCATTGGCTATTTAAATGTAATCAAAATAATTAGATGAATGAATGTATTGTAGAAAATATTTAAAACTTACTGGAATAATATGGGTGGGATACATTTCCACCAACTTCTGCCTGAGCCAAATGAAATCATTGTATCGCCTGCGTACAATGTACTCGCTTTCTTCATATTCTGGACGAGTTGACTATTGATAATACATAACATTTTATTTGCAGTAGACAGAATAACAGAAATAAAAAAAAAAGCCACTTACTCTTGTTGTAATACGGAATGTAATGAATGTCTCTAGAGTTTCAACGTGTTTCTGTGGATTGTCAACTTTTATTTGTAGATCCTGGGAATCGAAATTAAAATCCGATATCTCTTGCTCCGGAAAAGTAGAAAAACTTTCTATGGATGGAGAAGCAACCTGCAGAAACACTCGCTTTGATTTTACAGACAATCATCGTTGTCGTGAATACTGACTTTTTACAAAGTTGAAGAAAGAAACATTCAAAGTTAATGATATACTTACTACGGATCCTTCGACGGACGTACTGTAATTGGAAATGACATCTAGGTCACGAATTTCTTGCTTGAGTTTTCCTGTCGTGGACACGGAGCTGACTTCCAGGACAGCTGAGTCGGTGATGAGTTTTCCACACGATTCATCCTCATCAATGCTCGTAGATGTCATCATTTTTCAGGGATTTTCTCACGTCCAAGGAGAAAACGCCTTAGATGTATCTCCTATCGGTATATATGTATATAGAATTTACCTGTTGCGAAATCGCCTATGAATTTCCTGCTTGGCTCGTAAAAATCGAGAAAATGCGATCGCGAAACGAAGAAGTAAAATATTGATCGTGGGGAAAATGCACATTCACAGGGAACGCATTTCTGTACGTACACACGTATTTTGTAAACACTTGGAGGTCTTGTGACACTTGTGGTCAACTTGGTGTAAAGTGTGGACGTTCGCAGCGCTCTCTACACTGTATAAAATGACAGGGTAAAATTACACTGCACTGTTGCAGCTCACATGGTAAAATTGCATGGCATTACATTCTTTTGTCTTTACTATATGATAAATGTAATTACTACTACAAAAATGGTAAAATTGTTGTTCTGAGAGTAGTAATTTTACTACTTTGGAGATATATACCCGAGAAGCAACGAGAAGTAAAAACAAATCTGTTACTGAAAATGTATATGTATCTCTTTTTTTAGAAAATTAGAAAATATTAAGTTTATACACATTTCTATATCTTTTATGTAGCAAACATTTTTTTGTATCCTGAAGCCCTTTGAAAGTAACGGAAAGGTAAATAAATAATACCATTAAAAACACTAGAAAATATATTTATAACCTTTACAGACTTCTTAACCTTCAAATGCAAGAGCAAAATCCGAATGTAATTTCACATCAGAAATGCCGATTTTACTGCGATATTTGTAATTTTAATCTAATTTTTATTAGGCTAGTAACTTAACTGCCTAGTAACTTTTCTACTCTCAGAGTACATAGTACTGATTACCATACTCTTAGCGTGGTAATTTTACCCTGAAGTTTTTTTACACTGTATATATACACACTTCCAGTGTTCGAATTTCAAAATTCCCGCGCTTTGTCACCGCATGATTTTTTTCTTGTGATCGACAATCCTTTGTTTTTCATGAAAATAAAAAATAAAAGAAGGTCAAAAGTATAGTCGTTTTGAAAGAGGCGTCGACGAGATTATAAAACTTTTCGCTGTGGAAACGGTAGTTACAACAAAACGAAGAAAAAAACAGCGCTGATGAATTGGCGAGATGACGACTTCGATCCGCTTTTTACGAACGAGCAAACCTACCTTATCGATCAATACGATGCTGGTAGAGAGAATTCGTACTCATCGATCGAGTCGATCCAATTTCTGGATGATGCCCAATATACTACAAGTGAGTCTTTATTTTCAATTATGTAGATGTTTATTATTTAACTATATGACGAAATAAAATGCACATGTTTTGTTTTAAATTTAGCGTTCTTATGTTTTTAAGCCGCTACATAATGAAATGACTTTCACGACAGAAACACTTTTTGGATAATCGGTGTTAATGTTTTGTAATTACATTATTCATACCTTGTTAAAAATCTTTAATGTTTAATTAAATAACCTGTAATTGTATAGGTTATTAATCGGTGACATATATGTACATCTAATTTAAGGTCCTAAAAGAAAATAATAATTGGACAAAAATGTTTTGTCCATATTCGCCATGTAAAGTAGCGCTTCTGGTGGCAAAATTTGAAGTACATTTGGCACACTAACATTGCAAATGTTCATCATTAAATTGAAATAATCTCAAATTAATAAGCTTAGAATTATTGCAACAAATCGTGTAGACATAACTTTTGTATGATTGTTTCCTCGACATGTAACACAAGATAAGAAACATCTGTACATAACCTAAGATGTTGAAATGTAATTTTTAATATCTTTAAAAAATATGAAAACAGCTAAAAAATATACTTCAAACCTCTTTTATGCAAAATCAAGCGTAATTTTGGAAATGTATAAGGAATAATATAAATAATTTCGTTGCAAGCAACACTTTTTAGTTTTCTTATGCGCTGAATTACGAATTTAATCGTGTATGTATATATTAATTTCTTCGTGTGACAGTTTGGGTATTAGTGAAGAAGGAAAACCATAAATATGTAAATATATAGGTATACAAATCGAGCTTGAGCTATTATGTAATAAGATTTGTAAAATATCTGAGAAGTCAAGATTTTGAGCTTTATCGCCACTGATTTCTTAATACATGGAACAGTATATGTTTAATTAAAATTACATTTAAGTTTTGTAAATCAGGTTCCATCGTGACGGTAACAAAAGTATTCAATAAATGTTTATTGTTATTTTTTTTTAAGAATAAAAAGATACGTTTCGTCCAGATCTTCCGGGTGGACTCGTCATTAAGACCACGGAAGAGCCTGTCTTATTCGTATTAATATCTTTTAAATGTAGATTTTAATTTAGTTAGTTGAAAAAAATTGGTAACGAAATATCGTTACAGAATGCATATATTTTTAAATCCATAAAGAAATCTTAGAATATCAGTTTAGTATTTTAATATTTTGGTAGCGATTTTTAATGTTATCTAATTAATCTCTTTTTTGATAATATTTGTATTAAAAACAATGCGTGTAATGCGTATATAACATTAAAAACGAAATATGCATTTGTGTTTCCCGCCTAAATGCGCGCGCATTTTCTAATAAACAACCCCTTAAAAAATATATAGGGTAACTGCTGAAATGGAAATTACGCGTTATATACAACCTACAAAACGAAAAAACTATAATCGTTTGTAATAACTATTATTTTGTTTTCTTCATTAGAGAACCACTCTATTTTTGAAATGTTTGTAGACGTATTCAAACGTTGTCTACCCTCTGCGTAATGGAAATTAGTATAGTCAATTTCTTCGAATTACTTTTGGTGCGTCGTCATACAACTTGAAATTAAAAAAAAAAAACATTGTATAATGAAATGGAAGGAGAAAAGTGTTTTACTGGAGTTTGAAAAAATAAAAATGAATCCGGTCGCAAGGATCCGGACATTGTATTTTATCGAGGATTTTGAGTGGCAGATGGCGACGTCTTCGCTGTAGCGACGATGCCGTAGCCAAGGAGACGACGGTGTAGCAGCAGAACCGAGTTTCGGAACGGCCGTCGTCAACAATAAAGTGTCGCGTTGGTTCGCTTGTTTTTTGGCTGCCTTCGCTTTTCCTTGGCAGCTGACATCCCGGGCTCCTAGGGCCCTCAGGGCCGGCACGCGGGAAATCCGCGACGCGACGCCGGGCTCGCGCAAGTGCGTCGAGTGCAGGAGCACTCGCCATTTACGAAGACAGGTGAGAGATCGTACGAAACATCGACGTTTCTCTTCTCCTTGCTTCTTCTTGCCCTCTCTTTCTCATCTACCTCCCGCTTTTTTCTTCTTCTCTATTGCCCATCGTTCTACTCTTTTTTTTTCTCTCTGCACTCTTTTTCTTTATTAGTTTCTTCTTTCCTAATCTCAACCTGCAGTGGTGTAACATTTTGTCACAAGTGAGCAATCAATCTATTTCTTCCTTTTTGACAATGGTCTAATACAGACTTCTTTAATACACCATTTACACTTTCTATTTATTTTGCTACTGTCTCGTTCAAGTCAATTTACGGATTTTATAACGCTAGTATTTTTCTCTAGCATTCTTCAGTATATTCTCGAGATTCAGTTATGAGTCAAATTTGGATTTTTAATATATATATATATATTTGTGTGCGTGTATTTATTCCAAATCTTTAAAATTATTTTCTTACATATATATTCTGTCAGCAGAAAAGAAATTCAATTGCGATAATATCCGACATTTAATAAGTTTTTAATATCTTTTCCTTCACTTTTAAGTTTAAGTAGTTATAGATCGACAACACATTCCTTAATTTTCTACTTACAAGTCAATCGATCATTCAAACCGAGAAATAAATTCATATTTTATTATATTATTACAAACGATCGAGAAGAAATTAATGTTGTATTGTATTATAAATGCGTTTATTATTATTATTTCCATATACACGTGTCTACCTTGAAGAGGATTCGTCAATAAGTTGAAACATTGGGCGTGAATACATTTTTTAAGCAAAAAATTCTTTTATTAATAGAAAAGTAGAAATCAAACCATAATTGCCATTCTATTATTTCACCATCCTACAAGAAAATGATGAATAATCGGTTCATCAATTATTTAACATCCGTTTTACAAATAAAATTAGTATTCTTTTTATTCATGAAGTTTTGTATTTGTATTTATTAATAAACGGATCAATTGGGCCTTAACAACTGTAACGCTTAAGAATGAAAATTGTGTACATAGTAAAAGCTAGTGCTTTTAGTATAAAATTAATGGTGAAATCAATTAATAAAAAAATAAAAACGAAAGGTAAATAAATATTTTCTACCGTATGGCACCACAGCTGGCAGACAATTCCAAAAATGAAGTTTAATATTATTTTAACGATTCTTGTAGACTTAGATTCATATTTTATATTATATTTACGCTACAATGTGTCATTTCGAAGATGCAATAAAATAAAATTCCTATATTTCGAATCGGCTGCAGCTTTGGTATCATTTCTACCATCATTGTTATTGTCAACATTTCTCCAATAATATCAATATAGATGCAATAAACTAAAGTAGCCTTGACACAATAATTTAAAAAAATTATTTCAGAAAGTATAGAAACTGCTTTTGCCCTTTGCATCATTAGATTTGGTGCATTCATTTAAATGTAAGACACTTTGTACACATTACATGTTGCAAAGTATCTTCCTACATCATATCTTTGTAAAAACCATCTAATTTGTTTGACAATATAGAAACATAGTTGAACATAATGCAAAAGGGATGATCATATTTCCTCATGCTGTAATAATTGTTTCTGTAAATAATAGATGCATAATTATAGTGTGTTTATTAAATTGACAATAATAATTGTTAAAGAAATAAAATCATGCTCTTGTGTTAATTTAACATATTACTTGGTGGTATAAATGGTAACGTAACTAACAATCTCAAAATGTAATTTGGAATTTCCATTATTAGTAATATAATAGAACTTTATTTCATTATTGTATAATTCTTATTTTTGTATAAAGTCTCAAATAAAGTTAGAAATAATTTAAATTTCTTATTAAAAATGTTAAAAACAATCATGAGTATCCATAACAAGTTACTTGATGCTCAGATTGTTGAAGTCGCATAACCATTTTTGAGACATTTGACCAAGCATTACCAAAAATGCTGATGTAATGGACTATTTTGGAACATAGATTCGTGTTCAGTGGACAAAAAGCTACAAGAATCACCCTCACCCATTTTATAAACTGAAAAATGTTCAATTTCGCAGACCTGTGTAATTAATCATTATTTAAATTTATTTTTAACTTTATTTTAGCTCATTGTCTTAAAAACATTTCATTGCAGAAATTTGTAACTAAATATTTTTTACATAGATCAAGATTGACCACATTTTAAATTTATTAGGGTGCTGGATTTTATTCAAAATATGAACCCCCCTGCTTAAAAAAGTGGATACAATCGGACTTAACCGGATAGAAACAGATCGAAAACAGGATAAAAATACCTCATTACATAAAAATAGATGAAAAGTCTGTATATTTCTACCCTGATTTCGATCCGATATTTACAGTTTTTGGCATACAATTTATTGTTCTTCAAATGCCAATATTCACACTATCTTTACTTTTCAAGACATCTTTGTTAGCCACATCAACAAACACACATCTTTAAAAATTCTTCAAAATTGTAAAATATATTAAATAATGCTCAGAAAGAGCTCTTAACATGTCTTTTTTTCGGTTTCAAAAGGTTCACAAGGTTCACTCGATTGCAGTAGTCCACGCTCTAAGTTATAATGTCCAAAGTTGTATGCCCATCCATAGTTATATATTCGCCTTGTTCAAAGTTATACTAACCTCTACCGCCTCTCCCCCCCCCCCCCCCCTCCTTCCACATTGTTTCGCTGAGCCACGCTCGCTTCGCGACACTCGCACACAGAAGCACCCATTGCACGGATATAAACAAAGATACGGAAGTGGGGATAGTGAGGGGCTACAACTTTGGATAAACTCCCGCCATTTCGAAAGAACCGACGGTATAACTTAGGATGGGGACTACTGTACCAGATCGTAGAAAAGATTGTTATGTAAGAGCTTTGATTTAGGCTGTAGAATAAATAATTTAATTGATAATTAAAACAACATTTAGTAGTTTCAGAATTTTTCGTCAGTAATTTTAAATGTTGAAAAAAGTAGGTATAGTTTTTCTCAAAATGTCATAAAAAATACCTGAAAAGTTCCAGTTTAATTCTTGATGCATTCTCAAAACTTTTCAAAGAAATTTTCATCTGAACGCGGCATTGTGAAGCCACCATTTTGAATCTTCAATCGTACCTGTAGTAATTTTTTAGTATAAGTCATTGCGTCACCCGATTCAAACTCACGTTCCGATTGCATAACGTTTTCATACAAAAAATTGAGTATTTATTCTGTAAAAGTTTTTTTGCGTTCAGGCCGCCATATTGGAAAAATTGATGATTATAATCGAAAACGTATTGAAAATGCAGAAAGAGCACACTCGAATAAGTAAACTCATAGACTCTTTGTATTATAACAAATTAGATGAAAAAAACTTCAAAATTGTACGCCGTCTTGGGCGTTAACGGGTTAAAAGAACTGATAGTTCATTCACGGTTCATACTACCAGATTACGTAATAACATCGATTTATTTTTTATTTCTTGAATTTCATTAGAGAGTAGATAATGATTAAATCGTAACTTACTAACAGTAATTGCCTTTTAGTTTATATGTTCAAATTCCGTTGTTACTAATCATAATAAGCGAACAAATTTACGAATATTTATCTCTATGAAATAAGTTAAATATATTGAAACGTCGAGTAAATTATTCGCGAATCATATTGCTGCAGGAGTACCCAAATTTACATAAGCGTGGCTCAATTTCATCTCCCCTTACCTGATTTCTACGCGTACCAGGATTCTTAATCGATTTTATATTAGAATACATGCCCGCTGCTATTCTTCGTTTTATATTGAGATCTATTAAAATGTCAACCCTTCATTAGCAGAAATTCAAAATGAAATAATCCCATTCTAGTTCCTTTCTTATAAAGAATATTTTATTATTCATTAAAGGTATCTCAGTATAAAACAGATTTCATTTTGACAACTTTCCTTATGATCTATATACGACTTGATTGCCATCACAGCCTGTACTAACTAAAGGTATTAAGTTAATTGATACTGCTTTAACTTGCAATATTTTTCCAATTCTAGCATATAATTAATATAATTGTAATATTATTTTGAATTCTACACGGAAAAAAATAATTCAGTGAAAATCCTTGAACTCGTTCGGATGTTGAGGATTTGAGAAAATTTGGAGGAATATTACGATTCAATTAATAGTAAATGTCTGAGAACTTGTCAAGAATCATTCCAAAACTCAACAAGAATATTAACCGAGAAGTTCAAGAAAAAATTGAAACAAATATAAAAGAAAGACGAGGATAAAAATTTAATTTTTAGTTCTACATTTAGGCGAAAAAATCTGACTCCGACGGAGATTTGAACCCGGGTCTGCGACACGATAATCATACATTTTAGCACGCTTGACCACTGTCGCGTTTTTATTTTCAACTGTAAATAAGGCTGACGCTATGACGCACGCGAAATATTTCCGAAGGGTTCTGGGATTTTCACGCCCATTGCGGGTAAGTCTCCCGAACTTGAATTTGAATATTTACTTTCAGCGGATTTCCGAATCAATTTGTGACTACATATTTCGAGTTCCAGAATTATTCAGAAACGTTTCGCATACATTTACCAATAATCATGAGGTTTCCGTCCAACTTTTCTCAAATCCTCAACATCCGAACGAGTTCAGGGATTTTCACTGGATTATTTTTTTCCGTGTACGACCAGAAAATACAATCTAGGGGAGGCGGGAGGTGTACCGCTCATCTAAGGCAAACAATGTACTTTTGTCAACTTCCAATGCATATAAGGATCAAAAAACCATTGAAACAGGTTATTTGAACACTTCTCTATGATATTACCAAAAAAAAGTGTTACTGACGATCAAAATGTTAAACTACGACATTTATTAAAAAACGAGGATTGATTATAACTTGGTTTTTCCAAATTCTCACGCAAAATGGTGCACATAACTATAGCCCGTCAATTTTGATATAAGTTTATTTGTATTGAACACAAAATAAGTATTCGCACATTTTTCGTGTTGACTGTTACCTAACTTCATACCGCAGATGTCATTTTACGATCTGGAATGCGGGCGGTACAACCAACACTTCCCGAGCGGACCAACCCGCCCTCGTGTGGTATTATAAAATCACGAATAATTCATTGACTAACGCAGTTTTCATTATAAATTGCGTACCAAACGATGGAAAAATGTATCACGAGCTAGACTTTCAATAGTTTTTCAAAATTTTAAGTCTCCGAAATGGTCAATAGTCTTAAATTCGTCAAGCAAATTCTTACATTGAAAGTGGCATAAATAAATCGCGTGATTTTTTATTAACTTCCAACACTAAAAAGTTCAAAAATCATATGAAAATAAAGGTTTTGTTATCAATTCTTCCGTTTGGAAGAAAAACAAAATTTTTTTTCTCAGTCGGTTTCTCGAAACTCAAGTGCGCGGAATTACCCGCTGGGCGGTGCAGCCCCCCGCCTCCCCTATAGATAGCACTAACAATATTAAAATCTATTATGAATGCGTATATGTGTATTTTCATTGAAACAGCTACAGCCGCTTTAAGCATTGCCATATTCCACAACCAACATTTTCTTAAATAGAATTTTTTTTCTGAAAAGAAACGCGTAGGAATCCGTGGTTATTCGGTTAAGTGCAAATTTTCGATTCCATCAGATAATTCAAAAATATTACGATAGGTAATAATAGCTAGCATAAATAAAAGCATAAAACAACGGGAACACTAGAAACTAAACGCATCACTTGTAGACTAATTCTCTTATAATAAGCATATCGGCAAAACTGAAAAGCAGACGCATACATCAAATGAGAATCGAATTCTCGGATTGCGACCTGTTGACAGTAACGAGAAACAAGCATGGAGATTCCGAAACCAAATGAACTGCCAAATTTGAAATGATCTACTTGCACTATCAAAGATCTGTATTTCTTGAATCAAGGAAATACTTGAAATTAAACGAATATTTGCTCATTGCAATTCCAGTCAGTTGTCGAACGGAATAAATCGATATTTCGAAGTAAATCTTCCTGGTTTCAAATAAATGTATTCGATGAAAAGAAATGTTATGTAAAGGAAGAAACACATTTCTTGGATTTCTTGAAAATATTGACACATGTTTAAGAGAACATTTATTTCTTTTAAGTAAATATTTAATTGGTCAAAGTAACTCGCTATCTTCTTTTAAATTAAATAAAGTAAATTTCTTTTGATATGAGTAAATTATAGTCAGAAACATATTTATTGATATAAGCATTACCATTTTCTAAATCAAAATATGATTTTTTGGGGGAGTAAAATATTTGTTTAAAATGATTTAATCCTTTCAATAAATATAATTTCACTGTTTCAAGAAAATACTATTTTGAAACAAGACAATATTTTCTTATTGTAAGATATAATATTCAAAGGAAATTATTTACTTGAAGGAGCTAAATCTTCACTTGAACCAACAAAATTTTATTTAAATAAAAAACATGATTACATGATTCAAGTAAATATATTTCATTAGAAGAAGTAAATTTTTTCTGTGTATTATATTATATACACGATGAGGACTCCTTACCTAGGTAATATTGGAGCTTAGAAACTTTATTTCTTTTTTAAAATAATCGAACACTATTGTAGTTCAATTTAAATGTTTTTCTGCCATGGGGATACATCGATGATACAATGTACAAAAGCTTGTCATTACATGACCATGTGATTACAAAGTATACGTAAAATAAGAAAGGATCTTTTAATTGGAACTCATTTATGATGAAATTCGTTATGATGCATTAAGGATCTTGCACATCTCGAAGCCGGTGAGAAAAACAGATCGTCCACTCATAATCTTCAATGCCATTATGAAATCGATTGGTTAGCCAGGGGTGCTTATAGCATGTAGAAGCCGTAGGGATCTTCAATTAAAGTGGGCTTATCATTCGCGTCAATGTATTTGGCGAAGCGTGCACAAAACGCCGTTCGATACTTGCTAGAATGTTGAATTATATTCCTAATTCTGCAATAATGTTTATTCATGCGTTAAATCGCCTGCTGTAACTGACGAAGCAGCTTTCCTAAGTACTTAAGCTACGTTTGATATAGGACGAAGCAATTTAATAATATTAATATGCACTTCATTTATTTCTGATTTTGCAGGTAAATTGAAATATATTTTTCGGGTAAATTTCAGCTTGTATTCGTGAAAGAAATGGCATCATGCAAAATTCGAACAAAAAACTTATCACTATAGTACTATAATTTCAAACGTATATGGGTCATTCCACGTCAGATTTACAATTAAAATTTTAAATTCTGCGGCGTATTTTTTTTCATATTCTAGACAAAAAAGTAAAATGCACATGTTTTTTTATTTTAATGTGATATCTAAAATTTAAGGCACAGCTGCGGACTTGCAAACCAGCGAGTCCGCGCGCAGTTCAGTATTTTCTACATAGTTGAACGAATATTTTTTATGCAAAAAATGTTGTTTACATCATGCCGCTTTTCAGAAAATCGAACTTGTTTATAACATTTACCAAATAAATATGTCGAACATTTTTTTTAATTTTTTTATATTTCATCGCGAAGCGTCAGTAAATACGAATCTTTCATCCTAGCAAATATTTTGTCTATATTGAAACGAATTTGAGTTACATGAGTTTGAAAACAATACGTTTTTATAACATCGTAAACTTTGAAAAATCATAACTCGAAAATTTTAGATATCATATTAAAATAAAAAAACTCGTGTAGTTTACTTTTTTGTCTAGAATATGAAAAAAAATATGCCGCAGAATTAAAAATTTTAATTGTAAATCTGACGTGGAATGACCCATATATAGTAAGTAAACACTGAGTAAGCTAGAATTGTCGGTGAAATTAATTTAGTATATTTTAGTAAATATATGTTTATTTTGAAAATTAATTTAAACTTTAATCAACTCTTATTAAAGACAAATTTGTTCATGTTAACTGCAGTTAACTATTTGTTTGGAAGTAAACGTGAAACTGTTATTAACAATTAATGTTTACAGTAATATTATTACACGTATTTATTTATATCAAGTACATTATTTTACACCATTTTGACAGTTGAAAACATTTGTTCTTTTTAAAATACTGACTGAATTTTTCTTAGATTGGATGTTATATTATTCTTCCGCAAACATTGATGTACGTCTTGATAAACCGATTATTAATTTTCGCAGTTCCTTAAAAGTAAATTTTGTCATATTATGTTTATTCTTAAACCTCCTAATTATGGATTTCTGTATTAACTATAAAACTGAAATTTCTCATGCAGTATTGATTACTTTTTTGCCTTGGAGATCTTGAAATTATGTGAATCCGTGAGGGGGGTGGTTTACTTAATAGAACATTTGATCGGCAGTCGAAAGGCTCCGGAATCAAGACCCGGAAACATCATAATAATCGTAAGAAATTTACTTCGCATCCACTAATGTTACAACTGTAAAATATTTCCGTATTTTGACTCGAGCGTACGAGTTTCAAATGATTAAAATATTGTAATACATAAATTCCAGCTTTGTTCAACATGAGACCTTTGTATCTCTTCTACTTCAAAGATATTAACTAATTTCTACATAATGAATACGTTGGAATTTTTTAAAAGCCGCATTTGAAGAATGTTGCCGCTTTAACCCTTTAAGGACGGGGCGGATACTTTTTGAATGCAAACTTAAGCGCTTTATTAGATAATGTTATGGCTATGAAAAAAATCTGCACACCATGTTTCTTACGTGCAAAAGTGATAAATCATCTTGAAAATGTTACCCTCTCCCTCTCTGAAATTCAATTTTTATTATAAGATATTTGAGTCTGAAAATGATGAAATAAGTGACCGAAAACGTTAAATTTTCCATTGTAATCAATTATTTACTTTTCGCTGACTGATGATTAAATCGACTTGTAATTTTTACTTGAAATTAACCAGATGATAACATGATACATATAATATAGGCTTGTTGAAAAAAAAACTAAATGTATCCATATATATTACATGCTTGTACCACGTAAAAGAGTCGAATAATACCAACGAACTTACAATTAGACGATTCTTTCATCGAAATAGTACTAATTTTTGTGCTCAGCATTTTTTATCCCAACGACATAAGGCAGTTTGGTTAAAGCACAGGCTTAATGCGTACACGAGAGCGGAGTAGTTTTGAAGGACGAAAAGCGATTCCATTGGCTGTTCGATGTAGGAGTTCCTTTAGGCATGAAGATAAATTAAGTCAGCCAAATTAGTTTCCTTGTAGGAAAAGCCTTGTCGGGTTCTATCGACATAATAATGGTACACAGATCCCATGTGGTGTCGAGGGCTTGCGAGAATACGAAATACGGTGGTAAACAGGGGGTTCCGGGGCACGTGGCCGGTACCAGCCGACAGCTTGCGGTCTCGGCGCCATCATCAGCCAGAGCGCGTAATATCGCTGCAAGCTGTCAGAAAAGAGGGTTGAGTGCCCGCCCAGGGCACCAGCCATGCGTGCCAGGTGACAGGTGCATACCCTGCGTGGCTCCTTGCAGCTTGAAGCAGTCTTCCTTAGCTGTTTATCGGGACAAACGGTTAACCTTTAGTGTCTTCCAAGCCTTTGTGCATCTTTGGTCACCTCGCTTTCAGAGCTTAAATTTCTATCCAACTTGGGACAAGTGCAACAACTTTGTTCGGCGATACTCCATCTCTACCTCAAGATTCGGAATCGTCAAACTCGGAATTACCAGTGAAATAAAGTGTTTGGTAAGGGTATTTATTTGTTGTGCGTGTCGTTAGTTAGCTCTGTCGAAAGAACTAGCCGATTTATTTTGAAACGGAACCAGGCGGTTGTGTGATACGAAACGGATGACCAGAATCCTGATGATGGCCTCATCAGTGCAGGATCAGTGATGCGGATCGTGGAAAAAACGTAAGCAATGGCTGTTGGAGTTCCAGATCGCATTACCCAATTAAGGCGGTATAAGATTTCGATATCGAGCGACGGAAAGTTTTCCCATTGTTGGATATTTCCTCGTTTATTTGTGCGAGGCTCGGTACCGACTGCCTTTGCTCGAGCGGAAGAAGCTCGCTCATTTATTGGAATTCCGAGCTTGTAAACCATTGCGAGCTTCGCAAACGTTCGACAGGTATCTCCGACTTCGTGCCTCTTTTCTATTACAGGTGTTGGTTGTTTCCTGGGCAACGCCCTTGAATGTAGAAGTAAAACCTTTTTCGTTCGAGTAGCTTTCAGACCTCGAGATTGCGTTCCCTGACGAAATAAAGACTTTAGCCCGGTACAAAAGGCTCAGATCGGAAATACAGGTGATGGTATATGATGCATTCTTTCGGTACTCCTAATTGCAAAGCGCGCCTAGAGAACGATACCGAAAAACCTGCCACCTTCTTAGGAACGAGTGGATTTCAAAATTTCATATTCTAGCCATCGCAACTCTCTGTCCCAGCGTGGGAAGGGGAGCGGAATATTAAATTTCAATTTGAAGGCAACTTATTTGGGTAAACTAGCAGTATGGCTTATTATTGTACCCAAACAAATTCTATTGTCTCTTTTCATTATTATCATCATAATGAGATGACAGTACGATAATCTCATTTGAAGAATAAGCACGCTATACATACGCGCCAAGAATATTTTATTAAAATAACTGGGTCTCTACCCTCTTTGTAAGAATATATTCTTCGCCTTTATTTTAAGTATACTAGGACACAATTAATCATTTCTATAGGAACTTGCTGATGTGTACAATGGAATTTAATAGTTACCGTTTATGAATATTTTCTTTCGTCTTTGTTGATTGCCGAAAACAGAAACAAACATGTTAAAAAAGATTCAACACAAAAGCATGTACAGGTCACCCTGTAGCACCCGCGTATATTTATCATAACTTCATGATTACTTTCTTCAGTGAAAGTTTTTGCTGACTGAAAAATGTTACCCTAAGCGCAGCTCTTGAACATTGAAATCTATAATCTTTACCCAACACGCGACATTTATAAAAGTCCAGCATTATAAAGCGCAAGAATGCCAATTATACATACATTCTGTACTTCATTCATGAACTTTTATAAAAACACTGGAATGTTCTATTTTTGTTATTTGAACATTTTTGTGAATTAGTATAGAATTTTCTTTCCAACTTAGGCAATAATCAGGAACAGATGGAGATATTTTATAACAAACTTTAGAACATCTCTGAAATTTTTTGCATATCCCCCATAAAATGAAAATTTTTATTTCATATGACGTTCAAAATGTATTTCATTGTAACTTTCAAAAAATAATGAATATATTGGTTCTTCTAAACATGCTTTTTGTAATCGTACTAATATTTATTCATAATAATTTTTCAGCTAGCACATCATTAAAACTTTTGGATTTTCTTTCATTTTAATGAAAAAATTAAATCGTGTTAACTTGAATTTATAATTTACAAGGCAAATAATGTAAAATTTAAATAATATTATTTAAATGAATCATAAGCAAGGACATAGAATACGACACGTGTATTGAAAGATATTTAACAATATCAGAATAAAAATGAATGTCGATACGTAAATAATTACGTTTATATTTATATTACCCGTATGACGCTCTAAATACAAATACATACAGTTAACTTATAAGGGTGGTTGTTAATATGTCCCGTATAAGGTATTTCGCGTCTATGGTGTTTACTGAAAGAAAACGTTCAAGAACCAATGGTTTTGTGCTTAAAAAAATTTGAATTAAGGATATTTTTGACAGACGAAATTTTAAATTAACGTTAAATGTAAACCACACAACATTTATTTTCAAAAACACAAAAGTGGATTTAATTATTGGTTTTACTAAAGAACCAATAATTAAGTTGGTTGACCATATTAATTCCCCACTAAAAGAACTGAAGTGAAATGATTTTGGACCATTAAAGAAATAAAGATGAAAACGAAGCGATAATATAAAGAGGAAACATTTCCAATATGTTTGGACTGGGTTAAAATGTAATAAGATCGGCAAGACTTTTTGTCGAGACAAAAAAAATAGGAAAAGTTTAGCCTTTTTTCCACCGTGAACATGGACTGAGCTGAATCTAAAAGGTTCTTGTATAACATACAAAACTCAGTTTCATAGTGTTTCGAAACAAATTTCAATGTTAAAAATTGATATGATTTTTCAAAAAACAATTGCCATTTTTTTCATTTTTAAAAAATCTTGAAATTTCATAATTGCGATGAAAGATTTTTAAAAACACTAAAAAACTGAAATAGCAGAATATTAATTGTTTTTAACTCATTGAGTGCGTCGAAATCTAAAAGCTTATCATAAAAAAAATTCATGTCCATTATTTTGAAAATTTATCAACTAGATTTCATTTTTTGTTAGCACACAATTTCAATTAAAAAATAACATTTTCATCGTACTTAACATTTTTACAACTTACATTCAGACTCTTGAAGAAGAGACTATAGTTTGTGTACACTCTAAAATTGTTGGAGTGAAGTGTACTCCATAGGAGTAAAATGGAGTGAAATGCATACCAAAAGAATAAAGTGTTTACTTTTTTAGAGTGGACTCCAACAATTTTAGTGAGTGTGTGTTTTGTGCGTGTGTGTGTGTGTGTGTGCGCCCATCATGCAAACATTTTTCATTACTGGACAGCGGTTGGAATCCATGTCAAAATAAAAGAACGAACAAGAAATGTACGAAAAAACAAAACTTGAAAGAAAGACAACAAGCGCAACAGACAACTTCAAAAAAACGTAAAAATTAGTTTGAAACGAATTTAGTAATATAGTTTATTTTGTTAAACACTAGTTAAGTTTGATTATAATTAATTTATTTTGTTTATAGAAACAATAATGTACTAATAAAGGTTAATTTGTTTAATTTTATATTGTAGAAAATAAAAAATATTTTCTTGACTATGTAAAATATATCGTAAAATGGTGTATTAAATGGCAATAACGGGGTATTAAACGTCAGTGGTATCAAAGACAACAAATGACGTTGTTAAAATGCGCCAAACGTCATTATCATTAATAGTCAACGTTGCCAGTTTTCAAATTCGCAATCCCTCAGGGAAACAGAATAACAATTGTCGGTAATGCAGATTCAAAGACAAAATATAGTTCTGTCGTTTAACGTCGTGCATAAAATAATATTTTGTAATTGCTTGCGTAGTATGGGTACGCATTTAAAAAAAAAAGTTGACCTTCAAATGACCTTAAAGGGAAGGTCCAAGGTCGAGGAAAAGGTCATTTTCGGAGTACTACTTGAATGATAATTCAGATCTGTCATTAATCCTTTTTCCAATAGCCACTTATTCTGCAAGATTTTCTTGCAAATGTAATTTTAGCCTTATTTGACTTCTAGAGGTCACGTTGACCTTGAACCTCGAAGCTTATTTTAATGTAAAATTTTACGCTATTTCGAATCCCGACCTCAAAAGTATAGGTTCGCATTAAAAAAACAGTTTGACCTTCAAATAACCTTGAAGGAGGGGTCCAAAGTCGAGGAAAAGATAATTTTCGAAGTACTACTTAAATGATATTTCAGACCTGTCATTAATCCTTTTTCTAATAGCCACTTGTTCTGCAAGATTTTCTTGCAAACGTAATTTTAGCGTTATTTGACCTTTAGAGGTTACGTTGACCTTGAACCTCGAGTCATATTTTAACGTAAAATTTTACGCTCTTTCGATTCCCGACATCAAAAGTATGGGTTCGTATTTAAAAAAAGAAGTTGACCTTCAAATGACCTTGAAGGTTAGGTCCAAGTTCAAATCCATGGTCATCACTGGATTCCTCGTTGAATGTTACATAAGACGACCTTAATATTTTTTTTTCATCACCTACTCACTTAGATTTTCTGGGGTTTCCATACTTTTTCCTCACCCTGTATATATATTTGCATTTATAAAAAATGCATTGCGTTAAAAATGGAAAACGGGCCTTTTTAGTCCTTTCTTATGTGTATAGAAGTAGAAAAACCAAATTTTGCATGTGTGCCTTAAATTTTAATTTTTGAAATTTCTCGAACTCGAATTTTAAAAGTTCCACGGAATTACTCATATATAGGACTGGAAGTGACGTCACAAAAAAATAAAAAATGCAGTACAGTAGTCCCCGCCCTAAGTTATATCGTCGGTTCTTTCGAAATGGCGGAAGTTTATCCAAATTTATAGCTTCTCACTATCTCCACTTCCGTAACTGTTTATACCCGTGCAATGAGAGCTTCTGTGTGTGAGTGTCGTGAAGCGAGTGTGGCTCAGCAAAAAATGTGGTGAGGTGACTACTGTATTTCAGGGCAGAAAAAGATTAGGGGTATCCAATTTTTTTCAATTTTCTTTCAGAATGCGTATTTTTATTTCCTGTTTTATGTAAGTAAATATTTTGTTTTTAATTTATCCATTTTTGAAATTCTAACGGGATTCCCTTACAATTTCTTACTTTGATGAAAAAGTAAATCTATATATATATAGGGCGTCCCACAACTCGCGGACGGTATTGCAGGAGCATATTCTACATGAAATTTCAAGCAAAAAAGTCCTGCACCAGAATTGGATCCGATGCCCGTAATTTGATTGACGGGCCATTGAAGTTTTGGAAATAAAGTAACTATTTCTGCAATAACTCGGCTTCTGTTAAAGTTATTTCAATGAATGAGGTCTCCTTTTACAGCTTATGTTAAGCCCTACAAGTCGTCCTTACGACTTTTCGAACTACGATGAATACTTGTCTTGTTATGGACCCAAAATTATAAAAAACGACCGTTTTTCGTGGTTTTCTGCATTTGACTAATTTCGTTCAACAGCTATCTAAATGGCACTCCAAGACAAGTTGTGGGACTTGAAAATACATACAATTTGACCTCTTATACGCCAGATTTGAATAAAAGCTCTTCCGACGAGAAGACTTTGAATGCAACGAAATTGTTGAAAAACGCGCACCTTTGAGTGTCGGCCCGTTTTTCGTCAATTCCACGACATTCAGTCTTCTCGTCGGAACAGTTTTTATTCAAATGAAGCGTATGAGGGGTCAAATTATAGGCATTTTCAAGCTGTATAAGTTGTCCTTGAGGACCATTTCGATTACTGGTGAGCGAAATCAATCAGATGCAGAAAACCATGAAAAACGGGCGTTTTTTATATTTTGGGGCTACAACTGGAAAAGTATTACTTGTAGATCAAAGAATCTTATGGGCGACTTATAGGGCTTAACACAAACTGTAAAAGGAGACCTCATTCATTGAAATAACTTTAGCAGAAATCGAGTTATTGCAGAAATAGTTACGAATATGCTCCTGCAATACCGTCCGCGAGTTGTGGGACAGCCTGTATATTTATTTATTCATCATTTCCATTTTAAAATTGTAAATTGAAATTCTTCACGGTGATCCCCAATCCAAAATTCCTTGTACACCAATGTTTATCAACTACTATCAAGTATTACTCCATACTAATAATGCACTAGGGGCATTATTGATACTAATAGTGGCATTGTTAGTTATTTCTGTTAGTTACTACTAGTACCTATCGGAAGGCAATGTATAATGCCAAAAGTAGTTAAATATTATCTCTAATAATCAACAGTCAAGCGGGAGTTATTATGAAACCTACCACCAGATGCCCTGGTAGTCGCGGATCGCGCACGTATTTTTCGTTCCCATTATAAAAATGGTATTCTTTTATGTAAGAAGTCGACGGGTACAATTAGACCACATACCATTTGCGACTAATCAAGTCATCTATACAAAATTGGTCAGCAATATTGGATCCGCCATTTTTAATTTCGATAATCTCATATTAAAATTGGAATCAGCGACGCCGAAAACCCCCGAGTACTGATTTTTAGGTAAACCGGGACACTTTTACAAAATTGATCCGCCATATTGGATTTCCGAAAACTGATACCGGATTTAGATCAGCGATCTCAAAAACAATAAGCACGATACTTTCCTCCTTCCATCTTGTTGGGAAAAAAAAACATGGGCATTTGGTAGCATTTTAGTCCGGGATAATTCGGGCGCAAGAAGGTTAAAATGCTTTTTTAGTCGTTTCGTACGTTTTTTTTTTGTCAACGAGTTATCCAAGTTTTTGTGAAGACATGATTATGATTTTCGTTTTTTGCACAATTTTGCGGTCAAATTGTAATACATTGATAGGGACGTTTGGAACATTCTACAAGTGTTGGTTTACAACATATGTCTTATGATTAAATAGGGCAATTTATTTAAAAACTAGAATTTTTATTTCTTAGCCTTCTGCATGACGCCGTTCCTTAAAAATAAGTTACAGGGGATGGTTTGTCATTCCAAATTGACCGACTAAATATAGGAAAAAGTGCTGTAAAGTAAAAAAAAATGTCCATCCGCGAATCGCAAGTGTAGAGTCATTAAATGTATTACTTTTTGTTACTCTATGTTATTTAGAAGGACAAATGAGCGGGAAATCTTGCAAACTAGAGTATGGGTTTCTAGTATCGATTGTTAAGAGTCCGACTAGTGCTCCGAAAAGAATGCCGGAATTACAGGTCGATAGGGCAACTCATATTAAATACGCAGGTACATACATATATATACATATCTATTATCCAGGTGAAATGATTCGATACTGTTTCTACTTAAATTGCTCGCCAGCTTTATAGACGATCGCGCTCTTTGCAGAAAGCACGCTATCTGCGAAACCATCAAAATGTCATCAAAGTTTCGGCAAGGTTTCTCCACTTTTTAATTAGGATACGGTATTCGCTAGCCAGGCAGGACGACGTCGGATAAACTGCGTTATTAGGGCTCGCATTGCCAAAAGAGGGATCGAGATAATGGATAATACCCCATAATTGCTCTCGCGATCCAACGGCATACGTACCCTGATGGTCCCTGCCCGCACACACGTACGACTTACCCGCCGCCTATGGCGAAAAAGTGCGCGCGCGCCCACATACGTATGTCTACATATAGGGGTTCCCCCTTTTTCCCGATTTCATTTGGCGGCCCTTGTTACGCGTATGCATCCGTTGACGCATACTACACGCACGCACGCCTTATATGCATTGCGTAGTGTGCGTGTCTTACCTGCAGCCCTATCAAAAAGCACGGTTTACCGAATACCGAGGGCGGCGCGAATACGCGATGCCGGTTTTTCCCGGCGATAATGGAGAATTGTAAGGTTCGTCCGACGCGTGCTGCGGCCTCTCCTTTGATCCCGGGATTATCGAATGCAGCTCGTGGCACACCTGCAGCGCAAGAAATACATGTCGAGTTTCGCGCGATCCTTTTTAGGTTAGGTCACTTTTTTAGGCGACGTAACTATTTTCGCGCCCGTGTATACATGGACTTGTAATGTGCAGGATGCCCAAGCCACCCCCTCCGTTCGATATGTCGCCCGGACGACGTTTCTTCTCTATGTAGGCTCCAGTGATCCCATTCTTTTTTCAAAGGCTTTCAATCTTTTTTTTATAGACACAGGTAGTTATTGCTCCCTGCATATATTTCTTTCGGTTACGTTCTACGTTTGTTACGTGAAATACAAGTTTTCCGAGGATTCTTGTTTGTTTACAGTTTTTTAATCCCTAATACGTCCTGGGAGTAAATAAAAAGAAGATGCTAATGTAGCTTCATCCTCGTACGTGCGTATATGCTCCATTACAAAAGTATTTTGGACCATTGTAATTGCAGAATAGTAAAATCTTCATTTTTAATGTATTGATTCAATTTTTATATATTTTCTCATTCTATTTGGGTCTTGTGAAATTTTCATTATTTCTATGCAGTTAGACTCTAGTTGTCAGATATTTTTATTTTGATTTAAATAACTCAGAATATTGTTAGTCCCAGATAGCAAAACATGCGGAATTGCATATAACTGACCTTGCAGGAGATTTCTGACAAGTTTATCAGCTTTGCTATTTGGGATGAAGCTGTTGCATACAAAGTAAAATTTAATTATAAAACTTGTTACTTAATGTAGGACACTTTACTTTTACAGCTGAAATTTAGATAATAAAATGCAGCTCTGTAGCATGTGCTACACAATATTGGTGGAATTGATCAGAACCGAAAATTCAATTGTAATCAACCACCTTAGGTCTTACGGATTGAAGTATTTCAAATTCATTTGAAACACAAATCTTTGCAAGATCTTGATAGTTAATTCAGACCTGTCATAAATTGATGTACAAAAATATTCTGTGCATCTTGTTATAAATTGCAGCATGAGATTAGTAATGTATAAAATAATTTTGAACGACACGATAAGCTTTCGACAGAATGGTAGGGAGCTAACGTTACAAGCTGTAAAGATGTACGAGAAGACGTTATTGATATTTGAACGAGTGATGCAGAAGTACATGTATATTTGATATTTGTGTCGCAGAGCCATCCCTGAAGAAAGTGAGAGGTGGCGGTGATACACGCGTCAAGGATCAAGGTGAGGGAGGAATTGCCATGACTACGACAGGGGCCCAGTATGCTCTAGCAGCATCAGCCGGAGCTAGCAATGGCGGGGGCACTTCCGCCACAGTGGGGGTTGAAAGCAAACCAGCTAGCGTTGTGGTTGTGACCACTTCTAGCTCCAGCGGCAGTGGCAGTACCGCACAGACACAGTCTAGTCGACCTCAACAACTAATAACTGTAGTTACTGCCACCGATCCATCCAGTCCTAACAATCTACAACCTATCCAAGTGAGTGTCATTTTTTTTCAGCTACGGTAGGCTGATTTTACTCGTTTGTTTTTTATAGTTATATGCATGGTTATACATAATGTATACTAGGTTATTCAAGTAATAGTGTATTGCGGTTCAAATGCAATTTAACAAATGGTAGGGGAAAAAAATGATCAATTTAAAAAAACAGGGAATAGTTTTATGAAAGCAAATATTTGAGGTTTGATTAAGGCAGATTGGATTCAACAGGCCGTTCGACGCCTAAACATAAACTAAGATAGGAATGAAAATCAATATTGATCTTAGTTATTGAGGGATGAGGACAAATAAAGATAACGCAAAGCTTTCTTCGTGTCAATCTGTTAGGAAATTGTGTATGCCATACAAAGCAGTAATGTTGCGAGTTTGATTCATGAATGTCAGTAAAGTTAAAAAATTCAACACGTAAATATAATCAATTAAAGAAGAATACATAATGTTAGATTGGTTATCGGAAGTAAGTTTCAAGTTTAATAAATGAATACAGAAGATATAATCAACGTTGCTAATCTGTACAATGTATTTTAGTTATTGGTTCAAGACCCATTGGATGTCCAGACCGACTCGTCCAATGGTTCATCAGGTACACAGGCACACGTTACGGCACAAGTAGTTGTCAATACTACACATGCAGGACAGCACACTCTTGTAGACTCGGACGCAGCTTCTACTTCGGGTGGAACTATCGTTACTGGATCGCCTCATTACATAACAGTGACAGGTTAGGGAGAAATCTAATTTTGGATTTTGCTTATTGATTGTTTTCACTTATTTTTAGTTTCACAGTTTTCATTGCACTTGTAAATAGAAATTGATGTTTTTCGTTTTAACAATGTCAGCTAATGATATGTTATTGTCTTGATGTTTTGTTGTTTTGGTTTTTAGTAACTGGTAAAGTTGGTAAAATTTATGAAAATATTAAAAAGTAATTTGTAATTCTCATATTGTATACTTTCACATAAGTATCATAAAATTTTATTATGTTTCTGCTTTCCTACCGACATTTGTCAAATATAAGACAAAATTCAAATACAAGTTACATATGTGTCAATTCTATAAAAGCATGAAAATTTAGTAGGGGAGACTGGGGATGTGTGTCCACATTTTTCACATTTTGGTCGATTTCTCGTAAACTGTCTAAGATAATTAGCTTAAAATTGAATGTCATATACTTTAATCCTCCTATTTAAAAGGAGAGCAGTTTCAAACACTAGACTTGTAGTGTTTCGGAGAACTAAGTGTCTATAGGCAACGGTTATAGCGTGGACAAATAGCCCCAATAGCAGGGTCATCTGACACTACGCTCATGGGGCCAACTGTCCACCTAATAAACTAACAATAATTGTTATAAATTTTCATGTTTATCGGTAATATTCATATTACAAAACTATACTGAACTATAACATGTGTAAATAACGACGCGATTAAAGCATAACACGTGTTTTTAGTCTACTTGGATCGAATAACCTATAAAGGTGACACAACGCGATATAATGTTTAATAGGCATACGTAATCTGTATCATAGCCGACTCATTCGTTAAGTTTTATCTTATATCTATGAATATAATACAATTAATTTTATTTCAAGTTGTATTTATTCATTTACGTTGACAATGCCTTATAGACACCTAGCCCCTGCACTCTTTTTTTATCATTAACGCATTACAAATTTGTATACAGTGGAATTAAAGTACGAAACTAATCATATCTGTAAAAGAAAGCCTTCTTGATATTATTATATGAAATTCACTTGATTTTGCGCTAAAATGTAAATCTATCATGATCTTTTCTTACGACGAATAATGTCAATCAATTTTACATCGCAGTTTCAAACACTAACCGCACAGTTTCAGTATGTCGAAATGAAATAAATGCCTTAAATATCGCTTAGTTTTATTGCCGGAAGTATTGCGATCGATATTTTTTAAATTTGAAGTAATTAATATTCAAGATAGATACCTTGTGGACAGATAGCTCACGTAGACATCCAACCCCGGTCTCCCCTATAACATGATAGGCAGCACTATTCTTTTATATTAAACGCTTGGGAGTGTAGGTAGGTAGGATTTACTAAAACGAATGTCTGTTTAAAGAACCAAATTACGATGTGCAAATTACTAAAAATGATATTAACGAAGCACATAATGTTAATTAGTTACGTTTTGGGAGAGAATATTGAAAGTTGGTAGAGTGTGTAATAGATTTTGAGTAGAAATTTGGCACTTTACATGCTGCTCGAACACGCGCACGTTTCTACACTAGGCACCGACGATACACCATCCTACGCATCCCTCACAACAGCAGTAGGTGAGGGTAGTTCTAAATTGCATATATATGTACTACTTTCACAATAAAGAAGTTTGTATAATGTTTTTTAAATGATGCCTCGATAACGTGTCTTGTCGATAGTGAAAGTAGTAAAATATCATACAATGCTGGGGCTTATAAAGTTGAATGTAACCTTTTAGTGTCTGGTGACGGAGAGGCCGTGGGGTCCGAATCAGTGCCGCATCCGACATATGTGCAGTATGTCGAGGGGGATGGATCTGCATATATACCAACTAATGGACAGATGTGAGTTTATCAAATATGTCAATAGTGTTAATTGGATTTTAATTAAATTATAAACTATTCATATATTACAAAGAGAATTTTGCAGGACATATCCAGTTTACACGGTTGGCGAGGCAGGGGCCATGTACACCCCTGCCTCGAATCAATATTACACACCAGCTACGACGCCTGTTACGTACGCACAGGTTAGTTTCAACTATTTCAGTTTGAATTTAGATATTTTTCATGATTTTTTCAAAAGAACATTAAAGAACATGATAATTGTTAAGGTGGCTGGTCAAGGATCAAATACGACTACCGGTCAGTTATTGTCACAGGCTAGTGGAACGTATCTAATTCAGCAAAGCGTCGTCGATACCGATCCAACTACACACGCTCTTATATCAGCTGCAGCGGCGGCCAGAACTAGTCCACAAACTGAAAGTGCGGTAAGACTTGCAATGCTCATTTCTGCCCTAACATTTAACAATATTTAATAAAAAATGCAAATTTAGCACTTGTATTAATTAATTAATTTTTCAATAAAAGCCAAATTTGTAATTGTATCTGGCTATAATTGCTAATATTAATTTGGTGAAAGCCCAAGTCTACGGATGGCTTTGCTTATGTTTAATAACTTTGGGCCTCGTCATGGGACTAATTGCAAAACTGGTACATCGGGTTGTTTAATAGGAGGCGGTTGTTAGTGGTGGTGGCGGGGCATACTTGATCAGCGGTAATTCAAGCAATTCTACTCTCAGCGTCGAAGATGCTGCCACGGCTGCTGCGAATATGTCGCATGCCACTAGGGTCTCCCAGGCTACCGTAAGCTTCTGGATTTACCTTTTAACAGTTTCCTTGCACAGCTATAAAGCTAACACAGTTAAAAACCCGTTCTAATTTTTTATAGTCATTAATTTTATACTAGTGTTGACGTTTCCAACTGTCATTTCTGAGATGTCAAATATTATTTACATAGTTATATAGTCGTTCGATTTCATTTTCTGCAATAAGCGCTTGCTTGGACTATTTGCATTTTCTTGGTTCTTCCTCTTTGCAATCTTTCCGAAAGAATTACTGAACTGTGAACCTGCACTACCTGTCGCTTATCCGTTTTTCTACTCCAATTTTCATCTACGTTCATTGCTGTTAGGTGGCATGGCTTTTGGAAAATTATGAAACTGCTGACGGAGTATCGCTGCCGAGATCTACACTTTATAATCACTACCAGCGTCATTGCAACGATAACAAATTGGATCCAGTTAACGCTGCCAGTTTTGGAAAGCTTATACGCTCCGTCTTTCTTGGACTGCGTACTAGGCGACTTGGAACTCGGTGAGAAAGTTGCGACTCATTTCATCAATCGAAAACTCGTGCTAATGTCGTAAACCTAATTTACAAATGCCAAATCACATTTCAGCGGAAACTCAAAGTACCATTATTACGGTATCCGAGTGAAACCAAACTCGCCATTAGTAATGCTAAACGAAGACGGAACATCCCGTCAAGCCGCCACGCCGAATTCAGGAAACAAACGCTACAAGTTTATGAATCAAAAGCAAGAGCAAACGTACGAAAGCAACAGTCACGGGAACGCTAACATCTCGTCGAACTCATCACCCCCGCAGTACCATCAGTATCTAGGTGAAGCAAGCATCGCCATTCCTGAATTCCCGGAGATCATAGTTACTCATGGGTCGCCATCTTTGCCTAGCGACTGCACCCTCGAAGACATCGATACTTTCCGCAGCATCTACAGGGAGCACTGCGAGGCCTTCTTAGATGCAGTACTGAACTTTGAATTCGCTACGGTCGAAAGCCTGTGGAGGGAATTCTGGCGCAATCAGGACAACAACAATGGAGACGAATGCGAGGAAGAAAAATATCTATCCAAGTATATACATGGCCTGCTTTTCAAAGAAATTCTCATACATATATACTAATTAACCTCACTAAAAATCCTTTTGCTTTTTATAGAACTAAGCTGTACCAAATGTGTAAATGTGAAGAAGTTCAAGATTTCATCCGAAGAGTCGATTACACATTTTATCAAAATCTTGTCGCAGTCCTCATGCCGGATGTTCTGAGGCCTATTCCAAGTATGTAGTAGTCGAATGAATGATTTCTCTATGAATTCTTGAGCTAATATTAATACCGATTTCAGGTTCATTAACGCAGTCCATACGAAACTTTGCTAAAGGGCTCGAATCATGGTTGACGTCGGCCATGAACGACTGCCCGCAGGAAATGATGCAGATTAAGGTATTTTTAGCGAAGCTATGAAAAATGCTAATGAAACACATTTAATTAATTGAATTTTATTTACACAGTTAACCGCAGTATCAGCATTTGCCCAGACGCTGAGGCGGTACACGTCTCTGAATCACTTGGCACAGGCCGCACGGGCTGTATTGCAAAATTCTAGTCAAATCAATCAAATGCTCGCAGACTTGAATCGAGTTGATTTTCACAATGTTCAAGAGCAGGTAATACAATTATTCTTATTTAATATTTAAAGAAATGTAACTGGTTAGTGTTTGAAAAAAGTAATAAGAATAAATGAAATACTTTTATGTCCTCAGGCATCGTGGGTATGTCAGTGTGACTACGCTATGGTGCAGCGTTTGGAAGCAGATTTTAAAGTGACGCTGCAGCAGCAAAATTCATTAGAGCAGTGGGCGGTATGGTTGAAGGGTGTTGTCACGCAAGTACTTGAACCGTACGAAGGAAAACCGACTTTTGCGAAAGCCGCGCGGCAGTTTTTGCTGAAATGGTCCTTTTACAGTTCAATGGTCATTCGAGATCTTACCCTGCGAAGTGCTGCCAGCTTCGGGTCGTTTCATCTCATTCGTCTGCTCTACGACGAATACATGTTCTATTTAATCGAGCATCAAGTCGCCATTGCCACCGGAACCACTCCAATCGCTGTCATGGGGGATGTAAGTTTACTTTCTTAATAATTTTACTGCTATCACAGTTTTACACATTTACTTCTCAATAAGCATCTTATATTTGTCACTTTTGCAGAAAAGTCAAAGCTGCTCGGCAATTAACAGTTTTGGGTCCAACGGAGGTAGGTAACTATTTTTCCTGGCAATCGTCTCAATAAATCACCACAGATTTTTTCTCCTGTATTTCAGATGTAATGAGTCAGCCTAAACGCATTAAAATGAGCTAACCTGTACTTTGACAAGTGGGAGTCGGAAGTAAAAGAGTGAACAAATAATGCGATTATAAGGAAATGAAAGCGCGTACTTTCAGTGATTAAGATATGCGTTAGAGCAAAGGAAATTTGTAGCAAGCACACTGGCCTACCGACACAAGCTAGTCTCATAAATATTAATTTTATACGGAATATAGTCAAATAATTTGCGTACTTATGCACCACGTTTACGTACAGAGGCCTATATTCGAGGGATGTGTACAACCGAATTAGGAAGTTGCGAATTCTGTCGACAACTCAATTAGCTTTGAAAAGAAAAGCAAAATTCTAGGTATGAATAGTCCTCGCACCAAACAGTGACAAAGAGGTGCGGATTCGGCACAGTCGAAGAAATTTTATTCAAGTATACTTATTCTATTATCGCGAATAGTTTATAGGTTATGTGTAAGAGGCACGAGATGCAGCCTTGTCATAAATGTTATTTACGCCTGAATCTGGCAATCCTGGCTGAGAATGGATATTTTTAAGGGGTCGCTCGGAAAACTCGCAATTTCCGGACAGTCACGACTGTAAATACACAAACTAGTTCAGATTGTTAAAGTTTAAGGTTAGGTACAGAAAAATAAGGAACCGCACCGAGCGATTCGCATCGACGAGCTATTCCGCTGTACCATAAAGTTTAAAGTCAGTGTGTCGTACAGTAAATGTTTTATTTTTTTTTCCAATATCTTAATCAGTTTTCAGGTTTACGAAATCCATTTCAAAAAACTTTGATCTTTATGTTCTTACAAAAAGGCTGCGTCGGTACGAATGCTTCATCGACATGTTGCGTATGAGGAACTAGTAGCGATTTTTCCCAGTGTTGATTCCCAAATGATGGAAAGATCGGTGATTAGTCACAACGATAGTTGCTGACTACGAGGTCAGAACAATTTACGTTTTTGCTAATTTTCAAGAGAATACTCATCATTCGGAATCACTATTCGCATTAAATGCGTAATACACCAGAGCAGCATTTTTTTTTCTTTTTTTTTTCTGTCATTGATATCAAGTTGATATTCTTTGTTGATTAGTTTTCAAAGAGTTAAAAATGATTATTTTCTAGTTTTAAAACAATCTAATCGAATGATAGTTTTCTTTAATTTTCAATTACGAATTACGTAGAAATTTTAAGAGACAATTTTTGAATTAATTTGTACATTACTTGACAGCTAATATTGAACTTTTAATAAAAAGAAGAAAATTTAGACAATTAATATCTGTTGAGAACTCTGCAACGAATCTTGAGACAAAATTCCCTTGTTGCTTTTGTTTACTTATTAATTTTAATCTTATCGGGATTTTTTCATAAGGTAATAGTCGCTGTAAAGTTCTGGAATGTGTGAAATGTTTTATTTATTGTATAAAACGAAATGATGCATACTAGTCAAACTTGGTAAGATAAGGAGAGAAGATTGAACTTTCATCAATCAAGTCGTACGCACTTTCGAAGGAAGAGAGAAAACAATTTCTCTACGTACTATAATGAGCTTATACGTGTAAAAACTATTGATACCTAAGTGTACCTAATATAGCGATGGCTTATTTTAAAAGAGATTCGACATTACGTCTCGTGTTGGATGACAATTTTGATAGAACATCAAATGTAACAACGAATCGATAGAAAATCTCAACTCTGAAATTAGAGTCAAGATCCAATTTTTTCTTTAAACAATATCCAATTTTCGTAAATAAATTTGATTCGTTTTCAATATTAATTCAACATTTGAGGCTGGCGTATCAAGAAGTTATATTTTTCATGTTGGATAGATAAAACCTACAGGGAAAAAAATTAAACGCCTCGCCGACAAAACAGCGCCAAGCCACAGCGGCCGTGATCCATCATCGAGATGTAAAATAGCGATTAGAGTTCGAATTCGTAAAAAAAAATTCTTTTTTTTTTATATATTCACTCGCGGCGTATCGTTAAGCACAATTTTTAAACTATGTTTTATTAACTTTTTTTGCGTACAAAGGCAAATTGTCAAGTGCGCTGATTTCGGAGGTCTCAATGAAAGACATACCAATACCAATACCAATATATTAACTTTAGGTTATGGCTGTCACTAACATTTTTGTAGGAAATTTTGTGCTACAGAAAAAAGGTTCAGGGCATTTGTAGTGTATCTTGATTTTTTAAAATTAAACGACCTTTACAAATTATATAAATAACGACATAGTTTAAAAATTGTGCTTAATTGTGCTTAACGATACGTCGCGAGTGAATATATAAAAAAAAAAGAATTTTTTTCGGATTCTAATCTATAATTTTACATCTCGACGGTGGATGACGGCCGTTGTGGCTTGGCGCTGTTTGTCGGCGAGGCGTTGTAATTTTTTTCCCTGTACTCCGTCCAATAAAATGGAAAGAAAATTGTTTCAAATATTACTTGTATGATTGTCTAAACAATTCATGTTAAACATCGTCGATTCCACGGATGTCTACAATTTTTAATGTTTCATCGATGATCGTAAAATCGCCGCGAATAAGAAATCAGAAATGAGAATTGAGTGTGAATGAAAGGGCCTTAATTAAAACGTTCCAAAAACGAAACAGTGATGTACCGTCTGAAAGATTATAATATTGTTCTCAAAAGGAATGAAAAGACAATGAAAAGACAATGAAATCATTGTGACATCGGGCCTATATAGGCACTGCCAGAAAAAAGATTATTGTATGTATGTCATATATCGTATATCGTATATCGGTGCGTGTGAGAAAGGTTAGGGAAGGGGGGTCAATAATTAATTTTTCTGAGAAACCTATTTTGATACTTCCCGATTTGCAAGAAAGGCGAACTTGAGAAAATCAACAGTCACTGCTTCGATATATATTATTGTCATTGAACTTTTGGCCAATGATCACAATTTATACTTTCAAGCGAATCTTGTGGGGGAAATCGACAAGTGTGAGTGTGCAAATCACAGAAGATCAAACAATAAATATATGTTTAAACCTATACGAGGTCTTTTGAAATGTCTAATCTTTTACGCTTTAAGTTTTGAAGGTAACAATCGAACAATTATTGAAATAATTCGATAAGAACTACTGTCTGGCATACTTTTTCATGGATGAATTTTCCTTATTTATTTCAATCCCAGAAGCAAACACTATTTCGATTTTGTAAATAATGGACCGATAGTACAGTAGCCATGGTTTCCAAGCACTTGTATATCATACTAAATTTCTCTTACAAAGATCTGACAGATTTCTAATCCGATAGCGGATGGTGTAGACGGCCAGCGGATGAAACTACGGCAAAAAATTAAGAGCCCTTGGATGCGGACTGAAATGCGGAAGAAATCATTCCATGGGTCCTGGCGATATATTGAAAATTCTCTATTTTAACCCATTAACGAGCAAGATGGCGAGATTTTTAGCTCATTTTTAACGCTCTCTAGCAAATCGAAAAATGAAAATACCATAATGAAACCAACTTATTTTACTATTTCTGAGTATGCTCTATCGATTTATGGGGTCAACATTGAGTTTCCTTGCCACAGAAAAACAATATGGCGGATTTTATCTAAAATAGTACCGAAAATCGGAAAATTTATTTTTTCGGCAATTTTGGCGATCCATTCCAAACTTAAGTTGCAGTTTAAAGGGAAAATGTTTTTATTCAGCTCCATTCAGTTTATCCTATTAAAAATGATGGAAAAGTATAAAAATTTCTAAAAATACGTATTTTTCATAAATATTTCTGAAATAAATTGACATTAATCAAAATTTTAATCTGAAAATGTAAAATTTCCATTTATTAAATATCCCTGGTCACTTTTTAATATATTTGACGATGTTAGTAATGGTGGATTCAATATGGCGGTCCTATAAATAAAAAAAACAATGGAATTTTTCACATGCCTCGTCGGTAAATGTTTCGGTGCTTTGTTTATTCCATTTTTTCATGTTTATGATTATATTGAATCGATATATGATGAGGAATTTTCAAAATTCAAAATGGCGGGTAGAATATTGAAAATGACATTATTTTCGGATGAACAAAGTCGTATCACATTCTATGTAAAATTTCCGTGAAAAAGTGTTCTTTGTCGTTTTGTGAATGATTTCGATGATTCTTGGGAAAAATTTAATGTAATCGGGAACTTGTGATTTACAATTGGTACAGCATTGCTGGGGGTCCATCTGATTATATAAAATCATTCAACATATTCCTACTCACTACGCATATTCTCGCTGTGAACCATTTCCTAATAAGAGACATGAAAAATATGTGTATAAAAACATGGTATACATAATAATCCCCTCCGTTCGCCGTTTTTCAAAAACGTTTCCCAATTCTTACCACGTGGAGGTCGACGGTAAAGAGTCGTTTTTTTTTTGTTATTTTTTTCGTTTGTATTTTTTTGTTTTTTGGTTCGTTTCTTCTCTTTTTTTTTTTAAATTCTTTTTTATGTATTTTTATTATAATTTTTCAAAACTTATTTTTGTTATTCTCCGTGAGCATTTTGGAAGCAAGTTTTGAAGTAATATTGAACACACGTTATACAAAATTTGGAAGTCCTAATGGGACATTTCTCCGACGAACAATTTTTTTTTGGAGTCTTGTGAGTAACATTGTGCGATCTTGTTATATGCCTTTTACCGTCTTCGAGGTATCGTCTTTCAATACTCGTTGCAAAATCTTTCGAATCTACTTTCTGTCCTGTTGAACATGAATTGTAAATCACTAGTGCATTTGTGATCGCAGATTGAACAAGTCTCATAAAAACTACCCATGTCTATTTCTTGGAAAGTATACATGGTAGAAGATTATTGCAATGATTGTCATGTAAGTCGACGCCTCCCATGAATTTATTATAAATATGAAAGGCTTTTGGAAAAAGGATTTCAGTTCTTGCTTTTTCTTCTGCATTATATCTTTTGGATGGTAATTGCGGAGCTACGCCTGCTGAAGATAAAGAGACGGATACTTGCTTGGAGTCCTTGATACTAATATAAATTATTCCACTCTTTTCGTCATGCTTCGTAATACATGTACCTCTCGGAGATTTTTTGTCAATTACATTTTTTATTTCCTTAGGTACACGATTGTCTCTTATTGTGCCTGTGGATCTTAGGCCTAGTTTTTGTAAATGCAAAATCAAATCGAAACTAGTAAAGTAATTATCGAAATAAAGATGGTAATTGGGGATTTCTATACCAGATATTTTTTTTTAAAAATGGATCTAAGAAATTCATTACCACTCGCTCGCTTTGCTCGCTCAGAAACTTCGACCCAGTAGAGAGTCGGCTATTCCTTAATACTCGTTTGTTTACTAACAGCTTTCAATTATATTGATATTTGGGGGTCCAAGTGGCTTCGATAGATATGTTACAACAATATAGTGTTTCTTATATGTATGAAAATTGAAAATGGGCATTTTCAAAACTTCGACCCCGACAACAGGCCAGCCGAAGTATTAATAAATAAAAGTTGCAAAACATTTACTTCATGCACTTGTATTCTAATAGACTATTCGATGCATACTACATGTTTACAGTGTTTTACCAATTACTGTCGGTATCATTATGATCTTATATATACAGTATATATACATCTAATTCGTCAAAGATATCTTGAAAGCGTCGAAAAGATCTCTGACGGATGTCTTTTAGATACTATAAGACATCTTTTCGATATATCGAAATAGTTATTTTCGTATCAAGGGCGTAAAAGAACTTACGCACCCGAGGGGCTGGAGAAGACTACCGCTGGGGGCAGGAGGTCGAAACGTCGAAATTTGATGAAAAACTATAGGGTAATTTTTATGCCCGAAGTAACCAAATTCAATACTTCGTCCAGACTTAGTCTGGGTCGACGTAATACATCAGAAGTACAAAGTCCCCAAAATTTGAAACCAAATCGTATGGGTTTTCCTCAAATGAATTGCTTCAAAGAGGTTCTGGCATACGATTTGGCCATCGTCTCATCAATAGACAAAGCGGTTCCAAAATATCCAAAACTTTGAATATTACTTTGACCCAGCCTAAGTCTGGACGAAGTATTGAATTTGGTCACTTCGGGCATAAAAATGACCCTATAGTTTTTCATCAAATGTCGACGTTTCAGACCCTAAGGAACCCAAATCAACAATAAAAAAATTTGTGTCCGTACGTCCCGTTTTTTTGTCTCGCGATAACTCGCGAACGGATAAGCGTATTGATATAATTTTTTTTTTAAAATACGCGTCTCGGCATAACTTAGATCTGATTAGATTTTGGCGCAGATCCATATTACTAAAAAAAATTAGCCCCAATTAAGTTTCTTCGTAGTTTTTTGCATTTATTTTGAAAAATACAAATTTTATTAAAAAATGTTTCAAACAAAAAAGATAGAGGATAAAATTCTCTACAAAAAAGGTTGTATGCATTTTCTTTTTAAAGTCAACGATAATGCCATAAAAACTGGTTTAAAATATTTATGACTATCGAGGTAAAACAGGAATTGTAGTCATCCTGATTTAGGAAGCCTTTTTTTTCTTGACCGCTAGTATTAATTAAGGTTGTAACAAAATCATAGGAGATTTGAATCTCTTGATTCTTTTCTTTTACGTTGCGAGATTTTTGTCTACTTTTCACTTTATGTGAGTAATTTTATTTTAATCTTTTTACCTTTTAGAATCTGTAACTTAATGTAAAGTAAAAACTGATTGTTAAAAGTATTTTTTATAGATACAATAAAACTGAAGATGGCACACATCACAGTGCCGAAACGTCTTTTCTATTAATTTTGTTTTAATGTTTATTCATGGGACTGACATAACCAAGAAAAGAATCAAGAGATTCAAATCTCCTATGATTTTGTCTCAACCTTAATTTATGACTATTGTCTGAAAAAGTATTGAATTTGATCACGACGGCAAAAAATTATCCTATTGTTTTTCATCAAATTTCGACGTTTTGACCCCTACCCCCCCCCCCCCCCCAGGGGTAGTCTTTGCCAGCCCCTCGGGCGCGGTGATCACCTACGGGCGCATAAGTTCTTTTACGCCCTTGATACGAAACTAACTATTTCGATATATCTAAAAGATGTCTTATAGATATCGAAAAGTTATCCGTCAGAGATTTTCACGTATGAGGGCGGAAAATGTTCGTTTTTAAAAAGGCTATCGAAAGTCGTGTGGCATATATGCATATTTCTAAATGGCGTCATAGTTACGGCGGCTTAAAGGTGTAAATATAAAATTTCGGTTCCATCAGAGGTTCACAAAACTGCGAAAAGTTGCTGAATTCATCTAAAACTCGTTATTTGGGTTGTTTTGGGGTTGCTGATTATGAATCTCGACTTAAAATTATGAAGTTCAAAATGGCCGATCCAACATGGCGGTAAAAAAATTAAAAGTTGCTCAATTCATCTAAATCTCGTTTTTCGGGGGTTTCCGTAGCCGCTCGTTATAAATCTCAACTTAAAATTATGAAATTCAAAATGGCGGATCCAATATGGCGTACCGACAAAAATAAAGTTGCTTGATTCAGCTAAAACTCGTTTTTGGGGGGTTTTTATAGAAGCTGATCATGAATCTGGAATTTAAATTAAGCCGTACTCAGTCGAATCCAGAGACACGAACGTGGACGTGGCGGTTGTTGTCTCCATTTTTTTTTATTTTTCGTATTTTTTTTTTACCTTTTGAAATTTTCATAGATTGTTTTCATTCCTGTGAAATCTTTCTTGACATGCAAGTAGTAGTTTCAGTATTGTAGGACTGTAAGTGGTTCAGCTGCACCAGAATACCTGTAGACACTCAATTGACTATTCGAGTTCATTATGAAAGCATGTCCTTTTTGAATGTTTGGTACAGCTGGAGCATTAGAGAATTTTTTCGCTAGGAATCTTTTAGTAGTGCAGTGTTTCTTCTTGTCGTAGTAAAATAATTCTATCGTCGGGAATTTCTTTTTAGCCAACTTGTACAATTCTTGGGAATCTAAAATAGCTTCATTTGGTTTGGCTTGCAAACCAGTACGGGTGGCTTCTCTTTTTAGAACTGCCCCAAGACCATCGCATGGTCCTTTTCCGTGAACGGTCGCGTGAAAATGCCACTCGGCATTCAAACCAAAATCATTTTTATGATTGGCTAAATTAGACATTTGAGATCTGTTCTTGTAATGTTTCGTTCCATCGGTGAAATATATTATCTTATAGCACTGCGTGCCGTAAATTCATACCGCACGATTTTGCGTGTCGTAAGTAGTGTTTTCTGGCACACGCAACACGATGAAAAGAGTACAATAAAGAGCCTTAAAACGTACTAGTACAATAAAGTGCCCATATACGTACTCTATTCAAGCTACAGCGTCGAATAAACGTATGCTAACGATGCGTCTACATGACGTATACGTTGTGTATGCATATACGACCATTCGTCACCAAGCGTCGTACACGACAGTCGGATACGATGACCATTCCTACGTATACCAGACATAGGGCGTGCATGTTCTAACCTGTTCGAAAATGCCGGAATATATATAAAAAGTGAACGTCCCAATTTAACTTTACAGAATGTAGTATACATGGGTTTTGTTTCAATTTTTAAAAATTGAATTTCAATGGGACAATTCCAATTTAATCTGAGAATGCTTGGAAAATACCCTTTTCGTTATTCGCCGTCAGTCTGCATGCGCCCGTACGGGTGAGAACAGATGCTCATTTTCATTTCACATCATTACAAATTGTCCATCGGGGGGCTGCGCCCCCTGACCTCCCCCCCCCCAACCCGCTCCTCTAGCCTTACCATCCCTCTCTGCAACCATTCCCTAAAATGAATTTTTGGAAACTTGGAAATCGTATCTTTGTTACATAAAGTATCGTATGCAACGTGGAGGCAAGGTCTTTGTATAAAGACCAACTTAGCCTCCATGTTACATAATGTACTATTATTTACAGAGGGACAACGTGACTTTATTCGAGGAATTAAATGTTGTTGCATAATGTACGCTGCTGTAGCATCATGAATCGTGCAAGGCGATAATAAAATAGCACTGCAATGTTTGATTTCATTATCACATGTGTAATAAAAAATTACCGTATGTATTGAGCACTGATCGTTATTGTAGTGAAATGCTTGTACAGCATCTTGTGCTACATAAGCATAGTTCTCCGAAAAGTCACGTTGCAGAACTATTTCATCATCTTGTAAATTTACTTTAAAATCTTGAAGAATTTTCGATTGATTCTGAGCAATAAAATGATGTGGTAATAAATTCTTAAAATGATCGCATAATTTTGCTACAAAATCATCGATGTCAAGACATTCTTTTTTTGAAGTACATCTGTCTGTAGATTGCCAAGTACTAAAAATGACCGTTTCAATTCCTGCTGAATCCAGAAGTGCACTAATATGATGGGAAAAGTTCTAAATCCCTGGACAAGATGCATAAAATATTAGCTCCATCAATCAATGCCTTAAAATTTTGATGTTTTACACAAACATATACACTGTGTGTGCCTTTCGCTCCTGCCAATATACATTTTAGGTCGTAATTCTGCGAATTTCGTCAAACTAATAGGCATTTCAGGATGTATCAATTTGAATTCTGTGTGTAATACTTTGACATCACAGAGTAGCAGTCCCTTTGAAAAGACATTTTTTCACCATCAATTCTGACAGATACGACATCTTTTTTATTAGGCATAATTCGACTTTTTTCATCAGAATTGTAAGAATTGATCACTTCCTGTATAGTCTCATCTGGTAAATGTTTTCCTTTTTTTGGACTTGGATGCGCTAAAACTCCATCTTTGTTTTTCAGTTGTCTAGCTGCAGTTGCTTGCCTCACTGAGGTACCAAATTTAATGGCAATTTGACGCAAGGTCCAACAATCTGGCGCGGTGGTTAGTATACTTAACCGTAGCGGATCGTTGTTAGGTAGAGAATCATGTTTTTTCTTCAGTCCGTCTAAAAGTTGTTCCAATTGTTCTTGTCTCGAATAGCGAGGCTTTTTTATTGTGTTGTTTGATTCTGTACCAATATCGAAATCTGCGTTATTGTCTAATACATTTAGTGATTGTGTTGTATCGTTTGAATTTCTCCTTTTTCTGCATTGAGCACATATTCTAGAGTCAGGGTGTAAATTTACATATTCTTCTAAAAGTGATTTAGACACCTTTCTCAAATCCTTGCCAATGTGTCCAGGAATATTGAAAGGATTGAAGCATCTATCACAATGTAAAGTCGACATAATAGTTATTGATTATTTGTAACATAAAAGTTATTCTGAAATAAAATAGTTACCATAAACTTTACATCTAAATAGATAATATCAATACAACCCAAAGATAACAGTTAGCATATTGATACCAAAACAATTACTTGGCGAAAAGCTGTTTAAAGTATAAAACTACAAGGCAATTGACAAAAGAGCAACGTGACCGTTAGTAACAGAGCATGCTCAAACGCATCAAAGTGATGAAAATGTATTGGAACTCTTAGGACGATTTGAAAATAGGGAAGATAAATTGCAGAAGTTGACGTGTATAACGCTGTAAAAACAATGGGTACAAGAATACAAAATTACGACCAATAACATGTGACATGCACTACAATGATGTATGCAATTTGAGAATAATGCAGTAGTTCTATTTCACTTATATGTGAAGTGATGCTCAGTGCAGTTTCCACGTGTCCCGCAGTGTAATGTGTAATTTAGAAATGTGCGGTAATGTCGAGTGCAATTGAGACACTAACAGTAAAGCTGTATCCAATTCAAATATATCAAAAATGAGTTTTAGCGCATCCAAGTCCAAAAAAAGGAAAACATTTACCAGATGAGACTATACAGGAAGTGATCAATTCTTACAATTCTGATGAAAAAAGTCGAATTATGCCTAATAAAAAGATGTCGTATCTGTCAGAATTGATGGTGAAAAAATGTCTTTTCAAAGGGACTGCTACTCTGTGATGTCAAAGTATTACACACAGAATTCAAATTGATACATCCTGAAATGCCTATTAGTTTGACGAAATTCGCAGAATTACGACCTAAAATGTATATTGGCAGGAGCGAAAGGCACACACAGTGTATATGTTTGTGTAAAACATCAAAATTTTAAGGCATTGATTGATGGAGCTAATATTTTAAAAAAAGGAGATGGCTCTAGTATTACCGGAAAGAATTATAGAGACTGCTTTGAATTTGTGTTGTGTGCTGAACCTAAATCGTGCTGTTATTTCAACGAATGTGCATCTTGTATATTGTAAACGACTGGTGGAAGGGCTTCAAATAAAACACGCGGTTTGATCGACCGAAAGAAAATATTAATCATTTATTAGCGATCAACCGGTGACGATCCGATCGCGACGCGGACTCTCTAACGCTCTCACGTTCCAGAACGTTCTCTCCCCACCCGATCGTCACTTTTTCACATCTTCGTTCGATCTTTCAAACGCTCGAACATTTAAATAGACTACGACGTCATATTACACATCGATATCATACTATTCGAATTACAAATAATTGTATCGAGATCGTCACCATTTCGAAGGGCCTTTTACATAATTTACCTAACAGGCCTGCTTCATTTTGAGAGGTACCCCCATTCGGGTGTGCAATGGCGTAGGGAAAACCTTTGTGGGAAAAAACCTACGCCGGGTACCGCAGTCGATAAAACATCGATTCTATCCGTAACATATATATATATATATACATAATGGCGTTACGTGTGACTTTCTCACGTGCAGTAATAGTATATGCTTGTATTATGTGTAACTTAAACTTTTAATTTCTGAATATACAAAAGTATGTCATGAAGTTGAAGCGATATTTCGGTACTTAAAAATCGGAAGAAAAATGGTACATTGATAATTTCTAATATTTCACAACCTGCTGTTTCGATTGGTGTAATAAAATAAAATGACCATTTTTAAATAATACATTGCACACGATTTTTTTAAAACCAGATATATTTCATTAAATAACTGTAGCACCAAATTAAAAAATAATACCTTTAATTATAATAAATATCCTGTCGAAATATATAGGCTACGAGATAGAATTAAGAAAATAGTCGAGATACTAATAACCCATTAACGCCCAGAATTTTTTATTCTATTCTAACGTTGTTTTAGAAACGAAAGCATCGAATAAATCAGACTCGAATTAAGACGTCAGTTCATATTCCAATGTTTTTGGAATCGCTCATCAAGATTCCGCGGTCAAAATTGAGATTCAACCAGCAGAAAATTCAATATGGCGCTAAATTTGAGGAAAAATGCTGAAAAAATCGGAAATATTTTTTTCAACAATTTTTTTTAGTCACTTAGAATTGCAGGATGCAGCTGAAACTATGCACGATAGTGCACGGAATACTTGAATTGTAAGAAAAAAAAATTGTTCTTTAACGTACATCACTGTAACATCTCCAAAATAGTAGAAATGTTATAACATACTGTAAAATATAATTTTTTTCAAATATTTGATCATAATACTTACAGAATTTTGTGAAAATCACTATCTTTATGTTTTTCTATCGCTTATTACGAATCCGTCATCGGATTCTCGAAATTCAGAATGACGGATGCAATATGGTGGAAAGGGAATTTTGAAAAATTATGAGATTTGGTGAAAATCACTATCCGTATGTTTTTCGGGTTGCAGATTACGAATCCGTTATCTAATTCTGGAAATTCAAAATGGCGGTGCAATTGATATTTATTTTTTTCAAAACTTACTTTCCACCATATCGGATCCTCCATTTTGAATTTTTTAATTTTAAGTTGAGACTCACAATGACCTGACACGAAAACCCCCGAAAAACGAGTTTTAGCTGAATTAAGCAACTTTTTTTTGTTGGTACGCCATATTGGATCCGCCATTTTGAATTTCATAATTTTAAGTTGAGATTTATAACGAGCGGCTACGGAATCCCCCGAAAAACGAGATTTAGATGAATTGAGCAACTTTTAATTTTTTTACCGCCATGTTGGATCGGCCATTTTGAACTTCATAATTTTAAGTCGAGATTCATAATCAGCAACCCCAAAACAACCCAAATAACGAGTTTTAGATGAATTCAGCAACTTTTCGCAGTTTTGTGAACCTCTGATGGAACCGAAATTTTATATTTACACCTTTAAGCCGCCATAGCTATGACGCCATTTAGAAATATGCATATATGCCACACGACTTTCGATAGCCCTTTTAAAAACGAGCATTTTCCGCCCTCATACGTGAAAATCCGTCCATACCAATTTTGGGCAGAGCTTTGTCCCACTTGACGCGGAACGTCCCATATATATTGTATATGGGCATTATTCTAGAACTTTAAACTTTGAGGTTCAAGAAAATTTCATTTTTTTTTAGGCACATTCATGAAATTAATTTTATTGGCTTTAGAATTGATCAAATGACAGGAAAAACCTTGCGTGACTCATTTATACACAACGTATTTTTTTTTTGTTTAATGTAACATGTTGCGTTACTCGTAAAATTAGTTTTTAGTTTTGTAACATTTATTATACATAAAAAATTCAGTTCTTTTGCTTATGGCCTAATTTTTAGAAGGTAGTATATAAAATTAAACGTCTAGTTAATAGTTATTCAAATTTAAAATAATGGATTAAATATGGGGGACTATTTTTACAAAATTTCTTTGATTTTTATAAAATTTGATATGTTAGGGTTTTTGAGGCCACTGATCAAATCCAAAGTCAGTTTTCATTAAAATTTGAAATCCAAATGCATGATTTAACATTAAGGATACTAAAAAATTAAAACGATTTGTAAAGAATAATCATTTTATTATTGTCAAAAAGTGTGTTTTTTGTTGTATTAAAAGAACACAAAAGTTATAAATACTTTAATAACTTAGGAGAAAAGATCACAATGATTCCAAAGTACTTAGAAGCTAAATTGTAGATGTGCCATTAAATAATTTGATTTTTCAAAGTGAGTTTCGCTTGGAAATTTAAAGTTTGACGTGGTCGCATTTTTTATGTGTAGGTGGCTCACATTCGACTTTAAAATAAATAATCTATTCTCACCGTCCCGACCCGGTATAGCGTCAACGATGAGTGCAAATGGCCAGTCTATCCGCTTTACATTATCGTCCCCAATTAATACCACATCTCCAATCATCTTTATTTCACGTTTCTCTTTTTTCGAACTTTTTAGCACCAGTTGTCCCAGATATTCGGACCGAAATCTAGCTCTAATATCATTAAAAATCTTTTGTCTGTACTTTAGCCTCTTATTTAATTTCTCATTGCATAGCATATCCAAATCTGGTACACCGATTTCTCGAATTTCTTGGAGAAACATTGCGGGTGTCAGAGGTTTGAGATCGTCTGGGTCTTCTGAAATGTAAGTCAATGGTCGGGAGTTGATTATTGCTTCTGCGTCACATAATGTCGTCAACATACTTTCGTACGTCAAACTAGCCCTGCCCAAAACTTTAACACGCCTATCAACCTTTTCCACCATCCCCCCCCCCCCCACCACGGCGCTGCCGGTGGGTTGAAAACCCATTCGATTTCAAGTACTGAACTGTGTTTAGCTATGCGTTCCCAATCTACTGTACTGCAGTGCATTAGATGTGCCCCTAAAATTTGTCCCATTATCACTATGCATATATTTAGGACGACCACGCCTGGCAATAAATCTACATAAGCAATCTATGAATTCGTCTGTTGACAACGCTGACGCCAGTTCGAAATGTACCGCTCTGTACACCGCACAAGTAAAAATCACAACCCACGTCTTCTCCCTACCACGCAAGTAAAGCGGGCCTGCAAAATCGACACCCGTTATTTCAAAGATTGCCGCGTCGCGTACTCTATTCACAGGCAGAGGGGGGGTTTCGCATTCAATATGTTTTGATTTCTGTCGCTGACAGATAACGCATTTCGAAATAACGGAACGCATTATCCGTCGAGCCGAAATTATCCAAAATTTTTCACGTAAATTACTCATTATAATAAGACTCCCCGCGTACCCCAATCTTTCATGTGTTTCTCTTATCAACATACGCACTACTTCGTGTTTATTATCTAACATAATGGGACATAAAAAATTGACTTTGTCATCGAGATTGAAAATTTTTGTTTTTATAGTAATTAAACCGTTCTCGTTTATATCTGTTTTGAATAATGACAACTTATTGTTCGTTTTCGCATGGAACATCGAACTTTGCAATCTTTTCAGTAATTGTATTTCCGCGATTTCTATTTCTTTTCGTGTTAAGTGTGTTTTTAAATACTTACTGGTCATCGCTTGATTATCGACAGACCTTTTCCGCGATTGTGTTCTAACCTTGCAATTTTCCACGAATCTTAAAGCCCATGCCACAAACCTCTCTAGTTTTGTATAAGACGAGAAGTGAGATGCGAAATCCAATGGCAATTGCTCCAAATTTGTCATTTGGACCATTGCCGTTTTCTTCAGCTCCCGTGCTATCTCATCTTCGTCAATATTAACTTGGGATACTGGCCAATTGGTGCTTTGTTTATATAACCACTTCGGTCCTAACCACCACTCGGACTCCACCAATTGTGCTGCGGTACAGTCCCGCGATGGAAGATCCGCTGGATTCAGTTCGCCGGGCACGTGTCTCCAATTTTCCATTTTCGAAAGGTTCCTGATTTCCTTAACTCTATTGTGAACGAATGTGCCCCACTGAATATCGCGTTTCACCCAAGCTAAGACTGTCGATGAATCAGACCAATAAGTAATTTGATTAATTTCGCGAGTCAAAGATCCTACAATCGCATCTGCCAGCCTAGCGCCTATGGTGGCCGCCATTAACTCTAGACGTGGGATAGTAGCTCTATTTGGTGCTATGCGGGATCTAGCGCCTAACAATTGCACGTTGACGACTCCGTTGTACTCCACTCTCGCAAAAACTGTCGCGGCATACGCTGAACCGCTGGCGTCACAAAACATGTGGATACTCAACGTCCCCCTGCCAATTTTACGCGGTATTTCTACATTTTTTTAAAGAGCTAAATTGTCCAACCATGAAGTGAATATTTCGCCACGTTTACCCTCGATTATGGTGTCCCAAATAACCTTTTCCGACCACAATTCCTGTAATAATAATTTTGGCAGCAAGGTTATCGGAGAGGAAAATCCGATGGGGTCAAAAACACGATGCGCGGCAGATAACATTGATCTCTTTGTGACATTCTCTGGCTTTTTTATTTCGAGTACTGCCGGATTAATTGAAATCACGTCTTTCTTTTTATTCCACAACAGCCCTAACACTAATGAGGTCTCGTCTACTGTACCATCGCCCGTGTTTTCCCAACCACGAAGGTCAAAACTTCCCGTTGCCATTATGGCTTTGGCTTCGCGTTCAAATTTGTTTCTCTCTGCTTCTGATTCAACACTGGTGACGCAGTTGTCAACATAAAAGGAATCTCTCAACTTTTCAACTGAACTAACGGACCAACCAGCATTAACATCCGACTTCGCTTTTTCTAATGCTTGCATCAAAATTAAATTGATAACAGCCGCCAATAAAAAAGGACTACACAATGGCGATACGTTTTTAGTTGTCCCTCTTTTATCCATAGAAAGCGAAGGTAATTCCGATCCAATTCATTGATACCTATCTGTAAAAATGCCTTATTTATATCTGACACCAAACCGATTTCATATTCGCGGAATCGATTGAGCGACGAAGGTACCAATTCAATTAGATTCGGACCCTTTTCTAGGCACTGGTTCAGCGATGGACTACCATTTTTGCACGCCGACGCGTCAAAAACCGGCCTTATCCTAGTAGTGCCATATGATTTAATCACTGGTCGATGCGGTAAATAATGATTTAAATCTTTACTTTCAGTTTCCAAGACTTCCTCAATGACACCTTCTGACAACCACTCTTTCAAAATATCATCATACGCTTCAAACAAATTTTGAACTTTAAGTTTTTCAATCATTTTCATTAACCGGTTTCGAGAAATTTCATAATTGCTGGAGACGACTATATGATTATCTTTAAATGGTAACCTAACTTCGTACCGATTTTCCGGTGTCAACTGCGCTGTACTCATTACCCATTCTTCAGTTATTTTATCGCGAGCTGCTTCATCAAATTTTTCGATTGGGTCGGTAATTCCGATAACGTCTAAACGCCATAAATCCGACACACTGGCCTCTTGCACGCACATCGAAGTGACGAGAACTGCTGTATCGTTTCGCGAAGTTCCGTTAGGAAGCTTTCCCATTACCGTCCACCCTAAACAAGTTTCAAACGCGACTAATCCGTTTTCTAATATTTATTTCCCGTAAAAAGTTTACCGGCCACATCCGCCCCGATAAGCACGTCAATTGGGTTGTTCTCCCCTCCAATATCTGGTAAATAAATATTTTCATCCCGTAAAGATTTTACCCAATCGGCATTTTTAACTCCCGGTATGGAGTCGCAAATTTTAATTTGATCCATTACAGCGAAATTACAAGCGTAAGAATTATCAATATTTTTCATTCGAACTACATACACATCGTGACTCTTGCATCCAGACTTTACACCACCGAACAAAGAGTGGATAATCTCTTGTTTACCTTTCGAAACATAATTGAGCTCTTTCGCAATACTCGAACGAATATACGATCGTTGGGAAGCCGAATCTATCAAAACTCTAACGATCTTTTCTGTTGATTCTGAATATAATCTAACTTTCAGCGTTTGCAAACAAACCTCGGGTGAATCACAAAAGGTAGCTAAATTATGTTCGTTAACAATTTTCTCTTTCCTGTTTGATTTAAATTCTCTAGAATCCCGAGAATTAAACATTGGACACATCAAAAGAACGTGCCTACGCGAACACCAATCACATTTGATTTTAATTTTACACGTTTTTGCGATGTGACCCTTTTTCAAACAATAAAAACAAGCATTTTCTTTCTGAATTATTTCTCGCCTTTGATTTAAGTCTAATTTACGAGCTGTGTCACAATCCCGACTTTCATGAGATAACGAACAAAAAATACACTTTACCGATTTCTCTGTATCCTTGGAAACAAAAAGAGTATTTGCAGTGGGAATGTCACGATTATGGTCTAGTCTTCCTTTGTATTTCTTCATCTTTTCCTGCTCCGACGAGGCACCAAATCCTGACAACACCATCTCGATGCGCTCCTCCCTATGACAAAATATTCACTGTAATGGGGCATTCCATGTGAAATCGTCAACGTTTCGGAGTCAAGTTTCAGAACTTATTCAAAATTGAACTACGTTTAGAATGCGTAAAGATAACCCTATGCTGTATTGTTGACATTTTCTACAGTCGCATTTATTCCGTAGTACATTCACGCATCATGAATTTTAACATATCATGTGTTGAGAATATTTTCTGTATTGTTCTCGTCAAGAAAAGTTTATAATTTAGCATCCGCAATCATTACTTTTGTATATAAATTATCGAATTGTCTTTTGGATAATATAACTAAAAAGTGTGTGTAAAAGTTCTATATAAATGAACGATGTACATGTTTTTAAACAAACCCCTCTTTCATTTTCCAAGTAATGACCCAAATAAAAATATGAAAAAAAAAACATCGGGGTGTACTTATATACTTACCACCACTATATATCTGACAATTTTACAAACAAGTACACTGAAAAAAATTTCCCGACCTGGCGCTTAGACGGTAAGTTACGGCAACAGGGTTTGCCGGGTATCATAACACACTGCTTCATCTATCTACGAGCTGCGTTATGATTGGTGTTCGAGTCTAGTCGTCTCGAGCTTCCTATTGTGGCGGTAGGAAAGTCTGAACGACTGAAGTTGCTGATCCGCGGAGAATTCCCATCCCCACCGCGTTCCGGCCACGGAGATTTTCGTCCCCTTCCATGCTTCCCGCGGACTCGCCGCGGAGAATCCACATGCAAACGTGGCTCATCCGTGTGATTTCTCCTCCGCACTCACACTATCAAAGTCAGCGTGTCTGTGTGAGCTCTACTGACGCTGTTAGAAGGAAATTTGACGGACGTATCCTTCCGCGAATTCCGATACTATAAATAGAACTTTCTTTTCTCTTATGATTTTGAAATAAATCTAGGCGCGAAATTCAAAATGAAGATACAATTAATTGTTGTTATTTATCGAGAAAATTCCTACTTTTATTAATCAGGTTGTTTTAATTAAAATGAATTATTTTTTAATGTAAATTCAATTCAAAAATATGCTAGCCAAGTTTCAACTATCCTAAATAATTTTTTATTCAATTTGAAAAATAAGTATTGAATAAATTAATTATTTCTGAATTATTGTTATATTACGTAATAGTAAAATAATGCAGCATTTATATATTTGCGATAAAATTATATAATTTTCAATATTGCATAGTGATTGCTTTCTTTATTTTTCTTGTTAATATTAATTATTTTTTCATTAAACAAATTTCTTCTGCCGATGTTCATATACAACATTACTACATATGTATTTTCGTAATGCTTGGTAGCCTAGTGGTTAAAGTGCTGGAATGTTGCGCTGTTTTTTGGTGTTCGCGCCCAGTACGCGAGACCCCAGAGACCCCCCCCCCCCCCCCCGAGACAAGGGAGAGAAACCCTCCCCCCCCGTGACAAGGGAGAGAAAGCCTCCCCCCGTGACAAGGGAGAGAAAGCCCCCCCCCCCCGAGACAAGGGAGAGAAAGCCCCCCCCCCCCCCCCCCCGTGACAACGGAGAGAAAGCCCCCCCCCCGTGACAAGGGAGAGAACACACTTGACACTACACATCACTAACACTGTCCATTATGCTATTGCGCATTATGTTGTCTATAACGTTGTACAAATGCACTTCCGAGTTTTGTTACTCCATGGAGTATTCTATGCGTATCATAATTGAAACACATTTATGTGAATTATAATTGAAATACTTATTGAAACACTTATTGAAATACTTATGTGTATTATAATTGAGAATACTTATTGAATTACTTATTCAAACACTTATGTGTATTATAATTGACATGGTTATTGAAACACTTATGTGTATTAAGTTGAAAAACTTGTTGAAATACTTGTATATATGATTGAAATTTTCAAACAAATTTTTTTTTAATTTGAATATTATCTCTAAAGGTTAAGTTTCTTTTTTTTTTTAAACAAAAAAATCTTATATACGCAGAACTTCTGTAACATCTTGTTCCCGTATTCTTAATATAATCATGTCCTAATGATCGTTTGATATAAGAATAAAAAGTGATTTTTTTATTTTTGTACAACAAATGGCATATATAGACGTTCGACTTTTGAGACGGATTTTGGATATCTGAGTTCCGCAGAAAATCTTTATATCCTAGGTTATTTATTATTGGTGTATTTATTAACAAAAGAAAATTTCCAAAATTTATATTCAGTACATCGATTGTGTTTCGATATATTGAGGAGAAAAGTGGAAGGGGTGAAGATCATAAAGAAACGCGTGCGCATGTTACTCCTATGCTGCACTTGAGCCTCTCCGGCTTATTCTCTTTTCTTAAGTGTATTTATTCGTGAGGCCCACCCTACGGGTTTCGTTTTCATGGCTTATCGCACCTTACGATAATGTTTTACTGGTAATGTAATTTGAGAGTTTCAAGTGTTTATATGATTCTTTCGCTTTTCTACATGATCCGTTCGTTCTAGATAATAGGGATTCTGTTCTAGAAATGGTTTGTTTCAAGAAGTTTTATCTTTTCACTTGAGCTAATCAAGTGTGAATTGATTCGGTGTCGATAGTGGCATTTTCGTCTTCTTACAATTCGATCTTGTCCGAATCTTTGATTCAGTTCTTATTGTGCTTTCGAAGATGATGCGTCGGCTGGTGTGTTTCAGAGTGGATTACAGTGCCTACCGAATCATCGGCGCTCCTCTGCGTGTGGATTCCTTCCGAATGTGTCGTGGAGAGTGGAGTGAGATGAAGTGTTCTCCTTAATTAAAAAAATAAAAAATGTTCAGTGATATTTAACAAGTGTTTTCTATTTGTTCTTCGTCGTTTATGATTCTTCCCGTGTGTGTTTCCTTGTCTTTATCTTGTTATCTTAATATTAACTTACTGTTTTTTTTTGTTTGTTACCCTTTCACCGGATATCTACCGTGTGTGAAGGTGGTGCGTTCCGGGGGAGGCGTTGCGTTGGTGCCCTCCCGGCATCGTGGTGTTGTTTCAGTGCTTGTATTATGCTGTTCTGAAATCGCCAGCTGGATTCTGTAATTACACAACGGTGGAATGATGGTTAGTTCTAAATATGCGCAAAAATGTAGTGCACCTTTTTATCAGGCCTTCATTTTTCCTATGTTGCGCGTATGTGTCTCCTTTACATGAGGGTTAGCCAGTTGTCGATTTTTTTTTTGTTTATTAACAATTTCTATGTTAATATATATTCGGGCGCGTATAGCGCAAGTCTTTCCCTGTTCGTTCGATTTTCTTTTCGACGAGATCGACGATGCGTGGATCGTCCCCACTTCTTGGTCGTTGGGTACTTCTCGTTCGGGGGGACCGATTCCAAGATGGCGACAACTGACGACTAGTCCTCGGGACTGCCCGTCCTTCGTCACGCGTCGAGGTTCATTTGCGAGATTCAGAGTAGGGAAGGGGTAGATGCAGTGAGTATACTCGTAAGTCGTACTCTCTTTCTCCCTTTTACTATTCTCTTTGTGCGTGCTGTGTTCCTTATTAACACTTGTTCGCTAATGTATTCTTATTATTTTAAGGCTAAAATATGTCTATCGTTTTGATATATATTTTTCTATATCTTATATTAATTTTCTATGAACAAATATCCATTAACATTTTATTTATATTTTTTTTGTATCTTTATCGTATATATTTTTTTTTCACATCTTATTTTAATTTCCTATAGACAAATATCCATCAACGGGTCATGGTTCTTTTTTACTTTATCAATGTGTACTATTTTATTTTGTCGAGCATTGATGCGTAATTTTATATTTCGTGAGCCACATATTTCAATAATTTCGTAGGGCCCAGTGTATTCGTCGTCTACCTTGCCCTTCCGGGGTTCTTTTAATAATAATACCATTTCACCTTCGCGAAAATGGCAAATATATAATTTTCGATCATAATATTTTTTCGACCGGTGAATTTGTGAGAGATTCATCGCGGCTAACGTCCGTGCTTCCATGATTCTCTCGGTCAATTTTGCTAAATAATCGTCGTATGTAATGAGCTTCTCGCGGGTGGCGTGTGCACTTGGCAATCGTGCGTTTGTCCCATATACAAGCTCGTGTGGCGAGTAGTTTGTCCCTTCATGAACACTCGTATTGTATGAAAACATGGCGAATGGAAGCCAAATGTCCCAATCGCTACGTTTCTCGAGAAAATTCTTCAGGTATTCCGACCATCGTCTCTTAATTTTAAAAATCGAGGGATCGAATTTTAAAGATCGCCTTTTAATTTTAAAAATTTTCGCAAATTCTTTCATGATCTTTGTGATAAAACCTTGGTCGGTAAGAATGGATACAGGGGCTCCAAAACTGCAAATAAAATGTTTTGCAAACGCCTTTGCAACTTCTACTGCTGATGCCTCCGCTAGCGGAATTCCAAGGAAGTATTTCGTCTTGTATGGTTAATACATACCGATTCCCACTCTCAGTGATATCTGTTGGTCCCCATATATCAAGGGCCACTTTGTCAAACGCGTTTCGTGGTGTGTCTGTAATAGGACCATTGGTAACCGTGTTTTTACGCGCACGAGTTTTTTCCTTTGACATCCGGCACATCTTTTTACGTATTCCGTGACGTCACTTTTCATGTTTCGCCAAAAAAAATTTTCGCATAAGCGACGATACGTTTTGATCACTCCTTTGTGACCTCCTATAACTGAATCACGGTGTTCTTTTATTATGGCGAATCGCTCGCTTACTGGAGGTATGGAACGGTTGTCCTTACAAAAGGTGATCGTTAGTTCTCGTCGGCGAAGTAGTGATTGAATTGTATCTTGGATATCTCGCCATTGAATATGTTGGAACATGTCGCGATCCTGCCCGATTATTATGGATGAAATCTCAAATTTTGTTAAAAGGGCATCCAATACATTGATGGATTTGACAATGCTTGATTTTAAGGCTCGATCATCAAGGTTTTGTTTAACGACAAGTCCGAAGAGTCTGGTCTTACCTTTTTTATGTACTACCATTTCACCGATTTTTAATCGTTTGAATGACAATTCGTCGGGATTAATTAAATGTCGTTCCACGAGGCCTAGACCGATTTCGCTATCTAAATGTCCACTGGCCGTGGTAAAGTAGACAATATGTCCCTTTTTATAGAATACGTGATCATTGATAGTATTTATTCTTAGTTGAGAATCGACAGGCTCGTAAAAGTCTTCGTTTCCCCCAGCGTCTATCGGACCATTCCCTCCACGTTACTGTGTGGGGGTGATTGTCGTCGAGACGTTGGGATCGTGACCTGCCTCAATCGGCTCCGTTGCGTTCGGGAAATTTCCGACGTACGATGACGTAATCCCTAGCGCCGTGCCTGTTAGTCCCAATATGCCTATGTACTCGGGCAAGAGTGGGGTGTAGTGTAACCTTTCGTGATGTAGATGGTGCGTTTGGTGTGCCTTTTCTGGTTTTATGTGATAAAATTGCGGTTTATCTGTCGGACTATGCTTTTGTATGCAAATATTTGTATTGAAACCCATACAGCACTGGAATTTTCTGTAATGTATCGGAAACGCTTCAGAAACGTTTCCGCGAAAATTTGAAATCATTTCAGATACATAACGGATATGTGTCGGAAACGTATCGGAAATGTATCGGAAATCTTTAAATGTAGTAACCATGGCCGTTTTAGCTAGTCGCAGAAACGTAACGTTAAGTGCTTTGTTACACAACAAAAATACAACGGAAACATAACGGACACGTAACATGATAAAATGTGTTTTATTATAGATATGTAACTGGAAGGTACCGTACACGTAATAGTTGTATTTATAGTTACGTTACGGAATGATAACAGAAACATAACGGACATATTTCCCCCCCTAGTTTCAGAATGTAACGGAAATATAGCGGAAACATATCGGCCACGTAACTTGGTAACATCTCTAGGAAATAGCGGTCGTAATATTCAAAAAAACGTTTCACATCTGCAATGTTTATAATACGTTTCTGTAATGTTTTCAAAACTTTTCGTGTTGTAACATTTTAAAAACATTACACAAATCTATTATAAACATTGTTGACTTGAAAAGTTTTGAAAATGTTTTTGTAATGTTATATAAATTCATTAACTTATATTTCCTGTAAACGACTAATTTTTTTTTTGTGTACTGTAAAAAAAAATCAGTGTATTTTCACCACGTTTATGGTTGGAAATAAATCAATTATTTATGTAAAGTTATTTTTTGGTGTTACCACGGTATAGTTATATCACCAAAAATAACTTTATATTTTTAATTAAAAGTATATTAGGTTTTAGAACTTTGTGGTTAATAGGAAATATAGGTTGGTGAGTTTATAAAACGTTATAAAAATATTTTCAAAACATTTCATGCGGCTATATTTAATAGGGTTTTGCGTACCGTACACAAAAATCATTGTATTTTCACTAAGCTAATGATTGAAAATAAATTAATTATATTGACACATACATGAAATACAAGAAAAAAGAAATATATTGAATGTAAGAATTACATACCTCGATCTTTGCCAGTTTTCGTTTTTTTTTCCAGTATGGACAATGCACGTACATATTCAGCACATGATAATAGAAAATCGCTGTTCTTCAGCGTTTCTCTTAATTTTTGAGGGCTCATGTTTAACTGTTGTAATTTAATTAAGGAGGTAAAAAGACAATTTCCGTCTTTTGCTACATCAGTATACTCTTTTAGTGTTTTGTAGGGTTCCATACATGAGTTTGAGAGTGGATAATTTAAATGCTGAGACAATTCATCGTTCTCAGACGCACGCATGGTCCTCTCGTCGACCTGCATTTCGCTTTCTCCGATTTCGTTAAGTTCAGTGGGGATGTCGTCGAGTTCCATCGACTCGTCGAGGATTTTCGTTTCGTCCTGATCTCCGGGCCGTTCGTCGGTGCTCGGTGGAGCGTGTCCCTCTCCGTTGATGTTGATGGTAGCTTCTCTAGCTCTCTGCGTTGCGAGTAAGAACTATTTTTAGATGGGCCCTTCTCCTTGGGCGTCGAATGGGAAAGTAAACGTATAGTTTCTTCGGGCGGGTCGAGGGAAAACTCCGACGACCATGAATCTTCTAGGTCCTCGCTGTCCGACGTATGACTTTTTCGATTTTTCATTTTCTTCTTTTTCTTCGAGTTTTCTCTGACGCTTAGTTCTTCCATTTCGGAATACGTGGTTTCTGAATCCGGTTGTGACGTAAGTTCGTCCTCGGTAGGGAATTCTTCTATTTCCCTCCAACGGTCTCGAACATCAGCTAACCGTTTCTTATAGTTCCTGCTTCGGATAGCACTTCATTTTTTATTATTTTGGGTTTTTCTTTTATCTGAGCTCGTTTTACTGTAGGGTCAATTTTCAAATAATCCGGCACTTGTAATTTGTCTACTTCCGTTATATATTGTTTTCTTTGTTTTTTCTTCACCGGTGTAGGAGGTTTTTTCATTGAAGTTGATCCGTCTTGCTGTCTCGACCGAGTTTTTCCTTTGTGGTTTCCTAATTTCATGTAGGCTGGCAATTCGAGTTTATCGACCTCGGTTATGTATTTCTTTCGAGCTGTCTTTTCAACTCCCAGCATTGGAACTCTGGCTCTCTTTGTCGCAGTCAGTCACGTTGTCTTCAACATCTCCATATGTGTCGGTTTCTTCATCGAAATCCTTACCACGTTTTTTCGCGCTTCATCTGCGTTGACATTACGTTTCCCCTCTTTATATACCACATCGTATTCGTAATCTTCTAATTTTATGCGAAAACGGTGTAATCTCAAATTAATATCCATCATAGTTTTAAGGAATTTTAGCGGATGATCTGTTACGAGAGTGAATTTTCGACCATACAAATATGGACGGAATTGTTCTACGGCGTACGACATTTCTTTTTCCGATGTAGTGTATCGGATTTCTGCTCCTGTCAAACTTCGTGATGCTTATGCGACTAGTAGATCCTCACCAATCTTGCCTTGCGATAAAATAGCGCCAAGTGCTACTCCCGAGCCGTCCGTAGTGACAACGAACGGCTCGTCGAAATTTGGTAACTGTAAGATTGGTGTATTACATAACAGATCCTTTAGTTTCTCAAACGCTTCTCTATCTGCTCGGTACCCCATGTAAACTTGACATTCTGACGTAATAAGATAATTAACGGGTGGGCGATTTTTGAGAATGGGCTACTTGCATCAAAAATTAAAAAATCCACAAAAAATATGTAGACTTTCTATAAACCCCCATAAACCTGGAAAAACTATTGAAAAATTTTTTTGATAATGAGAAGTTGCTAAAAAATATTAATAAAATTTGAAAAAAATGCGATCTTCAGAAACGTTTGTGATTGGTCGCGACGGTCGTGACGTAGATATTCATCGTCGGTTTGAATGAGATTTCGAACTTTTTTCCCGGGTAAACAGAAAGTTGCAAATATTGAAACAATACGTTTGTCAAGGAGAAAATTATATTTTTGAGCATGTCAGGAAACAAATTTTTTGTACGTGCTCAGTCCGACAATTTGCCGACGATTAATATATTCATGGTGACTGATTTTTTTAAAAATAATGAGTGCTTTAATGTTGCTGAAAGCAGAGGAGTAAAGACTGACAGGTAATTTTCTTTACATTTAAAACAATTTAATTAAATTTAAAATAGCAAATATACTTAATTCTTCTAATTTTACAAATTATTTTAATGTATTTACATCAATTTATCATTGAAGCAGAGTGACATAACCTCAAATTGTCACATCCAATACTGATATGTTCTGATAATGTATATATCTAATTATAATATCGTTATAAGATCATGTGAATATTTAAAATGATTTCATTGTAGGTCAAAACGCGAGAATTATGGAGATTCGGCTGTTGGATACGTAGAACTATGCAGGGAAAACAAATATTGCTATATCCGTGGAAGGGTTTGCATTATATGAAGTTTATATTTATATACTTACATTGTCAATTAAGAATCCATATAAACGTACAATATTCATTCATCTGAATTCAATACAGATGAACTTCTACGATAAGTGATATAGACGTTAGACATAGCGACTTCAACGTTATTATACAACTTATAAAGCGATTATATTTTTTAAACAAAGGAGTGTATTACACAATTCCTATTCATTTCACAAAGCTGTTGAGCTTATATATGCGAATAAAAATACTACGTAAATATATAGGTTCACATAAGTACGCATTCATTTACGTAAAATTTGTATTCATCTAAAAATGTATTTCAAAAACTGGATTCAAAATCATACTTTGAAATATAATGAATTAATACATTACATTTTACTTACATTAAAATGATCTTCACAACAATATAATGAAGATTTCAAAGATCTGTTACACATTTCTTCATCAGTACTTAAAGCTATTTTATACCATTCTTTTTTAATTTCACCCTTTGGCACAGCAACAATGGTTTTCTGTGGTGAATTAGTTGAATTGTTTGAACAATTTGGCATAAAGCAGTATTTAAAATTTGTTGGCTTTCTATTTTGTGTTGACATTTTCAATATTGTAGTTCAACTGATTTCGGAGTTTTGTATTATTTGTATATATGGGACAGAAAGGTTAGGTTACAGAGTGAACAGTGACGTCACGCCTCAATCGCGCGCAAAACAGGCCGTTTCAAAAGTAGTCGAAATTTAAGTGTTCAAAAAATATATAAAAACTCACAAAAAACACAGGAATATATTTTTGTATGTAATAATCTAACCCATACTTTATAATGATCCAATAAAAACCAACAAAAAATTTTGATGCAAGTAGCCCATCCCTCAACAAATCGTCTATAATATTCCGCTGGTCCAAGAAATTGTTTAACGTTTTTTCGATTTTTGGGGACCGGATATTTCCTTACCGCTTCAATCTTTTTCGCATCTGGCTGGACTGTATTATTTCCAATAGTGTGCCCCAAGTACGCAGCTTCCTTGCGTAGGAACTGACATTTATCGGGTTCCAACGTAAGATTTGCGTCTTGAAGTCGTTTTATGAGGCGTCTAAATTTAACCTCATGTTCATACGTAAATTATTATGTCAGACTAGCGTTTTAACCCAGACTAAGTCTGGACGAAGTATTGAATTTGGTCACTTCGGGCAAAAAAATTACCATATAGTTTTTCATCAAATGTCGACGTTTCAGATCTTAAGGAACCCAAATCAATAATAAAAAAATTTGTGTCCGTACGTCCCGTTTTTTTGTCTCGCGATAACTGGCGAACGGATAAGCGTATTGACATAATTTTTTGTTTAAATACGCGTCTTGGCATAACTTAGATCTGATTAGATTTTGGGGCAGATCCACCCGTCCATTACTAAAAAAAATTAGCCCCAATTAATTTTCTTTGTAGTTTTTTGCATTTATTTTGAAAAATACAAATTTTATTAAAAAATGTTTCAAACAAAAAAGATAGAGCATGAAATTCTCTACAAAAAAGGTTATATGCATTTTCTTCCTAAAGTCAACGATAATGCCATAAAAACTGGTTTAAAATGTTTATGACTATTGTCTGAAAAAATTACGCTATAGTTTTTCATCAACTTTCGACGTTTCGACCCCCTACCCCCCAGGGGTAGTCTTTGCCAGCTCCTCGGGGGCGGTGACCACCTACGGGCGCGGTGACCACCTACGGGCGCAAAGTTCATTTACGCCCTTGTTACGAAAATAACTATTTCGATATATCTAAAAGATGTCTTATAGATATCTATAAGATATCCGTCATACATATTTTCGACACTTTCAAGATATCTTTGACGAATTATATGTATATATTGCATATATATAATATCATAATAATACAGACAGTAATTAGTAAAACACAGTAAACATGTAATATGCATCAAATAGTCTATTAGAATACAAGTGCATGAAGTAAGTGTTTTGCAACTTTTATTTATTAATACTTCGGCTGGCCTGTTGTCGGGGTCGAAGTTTTGAAAATGCTCATTTTCAATTTTCATACATATAAGAAACACTATATTGTTGTAACATATCTATCGAAGCCACTTGGACCTAAATATGATTGGACCCCCAAATATCAATATAATTTTATAATATAATTGAAAGCTGATAGTAAACAAATGAGTCTTAAGGAAAAGCCGACTCTCCACTGGGTCGAAGTTTCTGAGCGAGCGAAGCGAGCGAGGCACCACGCCAACACTAGTTTATAGTTGAAATAATTTAACTGGATTGCTATTGGTCACTTTTTTATCTATTGCGAATAAATGGAACTCAAGAAATTACACATGGGAACGATCAAAGCATTAAATAAAATGTCGTTGAAAAAATTTTTTTTTAAATTAATGGAGCTCGTGAAAAATCGCTAAATAGTGTCATTTTTTACAAAAAATTAAAAAATTTAAATTTTTCCAGTTTAAAAAAAATTTTTTAGATTCTTTGGGTCATTCTTTGCAAGAATTGTCTCTTTTGAATTTTTCCTGAAATGCTTATTGTCGGAGATTGCCAAACTACTAAAAATGACATTTTTTTTTGAAATTTTTACGAAAAATTCACAAGAGACATTTCTTATACAGAATGACCCAAAGAATCTAAAAAAATTTTGTTTCGACCGAAAAATTTAAATTTTTTAATTTTTTGCTATTTTACATGCTTTCCTTTAAATTAGGCTGAGTCTATATCCACGCATGGAACGACCCCCACCCTGCCTCCCGGCCCCCCTGCGGGGGGCAGCGCCCGATACTACCCGCTAACCTAACCGCGAGAGGGGAATCATGGAGTACGCGCGGTGGGAGGCATTTCGTGCGTGGAAATAGACATTCCGTTTAAATTATGTGTTCAAGGAAATTTTACATTTTTTTTTCGTAATTTCATTATATTATAATATTTGGACGTATTTGAGCCTAATATAAAAATATTTCATGAGAATACGTGATCTTTATACAATTGTACAATATAGGGATTTTTTTCATAAATTGCAAAAAATTCTGTGAAAATTCGTTTTTCATTCATTACAAGACGTTCATTAATTCCATATATATCATTTTTCGAAAATTAAAACTTCCTTTTCATCTATATAGAAAATTTGTACGCATATAGTACTTCCCGTTTCTAAGACACATAAATTGTGTGCGGGCGTATTCGTGCGTGCGTGTGCGTGTGCGTGTGCGCGAGCGTGCGCGTTCGCGTGCGTGCACGTGCATGAGTATCTCTGGGTGTTAATTAATAATTGAGTGATAATATTTGTAACGTTTGCAATATTTGTTGACATGTTTTCGCATTAAATTACAATAGCTGTTTACAATTCGCATTTATGAATTCAGTGAATATTGTATTTCGTAGTTATCGGTTATTACTGGTTAAATTAACAACAAAATTAATATGGGGCAACAACAGGCAAAAGAGGTATTTTTGCAGTTATTTTTAAGGGGAGGGACCGGTAAAATTTTGGCACCTAGGACTTTCATATGTATGACATTATTATTTATGGGGTTTAACGAATTTTTTTTCGGCAAAAATGCGACGAATTTGAAAATCCATGCGAGAGTTTGTTCAAAATAATAAAAAATACAGCCATAATTTTTTTCGTGAATAGTATATTACGATACAAGTGCGCGAAGTAGGTGATTTGTGCACGAGCGTAACGAGTGCGAAAGTCACCTGCGGTGCACGTGTATCGTATACTATTTTTTTTGACTCCGTGAGAGAAATTTTTCGCGCACTGATTTGAGTGTGCGAAGTACTTCGCGCGGGGGAAACGGGGCAAAGTGATGAATATCAAATATTTCCGATTGGTTGTAAAATATTATATGTGACTTCTCTATAATTCAGTTCAATATAATGCCATCTCGGTTAAAATTCAATATAATGTTATCTCAAACGCAACTCAGGTCGAGCTGAAATATCGAGTTTACACTGCAAAAACTGGTCCAAGTTCGTGTTTTTTACGTGTTTCATGTCTGTTAAAACTATAACCCGTATTATGGAGGGGTTAATAAATAAATTGTAAAAGACAAAATATAAAACACTACAAACATATATTAATAAATATTACAAATAATAAATAACAATAAAATAACGATAAAATAAATGGAACACGCCAAAAGGGACTATTTAATTAGGGATTCGAAATTCGACGCGAAGGTGAAATTACTTTTAAAATGACCGAAATAACACGAAAAAAAAAAAAGAAAAGGTGAAGGAAAAGGGAAAATATGGATACGCAATTTCAATCTACTTACTTAATCTAATCTATTTAATCCTTAAATATTCGCCAGATCTGGAACGCACTAACACACTAAAATTAAATACGCAAATATTCTAATAATAATAAAATGAAACGCAAATTAAAATAATACTAAAACGCAAAAGAAATCTCTAAAATATAACGCAAATGATTCGCAATGGGACGCAAAATTGGAGTGTGTCTAAAGCTCGTTGACGTCCGTACTTCGGATTCAAAATTACCCCTTCTCTAATGTAATTGCATTATGTAATACAATCGTTGGTATCGATAGGTCGGGGAAGGTTGGGGGTGGGGGGGGGGGGGGGGAGGAGGAAAGGTATTTTCAAAAGGGACATCGCAATAGGAGAAACAAGAACACACAAACTTATTTATGAAACAGTTGTGCGGCAGAGGGAGGGACAGGGACGCCGACCGGCAACCCACACGAGTGCGACGAGTGTCGCCTTCCCCAACAAGGACATGAGTCCCTTGTGCGGGAAGTGGGGCATTCCTCTCCCACTGCGACGCACACCACTACACCTTACGTATGTGGCCCCTGTACGCTAAATGTATGCGCCTTCAAACGTCAACAATGAGTGCGACAGGGACCAACATATCCAAGGGACGAGGACAAAACGAAAACATGCATCCGCAGTTTTCGATCAATAAAAATTAAACGTATACATAATATAATTACGAAACAAGGACAACGCTATTGGACAGAAAGGGACAAACGAAATATATTTACTTATCGATACCAAACGAATAAATTAATGAAAAAGGGACGTATTGACGCGAAATGAAATGCAATTTTTTTTATGATGTTCAGGTCAGGGGGTAGATTGACGATATTTCGTCACAAAACATCAATCGTGTTTCAGTATAAAATGGATGATTTTTGTTGTGTCTCGATGTAAGACGTTTGTGTTTCAGTGCAAGACGTTTGTGTTTCAGTGCAAGACATTTGTGTCTCAGTGCAAGACATTTGTGTCTCAGTGCAAGACATTTGTGTCTCAGTGCAAGACATTTGTGTCTCAGTGCAAGACATTTGTGTCTCAGTGCAAGACATTTGTGTCTCAGTTTATGACGTTTAATGTCTTACATTGAGACACATAACGTGTTTTAAAAGTGAGGACACAAAACACCTTAAATGTCTAAAAAATGGGGACAAAATATCTCAAAATGAGACACTTGTTTTTGCAGTGTAGTACTTCTTCGACTAATTTTTTATCGTCAATTCTTCAGCTACATGTACATGTTCTTATTCTAGTGGTATATTGAATTCATCCTGAAATAGCCTTTTATAGAATAACTTTCTGAGATTGCATTATATGGATAGGAGCTGTCGATATAATAATTTTGACAAATATTTGAAAAATAAAATTAATTAATCCAAAATCAATGAATTGTTTGAAAATTTAGGACATTAATCAAAAAGTAATATGCAAATTACAAAATCAAAAACTTAATTTAAAAATCAATAAATCTTCTACTCTGAAATGAATTTATTAGAAATTAAATTAAAAAAGTAGTAAATGATTGAAGTAAAAACCAATTTTTTTTTTTTTCGAGGGTAGGGGAAATTTAAAAAAAAACACCGATCAGGGTCCGCACTGACAGGTAGTGTGGGATTGGCGATGATATGCCGACCCACTAAAAACCACCTCCCTTTTCCACGTTGGGCCAACTTCGTAACCACGTTATCATTACTTCGAAGTGGGCCATTGTTGTATGGTCTAAAATAAGTATAGATATTAGACTTTCATATTCGTTTCAGTTCGTTACGCAGCTATTAATTCTTCTGTTTTGTAGCATCGTATTATCGGATGAAGTTAACGCTGAGTATGATATTCTGTTCTGTATAATATCATCTATAACGTTGTTGAGATGCATAAACCACATTTTTTTTTTCCATACTCGCTTTTTCAACAATCAAACTAATGTTGGCGTGGTGCCTCGCTCGCTTCACTCGCTCAGAAACTTCGACCCAGTGGAGAGTCGGCTATTCCTTGAGACTCGTTTGTTTACTATCAGCTTTCAATTATATTATAAAATTATATTGATATTTGGGGGTCCAATCATATTTAGGTCCAAGTGGCTTCGATAGATATGTTACAACAATATAGTGTTTCTTATATGTATGAAAATTTAAAATGAGCATTTTCAAAACTTCGACCCCGACAACAGGCCAGCCGAAGTATTAATAAATAAAAGTTGCAAAACACTTCATGCACTTGTATTCTAATAGACTATTCGATGCATATTACATGTTTACTGTGTTTTACTAATTACTGTCTGTATTATTATGATAATATATATATGCAATATATATACATATAATTCGTCAAAGATATCTTGAAAGTGTCGAAAAGATCTATGACGGATATCTTATAGATATCTATAAGACATCTTTTAGATATATCAAAATAGTTATTTTCGTATCAAGGGCGTAAAAGAACTTTGCGCCCGTAGGTGGTCACCGCGCCCGAGGGGCTGGCAAATACCACCCCTGGGGGGTAGGGGGTCAAATCGTCGAAATTTTCCACCCCCCCCCCCCCCCACCCCCCCCCCCCCCCACCCCCCCCCCCCCCCACCCCCCCCCCCCCCCACCCCCCCCCCCCCCCACCCCCCCCCCCCCCCACCCCCCCCCCCCCCCACCCCCCCCCCCCCCCACCCCCCCCCCCCCCCACCCCCCCCCCCCCCCACCCCCCCCCCCCCCCACCCCCCCCCCCCCCCACCCCCCCCCCCCCCCACCCCCCCCCCCCCCCACCCCCCCCCCCCCCCACCCCCCCCCCCCCCCACCCCCCCCCCCCCCCACCCCCCCCCCCCCCCACCCCCCCCCCCCCCCACCCCCCCCCCCCCCCACCCCCCCCCCCCCCCACCCCCCCCCCCCCCCACCCCCCCCCCCCCCCACCCCCCCCCCCCCCCACCCCCCCCCCCCCCCACCCCCCCCCCCCCCCACCCCCCCCCCCCCCCACCCCCCCCCCCCCCCACCCCCCCCCCCCCCCACCCCCCCCCCCCCCCCCCCCCCCCCCCCCCCATCGTATAAAAGAAATTAACCCAGTTTAATATTGTAAATAGTTTGAAAAATAAATATTTCTATTTTGTATACGTAAAAGTAAATGAAAAAGTAAAAATTTTAGCAAAATATACTTAAACAAGTACGTAGTCATTAAACGCTAGGATTAGTTCATTGACTCTTTTAATGATTTACTTTGCACGCCTTTAATGTATTTGGAGTGGGGTTAATACAGTACGTTGAAAATCTTGAAACACGAACACTGTTAACTCGTAAAGTTCATCAGTGAATGAAGATTAGATCACTTTTGCGCTTTTCATTCGATATGTAGAACTATAAGTATGAAATGTTGTGTAGGTTATCAGCCCTGCAATTTAACTCGTACGCCAGATCAAGGTAACTTCGATCAATCGATGAATTTAATGGTTTTTTGCACCAACATAACTACTCGTGAAACAGCATTAAATAATAACACCCCAATAAAAACACTACTTTCATATACCTTTATTAGATAAAAAATTTCTCAAAATATGATAAAAAAAATCTGAAAAAATTCCACTATACTTCTCAATGAATTCTAAGAACTTTTCGTTATTAGCATTTTTTTAAAAAGCTCATACTTGTGGAGTGAGACGTTCGTTTGGAAATTTTCTAAGAAACTGTTCATAGAGGACGCTATTTTGATGTCGTTATAATGAAGTAGGATATAAAAGTAACGTTTTTCTTTAAATGTTTGTTTCCCACTTTTGTACATAGTTTCAATAGTTTTAATACGATATATTTTATTAGTATTAAGACATTTGGATAAGCGGATATTCAATCAATTTTAAAAGCCGTTTTACAAATAAACCGCTTATTTTATATAGATTTTAAACATAGCAGATATTACACGAATAATTTTATGTTTTACTGAAGCTTTCTTAGTTCGAAATTCTGAATAAATTAATCTCTACAAACGTTTTAAAACGTTATAATATAACCGGAGTATTTTTTTGCAAATTTTAGCTTTTTTTATACAGAGTTGGTTATGTAAGAAGTACACATTTATCGTACGCGTTTTACGCACATTTACGTTAATGGCATTTCGATAATGGTTTGCCATCATTTAAAATACGTGTCGTATTTAATACTCATATTTTAAGCGTATATTATACGCCTGTGTTCTACACGTGCCACCACTAGACGTTCATAGCATATGCCTACCTTATTTTTAAACCAAACTGAAGTGTAATAAACGTATATTAAACGATAGTGAATTTTTGGATTGGATTAATTAAACTGTTCTCATTGCTGTTTCCTTTAGAAAGTGGGTAATGAACGTTTAAAGACATTTCGGTTTAAAAATGGTATAGTTCAATGTTTTATTAACGTATGCCATAAACGAATATTAATCTGAATTATGCCAACGTTTTATAATCGTAGTATCTTTTTAAAACAAATTTAAACGTCTGCCGTATATAGGTATATTTACATACAATATTTATATACACCCTTATTAAACGCATTTTAAACTTATGCTATTTATGGTAATTAATACACGGTGTCTTACATTGAATATACGTTTCATATAATATACACGAATTATAAACGTGAATGATAAAGGTACATTACTAAATGTTAATAAACTCTTTACTAATAAACATTTATATAATATACCTATACCATCTTTAAAAACCAAGCGTAATAAACTTTTTTTAGCTTTTATCGTTTCGTGTCAGTCAAAGGAAAATACTAACTTATCATTGGAAATACTTGCCCTCAAAAAAAGACACGAAGTAGCACTTTTACATATTTTGTTTTATGATTCTTGACAACACATAAGATTTATTAAAACAAATGATTGTGCATAATTATTAGTAAAAAAATGTGATGCAAAACTTAATTATAAAATTAGAGTGTAAGAGCACAGCACAATTATTTATTTACCAATGTATATTTTGAAAAATATAATGCATAATAATTCCTTAATTTTACATACGCAATTCTGAATGCAGACCTGATCTGAATAACGTTGTTTACGATATCATGCAAACAAAGAAATAACCAAACAAATAGAAGAAGAAAATAAAAATAAAAACCTATAAAATCGCGATAAGAATGTATGAGTAGAAGCAGACAATATTGGTCAGACGTGACAAAAGTAATTTCGTTTGCCATTCGTACTTCGGAGTACCTTCTTAATAACGACTTAAAATCGAACGGGCAATTAAAATATGGCCTATTCTATCCAAGAATTTTAACAGCTTGCATTTCAATGATTAATTAATATAGTTTTTATTTGATAATGATTATTCTTAAATATTTACACATGCTTTCGTGATTGTGTACATTCGTAAAATGAAATATTAAAAATACTCCCGGAACCTGCTAAATCCTGATTTTATAATATATATTGTATTATTTATTTCTTTATTTACTACATGTTTACAGGCGATAACACCCTTTTTACATGAAATATTAATATTCACGTGGCGCAATTAAAAAAAAAATTTATATAAATTTACATAAGATTAGAATAAGACAACAATATAATAAGACTAGCAGTAATACCGTAGCACCGAATCATGTGGTTTACAATTTTTCTAAGGCTTATTAATAATTTTCTCCTTAATTTTTCAACAAGTGCCAATTTACACCACCTTTTGAAAAAAGTTACTTTTTTCACTTTTTGGTAAATCAACTGTAACTTTTTTTCTGAGACACGATAGACAAAAATGTCTAGATTAAAAAATTTCCGGAATTTATGATCTTTCGAATGCCGCATAGTACGTTTTCAAATTCATTACTGAAAAAATTCTGTAGCAAAATGAAAAAACCGTGCCAACTGACACCACTATCCCCTACTATTAAAAAGTATTTAATAATATACGAATAAAATTTTCACGGAATTAATCATGTGTTCTAACTATAAAGATTATTTTGTAACTTGTAAAGATAATTTAATATTTTGTAATTTTTTTAACGTCTCATGGTTTATATAAACAAATTCTACTATTCTAAAAACAGATTCCACTATTCACGTCTTTAGTTGAAAAAGATAACAACATTTTGTTATTTTCTTTACTGTAATTTGCAAAGCCTTTTAATTTCCTAATACGCTATTTTTCCAGACGATTTATTTGCACTTTATTATTTTTGAGGTTTCTGATTACAACTCGGAAGTTAAATTAAAAAAATACAAAATGGTGTCCAAAATGTCGGACGAGTTTGAAAAAAAATTGCTTATTTTTCCTTTAATTATGTGATTCAGGGATTGTTGGAATCACTAATTACAAATACGCAACCCGTTTTCCAAAATTAAAAATGTCTGTTACTCTAAAATGATAGCAGATATTTCTATAAAATAAATAACAACTAACCACATATTGCCTCCGCTTTTTTTCAATTTCGAAAATTCTGTTAACGGTTTCGAAAACAGCGAGCACTAAATCACCCCAAGTAACAAATTTCTACGGAAAAAAGCAAACTTTTGGTTTTGGGATGCCATATTGAATCCACCATTTTAAATTTCGAAAATACTGGATTCATAATTAGCGACTACTAAACCCCCCGAGTATCAAATTTCTACTTAATCAGACAAACCTTCAGATTTGAGACTGCCATATTGGATTCGGCAGTTGTCCACAATTATCATAGATTTTTATGATTTGGCTAGAAATCCGTTTCATAATGCGGATAATAATTTTTACTCAAAATTGCATGAATTCTGGTGCAAATCTATTGAGATACGAGACACTTTACTACTAAGATCGATTGGAGAATCCCGAATGGCGGCCTCCAATCAGCTAATTCGCCTATAAACGTTGTCTTAAGACTATACAATAACGACAATCACAAGAAAATGTCGAATTTGTTACTTCAATTTTCAATAGTAACAATGATGAATGATGGAACATAATTTAAGTTATTTTTTTAAATCGTTTTATAATTTTTTAATTAAAAAACCAGGTAATTTTGTATAAATTTAAAATTTTAATGTCACGTTATACTCAAAATGAAATTTAGTATTTTAAAACATCGGCTTTCTCGCTCTTTTTAAGACTGTCTTTGGGGTCGTCGATTCCAACCTCTTTACTGCAACTCACGTGCAACGAATAACTTCTGTCGTTTAGGGTAAACTTTACTTAGAAGCGGAATCGCGTTCATGGAAGGTTCAAGCCGATTTCTCCACACCACCGACAAGAAGGTTTTCATAGACATTCGTGCGAAAATCTATTAAAGTAATTGGCGCCGACAACACCCAGCACGTGTTTGATTTTTTTCTAACTTAAGTTTTCTCGAGATATCACGAAAGAACAATTTATCTACATCGATTTAAATTTGTTAAATTTCTGCATTAAAAAAAGACCTGGGTGGAAATGAGGTCTCGTTCTAGTGATCTAATACCAGTTCTAAATATCGAAGTTTCCGGATTTATTGCAAAAACCAACAACCAACAACTAACAACCAACTGTATCGTTATATAAAATGGTATTATTATTTAAATTTTTTGTTCTAGTCCCCCGAAGAAGTTTCTCTTTCAACATTTCGGGTCATTTATATTTTAATATATAGGATTCTTTCAATATTATGTGAATCACTAATTTGTATTTAAAAAATGACAGAGTGCATGCCAATGAAAAGGAAAAAATGTCCGTTCAACGTCGCCCCCCGGGCCCAATACGGCAACTCTCTCTGCAACCACCAGCTCGACGGCAACAAATTCGTCGCCAGCGATCAGCGGATGAAGAAAAAACTTTTCAAATATATACGAATCCAATTCGTGGCAGATTCAACACTACCGTTGCCAAATCTGACATGATTGCTGTTGAGCGTCCAAAAGTACGAATTGCTTGGGGCGAACAATCGCCAAAAACGAAAGAGAGTCTGCAAGTAGAAGTTGTTGCACGTCAAATATCTTCGGCTAAATCCAACCGACAGCCATCTGCCAAAGATTTTAAATCTAGTTCAAACAAAAGATTGATTGGTGATAAAGCAACGATACTTTATTCCAGACAAGAATTAGCCGAAAGATTGCGACTAGCTTGGCAGCAACGGGAGGAAAATAAATCCAATATCGACATTTTTTTAGCTCATAATACGGTCGAAGAACGATGCGATTCGCAATTGTCTTCCTGTACTATATCTTCAACACCGCATCTACTCGATGACCATCAGGTGTCTTCCGCCGATGAAGATGACGAAGATAAAGAAATATATTCTTGGGAATCAGTAGATTTGCAAACGAAAGATATTGGAAAAGTTCCTCCAATTATAGATCCAGAACCAGATAACCACCATCGCGAAATAAAGAATTGGTTTCCATTAAAAGAAACCGAAGATTCCAAACGCCGCTTAAGTAAAAGAGTCGAGTCGGTCGAGGAAGTAAAGGAAGATTCCCATTCATCATCGCAAATCTTGTGCGAACCTGTAATAAAAAATGGTCCTCCGAAGGAAACAGAGAATCAAGAAGGTACCAAGAAAAAATGCATCAGTATTGAATGCAATTACTGGAAAAACAGTCCGATAGAATCGCATCCGGATCTTGGTTCCACAAGGCCGCCTCCGGCACCAATTGCAAAAGATGATTTTTCCCAAGCAAAACTAAAGCGGGCAGGATTTCAAAGTGGTACGAACAAAGCATTTGTCGGACCAATCGTTGAAAAAACAATAAATCTCAAGGTTTCAGAGAAGACCAACTGCAAGATCAATTCATTAGATTTCGGTTTTCGCAGAACGAATTCGGCACCGCCTCAACGTCGTACCACTGTGAACATCGTAATCGATACTCCAACCATAAAAAGTGACTCGCTGGATGTAGGGAGCAGTGACACCATCAAGGATAAAAAGGACTCCGTATTGGCCACAACGAGTAACGAGGAAGTACCACCCCTAGTTAAAACTAGCACCATTACCAATCGGCCAATAAAATCTGCACCAGTTAAGAGACGCACGAAAAGCAGTAAAAGGAGGGGTTTGTCGATTGGTTATGGCAGAGGTATGGATGAAGACACCAACAAAATTCGCAACCGTGGTGCTAAAGGCAAAGGAGCTTCTGATACCAAAAATTCAGATGTTATAACAATGGTGTCTTTAGTCAGTTCAGCTGATAGCGAAAGTGAGATTGATGAAGGTTCGCCTCGGGATGACCAGTTGATTTGTGAACTAAGGAGCAAACTTCCCACCACGCCCATAATTAAAACATCGGCCAGTCCTACTTTTGCCGCTAGAAAACCAATCAAATCAGGTATGTATTTTATGAGGTTGGTATAAATTTCATAAAGTATCATTGAACTTGTAATTAATTGTAAACAACGTAATCTAACTAGAGAAACAAACGAACTGATGTGCAATTGGAAAATTAAGTTTCGGCACTAAACAGTAAACAGATTTTTGTCTAAAATCGATCTTTTGTTTCAAAATAGCCACATTTCATAGTGATTCGTTGCCATCAGAAAATATTTTTTTCGATAGTTGCTTTTCCCAACATTTTTCATTACTACATATTTTATTATTAAAACAGTGTTTGAATAACGGGTTTAAACCCGTATTATCTATCGTATGAACAAAAATGAATGTAGAGCACGACTTGGTGCTTTCGAAAAGCAAACTCGACATACTACTAGCAGCGCCAATTGCGTGTACGTGCTGGAACTTAATAACTTATGTATCATATATCATATCTTTAACCGTAAAAATGTGTTTTCAAAACATAGTGTAAACACGTATATAAAAAAACTTTTTTTTTAATATTATTAGAATAAAATATTAATTATTTTAAGACTAAAAAGTAACATTATAAGTATTCAACATACTTATCTAAAAAAATATCGAACGAAAAGGAAACGTTCGTAATTCACTGCATATCAGTTGAAGAGTGGCTGCTTATGACACGAGTCTGTACGTATAACTTAAAAAGTGCAAAAAGTTTTTGCGCGATAACTGGCAACTAAAGACCTTGTCCGCGTACTCCTTTATCACTCGACAGATCACGACAGGAAATTAAAGTGATACGAAAAAATAGGTTTAATTAACGATTCAAAGCTTTGCATTGCTTTATTAAGTCAGCTTTTTTCATTAATTCACATATTTTATAAAATTATTTAAATATTCTACGTAATTTGCCTTTATCTTATATTATACTGCACAGAAGAATCGATGTTATCCATTTAAAAAAATATGAAATGATGTTTTATGCAACCTTAAACTGCAAACAAGTAAATATTATCTTGATATTACAGCTTTTCATTCATAATAATTCATTCTTACTTTGTATATCGTTACAGGTGTACTCTATATCCCAAAAAAATAGTTACTAGTTGTTCAAGTCAAGTGTGTACACAAAAGTAATTAAACTCATCGCAAAGGACTTTAAACATGAAGCTTGATAGAGTTCCCAAGTCGAAAAAGTTTAGAAGCCAATTTTCCTTCTTCTTCGAATTTTAAGTCAAGGCCATTCAAAGTTCTATTGCTTGTTACATTCTACTTGATGAAGTAACTAAATTGAGATGTCGAACGTCGTGGAAAGTAAATTACATACTCAGGAATCATATTCTACTCGATTCACCAGAAAGAGTAAATGCTTCATATCAATGATGAGAATATTGTATAAGTAAATTTGAACTCTTTGCATCCTATTACATAACATGGATAGAACAAAAAGTAAACCATTAAAATACAAAAAATAATCTTAGAATGAATGCATTTTTCCTAACAAATTAAATAAAGTTATTTGAAAAAAAATAAAATTAAGTTTCAAAATAACAAATAAACTTTTTGCAGAAGAATTTTTGAAATGCTAATGCGACAATAATGTCGAGAGTAGACGATTCTGTCTCTTACACATCACATATCATAAAGTTTCTCACACGAAAGTATTTTAATTTCTGCCGTGCTGCTAGTACTAGTTACAACTTCAACTCGAATTTCGATCCAGCAGTTTTTAAATTCATCTGGCTAACTCTGACAATCTAACGTGAGAACTAAATTGACCTTGCATAATCCTATTATTTATGAAAGGCAATTCCGAGAATCATAATGAAAAATATAGGTGACTAATAAAACACCAGCATGTAGATATAATTCTCTCGGAATTAATCATTCAAAATCAATGAATAATTTTCTTATAATGCTATCAAAACAGCAAATTCTGCAACCTTTTTGTTTCTAAATATAATTGACTTAAGAGATTTTACCACTCTATATAGAGCGTCGAAAAATCATCTATTTTCAAGATTTTTTTTTAAACATTCACTTTATTTTTATTCTATTTAATTAAATGTTTAAGCAACTTCACGAAGTTCAAAACAAAATGACGGCGGTCAAGTGATTTACTGCAATTCTGCATAAATAGATGTTTATTAGAAACATAAACATGAAACGAAAATACATTTTTGTCGCAGTAGGCCGCAAAATGAGATTTTGCGCACGCATTATAACCACAGAGATGTAAGGTCGAGGTCAACGGGCGCTCATTGCATTTTGTGACCTGCTGCGACAAAAAATGTTGTTCGCCCCTAGGGCGCAACACTTCTCATCCACGGGCGCGAAATGTCATTTTGCGCCCTAGGGACAAAAATACTACTTTGTAGGATTTAAATAATATAAATGAAAAGATAAAAGAAACTTTGTTACTGTCAAAGATTTTGCAATTAGACAAAATTACGAAATTCCGTATCATTCCTTGTAGCGTGCTTGACTACTTGCGCGAAAGATTGCGAAGGATACGGTATATGATTCACGTGCGCCACCAACCAGTGAGCGTTCAACACTTCAGCTTTTCAAGTCTCTTCCTATCGTAACTAAATGACGGGTAATTTTTGTAATAGTTGATTATTAAACCTACAATTTGTTAGATAATTGTTACTGTAAACCACATTATTTATTAATTGTAATTCTACAATTTACTGTTGTTTTTATTTATGTATCAAGAAAAGTATTTCTTAGAAAAGGTCAAAATAGGAAAACAAATATCTGTGCCAATAAACAGAGAAAGTCCCCAAAACGCCAAAATATTTAAATAACAAGGTTAATTAATGATATGCCAAAGTTAAGAGAAAAATTTCATTCCTCGTCTGCGAGACGAAATCGATTGATGCGAAGCAGGTGGCCTAGTTTTTAGAAACGCTTTCTGAGGGTTGGAGACTATCGCCAAGCGATAATAAGCCGAGCAGTTCGTTTCCTTCAACCAGGTACAGTTTGTCAGTAAATACCAAAATTGAAGGCTAGAGTTTTCTGTGCCCTGCACCATTAACCTAATCCAGCTGTTCTCAGAAGGAATCACGACGTTATTCGTGTCCCTGAAATATTCGAATTTGTCAGTAATAACCGTAATGAGGGAGAAAAGAGAGTCAAGGAGAACTTTAGATTGTCGTGACAGTTTTACCAAAGTACACTTATTAAGGTATGAGTTACATAAAGAAGATCTTAAAGGACAAATTAATTGGTTCATCTCTTGCGACAAAAAAAAAGAACAATAGCTAAACGTGATAGGATATTTTATAAAACATAAACTTAACTGTTCTTCAGCATGCGCAAAGATAATCAAAATATCCAATAATTATTTTTTAAAAAACATTTCGACGTATCGTTTCATTATTAGATAAGCAAAAAGTAAGAAAAACCTTTCTAGTATCGTTTCAGCAGGATTCGTTCGACAGTGATATTCTGCCAAGGACTGATGTTTCGAGGGAAGAGAAGAAAACGTTACAGCCCCGATTTATGGCCAATGTCAACCGGGTAAATAATTGTAGTGTGACTTCGGCTTCTATCGTGACCGATGAATTGACGATAGCGACATCATCGATACTTACAAGTTGGAAATCGGAAGTTTCGTGTCTTGCTTTGCCTTTGCTACAACTTCCGAGCGAGGTGGACGTCGCGATAGAGACGCCATTGACTGATCGTGAAAAAAGATGTCTCGCCGTGCCAATTGGAGATATTCGTGATAAGAAACGGAAACTTTTACGAAGTCGCAGTACGACAATAATACCACGAACTATGTAAGTATACAGAAATAATATGCACCCTAAAATTTTTTAAATGAAAATCTCCTTTTTTTCTTGAAATTGAAGTTCATTTTTCATTATTTCACTGCAATACAGTGATTTTAATTACCACTGCGCAGTTGTAAAAACTAAAGCATGGCCCCATTGATAATCACTGCATGAAAGAGTAAATGCGACATTAGTTACTTTGGCTGCCGTTAGATGCGTTCACAAATCGCTACTCTGGGTTTCTCTCCCGCAGTAGAAATATTACACGATGATGGACGGAAGATAGTCAATTAACTTTACAGTAAATATATTTACCATATTTGTTCGTGTGTGACCAAAACTAGTTAGATTAATATTGCTCACTGGCGTACAAATGTTTTCCGAAATACTGATATCAAGATCGCACCATCTCTTACAACATTATCTATCTGCAATAGTTAGTATAAAAAGGCAGAATAAGAAAAAATAAAAAATAAAAAAGATGGCTAAACTTTGGTTTTTACCACGAGATTCATTTTAGATAAAAATTCGTATAGTAAAATGGGAGAAGCGGAGAAATGGTAACGTCTCGAAACTAACCTAACCTACACAGTCAGAACTCCGCCTACCCCTACCAATGAATATGGATGCTCAGGCAAATTGTGTCCAGGAAAATTCTGAAGAGGACATACTCCCTAGAAATCATTTCCTTGGAAATAAAGTCCTGTCAGAGAGAGGGAGAGAGAGAGAGAGAGAGAGAGAGAGAGAGAGAGAGAGAGGGGGGGGAGAGAGAGAGAGTGAGGGCAGGTTGACGATGCATGGCATTATCTCCCAGGGTGAGATAGGGGCAAAAAATTTCCCCGGAATAAATGCCCCTGGAAGAAATTGCTATTGGAAAAAATTACTCATGTCTGCGGAAAAATGACAGTACTTGCTGAACTGCACTATGTGACTATTTCTAGGATTAGGGGTCTTCCTTAAACCACATGGCCCATGTGGGGGGAGGGGGGGTCTGACAAAAGGCTATGCTGAGCCAAGTGAGGGAAGAGGGGGGGGGGGGGTTGAAGGTTTGCCACGTGGTTTTTATTTTGAATTTAAACATTAAAATATAAAATATATATAAAGCCAAAATTTGAAATTTTTACTGTAAAAGTTAATTCTACTTCACTTAAAAAAGTCATTTTAAAAATCTGAAAAAATTTGAGAGTATTCTCCAACCAATTTTAAAACATTTTTGTTCTTCGTAAATTTTTTTTTAAGCTTATAGTTTTCAAGAAAAAAAATTATTACACTTTCCTAGGTTTCAAGACTAATAATTGTTTTTCTTGGAAACTATAGACTTTGGAACAAATTTTCTTACAACAAAAATATTTTACAATTGGTTAAAGAATACTCTCAAATTTTTTCAGATTTTTTAAATGACTTTTTTAAAAATTTCGATTTTTCGAATTTTCGAAAAATAAAAAATTGTATCCATACGTTCTGAAAAATTTGAGAGTATTCTTTAACTTATTCTGAAATATAATTGTTCTTAGAAAGTTTTCACTAAAGTCCATAGTTTTCAAGAAAAAAATTTGTTAAGTTTTTAAATGAAATTTGACATTGCGGTCGCCATTTTGTAATGATCACGTTAGTTTTTAAATATTTAAAAAATTTATGTTAAAAGTACAACTATTTATGCCACCTTCCGTGATGGTGTTATGCATGTGGCGCGTACTTTGCAACGAAAAAACAAACAAAAATTCATGAAAAATCAATACATGGGAGAAGCTGCAGCAAAAAACAAAAAATTAAGAAAATACTTTCGAAGCGAGAAAACGAATTTTTATGTGAACTGGACACTTTGGAGCCGATAATAGAGTGGTGTGAAGAAGAGGATATTGATATGGCACACGGAAATATCGAGACTGAGGAATGTAATGAAGGCGGAAATCAATTCCCAATTATTCCCGACATAATCGAATGGCTACGATCGCCATTTACTAACGCCATTACCATTTAATTATTTTAAAACTTTATTAAAATATAAATAATAAAATTTTTCTATTTTAAATATTTCAAGGTATGTTTTCATTTATGTTTTCCTTGTCACTAATTATTACAGAAAGGTTTTTATATAATTTAAAATTATTTGTAATATATACTCGATGTGGCTCTTACAAAGAACGCTCTATGTCAAATTTATGGTGAAAATCGCTCCATTTCTAAATTTATTATGAAAAACATAATATGTCAGGATTTCATTAAAAAAACTTATTTAGAAATTGAGCGTTCTTCGTAGTGACATCTAACATAAAGCATTCTTCGTGGTGAGATCTGAAATAGAGCTTTCTTCATTACGAAATGAATTAGAGCGTTCTTCGTAAGAGCCGCCGATATAATGTGCTTAACAAATAAGATATAAAAAAAAATTGAAAAAACCACGTTCCTGCCGGGGGGGGGGAGTCGGTCAAACGCCATGATAAGCCACGTGGGGGAGGGGGGGGGGGGTCAAAAAGTGGGCAATTTAGGGCCACGTGGTTTATGGAAGACCCCATAGGGGCAAACTTCGTTGAGCGTGTCCGGGGAGGGGCGCTGCCCCCAACCAAATTACCAAAATTTTTTCATCCTTAAATTCTCCGCTATTTTCAATAATTATTTGCGTTTACGTTCGCATTTGAACGACGCATATTTATTTATTTACATTCCTTTTATTTACATGAGTATAATCGCCGTCTCACCAAGAATTCGCATATTGAATTATTATTTTAAAAAAGCGGCAAAGAAGTGTTTTAAGTTCTCTATCTGAGAACTAAATATTGAGAGTTTAAAAATAATAAAAACGGTGTTTTTTTTACTTCCGTGCCTTGCAATATCTATTTTAAGTTGTCCGTGAAATCAGACCCAAATAGAAAACGGAAATGCTCCCTCTGAAATGAACTTTGCAATATCTGTCTTAGACTTCACCGCTATCAAGAGGAAACTTCGATTTAAAAGTTATCCTCTATTCATCCACGTAGTAAGGAATTTTATTCAGTATAATATATAGTGTAATTAACCAAATATAGAAAAAGTGTCAGAATAATTATGAGATAATAATAGTAATTTAAATAATAATTTAGAAATAAATACTTACAGTAATTTTTACCATGAATATCAAATGCTCAATTTAAACATTCTGAAAATGTCTAAACCAAAACGTAAACGTAAAATAGACACGCCTTTTAGCTTAATTACTTAACAAGTATGTAAAGTTGCAGCCTCTTATAATGTGTAAAGGACCATTTACGCACGACCTTTCCCTTTAAGAATATCGTAGTCCCAAGCGTGAAAGTTTCCGTACGTTTTTTATTCTCATAAATACAGAAGTACATTATGTCACTGGTACATAAATAGTGATTTTTGATACGAGTGCGAAAGTACTTTTACCACATTTTACCCTGTGATTCAATAGGGCCGATACATAAATTCGAGTATGGAACATTACTTTTTTTAATTGGTATGCGAAAAATGTGTGCGCCTTTTTCATATGGGTAAAGTCAAATTTTATTACGCCCTTGTATCGAAAAGTACTATTATGAATGAGTAGCACACTCTAAATTCGTTAAAGTATGTCGAGATTAAAAATAGGACATTTGTTTTCACTTTTCGACCTGCAGCTTACTTTAATACAAAACGTACCTAACCGTACGGAAAACAGTGCATAAACTTTATGCATCTAATAAAAAATTGCATTCAAAAACATATTCGAGTGAAATAAACGATTTATCTAATGTTCACCAATTCACAGAATAGAGCACGGATGTTTTACACCTTATCTTCATGCAATACGTCAAACATTCCGGAACTTTGTTGCATCATTGAGTAATGACTTTCGTGGCAGTAGCGGCACCTTTACAAACATGAATACGCACGCTATCTCTGAACAGACGATACAAATAGGAATTCAAAATCTAATGCGGTAATTTAATAACAGCGAGATAGGAAACAAAATAATTATAAGTTGAGATACGCATCTTATTGCTAAATCATATAAAAGCTAGATTTTATATTCCTTATAAACCATTTTAATTTAAAATAGTGTTAACGCGCAATGATCTCTATCCTTTTCTCATTAAATGGAATTTACTTGCGTACAGTTAAACCAACAAAACCAGATAAAATCGATGTCTTTCATTACCCGTATTTTAGCCTGATTTCTATAGCGATTTTTTCTGGAAGTCCAGTATCGGCGACTGGTCAGGATAGGTAATTTTATACAAGTACTAAATTATAACAAGCAAAACCTAGATTTTCAAAATTTCAAAAATTGTGACAATCCTCCAAGTACTAAACTTTAATTACTTTAACATTAAATTCTCTATTTTAATTTTTAAAAGTGACACTAGATTCATAATCCGCGACCCAAAAAAACCCAAGTACCGAATTTAAATTTGAAAAATCTCTTTAATTAGTTTGTAAATTTAATTTGTAAACCATAATCCACGGTCACAATTTCAAAATTAGCTCTGATCATTCCAGTATCTCACAAAATGTACCGAAAATGTAAGTTTTTTGAGATTATGATGAAAAAGCGAATTAACTTGTGAAATCTGACTCCGGATTCAGACTCAGCGACCCAAAATACTGAAGGTATTACTAGTCTTGTTCGCCAGACAAAAATATTTGTTTGTATACACGAAAAGAAAAATATGAACTATACGATTAGAGAATAATATCTGTTACTCCAACGCTGAAGCTCCGTATGTGTGCTGTTTAGATTACATGAGATTCTATAGGGAGATGCTAATCACAAAATTGTACACACGACAAACTCAGGCGATAAAATTGTTCATCGCAAAATGATCATAAAAGTGCTCATCAAAAATGGTTTTTGTTAAAAATCGTTAATTGCTGTAAAACCCTCAAATAGTATATTACGACAGAGTCTCATTAACCGAAAAATGAAACACTGCGATGATTAGATTGTTACTGGTTACGAAAAAATAAGAAATTTAATTTATTTCCTCAGTCAAACAGTTTCAGTTCATGAATACTACAAAACACCGAAAACTATACGAACAATGATTCCAAAGTCAGCAAATCCGATCTCGAAATTCGTGCAAAAATTTTAATCGTAAAGAAATGCACGATTCTACTTATGGTCCCCAGGGACACATAGCTTAAAACAACTCTTTATTACTTTATTTATTATACAATACATTTTAAAAGACAATAGTTGCTTATTTTTCTATTCAAAGATTTCTTGATTTATATTGCTATTACTGCATAGTACTGTTTTTTCAATCATAAATATTGTAAAATCTTCTAAAAATTTTGTAACACGATTATCAAAAATAATAATTATACTGTAAACTTTGTGACAATTTGAAGTTAATAAAATAGGTATCACGGTTTTGGTGCTTCACAAGTTCGTTTAACTATTAAATAGTTAATAGTATATTAATTAGTACTTGCACTTGGGAAGCGAAATCGCTGAATTTATATAAAAACTAGTACAAATTGAATAATTAAAAAAAAAATAAACGTATCTTTTGCTTTTATTTATTTCAGTAATCAAAAGCATAAAAGGCACGAAGACCTTCGTGAACGCTAGAGCTCGTTGAAATTCCAGAGTTAATTTAAAATGGTTTTTGATGATGCACGATTGTCATTTGCTAAGCGATCGCTTTTTCGGAAGGTCGTAAATGAAGTAAAATAAAAAATCGAAGATCCTCAAAATCCGTCACTATATATACATCCGTTTCTACACTTTCGCATGCACCGAACTTGAGCGACATAAGGACGATCACAAATTGACTTCGATTATTTTACGATTTATGATACTGAAATGATTGAAAAGTAGGACGATGCTAGATTATAACCAAGAACAGTAACAAGGATGTAGCATTCCGATGTTACTGCTATTAAACACAAAACTATTAATTGCATTGTAAGGTATGATAATTATTTGTAATCATAAATAATCTCCTAAAATTTATATTTACCAAAATGATAATTTGGATTGGAATGTAAAATAATAAATGTAAGCCATCAATGGGTTTAAAAGCTGAGTATCAGAGTTTTAGTTCGTAGCCGCAGTCAACAATAACTGATTTAAAGTATGTATTGCACAGATAAAAAGTTGCCTGGGATATAAAAATAATTTGCTACAGCATCGATAACTTTGTAAAATCTGCAATTGCACTTGTAATTATAGCTAATACCTGTCGGCGTCAGATTTTCATTGCCATGTTAACCATTGCTGCTAACAATAATTATAGTTATTAAGTTTTTTCTTAGTAGATTAAGTATACGTTTGGATACACTGTTTTCTTATCCTCCGTGATGTAAATTTTATAAAAGTCAAAATGGCGAATCCCATATGGTGGAGGAATGTGTAATAATCTCCTAAACTTCACTGGAAACACCACGGTTGCCTCAAACGACATATGACTATCCCAACAAACTAACTTAACGTGCGGAGATCCAGATAAGAAATTGGTTAGCATAAAGTTAGTCTAGGATACTGAAGTCAGAAACAGAAAATTTAATAATTTTAATAATTTATTTTTCACTACTTATATTTTGAAAGAAATAATTAAAAGCATGTGAAGGAACACTTGACTCAATGACGAGGGTTTCTAAAATTATTCACGTATTTCGTTTAACCGCATTATTTAAAAAATATTATACTACGTAAATTAACGTAAGAATGTGATAAAAAATCCACAATAAAAAATGTGTTTATGAAACTGAATTTAGCCGCACATTCGAAAACAGGAATGTTTCTAATTAATAAAATTTATTTTTTGTAAAAAGAACATCTCTGAGATGTCAATTCACTCATAAGTAACCATAATTCAATAGTTGCAAAGAAATAAACAACAATTTTAACGACTATTCCGAATCTGCGGCTACGAATTTGCTGCTAGTTTCAGTTTCATTCGATTTTACTATCAGATACTCGTTCAGCTGTATCTATTATGTCAGATTATAGTGCATAAAACAATCAATTGGTATTTAAAACAACTGCCAAAATATGTATCGTTATGAATATTTTTCAAATGCTTCTTTACAATTGAACTAAATCCAAGATTAACGATAACGTTGGTAATAGAGGATTGAAAAAAAAATTGAGGTGTTTACTTGACATTTTTAGTTCATGTATGTAAGCGATATTTATTGGAGCACACTATTAATTAAATATAATTCTCATTGGCGGGGCAAAAGGAAGATTATATGTTATTAACAATGATTCTCCCTAAATTATTTTTAAAAATTAGTTAAATAAGTTCCTGAAGCTTCTCATTTAGGTCGATCCTTTTTCATTATTCATAAGTAACCTATGTGATTGTATTAGCTACTTTCAGATTTTGTTATTTGCAGATGAAATTGTTTAAAATCATCAATTCTCCTCACGATGCATCAAAATTACAATGTGATTTAGTAACCTTAGATTAATGGTCAATATCTAATAAATTTCTCTTAAAAAGTAATAAATGTTGCATTAATTCGTTCTCTTTGAGACAAAACCCTTGTCTGTTTTGTATAACATAAATAATCACGTACTACCACAAGTAACTTTAGTAATCTTGGCCTCACTTTTGATCAGTCTTTGAATTTTACCAAACATCTTAAAATTGTAATATGAAACTGAAACTAGGTACATATTCGTACCCTCAGATTTGGAACAGTAGTAAAAATTGTTGTTTATTTCATTGCTATTTAATTATTGTTACTTATGAGTGAATTGACATCTCAGAGATGCTGCTTTTACCAAAAACTACTCTTTTTAATTGAGAACCAGCCTTTTTTTCGAATCTGCGGCTAGGAATGTGCGGCTAGTTTCAGCGTCGTAATGTGTTTTCTATTTGTTTGAATTTATTTTATGTAAAACCAATGAAGGGCGTATATAACGCATAAACTTCCGAAAACATCCTCCAACCGATTTTACCCCGACCTGTGTATATTTACACATTTTGCTTCGAAAATTATAGTGGCAAATGGTGCACGTTTGATTACCGTGGCGAAACCTATAAAAAAACAACCATAATTCGTGTTTTTTCCAATTACATATCTCGTCAAATGCTCCAACTATTGAACTAGGCTTTCAATAAAAGTTGTGTACAAAATAGACATTTTAAGTCTCATGTTCACTTTGAGTTTTCTCGAAACATAGAAAAAACCATGAAAAGAGACCAATATGGACATTACTAAAAAAAAAGAGCATAGAACTATATAGTAATGCATCTTTAAAATGTATAACTTAAAACTTTTTGAATGTTCAAAGGTATGTGATACTAGGTGGCGTCTGCGTGCTGAGGGCTCGACACCAAGACCCCCTTCGTTTACCTCCCCTTTTGTAGACTAAAAATTTGGGGGGAGGGGGAGGCTTTGCCACCAAACCCTAACCTAATACTGACCTGACTTTCAACCAATAGCTGTTAGTAGACCTGGGGAGTAATTTTCATGGTGCTTTATATTTTTACGAATTTTCTCGAGATCTACTAATTTTAGGGTGAAATTCATCTGTCATAATATATGGATTAAATCTCCAACTTTTATTCAAAGTATTTTTCGAAATATCGAGTAATTAAAAAAAACGTGCATTATGTCGTTTTTTCAAATTTTCACCATAAAAATCAAAATTGCGCCAATTTTTAACATTATGTTCGTAATCAGGGCATTAAAAAAAGTAATTTTACCTGCCTCATTAAAATTGATCGAGGGATGTTTTTGGAAGTACACCTTATTGTATGTATAAACGTTATTTGGTAAGTTGGAACTTTGTTGATGGTAGGAATCGAACAAACAACATGTACGAGTAAGTCAACACCATCCAAACCATTTATTCCCAGAATTGGATTCTTTGCAGTTCGCTTTGAAGAAAGAAAGTTCAAGCAAATGAGAATAAAATATAATGATCAAATGTTTTAGGTTGTTTAATGTACATTAATTTATAACTTATCATATAAAATAATTTGAACATTTTCAGTAAGGTGCTAAATTTTGTCTACCAATGTTGGGAATATTGTTATTAAAAGTTATATGCATATAGTAATCGGAGTCCGTTGGCATCATACAGAAACAAAAAAAGAGGTCAATAACAGTGCACATGAAATAATATACGTCAGTATTTCAATATCGCGTGGCGATGTGAAATAAAGAGATTTACTATCAAGAAAAGCCCATTTGACGGAATATAAACAGATCAGCCTGTAGATCGCTTCGCCGTGACCTTCGCGTCCGTATGATAATAAACATGCATTTAATAAAAATTCTACAAAAACCTCGATAATTATTATGGTCGTCATGCATGTCTTTACGTCACGTGATATTTAATATTCTTCTCAAACGGATCGACTATTGATTACATAGTATTATTTTATTTGTCGACATTCATGTGTTCCTAAAGTACATTAAATAGTCTAAATTAAATATTTAGAAGCTTTTTTATGTGAATAACTATCATTTCGAAATAACTAGGGTGTGTTAAAATACAAGCATTAAACTGTTAACGACCTAGAATCACTATTTTTCAACTCATTATCAAGCCTCATTTTCAATAAAAAGAAGTCATTTTTAAACAAATTCCACGTTTCCAACTATTATCGGATATATGGACAAACTCCGTGCTAAGAAACCACGAACAAAATTTGAGTTTGGTGCAGGAAATCGATATGAAATCTTCATTTTGGATCAATAGCATCCTAACTAAGATCAACGATGATCGAACAAATTGAAGTTTTCGGAATCATTTTTATTTTTATTCTAAACTGGATAGAACCTTTTCAATGTAGTGGATTTTTAATATGTGAGATGTTAGATTTTAAATATCTCAATGTCTTCCATGAAATTCTCGGCGGATTTTTCAGTCATCGACGAATACGAATTAATAGTGAATTTTTTCATTATTGTCCAATCCACCATGTCGCACAAGAAATTTGTTTGTTTTATAAATTTTTATTTTACTCACTTTTAAAATCTCTGTTCCGTCATATTGGATTCACCACTTCTAGATCTGCCATTTCTTATATAGGATAAACAATTCAAATTTGTAATTCATGTCTAAGATAATTGAAACTCCACCATTTTGTAAAGATTTCATCCAATTTTGAGAAGAAAATAAAAATGATTCCTTAAAATTCAAGTAGGATGATTACGCTGGAGAGGAATTTACTCAAATGGAGCGAAATGGTGCCTCCTGCGCGAGAAAATTGAAAATTAGTTTCTAGAACTGCGTAGTTTACTCCTTACTTTACAACGAAATTAAATTCAATCTTCAATCTGCATTATATTAATATTAATTTCGGAAACCTTCAAAGTAATTGTGACTTTTACATGATTTATTTGTGTGTTTTCCTTTACATGATTTTATGTTATTAATAATAACATTTTTAACAGAGAATTGGATAAACCGACTGCTGCATTAACTGAAAGAGTCGAATCGTGTTTGCAACCACAAATGCAATCTCAGATGCAAGAAACTCAAGTCTCCAACGCATCACGAGAATCTACTATAACAAAGGTACAGCAAGTGACAACATTTCTGGATCTTGCAAAAATTCGATTTGTTTGCATGCTATTCCTTCTGCCTACCGATATAAGGTTTCATTACAAACTTACCAATCACAGAGATCATTATACAAACCATATCTCGTATCTTCCTCAAACTTCATTTTGATTTTTATGATTATTTTCAAATACAGGACAACTCTTACCCCCCTTTCCTTCGATCCCATTTTCTCATCTTAATCATCAATGGTGATACTGCAATTTCATTCCGAATAGGCAAAGGCCTTATAATAGTACAAAAAGTCCCATTACAGCTGAGTTCCTGCAACTAAGTACAAACAAAAATTATGATCATCTTTGCACCCACAGGCACCTGTGAACACCTCGATACCTTCCAAAAACGCGGATACGGAAATCAATTCAGTATTGTCTTCCGAGCCTCATTTTCAGACGCCAAAAGAAAAAGAATGTTGGCATTTGTACAGGCGAATGTGCGATAAAGGAGTATTTGTTTCCTTCGATACGGTGCTTAGGTATGTATAAATAATGTCATTAATTTTCTGGGGAACACCTCAAAAACCCGAATTTAAAAAATCCGAAACATTGATAAATCGACATTTAAAAAGCCAACACTCAGAAAACGGTGTCTGTTAAAAAGCCAATGAGTCATAAAGCTGTAATATTCATGAACATGAACAATAACATCAGCTTATTAAATGTCGATTTATCAATGTTTTGGATTTTTGAAATTCAGGTTTTTGAGGTGTTCCCAATTTCTGAACATTTTATATCGGCTTCGTGGCTCAGGCGGTAGCGCACTGGACTACGTATATCATGACTTCGATCCATGTCCAGTGCATGGTATAAGAAGAAAGGTATATCAACTTTGTGGTTGCGCAAAAGCAACCAATCGTCGTTGATCTAAATTGATCGGCTGAGGTAGGGTGGGAACATGTTACAGTAGGACCTCTCTTATTCTAATTACCCTTCTTATTCTAATTATTCGGCCTCTCTTATTCTAATCGCTTCTCCTCAAGTCTTCCCCTACCACCGCGCGAAAAGCGACTCTGAAGCATTCTGAAATATCGCGACGCTAATATCGATACGTACACAAGCTTGTGAGTGGGGGTAAGGGGAAAATTAGAATTAAAAAGGTCGGGGCCATCTTGAAAAACTTTTCTAGTTAGAATAAGAGAGGTCCCACTAACCAATCAGCATTGATCTATATTGGTCTTTCCCCTTCTCCAACATGCGTCTTGCAATACCTCTCTTATTCGAAGATGTGTCCAGTGAACAATATTTCGAAAACTATTTTCAAGCAGCAGCTCGCATTTCGTAAGATGAGCCATGTTGTTTGTTTACGTTTCGCAATGTTGTTTATCTGGAGAAAATCGACTCGTGACCGATGCTGTACTTGGTGTAGTTTTCTGCAATTCCTACATTTTATACACAAATGTGAAGTATGGCGCCATCTCTGAAGACGAACTGCAGCTCTCGCCAAATTAAGGAATCGAAATTGATTTACAAAAATTCCGTAAAAAGGGCGATGTCGCGGCATGTCGTCCGTTGAAAAGATAAAAAAATAAAAATCTTAGGCTTTAGATTTAATTACATCGTTTAATGCTTTATCATAAGTACGCATTAATTTATTTACTTTACACTGTGAGAAAGTTCTGTAGCAATTTTCTGAAACATGTAACTGAAGTTTTTTGCGGTTACCGTTTCAGAATTTTATGAAACATGAACAGAAATTTCGGAAACGGTAACCGTAAAAACCTTCCATTACATGTTTCATAAAATTTTTTCACAGTTTCAGAATTTTCAATTACATTAACAGAATAGTACAAGGGGAGTAAAATTTGTTTGCTTTATCATATTTTTTTTGTGTTTTCTATGATTTATTGTCCTTCGTTTGGGAAAGACTACCCTGTTATTAAAAATAGAAAATTTAATAAAAACAACACTGTTTTGTAAATGTGCATCAGGGTAGAAAAAATACGATATATATCTATTTCCCAACGGGCACGAAGAACCCAAATGTTTCTAAAACGTTTTTAGAATATTCCAGAAACGTTCCTAAAACGTTCCTAAAACGTTATATGTCTGCAACTTTTACGGAACGTTTTATAAACGTTTCATCCATGTCTTCGTGCCCGTTGGGTTATTACCTTCCTACTAATAAGAATCAACATTATACAATTCAACAATATTCGGATGACACTCGTTATAAACTACTGATGGTTGACCGAGGAATCCTTTATGACCGAATGAAAATTCCACTTCTGCAATTGGTGCGCGTCCGCACAGCGACTACAAACCAAAGTACAGTAGAACTCCGCTGGATTGTCGCGATCGGTTCCGAGTCTTCCCCGCAAACCCCGCTGAACTGTCGGCAATAGGGGAAGCATCGCTTACACCTCTACGCCGTAATCAGGTGACGTTCATGACCAATCACAGACAATCTCTCTGCTTTCTATTGTAACTCCAAACCGATGCATATGTCTAACTAGACACGCCCCTGTGGCGACGAGCGGCGTGGTGGTGGTAAAGGGATTCCGACAAATGCCAATCCAGCGGGGTGGCAATCCAGCGCGGTGCCAATCCAGCGGGGTTCTACTGTAATGTCACCGAGTTCCACTGATTCCTTCTGAAATTTCTGTTACAGTTTCGTAATTTTCTGATAATATAACATAATGGTTCTTTCTGTTACAGGATTTAGTAAAATGTTGTTACTTCGGTAACATAAAAGTATCCGAAATTTCTGAATATTTCTAACAGTGTAGAGAATTATTAATGGGTAACATAGTACATATGTCTACAGTCGAAGCCTTCTTGTACAGTGACACTACTGTTTGTAATATTAACAATTACGTATATTATGTGCTTTAGAGGAATGCTCACACCAACGGAATACCGACTACGCCAAAAGGAATTGAGCCAAAATTGCTGATTTAGATGTCTTTGGAATTGAAGAATGCAATCTGCTCGTTGTAACGATATGAATCCCATCTCTTAATACTTTTGTACAAATGAAGCTTGTTGAAACAAATTATGCCATTTTTCTATCCTGTTATAACGGTATGATTTTCTTTACTTGAATCTTACGAACATAAGGTGAGGGTATGGCATCGATGTATATAATGACGAATGTTGTTTCAGAGCTAAACGTGATGATTTGGAGAACAGAAAGAATTTATTAATCATCAGGTTATCAAAACTAACAAGGAAACTGTGGTTAAGAACTGGACCTGCATGCGAGTTTGAGTGTCACGATAAAGAAGAATAAATCTTGAACAAAGTAAATGATTTTGGACATTTTGGATATAGTGGTTGCGACGTAACCTTTGGATTTGTTGGTGAAATTCAAATTGAAAATAGTAAACCTGAACGTGGAGTGTGTAACTCGTCACTAGCAACGTATATTCGACGATTTCAAAAATTCAATTAAATTTCTGCGAACAACCACTTATTTCTCGATGAAGTAATAAAGCTTTAGTTTAAACCATGTAAAATACTAATCTTTAAAGTTGACACTGTAAGTAATTATTTGGTAGCGCTATTATTTAGTAGTTCTATTTTGAACAATTATCCTTAAACAAAAAATAACACCAGTAGCAACTTTTACTTGACAAATAAGGTTGAAACTTTGACAATTGTAAATTAATTTTCAACATAAAACCACGAAAGTTAATAATGATTTGAAATGATAGCATTTTATTTATGACTGTTAATAATCAAGTATTTTCAGTAAGATCGAAATGCATAACAAATTAGTTAAACGAATTCAAAATTCTGCCAAAGTTTCGACCATATTTTATTTTTGCGAAAAATCAAATATTAGGAGTTACAATACTAGCCACTAGCAATAATCGATAAAGAACGAATATGGTTATGTACATAATTAATAAGTCAAATTATATGATACAAATGCATAATATTTGTAAATTACAAGTTCGTGCGCCATGTTAACGCCACCTTCTATGACAGATACTGTAATAAAGTGTAAATATGTAAATCAACTGCCTATTGAAATCGTGATATTAAATGAAAAATTAACTGATTGCATCTGAAGTTAAGATAATCTCAGATTTTAATGAGGAAACCCAATTCGATTAGAATCACGTAAACACTTTAAGCGGTAAGCTACAAAACGCTCGATCTTATATTTATATGTATGTGCAAATTTTAGTACAAAATAAAACGAGTGATTCGTTTACATGTAGCAGTTATATGTTTGATACATCTACATTTTATGGAGGCATCATTAAACAAATAAATAAAAGTAAATTAATTTTAATCAAGATTTGCGAGCGTAGTTCTAACTCTTAGACACAACCTAATATAATATCTGATAAACAATATATGGGGAGAAATGGATGGTAAACACTGGATACAATTTATAATAGTATCCAAATATTTTCTTCCAACATAATATGCATATTTAAAATTATTGAAGGTTGATCCAAGGTCAAGGTTATTTTTTAAATTAACCCCTACTATTTAGTGCATTTTGCGAATCCATGAAAGAACTAGGGATTCCCATTTACAAATTAGCCTTGACCTTGGAATAACCTTCAGGGTCAAATACAATGATACCATTATTTCCTTAAAATGTAATCCGCAGACATATTTCGCCGTATCGGGACTTTTGAAACACCCTCTATATTCCTTAATCACCTATAGAAATATGCCTCAATTAGTCATATGTCTAGATTATCCGCTAACGTTTCATACACTTGCGAGTGTGCATTGTACATGTAGGGAGCAAAATAGCACGTTGCGCTCCAAGTTCCAGAAAATTATTTACATAGACACGAATACAAATGTTTTTTAAAACACCATGTTTAAAGAATTACAATTCATGGGTGTTTCTGAGACCATTCACGGACTCATCAGTGAGGCTATACTAAGAGGTATACCCTACCCCAGAGACGACTCACCAAATCCAATTTATCAACAAAAATGTTGAACCAGAGCAACCATTATGGGATCAATGCCATCATCCACCATCCATCTTGGGTTCGGGGGGCTCATAGTACTAAACTCACAAACCACGGAAGAGGGAATATTATAAAGAAAATTATTGTTACTTTCGTTATTTCAATAGCACAGTCAAGCTTCTCCGAGAATCGAGGACAATGGGAAAATAATAACAACTGTGCAATATAAATAACAGAGGTGAGAATGGTAAATAAATCGCTAATTTTATCATTGATTTACGACCCTTTCTTCAGATAGTAACTGACATATTCCAGTCCATGTACGGATCATCAAAGATGATAACTGATAGTATCATTCTGCCATGCGGTACAATTATAGACATGCACTGTTTCACTAAGTGAAACCTGTTTTGGGTTCCGAAACAAATATGTAGAAAATCCATGCTGTTTGGAAACGGTAATCGCAATTTAAATCTAGAAGTCCTAGTTGTGCAATAACAACAACGAAGCAATCAGCAACAATCTAAGACACAGTTCATTTTCATATCAACGCGTAACTCGTGTTAAAATAGTTAATTTTTATACAGGTAAAGTATGTCCAAAAGGCGACAATATAACACAGCTATCCTCAAAGGGTCGTAGGTCTGACAAAAAAGTGGGGAAAAACGGCTTTCACGGCTTTATTTGTACAACTATTTAGCTTCAAACCGCGAAATCCCAGCTGATCGTTTTCTCCGAATATAGGTGATTACAGGTGATTTACCATTTTTACAGCGATTTTTCGTTATTACCGGCAATTGATCTCCAATCGAAGAATGTTTTATGTGAATGTTGTAGGTATAGAAAAGATCTACAATTTTTGTATACATCATTTTCACATAACCTCAAAGTTTCAGAAAAAAATCGAAAAACCCGTGTTTTTAATATTTTTCGCGCTCAAAAATGATCTTTTTTCTTGAAATTTTTAGGAGACTTATCTTTTTTTTGCCTCAAATAAGCTGTAATTTTTTAGAGTAATTATATATATTCGTTTCTTTTCCAGTGTAGTTAAACTACGTGTTGTCAAGATGAGCTCGCTGTGCTAAGAACTTTCTAATTAGCGGTCAGGGTTCCCGTTATTGAAATAAATTGAAGATAGAAATACCTCCCAGACCAGCCGTTTGTACTACCCTAATATCTAACCAAAATATATAAAAACTGTCAAACCTATTTAAAATCTTGATATTTGTAATCATAACAATGTACATAAATGACTCCGAACAGAGATCGGTGTTACGGGTTGAAAAAACACGTTAAACCGATTATTTTCGCGTTAGTCCTTTGATCAAAGGACCCTTCATGTTTCGAATAAATTTTTATTTAAATCTTTTTAATTCGAAACTTTTTTTTTATTTTGAGATTGAAAATTACCTTGTCGACAATTTTTATTATGAAATTCGCAATTAATGCATCAAATTACTTAAATATGCGTAGTTTTGAAAAACTTTGAGGTCTAGGCCACCTCTTAATTTTTTTGTAAAAGCACATTCTCAAAACTAATTGCCCAATCTGAGGTTAGAATTCTGAATTGGGATGTAAGCGTTTTTTTTCTTTAAAAGTCTTAGTTATTAAGTTTACATTCGTGACTAGAGACTCTAAAAACTCCAAGATGCCAAAGTATATTACCCCATTAGCGATTAAGCCGAAACTGTCAATGATAACACCAAAAATAATCATAATTGGTATATTTTATCAAAAGATGTAAAAATAGTCGTAAAAAGTAAATTTCGATAACTTACAAAAATAATTTTTTTTCTAAAAATGTTAACGAGTTGTCTGTATATTTTTATACATTAGAAGATTTTACAATGGGTTGAAAGTATTTCCAGGGTGAGCTCAACTTGTCCTATTGAAATGTGTCATTTTTTGTAACGTTACGTTTGGAAATTAAATTTTTTAAGCCAGAATACTTCTTATGTATTTGATGTTTTCTGAAAGTTTTTAATGTTTTCTCTACATATGGCTACTTGTTCTTTTAGAATAAGTTATGCCAAACTTCTTCAAGTTTTTTTAGAAGAAATAAGATAGTTTTCATGTTCTTCGCAGCTATGATTCCATCATCAACATGATGGTTTTAGGTTGAATTTACCCAAAAACCTTGTGAGTCTTTTGTTCCAACAACGAGATGCCTGTTTTAGCCCATAGACACTTCTTTTAAGTTTGCATACTCTGTTGGTACCATCTTCAAAACCTTGAGGCTGACGCATGAAGATTTCTTCCTCTAGATCAACTTTTAGGAAGGCTGAGTGTACATCGAAGTGCATTATCTGTAGTTTCTCATTTGCAGTAACATGAAAGACTGATCTAACAGTGTCGAACCTAACAACAGGGCTAAACGTTTCCTTATAATCTATATCTTTCTCTTTACATCCTTGGATTACGAGTCTTGATTTAATTTTTGTAATTTTTCCATTTCCATCAATAATAAGTAAAGAAGATAATATTTTGCTATCACAATAACTTGTTTATGTACAACACTACGTACATAGATCACATACCTACTCTACATTGTTGGTCAAAAATGAAAACGCAAATAGTCACTTCTAATATCGCACGAGAAAACAAGCGAAGCAAATTCAAATGTTGTGGTCGAAATGTAGAAAGAAAAAAAAATCAACACATTTGTGATACATTATATATAATGTATACATAATATTGCATAATATGGTTGTGATAAAAAGCAACCGAAAATAAACTCGAAAATGGACGGTCGCCATTACCCCGTAGATTAGGGATCGGAATTACCCTGCACGTTCGTTATTTAAAAAAATACACGCACTTAAAAACACACTCTCATCTCACTAAAAATTGATTTCATTAAATATAAGGTTAAGGCTTTCTAAATTACTTACGTTTGATTCGTTTGCACAATAATTTCAAACTATATTTACTTATTTATAATGCTACAATTTCTAAATTAGCGCAGTAAGAAACAATAACATCACTGCCACATGGTCCAATGCAAAGTAAATAAACAACTACCGCAATCAAAATAGTTGTACTCATCAGTGTTTTCACAAAATTTCAATAACACTACGGGATGTCATATTGTAAGCGAGATATTACGGGGGGCCGGAATTATCCGACCTGTCGTAATTACCCCGTTCTCCCCTATGATTTTTATCGAAACAAGCCATTTCACGATATTGTGCATGCACGGTGAAAGAATACCAATTCCAACGAAGAAAAAAAGTTGGAAATGGGGAGTCGATAAAATATTCGTTAAAGGAAAATTAAATGCCCCACGCTGTCCCGACCATATTCGTTTACGGGAGTTCCACTGTACACCCAAGAGCAACGATTGCTTCCCTATCGATATCTTTTGTCTTTTTTTTCCCCTATGTATCTGGACATGAAAAACAAAGACGAAAGATATCGATAGGGAAGCAATCGTTGCTCTTCTGTGTACTACATTCTCATATCGAATATTTTTCAAACTGCAACGAGCACTCTGTTTTATCGATTGAGGCCATAAGGTGGCGTTGCGAAGACTCATAAAATATACGCAGCATGCACAATCTTCTAAATGCATATATTAGGTCGATAGTAGTGCCTTATCTATTGACGGATGCAAGAACATTAGCAAGCGAGTGTCACTCGATGGAACTGTCACTTGGCAAATATTAGGTAATAAAATTATGCGGCGTTTATACCGATATTCCACGCGTGTATTACCATAAAATTTGCAATTGCGTTTTACGGCAGTGACGCGCTAAAATCACGTGTTCCTATCAGTGTTCTCAATTCCCATTTCCAGTTTAGAAGAAAATTCGGACATGCGCGATAAAACTTGGCGCTGATTGGCCAATGTGATTCCCGCGAAACTGCTCGATTTCAAACGATACGCAGTGGAGTGAGTTTCAATGCAACAATCGATTTTTACATATACGTATACACATGTAAAACAACAAGTGCATTTCTTCGATGTATGTAATTCCTGCGTAAAATTTTCTCGGAAGGTCGATAAAATCTTATCTTGTAGGTTATGCGGATTTATGATTGGCGTAAACACACAATTTTATCTACACGTGAAAGTACGGGGAAAAACTTATTTCGTGTAAAATCGTATGCAGTTTTGTCGCGTGGCTTGTTATATTGTTTACTATTTAGAAACTTTGTTTAAAACATTTTAAATGCAGTTTCGATTGAATTATATTAAAACGATAGGCTCGCGTATTTTTTTCAATTATTATAATGGGTAAAGTTGACTTGACATCGTGACAGAACCTCTCGAACGTCACCGTTGTTAAATCGTTTATTAAATAGCTCAATAATTCAGCGTCAAATGGGTGACTCATCTGTAATGGCTATACACACTTGCAAAAAAAATGGCGATCTGAGAACCTCCTACAATGAACATAAAACTGTCAGATTATTCAGATTAAAATATAATAATAAAATGACATTCATAATTATAAGTTTGAAATGTTTAGAGATCTTCAAACTATAGCATTTTAACATCTAATGCAATTTTTATAAACATCCTGGTAGGTCAAAAGCCTGGTTTAAAACCAATTTAATTTTGTTAATTTCCAAAAAAAACCTATCGTAATAATTCAATTTTATTATTGTTACTAGACTCTGGGCACGAAAGAGTCCTCAACACTAGTTTTGTCTTTATACAATAAGAATCTATTCGGCCATTATTTACAATCTAATAGATAGAGCCATTTTAACCTCAAATAAAAAATACCATAGCAATAAAATTAAAGATGTTAAAAAGTAATTAATTGAAAATGATTACCCACTGGCTTTCATTAACAAAAATATTAAAAATAGATTGGAAATGATAAAAAATTCGGCACACCAGGATAGTACAGTTAATGTTCAAAACGAAAACAACCAAAAATCAATCATTCAAATTCCTTATATTCCACAATTTTTCGAAGAAATTTCTGCAAAATTAAAAAAATTCAATCTAACCACAGCTCGAAAAATCAAAAATAAATTAAATAGCATTATTGTCAAAGGTAAAGATAAATCGGCTTTAGATGAGAACATTAATGTTGTATATAAGATACAATGTAAAAATTGTAGGCGAAACAAAAAGGTCTTTAAAAACTAGAGTGTCCGAACATGTTAACAATTGCAAGAAATTATCTAGCAAGTCAGTAGTATCTGAACATCAATCAAAACACAAACACGTTTTTTACTGGGACAATGTTTCTATTATAGATACTGAACCTTCTTGGCATAAACGATTAGTTTCAGAAATGTGTCATATCACCCTACAAAAAAATAGCATCAATATCAAGGAAGATGTAAAAAATCTGCATTCATCTTACGTCGGCTTGTTACAGAATTTTAAGTTCTAATAATTTTAACATTTAATATTCAGTTATTATGCTTAAAGAATAATACATAATTTTGTTTATTTGTTTATTTACAAACGTTCACAACGAAACACACCAACGTAGTCCCGTCAACCACTTTCGTATATCAGTTACTATGTATGATGCGTGGCACTATATTCGATTTGACAATGCGGTAAAATGTTTTTACTGTGCAACCGTTCGTTTCTCTTATTTTTTAATTTGTACTGTATCGTATCGTTGGGAGTGGAATATGTTTTTTGCACAGCTGATCTTTTAATTGTTCATATATTAGATTTGTGGCTACGATTTCCCTGTTTTTATTGTAAATTGTCTACTCCTGTAAAAGAATGTATTATATTTTGATAAATATATAAAAAAAATTTTTTTTGTAGTCTCTGGAGATGACAACATGGGATGTCGAAACGTCAGAAAGTAAAAATAACTTTCTTTATTTAATGTGTTGATTTAACCCATTATGACTCGGATCCTCGTTAACTTCTAAGTATCCAATAAGAATCTATTCGATTTGACAGTTTGGAATATATTTCCTGCGTGACCCATCTTAAACCAACATATCCCCTTACTAACTCACATCCATAATGGTAACAGTATTTACATCATTAGTATATAGTCCTTTAGTTGTCTTGCTGAATATTTTTATTATTATCATCGCTTACAAGTACATATTACAAATATTTATCGTTATTGGTTAATATCCCTGCAAACACAGAAAGTAACAGTTATGTAACATTTACGTAATGGTTACATTGTTACATAAATGTTACATAGTTGTTTCATAACTGTTACTTTTGTGTTTGCAGGGATACCAGACTAAATTTTCTATTAATTAATTTGGTTCGTTTTTTATTAATTAATTGCCTTTAAATAATGAACAAGATGAGTCAGCATAGATATAGTTTTCCCTTTTTTCCTTTCCTAATTAAATATCCCTTCAATCATTTGGGAATTTTTTACCTGGGTTCTCCATAAATATCATGCATGTGGGTATCAGAATTCAGTATCAGTTTGTAGTTAGGGTGTCTGAGGCTGATTCCTTCCGCCAAGCCTCACTGAAGAGTTCAAGTACGGAGGGGATTGAACGAAACGCCACGCATGTATCTTTTTTAATTTTAATTATTAGTATATTTTGCATGTCTATATAATTGTTTTTTGCATATTTATATATTTTTTGCATGTTTATATATATTTTTGCATGTCCAAATTATATTTTTGTACTAATGTCATTTTTCTTTCTTTAGATTTAGTATAATTGCATGCTAACCAATCATATTCATATACCAGTTTATTCCAAATAACTGTTAAATCGAAATTGTAGTATGATATAATTTTATTAGTCTTATAATTATGAAGTCGTTATATTTTTTTAAATTTTTTAAATTTTTTGAATTTAAAAAATTTTTATTTTCTAATTTTTACCTGTTTTCTTCTTTGTTAATATTATTACTGGTTGATATTATAAATGTTTTAACAAAGCCTAGCATTTGGGAATCCAAGTGATTACACGTAAGGTGTTTGAAATGTTTAGAGATCTTCAAACTATAGCATTTTAACATCTAATGCAATTTTTATAAACATCCTAGTAGATCATAAGCTCGGTTTAAAACCAATTTAATTTTGTTAATTTCCAAAAAAATCCTATTGTAATAATTCAATTTTATAATAATAAAATGATTTTAAATTAAATATCCTTGAAATAAATACATATTATTAAATTGGCAAAATGTAGTTTTTGTTGATATTTTTTAATCAACGTTCTTCAGCTTTTATACATTTCAATACAAAATCTGGCTCTTACGTATTTTTCACATTGTTTGTTGTTTCTATCGAAACATAATTGTTTTTGAAAATTAATTTCCTCAATTATATTTTACTTAAAAGGACCAACCAAGCATTAATCTCATTAATTTTTCAATTTCAAGAAGTCAAGAAATTATTATTGTTTGCTTATGCAACAATTAAGTATTGTTTTATACAATTCATTGAAAAAACAAAACAGTGAAATTGTCACACCATTTCGTACTCAATATCTATCCCAGTAAACGAAAAAAGATTAAAAGTGATTCAAAATGTTTAATCCCTTTTTTGTTGATATTGAAATTAAAACAATTCTATCTTTTTTAATCCCATATAATCCCATATTAATAAATTAAAACAAAATGCAGATTCGCTTTGACCGAAAATCGAACCACGGTCCTCTGCGCAGCAAATTCGAAGCGTAACCACTCGGCCACACTCACTGTTGTGAAATAATGTAAAAATAACGAATAGTTGAAACAGAAAGTACAGAATTTTCTACGTGTTTATATAATAATGTATTCGGGCAGGCTAAAATACATTAAATACCACAATTCATAACGATATTTCACTGAATTATTTACTTTAAAAACTTAGTCTTTTTCTGTGTATATAAAATAACATAAACTTTTAATCTCCTTTTTAACGCTCGAAAATATGTTGTTTCAAATTTTTGTTATATGAAACAAAAGTTAATTTACGTATAATTTTATGAACTCGTGCATCTATGCAATGATAATTGTTTATGTTTTTAATAATTTTATCATAATAGTAAATTCAGTATTCACTGAACACAATTCCAAATTTTGTATCCGCTGGGATAAGTTTTAATGTTTGGAATCGTTGGTATTCAAGAGGATCCATAATATATTTTTTGCAATTCTGGGCTGGAATTCAAAATTAATTTAGGACCATGCTTATTTAAGGGAATTCATTAAAATGAGTTTGAATTCCAAATATGGAATGCAGTGGAATTAATTTTGAAAATTGATAGATTTTGAGGGGATTCAGTAATACATTCTTTTATGCCATATTTGGTATTGAATGGTATTTTTTAATGGAGGAATTTGAGGGGATTCAATGAGATATTTTTTAATTCCAAATCTTGTATTCGCTGGAATTCATTTTGATGGCCGTTTATAGAACGGCATTTGAGGGGATTCAATAAGTCATAATTGGGGTTTTATTGGGATTACAAATCATTCCAATACCTTTTTTGAATAAAATGAGATAAAAACAATCAAATTTTAATCTCCATTCATTTTTAAAAACCTTTCAATCTTTTTTTGTTTACTGGGATTGGTAATCAATAGTATTCGACGGTATTCAAAGAATATAATCTTAAATCCCATATCTTGTATTAAATGGGATTCTTTCAAATATTGGTAATAAATGGTATTCAAGGAGATCCAAGAAAGGAATTTTTAATTCAAGAAATGGTATTTAAACGATACTGACAGATGGGGAATTCACGAAGAGTGAAACATACGTTTTTCAATCCCAGTTATGGCATTCAAGGGGATTGATTTTCACAACGATTATTCGAGGAGGATTCACAGGGATTCAATAATTTCAATTTATATACCTGCTTTGGAATTTACTAGAATTCAAAACCACTCTAATCCCTTTTTTGAACAAAGAATTAAAAGTAGTCTAATTTTAATCCCAATTGATCCCTTTTTAATACTTTTCAATCTTTTTTCGTTTACTGGATGAGAAATTGAAACAAGTGCCTTATAGTTGTCGTAAATATACATATGTAAAGTTTTATTACATGAAAGAAAATAATTTAAAAGGTAGTTTTATGAGCATACAATCATGAATGTTTTTAGTTGAAATTTTATGGAAATTACATAAAAATCTCATCACAATCAGGGCAATTTTTATACAAATCGCAAATATTATCGAATAGTGTTTCCGTAATACAGTGCGAGTACATAAGTTGATCCCTTTTTAATACTTTTCAATCTTTTTTCGTTTACTGGGATTATATTATATTATGTACCCTACTTAATATTCCTAATTGGAGCATAATTGCATTGTCAATATTACATTTTTGATAATAAACTGAAGAAAACTTAGAGTTAGTACCAAAACGGTTAAGTCCCAAAATGAATAAACTTACATTTTATAATATTAAACACATTTTGGCATTAACTGTATACTTTTTTCAATTTATTATCTACAATATATTGAAAAAGCTTCTACTTAGTATCAACCTTTTATTATTGAACAGAACTTGTGTTCATTCAAACATTCATAAGTTAGGTTCTTGAATGACAGAATCTTTCAAAGGACTCTACACAAAACACCCACATTTTCATTTTAAGTACTGGGAAGAGGTTCAATTATTTAAATAATCGATTTCATTACAATATTTTATCATACTAATACCATACATTTATAACAAATATAAATTTAACGTTGGTGTATTTAAAAATTAATATAGTTAACTATAAAGAATTTTTTTTTCTTTTTTTTCTTTGTTAATTTCATCTCTAGTTGAGATTGTAAATGTTTCGACAAGGTCTAGCATTTTGAGAGTCCTAGCGATTGCAACGAAAGGTGTTTGAAATGTTTAGAAATTTTCAAACTATAACATTTTAACATCTAATGCGATTTGTAGGTATAAGCCGTTAACTATATTAACATTTATATCAATTTCAATTTTTGTGATTGTGTTAATATTAAATTGTAGGTATAAAAAAATCTGCATTTAGATCAGAAACGTCCTTAATATTAAAAAATTGAAATTTTTATTACTTTTGGACTGACTTACCAAAGAAATCTACTTTATAAAAACTATTAAAAAGAGACAAACTGTAGGTATTGGATATTTTTTAAATCTTCTATAACACAAACAAAATTGTTACTTCTTACTTTAATTACCATATGTAAAGAAGTTAATCAATTGCCTTTTTACTATATGATGTGAGAATTAACGTATTTCAACCAATATTTTATTTTATTTTTTAGTGGACATTTTAATAAAAAAAGCAATGATTTTTGTACAAACAAAATCACATTTTTATGTATTTTCATCCGTCTTTGAAAATAAAGTTGTAGTTTTTTAGTTATTTTTTAAATTATATTTTGTTACGAATAAACTTATATAAATATATTTCTCATTTATATTTTGAAACAAAATTAATTAAAGTAAATGGGTTTTTGATATTTCAGAGATTGATGTATCTCTGCAAGTGTTTAAGCAGAAGAAGGCTATATGTGCAATGCAGGAGTTTGTATTCTTACACAAGTGCCGATGGCTTCTACTGAATATATGCGATTACAGTTTTAAATGCAAGCTGTTACCGATTGAACAGCTTACCTGACGGTATCAAGCATCCTAGATCACTTCAGATAGAAGTGTGAGAAATTGAAGAATTTGACGACATTCAATTTTCATCACAAGTATTTACGGGTTAACAAAATCTACAAGACTTACCCGGAAAATACAAATGAAATGATGGACTGAAATTTTGTACCCACCTTGACAATGGATCTACTGCTATTACTTTTTTAGCACAAGAATGTCCAGTCAATAATTAGCCTGAAACATTTGTTACGGAATATAATAAATATAATTACGTAGACATGAATGATCCGGTTTGTATTAATGCATCTCTTTTAGAAAATATTAATGTATCTCAAAGCAATAGTTTATATCGTTACTATACAAGCTTAATTATTTATTAGCACAAAATTAAACTAAACAGTGTTTAAATTTAATTCAAACTATTAATTATTATAATCGACTGTTTAGGAACAAAGAAAGGATGCTCTATTGCTGGTGGAAGAAAATATTAAACGCCAGCAAGAATTAGAGGCACAGTTGCAGTCGCGTCTGAAAATACATAAGCAAAAGGTACAAGAATGACGAAGTAACTTAATTCTAGTCAAATAACTAACAAATAATGTAAATATTTTCTGTTTAACCAATGCCAAGCTTTTAGAAGAAGTAGTTGCGCAACAAAGTGAACTAAAACAAGAGTTGGAAAAGGTTCAACAAGAACGAGACATCCGTCGATCCCGTTTGCTAACATTTATCTGTGATGGTAACATTTGTTTGTTTATTAATTTCTTTAAATTTATATGCTAAAAACTGAAATAAATTGATTTATTTTCCTTTAGCTGATAAGAAAACTAATAATGTGATAAAAAAATTTCTTCATACAAGTGAAAAAATGCGACAAAATCAAACTCAATTATCTGGACAAGAAGCGCAAGAAGAGAAACAGTTACTTTCTCAAAGTCATTCTAAACAATTTTCTGATCGAACGAAGGATACTCTTTGTACGTACAAATACATTGTCATGTTCATAAAGTTAAATTATTAATAATTTATTGATTTTGTATAATTAGTGGCAATGGAAGAGTTACTAGAAGAAGAGCTTCATAAAGAGAAGAAATTAGCAGAGTATACAGAGTTTAGAAACGCTAACACAAAAACACTCTTAGAACGGTGAGACTTTTTCAATACTTAATTTTTTTATTGATAAATTTATTGAATGTTGCACACCCGGGAAAAATGGATTATATATAATTATATATAAATTTAGATACAATTATATATGTTTATATACGATTATATATAATTATATACAATTATATATGCTAATATATAATTACGTATGTTTATATATGATTGTATATGATCATATACGGCCAAAATCTATATATAATTATATATAATTGGATCTAATTGTATCAAAAATGGATTATATATGATTATATATAAATTTAGATAAAATAATATATAATTATATATGTTTATATGTAATTATATACAATTATATATGCTAATATATAATTATGTATGTTTATATACGATTGTATATGATTATATACGGCCAAAATCTATACATAATTATATATAATTGGATCTAATTGTATCAAAAATTGTATATAATTACATATAAACATATATAATTATATATTATTGTATCTAAATTGATATATAATCATATATAATTATATATAATCCATTTTTGCCCGGGCAATAAATATATTATTATTTTTGTTTTATAAAGGGAGGTGAGTAACAATAAACAACTCCTTCAAGTGATGCAAAATAAAGAAAAAAACCGAGAAGACTTAATTAATCGCTTAAGAAAAGATGAAGATTTACAACGAGCAATGGTTGCCACTTTATTAGAACGAAGCGATACTAAATCGTGGAGCATTATTCAACAAGTTAATCTAGTGCAATCTCAACTCGCAGAACTCACAAACATTGAATTAGAGATGAGAAGACTACAAACTAACCAGCAAATCGTAAGAATGATCATTTAAATTAATATTCAAATTTAATAATAATTTTATTATTTTTAGAATGACCTTGCGGATAAACGGACAACATTAAGTGTTTTACTTTTAAGTCTGTTGGAACAACAAGAGATCAACAGGAAACAGCTTTTAGATACTATAAAACAAATTGAAGCACAACGAGAATCCATTGTAATTATCTTAAATTTATATTTATTATTTCGCAGCTTGTACAATTTAAATTAATGAAATTAGGATATTTTAGGTAAATCAGGTTAATTTATTTTGCCTTGTAGCTCATACGCTTACAGAGGCTTTGGTCCCAATTACCACTACACTGTAAAAAATCAAAATACATTTTACAATAAAAATGTTGATTTTTTTACAGTGTACCAATAATTCATTACACAGCCCTCACACTCCCTTACAAATTAGATGAAAATGCACCCTCCGTTATAATTAACCCATTAAGGCCTAAACGGACACATTTTGAGCATCAGTTTAAACGTCGATAATTTGCATATAAAAGCATTTGGAAAATTTTTACTCCCACTATTTCTGACATAAAATTGTATACTCTTTCAGAATCTTTCAATAAAATTTCGATAAAATGAAAAGCAAAAAAGTTATATACATTTTTTTGTAAAAAAACATGGTTTTTAAAAATTTATATTTCATTCTAACATCACTTTTACCTCGAAATTGCATTGGGAAACATGTCTAAGGTAAAAATATCGCGTCCATGGATCCTTAGAATTAAAACGTACCATGTTCTAATTTGAATTTCAAAATGGAGACTTCCAAAATGGCGCCTAGATGCTCAAAAATCTTTTTATAACTTAACAAATTTTTTATAACTTGAAAAATATGGACTTTAGAGAAAATTTGCAAAGAACAAAAATGTCTTAGAATTGGTTAAAGAACCTCCTCACATTTTATCACAATGTATTGATACACTTTTTGGTTTTTTGAAAATTGAAAAAATCGTAATTTTTAAATAAGTCATTTAAAAAATCTGAAAAAATTTGAGAAGGTTCTTTTACTAATTCTAAGACATATTTATTCTTAGCAGATTTTCTCTAAAGTCCATATTTTTCAAGGAATAAATTATTAAACTTTTCTAGATTTTAAGAAGGTAATTTAAAAAAACTAAAAAATTTTGAGAAGCTTTTTTAACCAATTCTAAGACATTTTTGTTCTTAGTAGATTTTCTTTAAAGTCCATATTTTTCAAGGAAATAAACTGATGAATTTTAAAATCTAGAAAACTTTAATAATTTATTCCTTGAAAAATATGGACTTTAGAGAAAATCTACTAACAAGAACAAAAATATCTTAGAATTGGTTAAAGAAGCTTCTCAAAATTTTTTAGATTTTTTAAATTACCTTTTTAAAAATTTCGATTTTTTGAATTTTCAAAAAACCAAAAAGTGCAAATTTTCTCTAAAGTCTATAGTTTTCAAGAAAAAAATTTGTTAAATTTTAAAAAGATTTTTGAGCTTCTAGGCTCCATTTTGGAAGTCGCCATCTTGAAATTCAAATTAGAACACGGTACGTTTTAATCCTAAGGGTCCATGGACGCGATATTTTCAATTTACATATGTTCCCAACGTTATTTCGAGGTGAAAGTGATGTTTTTGTGAAAAACAAAACGTAAAAAACCATGTTTTTCAAGAGAAAAACGTGTATAACTTTTTTGCGGTTCATTTTATCGAAATTTTATTGATAGATTCTCAAAGAGCATGCAATTTTACGTCAGAAATAGTGGGAGTAAAATTTTTCCAAATGCTTTTATATGCAAATTATCGACGTTTAAACTGATGCTCAAAATGTGTCCGTTTAGGCCTTAATGGGTTAATACAGATTGAATGAAAAGCAAAATATGTTTCTATTTCTTATTTGTATCATGTAATCATTCGAATGAAACTTTTAGGAATCTAGACGAGACAGCTTATTCTGGTTAAATCAGTACCAGTCGCTATTGGATAGGCAACCTCAGGGATTTTTGAAAACATTGGAACCAGTATTAGTCAGTCATATAGCGGCAGCGGGAGTATTGCACTGTTTGCCATTTTTGTCAACTCTTCCGCTATATCTGCCTGACATTACAGCAGAACAATTAAGCGAGGTAAGTCACGTTTTGTACAAACACAACACAAATAAAATTGTGCAATAAAACTTTTACAGATGGGTGTTAAGAGCCAATGTGATAGAGATGCCATTTTATTAGCAGTGGAAAATTATGTGACAAAGGCTGACCTCTGTGCCCATGAACCTACGATTCCTTCTGCACCATCGGAAGAATCGTGCGCAAGCTCGGAAAGTCCCACTCACATAACGGAGAGTGCACCGCCGCAACATTTGATGCAGATTGAATGTGTTGTCTGCATGGATGCCGAGGTGAATTTATTATTTAGAATTCTGCAAAACAGTTGATTGTCTTAATGTTAAATGACAATTCTGTTTCAGTGCGAAATTATCTTCCTGCCATGCGGACACATGTGTTGTTGCCCACGATGTGCTGAGTCATTTTTAACATTGTGCCCAATGTGTCGAAGCGTCATTCAGCACAAAATAAGAATTGTGAAGCCCTAGGATATTGCTTTAACCTACAAGTCGAGAAACTTTGCAACACTTGCATACTTTATTTACACAATTCCAGTGTGTGAAGTTCCAGACAACCAACTGTCATTGTGCATACAACGTATTCCCGTTTTTCCAATTTATATTATAAAATATATTAAAAAACCGATTTGAAATTATATTACACCAACTTGTAATTTTAGAATATAGTTATTTTTATATAAAAAATACATTCATTCACTGCATATTCTTGATTAACATTCCTTATAATTAATGCACGCAAACGTTATCAATCATCCTCGTGACCTTCAATCACTTCGTCTTCATCTTTCTTCTGTTGTTTTTTTTTACTGGCTGTGTCCTTCTTTTCCTTTTGAGTTTTTTTGAAATTTTCTAAGGCATCTTTCAAAGGGTCAACAAACTGATCGAATTCGATGTCTTCCATTGCTTGTATGACATCGTGACCAACGACCGTTTTTCTATTTGCCTTTTTGGCGATTGAATTAGCTGACGATGTTAAATACAAAATGAAGATAGAAGCTGCCTTCGCTACAGCAGCTCGGGCTTCTTTAGCTACTGTAACACCATCCGGCAAAGCTTCTCTCACTATCCTTGTTACCACAGCATTCGGGAGATTCAGATCTTCAAGTTTTTCTGCCATCTAACAAGTATTAATATCGAGTTAGAACACGAACATAAAAACGCCGTTATTAGTTAATTAAGTAGAAACTTGTGAAATGCATCTTCCAAGCCTTACGAAGTAGTTTATTATTTGAAGGTTAAAAAAAAACACCGGTTAAAAATTGTAACTGAAAATGATGCTTACTTTACGTTAAAATTTAGTTGCCGATGATATATTTTGTCTCAATACACTAATATCCCTTTTCTTACTTGATGGTTTCGCAAAAATAATATGAAAAAGAGCATGTAATAACTTTCCCGCCACTGGCACTTTTATTTTGTGTCCAAAAAGTTTTTTTTTTTTGGGCATGCAATGATGCATAATGCGCATGCGCGCCGGGCACCCATGACTATGTAATGTATAGATGATGTACTACAACTATGTGTGTCAACAGATTGTTAAGGGGGTTAAAGTGGTCTGCCGGTAAGGTAGGATATTTCGCTGAAAAACGAAAATTAAAGATGACCGAATAACATTTTTAAAATTCGGGCTCTGTAAGGGCAATTCTGAGCACTATAAACAGTTTCCTAGAAAATGCCAAAGAAATTAATTGAGAACTGACTCATTTTCGGAAATAAGTGATTATTATTTATTTCTGAAAAATCACGGTCAGTTCTCTGGTTGAGAATTAACAAACAGATTCTGACGAAAAAATTACTGAATATAAAATGAATTCCCTGAAAATTTTGAGTCATTTGGGTACCTCAGTGTTGAAAAATTATGAAAAACATTTTGTGCCTATTAACATGGTGTCTCATGTAAAATGGCATTTTTTAAGTCTTTATATGCGAGATTTGCACAGAATTAAAAAATAGATTTACTTAAAATTAATGTCGATTAAAGCAAAATATATAATAAATGTTCGAGAGAAAGAATTAGTTCGATTGGATACGCTAGGTAAGAGAAATTCAATGAAATTGTTACCAAAAGTTCATTATCGTACAGGTTAGAAGCCATTACAGTAGAACCCCTCTTATTTCAACTGGTCATGGTTTTCAAGATGGCGCCGACCCCTCTTATTTGAAATTTCCCCTTACCACCTTACTCTACTTAACGCTTTAATAATGCATGATAATATATGATATATTTTTATTTTTGTTAGACATCGTATTTATTTTAGAGTTATATATAATTTATCTGAAAAATATGTAGAGAGTTTTAAATTTGGATAAAAGTGTAACGAGATCACAACTCGTGCCTTTATGTGATAAATAAAGACTACAACATTTTGCATTTATTTATGGTAATTTATATCTGCATTCGAGTGTAGAAATAAACATTTTAAATTTACATTATGCACTTTATTACATATAATTATGTATCAATACTTTTTTGTTTCACAAACAAATACATCACTGTGATTAAGACCGAAATGAATATAGGAGACAATATTTAACCCAAATTTGCAAATATGATTAATGAAAGCTTCAGATCTCTTCAAATTCCGTACTAAGCTGCTAATATTGGATTTGTCTGTTATTTTGCAAATGAAAGACTTTTCAATTTTTGTGGACGTCTTGAAATACACATCATTAAAAATTGACAGCATCCTAACCTTCAAATGTGCACTTTTATTTTACGAAATTAACAGCTTCTCGAATAATTTGTATGATGTAAATCATGAGTTTGATGCAAAATTTTAAATTAATTTGAAATTTCATTATATATCAGTCTACCGACTACACATGTTTGCAAATTTAGGTTTAACGGTATTTACACTGTACAACTTTGATGGTGTAAACACTGTAAACTGTATCGAGGTGTTCGAGCGGTGATGGGGGAAGGCCTGAAAGGAAACGATTCAAATAAGAGGGGTTGGACAATTAAAATAAGAGGGGTTCTACTGTATTTGACTTCCGAACGGTACTGAACTATTCAAAATTGGGCGACAATAACACTTGACTTCCTACGTACTATACCAACCTCCTTAATTTCTTTGGCATTTTCTAGGCTACCGTCAACAGAGATTAAGATTGCTCTAATAGAGTCCACATTTTGAAAAATCGATTCAGTCATTTTTTATTTACGGTTTTAAGTGAAAATTCCTACCTTATCGGTCCAGCACTTTAGACTTCCCTTAACGCCATCTCACAGAAATGGATCAATAATATTATTTGTAATGAAGAATGAAGTTGAAACTATAGAGATACAGTCGAACTTCCGTTATCGAATATTCAGACGCCACCGTTAACACATACTTTCTCCTGGCTGATCTCCCCTTTTTAGACACTTTCACATGTTCCTACGCCAAAGAGTGAATGTTAGCGGTGGAGAGCCGATTTTTTCTCCTCAAGTATTCGTTAACGGAAATTTAAATGCCCGCATTGTCCCGACCATATTCGATAACGGGGGTTCGACTGTACATATAAGAATATTCTTGTATCTCTATGGTTGAACCACCTCATATCTTACACGCGTATGTACATTAACCCGTTTCGTCCTGAAATGCCCTAAATTTTGACTTCTTTTCATCAGGTGCTTTCTCATAGAGAAAGTCACTCAATCGTTTTGATATAACCATAACTATTGTATTTTTTCTCGAACTTGCTAAATCCGGTTTCCGATTAACCATATCTGCCGCCATTTTTTTACTATGGCGGTTTAAACAAAAACAAATTGCGAATTTTGAAAAATTTCTTCAAATAATCGTATTTTAACAGGAAACCGTCTTCGAATCAAGCTTAATCTCTGTATCTGGTGGAGTAAATAGTTATACTAAAAGATAGGATGGTCATTAATTCACCATTCAATATGGCGGATTCAAAATGGCGGACCTCAGCGAACATTTTGTTGAAAAATTTCTGGACGCTCTAACTGAACAATTATGAGCTTGTTTTAAAAACTGCTAAGAATACAAAATTCTTAGAATTCGCCGAGAAATATAGTGGATTTTTTTCAGATTTTTTAAATGAATTTTTGAAAAATTTTTTTCAAATTCTGAACAAAATTGTAATTTTGTTTTCGAAAAATTCTGAACAAAATTTAGTGCATTCTCTGATGAATTCTAAGAGTTTTTTATTCTATGCATTTTTTCCCAAAAGTTGATAGTTTTCGAAAAAGAAAAATCTTAAACTATAATATTTGACATTCATTTCCTCGAAAACTATCAACGTTTGGAAAGAATTGTAAAGAACAAAAAACTCTTAGAATTTATCAGAGAATGCACTAAATTTTGCTCAGAATTTTTCGTAAATAAATTACAATTTTGAAAAAAATTTTGAAACAAAATTTCTCAAAACTTCATTTAAAAAATCTGAAAAAATTCCACTATATTTCTCAATGAATTCTAAGAACTTTTCATTCTCAACATTTTTTTTAAAAAGCTCGTAGCTTTTGAGTTAGATAGTCCAGAAATTTTTCAACAAAATTTTGACTGAGAACCGCCATTTTGAAGCCGCCATTTTGAATGGAGAATTAATAACCATCCTATCTTTTAGTGTAACTAATTACTCCACCAGATACAGAGACTTAGCTTGTTCCGAATACGGTTTCCTGTTCAAAAATACGATTATTTGAAGAAATTTTTTCAAAATTCACAATTTTTTGTTTGTTTAAACCGCCATAGTAAAAAAATGGCGGCAGATATAGTCAATCTGAAACCGGATTTAGAAAGTTCGAGAAAAAATACAATAGATATGATTATATCAAAACGATTGAGTGATTTTTTCCCTAAGAAAGCACCTGATGAAAAGAAGTCAAAATTTACGGCATTTCAGGACGAAACGGGTTAAGGGGGTTCTAAAGTGCTCCGCCCGAAGGTAAAAAGTTTCAAAAAAAAAACGTAAAATTAAAGATGGCTAAATAAAATACTCAAAATTCGGGTTCTGTAAAGGTAATTCTAATTATTATACATGGTTTCCCAGAAAACACCAGTCATTAATTGAGAACTGAATAAAAATTACTTATTTCCGAAAATTCTTGGTCAGTTCTCAGTTCTTAATTCTCAAAATAATAATTAGGATTGCTTTCACAGAGCCCAAATTTTGAAAAATCGATGCAGTCATTTTTTATTTAAGTTTTTTACCTACCTTACCGGGGGACCACTTTAGAACCCCTTTAATCTCTGGTAGTACAGTAGGACCTCTCTTATTCTAAATAGTAAAGTTTTTCAAAATAGCGCCGACCTCTCTTATTCTAATTTTCCCCTTACCCCCACTTACTTTGCTTGCGAGCTTGTGATTCGTGGACAATATTTTTCGTTGAGTTTTCGTGTGATAGTGGGAGAAGACTTGTGGGGGAACGATTAGAATAAGAGAGGTTGGACAATTAGAATAAGAAAGGCAATTAGAATAAGAGAGGTTCTACTGTAGATGCAAGGAGTAGTCCTATTCACAATTAATGAATTTATGTTTTATAAATGCAATAAAGTTTATTTTGAGTTTTGTGAAATGATTTTGTACCACATAATATTTGGGACATAAAAATTGATTCTTGTATTCTGCAAATTATTATTTATCCATTGATACTTTCTTTCAAGCGAGCCAATAAAATTCAAACACACACATACATGTTTGTAGACGTGTGTAGATATACATATGTTACTGTATTATACACGTAATCTACATATAGCCTTGACCCTTGATGACACATCACACACCCTGCTGACATGAAGTTCTTAGATCCACCACTCCAGAAACTGAAGCGCCACTAAATGATTATTTCACCAAAGTGAATTCGTAATCTCTTGTTTATGTCACCAATGAATAAGTGTTCGATATCATTGTTGCAGTAACAGCAGGGAATTGTAATAACCAGTAAAAACAGTACAGTAGTTGTCAGCAGTGATATTCAGTAATATGTGACAGTGAAACATTAAAGGATTGCAAGGTACTCCATTCGCGACGAAACCATATAAAATTATTGTAACTCAAAATTTCTTCTACACATACGACAAGACGTCGCAAAAAGTTGTAGAAACGAAAATAAAATAGATAAAAAAATGTCAAAAATCGAAGAGGCAAATGCCCACATTCGACAAGCAGAAAAAAGGTAAATGAAATTAAATTATTTTTTCTAGTTTAAATCCCACATATACTATAAAGTTGAAGTAATTTTGAAAACATGAATTATTTTTTAGTTTAAAAACCACATTGTTAAAGTGGAGACCAGAATATGATGTTGCTGCTGATGAATACTGGCATGCAGGTAAAATGACAATTCATACGGTATATATGGTCGTATATACTTTTATATAATATTTTGTTTATCATTTTATTACAGCAACATGTTTTCGAATTGCAAAAAATTATCAACAGTGCAAAGAGTGCTTAATGAAAGCATCAGATTGTTTCAAGCAAAATCGATCGTATCCTTTTAAAATTGATGTATTTTATAGTTCTATTAGTATTTTAAATTAACATAACTACAAAATTTTATTATGATATTATTTAGTATTATAATTTTATAATTAGTAGGGGAAAGTGGGGTAATTCCGACCTACCTAAGCAAAATTCATTTTAGAGGTAGAAGTTGCTATTTAATCAATCTGGACGGGGTGTTTTCTTAAAGTGTATTACATGGGTAAATGTTTATCTAAACGATCACGATCCTGGTAAGTTTAGTTCATAGGTATACTTCGATCGAAAAAATAAATCAAATTTGTTCAGACTTTGAAAACTGTGGGTAATTCCGACCTCCCCCATTATTTCCGACTAAAATGTACTCTGAAGCATAGAATCTGTCAGGATCGTTTAGCAATGGATTTGAAAAGGTTTTGAGGGTGTATTTTGTAATATTGAAAGTATTAACAAATTTTAAGTGAGTAAACATGTAATCAGTAAATATGCATAGATAAATGCTGTAGGAGTTTATTTATTTTAGTCGCCCCACATTGGTAGGGTATTATAAACTCATTTGTGAAACGAGGATGACATAAACGTAAGTTAAGCGATTTGTGTTATGGTAACACGGGAGTGGAGGTCGGAATTACCCCATAAAATCTGTTCAATAACATTTACATTTAATGTAAAATGTTACTTATTTTATCAGTGTGAATACTTGCTTTTTTTAAGGAGAAGCCTGCCACTTTCCAACGCACTTATATTTCCTTCGTTTGCAATTTAATTTCCTATTCAATTTCCAACTTTACTGGCACAAAACTTTCTAATATAACACATTTCAAAACATAAACCTTGCCGACAAGTGGTTCAGAATACAATAAAAACATAGCCGCCAGCAGTAAAAATATTAATATTCATTTGTATTTCAAACAATATACATAACACGTTGTTATGTTTTGTTATAAGCGAGATAATGCAGGGGGTTGGAATTACCCACCGGGTCGTAATTACCCTGTCTTCCCCTATTGCTTTTCAAACTTAGATAGCTGTCAAATCATTTAAATGATTACTAAACGTTTCTTAACGCAATCGTATATCTGCATATTTAGCAATGAAAAACCAACATAATCGTATTTTGAACAAAATACTAATTTAGAGCTTTGAAGAAAAACAAAACTTTATTACTTCAAATATTATAAAACAGTAACAATATTTGTATAATATTAATAAATTATGCATTGAAGATTATAGAATTTAACATCAAAACCATAGGAAAATTACACATCCGTGAAGTTTACTAAATAATATAAACTTATTTTAAAAATATACTAAACATAAAAACTACATGCTAAATATCAAACAAATTTATTGATTTTCCGATATTGGAGAATGGGGCGGGTACCAATTGGACACGAAGTAATTTTGACACCGTCCCGATTGCACACAGAATACACGAGATCGATTGCACACGTTCCCATTCCGACACGAAGTTTATTGCACACGGTCCCTGTTGGACACGAGATCTATTAGCCACAGTCCCGATTGGACACGAGATCTATTTGACAGTCTCGATTAGACACCAGATCTATTTGACACGAGATCTCATAGAGGAAGCTTTGTTTTCTAAATTATGGGCTTAAAATGATAACATTCTACCGTCCTTACGATTAACTTAAACTGTGTGCAAAAATTTCATTAAAAAATATTAAAAATTAAGCCACTATCGTGCTAACACGGACCATAAAAAATGGATACATACATAAACCCAAGCACAGATTTTAAAAAAATAGATTTTTTTTGACAATGTATATTTTTTTCGTAATTTGTATTAATTATTAATTCTATTTGACACAGTCTCGATTGGACACCAGATCTATTTGACACAGTCCCAATTGGACATCAGATGTATTTGACACAGTCCCAATTGGACACGAGATATATTCGAAACAATCCCAATTGGACACGAGATATATTTGACACAGTCCAGATTGGACACCAGATCTATTTGACAGAGTTCCAATTAGACACCAGGTCTATTTGACACAGTCCCAATTGCACACGAGATATATTTGACACAGTGCTGATTGGACACCAAATATATTTTACACAGTCCCAATTGGACACGAGATATATTTGACACACTGCCGATTTGACACCAGATATATTTGACACAGTCCCAATCGGACACCAGATCTATTTGACACAGTCCCAATTGGACATGAGATATATTTGACACAGTGCTGATTGGACGACAGATATATTTTACACAGTCCAATTGGACACGAGATATATTTGACACACTGCTGATTGGACACCAGATATATTTGACACAGTCCCAATCGGACACCAGGTCTATTTGACACAGTCCCGATTGCACACGTGATCTATTAGACGCCGTCCCATTTAAATAGGAGATATATTAGACGCAGTCTCTATTGAGATATCTTTTTCGTCTGCTTCTATTTTTTACGTAGATCTCCTTGTTCTGCGACATAAGCGAAATAATAGAGGAGTTAGAATTACCCAACAGGTCGTAAATACCTTTACGTCATTACGTGGACAAGTGTACAGAACTTTTAAACTTAGGTGTACGTGATGGAATTTTCAGCGCTCTTAAAGGTAAGTTGACCGCTAGGTAGGTTTTCGTCACCATACACATAATTAATATATCAGGAAACAAAATTATTTATTTCTAAACTATTTATCTTGCACTTCTAATTTCCCCTTGTATTTATTGTCCATTATCCTTGTATTTATATTCCCTCACAATTTCGTACGTAGTAGCAAATAATAAGAAGTAGAAATCAAAAGAATTTACTACAAAAATGGAAAAAATATAAATTAATATAAATTACGAAAAAAATATACATTGTCAAACAAAAATCTATTTTTTAAAAATCTGTGCGTGTGTTTATGTATGTATCCATTTTTTATGGTCCGTGTTAGCACGATAGCGGCTTAATTTTTAATATTTCTTAATGAAATTTTTGCACACAGTTTAAGTTAATCGTAAGGACGGTAGAATGTTATCATTTTTCGCCCATAATTCAGAAAACAAAGCTTCCTCTATGAGATCTCGTGTCCAATCGGGACGGTGTCAAATAGATCTGGTGTCCAATCGAGACTGTGTGAAATAGCTCTCGTGTCCAATCGGGACGGTGTCAAATAGATCTGGTGTCCAATTGGGACTGTGTCAAATAGATCTCGTGGCCAACCGGGAACGTGTCTAATCAGACTGTGTGCAATATATCTCGTGTTCAAACAGGACTGTGTCTAAATGGGAACGTATGCAATAGATCTCATGTACGTATGAGCCGTGGAGAAAAGACCGGTGTCCAATATCCCGTGTGCAATCGGGACGTTGTCAAAATTACTTTGTATCCAATTGGTACCTGCCTGGAGAATGCAATGAACAGTAAACCACATTTATCTCAAAATCATGGTTTCAAAATTATGGCTTTGTTCTCTATTGCCAAAAAATTGTTAAATTTAGGGCTATTAACCCTTTCACTGTGGACTACGTGTATACACATAGTAGACTAAGTGAGCTCTCACTGTGGACTGTGTGTATACACATAGTTATAAAAGATTTAATGAACAGAGAATAAATGAACAGCTATATACCGGCGTTATGTTTTATTCTCTGTTCAATGAATAAAAACCACAAGCATTTTTTAAAACCGTCTTTTAAAAATAAAAATTATCGAAATTAAACATTTTTTTGATGAGTGACAAAAAAATAAAAAATAAAAATTCTATAAATAGAATTGCAATACTCTTTCGACCTTTCTTGTTTTTATTTTTTTGTCACTCATCAAAAAAACATTTTTTATACAAAAAAATGTTTAATTTCGATAATTTTTATTTGTAAAAAACGGTTTTAAAAAATGCTTGTGGTTTTTATTCATCGGTATTCTGTAAATGTTTATTATCTCGGTTTTTATTTTATTTACATTTTTCTGTTTATTATTATTTATTTTGTATTATATTTGTATTATATTATATTTTTCCGAAATTTTATGCCTTTTTCTAGATAATTTTGAAAAGGGCTACAATAAATGGCCGAAACGTCAATCGACGATATCATTGTTTATTTAATTCCATCCATTTCATCAAGAAATTCTTATTTTGTTAAATTATTAAGCAAATGGTTCGTCTAAGCCAGTTGACTCATTCGCCTGGAACATCTTGGATTTTTCAAATTATTAAAAATATAAGAATGTTAAAAATATTTTTCCTGATCAAATACAGTTTCATAGTACTATTAAGAAAGAGTATGCATTATCTCTAGACAATTAAATAATTTATCTGGTTTATAAAAACTGTTAAAATATGGAGCATAATTGGTTTAAACGTTAGGTGACAGTCTGTCTTCTAAAATTGATTTCATCCTTTTTTACCATCCCATGTATATTATTACCATTTTATTGAATGTACAAATAAGTGTTTAAAAAGTTTATAAGAAGATGGGAGAGTGCACCATCTTTATTTCATGACAGATTTATTTATTTATTTAAATTTCCATATTCTCACTATAAGATCTTTTTTAATGAATATTATGTATAATAAGGAAAGAAGTTGAGCAGTAACTATACATAAAACGTCGTTTCGGAGCTGTATTTTATAATTCAAAAGGACTTTTGGCAAAGGAAGTGACAAAGGAATTTATGAAGTTATTTGTAAAATGGTATCGAACTGAAGCACTGAAGACTTCAGAATGTCCCCAACAGTACCAAAAAAATAATTCTTATAGGTCATTTTAAACACTCTGATATTTGTGTCAGCTTTTAAAAATACATTAATTGCGATTCAGATATAGATAAGCCAAGTGACAAATTTGGGATTGCTATTGGTTCGGTTTCAGTCTATATTGTTGCAGTTTCAGCTAATTTTTTGAAGGGCTGCATTAAAAAATTGACCATGTTTATTTTGGTGCATATAAAAATTCATTAACTCCAATACAAATTCTCCAAAATTTAATCATAAAACGAATCTTTTTCAAACCTAGGCTTTATTCATTAACTGAATTATTTTACACCTCAAAATTATTAGATGTTAGAAAGATATTTTACTTAAATGCTGTAATGCAATGTAAAAAGGAAAATTGATGTGTTTTTGTGCACCACTCCAAAGAAACGACAGAAATAGAAATAGGACCATTGTACTACCTCCGAAGAAGAATTTATATAAATTTACTTCCGTGCGACTTGCGAAATAAGATCTTTGGCAATGTTATGACAAAAAAAAGATATAAAAAATTGGCTTTGCAACAACTACTCACTGGAACTAAACAGAGTTTTAGTACCTGCAGACTTTGTCTAATTGTTAGTTAAATTATTAGATTCTTGACGATACTAAAGAAATATTTATTTTGTTATATTTTTCATATATATTTTTTTATCTTTATATTGATATTTTAACAATTCTTAGGCGGGCACCTTTCCTTTCTTTTACTTCCTTTACTTTCTTTTTTATAACTATTTTTGTTTTTTGTTTAAGGCGTGGCAGTCTCGCGATGACTGCTTCAGGTTTGCGGACATGTACTTAAATGTATTTTTGCAGTTACCATGTACTTGGGCCTTTACCCCAAAGCATGTATGTAATATTACCTGAAAATAAATTCAATTCAATTCAATTCAAAATTTTACATAAAATACAACGCATTGATAAATATTTTCCTTAATTTAAGTCTTTTTTAAAACAGTTGGTTTCATGCTGCAAAGTAAGTAAATATTAGAAATCTGATTTTTCATATGTATACTAATGCATAATGTTAATAAACATATCGTTTGAAAATTCAGAAGCCTTGAGCAAGCAATATTAGTTTGTAAAGAACTTGGACAACTGTCTGAAGTACCAAAGTTAGCGCATTCTGCTTGTTCACTTTACCAGCAACATGGTTCTCCTGAATCTGGAGCTACAGTACTTGATAAAGGCGCTAAAATGTTAGAAAGTACAGATCCGACCCAAGCCCTGCAACTTTATCAGCGTGCAGCTGATGTTGTAATGGTAAGGTTTACAAATATTTCAATAACTATATTTTGAGGGAACTTATCACTAATGGGAAAGCAATTTCATACAAAATAATAGTTGGAAACAATTCATTTTCAAAAATATTTATGTAATACTTTGCTTAAAATTTAAGCAAATTCGTAAAAAAAAGTAATTTTTCTAACGAAATTTTGATTTGCTCGTTTAAGACGTACATCAAATATTTCAAAATTGTAGGAAAATATCAATTTGGTAACCAATTTATAATAATTTTATTATAAGAGATAGAAATGACGTACATTCATGAATCGAAGTTATCAATCTGAAGTTGTTTCGCCCAAACTTCTCGTCTCTTTTCTTTTTTTTTTTAATAAAAAAGCCTACTTTTTTTGAATAGCTCCTTTTTTAATAACTCGGTTAATGAATTAACCGAAATAACATTAACGATTGAATATGTGAATAACGTAACAATAACATTCTTTACAATTATGTTGGTTTTTGAAATATTATTTGTCAGAATAGTTATCGTTCCCTTAATTCTTCTAAAAACTCTGCATATTAGTCATCGCACACTCGAACCTACCACAGAATTTCTTTAAGACTATCATAATTGCATTTGTTTTGTTTGTTTTTCTTTACACCTGCAAGAGTGGCAGACAATAACATTTCTGATCCAGAGCAGAAGTTTGTAATGTTTTTAAAACGTTACGCCCGTATGGTTTCTAATTGTATTAAAATGTTTTGAAAATTAATTTAATATGCCATGTCAATACCAATTTCGTAGGGTGAAGATAGTCCTCGACAAGCTGCAGAATATATAAGCAAAGTAGCTAGAATTTCGGTCAAACTTGGTTTATATGACCAGGCAGCAGATGCTATTCGACGAGAAATTGGTATGCATCAACAAATAGACCACCAACCTTCTGTAGGAAGATTAGCTGTTGCTTTGGTAATCGTACAACTTGCTCGAGGAGATCAAGTAGCGGCAGAAAAAGCATTTAAAGAATGGGGAAACAGCTGTGAAGCTCCAGAGGTAAATATTGAAATTTATATATTAATTAATGTTGAATCAGATTAAAGAGTCTCAAACTTGATAAGGAAGAAGAAAATTCAAATATTAGTGGAAAATAAATAAATTTATTATCACAATTTGTTTTCACTAATCTAAAATATAAAAAAGAAGTAACCCAGATTACCACCTTTTTAATTCACATCTTTTCTGTCTAGTTTCAATGCTTTCTAAGCAATATTCAAAAAATCTTTTTACAGTGGTAGAGGGGGCTTTTTAGTACGTAACGAAAAGGATAATAAATGCAATTACGCAAAATTATTAACAAGTATAAATATTTTTATTTTATTTAAATAAATAAATTTAAAAAACCGTCGATTTTTGAGAAAGAAATCGTTTTTGAACGAACTAAACAGTAAATCAGAACCAAACTTGGTACGATTTTGATAAATACAAAATGGCGGAAACAATATGGCGGATGAATTTTTAAATATTCATCTGATTTACTTGAAACTCGTTACTCGGGGGTTTCTGAGGTCGCTGATTACGAATTTGAAGTCGGTTTTGAAAAATTCAAAATGGCGGATGAATTTTTCAAAATTCATCTGATTTACTTGTAACTCGTTACTCGGTGGTTTCTGGGATCGCCGATTAAGAATCTGGCCTCGGATTTGGAATATTCAAAATGGAGGATCCAAGATGTCCAATCGAAATATGAAAATGTACCAGATATTGATGAAGCTGTGTACTCGGGGGTTTTTGAGGTCGCTTATTACGAATCTGATCTCTGACTTTTATATTTAAAATTCCGAGTACATAGAGTATCAAGTTTTATCTCTATCAAGTAAATTTTTACATTTTTGTAGGCCATCTTGGATCCGCCATTTTGAATTTACAAAATCTGACTTCAGATTCGTTATCAGCAAAAGGTTAAGAGAGTTAAGAGGTGCTAATGATAAATAGCATAATTTATAGCTAAATTTATTGACTTTTTCAATTATAACCTAGACCCATGGGAATTTACAATTGTTTGTCTCTTAGATACAAACATTAGAGATGTTACTTCAGGCCTACGACAATGAAGATGCAGATTCTGCAAGGTCGGCATTGAATAGTCCATTTATTAAACATATGGATGTGGAATATGCAAAACTGGCTAGAGGTCTGCCGTTACCACAACAAGAGTATGCTGTACCGCCAGCTGGAATAAGAGCCAATGCTGCGGCTTCTTACATATCTCCAAATGCTAACAAGTTAACAGGACAAGCAACGGTTGAAGCTGATGTTGAGGTAAATAGAGACATTTTATATTTCACATTTACAGTTTATTCATTTTATTACATATTTTTGTTACATTATCCAGCAACAACACGATTCTACTGTTGAGAAAGCACCAGACCAGTCTATATCTGCTGATGTCCCTCCATCAAATACAGAAGCAGATGATCAAGAAGATTACGAAGGTGGCTTATGTTGATCTTCTTAATATTGTGACTGGTGTTAATATTGTTCAGTTTAACCAATCGATCCTTGTCAATAGAGTTATTTATGTGCTAATATATGAACTTTATGACAAATGCGCTTAGACATATGAACGTCAGATGTATAAAATAGGTTTTTGTCTTGCACATAATATATTGTAATGTTCATCATTTTAATATTACGGACATATTATTTGAGAATGTTTTTTTAAACGTTTAATTCTGAAACGACTATTGCACAAAATTAAGTCTTCGTGTTATATTCGTTTCTAATCGATAAACAAATTTTAATAAAAATTTATTCTAATGTGGTTAAATATATAAATTGAAGAATGTTACAATGATTGAAATGTATATGTATGAAATAAGTTATATTTATTCATGAATCTAAGTAAATAAACTGATTCACCACTTTCAACTATTTTGATTTAATCTAAGTTTTTAAGTGTAAGTATTCCTTGAGAATTCTTAACTGTCTCTTTTAGGACCACTCTTGTTGCTCACATCAAAATGGATTTTTATTAGAAATAAGAATCGTAATAAATTAAACATATAAATACTGTTGTACATCTGTTAATATTTTAATATATTATTTAGACTTGTTTACTAGTATATTCTCAATATATTGTGTGATAAATTTTAATATTTTTGGTTTTAATTTATTCTTTGCAAATTACAATGTTATTGGTGTGTGGTTATTTTATTTAATTATTACTGATTATCTTATTCTTTGCATATCTATGGCAAAAGTAATAGCCTATTATTATTATTATTACGACTTTATTGGCCTTATTAAAATAGTTACAAACAATAAATATACATATAAACAGATATGCCAAAAGGCGAGCCACAGCTGATGCTGTTTTACAGACTGACCTCAATTCATTATTGTTATTATTAAGGAGCTTAAAAGACAAATTAATCTTTAGATAACCCTTGCCGGTATCATTGTTGCTATCTAACATAATTACCCAATATTAGATTCTGTATGACTAAATAAAAACACAATGATAGCCAAATTATGTCTATCTTAATACAATAAAGTAATGATACATCAATAGATCATACTATGCAAAATGCATTCTTACGATTCTCCACTTTGATCTAAAATTTAAATGCACCATACCAAAACTTTAACAGATCATGGTTACAAGTATGTTTTGTGTACTTACCATAAACAGTGAATTCTTAGCAACTTGTTAGTATAGCCATTTCACGTTGTCACAAAATTAACACATTTTTACTAATTAAGATTAAGGTTTATCAATTACAATAAAACACCTGACAGAAAATACTTCAATAACAACCAATCAAATATAAATTTATTAACATGTATCACTGCCTTGTAACATAGTATCATTATTCAAATGAGGGTATTAAACCAAAGTACATTATGCGTATAGATTTGCAGGTTTCTGTAATTTTGCCCGCCAGTTCTCAAATTCCATTTCCCCCATGATCTTCTTATGCTGTTTATCGCGATGGTCACGTGTTCTGTGTTTATGTATTATGTCAGGATTTTATATGAAGCGTTCTCTTTTGGTTTCTTTTCCGGATTCGGTGAGTCAAATTCCCTAGGGTTCCTAGTAGATAGTTACGTACTTTTCTCTCTTGCTTCCGGCAGGATTAATTTTTTGGTAAGTTCCTAAATTGCTTCAAACCTGTTTTTGTTACACAGGGAATGCCAGAAACTTTATTCCATGGGGAGCATAGAACAATAACTAATCTTCTTCTTTTTCTTCTTCTTTTGTGTGGTATATTTAGGATGGACAAGCCACTCTATGACCACGGCCCGATCTAGAGAGATCTTCAGCCCAGGGATGTTCTAGAGATTTTTGAGTTGGGGTTGTCAGCTTGAAGTTGTTTCTCTAGGCTTTTGTAGCGTTTAGTGTTCGTTGGCTTCACGGAGAGACTAGAGGCAAGATTTTTGTCCGGCCCTCTACGCGCAATAAAGGTACTAGACCACCGGACGAAAAATCTAGGTAGGCGCGCATAAAGATCGTGCATACTCCGTGGCCAAATCGAACGTGCGGAGTATAAACATTCTCCCCACTCTGCCGCACGAAATTCCTCCAAGAGTCGGACGATTTTCAGACCTGGCTCGGACGATTTTCATGCGGCAGTCGGCAGTCTCAATAAATATGTATTTTATTTTTGTTTGCCTTATGCAAAGTGTCATTTCCGAAGTATTTTTTGATGCTGAAAACAGTGGTGGCCTCAAAATTTCTTTATCATGCACAATTTTTTAAAGAAATGAGGTGAAATATGTCAAATTTTGTTTTTTACCACATGAATCATTTTTTTTGTAGCAAATAAATAATTGCCTTAAATTTATAAGGTATCATTTTGGAAGTACTTTTTCGTGCAGACTTTTCCTATGACATCATGATAGGAAAGTGAAGTTAAGTGTGTATTTTTGCTTTATTTATATGGTGGAATATGGTCAAAAACAAAAATGTTGACATATTTAGTTTAAATTTTCACAAAATTGTGACATGATAAATAATTATGAGAGCACCATCGTTTTCAGCAAAAGTATTTACCATGTCAAAGATATAATCGACATTAGACAATGTTATACAGGGTCATCGAAAAGTATCGGACCCCCCTAATATCTTCAGTTAGAATGCACTTAGGAGAAAATGTCCAACAGCAAAGTTGTATGGTTTCAAGCGGGGAGTAAGATGATGACCTTGACTTAGACCTTGACCATGTCCTTCAAGGTCATTTCAAGGTCAATCTTATTTTTTTAAATAGAACCCCCTACATTTTATTGCATATTCTTATAGCTTATCTCGAGAGCTTTCCAAAACATTATAATAAAATATTTTTTTATTAAGTGCTTTTTGAGTTATAAAGGTTTGAAGTTAACAATTTTTTGACACAAAATGTAGAATATCTTGTAAAATATTATTTAGTTTTCAGTAATCATAACCTTAATACTTTTGTGCGCGGAATAATGAGACCAATTAATTGGTTTAAAGAAAATACATTAATCGGATTTCCCCCTAATATTTTCAGTAAGAATGCATTTTGGAAGGAACAAATTGTTAACTTCAAACCTTTATAACTCAAAAAGTACTTAATAAAAAAATATTTTATTATAGTGTTTTGGAAAGCTCTCGAGATAAGCTATAAGAATATGCAATAAAATGTAGGGGGTTCTATTTAAAAAAATAAGATTGACCTTGAAATGACCTTGAAGGACATGGTCAAGGTCTAAGTCAAGGTCATCATCTTACTCCCCGCTTGAAACCATACAACTTTGCTGTTGGACATTTTCTCCTAAGTGCATTCTAACTGAAGATATTAGGGGGGTCCGATACTTTTCGATGACCCTGTATAACATTGTCTAATGTCGATTATATCTTTGACATGGTAAATACTTTTGCTGAAAACGATGGTGCTCTCATAATTATTTATCATGTCACAATTTTGTGAAAATTTAAACTAAATATGTCAACATTTTTGTTTTTGACCATATTCCACCATATAAATAAAGCAAAAATACACACTTAACTTCACTTTCCTATCATGATGTCATAGGAAAAGTCTGCACGAAAAAGTACTTCCAAAATGATACCTTATAAATTTAAGGCAATTATTTATTTGCTACAAAAAAAAATGATTCATGTGGTAAAAAACAAAATTTGACATATTTCACCTCATTTCTTTAAAAAATTGTGCATGATAAAGAAATTTTGAGGCCACCACTGTTTTCAGCATCAAAAAATACTTCGGAAATGACACTTTGCATAAGGCAAACAAAAATAAAATACATATTTATTGAGACTGCCGACTGCCGCATGAAAATCGTCCGAGCCAGGTCTGAAAATCGTCCGACTCTTGGAGGAATTTCGTGCGGCAGAGTGGGGAGAATGTTTATACTCCGCACGTTCGATTTGGCCACGGAGTATGCACGATCTTTATGCGCGCCTACCTAGATTTTTCGTCCGGTGGTCTAGTACCTTTATTAGAGATTTTATTTGCATAAAGAAAAACGTCTCTTCCTACCTTTAGAGACGAGAAATAAAATAAACAAATAGCTAAAAGGGTCATTTTTGGTTATGTTGACGGACGGCAACGTCTTAGGAAGCATACCACCGAAGTCATATTGGCGTCCGTTCCATATTTGACTCGATAGGTACCTGGTGAACCTCCTTAAGTCATACCTTACAACTGAGAATTGAGGGCACGAAAATATCATATGGTTAGGGTCGCCATCATCATGTTGGCAAATGCATTTATTCGTGTTTATGCGTTTTGTTTTAAATAAATATTTGGGACAATAACTAATCGGGAGCATGAAATGTCCTAGTTTGGCGACATTGGAAGTAGGCTGGAACGAACATATTGCGACATGGCAGGTTCTACTGCATCTTTTCATGGATTGATACCAGTCCATTGGCTGGGATCTCGACGTTGGGTTTGGGTGGTAGGTGCAGCACTGTACAGCAAGAATCAATTGCATTAAGTTATTCTGCACTAGGATGTGAAGGAGCGTTATCTAAAAGTAAAATAACTTTTTCTTGCGAATGATGATGCTTCTTTACAGCTGGATGAAATACAGTAGAGTACCATAAGCGAAAAATATCTGCATCCTTTGGGACCTATAAGACGCTGATAGTATGTACACAATTAAAAGGGGAATTCGGGCTTGCCAGGAGCATTCGCACACGTGATGACTTACTATGTCCTTAGCAATTTTAAACGCTTCTGCTCTTTTTTCGACTGCGGAAGCTACTGTTTTTCGTGGGAGTTAATTTCACTGCAAACCCTTCTCGTTAGCATTATATATTTGATTTTAAGTTACCCTACTGAAAAAATCCAGGTGGGTTTTTCCACGTGGTCTAGACCACCTAGTTTTGGCCCATTTGACCAGGTCGAGTCCATGTGGGATTCTCTCACGTTTCTACCCTACTGAAATATTTTTTCCGACAAAAATAACTGCATAAAATGTTTTCGTTTACTATTTTGTTAGTAACTATTAACGTTTGCAAAGAATTGCTTTAGTTTTTTCACTCTTATTCACGTAGTAATATTTATGCGAGCGAAACGTAGTGGTTAAGGCGTCAGCGTAGTAAAGGGAAGACCCAGGTTCGATCCTTGGTCGGGGTAAATTATCTAACATTCACATAAATATTAATAAGAAGCAAATTAAATATCTATAATAATTCGTCCTATTATTTTAGTTTTTTTAATGGCTGTTTACATTTATCACATGATATCACGACTTATGGATATTGGATCGTATCCCATTTGATCGTAACCCATTTCATAGTCTTCCACTTGATCTCTGGACACTTCATCGTCTTGGACACTTCATCGTCTGGGACACTTCATTGTCTGGACACTTCATCGTCTGGACACTTCATCGTATGGACATTTCATCGTCTGGACACTTCATCATCTGGACATTTCATCGTCTGGACACTTCATCGTCTGGACACTTCATCGTCTGGACATTTCATCGTCTGGACACTTCATCGTCTGGACACTTCATCGTCTGGACACTTCATCGTTCACCTAATTTCCTCTTCCCAGACATGTATCCAGAACAATCCCAAGTTTTTTCAATATTTCTTGATCTTCTTTGATCTTTCTCGATCTTCACCGATCTTTTTCTACCTTTCTCGATCTCTCTTTCCTCTCCATCATCCACCTTCTTACTTGATCTTTCTTGGTCGTTGTCAATCATTCTCGATTTTTCTCGATCTCTCTTGATCCCTCTCCATTACCATCTTTATCGATCTCCCTAGATCATCCTCGATCTTCCACGTTCTTTCTAAATGATTCTCGATCTCTCGCCATCTATCTCGATCATTTTCGATCTCTCGCCATTTATCTCGATCATTCTCGATCTTTTTCTATCCTTCTCGGTCGTTTTCAACCTTTCTCCATCTTTCTCGATCTCTCTCTACCACTATCCATCTTTCTCGATCTTTCTTGATTTTTCTCCCCCTTTCTCGATCATTCTTGATCTTTCTCGATCTTCCTTGATTTTTTCGATCTCTCTCGATTTCTTTACATTTCTCTCGATCTTTCTCCATCTTTCTCAATAATTATTGATCTTTTTCAATATTCCTCGTTCCTTCTCGATCATTTTCCATTTTTTTTCATCTTTCTTGATCTTCATCGGAATTCTGACGGGAATATTATTTCCTAGGGAATTCTGACGAAATAATTATTTCCGGGGAATTCTGGCGCGAAAATTATTTTCGGGAAATAAAATCCGGTACCGTTTACCACAATACAAGTCATCTTTGGAGGTACAGTATTCAATCGGAAGCGATAAAATAGAAAACAACGAATTTTCAAAACATGGCAGCGGACGCCGAAGTCTTTGTCAACTCGAGTAAATGCTTTCCCTCAAATTGGGAGTGCCGTCCTCCAGATCCCTGCTAAAACTATCCTTAACCTAACCAAACACATAAACCTTTGTTGCGTCAGTCTCCCTCCCACTCATGCATGATATAGGAAACCGTACGTGTATACAGACACTCCGATTTAATTACCTACTTTCGAACGTTTTGAATTTTCAAACTTATCAGAGAAGGAAGTTAAGAGTACATCAGTTTGTCAAACCCACCAAATTTTATTTACGCGGTCTTCAAAATTGTCTTTGATGGCAGTGGATGTTTCGAATATCCCCCGCTTAGAAGTGTATTAAATGCCGAGTTGAAGGCTTGTGTCACACGTATTATCATACCCCATATATAGAGGGTGTCCAAGAAGTGGGTTACGGTATTTCAGGAGGTGATTCTCCACAGTAATTCAAACAAAAAAATATTCTCGCAAAATTCGATCTCAGAATCAGAATTTCAGCGACGGGCCATTGATTTTTAGGAAGATACATAAGTTTTTTGCAATAACTTTACACGCTTTTAAGTTATTTCAATGAGTGAGGGCTAATTGTTAAGCTTTCTTTACGCCTTACAATTTATCCGTATAAGAATTTGACCTGCGTAGAATATTTCGGAAGTTTCGTAAAAATTCATGTCAATCCATCCTTCGTTAAGAAAATTTATTTGCCGCAATAATCCGACAGCTTCTCTGTGGTTAGAACAAATCCTAATTTGATGAAAAAAAACGAAAAAGTTCGGAAAATCCAAAAAGATCGAGAAAGATCGAGGAAGATCGAAAAAAATTGAGGAAGACCGGGAAAGATTGAGTAAGGGTCGAGGAAGACCACCTAAGACCCAGGACGATCGAGAAAAATCGAGACAGATCGGTAAAATCTAGATAAGTCGATAGAAAATCGTAAAGATCGAGAAAGATCAGTAAATTCAGAATGATCAAAAAAGATCGAGGAAGATTGAGGAAGATCGTGAAAGATTGGGGAATGTAGAGAAAGATCGAGAAACATCGAGAAAGAAGATCAGTAAATTCAGAAAGATCAAATAAGATCGAGTATCTTGCTTAAGTTTATCTTGCAATTTGCCAAACCGTATGGTTTGGGCGGATGTCGCCCAAAATTAAGGAACCCCGGCGACACCTTAGCGGAGGACTGGGTAGACGTATTCACGGCGTGGTGGAACTCGTGCAAATGTTTATCCCAGTCCCGATGGGCCTGTCCTACGTATGTCGCGATCACGGTTTTTAAGACGTGATTACTCCTCTCCACCGGGTTGGCCTGAGGATGACATGAGGGCGTGGCGACATATCTAATCCCATACTCCTCTAATGTCTGTCGCACTGTCTTGTTATCGAACTCCTTTCCGTTAACGGTGAGGAGAAAATAGGGGGTTTCCCACCGACATACAATTAACTCCTCCATGCCCGCGCCACTGCTTTACCGTGCGCTACCGGGAGAGGTTTTACTTCGATCCATAGGGTGAATAAATTCTGGAACATCAATAAGTACTTGCTCTGGGCTTTACTCAGTGGGAACTCCATCATGTCAGCCGCGACAACCGACCACTGGCGCTCCAGAATTCGCTTGCCCATCAGTCCCTCCGGACCCGTCTGTGACACTTTAGATCGCTGGCATTCCTCACAATGTTTGATATAATTCGATATGTCGTACCATACCCCTTTCCAGTAGTACTCTCAACTCACCCGATCGTAGGTCTTTTCCAGACCTAGATAACCCGACGAGCTGTGGGCATTGTCTAATACCAGGGTTCGATATTCTTTGGGTACTACTAACCTCCACCCTTCTTCTTCCCACTCGATTGGATCCAATAACTCGCAATCGATATAATAATAACTTCCTCTCGCAGCGCTAAGTCTCACCTCATTTTCAATACTCGCAAGCGCAACTACTTCTTTCTCATCTTCTCCCCACGCTCGTGACAACGCATCCGGAACATGATACCAGGCCCCCTTACGGTGTTTTATTTGACAGTTCTACTACTGCAATTCCATTGCCCACCTTGCTAGCTGGGCGCTCGGTTCTGACCAAGTTTACAACCAGATGAGAGCACTGTGGTTTGTAATCACCGTGAACGGATTCTCCTCCAAGTTGGTACGCAGCTTTTTTAATGCCCACAACACGGCTAGGCACTCTCTGTCCGAAGTGTAATAGTTACATTCCGGAGCATTGAGTACTTTGCTGGCATACAGGATTGGATACTCCCCATCTTCGTGTTCCTGGGTTAGCACCGCATCATCGCAAAACCACTCGCAACGCATTGGATCGTGAATGGTTTGCTAAAATCTGGGCCAGCCAATACGGGGGTTGATGCCAATTGTTTCTTGAGGACTTGAAACACCTCCTCTTACTCATCTCCCCAAGACTATGGCTGTCCTTTTCGTAATAGTCTTACGAGGGTATTTTACTCTCGGCATCTTGCTTAAGGAATCTAGAGTACCATCCAACTATCCCGTAGAATCTCAACAACTGTTTTACATTTTGAGGGGACGGATACTCTAAGATCGGCTTCACCTTCTCTACATCGGGTCGCAATCCTTCGCTATCTAACACAAACCCCGAATACATCACTCGCGAACACCCAAACTCACACTGCCTCTCATTAATCGCTAACCCCTCCTGGACCAACTTCCTTAATACCAACTCTAACCACCGCAGGTGCTCTTCAAAATCCTCTGTCGCCACAATGATATCATCCAAATACCTGAAGACGTATGGTTCGAATTCGGGTTCGCACAAGGTATCCACAAGCCGCTGGAACGTCATCGGCATATTGTTCAATCCAAATGGTATCCGGACGAACTGCCACAATCCCGACCCCGGGAGCGTAATCGTAGTGTACTTCTTGCTCTCCGGATCCATGGGAATTTGGTAGTAGGTCTGTTTCAAATCAACCGTTTTTAGGAATTTCGCCCGTCGCAACTTGTCCAAGATTAGAGTCCATATTAGGAATCTAATCTATCTAATCTATTCATCCGAATAGACCTATCACTCTTCAGGACCAACACCGGGGCGATGCTCCAATGACTTGCAGATCTCTCGACGATTCCTTTTTCCGCCAACTCCCTCGCCACCCTTTAGGCCTACTGCAACATTACGAGGGACATGCGTCGTAGCAGATGCTTCACCGGGGTTGCCCTCTCCACACTAATGTGATGCTCGGTCAGCGCCGTAAGGCCCGCAATCTCTTCATTTCCCTTCAAAATTCTCGCAACCAGCTCTTTCACTCTAGCCTCCTCACCCTGGCTCAACTCGCTAATCCTCGCACATTCCACGTGCATCGTAGGTTGTCCCGTGTGTTATTCTATAAATGGATGCCAAGGGCCCTCACAAACTCGCCGCTGTCGTCGCCCCTGACGCACATCGGCTCGGAACTCAAATTCCTTGGTGCATCCGTCAACCTCCATTTGGATCAAAAACAACCCATGGAACGGGGTCACCTCACTGACATGCTTCGCATCACTGTCTTGATCGATTTCAACCTACAATAGATATCATGGCTCCACTATCGTGCATGGGGACAAAGGGAACCCCACCTATCTCGATCTCCCCACTGTTGCATTACCGGTGCACAATTTGGGCAGGTACTAAAGGGATTTCCATCAGACCCGCATACCTGACACTTTACATAGGCCTAGACCATACCTGCCACTCCTCTCCATGGTGGTGGGCACCATGCACCCTTCTCGGACACTGGGGAGCGATGTGGCCCGGTAGCGACATGCGTAGCATGTCCTTTTAGGACATTCAGAAACCCGGTGTCCGGGCTGTTGGCATATGAAACATACCCGTTTCGGACAGTCTACTGCCCGAGGTCCGACCAACTGACAGTTGAAACACGCCTCCATGTAGCCAAAGTTCCCTGGGGTCGTTAGGATTCCGGTTCCATTATTATGCGGCTGCCCACTCCCCTGCTCAGGGATCTCCGTCTGGAAGTTACGCCCCTGGCTGGGCCGTGGGCCATTCGCCGGTGAGAGATACCGAGCCATTTTCCTAGTATCTCCCTGTGAGGCCCGAGCACTCATAGAAACCACGGCAGCTGGCTGGAATGCCGCGACTCCGTAGCCCGATCCGGGGGTCTGCGCAGGTGACCCGTACGGATTTCCAGGGCTACCTCCACCTTAACGGTCTCTGGAGACAGCTTACTTGATTCCTCCGAATGGAGCCCTTTCCCTGTCTTCTTTTTCTTGTTTTCTCTACCTCACTATCAGTCGAATACCCATAGTCTATCAAGCGCATTCTATGTATGATACTTCCTGTCGAGCCCCCACTACTCGGTACTATCGTCGCGATCCCTGTCTCAGGCTCGCTTCTCCTCTCGTTGATATCCGACATTATCGTCCCAGGAGCTAGACCGTCGGTCCCGCTCGAAATTATTCAGTTTCCCCCACTCTATTTCTAATTCCGGATTCGTGAAATGCATGGATTTTTCTCGCGTCCTCAGGGGGTTCACTTTCCTAACAGATCCAAAGGGCGGCCCCTCCCGGTGTCCTAGCATCCACTTGCCCTCCCCCCACGTGAACGTATGTCGTGGTATTGGTATGTAACAAGTGTCCGTGATAGATTACTACTTGAAGTCCGAGTTTGCAAGCCAATGCGGATAGTTCACAACCTACTTATAATACGTGTTCCAGGGCAAGTATGAAATAACGCTAACGTAAAATGAACTTTGATTTATTCAAAAGGATTTTATCTTAAAGTTTATAAAATGAATTGAAATATTATTAAATATATATAATACATGAACGCTTGCGACGAACGCTGGTACTGTGATGCAATAAAAAAGAACATTATGTGCGTGGTGTTCGACGCAATCTCTTTCGCTGGTGTTTCGCACGTTTTCGCAACACTATCGCCTTTTGCACCTCGTCTAACGAATCGAATTCGCATCTATAATTGTAGGTCTTCGTCGCGATACTCCAAACGATGGAGGGCAATGCGCGCGTAAATTGGCGACGATGTAGCCACGTCGGCTCTTCTTTTTTGGCTGTCTTATCTTCTTTCGCAGGCGGCAGGACTGGGACTAACCGAGGATCCCGTGGAGACAACCCCGTAGCGACTGCGTAATCGGTGACACTTAAGTATGGTTTATCGATTAAGTGCGGGTTCCATAAGGGAGCGCCCTCCGGAATGTATGGCGTTTGAATATTTTCAGTTCCGCCACATAATGAAGCGGTGTCTGCGGAAACTGACTGGACCGTAGGGATGACTGGAGTAACCACCAGATTTTCAGCCAGCGGAATATTCTGGTGACTGGTGGATATATTATCCACGTCTCGAAGAATTGCAGCCCGTGCTCGTACTGCAGACCTAATCTGCGCTTCGATTTGAGCTCGTGTTAATGCCGGTACGCGCATGATGTTGATCGTTCGTAGACAAAAACCGAAGTGAATGATAATCCATGATTGAGCCCTTTATATAACAAAAATTGAAGCAAATCACCGATTTTGATTGGTTATTTAACCCGTGCATATAATTGGTTGTATTTTTCGCGTCGTTGATTTGTGCCTGGAATCGCGTCTCGAAAATATTAAATTTTGACTGTTAATACTAAGATTTTGAACGCTACTAGATAACACGAATTGCCGACGTATTAGGAATGTTCCGCGATTGGATGATTGAAATGATTCGCGACGTGGTTTGTTAATATCTGACCGTTAACCCGAATTGTTCGCGAGATTGTCGTTTCGAGTTTTGTTGCGAGCGAAGTCCTCGGGATGGAATAAAAGTAGCAACCTTTATCCTCCCTCTGACATACGTATTTCCCGAGAAATACGCCGGTTAGCAAACCATCGCTCGATCCTCTCGTGATTGAAAGTTGGCCTTGACTGTCGTCCTGGTTCGTCATTCGATGTAGATCGTCGGGTTAGCAAACCCGTTGATCTTTTGGCGTTACGTGGTTAGCAAACCACATTCGCCAACGTCGTTGAGTTATTTCTGAAAGTGTAAGAAGTAGTCCTGAAAAGGACTATTTTGAATAAGTTAATTCCGCTGTTGTAGGCGTGATCCTTGCACGTTGCTTGTTATAGCCTTGGTCGTAGCTCGTTCCGTAGTTCCGCTCTCGTCGTGATGAAGTTGGAAGAACGTATAGCCTTAAAAGGACTGTATTGAATAAGTTGGTTCTTGAAAAACGGATGTGGCTTCCACGCTGAATAGAAGAAACTGGATCGCCTCAGGAACCAAGCAATCAGGAACCGATTAGCGTCTACCGTAGAATTTAAGTTGAACTGGATCGGCTCCAAAACCATGCAGCAGGAGACAGCTTACAGGGATCGAATTTAGAACCTCCCTCGTTGACAGACGTCGATGGAATAATCACGTTGCCACGGACTCGCGGATTTATATAGGTTGCCCGAGAGCATGCGCGCGCCAATCAGAAATCGCTAGCGCCGTCCTCGTCTTTCCGAATCGGAGCAACGCCGCGCCAATCAGCGTGTCGCGTTTATCGCATTAATGGTTTATTTCATTTAATTTTAAATAATCGAATCTTTACTAAAACTTTGTAAATTAATCAAGATTAAATATTCGCAATGTTGTTTCCATTAAAACGGATTTAATTCAGAATCCATTCGCTTTCCGAACGCCGTCTTAATTTTGGAGTTTATTCGATTTCTCAACGCCGTCTTGAATTAAATCGTAAGCTTTATTTTTGAGTTTAAAACTCGCATTCGTTTTCAAACAACCAAAGAACTAATTTTTAATTATCGTTAATATTATATTTTTCGTTATTATTTTTCTCGTTCCGAATGTCCGCGACATCTAAGAACTTCGCGCATGGCCTTTGTTATTGTTTACATTTGTTATCGTGCAGAGTCGAGTTTCGAAGTGATATTATTTTAAAGTAATTTATAAAATTTATTTTATTTATTATCTAAGTTAAAAAACTATTTATTTCTAACTATAGAAAGTTTTATATAAATTTGGACCAATCACATGTTTTGCTATCGAGTATGCGTTTTAAGGTAACGAAACTCGGAGCCAATCAGCGTGCTCTGGTCTAATTGTTGACGCATTACATTTTGGAGAGTTAGCGGAATTATTTCGATTTCCTAATTCCGCTACACGTACTTGGCTGCACCTGACTGCTGAATCGGGGCAGTACACCACCTCCATCCCCAGCTGACATATGACTGGTAGTGCTTGTCACAGAGGTGGCAGCCATCGAAGGACTATCATTTCGTGTCTAATGAACGACAAGTTACAGACGCAAAACTCATCGTTCTCGATGACGGAGTCGCAATCATCATCGGAGTCCTCATCACCGCTGGAGTTTGTGTCGGCTTCGTAGCCGTCATCACATTCGTCTTCTTCGTACGTTCTGTAATCTTCATTATCAGTTTCTTCGCCGTCCGATAAATATATATTTCGTTCGTGATAGTGCAATCAACTTCGTGCCTAAAGTGCCTAATGCATCTGACACCATGTTCAAAAACCACTGCATTTATCCAACGGTGTAAATGTGAATAGAGCTGCATGAGATGACCGAACTTTTCTGCTTCGCCCTTTAGTTTTCGCTTTAATACTTTTCTTATAAGCGGCGAATACTTTTCTGGGAATTCATCCAGACATTGACGTACCTTAGATGTGAATGATAAATAATTGCACTCATCTCCGTAGTACTCCGGAATATGTTTGTCGATATTTCTTTCATGGAATTCCATCATTCTTCCACTCACGTATTCTTCCAAAAAAATTTTGTTCTTCCCTCAATCGCTCACACACTCACTCGCGGATTTCCAAGTATTTTCTTGAAAATTCTTGGGGAGGGAAAGATTCATCCTCCCTCGAGATACGCGCACAATGAAAGGTGCATATACGCGAAACGCAATTTTTTAAATTTGTTACTTTTTGGGAGGGAAAATCGTCCTCCTCCAGGATACGCGTACTTTTAACCCTTTGAGTCCCAGACGCCACTATAGTGGCGTCAGATTCAGTCTTCTTATTTTGGTCATATTTTCCTATTTATATAGAATATTCCAATTTTTTTTGCATTTTTAATGTGAGAAGGGTTTATATTTGTCAATAGTGCAGTACTTTTAGTAATTTTATTTTTTTTATTGTTGCCATACAAATATACGCTTAAAAATGTCACTTTTTGTATGATTAATTCAATTCCGAAGAAATTCGGCAGTAAACAAGTAGTTTTAATTATCGTTGCTTATGTTTTCGGGGTCACTGATTCCGAATCCGATGTCAGTTTTTCGAAATTCAAAATGGCAGATACAATATGGCGGACAAAATTTTGACAATTTGAAACAAATTCGTGAAAATCTATATACTGGGGGGTTTTCGGGGTCGCTGATTACGAACCCGAAGTCGGTTTCCCGAAATTCAAAATGGCGGATGCAATATGACAGACAAAATTTTAACAATTTCGTGAAAATCCATACTGGGGGTTTTCGGGGTCGCTGATTACGAATCCGATGTCAGTTTCCCGAAATTCGAAATTCAATTATTTCCAGAATTATTGTATAGTAAACTAAAAATGGTTACTCTATACATATATGTTAATAAAATAAATTGGGGGAAGCTAGCTGTATGATTTATTATTATTTATTGAATTATATATGACTATTTATACTTATGTGTAACTATATTAGGCAAGGAAATGAAGCAATGGACTTCCGATTTTTAGAGCAGTAAGACGGATCTTAATGCGGTTTTTTGCATTCGATCCGTATTGTCGCCCAGAAACTTTGTGACCTAATGTGATTAATTACTTTTTTGAAAATGCATTGTTGCATAAACAATATGCATTTGAAAAGTGCATTTCGAGGATACATTAAATAACAAAATTACAACTCGGTAAATAAGGATCGAAATGACTCCAGTTTTGCTACTCGGGGGTTTTCGAGGTCGCTGAACACGAATATCGCCTCGGCAAAGGCCTCCGAGGTACCTGGTGCCCGGGGTAGGCAGTATGAACGTCGTCTCCTGGAATTATAATGACAGTGTAAAAAGTAGGTACAAATGGTAAACTACACAATTTGTACCTAAATTTAAATATATTATTCTTAAATATTTATTCATATATTGTAATAAACACGTAGATTGTTATGAACATCTGTAGAAAAATAAAACACATAAAGCTTAATGACAAAGCTCTACAAAGCTCGCTTTCTTGTCAATAAGTACGTTTTCAAATTTCGAGATAATTTTTGCTCGCGTTATATAAATGGGGTTTCTTATAGTATGTAAGCGGAAAACCCGGAAAATTTACGAATAATGATATTCACAAGTTTCATTCGATTTTTCCAAACATTGTCCGAAATCTTCATCTTGGCATTTTGAAAAACAATTTCTCTGGATTTCTCCAAATAGTCTTTACCATATTAGATCCCCCATTTTGAGTTCCGTAAAACTGTAAACAGATTCGTAACCAGTGATCCTCAAAATCCTCGAATAACGATTTTTATCAATTTTTCTCAGTTTTTCAATACACTGACCGCCATTTTGAATTTCGAAAAACTGACATCGGATACGTAGTCAGCGACCCCGAAAACCCCCCCGTATAGATTTTCACGAATTTGTTTCAAATTGTTAAAATTTTGTCCGCCTTATTGGATCCGCCATTTTGAATTTCGAAAAACTGACATCGGATTCGGAATCAGTGACCCCGAAAACTATGTGTACCGTACGCTTTGAAATAATTAGTATATTCGTTTAAATGTGGGTCTCAAAGGGTTAACATATAGTACGCGACGTGCGCGATTTTTTATTTTACACTCGCGATTTCCAAAGTACGCGCGTATCCCGAAAAAAAAAAATTTTTCACCCCTCGGTAGCGTTGTGAGGGGGGTTCGGACACTCCGCGTAAAGGGGGTCGACACCCCACACGATTCAATTTATTGAAAAAAAAAATCGCGCGCGGAACCCCGACGCTGCCACCAATTTAATCTGTTACGTTCCTAATGGTACGCAACAGTGCGAGCGGTGGGCGGGGAGGAATAAAAAATGAAATTGCGACAGATTAAGTCTAAAGGTCGCTCTCTGACTCTGGACTGAAGACTGACTTCTCCGATGCGGTCTCGAAACGAGAGCGCAGCGGAGCTCGTCACATTTCTTTTCCAACCGTGTGAATATGCTGATGCTGCACTTCGACTTCCGTTGGATAGAGCAGCTCGTGCATATTCACACGTTGAAGAATTAGATTTTATTTATTAAGTTATATGATACAATGTGGGTGGGACGGACGCTACGTACCACCGGTACGTAACAGTATGTATCGAGTTTCAAACAAACTGATAAACTAGCGGTATTCTGGTGTTTAAGATACCCTTGTAACTTATTACGGCAATGCACGAATGCGTAGTTATTGTAAAATAACATTGTACCGTTAGCTGATTTAGAACCAATTATTTTTCAGGGAAAAGGAATACAAAATTTTCATAACAATGACATTTACCTTTAGCAGCGTTCACAACGCGCGTTCGACGAGCCGAATGGCCGCAGAAGGGTACCGCGGCGAAACGCGGTATGCCCGGGTTCTCGTAAATTGTATTATAACTCAAAAACTATTGATCGGCCCCTTTCGGCACATAAGACTTTTTTGTAAGTATTGAAATAATTAGTTCGGCGTATTTTTGTTTCGCGAGTGTACCGTCATATACTTTCTTTGGCGAGATAACGATATTTATGGTATACTTTTCAAGGTCACGAAATAAGATTGCACAGAAGAAGCAAATATAGCTTCAACAAATTTAATAATTTGTCACGAGCGATTGGGACACATAGGATAGCGTGCGATACGTGAGATGGCAGAAAAGGGCCTCATAAAAGGACTGCCAACCTTTAAAAAGATCGATATTTTCTGTGAATCATGTCAGCTTGGAAAATCGCATAGACTGCTATTCAAGAAGGAAATTAAATGTAAAATCAAGACCAAGCCTGGTGAAAAAATGCATGTAGACGTATGCGGACCAATGTCGTGTGATTCAATTGGAGGATCAAGATATTTCCTGTTGTTCACAGATGATGCCACTAGTACCGCCATGTGTATTTCATGAAGAATAAATCTGAAGAGTGTGAAAAATTCAAGATTTTCGAGAAGATGATCGAAAATAAATTCGGTCGAAAAATGATATCGCTGTAATCGGACAATGGTTGCGAATTTGATAATCAAGAACTGAACAATTATCTTGAGAACCGAGGAATTCAACGAGAACCGATTGCTCCATACTCACCAGAGCAGAATGGAAAAGCGGAACGCCAAAATCGGACGATTGTGGAAAGTGCGCGTACCATGCTCATTGCGAAAAATCGACCTCTGTGTTTATGGGCAGAAGCTGTAAACTGCGCAGTGTACGTGCTCAACAAAACAGTCTGGACAAGTGGTGCAGTGACACCGTATGAAGCCTGGTCTTTAAAACCTCCTGATTAAAGCATCTACGAATCTTTGGATCCGATGCGTACGTGCACATCCCAAAACAGTTTACCAATAAATTTGATGCTCGTGCTGAAAAGAAAATCTTTGTGGGATACAAAGACAATTCCTCAAATTATCGGTTCTATGATCCAAAAACGAGAAAAATCAGCATAGCTCGAGATGCCGTGTTTAATGAGAAACTCGAAACGACGCAGAAAAACTCGAAAAATAGTGAAGATAAAAATTAAGTGACTCTTCCGTTGCCACGTGCTTCGAGCGAAAACGACAACAATGCAAATGGTGAAAATGCGGAAGATGAGGAACAGGTTAACATTGAACCTGAGGACTCCGAAGAACGTGAGGAACACGATCCGGTTCAAGAACAGCCAAGAGTCCTTCGAAATCGCTCCACATTGCAGAGACCGAGTAGATACAGGCATGATGCAGATGTTGCCGAATTTATAATACCAATGTCATACGAAGAGGCAACGGAAAGCACCGAAGCCAGGCAGTGGACAAGTGCTATCGAAGATGAGCTAAAAGCTCACGAAAAAAACAAAACTTGATCACTCGTAAAGAGAACACCGGATATGAGAGTAATTGACTCAAAGTGGGTGTTTCGAGTAAAAAATGCTGAAAATGAGAAGGATCGTCGATTCAAAGCACGATTCTGCTCGAGAGGCTTCCTACAAAGAGAAGGAATCGACTTTAAGGAAACCTTCTCACCTGTCGTGAGATATGACTCACTGAGAGTGCTCCTAACAAATATTGCAATCAAGGATCTCGAAATCATCCAATTCGATGTTAATACCGCATTTTTATATGGAAAATTAGAGGAAACAATTTTTTTGGAATTACCAAAAGGACTAAAAATGAAAGAAGACCCCAAGAAAGTAGTGTGTAAACTAGAAAAATCACTCTACGGGCTGAAACAAACACCAAGATGCTGGAATCAGCGATTCATGGAATTTCTGGAGAAATTCAAGTTCAAAGAATCCGAAGCAGACAAGTGCGTATTTATTGAAAAATTTAAAAGTGACACTGTCTACCTTGCTCTCTTTGTTGACGTAGAAACTCTTAAAATAATTATCAAGCTGTTAATTATATACATTTATTCCCCTATACACATGTACATATTCTATACAGTCACTCCCTCTGTGCGAGTATACATGTACGAAGTAACTGATCCTAAGGGACACTTCCTACTTGAACGCGTATCAGTCAAGTACTCCATACTGTAAACACGAGCGTGTATATCTTTAGTAATTAGCTTTTCACCGTATCATATATTATATTAAATATATAAAGTGTTAACTCCGTCTACTTCAATCTAACCACTCCACAATCTCAACATGGCAGCAGAGCGTGGTTTCTCTATAGAGATTGGTAGACTTTAGTGAAATCGAAGCTGGCCGAGAAAACGTACGCGAATAAAGGAAGTCCAGAGCACGTGTCTCGCAATTGTGATAAAGAGCCCTTCAAAGTGAAAATGTCATTGATCCGGTGTGACGACATCGCAATTCCGATTTTCGATGGTGGTGCAGACTACACGAATTGGAAAAAACGAATTATGAAATTTTTGGAGTACAAAAAGTGTAAAGAGGTAGCTGAACGCAAAAAAAACAGAGCAAGACAAAGACGAAGAGTGGTCATTTGCAAATATTAAGGCCACAAATTACATATACAGTGCCATATCTAACAGGCAACTCGAATATGTAAGCGAACTTGATTCGGCATATGAAATTCTGCAAAAGTTCGACGAGATGTATTTAAAACAATCAACTGCATTGCAAATAGTATGTAGAAGCCGCCTGCAAAGCATGAAATTGCAAAATTATTCAGAGTTAAATACGTTTTTCGACGACTTTGAAAAAGCAGTCAATGAATTAGAACACGCCGGCGCAAGCATTTCTGAACATGAAAAACTTAATTACATGTTGAAAGCATTACCAACTGAATACAGTTATGTTGGAGATTTTATAGACGTGCTGGAAGAAAAGGAAAGGACAGTCGACTATTTAAAAAATAAAATAAAATTGAAAGAGTTAAAGGAAAGAAATTTATCAACGCATGAAGAAAATTCAAACGTGTTCATTGCTTCAAGGACACAAGGCGCTAAAAGTAAACAGACATGGTTCAAACACAATGAGAAGGAAGACCATGTATACAACAAACCAGCAACAAGTACGTTCCAAGGCCAAGGAAATTATCAAGTTCCAAGGGGACATTATCAACCAGCAAACAACAACAATCGTCGATTACAGAAATTTAGAAACCGGTATCGAGGCAGAGGAAGAGCCCAATACGTAAACAAAGAACTCAACGGAGGTAACTGCTTCGTAACAAGTAGCGTAAACAATCTGAATATGTATAATAAAAATAAAAGTGAAATAATTTGGGTTTTAGATAGTGGCTGCACAAATCATATAATAAATAATGATCAATTTTTCGATAATTATATAACATTAAAGCAGCCCGCCGCAATTAAATTAGGTGATGGGCATCCTTTGTTAGCAACAAAAGTCGGAACAATAATTGTAAAATTTTCAGTTTATAACAAAATAACAGAAGTAAAGATTCCAAATGTGTTTTACATTAAAGATATGAAATCAAATCTACTAAGCTATGGTAAAGTTAATCGTGATCATAAAATTATTTCTGAAAATGGTAAATGTAAAATTTATTGCAAAAACTCAAAGAAATTAATTGCAATAGCGAATCAAACAAACGACGATATGTACAAAATAACAGGTATCGCAAAATTAAATGAAAACAAAGCGGATATGAAAGTCAATAATACAGTAGGTATAAGTAGTAAACCAGGAATTACTCTTAAAGAAAAATGGCACCGCAAACTTGGTCATGTTAATTTCAAATATTTAAATTTACTATGTAAACATAACTTAGTCGAAGGTATACCTAATCAATTGGAAACAGAGTTCATGAAATGTGCAACGTGCATTGAAAATAAAATGCATAACATACCTTTTGAAAATAACAGGACCAAAGCTAGGGATATTCTTGAAATAATTCACACAGATTTAAATGGCCCACATTCTACGACTGGAAATTGTGGAGAAAAATATTTTTCTTCACACCGGGAGGAAAGCAGCAACTTTCCTCCCGCAAGCGGAAGGAAAGATGCCGCTTATCCTCCCGGCCATAAAGAAAAATCGTATACTTCCCTCGGGAAGTAAAAAAGAATGCCTCAGACTACATGTTTTTCACCCTCGGCTTCACCTCGGGTAAAAATTACACGCAGCCTGAGGCATTCTTTATTTTACCTCCCTCGTTGAGTAATATACTATTATTTCATTCATAGACGATTATAGCAAAATAAGTAAAATATTCTGTATAAAAAGTAAAAATCAAGCATTTGAGTATTTCAAAGAATACATAAATGAAGTAGAAAACCTGACAGGTAAACGAGTAAAGAAGCTTAGGTGCGTAATGGACGCGAATATGTGAATGAAAACATTCATACACTTTTAAAAGATAAGGGTATTCAATTAGACGCGTGTCCCCCCTATGTACATCAGCTCAACGGTACAGCTGAGAGATTCAATCGGTCCATCATGGACATGTCAAGGTGCTTGCTGGCTGAGGCAAAAGTCCATAGAAGTTTCTGGCCTGAACTAGTACAGACAGCATCATATTTAAAAAATAGGAGTTTAGCCAACACAATAGAACAAAAAACCCCGTATGAAATATTTTTCAAAGAAAAACCTAATGTATCGAACTTAAGAATGTATGGCAGCAGAGTGTATGTGAAGACACCGAAAGAAAAATTGAAATCTAAATGGCATAAACGAGCTCAACAAGGAATACTACTTGGTTATACAAAAGTAGGTTATAGGGTCCTTATAAACAACAAAGTTATTGTTGCAAAACATGTAGAAATGATTGAAGATGTTCCATGTATAGGATTAAGCACCGAGTCAGACAATGAAGACATTGAGCAAAATCAGCCTGGTGCCAAGGAAGACCAGAATGTCAGCGAAAACGACTCAGAAGAAGAAAAATACGAAGAAACGCCTAAACTTAGGAGATCTCACAGGGAAAGAAAACCAGTTTATAAAGACGACTATGTATATAACGTGATGTATGCAAATTATTGCTCCGTCATAAATCCTCAAACTTACGAAGAAGCAATAACAGGTCCGCAAACTAAAGAATGGAAAAATGCAATGGACAAGGAAATTAGAAGTCTTAATGAAAACAATACGTGGACACAAGTTGAAAGACCCGAAAAGAAAAATATAATAGATGTAAAATGGCTGTATAAACAGAAGGGAAATGGCACAAATAAAGCTCGATTAGTTGCCAGAGGTTTTCAACAACGGAATGAAATAGACAACACATACTCGCCTGCATTCAAGATGCAAACATTAAAAATTTTACTTTCGTACGGATATCAAAAGGAATTACACATCGATCAAATGGATGTGGAGACAGCTTTCCTTAATGGAAAAATCACCAGTGAAGTATACGTGCATCAACCTATGGGATACCAGGATGGTACTGAGCGAGTCTATCAGCTACATAAGTCCTTATACGGTTTAAAAGAAAGTCCACGACAATGGTACGAATGTTTTCATAGTTTTTTAGAGACGTTAGGATTTAAGCGAAATAATGTAGACTATTGTTTGTGTTGTAAAAAAGGTAAAAATGATACGATTTACATTTTACTGTTTGTAGACGATTTGTTAATTGCGAGCAAAAATCAAGAAAGTATTAATAGTGTTAAAAGAAAATTATCAATGAGATTTAAAATGAAAGACATGGGTATATTAAAAAACTATATAGGAATAGATATCGAATACAATAAATTAACTCTAAGTCAACAAAGATATATAGAAGAGTTAGCCGAAAAATATGATGTTACACAATCTAGATTATATGCGACACCCATGGAAACAAATTTAAAATTAGAACCAGCCGAAATCGCACAATGTAATGTTAACTATAGAAATTTAATAGGTGCATTATTATATATTAGCACATGTACCAGACCTGCCATTTCGTTCAGCGTAAATTACTTAAGCAGATTCCAACAAAGCTATAGTAGTACTCACTTTAGATATGCAATAAGAGTTCTAAAATATCTGTATAAGACTAAGGAATTGAAATTAGTGTATCGTAAGACAAATAATTGTGAGCTTTTGTATTGCTTCGTTGACTCAGACTGGGCAGGTGACATAGTTGACAGGAAGTCAACTACAGGATACGTAGTTAGATTATTCGGAAATACTATCTTCTGGAAGTCTCGCAAACAAAATTCAGTCACAAAATCATCCACATTTGCAGAATATGTTGCTCTATCAGAAGCAGTAACTGAAATATTATGTATTAAAGAAATATTAAAAACATTTGATATAGAAATAAGAAACCCAGTCCGAATATACGAAGACAATGCAGGAGCCGCAGCAATAGCTAAAAATGGAAATTATACTAAAAACTCGAAACATATTGAGGTACATTACCACTACGTTCATGAAAATTGTGTTAATAAAACAATAGAAGTTATAAAAATCAAGTCGGAACAAAATCTAGCAGAATTACTAACGAAATCATTAGGCAAAGAAAGATTTGTTAGACTGCGATTGTTATTAAGCGTAATATGATAAGGAAATTTATAGTAAAACAAAGGGGCTCTAAGGTATAGGACATAAATGTAAGAAGGCGTGTTAATTATATACATTTATTCCCCTATACGCGCCTCGGATTATTCTACATGCAGTAAGAGAGGGAAGTCAGTCTCGCGTCAAACACGGAAAAGAGAACACGATCCGCGCCAAACTCTATGAAAGTCACGTGTTAAATAAAATTTTGTTTATCTGCTAGAAAAGGACTCATTTATTTCTCATACCTGTTCACACAACTCTCATATCGTAGAAACTTTAACAGTTAGCAAGAAATTTCTCTTTCTTTTTAAATATTTTCCATTGAAATCGAAGATACCGATTTCGAGATATATCGGTATTTATTATTAATATTAAAAAAAAATTAAGAATTTATAAATTTTATTAATATTGCTTAATATATTCTTAAAGTACGATAAATGCCTTCTCACTGCATTAATCCTATTAAAAAACGAAAGCATAAGCCAAGTAAACTTCGTCCTGTTTCTGCTACTTTGAGGTAAAAAATTCCTTCTTTGCCAAAAGGATCTAAAATTTATACTTCCTGTAACTGGACCCTTAATGATTCAATGAAAAACTTCTTCCTCAAAAATCGAGAATCTTCTTAAAATTAATTAAGTTGTCCAAGAGATTTGATGCACTTTGTATCCATACATGTGAGAGCAATTCTTTTGTCGGGAATATTTAAAACTTCATTAAATTGAACGTATTATTGCGAAAGCATTCGAGAAATCCGCCGAGACGGATCGTTTGCGCTAATTTGCTCTGCGCATTGGCGCACAGCTTTCAGTCGTTCGGACACCCTACTGGAAGTAAACGGATTCAAACCCTATCCGTATTAATACTTCGGCTATCCGTTTATATACGTTTGATAACGTTTCAATACATTTTTAACCTCTTGTATCCGAAGGCTATCCGTGACTAATCCGTCCGTATCCACGTCCAACATTAATTTATTCCCGACGTCTGCCGCGGATCGCACACGAGTCCGTTCCAATACTTTCCTATCCGCGCATATCTGCGATTTGCAAATTACATTTCTAATCCGTCGTGATCCGCCGTTTCTATCCGTCTACCAATCCGCATGTATCGTCTTTTATCCGTCCCGATCCGTTTTCGAGCCTATACGTTTCAATCCGCCGGTTTTAATGCGCGTTTCTATACGCGCGTATCCGCGAGCAACTTTAAATATTTCTCGACGACTGCCGCGGATCGCACACGAGTCCGTTCCAATACATTCCTATCCGCGATTCGCAAGTTACATTTCTAATCCGTCGTGATCCGCGGGTTTCTTGGCCATCAATAACTATGTGCATGAACAAGCATGCACAACAATAAAACGATTAATCATACTTGTTTATGCATATTGAAGGCCAATCATTGTGCATTTATTAATCATAAATCGTTTTTCATGAGTACACCAGCGAATAGAAGCGTATATGGTACTTTTCTATCTGTAGGAAAATAGTAACGGATACAGTTTTACGGATAGAAGTGGATAAAAGTATCCAAACGAATTGGAACGGACAGAACTTTCCTACCCGAGGCTGATAAGTGCGGATAGAGTCATACGGATAAAAAAGGATAAAAGTATATAAACGATTAGAAGCGGATAGAATTTTCGTATACGCGGGCGGATATATACGGATAAATATTGATAGAGTTTTACGGATAAAAAAGGATATAGTGTACAAACGAATAGAAGCGGATAGAATGTTCGTATACGCTGGCGGATATATGCGGATAAATATTGACTCAGTTTCTAAGGATTCTGACAGATGAAAGTATTTATGCAAATAGAAATGGATAAAAACAGGTGCACACTCGGTGCCATATCACGGATAGATACGGATAGACACAGATTCGACAGGCTCATATTAGAACGGATTGAGGCGGATCAATTTTCCATTCCACGGATCCAGAACGTATTCAGTGTTGACGGACAACAACCGATTGAAAAGAATGCAAAGTGGGCATTCAAACGGATACAAATTTTCTATCCGTTTGAATCCGTTATTTTTTATCCGTTTACTTCCAGTAGGGCAAGAGCACTTATAGTAATTCAAAATGGAATAATTCAAAAACAAAACAAAAAGACATCTTGAAACTTACTAGTCTCATAGGAAAAAAGCTCAGCTTTCATTCTAGACTATTTTTAAAGCAATAAAACATACCCTTCGTTATGAAAAAGCAAATTTTATCATTATTTTGCAAAAATATGGGTCTAATTTTTATTTTAACAAAATTTAAATATAATCAACATAAAGATTTTTTTAAAATAAACAAAAAAGATCTGATGTAAAATTGAATGAAATGAAATTTATACCATTCATTACTATTTGGTAGGGCAACGATTCAACCAATTTTGAGCTTTATCCGATGACATTGATTTTTTAGATTGGACCGCTTGAGAAATTTTGCCCCATATGTATGTTACCAACGGTTGAATTTACCGGGCTCTATTAAGTCGTGACGTCACGGCCAATCACACTGCGCTCTCACTCCTCAAACGTTTTTTCGCAATTTTAATAATTATTAAATAAATAATCGCATTGTTAATGTAAGTTTTCGTTATTATTAGGTGAACCTTGAAAATATAAACTATTTAAATATGATTTTATTCTACATTTCGATTTTTACAGTTACGTACATGACAACCGGAAGAGAAAGATTTATTACAGCATGTGCAAATAGAACAGAACATTTGAAGTGTATTTTTAAAATTCGATATTAGTGTTGAAGTTATAAAATAATATTTCCTTTTGTTTCACAATATTCACTCATTCTTATTTACATTTCGCTTTTGACTCTTTTTTTAACGACGCACAATATTTGGCGGTAGCGATAAACGTTATAATAATGCCACACCTAATCCCGTTGTAAGAAAACGATGTGTAATCGAATACAAATAAAAATTGGAAAAATAAAAATACACCAAATTTTCACTAATAATTGAAAAACATTCACAATATAAATCGAAATCGGAATTTAATACTGAAAAAACGACAATACGCGTTAGTGTTTTCGGTTGTGTCCGCATTTCCGTTTCCGGCTGAGCCTCTCAATCGTTCATTCACTGATCACAAACGGTCATTCTTTGGCGTTCTTTCGTTTGGTTAGTTTCGGGTACGTTCGCTTGGATGTATAGCAATTTCAAATTATTTGTTGATAGTATTAAATATATTACAAATTTTAAAGACTAACGGAAATGACGGCGTACGTCGTTTGTTTATCGTCATCGGGAGGAATTCCTCTTTTCTCAAGGAAAAAGGGCGATGGTGATCCGGTACGTATTCTCTTTAATCATTTACTTTCATTGTCTTTATTTCAGTTTATTTATAAAATTCTTAGACTTTCTTTGTCAATATCAATTATCACCAGTAGACGCTGATAAATTATGATGTATCAATGTATCTAATTTAGTTATTGTGTTAACATCCATTTCTTCATTAATTTACATCTGCAATTGTATCTTATATCTCCGATAGAGTGGCAATCGGAAAAGACCACTTCAGAAATGTACCTTCTATGTGCACTGTAACAAATTCATAATGAAATTGTCCACATACAGAGTATCCGCAAACCAAATGATCAAATTAACACAGTCGCTAGAGGAGGAAAAACTGAATCGAAAAGTCCTGAAGCATTTTTCGATTAAATAAATAATAAACCCACAAAACTTTGGTCGATTTTTGTAAAAATTGATTTCTTTTGATAAAAATTAAACTGACTTATAGGATTCTTGCCAAATGAAGTAAAATTAAAAATGTTGGAATAAACAAATGTTAATTTACAGACTGTCATGAATCCGAAACCTTAAATTTACTCTCTCATTGTTTTATTTAATAATAATTTCAATTAAACTGTTGGTAATTGAGATAATAACTTTTTCGATCAGTTTTTAAAGTATTAAATTATTCTTTTATTTTTCTCAGCTGGTAACTAAATTTGGAAAGAAGTTATTTAATGTAATACGCTTCTTTAAAATTCACGATTTGAGAAACGTGTGTTATGCATTCTTTAAGCCAGTAAACGAAAATTGTTAGGAATTATTATTAAATAAAACAATGCGAGAGTAAATTTAAGGTTTCGGATTCATGACAGTCTAAATTAACATCTGATTAATCCAAAATCAATTAAAAATTTTTAATTTTACTTCATTTGGCAAAAATTCTATACGTCAGTTTAATTTTTATCAAAAGAAAACAATTTTTACAAAAATCGACCAAAGTTTTGTGGGTTTATTATTTATTTAATCGAAAAATGCTTCAGGACTTTTCGATTCAGTTTTTCCTCCTCTAACGACTGTCTTAACCCCTTCGTTGGCACAGAAAATTCTACAAAAAGTGCCCAGAATGGCAGGAATCTTTTCATCGCCATTTCGACTCCAACCCGTATTGAAGGGCTCTCGAGGTCGCTGATTACGAATTTGAACTAAAAATTTACAAATTCAAAATGGCGAATCCAATATGGTGGCCGAAAATGAAAAAAATTACTTGATTGTGATGAAATTTGTTACTCTGAGGTTTTCAAGGTTGCTGCTTGCGAATGTGAATCCACCATCTTGAATTTTGAAATTTCAAGCTTGAATTCGTAATTAGCAACCCCGAAAACCCCTGAGTAACGAATTTCGTTACTATCGAGTAACTTTTTTAATTTTTTTTTCATTTTCGGCCGCCTTATTGCATCCGCCATTTTGAATTTTTAAATTCAAATTTAAACTTGTTCCTGATTGTTTTACTTCAAAATTATTCACATATTTTGATTTATTTTGTTTTTCGTTTCAAAATGGCGTCTAAACGTTGAAAATTTCTGAAAGTGAAGAAAATGCTATAATTTCGGATCTCCTAGGTTTTCTTTGTAGTAAAATCGTACAAATAAGTTATTACGAATTTTGTATGACCTATTTTGATTTACGGAAGCAGTAATATAGTCCAATTTCAAGATGGCGACTGTCACAAAAACCATTTATATAATCAAAAAAATCTTAAGAATAATGTTGACTTTAAAATCTGAGTGGAATACCATAGTATTTTTCCTATTCCAGAAATGTGAAATTTTACATAACGGGTTCGCCATATTGGATCCGCCATTTTGAATTTCGGTAAACTGACTCAAGATTTGATTGCATTTTTTTTTAATTTTTATTTTATACATAAAACGATGCTGAAATCCATGTGCAAATTGTGCACATTTGGGACTTAAAGGGTTAAATAGAAAAAAACGGGTGTGCGCACTAGTGCGTCAATGCCAACGAAAGGGATACTTTGATCATTTGGTTTGCGGACACCCTATATAACGGTAATTTTACAAAGTTCATTGTAATTTTCCAATGCTTGATGTAGTAAATTTCCAACGAGCTTGTAAAATTACCATTATATATGGGTAAATTTACTATATTAAGCAATTTTTTATAGTAGGAACATTATGAAGGCTGCTGAGTACTAAGCGATATTTACCTCAGGCTCGATTATTTTAATCTGCACTGTCTGCTGACAATGCAAGGGCATGAGTGAAAATGCATGGTTTGTTTCAAATCTCCTATAGAATGTGACAAGGAGCATTTCTGAAGTGCAGTTTTCATTAGTATTAATATTTAGTACAAGCAAGTAATCAGTCAAAAGGGAATAAAATATTAAGCATCTTTTCAATCTTTGAAACATTTTCTGAACTCTAAACAAAAAATAATAAATTGAATTAATATTAATCGATGTAAAATATTGAAATTATTCATGGGGCTCTACTATTTTCAGATGACATTTTCAAAAATGGCATCCTTAAACGGAATTCACATGTTTTTGAAAACGCACGACATAGAACTATTAAATGCAGACATGCCAGATACCACAGTTGCATGGAAGGAATTTAAAGACTATGTTACGCTAATAGTAATTGCTAGCGGCACTACAAAACGAGTATTAGACAGATTTTTAAATATAGTATTTGATGCCATGGTGTTAATGGTTGGTCTAAATGATATTAAAAATCCAAGAAGTATTGAACGATTGAAACGGGATTTGAAAGCATGTAATGCTATTATTGATAAACTATTGGAGTGTTTGGATATTGGTGACAAGTCTAATGCAAGAACAGATTTGTTAGATATGACCGAATTCACGTATTATGAGAATTATCATGTCTTACAGGTAATTTCTTTTTACAAATTTATTAACTTTTAAATATTTGTATACCAGTTTCTAATTCCAATTTGATGATATTGAATAGTACATAAAAACAAAGCACAAATTTAAATGTTCAAAATGTACAAAGATACGTGTAAAAAAAAATCAATATTTGGTATTACAGTAGCCCTTCTCTTATTCTAATTCGTGCAGACAGGCAAGATGGCGTCTCCTCGTATTCTAATTTGCCGCCAAAAACGTTTGCACTTTTCTAGGATCTTGTGAGGGGTTTTTACATCAATGTTAATTTACACAATATTATTTATTAGACAGATAACCGAACTGACTTTTTGTTAAATGTTTTTGTTTTTAGACAGAGTTTTTTTAGGTTATGTTGTATGCATGAAATTAGATTAGAGGAAGTGAAAAAATTAGAATAAGAGAAGTTAAAATAAGAGAAGGACTACTGTACTTTGAAGTCAACTTCACTGTCTGACCTCTAAGTTTCATTATAAAAGTTTATGAGTTTGAAAAACTATTATATTCTTTATAACTTTGTTATAATTTGTTTTAACATTCATTTGCCCTGTTATTTACACCCTGTACGATTTTATCAACGAAAGAGAATTGAATGAATTGAGTAATTTCTTACGAATGTACAACCATGGACTTACTTCTCAAACAGCTTCATAAATCTATGTTTTTCAACAATATATATACGTAACTGTAAAAGATCGAAAACTATTTTCTCAATATTATTTTGTTGAAAAATGTAGATTTATGAATCAGAGGGGTACTTATTACTGTTTGACCAGATTCTAAATGAACGAAAATGCCAAATGTTATTGTTTATGTATCATAAATATTATGTAAATAGTTCCCTGGAAAAACTTTGACCAAATTGTATATTTAATTAATAATTATCGAGAATTTCTCAGTTTGATGGTATATATACAAATTGTAAACAATATTTAAAATCAACGGCGAAAAGCCTATTACATAAAAATACAATAACAATATTAGGTGAAACTTAACAATACAGTAGAAAAATAGAAAAATAAAATAACCAATTAAATCGCTACCTATAAATATGTAATTAACATACAATAAAAAATTCATCCAAAAGTGGAAAACATTTGAAAAATTCGAGATTTAAATATCGATAATATGAAATATTTAATTATGAATAATATAACAGAGAAATAGCCTGAAAAATGCATTTTACTATTGATTTATGAGGAAAAAAAAATCCCACCTGTTACTATTGCATTTTAAAAAAGTGTTTCGCACTGGGCTGTTAGCTGTGCTCATCAGCACAGTTCCAGCAGCCCACCGTGGATGCAAAATTTAAATATTTTGTAATTTTATAAATGTATAGTTCTTAAGGAAAAAAAATTGAATGATAAGTACTTGGAAAAGAGATTTAAAAAAAAAAACAAATCTTAATGAAACCCATATAAATAAACGCTTTGTTATTATTTGAATGTTATTGTTTACTTCACCAGTAACTCTCGAACGTGCAAGCAACTGTGCGCATTGTTTTCAGTGAGTAAAGTCATTTCATGAATGATTTATTTAGCACAATGAAAATAATGCGCAAAGTAAACACTTAGCATACAGAGTTATGAAATTTACTCGTATTATTGTGGATTTCAAAAGTATTAGAAAAATTGTCTACTAAAATCAGAGATTCGAAATTGTAAAAACAAATTGTGTAAATGGGAACAATTTTGTTGATGTCATTAAGAGTGTTTACACAGAAATTATATATCATTTAATACTTATAAAATATTAATTACAAGATTTATATAAGTCGTTAAAAGTGAATAAAACAATACTTTTTTTCATTCTAAGGCTACTGTATTGAAAAAGATGCGAAATAACACAAAAATGCACTAAACCTTTTTTGGAGAGCATGAAATTTCCTACAAAAAAGTCACTGACAGCATATCTCTAATGTTAATAGTTTTAATTATTAACATTATTAGTTTTAATAATTAAACAAATTTAATTTAGTTTTATAATGCAGACATTCCAGCGTTTTTTGTGGTTAACTTATTAACTTTAGAGATACGCTCTCACTGACTTTTTTATAGAAAATGTCATGCCCTTTAAAAAAGGTTTAGTGCACTTTTAGGTTATCTTGCTTCGTTTTCGAGACGGAAGCCTTAGAATGAAAAAAGTACTGATTTTTTCACTTTTAACGACCTTTAAAAACCACAAAAATAATGCTACGGTAATTAAATCGTCTAGAAATTATGCATGATGTTCTTAATGAGACAACAAAAGTATATCTATTTATAATAACTTTTTATCTTTCGATTTTGAGGTTTAATCTATCGTTATAGTGACTCCGATCTTACAATAAGATACGGAGTCACGTATATACCCCCTGACTAAAATAGAGCAACATGACCGAATTCCTCTAATTCTCTGTATTGCAAGTACACTTTAAAAAATGGCAATGAATTTTATAAATCTATTGTAATTTTTATTTATAAAAACTTGATACGCATTGCAATATTACCAAAGGTAACGTTGAATTTTAATCTTTCGAGGTTACGAATTGTGAGGCAATTTTACTAAGCTACACGTCGGTCAAAATCGAGTCTATGCCGAATGTGATAATTTTACGATTCGAAAGGAAAATACATAAAAATTGGTAAAATTACAACTCCCAAACAGAAAACTTACAGCATTAAACATGGGAAGATTACCACCATTAAAATTAGAGTGTAGCGTTGTACATGGCGTAGCTAACAGGGCAAATATAAAATTATCATTTTGTGACTTATTGAATGAGAGAAAAGAATGTCTAATTCTACACTGAGAGAATTTAAGATAACATCGGTATTGCCTACTGCAGCATAGTAGCGCCAAATGTTAATGACGCTAAAGCTAGCCGCATAAACACTATTAGCAGTAGAGAATTGAGAACTGACACCAAGGGGGGCACCTGGAATTTTTAAATTTCGATCCAGATCTACATAGGAAACGCTTAACCGACTTGAAGTACATTTTGGAAACTTGAAATACACTTAGAAAGGTAGCGAGGATGTTTATGCGGCTGAAAAATGCGGCTAGCTTCAGCATCATAAATGTTAACAACAATGGTAGCTTAAACTTCTCTTCGTGTAGATTAAATAATATACATTCGTTAGTATATCAGATTTTTCAACTTATATGAATTACAATTCTTTGTGTGCATATCACTTTTGAATATTAGAAAATTGTATTTATTTATTTTATGGGTTGACAATCGCTCTTAACGAAAATATTTATTGTTTGCTTGGGTAACAAATCGCAGGCTTCAGATAAATTCTGCTGATTGACAGCAATTAAGAATAAATACAAAATTTATGAACTTAGAGGCACTTTACACGGGGTATTCCTTATTTTTTTACATTTAATGAAATGCGATATAAATCGAGAATCTCAAAATATCAAAGTTATAATAGAAATCTCATCCGTAAATAAGCGTTGTGATTGGTTAATATTGCAAGACGTAATATAGATTCTCAATTGTATTGAATTTCATTAAACATAAAAAATTAAGGAATAAATTAAGGACTTTGTATTTTGTATCAAAATCGGAGTTGAAAACAATTGAAAGGTACATATCCTATTGTTGAGGTCGCTCTTCAAGATTCCGAGGTCAAAATTGAGTTTCAGCCATCAGGAATTCCAATATGGCGCCGAATTTTTAAAAAAAGTCCAAAAAATTGGGAATTATTTATTCCTATCAATTTTTTTCGAGCTATTAGAATATTGGAATTCTATTGGAACCGTGCATAATGGTGCATAAAACAGTTGAATTTTAAGAAAAAATTTTACTTTTATACCCCACATCATTGTAACGATCTCAAAATGGCGTCGACAATGAAAATTTCTTTGAAAAATTTCTGAACGTTCTAACTCAAAAACTACATGCTGTTATAAAAAAATGTTAAGAATAAAAAGTTCTTAGAATTAATCGAGAAATATAGTGCAATTTTTTCAGATTTTTGTAATGACATTTTAAGAAATTTTTTTTGAAATCATAATTTATTTATTAAAAATTCTGAAAAAAATTTGGTATATTCATTTATGAATGCTACGAGTTTTTTGTTCTTTGCAATTTTTTCCAAAACTTGATAGTTTTCGGGGGGAAAAAATCCTAAACTATATTTGAAATTCATTTCCTCGAAAACTATCAACTTTTCGAAAAAATTGCAAAGAACAAAAAACTCGTAGCATTCATAAATGAATATACCAAATTTTTTTCAGAATTTTTTGTAAATAAATTACAATTTTGAAAAAAATGTTGAATAAAAATTTCTCAAAAAGTTTTGAAAAAATTCCACTGTATCGCTTGATGAATTTTAAGAACTTTTCATTTTAGGCATTTTTTTAAAAAAGTTCGTAGTGTTTGAGTTGGAGCGTCCAGAAATTTCTCAAAGAAATTTTCATTGTTGACGCCATTTTGAAGTCGTTAGAATGATGTAGGGTATAAAAGTAAATTTTTTTTCTTTAAATTCAACTGTTTTACCATTATGCAAGGTTTCAATAAAATTCCAATATTCTAATAGCTCGAAAAAAATTGATAAGTATAAAAAATTCCCAATTTTTTGGAAATTTTTTTCATATTCGGCACCATATTGGAATTTCTGATGGCTGAAACTCAATGTTGACCTCGGAATCTTGAAGAGTGACCTCAAAAACAGTAGGATACGTACCTCTCAATTGTTTTCAACTTTGATTTTGATACGAAATACTTGATTGAAAATGAAGTATAAAAATTGTCATTTCAGGCGTTAATGGGTTAATTACATTTTCATTTCAATTCATAACTTTGACATTTTTAATTTTAGTAGTTTTCTAGTTACGGAATTGAAACAAAATCACATATTTGGTAGCCATGAAATAATAAATGTTTTCGTAAAAAGAAATTTTCTAAAAAATGTTAAAAATTTGATCGCCTCATGGCAGAGTGATCCACACTCTTAAAATTAGTTCTGATATGACTAAAATAATAATGTACATATAACTTACCGCACATATACACGTATTAGTAGAGGTTTTGTTATTAATATTATCAATACATAGAGTTTAAAAAGTGTTAGTAATTTTACATATTTTTAAATTGTATTCAGTTGGGTATAATGGAATTGGCCGACACGTCATGATGATGATTTAGTTAGTCTTGGACTTTTCAACAGACTTGCTTGGATAATTACATGGAATATTTAGATTCCCTGTACGGATGCGTCCTGGTAGACAATTGTTTGATCACAGCAACTGAAAATTGGTGGTCACTTGATTCGGTCGAGCGAAAACTACTCACCTTGGCTGTAACAGCCGACAATAACTCGCCGGCAAAAGTCATACCAGTTTATTTACCACACGAGAGTCCAGATGTGAGTATTATTAATTTTTTTCTGATACATAATAAAATAATTCATAACATTTGTATTAAAATTGTATAACAATTTACAGTTGGCATACAGACTTATTTACATTACCTTAGTCAATAACGTTAAGGTTGTAGCATTGTGCGGACCAAATATTGAACTTGTCGAAATAGAGAAGATGGCTAATCATTGTTGGAAAAACAGTATTGAATTGTTGCGCACAACGGAACATGATTTTTATCGAAATGTTCCAGCATCGTTAACAATTGATTTTGGCATACTGGGGTAAATATATTTTTACTTACTATGAACATAAAATAATTCCTGACATAATTATACTAAATATGTTTTGTTTTAGATTTCTATTAGTGAATTATAAAATTGGAAAATACATGATGGCTAGAAACTCTCAACATTTGAAAAATCGCTCGTCAGGGACTCAACGAACAGATGTTCTTCGAACATTTTATTATCAAGCTGCAGAAACTTTCCTTCTTTCGTCGTATATTGAAAACAAAGACAAACCGGATGTTCCAAAAAGTACAAAATTCGAAGGAGCAAAAGAAACTTACTGGTGTTCCGAATATCACAAATGTCATGCAGTAATTTCCGGAAATCATATATTCTGCGTGCTTTATACATCTGCGGTTCCCACTTCGACCATGAGACTAATAACACAAAAGACTTTAAGAATGCTACTGGCCGATAAACAAGCGTATTGGTGACAATATTAGAAAATATGCTCAATTACTTTGTTCAGGTGAGACAACATATAACATTTGCTACAATCGAGAACACTTTCCGTTACTTTTATTATTTTTAAGCTGCAAATACAAATATTTTTATACTTGGATTTATACATTGAAAAATATGTACATTCATTTTTAATTGTTACTTTGGTTATCTATTAACATTCCTCAAGGAGTTGAGAAATATTACCGTATTTAACTGAAGTTTCTAAAGTATTAGCAAGTTTATATAGGGACGATAATTTAAGAAAAAAAACGACTTGATTAGTACCAGGGACTTTCAAAGTTACGTTCATTAATATTTTTATATTCAGTAACATTTTTTTCACTTTTATTAGAAAAAATTTAATTTGATAATTAAAAATTTTATACAAATTTTTAGTTCTGTTGAATTACATAATTGCTTATCACAGTGTTTTGTGAGATAATAATCTTTACTTGGATTTAAAGAGAATTCACTTAGCTGATATTTACAAAGCAAGTGCTGATTGTAATAACTTACTATACTTCAAAATTTTATTAACTGGGAGAGTTATGGTAAATATAAGTCCATAAAATGATATTTAGTACAGTTTTTTTTATTACATAAATGAAGAGGGAATAAAGTATTAAAAAAAAAACAGTTGAATTACATCCTTGCTTATCTCAGTAAGTGTTTTATGAGATAATCTTTGCTTGAATTTAAAGAGAATTCACTTAGCTGATTTTGACAAAGCAATTGCTGATTGTAATAACTTACTATACTTCAAAATTTTACTAACTGGGAGAGTTATGGTAAATATAAGTCCATAAAATGATATTTAGTACAGTTTTTTTAATTACATGAATCAAGAGAAAATAAAGTATTAAAAAAAAAATCAAATTTTATATTCAGTTGAATTACATTGTTGCTTATGACAGTGTTTCGACAGTACTATCTCTCTACTACTAAGAGAGTACTATCTTCAATGCTTGATTTTGAAGAGAATTCACTTAGCTGATCTAAACAATAGAATTGTTGATCGTAATAACTTTTTGAGGAATCTAACGGAGATTCATTTGTGGTACGGTGTTAACTTAATTAGTTCATAACATACATAATATGTGTGTCTAGAAAACCGAAAGAAAATCTGAAACAAATTTCATGTTTAGCAATGTTTATCCTAGTGGGAGAAACTTTTCTAATTTCCTCGTTATTAGAGGCATGGGCTGAAGTAACCTTCAAGTCGAGTGCTATCTATATGTTTCGATGCAAAAAATGTATTTTTGCTAGAACTCAAAGATAATTAACTTAGCTTAATTAAACCCATCACTTATTGAAAAAATTCCCTTTAATAACAAAAACAAAAAAAAAAATTCGAATTTGAAAAGAGTTTACTTATCTGATATTAAACAAGAAACATTGAAACGTTATTTACTGGATTTCATGTTACATTGTTTAATATTCATTGTAATAATGGTTACAAAAATTACTATTACTTTTTATAACAAAAAACAAATTTCAGATTTTAAAAAATTTTACTCATCTGAATTTCAACCAAGGAGATAAAAATATTTCCTGAAATTAAATATACTCAAAGCAATATTCATTGTTTGATCTCGACATGAAATCGTATCAGCCAACGCTATTATTAACCAACATAATGCATGGTGGCCACCGTCAGGGAAAACCGGGAAATCAGGGAAAAGTCAGGGAATTTCAAAATTGGTCAGGGAAAAAGTAAATTCTAGACAAATCTTTAAAAAGTGAAAAACATTATTTAACAAAAAATCGCACAATTTCATATTCAGAAAAATGCTTTATTTATCCTGTTTCGCATAAAATTCTTTTAAATGCTTTCTCACAAATTTAAACAAATATTGACGTTTTTTATCAATGACATTTCAGTTTTGAACATTTTCGACAGATTTCACCAAAAACCAACAATTTTGAGAAAAAAAATAATCTTAAATTAAATATATTTGTGGTACTGCTCAGTTTTAAACGTTCTGGTACATTGCAACAAAAATAAACACGTTTAACAATAACACATTTCGGCATTGAATATATTCTAACAGATTTGAATAAAATTTAATAGTTTAACAAAAATAAATGCAAACAATTTTATATTTAAAGATATTTATCTTTCTATAAAGATACTTTACAGAATATTTCAAAAATATTAATTCTCTATTTAAACAAATATTTGTGTAAATAAAACCTTTTGAAAATGATAGAAAACTTTCATACATTTTTTTAAATCTTCAAAAATCTTTGAAATTGCATAAAAAGGCTAAAAATCGTAGAAAAATGTTTAAAATGTTGAAAACAGCACAAAACTTCCAAATTTTGAGAATATTAATTTGTTTAAATGATTATTTTACCATTTCTATTTTAAGTAGTTGATATTTGTCCAATAGTATTTGAAAAATATAAAATTTATGGCAATTTTTTGTTATTGTCAACATTCGTAAGAATTTTGACAATACTTTGAATATACTGTCCAAAATCGCCTAAATTCTAAAATTTATCAACATTTATAATTATTGTCTAACATATTACCACAGAACTTGACATTTTATAACAAATTTTGACCAAGAACCCCCAACAAATTTTCTACTATTATTTTTAATTAAACACGAAAAAATCCGCAGGAACATGAGTTTTTTTATAGATAATATGTTTTAGAATATGCTACTCGTTGTTGATTGAAAAAATAAAGAATTTATTAAAAATGTGTAGCTGTTTTTAAAACATTTTTATCCGTATTGTTTATTTTTAATAGATATCATTAAAATATTCGTCAGGGAAAAATCTGGGAAAAGTCAGGGAATTTTTTTCCGAGAAAAAAGTGGCCACCATGTAATGACTTTAGCGTAAGACAATGGCTGACTAAGAGAGAATATCTTCGATCTGATCTGACCTAGAATGCAATGACCTTTGATAATTTAACACCGTAATGGGTCAATCCCCACTGCTAAGCCAACTTCAAATAGACAAATCGTCATTAACGCGGGGGAAAATAACCTGTCCTTTGTCCCTTTTTTGTCTTAGATGAGCTTTTTCAATTCCTCTCTGGTGTTGATCACATGTCCTTTCAATCTATATTGCTTCTTTTGCAGTTCAGTTTTGCTATTTAGATAACTTGATGCAAATCGAGATAGTTCACATAACTTAATCAAAATCAACATTCCAAAAACAAATTTCGGATTTGAAAGGAGTTTACTTATCTGATATTCAACAAGAAACATTGAAATTGAATTTTGTCAATTCCTAATAAATTTCTCAGCGATCTCCAGGTACAGAAATAACTTTTTTAACAGAATTCTCAAAAAAAAAAAAAAAAACTGAATTCTAATGTGTAGATGCTGTCATCATGTTTTAATCTTCTATCACAATATATTTCATGCATTTAAGTTTGCTTTTGTGATAAGAAGTATAAATCTAATACTTATTAGAAGAATTGCTTTTAATAACATCAAACGAATTTCGGATTTGAAAGAAGTTTACTTATCTGATATATAACAAGAAATCTTAAAACGTTAACTGTGATATCACGTCCCTGATCAAACAAAATGGCGTAAATACATTGCCAGAAAAAATTACTTTCTATAAATCTTAATAAGTCTCCGACTTCTGAGGAGCATAACTGAAAAATTTTAAAAGTTAGTTGCAAAAATGCTATCTACTTTGTTAATTATAAAGCATTGCTCGTTCATTTACAAAGTGTTAACTTATCTGATAACAAAGAAGAAACTTTAGAAAAAATGAAATTTATAACTTTTGAACTTTATTTTTGATACATTGAAAAAACTTAATACTCAAATTTTGATTTAAAGTTTGCCATAAGGGCTGGTATAACAAAACACCAGTCATCAATTTGAAGATTTTCATTTTAGAAACACTGCATGAAAATGTTACTGTCTGGAAAGGCAGCAGTATACTTTGATTTAATGCAAATAATCCCAAATTTAGTCTTCGCAACCACAAAACCGTCTTGCATTTTTAAATAATGAAGGACATCTTCATCCTCATTAATGTAGACATACACTCTCATTTGGTTTTCGAATTAATAATTGTTAACTTATCTGATTAACAAGAAGAAGACTGCCAATTGTCGAATTAAAAATTGTTAACTTATCTGATTAACAAGAAGAAGACTGCCAATTGTCGAATTAAAAATTGTTAACTTATCTGATTAACAAGAAGAAGACTGCCAATTGTCGAATTAAAAATTGTTAACTTATCTGAAAAAAAAGAAGAAGACTGCCAATTTTCGAATTGAAAATAGTTATTTATTTAACTTATTTAAATGCAGGAAGAAACGTTAATTATTAAATTTTTTAAACTAATTTGAACCTTGAACTGGCGCCAATAGAATTAAATAAGTATGTGGATGTTCCGTTACTAGGAACGCAACAAGCAATTTATTTTTTTTATGGCGATTTTGAAAATTTGTACAATTAATACCTATGTATTTGTCTTATAATTAGTCACTGATACTAAGCTACCGGGAGATACCCCCGGTCAAACCAAAGAGTATAAATTAACACCAAAAAAAATTAATTTAATCGAGATTCAATTTCCTTTTTTAGTGTTGAAATGTAGTATTCCTACCAGTGAAATTGCTTTTGTACCAGAGATGAAAAGGGTCGCATTACGGACCTACACTCTGTGGCATTACGAATTTGAAAAGTGTTTACTTATCTGAATACTTTTGAAATTAATTGAAATAAACAAAAATCTTTCTATACAATATACTTTCGAAATAAAATTACATTACATAATCGGTCAAGTATAAAATATCCTATTTAAAGATTGAATACATTGATTTCTTTTCATCATTTTATTTCATACTTCCAGATTATCTGACACAAATTCTAAACCAACATTTTTATCAATTTTATACCGAATTGATACCCTTATCCATCTTTTCTAGAACAATTACTTTGCCTTCCCCTGATAATCAATTTACGACTCAATTTAAAAAGAATTGAGAATACGAAATTATATTAAACTAATGTAATATCAAAGTTAATATGAATATATTAGCTTTGAACTTAAAGAGAATTGACTTAGCTGGTTTTGCCAAAATATTTGCTATTCTGTCTTCAACTAAACATGTATCTAAAGAGTTCTTTACTCTTAGACTACAAAGAGCTTTATGCTCAATAACCATTAGACATCCTTCGAGATATATTTTTACGTTTCACCCTAAGAATTTAATTTAGTTAAATTATCTTCTCTAGAACGAATTTTGTCTGGATCGCCTTCCGAAATTGCGTTTCGTTCAATTTTGGTAAGAGTTGATAAATTTATAAATTGCAGAACATAACGTCGCAAATTTAAAAAACGTGCACTTATCTTGTTTTTGAGTACGTTTAAATCAAGCATATTTACTGGACCTTCTAAACGAACATTTACAGTACAATTCATATCATGACAAGTTGGATATTTAAGTACTAGGACGTGTTGCGTTTGTCCACTGTAATCTTATGTATATTTTAAATGTGTTGTAACCTTATTTGTGGTTAATCGAAAGAAAATGATTTACCGTTCAACTTCGGGACTGTTTTTAGTCAATCGGAAATTACTTACAGGTTCGTCTGATCCTTCGAGTTTCAGTGCCGTTGCAAGTCTTATTGTAAACTAATAAGGTAGCTAAATTAATAAGATAGAATTAAATTTTTAAGTATGATAATTTAAAAATCCATTTGATTTCTCAACTTCAAACTAATTTTTTTTTAATAATGTTAATTTGTTAGATTTCAATGTATAAAATTTTACCGGCGAATAGCAAGTTTTTAAGACGTTACTCGATACAAGATGGTCTCGTTAGAAAAACCTTCTGACCTCTCTAGACACCGAAAATTGCCCTAAAAAGATCAGCAGTAAGACGTCGTCGTAATTAATTAATTTGTACTTTGATGATCTTTATCCCAGTAGATAAACGCCTCAAAGTTTTCCATTAATGAATTTAAAATATACTCAATAAATTGTATATGACGAATGTCACAAGCACCGTCATAAGACTAGAATCACTTTTCGAATTGCTTTTTTGTTTTTAGGTTTTATATTTTTGTAACTGTAATTTTGATAAATCATGAATTAACAAAGGAAATAAAAGAAAGAAATACTAATTAGTAAAAAAATTCAAAATATCCGGATATTTCAATTTCATATTTCAATTTCGGTGATTCTTTGTTCTTCATTCGATTTACTTAACCTTCGTTACGGTGTATACTAACTCTACAGTTCTCTAGATATTTCTATTCCTTCAGATAAATCGTCCACCCTACTAAGTTACAAACTAATTATAAAGAATGAAATATCTGAAGAATACGAAGAATGCGAGATGTACACTTAACTTAAACTTATGGTACTGGAATCTTTATTGAGTAGTATCTTGAAGAATCATCCATTTAAATTTTTCACTAAATTGACGATATATAGAAAGGACTTTTTGACTATCCCCTGATTCTATTTTAAAAAGCGTTAACTTATCTCATTTTGAGAAGTGAAGGTGATTTGTTATGAGTGTGGAGAAATATAATAAATTTTTAAGTTCTTCTAAAACTAAAATTTGAAAGACGTTACGTTGTCCTGTAGGCAATTCACCAGTATTAATAAATATTGACGAATGAAACGTAATATTATAACTTCACTTTAATGCGAGCCGCATATAAATTATAACGAGGTTGAATGTTTGTCATTAATTTTCATCCCACTTAATGAAATTGTAATTTACAACTTTAACAAAAATATTTCTAAAGAGACACATCTCGAATAACAATGAAAATATTAAGGTACTGGTGTTTAGACAATAATATTACATTGTTGGTATCAATATTTAATTTCCAAGATGTGTTAATAGACACAATTTTGTCCATTAACAAATTATTGCATGCGATTTTCAATTCTGTTAAAATCTTGATGTTACCCATCGCCCACCGCCATTCCGCCTTTCCTGGTGCTGCGTTCTGGTCAACCATCTGTAAAAAGAGAAAGGATGCATGGTTATCATCCATCGTCTCAGGTCAAACATCTTACTCTAAATTAATGCTATGATTTGGTCGGGACGATGGACTCGCGAAAGATTGCTGCTGCGGGCTCGTTCACGGATATATTTTTCAATGTTATAAATCCAAGTAATTAAAATAATATATCGAAATTATTAGTATTTCTATTGTATTTCTACCCTGCATGTATGCAATTGTAAATATCGTTTTGAATTAAGAAGTGCAACAATTTTAAATAGTTATAGGTAATTAAATTAGGTAAACGGAAAGTGTTCCAGAAAGCAAATGCAGATTCGACTAGTAGGTGTTTCACTTTTGTATTTCTAGTTTAACCATGTCATACCAAAGCTATAAATATTTGTACGAACATCAGCGATTCTTTCTTGTTGTCCGAAACGATACAAGATTTTCAAACACTATATTGTACTAATGTTTATATTGAATAAAGTTTTTATATTGAATAAAAAAACACACTTGTAAAATTTATTCCTACACAATCAATAATTTAACATAAGCACAAATCGTTTTCACCTGCGTTTCGATTATTTTTTCACAGTTGTCTTTCTATATATATTCTAACATTAGTTTCTACATCATTGTAGAAATGCTTTAAAATTAAAAAGTTAAAACTTTTAATACATATAAAGTATATATATTTTTGCTGTTTATTTTATAAACTGTTATTCCTGCTTCATTATATAGTTTTTCTAATTAGAATGGTTGATGATGCTCACAAAATGATGAATCACAGCCATTCAATATGGCAATAGTTGTGCGACTAGCAAATTGATATAATTTTACTCGTGTGCTTGTTGGTCGGCTTCCAATTAAGAGTTCCTTATTTATTTCCAAGTGATGACCTTCGTATCCAGATTCTGGCCAGGTGATGTTTAGAAACGGATCTGCAATACCATGTGGGGTTGGGTTTCTAAGAAAAAAAAATTAATTTATTGGTACGACCATGATTGCATTGCAGGAAAATGAAACAACTATTATAACAGTTTGTTCATACATTTTTATTCTCAAAAAAACATTTTAGTGAGAAGAATCACGTTTATATTTCTTATAAAAGTTTAAATTCTTGGTTGAATATAAGTTTTCACAGAGTTTCAGTCAGAAAATGTAATCACTGCAAAATTTATTCAATTCCCTAAATCTAAAATGGGAGTCTCAAGTTTCAGAACTTATTCAAAATTGAACTACGTTTAGAATGCGTAAAGATAAGACCATCCTGTAAATTTCAGCTCAAAATATTAATTTGTTCAAAAGTTATTGATAAACGTGTAAACGACAAAAATGAAATTTACCATTTTTTAAACGGCGATATCTCGAAAACTATCATTCAGAGAAAAAAAATGTTTAATTCGAAAATGTGCAGAAATGCCTATATTATGCACTAGTTTCAAAGATGACAAACTGAAACTTTGCGAAATTAAAGAAAACACTTTTGCGAACAACTTTTGCTTATGTCACAAGAAGAAAAAAGATGGCATATCGAGCGAAAATTGAGTTACAAGAAAATAATCTTGAAAATTTATTATAAACAATAATATTTTGTTTCTATCATTCACACCAGTGCAAAATTTAGGCATTTCTGCACATTTTCGAATTAAACATTTTTTTTTTTCTCTGAATGATAGTTTTCGAGATATCGCCGTTTAACCCTTTTCGTCCCAAAAGTCCAAAATTTGGACACAACTTTCAACGATGTAACTTTTGTTCCAAACAGCGTTAACAAAAATTGAAATAAGACAAAATCGATATATTTGGACCTCCTCTTTCAAATGCCGTGGTCAGAAACAGCCGGAAATTACAGAGAAAAAAGTTATGATCATTTTTTCGAAAAAAATATTGGTTTTTTCGACATTTTTTCCCAATAATTACGTTTCTTGACATTGAAAAGGGCAGTGCTGATCGTTGCAAAATATACTAATCGCATCTTTTTGCTCAGACCATTCTTGTCCCGTCGGATTTTTTTCAAAAAACAAAATGGAGGTTTCAAGATGGCGCCTGGAAGTTGTAAGTTTGAATTTTCTCGCACAAATATCGATTATTTGAACGTGTAACGGCTCAAATCATGGAGAATTGCAATGAAAAAGTAATTATTATCATTTGTGAATACCTAGTCTCATCATGATTTATTCATAACCTCAAATTAATTAGACCCAATGGGTTTATACCGATTATTTGTCTAATTTTCACACAATTTTCGACGTTTCCGTAACATTACTTATGCGTGAAATTAAAAATGACCATATACCCTTATGACCTATTAATTATCGGGTTATAACCTAAAAATTTAGTACAGTTCGACTTTTTTTATTTTTAAAATACTTTTCTTCATTTTTTTTGTATTTTAATTTTATTACTTACATTTTTTTTTGTATTCAAAACACGTGGAGGCAATGAGGAAATATTTGTTTTGTATTTTGTAAATCAATATAGCAGATATTGAAAGTTATGTTGCACTATCAGATGTGGATTGACCTGCGACCTGCAAATTGAGTGAAAATCAGACAAAATATCGGTAGTAAACCATTGTACATGACTAATTTGAGGTTATGAATGAATCATGATAGGACTAAGTATTCACAAGTGATAATAATTACTTTTTCATCCCAATTCTCTGTGACTTGAACCGTTACGCGGTCAAATAATCAATATTTGTGGGAGAAAATGTAAAATTACAACTTGGAGACGCTATCTTGAAGCCGCCATTTTGTTTTTTGAAAAAAGTCCGACGGGAGAAGAATGGTCTGAGCAAAAAGACGCGATTAGTACGTTTTGCAATGATCAGCACTGCCCTTTTCAATGTCAAAAAACGCAATTATTGGGAAAAAACGTCGAAAAAATGATCATAACTTTTTTCTCTGTAATTTCCGGCTGATTCTGACTACGGCATTTGAAAGAAGAGATCCAAATCTATCGATTTTGACTTATTTCAATTTTTGTTAACGTTGTTTGGAACAAAAGTTACATCGTTGAAAGTTGTGTCCAAATTCCGGACTTTTGGGACGAAATGGGTTAAAAAATGGTAAATTTCATTTTTGTCGTTTACGCTTTTATCAATAACTTTTGAACAAATTAATATTTTGAGCTGAAATTTACAGGATAGGCTTATCTTTACGCATTCTAAACGTAGTTTAATTTTGAATAAGTTCTGAAACTTGACTCGGAAACGTTGGTGATTTCACATGGAATGCCCTAAATGTTAGAACATTTTTCTGCATAGGTTGACGGAAATTCGATCTGTTTTGCACTCATTTTCAGCATGTTTAGCTGAAATTTCTTGGTGGATTTTTATTCCACTAATTGCCGGAATGATGCAGCTTTTAGGGATTGGAGTTTCTCAATACGAAAACAGGTAATTCAAGGTTTGTATACAAAATTTAAGTCGGGAATGGTCGCTTTGTCGAAGAAACGTGAACATAAAATCGATCATTTTGGAGCGATCATAGGTCTAAAACTTTAATTTTTCGACCTTGGATATGCAAAATTCAAATTACGTTATCAGATTTACCCTTACAATATTTAGTGAGCTGTCCAGGACTTTGACATATACTGCATTCACGGGAATCATTAGTTTTAATGATTTTACCACGTTTTTATTAACTCGTACTCTTATCTGTCTGTCTGTCCGGTGCAAATCTTGTAATCGATTTTAAACTAACTTACCAATGAGCTAGAGACTTGAAACTTTTAGGATAGCCCAACATTGGATGACAATGCATTCCTTTACCGGTTATTACAAGTTTCAAACAGTTTTAAGAACATTTTCAGCAAATTTAAATTTTATATGAAAAAAAAATAAGTTTAAAAAAAAATGCGCTTATTTTCCGTTCTTGATTGAATCTATACATTCCTTTATACTCGTTTTTCTTTCGTTGTGTTGTCCTTTAACATTTAGCCCGGCGTTTTCCCCCCTTCCTCCGTCGCGCTTGTCCTTTGTTTTCTTTTCGCAATCGGGAAAAGTCCTCCACTGACGTCATTAATTCCCTTGCCTATTATATACTCATCCACGACGGCAAGTGTAGCAGTCGTGAATTAGTGTCATATATATAAGTGGTGCAACAGCTCACGGATTCTGGCGTGAGGAAACATCATCAAGATTCTCAACAATTCTGGACGGTGTAAGCCACCAGAGGAGTCTGTCATCTAAAACCACTTGCATATTCTTTTCATTTTGAAACTGCTCTTTTCAGATTGTTTATAAATGTAATAGTTTAAAGTCGATTGTAAAATTTGACCTATTAAAACTAAAAAGCAGAAAATAAGTAATAAATAAAAAATTCTTTTTAAAAACCACGTTTTTATAAATGGACTAAAAAGGATAAAATAATTTTTCCCATCCACACACAGGTCACTATTACCATGCCGAAATAAATACGCAATAATTTTTCATTTTATTAGGAAATAAAATATTTGTAAGACTTAAAATGGAAAACGTGGGGCGCAATAGAGGTAACAGAAATGACCAGCATGTCTAAACTACCGTGTCATATTGTTCATTTAAGCATAAGTTTCTCATTTGTTATTGTTCGTCGAGGAGTCATTTCTGTTACCTCTATTGCGCCCCACGTTTTCCGTTTTAAGTCTTACAAATATTTTATTTCCTAATAAAATGAAAAATTATTGCGTATTTATTTCGCCAAGGTATTAGTGACCTGTGTGAATGGGAAATATTATTTTATCCTTTTTAGTCCATTTATAAAATCGTGGTTTTTAAAAAGAATTTTTTATTTAATAATTATTTTAAATGAAGTTGAATATATCTTCAGCTATACGTCTCGTACATGTCTTATATGTGTTGTGCCTATGTCATATAAAATATGATATGCACCAAGGGGCAGGGATCTTTTCGTAACTCATTTGATGGTGCAACACTTGGCTCGTAATATACTATTCTTTCACCACTGTACATATGAATAATATTAATACTAAGAATAAGATTACGCGTAAAATTACTTAACCCATATTTAGCAAAATTAGTCCACATTCGCACAACTCTTTTTCTGGTTATATGTTCCGGGTCATATTCATCCAAGGATTGTTTCACTTCCAAACTACGGAAAAGGTATGCCAAATCATCAGAATGCGCAACACCTAGAACAAATAAAAGTTTAATTTCTGACGTTGAACACCATCCAGAGATACGGACGAGCGTGTGTTGATTTCATTGACGATTTTCATCTACCTGACTTAGACAAAACCGACACGTACCTATGAAACCCCGTTGGCCACGAGATATAGGACGAAAAACGGACAAAAAAATTCCTGTACCAAATTTGGACCTGAGACTCAAAATATGAAAATGCGCACTTTTTCCTATGTGACATCTTGTTAGCTATTCAGCGAAGTGAGTTACGTGCGAAAACTCGCAACAAAATTGTCTTTTTCCCATTTTGAGGCCATCTGCAGTACCATACAGAAACATTCAACGGTCAAATGACCTGATGCATGAATTAAAGGGCTTAAAAAATGCTTGAAAAGGCGCCCTAACTCATTGAAATAACAAGCGATCGAGTTATTGACGAAATCGGCATTTTTTCCTGAATTTCAAATCAAATTCTGAGCCTCAGATCCAAGTTTGACACAGGATTTTTCTCGTCCTTTTTTGTCCTATATTTCATGGCCATTAGAGTTTCTTATGTGTACATACACGCCCTTTAGACAAGGAATTATAACAATATATGTTGTACAGATTATACAAGAAATGGTATTGAAATAAAATCGTGTGTGCTACTTTACCATCTATGTCAATTCCTTTCGATCTATGAATCGAATTACCCGAGTCGAAGGTGAAACGGTAATAATAAATTGGAAATGAACTGTCATACAGCAGCCACTTTTGTTTCATATCAATTCCAGCAATGAAAAAGAAATCTGTAGTTTCCTGTTGGCATAATAGTATTGTGTATCTTGTTAAGTGTACATACAGGTCTTATTTTATAATCATTTTTATATACTACATTGCTCAATCCTAAATTCTTCCGTAACTACCATTTTTCCAAACACCTTTTTTTTCATTTACAGTTAACCGGCGGAATCGCCGTTTTTACACAAATTTTTGCCATATATTTATCGTAAGATTTTCGAGCGCTGTAGGTCGTCTTGCTTGACTGCGCCATACTTTTGTAGAGGAAATGTAAGAACCTCAGGAACTTACATCAAGTACAGATAATACTTTCGAAACGTAAATAAACAACGTGGCTCGACTTACCATCAGCGAGCTGCTGCTTGAAAAAGAAATTGAAAAATTCTTCACCGGACGGCTATCGAACTCACGACCTACGAATTCGTAGTCCAGTGCATCACCGCCTGAGCCACAAAACCGACATTTATCCAATAAACCTAATTAGTCTTCTGACTAATACTAGAACACTGTTCTGTACACACTGAGCTTGAAGCATGTCTAAGCCCGACTAAAATGTCAACCAAAACCATTTGTACAGAATGACTGGTACACTATTCCAGTTTAAAAACCCATGGTTATTTTAATCGTAACTGATCCCGTTTTTGAGAAATTCAGAAATCAATTCTGTAAGTTTAAATTCAGCTTACGTTAATCATTTAAGTTATATATTTTTCTTCACATGAAAAATTAGTGAAATTTATTACTAGAGGGGCTTCGGGGTAGCTGAATATGAATCTAATCTCAGATCTTCAAAATTCAAAATAGTGGATGTAAGATAACGGACAGAAACGTGAAAAGTTTCTTGATCAAGAAAAAACTGGATACATGCGGATTTTTGTGGGTACAGATTATGATTCTGATAATGGAAAAATATGAATATTAAAAATATTGATATTTTTCCGTCACGTTTTTTTATTTAAATTATATTATATTGTTATGTTATAAATAATAATAATAATAAAAAATAATAATATGACAAAATCGAAAAAGTTTAATATCAGCCACTTACAGAATGATATTTTAAGTGAAACCATCACCGATTTTTCAGCTACATCAAGTTGTAATTAAAAAAATTAGTAGTATTTTTTTTTCTGGTACTATTGTGGGTGAGAAATAACGTGAAAAAGAAAAAAACTTAAAGTTCTTTTTTCAGCATTTTTGACATTGTAATTTTTCACAAAATTAAAATGTCGCAAAATCCATACCCTTATTTCTTCCTGAAGGTTTGAGAAACGAAATAAAAAAGGAGGCATTGAAAAATATTGAAATTTGTGAAAAAGAAGCATTTTCAGTAGTTTTGATAAGATTTTTGATTGTATTTGCGAAAGATTCATACCTCCAATCTCTTTGAAACTCCGTTTACCAACGTTAATTGGTGCGCTTAACACGAATATCGTCGTAAAAATTGTCGTTATGGTCACATTCAAGGTCAAAACACATACGAATGCGTTATTTTTGTCATTTTTTGCATTTATTTTTAGAAATATAATTATGATGAAAAACGGTTTTGAACAAAATATGTAGATCATGAAATTCTCTACAAAAAAAGATTCAGACATTTTTTTCGTCACAGCAACGGAAACTTCGTAAGAGAGGGATAAAAATAGTTCTAAATTTTGACCAATATTAGAAGCAAAAGGTAGGTTACTTGGCTTTTGCAAAATTTTAATTTTGTGAAAAATTACAATGTCAAAAATGTTCAAAAAAGAACTTATTTTTTCTTTTTAACGTTATTTCTCTCCCACAGTAGTGCCAGAAAAAAATATTACGAAAACGAGTTACATATATTTAATTACGCAGTAAAATTTATCATACTTGCTGAAAGTAATTCCGACAAGTTTGTTGTCAGATTTATAATCTGGAATTCCAAAAATCTCCGAGTGTCCAGTTGGTCATGTTAGATCCGCCATTTTGAATTTTTAAAATTAAAGATCACATTCATACTCAGCGACACGGCAACGAATTTTAGCTATTTTTCATGTTAAAAAAATATGTAACTTAAATGATTCAATCTTACCTGCGCAAAATTTAAATGTACAGAGTTGATTTCTGAATTTCTAAAAATGGGATCAGGTACGATTTAAGTACGCATGGTTTTTTAAACTTGAATAATGTACCAGTCATTCTGTACAAATGGTTATGGTTGACATTTTCGTCGAGCTCAGACATGCTTCAAGCTCAGTGTGTGTAGGTTTATCTCCATCTTTTCGGCTTCCTACTCCTGACTGTTTCAATTATGTCAAATTATGCCATATTAATGTAACTATTGATTTGTTACTATTTTATTAGAAGCAAGAATCCAGTTTAAAAAACGGGAGATCGAGGTATGTATAGGATCGACTTCCCGTGAAACAGCTCCTGTCCCGAATCCTTTACTAACGATTCTAAAAGTAATTCATTTAATAAAATGGTTGTTCGTACGAGGATACTTTGTAGGGGAGACCGGGGCAATTCGTGCCAACACGAAATATTTAAAATTCGCCCTATCGGCACATATGTTCAACGAAACATCTGAAAAAATTCCTGTAGGTGGCGGCAGTGGTCCTCTCGGCTACAACGGAATTTCAAAAGCCTATCTAAAGTGTACTCCCAGCTAAGTCGATAAATGTGTTTTCGATATTAAGAACTAAAATTTGAAAATTTCCGAGTTTTCGTGTTTTCGACGAAACCATCCTTCAAAAATAACTTGCGGTAAGTTTTATTTGTTCTTTGGGATGTTATACAAGTATGTGAAACACAAGTTTTGTGTACTTTTATCTTGTTTTAAAGTTTTGGAAGGCGAAAGTTGAAAAGTCGCACCGGGGCATTTCGTGCCACCAGGGCCCGGGGCATTTTGTGCCACAGAGTTCTATTAGAATTTTGTAGGTTACAAAGGTGTTTCGTTTTCAGACAACAATGGTTCGAAATTATGTTCGTAAGACTCCTACTACGGATGAAGGAAATATGAAAAATGCAATTGCCGCTGTAATACGTGATGGTTTGTCCTTAAGAAATGAGGAAGGTTGTTAAGTGTAGTGATAAAGACAATTAATAAACTAAGACTCCTATTAATCACTTTTTTGTGTTATTTTCATAATAATTAATGTAATTTTGAATAAATAGATACTTTTTCACAGTAAATGGATGTCGTAAGGTCATTATAATAGGATAAAACCGCAGTGACACGATATGCCCCGTACCATGGCACGATTTACCCCGGTATTGGGGCAATTCGTGCCACACGTCATGGTCGGACATTTTGTGTTCTACACTAAAAATACTATGATAAAATGGAACAAATAATTTTTTTTTTCAAACCACAGGGTTAAACCACTAAAACCCGCCTAGCAACATTTTTTTTATATATAATAGTATTTCTAGAAAAAAATGTTGAACACAAAATGGCACGAATTGCCCCGGTCTCCCCTACGTAATATAAGTAACAATTATAAGTAAGAGAAGAATAAAATCCCTATGTAATACATGGGTCATGAAATTGTCATTTTACCCCTGCAGAATCGAAATATACGGGAAAAGAAAATAACGATTAAAATCTTTACATGAATCCTTAATATCTCATTTTCTCATAGTGATAAATATATAATTTTGTAATCGATCCATTAAAATTTGCTTGTTAAAATTGTTGAAAAAATTTACATACTTTTTTTGTACATGGAAATATGCTATCTGTAATACCAAAATGTTGTATAAATATATATTGTACGTACATCGATAACCTGGAGAGCGAAATGGGATGACAAATCTGGAAATATATCCGCCGATGGCCCCGTAAACTTCACTGAGGGTAATTGAGAAAGAACTTCAAATGGAATAGAGATGTTGGCTTTTGCTGAAAATTGAAGCGACGACCAAACGTTCATTATACTGTTGGCTTCTGAAATCATAATATTTGATAGAGTTTAGTTATTTTTCGAACCTGATATTCATAGCCCTCAAAATTAAACTTTGTTCAAATCAAATATTCCTTTATGTTAAGATTTTCCTCTCAAATGATTGAAAACTGGTTTCGAGTATTTCAATAGCCAGTACCAGCAAGGGTCTACAAAGCACCTTAAGGGTTGTACAAGTTTTTAAAAATGTTATAGTGTTCTTGAATGCATCACTTATTGGAATTTCTTAAATGGATATTTGAATTTATCGATAATTTGGGTCAGAGTAGACGAAGCTGTGTCTATTTCCAGGAACGAATTGAATTAATGAAACACGTCTGTTATCCAGACAATGGGTAAATTTGTTATTATTTGAAGTCTATACGGCTCTGTTCGTGAACAGACCTAATATTCTTTGTGGGGTTGTTTAATGAATAGATACCCAACTTTTTCGACAGAGGCCGTGTTATTATTTACTTATAATATTAGCATGAACGAAAAATAAAACCTTTTGCAAAAGCTATCGTTTCGTGTGACACGAAACCCATCATGTGAGGCACTCGATGGAAAGTCCCTGTTTGGTACATTTTTAGCGAGCATTCTGTAAGAAATTTTCTTTCGTTTACGGCCACATCCTCTCTCTCAATAGTCGGTAGGAAAGGAAAGAAATGTATCTGTAATCACGATATTGTAAATGTGTCTATATAATAATTTAAAATATTTCTTAATTAAATTTGTTAATTTGCTTTAATTATATTCAATAATTTGATTTGAAAATGAATAACAGAAAATTTAAATATTGAAATTTTATTCATTACTATATTCATCAACGTGCACATAGTTCGCAATATCTATGAATTTAAGAGCTTTATACCGTCAGTTAATTAGAGTTTAGTAATAAATAATTAAAGTAACTAATAATATTAGTTACCCTGGTAAAAATGGATGCCTACATTCAAAAGTACGTAAATACTCTAGAATGCACTTTTATTATTGGTACGTTTCAAGAAACGTATACTTTCGCTCTAACATAAGATACGCTTTGTTGCAAATGATCGATAAGCGTGGTTTTAGGCATACGTTTACACTTCTACAAAATCTACACGAGAGTAGTGTTAAATGTACATTTTGCTGTTTTGAAGCTTCAAACATTTATTGTCCACTTGCCACACATGAATGCATCAAGTACTAGAGAAACACCTTATATAAATGCTTTACTTTTTAATTAAAATTTTTAGCACAAATTATATATCGACTGCCCTGTTTATATAGGTACTCAATTTTTGTTTCTGATGCAAATATGTAAAAATGGATTTTTTAAAATTAACCAATTTCTTATTTTTGACGTTAAACCCCCATGGCTCTCACTAAAACTCAATTATAATTTTTTCCCATTCAACAAATACTGAAAATCTATTTCGAAAGTAACAAATATTTATAATATTTTGTTTGCTGATTCATCTTTAATATTGCAACTTTTACACTTTTAAACATGGTTTTAGATCTAAAACGTTCTTCAATGACAATTTTACCATTTGTAGCTCTAAAATACCAAAATGCATACCGGAATTTGATTAAGTTTTTTTTTTTAACATTCGCTTTATTCTAAGTCTATGCTTAAGATACGTTTCGTAAATGCTTAGTTTTTGGTTACTTGAAGTAGTCTTGTCATACTCTTTAAAAACATACGATGAACGCTTAATTCATTCTAAAAATACTCTTAACAACCACTTTCTGCAGGTTTCGTGCAGAGCAATGATGCGGTAAAAAGTAAGCTCCAAATTCGAAAATCACGCTCAGTGCGGTTAATTAAACGTTAATGTCGTGCACTTAATAGGCGCTTCTTGTGCGCTTAGGGTATGCTTCCATTTTTAACGGGGTAGTCGCGGGATGCACTTGCATCGAAGTATTAACAAAATGTTTTGGAAGTTCCAAGTGTTTTAACTTGACAATGGAAAGCAAACGGAATGATAAATTTTAAAATGTCAAAATTATTAAACAGCTGGCCACGAAAGGTGGCCTCAGTAAACATTTTTAAATATCAAATTAGACTTTCTGGTCTGAGTCAATTTTAGTACTTCTGTTTTTAATCATCCCCCGCATTTTGTACTTTGTTGTTATTGAATACTTTTTTTACAAACACTTTAATAGCTTACTTAATAAAAGAATTATAATCTTAAACGTACTGTGGATATATCTAAAGAATGATGTATAATATCGCTAGGCGATGCGTTATATAGCGTTTGAAGTAAACCGTCTGAGTCTCTTGATGTAGTCCCCAGTTTGAAACCAAGTATAAATGCGTTTTTTATTGCTTCGTCTGGTCTTTGAAATGCCCAAGGGCACAAAGGCGAACCGCTCATAGAGATTGATCGATGAAAAAGACCTATGAATAGTGACGCTATATTAAAACGAATCGTAAAATACTAAATTTATGTGGCTATTATATTAAATGGAATAAAATTAAATAATTTAAACAAATAATAAAGTAAAAACCTTATATGTTCCAACATGTTTAAGTTCGGAGTTTACATCATTTTTTTTTTTTTTTTTTTTTTTCATCCACATTTATTTACAATCTGTCTAGAACGACATTAAGTAAATTTTATACATTACTGAAAACACGCGAGTAACTTTCCCAGTGGAAAGCACTCATAACATTAAATAATACAATGATACATATTTATTACATTAATTACAAGGATAACTTTAGAAGAACTGATCTTGATTAGAGAATTTTGTATTTTTTTAATCTAGAAAATGTTCTCGGTGCATTTCGGAGTCTGGAAGCCAGTGTATTCGGATGGTTTGCTAGTCTTTCTTTATATCTTTCGCTAATTGTTGTAATTTCTTCGTTGACAGTTTTGATGGCCATGTCTTTTCGAATTATTTCATTTGGTACAAACCATGGTGCATTTAAAATCTCTCTTAGGCATTTAGATTGGAATCTTTCTATTATATCAACATTAGATTTGGATGCACTTCCCCAGAGCTGGGCTCCATACATCCATACGGGTTTAAGTATACACTTGTAAATAAGAAGTTTGTTTTCAATCGATAATTTAGACTTTCTTCCCAGTAGCCAGTACATCTTCCTCAATTTTAGGTTTAGCTGCTTGCGTTTAGTCCAAATATGTGCTCTCCAAGTAAAGCGACGATCCAGGTGCATCCCAAGGTATTTAACATGATCGTTTTGTGGGATTATTTTATTATTTAGTACAATTGGAGGGCACGTCTTTTTACAGAGAGTGAAAGTAACATGTGTTGATTTGCTCTCATTGATTTTGATTCTCCATCGTGTGAACCAGTTTTGTACCTTACTTACATATTGCTGCAGATAGTGTGAGGCAATATTTGGATTTGAATTTATTGCCATGATTGCAGTATCATCTGCATAAGTTGCCGTGGTAATATTAACTGATGTTGGTAGATCTGCAACGTAAAGTAGGTAGAGTGTCGGACCCAGAACACTGCCTTGAGGAACACCAGCTTTGATAGGGTAGAGTTTTGACATTGTGCCCTGTATTTTTACTTGGAAAGTTCTGTTTTTCAAGTACGATTGTAGAAGTTTAGAATATTTTGTTGGGAACCAGTTATTCAATTTAAGTATTAATCCCTCATGCCATACTTTATCGAATGCTTGAGCTACATCCAAGAATACAGCCGAACAGTAGTTTTTACATTCAATGGCATCTCTGATTTTACAAGTTATCCTATTGACTTGCTCAATTGTGCCGTGGAAGTTCCGAAAGCCAAATTGATGGTCGGGGATTAGTTTTCTTTCGTTTATAAGTGTATTTAGTCTCTTTAAAAAGAGTTTTTCATGTATTTTCGATAGTATAGGGAGGAGACTAATCGGCCGATATGATGTAACGTGTTCAATCGCTTTACCAGGCTTTGCTATCATTATTATTTGAGCTACCTTCCACTGATCAGGGAAATAGCAGAGACGGAAGCTAGCGTTGATTAGGATAGTGATAAATCTCACTGCCTTCTTGGGTAACTCTTTAATGATTTTTCCATCGATGTTGTCGTATCCAGGTGTTTTTTTATTCTTGAGATTTTTTATTACTTTTGCCACTTCGTTGACTGTAACAGGCTTTATTGGTGAATCGTCTTGCGGGTACTTTGTTATTCCTTCGGCAAGACTACTTTTTTCTACGTCAGAAATTAGTTCACTCACTGGTTGGAATACTTCACTAAGGTGTTCAGCGAATGTTTCGGTTTTTTCTACTTCAGTTCTAGCCCATTTGCCATCTGATTTTTTAATAGGTGGTATGAACTGTTGCGGACGTTTAATTTTCCTGGTGGCTTTCCAAAGAGAGTAATCTGTATTTTTTGTTGGATCTACTGATTGGACATAATTTTCAAACCTCGAATTTTGATATTCTGCTAACTTTACTTTGAGGTCCTTAATTGCTTTATTAAGCTTAGTTTTATCATTACTAGATCTGGTTATTTGCCAGGTTTTTCTGATTTTTCTTTTCTCCATTATCATTTTTTTAATACTGTTTGGTATATCGGTATTATGTTTACCTGATGGGATCAAAGTAGCTTCGTTAGTTGCTTGATGGAGAAGAATATTAAAATTTTCGATAGCATTTTCGAGTTCATCAGGGTTTTTTAATGGTATATTACAATTTAATTTGTTATTTATAAATGTTTGAAAAACAGTCCAAGATACATCATTTTATTGTCGTCTTTTTTATTTTCGCATTTTACAGCGATTTGTAACCAACAATTCTTTGAGATGCATGCAGAAATAATTTTTGTTTGCCATGGTTTTAATACAAGACCAGCAAATCAAGTAGCTGCCGAGTGTAACACTCAGATACTTACAGCCACAAATATCTAAATATTCAGCATTCGGCATCCGAAGGTTTTCGTTTACAACCACCGTAGAGATTATAATTGACGTACTCTTCCTTGTAAGCAAGAAGAAAAAGTTATATTTTTATGTTTGTCCTAGAATAATTATTGCTTGTGATCCGTTATTCATCCTTGCCGAACCTCATTCCTTAATTCAAAATGCAAAGGCCATAGCAGATTAAAACGATCTGGGCTTCAAGCCGTTAATAAAGACCCAATATAAGGGTTGTTTGTCCTGGTTTGAAATACATTTGCACAAAATTTCGGCTCGAAAGGTCCAGTTCCCCCAAATAAACCGCTCGTTCGGTAAACATGGACACCCTTGGAGGCCCGGCTGTAAATTATTATTACACAATCCACAACCATTGTACCCCCAATATTGGCATAACGATGATGGTTTGGAATTATCTAGACCGCACCCCGATGGCGGGGGTGTCCTAAACCCGCAAAGGGGGACGGACACCTTACATACCAATGAGTCATTCTGCACCTAGAAATGGTGAGACCCTTGTATTGTGTCACTTTACTTCCAACGCCACGAACCGAATCCATATTGCTTGGTGGACAAGTCTTCTGTAGTTTTTTGTCATCTCCTAATGGCTTATCAGCGGTTAGTTGGTCTTGCATGCATATTGGCCTGATAAAGCTTTGATTCTAGATTCTAAAAAATTGTCCCCTTTTTGATAGTTTGACAGAGTTTCTGACTTTCTTGCTGATTTATACTCTATCATTCTTGTAACTGTCTCCTTTTTGCAACGACTCCTTCTCCACTGTTCTTCGAATTTTTAAGCAGTTTTCTAAACTCTCTAATGCCACCGATGTAGAAGTATACGGGAGCTTTCATATCACGTCATGCGTTTAAATGCATTTTGTAATTCTCGTTTTAGCTAAGTCCTTTGAATTCCAAATTTACGTGCATTCAAGTTCTGGTCGTTCCATCGACGAGTACTGAAATGCTATGATCAAAAGGTATTGAGTACTTTCACTTTGTTACTTGGTTGAGGGAACCTCATCGGTTCGGAAGCTTCTGCTTATTGTTTGGGGTATCATCTTTTCTTTCCTTCCCATCTCTCATGCCTTGACAATGAAATCTTATCCAACAAATGTTTTGTTGCTGAATTTCTTCTGGGTATATTTCAGTTCATCGAGATATTCTTTCTCCTCGATGGTGAAGCATGATTAGATAGAGGCATACAACTGGCAACCGTTGTCGTACCAGCGGGAGTTGCGAAGAAGCAGCTCATGGTTGGCAAGATTAGAGTAGGGTGGGTGAACTGTAGTTTATGCTAGAAAGTCACTGTTACCAGATGTCTCAAATGTCATGGGTTTTGACATATAGCTGCCATTTGCAAAGCAACGGTGGACAGAAGAAATTGCAACCTCACATGCGACAATCAGGAAAATCAGGCGTGATGCTGCAAGGAGAAACCTTTCTGCATCCCGTTCAATGGCGTTGTAGTGATGGACTGCTGTTATTACCCTGTAGTAAATGATATAAGGCCGCGAGGGCAGCAACTGAGAATAAGAGGGCTAATTTCCAGCAGCTGCCTTCAATGGATAATTCCGACCTACCCTATTATTTTCAAGTAAAATGGGGTCAAGTAAAGCCCCATGACTGTCCTTGTCATTTACCAAAGCCTTTGCGAAGTTTTCCAATAACCTTGAAAGTATTTATCAATTTTATATGAGCAAACATCTAATCAGTAAATGTAATAAGTAATAAATAATAAACATATATTGAGTGATTGTAATGCAGTGAAAAACGAATGGAGGTCCGAAGTACCCCGCAAGTTCATTTCCGCAAAATTTACGGTTAATTTAAAACTCTACTTATTTTGACCAGCCAGGAGTCAATCCAACATCTTATTTTCTTATATGTTTAGAGGGAAGATGCTGAGAATTAGCCCTGTTAGGCTCCATTGTGCTTGAAAATAATAGGGTAGGTCAGAGTTACCAACTGATTTACAAAATCTAAAAGATTACAATTTTTTACCGAGGTAGATCTAGAAACTCCAACTGATTCAGGTACTGATATCTATAAATATTTACCCATCTACCCAAAAATGAATATTGCTTAGGTAGAACCCCTTTTCCATAATAATTATTACAATGTTTTATTGAAAACGTGTATCATGTACATATTCTATAAGTTACAATATCTTATTACTACATATAATAAACACAGACTTCCATAAAACCCACCTTTAGACATATCCGAAAGGACATGAAAGTCAACTGACACTCCACCTGCACTTTGGCCAAAAATGGTAACTTCGTTAGGGTTACCACCGAATCTTCTAATATTCAGCTGGACCCATCGTAAAACAAGATTTTGATCCTTCAACGCAGCATTGCCAGTTGCATTTTTGTGATTCAAATTTAAAAAGCCTTAAATTACAGATTAAAATATGTAAATGTAAAAATAAAGCTTAATACCATCCAAGATATTGTAACAAAGGCAATCACGTACACATTAACTGCACAATGGAGCGTGAGTATTAAATTCGCATTTTTCTTACCGAATGGTCCAAGTCGATAATTAAACGTGACCAAGACTACGTCTTCCTCTATAAGAAAATCTGGACCATAGACAGCCGTGCTTGAATGACCAGTTCTAAATGCCCCTCCATATATCCACACCATTACTGGTTTTAATAAATTTCGTGTTGTCCGGTTGAAATCAGTCTGTATAAAATAAAATGAATTCATTGTTACAAATTTGTGGTTTTAAAGAATAAAATGTTACTGTCTGCAGTTTTGCTACAAGAATAAAAAAAATCGTATGTCGCGCATACGCCATAACTATCAAGAATTTTTATTTAGCATCTGGATATATGCATATCTTATATACAGTACAGTAGTCCTTCCCTTAAGTTGTACAATCGAGACAGGCAAGATGGCCGCTCTTTCCCTTAAGTTGTATTTTTTCCCCTAGAATCTAATGCGGTCACAGTGTACATGTGTGTGTGTGTGTGTGTGATTTTCGAATTTTGCAGTTTAACGTATTTTATAACTTAATACGAGCGAAAAGTGCCAATTGTTAGTATAACAAGAAACCAAACGCAAAAAAGAAACGATGGAAGCAGCTAAACCTTCATGTTCATCAAATACGAGTAAATCCGTAAGTTAACTTCACTTATGAATAATAATATCGCGTCTTTAATTTTTTTATGTTTTTTTTATGACAACATTGCTCCAAAATATTAAAAGTCTAAATTCAGTTATTGGATTAAAAAAGAAATGTTTACTTTTTATGTTTTAGAATAAAAAACCAAGGCTGTCCTTCGAACAGAAAGTGAAGGTTTTGGATTTATTGGACAATAATGTAAAACAATCCGATGTGGCATTAATGTTTGATGTTACTCAAGCCGTCATAAGTCGCATTAATGTCCATCGGAGAGAAATTTTACAAAATAAAGAAGTGCTCGAAAAAGAGAACATGTCTTTAAAACGCAAAAGGTTTTCTAATATAATCACCTCTGATAGAGAGCGTAAACTTGTGGAATGGTGCAATGAAAACCAAGCTGCTGGGATACCAATTAGCGGAAAAAGTGTTCAAGAGGCTGCTATGGTTCTCAACGAGATGTGCAATGGACCTAATAATTTTAAAGCCGGATCTGGGTTTTTAGATAAATTCCAAAGACGACACAACATGCGCTCTATGAAATTGCAAGGAGAGAGGCTATCGGCTGATTCTGCTGCTGCCACAGAATTTTGTGCAACATTTATTAAATTTGTGAACGATTTTAACTTGGATCGTGATCAAATTTATAATGCCGATGAAAGTGGCCTGCTCTGGAAATGTTTGCCAGGTCGTACTCTGTTAAACAAGGAAACAAAAAATGCGTCAGGTTGGAAATTACACAAGGACAGAGTAACGATCATGTTTTGTGCTAATGCAAGTGGCACGCACAAAATCCCACTTTTCTTAATAGGAAAATATAGAAATCCACATTGTTTTAGAGGAATTAACAAAGACGCATTGCCTCTGATGTATACAAATCAAAAAAGTGCGTGGATGGACAAGATGTGCTTTATTAAATGGTACACAGAATTATTTCTTCCGGAAGTAACAGCTCGATTTGCAGGCACGGGCAAAAAGTGCATTCTAGTTTTAGATAACGCCCCTACTCATCCAGATGCTTCGACTTTAAATGCCTTGAATGACATTTGCACTATTATTTACTTACCGCCAAATGTCACATCTCTCATTCAGCCGATGGATCAAGGTGTCATCGAAAAATTTTAGAGGTCAGTGAATAGTGAACTATGAATATCAATTTTAAGTGTAAAAATATAACGTTTATTTTTTATGTCAATTGCAGGTTGTACGGGCAAAATCTGTTGCGCTCTCTTCTGTTGTCGGCTAAGCAAGTGCCAGAGTTTTCAAAAAGCATGGACATATACAAGTGTGTCAAGTTTTCATGCCAAGCCTGGGATGACATCACTGCCAGCAATGCGGCAAATGCATGGAGAAAAATATTTGGCAACGATGAAGATGCTAACGCAATGATCATGGACGAAGGAGACACTGAACATCTTGTCGAAAATCTGCACAGGATGCCTGAATTTGCAAATGTATCCACTGATGACATCTCAGAGTGGTATTCATCCGATAAAATGTGTCCAGGATGGGAAGTTCGCACAGTGGAACAGGTAATAGCTGGTACTTCGGAAGAGAGCTCAAATATTGATGAAGAGACCGAAGCAGAAATTGGTCTCGAATATGAAGAGACTCCATCGAGTTCAGAAGCTGCAGAAGCTGCTGAAAAATTTCAGCGATGGTGTTTGACACGTTGGGATTTCTCAACCGGACAGTACTCCGAGTTAGAGAGTATGCTGCGAATAGCTAAAGGAGTTGCGTTTAATGACAGATTTCCATTTGGCAAAAAAATAATCTTGACTAATCATTATTGTAAATTATTGATTAATAAATTTATTGCACATGTACTTTTGTTATTTTTATTTTACCTGACAAACCTTCACGGAGAATAGAAAATACTAGTGGTTCATCTTTCTGACACGACTGCCTCGTCTTTAATTTTTTTTGTTTTTTTTTATGAAACAAATTTTATCTCAATATATGTAAAAGTAATTTACCTCTGAAATCAATGATTTTCAAATGTTTGTTATTTACACCTGCTATCAGGCGAACAAAAAATCATTAAAGACGAACCAGTCGTGACAGAAAGATTAACCTCTCTATTCTCCGTGCTGTAAATACACAAAATATGTACACAAAAAGCTTACACAAAATAAATGATATGTATATACATAACAATCTTCAAAATTATATTCTTATAGCAGGCAGCTCGCAATATTTAAGACAAGCACATTGATGCACATTTGATGTTATAATTTCATTACATTTCAAGAAATTTTTAGTTAACAATTTGAAAACATAACATTTTTAGGTTATGTTTGACAAGTTGACTAGGGGAAAAAATACAACTTAGAGGAAGAGAAACGTACAACATAACAGAAGTATACAACTTAAGGGAAAACAACTTAAGGGAAGGACTACTGTACATTGCTAAAATGCCGAACACGCATATGTGACGAATATTTACACATTCTTACCGAGTGATGACAAATGCAAAATAAAGAAATTTGGCAAAAGTTCACTTTTCGAAAATATATATTATATTTAATTGTTAATAATTGGAATGAAAATAGTGCATGATATTTATCGATACTTTCTGAAGTGTCCGTATAAAAATACGTTGTCGGATTATCAAAACAAAATGACGCATACAACATTGCGTATGCAAATGCTAATTTTCATTCAAGCAGGTTGAAATTTGTTCGAGGGTTTTTGGGGTCGCTGATCACAGATCCGTAATCAGATCTCTGAAATTCGATATGACGTGGGTACGTGGGCATATTACATATTACATAAACCATTCACGGTGCCAGTAGCTACCGAGACTGATATCGGTAACAGTCCCAAATCCGTATCTTCGCCCAGGAAAGTTTACTCCTACATTATCCACAATGGAAATAAATAGAAAAAATTGCCGAACGAGGATTCGAACTCACGAGCGTTCAGTTTACGAGGCTTCAAAATATTATTACTTCATAGACTATATTAGTTTCATATATTTCATTTACGAATTGGACATACTTGATAAATTTCAGAAAATTTACCAATGATTTCTCATTTAACTATTTTATTATAAAATTATTCTTTCTGAGGTGTTAATTTTATACTGACTTGCGGTGTGTAGACGTTTAAGTAAAGGCAATCTTCCGATCCCTGATATTCTAAGGTAACTTCGTTAACTTGGGAGCAAATGTTGGCTTCCTCAGTAGCAAGGAATACTTTTCGCCATGGTGGTTTTTGTAAAGGAGGCTATAAAAATTAAAATATTATTTCTATAAGTACTATTTACTACTATATTTTGGTATGCAGATATCAACAAATGATAAAAGATTATGTTTAAAATGGTAGAAAGGATTTTAACATATGTAAAAAGTAGAATAACAAGAAGGATCATATTTGATATTGATGAGGTTACGCATGAATTATTTAAGTACGGGAACAATTTTATTGTTTTGTGTACTGGGGAAAGAGATAATTTAACTACTTTTTATATTAATACATTTTACTGTTATAAAATGGTTCTATGAGCAATGTTCTTTCTCTCTGTGTAAATTATTGAAAACAGTATGCGATTTCAACGTACTGTTGCGCACTAACTACTAATATAACAATAAAAATTGGCAGTGAAGCTATCATCTAGTAAAAACAGTCAAATACCTGGAATATTTTCAAATAATAATAAAACATTAATGATGGTTACATCTAATTACATCTTTTTTAAGTGGAGAAATTTTCTTCACATTATACTATAATCCTGATTTCTTTATTTCAACAGATGCATCCCACAACAGTCGTGTATTTTTTTTGTCTTCTAAAACGTTTAATTCTTCAACATTTAATTTAACGTCACTGAATTACAACAAAGGTATAACTTTATAGAGATTAACCATTTTTGGTTGCTTAAAATGAAAAAAAGAAGTTAAGTCAACTTCAGATCAATTTCTCTAGCAACAAGAGTTTTTTTACATTTTTTATAAAATGTAAACAAATATTATTTCTAGAAAGTTTGTAAATTAACATAAAAACGCCATGATTCTTAGGTCTTTTTTTTATTTTTTACGACTTTCTTCACTGAAACTCTTAGAGTAAATCTTAGTCAAATATTTCACTTAAAATATGCATTTTAGTTGATTCAACTAATTAATTAAATATCACAGGATTTAGGCTTGATGCAATAAATTTTTAAACTAATGTTAACTTATTCACAAAAAAAACATGTAGGTCGCATCACATTAAAGACACTCAAGATATTCTGAAAGGCAATAATTCAATAATTATGAATTTGACTATTTATGTTCCTAATATTATGATTATGCGAATTAAATAATGGATATTTATTATATGAAGAAAGTGTCAACCTTAAATCTAAGATATCCAAGAGGTGGTTCGGCGTACGGGATTCCTTGAAACGATGAATATTCTACAGACTTGTCAATACTTGACAAAATTTGTCCTTGTACAGGTCCGTCTAATGTCCAAACAACGGAAGTTAATCTCGCTGTTTCCGCGGTTTGTGTAAATACTTCCGCAAGAAGAATACTGAAGATATATTCTAACACCATTCTTCCACATCTACTTGACGAAACTTTCACAGAGAAATGTAAAATGACTGCAAACAAATCAAAGAATTTTTTTTTGTACGGATCAATAACAATTATTTTGCAAGGTAGCACTCCTAACACTGACTCCCGAACCATCATTTTTTGCAATTCCTGTAAAATAGATTTTTTTAAATTTGTTTCCTAAATCATCAGCCCGCTCAATAGTTCTTTTAATGTCATAGTTTACTAAAGGACAGGAAGATTTGATAATTGTGATTGCTCGAAGGTGAAATTTTGAACATCATCAGCTAGCAAATTGTTTTCACAAAAAGATAAGGTGTGACGAACCTGATCTTATTTACGACGTCCTTATAGATAGGGAGAACAACATAAAATCTTTCATCACAATACAATAAATTATTGTTGTTCGCCAAGAATGAAGGGTGAGACGATATACTAGATCTACTTGTAAGAACAAAGTGATTATAAGCTTCTACACAACCAAGTGCTTTTATTATTGCTGTTCATATAATACTTTATTGTAGTACTCGTTCTTAGCAACAAATATCCTCTACTTGATAAATACCCTAGTCTTCGTAAACGGAACTCTAGAAACAGTCTTTGTTTTCGTTTGATATATCACATCATATATCTTGACATATCACATGATAGGACATAAGATAACTTAAAATAAGGCTGTCATAAGAGCCCATTGTAAAATACTCGATTCTTGATAAACGTGTCCGTAAAGTAGACACTAAAGTGTGATTTTACGGACTGATCTCCACACTTTACGGACTAAAAACAGCCGATAAAGTGCCTATTTTATAGTGTATGCAAAAATGATGTTCGCTCCTTGGTCGTAAAATTTTACATCCTAGGACCGAAAAGTACTATTCAATCATTAATTTCTCATTGTTTGGTCGAAGATACCCCAAAATTTAACAGACAGTTTCTACACGTACTTTATTGTTCTCTCACTAAATATATGTAGAATATTAAAGAAATACTCTACAAATACTTTGATTTGATATGAACCGCAGTAGAACCATTTTACCGAAGCACGGTGAATCAAATAACGTCATAACTATACAAACTCGTTGAGAGGCTTTTATTTCATGTATCGAGTTCGAATAAAAACCATCGATTTTCTTTTCTTCAAGAATATTTAAAAAAGAACGAATTTACTGCTAGCTGACATCTACATTCTGATTTTGAAAAGTAAGAAACGGAAAACTGACTACATATATTACACATAGACTGGCCAGTATACCAGTTTATGGGCCAAAAACTATCCATTATTTAAACGGCATATTCAACAACGAAGCTAATCCATTTAATCCATTATTTTTTAAAGGATACAAAATTGATACATGTAACAAAATAATTATTTTATTTTCATTAAACAATAAATAGAAAATAAATACGAGCAGCAAATAATCCTAGCAATCCAAACTCCCAAATACTCCATAATTGGTTTACAATGATAAGTTACGTTCAATATTTTCTCACTTACTAATACATATAATATAATACTTATTATACCCACATAATTGTACAACTGCAAAAATATATATTTAACAATTGTTTGATCAAAATGAAAATAATTTATTATATTTAGTGTGATTTTTTTTTAATGGAAATGTGTTAATTTACGTCACTATAATAAACAGGTATAGTATACAACTATAACTGGTGAAATCGATATGTATCAACTCATGGAAACGTGTCAAAAGGGATATGAGCAATTTTCATGCTCATCGGCTAATCACAGGAAAACGAGTTTAACGACTGAGTTTCATGTTTGTCAATTAACAGAAAACGAGCACATTCGTTTCCTCAGCAATGAACGATCGTATGCAGCGAGAATAAAAATAGAGCAGTACAAATAGATATATAAAATCGAAATATATTACGCAGTAAATAACATTATTATATCTTTATGTCATCATATTATAAAAGCATCGATAGTATCTGCCATTTTAGACCAAGAAAAAGGATTCTTTATGGTTACTAAACATTTGTTATCCCAGCAATCTGCATTTTTAATATAGAAATATTTTAAGCTGTTATTGTAACTAACAATAATTGTTACATAAAAACAAAATTTATAAAGAAACTGGAATTACATAAGTATTAATGTAGTATATACGTAATTCCTTGCGATCAACGAAAATATTTTATGCTGGTAGGACTTATACATTGTACTTCTGAAGTTCTATTGTATATTTTCTTGATTCAGAATTATTTGCAAAATATTAAATTGTCATAATGTATTAAACCTTTGATTACTTAATAATATTATTGGTTCTAAGCCGATTTGTAAGTTTGAGGAAATCATGAACTCGTAGAGATTAGAGTTTTTGCAATTTTAGATTTCGATCACTTAATAAGAGGGTATATACATTTTAAAAATATATGTGGGTGATTCTCCCAAATAGGACAAATGACACGTTCTTGACATTTTTTCTGAAAGTATTTAAAATTATTAAAATAATAAATATTACATTCAATCTGCAATCTAATAATATCATTTGGCTAGCAATATTTCTTAATTATTCTATATTTTAATCGATTCCGGAAGAGGTAAGGCAAAATATATCAATTTCTATTTCTTAGAATTAAATTACTTTTGTGCAGGATTGAAAACTCCACTCCGTAACCGGTCGCAAATATAAGTAGTAAATGTAAACAAGCATGTTCAAGAAGCAATGCAGAGGTAAACAATGTTTATAATATCGGTGTGATTAAAGGTCAGTGCGAATTTGGTTGTAAAAAAAGAAAATATTCAGTATAAATGAGATTTTCAGTTCAACACGAGTCATCGACACAAATAAAACTCCACTCCGTAACCGCAGTAAATTGTATATTTTGGTAAGTAAATAAAAGATATTATAAATAATGTTTAAAATATTCTTTTATTAGACTAAAATATTTCAAATACTATTGATTCTTTATTTATAAAATTTATGCTTTTAAATTAGAATCAACATATTTTCGAGCTGCATGCCGCAGGGAGAAAAAAACTCCACTCCGTAACCGCCAGTACATTTTCGAGTTTTTGGTAAGTAAATGAAAGATGTTATTAATAATTCTTAGAATAATTTCCTTTTTAATAAAATATTACAAAAATTATTAACTTTTTCTTTAAAAAATTTTTTTCTAATATCAGAATCAAATTCATATTTGCGTTAGAGAAGTAATACACTCCACTCCGTAACCACCAGTTCACATGTTCAGTTTTTTTGTAAGTAAATAATAAATATTTACATTTCTAATAATATTTTAATAATTTGCATAAAATATTGCAATCACTTCACTTTTTTATCAAAATTTTATATATTATTTATTATAATCAATTAACGATTCGTCGAAGAACACAAAAACTCCACTCCGTAACCACCAGTACCTTTTCAGTTTTTTGTTATCTAAATGTTAAATAAATTTGAAAATCGTTTCTCGAGGGTTTCTGGAGTCGCTGATTACAAATCTGATGTTAGTTTTTCAAAATTCAAAATGGCGGATTCAATTTGGCTGACGAAATATTTAAAAATTTTGTGAAATAGCCTAAAATTTGTTATTCAGGGGTTTTTGAGGTCGCTGATTTTGAATTTGATGTTAGTTTTAGTATCCAAAATGGCACACGAAATCTTTGAAAATTTGTTAAATATAACCCACATTTTGTTAGTTGGGGCTTTTGGGGTCGCTGATTTTGAATATGATGTTAGGTTTAGAATTCGGATTGGCGGATCTAAAATGCCGGATGAAATATTTAGAAATTTTTAAAATATTGCTTAAATTTTGTTACTTGAGGCTTTCGGGGTGGCTAATTTCGAATTTGATGTTAGTTTAAAAATTTTAAATTTCAAGGTAGCGGATGTTTTTGATCTTTCAGAGTTTTTTGGAACTCTATGCTTTGAGATTTTGGGGATAATTACTTACAAATATAATATCAGATTTGTAATCAGCGATAATTTGAGTTTAAAAATGTAATTCTACATTCGTAATCAGCGTACTGAATCATATATGCTATTTCAGTGAACCAGCAACATAAAAATTTGTATTCAATGAGTTTTTTCTGAGAATCGACAAGAAAAACATTTTGGATAATAAGTCTTTATTGATTGTTTATATTACATTTTATCTTCACATATCACTATTATCAGTTATCCAAATATTTTTAAAATAATAATATTTTTTAAGTACATAAAATAATCAACTTTTTACTAATTTTTAATTTTTAGTTCATATGTGAAATTTGTTAAGACAAAATTGATTCTTTTTAACGTTGAAGGCTGAACAAGACTTTAGTGACTTTTTCCAAAAAAAATTATTTCAATGGCTTGAAAATGATGGCTCACGATCTACCACTTTTTGCATCTAGTCAACTTGCATCGAACACTAGAAGACTTCGATATAGTGATGTCTATTCTGACAGCGACAATGAAGAAAATGGGATTACACAGGAGAATAATCAGCAAAACAGCGCTGGAGCAAAAAATGAAGATTACGTTTTAGTTGCGATTCGAAGCAAAAGAAAAATTAGAAATCATTCTGTTGGTAAAGTGTTAATTAGTAACGATTCTGAAAAGTACACTGTTAAATTGATGACTAAAGTAAAGCGAGTAAAAGCATTTGTCTTTCCTGACACACATCTCATATCTGACGTAGAAAAAAAAGACATTCTTCAAATTCTTTCTCAACCAATAATGAATAACAAAGGCCAGCATACTTTTGTTGAAGACTTATTCATTTATCCTAATGTGTGTTAGAAAAAACTTAAAAAACTACATTTTTTCATTAATACGAAATAAAGTATTATCACATGTATAATTTGTAATGACTTAATTTTTGTATATTCAATCTAACCTTAACACTTCTATTCTATTTCTAATTTAAAGTAGCAATTCAGAAATGGAATAGAACATTCTAAAAAAAAATTTTTAAATATTATCACTAATAATTTTCAGGACAAATTAATGAATTTCTAAAAAATCATCCGCCACATTGCATTGACTTTTGAATTCTATGAATTTGACTTCAGATTCGTAATCGCTAACCCCGAAAACCACCGAATTATCTATTTCAAGCGAGTCCAATCAATTTTTTAATTTTATCCGCCATATTGGATCCGCCATTTTGAACTTCTAAAATATGATGCCAAATTCGTAATCAGCGACCTCGAAAACCCCTGAGTGACAAATCTCAAGCCGATTCAATCACCGTACTTGTAACAAAAAAATAAACAATTATTTTACATTAAACAATTATTTTTTAAACAATAATATTTATAAAGATTGTAACAACGTATTTTGGGGACTTATTTTGGTCCTTCTCTTTCCATACACGGTGTTTAGATACGGAAAAAAAGTTTGCCTGATATGTAGCTAAAAAAAACCTGCGGAGATCTCTTCGTAATGACTCTAGATGTTAGAAAAGCACCCTACCAAAATCTGATCTGATCCTTTTTTCAATATTTCTTATAAATAAGATTTTTATTCACACTATTTAAAAATTGATATATATTTCAATAAGTACAGCATAAATTAGGAATGAATTTCGATTATTAAAATGGTTTATTATTTTTTACATTAGAAAATATAATAATAAATACATATTAATAATATAATAATATATATTGACTGAAAAGAAATAATAATAATTTCGACATAATATGTTAAATCAAATCACATAAACATAAATACATTATAACTTGTAAACACAAAAATTAATATAATAAATATAATAATATAAGTCTTTTTAGATTCACTGAAATCATCACTATACTATTTATATCTCCACTTTAAATATGAAGAGATGAGAACTCAACGGTGGCATCTTTCAGTCTTTGCGGATATGAATAGTCAGTAATTAGATTGATTTTTCGTCTTTCCCAAAATCTTAAAAACTCTCTATGTGCCGCTTCTCCGGCTTGCTCCGACCATAAGCCTAAACTTTGGGATTTTAATAGTTCTAGGCATTGTGTCAAGTGCTGCATCAGGACATGAATTTTCAGAGTTTCGGTTGTATTTGTGCATAATAATGCGCTGTGCAATTCTTTAAGGAGCTTTCCTATATCTGCAATCGGATCAAGTCTCTTGATCGAAAAACATGAATTAACAATTTTATTCATTATTTTAAATGCAGTGACATAGGGTGTGATGGCAAATGGACCGACGTCTACATAAATTTCTCGATCAAAGAGTTTGTCAGCTTCTCTTAACAATTTTCTGCATGCATTGCCTTCAAATACCTCTGCATGATAATTTTTTGAGACTAACTTTAGTTTTAAAGGCCACAAAAGAGCTTTCTCTAGACCGACAAGGTGCACTAGACCATCCCAAAACATATGGTTAACGAAACCTTGTAATATATGAAGCTCTGGAATTGTGCATTTATCAAGAATCAACAAATCGTTTTTTTCTTTGAAAAGTGGCTCATTTATAGTACTGTGGCAGTCCTTAGCTAACTTTTTATTTTTGCCAAGAGAAATGAACTTTTCATAATCTTTCCTCAAATCACCAAATGTTTTAAGAGGTAAAACTTCCGATTTATCGGACACATTATTTTCATTAACATCTTTCCTTAAATCTCGAATACTAGCAAAGCAATAAGGACAAGGATACATTGACGTTGCCGTTTGTTGTCCATTCACGATCAGCAAGAGTTTGAAATCTGAGACAAATTTGAAAGCAATATTGTTAATGTTCACTAAATTGAATAGAAGTTTAACATTTTCATAGCTTTCTTTGACGTCAGGTACTATACACAGCATAATCTGTTTTTTAACACTTGTTTCTGCATTTGATGCTTTTATGCTGATTTGAGAATCAACTCTTCTTTGTTTTGTAGGTATATCATCTTCCAAATCAGTCTCAGTTGGTGTATCAGGAATTATGGCCAAACAAATTTTAAAAAAACCCTGACCACCATCTGCCATTACTTTAACGAGATAGTCGCCAACAAAATTACGTCTTTCTATCAAGCAGTTCTTCAGCATCAGCCCAGACGACGGGTCTCATTTCTCTTTTATTAGAATTCTTAGTATCAAATTCTAATTTATCAATATTGTAGATATCTTTTAATAATTTTGTTCGTTCACTCAAGTGATGTGAATAAAGAGCAGGCACAGACTTCCGACCAGCAGAATGTCGAATAAAAGTAGTCAAGTTATTCATATGTCGAATCGAACATCCAGTGTTTGTATGAAAATTATTTAAATCTTTTGATGAAAATGTGACTGCAGTACTTTTTTCTTTAAGATATATTCGTTTTCTGCGTCCTTCAGTGTTCAGCGTAATAGAATCTGTGCTATTACTTTTAGCTTTTTTATTGATAATTTCCGACGAAATATATTCTTGCTGCTTATTTGGCAATTCATTTACAAGTTTCGCAACATTTCTTCGAGCTACATGATCTTGCTTACTACAAGCATGTCTTTTACCTTTTTGAACTTCAGCCTTACATATTTTACAAATTGTCATTGTATTTGATTGAACAGAAGTTTTTATTTTAGGAAGTGAAGTTATTTTTTAATTTTGCGAGCCACACAATCCATTTGAAGCTGTAATTTTAGTACTTACGTCTTTTTTTACTCCTGTTGTATTACGCGGATGTGTTTTCGATCTGCCAGTCAAACATATGTAACAATTACAAGTTAAACATACTTCCATTGATGCATTATTCATCCTCGTGATCTTAGGTAACAAAATGTTTTCATAATTTGGCATCATGGGTAATGGTCTCTTCAAATTGTTTTTCTCATGTTGAAGTAATACTAAACGACATGTAGCACATATACTCAAGGGAAACTTATCATCTTTCAAGTTATAATTTTTCTTAATATGCTTTTCAATCAATTTTTTATGAGTTTCTGTTAATTGAAAATTACTGTAACTTTTTTGTCCAAGAACTATTTTTTTTCCACATGGTCCACAAACTTTTATCCTATTCTCTTGATGAGTACTTACACAACTAGGATGTGTAGGCATTATAGAAATACTTTACAATACACTTCACGATATATAAATCAATATTGATTATCGACAATGTGTACTACTTTTTTGCACAAACTCAGACGTATATTTCGATAACGATATCAAACAAAACACTGATTATAGAAGTGAAAATTTTATAATTACCTGACTCGAAAAATCGTTTGTTTTTTGGAAATTGTTCGCAGCGCGGAAAACTCAGATATCAGCAAACATACCGATATAAACAAGTTTTCACTTTCTGGACTATTTACGTTATGAACGTAAATAACAAAAGCGACGTAAATAGAACTGTTAAATTCATTCGTAATTTTATACTTAATATGGATATATATATATATATAAATATATGTATGTATACATCTGTCTCTATGTGTAAATGTGTATGTAATATATCCTTACACATACATACAATATTACGCCTGAGATTATTAATTACTTTTTCGTTTTTTGAAATATCAATATTTTTTTACGGATATCTTAAAAAAAGGATCAGATCAGATTTTGGGAGGGTGATTTTTTGTAGCATCTAGTCATTACGAAGAGATCCCCGCAGGTTTTTTTTAGCTACATATCAGTCAAACTTTTTTCCCCTATCTAAACACCGTGGGTACGTGGATTGTAATGACATGCGTTTTTCTTGGCTTTTCAGAGAAGTTCAGACGCCATTTGTAGAGTTTTTCCGTCATACGACGAAGTAAATGCGCTTCGCAGGTGCTGCAAAAGAAGGGGTACATTACTGAGTTGACATCCGTAATCATCACTTTTGTATGCTTTTGAACAAGAATTAAACGTTTGCTCTAATACTTTTTATCTAAAAAATACTTTAGAATTGTTAGAGTATACTTAATAATTGTATCATTCATAAATTATGGTGGAAAATTAGAATTATACATTTGAAATGATTAACACCATTATATAAAAATAACAAATTTATTAACTTCACAAAATTGGATGAAATAATATATAATAGAAGGTACAAAAGAATTTATTCGAATAAATAGTAAATAATTTAATTAATTTCAGTCGCTACTTTAATTTTATATGCTCGGATCAATGCTGTAAAAATGATGACTCATACTTAGTAGTTGCAACCTATAAAAATAAAGGATTCTCGGTAGGCATTTCGCGTTTTTTCATTTACTGTATAACACAACGTTTTTTGTTTTGAATATTGCCAATATTGGTATTTAAAGGTTCCATAACGAGAACTTCCACGGGGCCATGATCCCCAGACCCTGTCAGCAACTGCAATGCAGGTGCTGACAGTAACACGTTTTCTTCTTTCAGTTCATCCCCACGGCCATACCGCGATAATAATTCTATTATACACTTTTGATCATTTTTAAGTGCAATGTCTAAGGGAGTCAGATTCTTTTCATTTTTTATTTTAACGTCACCACCACATGTTAAGAGCAATTCCGAAATATCACTTTGACCATACCCAACAGCCATATGAAGGGGAGTCATGCCGGCTTCATTTACAGCATTTATATTCGATCCATGTTTAATTAATACTTCAATAATATTTTTCTGCCTTTGTAACACTGTTACTGTTGCGAACTTCTTGTCACCTACTTTTTCCGTGTTCGCTTCATTCATTTGAAACATTCGAAGTTTAGAAGTAGCTTCATGTCCATCTACAACCGCCACGTGTAATGGGGTCATTCCATCTTCCATTTCTGCGTTAACATCCGCCCGATTATTTAATAAAAGTTCAGCAATAGCCGATTGGGTTTCCGAAGCTGCCACGTGCAAAGGTGTTACACCATACTGCGTTTTGGCGTTTACATCGCATCCATGGTTTATCAACAATTCCACAATGTCCTTTTCACCGTGAGCCGCTGCCATATGCATTAAAGACAAACTGGGACTTTTCTGCACGTTTACTTGGCACCCACGCATTAAAAGGATTTCTGACACTTCTTTGCAACCTTTGATAATAGCTTCGTGCAAGGCTGTCATATCACTACGATTTTCCAGGTTTACATCTGCACCATGATCCAAAAGTATTAAAACAGTTTTTGTTTGACCCATTGCTGATGCTAAATGTAATGGCGTCGAACCGTCACGTCTCTGAATATTTATATTAGCGCCGTTGGCTATCAACAACTCGACTAATTCATGTTGTGCCTTCAACACCGCTAAATGTAAAGGAGTCATATCGTCCTCACTTCTCACATTCACGTCACACCCGTTCTTTAATAATAATTCAACAATGTTCTTGCGCCCAGCTACTACTGCTATGTGTAATGGATTCACAGAATTAGCGATCTCCGAGTGAATGTCCGCTCCGTGTTTAATGAGTAACTGAGTGTCTGACAACAGGCCTTCCGCTACTGCGATATGTACAGGTGTCACTCCCTCGTTGTTTTTGCAGTTTACGTCACTTCCACACTTTATCAGTATTTCAACAGTTGAAGAAGCACTTTCCTGAATGCATGACGAACCTTCTCCATGGTCAAAAGATAAGCTGAACTCACTGCGAGTTTTATTTATCAAGTCCGTGACTGTTGTACGTCCTTTTATTACAGCCATGTGCAATGGAGTCATTCCAATGTCAGTTGCAACGTTTACATCAGCACCGTTCTCAACTAACAATTGAACAATATCCGGCCGGTAGCCAAGGGCAGAAATATGCAATGGAGTTGCATCAAATTCCATTCGTGCATTAGCATAAGCGCCATTTCTTAACAATATCTTAACTAGATCCAATTGTCCAGCCATAATAGCCATGTGTAACGGAGTAACTCCTGTTGTCAACTTGGCGTTGACATTACACCCAGCATTGATGAGGATGTTGGCGATATTGGCTCGTTTTCTTTCGATTGCTACGTGCAGAGGAGTGACGCCTGCCTCGTTGGTAATATTAACATTACTACCGTGCTTCAATAACAATTTCGTAAATTCGGCCTTTCCTTCAGCTACAGCAATATGTAATAAGGACAGATCACTTAATTTTATATTAGGGTCTGCGCCACGATCCAGAAGAACCTGAATGATTTCTCTGTGGTCGATTAAAGCAGCTTCATGCAATGGCGTCATACCATTCTTAGCCTTACTGTTTACATCACTTCCATTATCTAATAAGGCTATCACATTTTCTTTGAATCCTTCCGCTGCTGCGATGTGCAATGCTGTTTTTCCGTTACGCATCCGAATATTAACATCGGCTCCGTAACTCAAAAGCAAAATCAACATGTCGGGCTTCCCGTAATCTGCGGCTATGTGGAGCGGAGCAATTCCATTTTCAGCTAAGCTATTGACATCCACTCCATGGGTTAAAAGTTTTGCAACCACGTCTAATAGTCCTTCTTCGACTGCTGTGTGCAGGGTAATCCAGTTATATTGTTCCATTTTATTATTCGTTGACTTGCTTAGGACCAATCGGCTCATCTGAAACTAAAGGACTTAATTTTAGAAACTATATATTGTATTGCTATTTTGTATTCATTAGACATCTAAAGTGCACTAAAAGTAAACAAAATATATTTCGTTGGCAAGATACGTTTTTATAAAATCCAACTTTTACAATTAACATGTTGAAGAGGTACTTCTGCTGACAGTAAATAGGTGAGATCATAACAAATCAACAAGCATAACAAATTCTTGCCAAGAAAATGGAAGGGAAACTATACGGTATTACACTAATTTTTACGGAAACTAAAATCGTTAAAATTTGATAATTTTCAATTAATCCTTTAAGTCCCAAATGTGCACAATTTGCACATGGATTTCAGCACCGTTTTATGTATAAAATAAAAATTAAAAAAAAAATGGAAACATCTATATCGGACTAGTTTTGAGGTCGCTCTTTCGATTCGCGCTACTGAAATTTTCGAAAAATGACGTTTAACACAGTTTTTTTTACAAAAATATTGAAAAAAACGCGATTTTTTAGCTACAATTTTTTTTTTAAATGCATTTTTAACTATGATACCGGTTTCAGGTCACCTTTTAATCAGTCAGAAACGTGTTCCCGATTATTTTACTTCAAAATTATACGTTCACATATTTTGATTTATTTTGTTTTTCGTTTCAAAATGGCGTCTGAACGTTGAAAATTTTTGAAAGTGAAGAAAATGCTATTATTTCGGATCTGCTAGGTTTTCGTTGCAGTAAAATCGTACAAATAAGTTATTACGAGTTTTGTATGACCTATTTTGATTTACGGAAGCAGTAATATCCCATAAAATCCAATTTCAAGATGGCGACTGTCATGTGCTCAGTAGAAATACGTGTGTTTCGGGACAACCAAAATTGGTGTGAAATTTGCTAATTACTATCTCATAGGTTTTAGTATCTCAAATCTGGAGTCAGTTTACCGAAATTCGAAATGTCGGATCCAATATGGCGGACCCGTTATGTAAAATTTCACATTTCTGGAATAGGAAAAATACTATCGTATTCCACTCAGATTTTCAAGTCAACATTATTCTTAATATTTTTTGATTATATAAATCGTTTTTGAGAAAAAATTATGAGATGATAAGGCTTCCCGAAATTATTCTGTATTGTTCATTTGTATCAACCCGCTATTAGCTGCTTACAGTCCACCTAACTTATATATTCATATACAGAAATTCATTACAAATATAGTTTATGTTGGAGAGGATCGTGGATCACTCTAATCGCGTTTGATCATCATCAATGCGAAATCTGGGAGGACATTTTTTCCGTCACCAAAAAAACCTCTATGTCTTCAAAACAAATGTAATTTGAAATAGCTACTGGTAGATTCTGCGGTTTTATTACCGTGTGTGTATTTTGAAATAAGCAAAACACGTTTATTCGAATGTCTGACCAATTTACCGCAAAAGTCGCCGCCATAATCATCTCATAATTTTGTTCTCAAAAACCATTTATATAATCAAAAAAATATTAAGAATAATGTTGACTTGAAAATCTGAGTGGGATACGATAGTATTTTTCCTATTCCAGAAATGTGAAATTTTCATAACGGATCCGCCATTTTGAATTTCGGTAAACTGACTCAAGATTTGAGATGACTGAAACCTATGAGATGGTAATTAGCAAATTTCACACCAATTTTGGTTGTCTCGAAATACACGTATTTCTACTGAGCACATGACAGTCGCCATCTTGAAATTGGATTTTATGGGATATTCATATTTATTGTCATACAAAACTCGTAATAGCTTATTTGTACGATTTTACTACAAAGAAAACCTAGTAGATCCGAAATAATAGCATTTTCTTCACTTTCAAAAATTTTCAACGTTCGGACGCCATTTTGAAACGAAAAACAAAATAAATCAAAATATGTGAACGTATAATTTTGAAGTAAAATAATCGGGAACACGTTTCTGACAGATTAGAAGGTGATCTGAAACCGGTATAAAGTTAAAAATGCATTTAAAAAAAAATTGTAGCTAAAAAATCGCGTTTTTTTCACTATTTTTGTAAAAAAACTGTGTTAAACGTCATTTTTCAAAAATTTCAGTAGCGCCAATCGAAACAGCGACCTCAAAACTTATCCGATATAGATGTTTGCATTTTTTTTTAATTTTTATTTTATACATAAAACGATGCTGAAATCCATGTGCAAATTGTGCACATTTGGGACTTAAAGGGTTAATGTATAATCTTTTTTTCATATAAAAAATTTACTTTCAATACAATAATAAATTGGATTTTCAATTGATAACTTTTTAAAAATCATTTAATGGACATTTTACGATTATTTCCAATTTTAAATTTCTAACGAAGTATTTGTCAGATTAAAGTGCAATGACCTTTGATATATGTTCCTTCATCAAATAATTATCGTCATTTCTGCCATTTTAAATCATACATAACATTTCGTCATAAATATCTTTATAATTTGTTTTGTTTTTATTTTTAAATATTATTTTAGAGACGAAATAAAATGAATCGAATCTTTTATGGAATTCAACAGATCATATGAGAATTGTCTACGATAAAAGGTACGTGACCGGGTCGGTAAGATAAAATATATATTAAATTTCTCATCTCAATCAACTGTGAATGTTCATCAAACCGCATATAAGATTTGATTTGTATTAATTGTCATCTCTGAACGCATATTAAAATAACAAATCCACGATTATCTGGCATCGGGAATTTATCTCCTGATTTATGTACATATCAACGAGGAGTAGCATGTAGATGAAGTTCACTAACAGTCGATTGGATATCTGAGATTCCATCCGGAAAGAATGCTGTTTGAATAAATTTATGAAATAGAAAATTACATGTTTAAAAGGACAGTAACTGAATGAAAAATTTCTTAGTACTTAATTAGCAATATATTGTATGATCACCTATATGTAAGAAATATTAAAAATGTAAAATTACTTTATTAACACGAAAAGTGCAGTTAGATATTGAATTTGAAAATTACCTCCTCCTGTGATGCCTTTTAAACAATATTATATTTAATTACACTGAGTCATCTACGAAATTTTTATCACATAAATCAAGACAGATATCGAAAATATTAATCGCTTCAGACAGATAAGGATGTAAATTTAGCAGCTGATGAATAGCTTTTAAAACATATAACGTGTTTTTCAATTTTGTTGGTTTATCAATCTTATTATTTTCACATATGAATATGCAGTTAAGTAAAAAGAAAGTAAAAGTTAATAAAAAAACAAAATTATGCCGTTTCCACTTCGTGTAGTTGGAAAAGTAATCATTTTTGCGAAATATAGCTTTATCAGTAATGTATTCAAATATAAATTCAGTAGCACAATGTCATGCGTAAAACGTGACTTAAAAATTCGCTGTATAATGAAACCAAATATAAACTAATTACTTCCTGCAATTGCTCTCTAAAAAATGATAAAATAAATATATGCCCACTTGTTCTTACCGTGAATGTGAAAATAATTTAAATCTAGTACTACAATTAATTCCAAAATATTTTTTACATTTATATAACATTTTTTTCAAACTTTTAAAAGTTAAAAGAAAAATATTAAATAAAATGCGTACCTGTAAATGTGTCTATCCACGTTTCCCAATTAAAAAATGGTTAGATTTATCACATGTTTTAAAAACAGAAACAGTCAATGAAAGAGACGCTCTTGTTGCAAGATCGATGTGTATTGCGTTGATGTAGTCGTGTACTGAACTTATCCCACATGCTTTAGAGAGTATATGCTCCAAAGCTGTTATCGTGTCAACAGCACGACAAATACCGGCGTTGTCCATTTGGATAGTCAAGAACAGATCAGCGATCAAAGAACTTTCAATTATTTTCAGAGTCCCTCTTTGATGTTAACCTTCAAATTTCCTTCATAAGCCATTTTTTTGTAATAAATTGCAAAATCCACGTAGGTGAAATAAAATTAAAATGATAGTAATTAAAATAAGGTATCCGTCTATTTTACCAAATTTGTCTCTAACATTTGCAACTTTTATACCACTTTATTTCTAAAATATACATTTAAGTATTTATATTATAGAATAAAATATGTGAATACAGCAGGCCCTAAATTCAATTAATTTATTAAGTATCCTAGGTTTCTTACAGTATAAACGCAAATTGTTCACAATATACATCTCAAAATACCGAGATAACATGTTATTTACCATTTTCACATCAAAAACTATTGTAATTTATGTGAACTACGTAATATAAGTTTTTTATGTGAATCAATATGTTAACTTTAAGAAAAAGTTACATTTTTATTAAGTTGTCTATATTTCCATAACTATAACCTGACAATTCGTAACCCGACAATTCGATCGTCTTTTTTAAATGTTATTTCAAATTGTAAAAACGATTCATAAGTGAATGCTAAGGAGTAAACCTACTCAAGATTCTAAATATATCATTTCAAAATTCAAAATGGCGGTCGAAGTTTTGAAATTTCCTAAATTTAGCTCTTACTTGGTTTGTGGCGTCATGAATTACGAAACTGAACAAGCAATATTGTAATTTAAAATTGCAAAATTCGATATGGAGAATATACATGCGAGAAATTTCAAGATTCAGTTGAAACTTTATTTTATATTCTATTCGTATTTTCTTATCGTTTCTTACACACTCGGCGAAAATTTATGTTCTATGTAGTTCTCCCTCCGTAATTGTTCCCCACCATAATTGTTGTTAAGTTCCCCCTTCCAAGTTTACCGTAAAAAGAAAGACGCACTCGCGCATAGGCATGTGTGTTCTGTTAACCGTTTAACAAGCAATTACGGGGGCATGAGAGGGAATGCGGCCCCGAGCGGACATCAATTACGGAGGGAATACTGTATCAGTTTAATGCGCGAATCTTGATTTTAGGCACTTGTCTATTGCATGACATGTGTAAACTAGAATCTTACACTTTTATGGCATAATATGCTGCTATCAAATCGTTTTGAATTTTGAGTTTTTAAACGATATATTCAGAATTGGAATCGGAGACCCCAAAACGATTACTAAATTTAATACGATTTTGAGAAATTTTCTGATTTTAGTTTCAACCTTTAGTACTACGTAATACGTCTACATTTACGTTTTCGTTTATATGCTTCCTGTTTCTAATTCGTCGGTATACTATGTCAAATCTATGTACAATTTAGTTCATTTGAGACTAAAAGACTCAATAATATATCTAAATAACATTTGAACGATTTTTTTTACTTTTTGGAGACATTTGATTATAAATACGTTACATTATGTAATTTTTCTAAAAACTGCAAAACTATTAAAATATTAAACATATTTGAATACGACAAAACGACCACAAAGTAGACAGAAATTTACAGTTTTGTAAAATCCTTGTGTTACTGTCCAGTTCGTTTATTTTATTAAAAAAAATGAACGATAAAAGATTCTTACGAATATTTTAATTCCATTGATAAGCGTTGCGTATCCTTTTTTTTTACTTGTGAGTTGAATTCATAAAAACCAAAGTGTAAAATATTGTTATTGTTCCGAGTATAATATTAGTGTATTCTGTATATTTATATTTTTGTTTCATTATCATCCGCTTGTTTTTGGAAAATAAATAGCATAAATAAATAATGCAAATATTGACTGAATATAAATATACGTTTTAAAGAAAGTCGTTCACATTACTGTTAATGTTTTTATCAGTAACAAACTCATTTTGTTCATTCAAAAGCTGAGATTTCAACTATATGTATACACGACAGTAATAGTGTTCATATTTCATAAATTCTTTAAATTTAACATGAAATGAATCTATTTTCCGTAATTATTAATGCTGTTTATTTTTTTATGCAATACATAATGAGTTTATTATTTTCTTTGTCAATCGTACGATTAATTAACTAATTTAAAAAAATAGAAATACATAATTATAGAGAGCTACAGCTCTTGGTGGTTAGAATGCCAATATCTTGAGAGCAAATAATATGAAGCATTTAATTTGTTTAACTTTGTAACGATTTTTTTTTATGATTGTGGGGTTAAAAATAATTTCTTGGCACGCGTAATTAATTTTATATAAATAATTATCATTTTATATCGGTGTTTCGTCCCAGGTCTGCTTACAGACTCGTCAGTTGGGCTATGTGAGCAGACCCAGCCCCATACACGAAACCTAAATTAAATATATATAATAAAATAAAGGATACTACTCACACCCATCCCTACCGCGACGCGCAAAACCGGAACCGCCACCGATCCTTAGTGATCTTCGCGTCACAAACTAACTTATATTAATCAACCGAGTTGATATTTATACGATTGTCATGCAGGTTTGTAAACAAGCATAATAAATATAAACAAAACAATTGAAAGATTCCTTCCCTATATCTTATTTTTCTTTATATTCCTCTAAAATACCGCCACCTCCAAAGCATGCTGCCTCATAACAAAACACACCGTTACAACTTTGCAATAGCAAAAAAGAAATGGAAAAGGGGACAAAAATAAAATTTAGTACATATGCTGCTCAGTGATTCATTTATCTGTAAAGTACAATTCCAGGATTCGTAATGTTCGAGGTACTTAATGGTTATGTATATATATTCGCACATATTGCTTTTCATTTCTATTTCTATTTTGTCATGTATTGATAACAGCTATAAATTACATTGGAGATAAAATCCATAACAGCCATCGAGCTATCTGTTGCGCACATTGGCTTTCCGACAGCAACATCTAAAGTATATCATGAAAATCCTATGCATATAAATCTTAACATTTGTCTAAATTGCGTCAGATTTCGTGTCTACGATATACGCGTGTATTTACATTAGACTTATCTCAAATAAAATCTTGATATATACAGCTATAAGATGTAAAATTGTTTAAAAAGAGTGAACATTGTTGGGTTTTTAACCCTTTGCTGGAGAGTTTATATCACTCTTTGTGTACTTGTATTGGAAAATAAATATGACGCACTATATTACTGATGAATTAACTTTAATAGTTTTTATTTTATGGAGCTATTTTTTGGGCGAACGAATGCTCGCCGCGTCATGAAAGCTTGTAATATTTCGAGGCTCCAGACCGGACTAACTAAACTTTTAGATTTCAGCCCAATCGCAGAAAGTGGGGATAACAAATATTATCCTTCCATCGCATACGCACTTGATACACGAGCCATAAATAAATATAAATGTAAATATAATAATTCAACTTTAGCAAATTAAATTTCGAGTCCAACTTATTTTCAACCTTATAGTCTAGGCACATACATATATATTCAAACAAACATGAATATTATCACACGACAAATCTTTGAAAGACGAGTAATAATAATATCGAGTTACCTTGAAATATAAAGTACTATAAAATACATATAGTACCACAAAAGATGCAGTACAACTATGTAATACAGAATTAGTATAACTGACCTTATTCAAGATCAAAAGAAGTAAGTAAAATCGTCTTAAATGAACGAGGCAGTGGCACAAATGCAAGTACGTATCAACCTAAAATGTTGATGAATTACTATTGCTTAATATTCAATGGCAATATTTTAAAATAAAATATAAGCTAAGAGTCTTGTATAGAACGTACAATTACTCCATTTTTAGAATAATCGTATTATGGTCTGGCAATCGTTAAATCTACTTTTTCTTTATACACATTTACACGATTAATAATGGAGTTTATTACTATTACTTAAATATCTATAAGATAGTATAAATGAGCGCCTTTTTATTATCCAGATCTCTATCTAAACACTGAAGTTCGCAGATTCTACGCATCGTATCTGCATTCTACGGCTCATAACCTGAAAAAATATGTATTTATATTTTTATTTTATAGTATTGATTATAATTCTAAAATTATGCGGTTCAACTTGATAAACATGCTTTTATTAAATGGGCTTTTATGATAAACGATTATTATTCTGCGAGAGTTCCAGCAATACAATCATTACACTTTTACGGAAAAAGTATTTTGTAAAAACTACACTTCCATTATTGACGTTTAACTAAAATTTATTAATTAGAACGTGACAAATTTGTATAGTATTCCATAATTAATAAAGTAACCCTTAAAGGGTCGGCATTTGAGATTTTTGAAAAGCTTGATTTCTCCATAGAAAAGGAGGGGTCCCCCAAGTTATGACCAAACTAAGGTCAAATGTCGGCCAATTGGAGCATGACGCCATATGTCGTCATGCCGGGCCTTAACGTTCGGGAGCATGTTAAAAATTTCTGTCTTAGAAAAAACTCACTGTAAGTTAATCCAGGCACCAATCTTATTTTTTTTCTGATCAAATTGATCGAATATTATAATTTGTACTAATTTCTGTTACTCCATTAACAATTTTCACCCCTCTAGAGGGGTTGCAAATTTGCTACAGTGGAACAAACGATTCCAATGCTCGTTGCATTATAATCTTTGAATGTTTATCGCAGTTCATATGAATACAGTAAAAGGAGTAAATGACGAATTTCACTTTTCGACCCCACGAGGGTTGAAAAACCACCCCTTTTTCATAAAAAATAGCGTAAAAAATTCGAAACAATTTAGAAAAGCTTTTCATATATGTAATAATTTTGACTATAATTTTTTATGAAACGAGGGGGGCGTAATATAGCCTAGGAGGGTTGAAAAACCACCCCTTTGTCAGAAATAATTTGAAGAATTTGGAAAAATTCGGAAAACTACGCCAGAACGCTATCATGAATATCACTAAAGCGCTATCATGAATACGACCAAAACGTTGATATAGAGTCGCCATATTGGATCAGATATTTAGAATTATATAATTTTGACTTGATATTCGTAATCAGCGACCTCAAAAACCATAAGACTGACCGATTTTGCCAATAAAAGATCATGACACCATATGGCGTCATACCGGCTCTGTAAGGGTTAAAAGTAACATTTCACTCCAGCAAGAGTGAAAGAAAAAAAAACATTCCTAGAATAGCGAAACATCACTCTCAGTAGTGTGAAAATTTTACTTTTCGCGAAAGAGTGGCTCAATTTTCACGGGAAGGAATTCAGAGAGTTTTGAAATTTTTAGAGTGCGTTCTTTAGTAGTTGGAGAACATATATTAAAAAATTCATCAAAATTATGATAGGCCATCTTATTAAAAAAATACTTTTCAATTTCCATTTTTTAATAACTATAATTATTTTAACTCAATTTGGCTAACACAATTTTGCATTTCATATTTGAAAAGATCAGACAAAAATATAACTTTTTGTGTCCAATGGTATTTTACGCAACAAGCGCGTAAAATAAGTGACTCCCCGCACGATATACGGTTTTGATGCCCGAGCAAAGTGGGTCATGAGTCGATTTCTATAGGGCAAAGTATATCTTCGAAACGAAATGAAATAAAAAAATTTTCACCACTAAGACGAATAGTTGTGATAAATTTTTCTGCTGATAGGATTGAACAGCCTGGTTACCGTCCGAAATCCCGGACGACAAAATCACCGCGAAAAAATCCCCTACCACTAAAACCCCAGAATTCAAAATCCCATTCTTCATCCAAATCACCCTTCAAAACATCTACTTTTATTAAAAGTTACCTCAGTCCATGGTGGAAGTATAAAAGTGTAGCGCTCTCGAGTAGCACAATTTCGGTCAATAAGCGACCCACCAAAGTGGTAGAAGATTTCACTATCCCAAAGCTAACATAACCTAACCTAACCTCACCTACCTTAAACTAACCTAACCTAACCTAACCTAACCTTATAATATATCTTAATTCTAAATATAAAATAAACAATATCAACTTTTAATGCAGCTTCAATTGTAGATTCAGAGTTTATTGTGAGAAGGGATTTTGAAGTCGGGGATTATAGGAGTAGAGGATTTTGACTTCGGGGATTATTATACTTGGGGATTTAGATGCGGTGATTTTGTCGCGGGGATTTTGTCGTCGGGGATTTCGAACGGTCACCGAACAGCCTGTATCGTTATGTAACTGTTGTTGCGTACCTACAAAGTGCATCTTTGTTGATTTTACATCCCAAATTAACTGAGAATCAACTGAGAGTTTTCGGAAATAAGTGATTTTTATTTATTTACGAAAATTCTCGGTAAGCTATCAATTAATGTCTTTGGATTTTTCCAGGGAACCGTCTAAAGCAATCAGAATTGCCATTACAGAGTCTAAATCGACCCCCGTCGATAAGGTCACTTCCAAAAATATACAGTTAAAAGAAACAAATTATATTTTTCAATTTCTCAAATCTATTTTCGCTTCTTTTAATTTTCACAAATCTCAACGAGTTCGGTTCAGCATTGGAAGTGAATTTACAAGAATAAATTATTGTAGTCAAACAGTTCGCTTTGCTTCCTGCGAAATTTATTTGTGCACATTCCTATTTGTTATTAATTTAACTGTTTGCTCGTTATACAGATATTGTAGTTCGTCACTGTTAAAGTGCCCTAAAATAGGAATTCATTCTAAATGTATCATGGAACTTGTATCCTTTTTAATGAAAATATATACAACAGTAAAAGCGAATTTGATTAAAGTAGCGAGTTGGTATTTAGCCGACTGTTTCTTGATTCCATAGTATTTAAATTAATTCACAAGTATTTATATTTAAGTGTGCATCTAATACTTCTAAAAGTATTAAAGAGATTCGTGTGCAAATATTCAGAACAATAAAATAAAAACTAGCATGCAGAATTTATACGAATATAAATAAACAGGTCGACTTTGTCCTACAATTTAATTTGATGAAGTTTTTCCTCTATTATTGATATTTATATTTTTTATTATACAAATAGGATTTGAATCCATTTATTTCGAGCCGAATCATGTATATTAAATTGTATCAAATTTTTACTATGAAATCTATACCCTGCAAACACAAAAGTAACAGTTATGTAACAACTATGTAACATTTATGTAACAATGTAACCGTTCCATAAATATTACATAACTGTTACTTTCGGTGTTTGCAGGGATAAAATCGTTATCGATATTTAAAGTCTGATATATCACTATTCTGAGGCATATTGGATACTCTCGCAGACAAAAATATGTTAACGTTAATGTATACAGTGGGCCTCCCTTTATTTTAACTTTTCGAGTCAAGGAAGATGGCGGCTTCTTCCCTTATTTTACCGCTTCCCCTCATCCTCACCATTGGCAGTATGAGAGAATAAAAACAGAGAGAGGGGATATAGTGGCGTCTTTCTTCACCTGTATGCGCAAGCGCAAACAGCAGTCCGCACTCTTTTGAACACTTTCAAATGGCGAATGGTGGGGGGACTCACGAGGGGAAGAAGTTAACATAAGGGACAAAAGAAAGTTAAAATAAAGGACTCAGTTAAAATAATATGAGTTAAAATAAGGACAGGGCCACTGTATATATGTAAATTAAAAAAGCTTCAACTTGAAATTTATGTAATTTCAACCTAAAAGATTATTTAAAATTCCATACTTTTTCAATCACTGCAGCCTAACTTTTTCCCAGGAAATGTTCAACATTCATTTCTTTTTATTTTTGAGGTTAGATTATAGAAATTTGTCCTAGAATGCATTTAAAAATATTTAATGATATTTAAAATCTATATTATTGTTATAAAAGAAAAATAGTAATCAATAACAAATATATGAAAAAATGGTTAAACGTTACAATATTTATTATATTTACTATTTAAAAATAACACAAAGCGCCATGTGGGGTCGATGAGAGACCCCAATCCGAAGATAATATCGTCCTGCGCAGACAGTTTTCGTTATTTCGTTTCAACAAAATTACTGGATACTCTCCAAGCGTCATTTTACCGCGTAGATAAGTTATCTTGATAAAAACATTATTAGTGCCCGTTATAAACAAATAAAATATAAAAGTGACGTTTTTCACAAAAAAAATTCATAACTCAGCCAATTTTCAATATTTTTTCCTAAAAATTTAACTTGTGCCTCTTGAAATGTAGCTCTTTAAGATAAAAAATGCTGTAAAAGTGCAGTTTTAGAAGAGAAAAAAATGCAATATTTATGTCTGGGGTCTCCCAGTACCCCCAGGACGCGTTAAGGGTTAAATTGTAGTATAGCATGTAAACTTTGAACTTTTAATTGAAATATATCCGTCCACGTACCTTCCAAGAGTTTATCTGCATCTTCATCATCTTCATTATTGTCATCTTCGTCATTGTCACTGTTGTCATCATTATCATTGCGACATTTATCGTCTATTATTTCTGCTACTACATCTGGTGCTCTAATGTCAGAATTGCTGAAAGCCAATTTAATAGGTTGTACAAAATTTACCATAACGAATATGTTATTTTGATGATGAAACTGATTGATATTATAAATTGTAATTTTCACCTATTTCTAAAGCGATCCAATCGCATATTTGCAGATTCTAATTGTTCAGTAAGATACTCATTTGTACGCTGTAATCTACGAATGCTGTTCGTTAATGCAACTACTTCATCCTGCGAAGGCGTCAACTCTCTTTTCAATTCTTCTATTCGCCCTCTTACCTTCTTTATTTCACCTTCGTATTGTTCTGATCTTCTTAACGAGTGTGATAATTCAGTTGTTTTTTCTGCTAATACCTTTTTTAATTTGGAGTATGACTGTTTTAAGTCGGCCATTTCTTTATTACGATCAATGAGTTCCTGTTTCAGTGATTTTGTCTCTGTATCGTAGGTCGACGATGTTCTTGCACGTAAGGTTTCAAGACTCTCTTGTAAAAACAGTAATTGGTTACGTAATGGTTTGTTTTCACTTTCCAGATTTTTGTTTTCTGTTTCCAATTTCGCCTGTCTACTTCGTTCATATTCAGTAACATCTTGAAGTGCTATCAGCTAAAATCGATAGAAGTAAAATGTCAATATATTCCATCGTTAAATAAGAAAAGAGTCGTGTTTACAAAACGGTCACCGTAATAATAAATAAAAAGGAAGATAAGTTTTAACGTTTTCGGCTAGGCTTTAGAGCCATCATCAGAAAAAAATATTTTTTTAAAAATTATGAGTCAGTTTAAGCATGGGCATATTCGTTTGATAAAGATGTTAAAACCAAAATGCAAGAGGAATAAACCACGTTGCATAGTCAAAGACACCACCCTTCAACCCTATTCAGTATTAAGTTTGGTATTACACTGATAACAAATGAATAAACTGTTAAGAACGAACATAAAATCAAGTTGGAATATATGTCGGATAAAACCCAGAAAATAAAACCCATGTTCGTTCTTGTTATCAGTATGATACCAAACTTAATACTGAATAGGGTTGGAGGGTGGTGTCTTTGACTATGCAACGTGGTTTATTTTCCTTGCATTTTGATTTTAACATCTTTTTAACATCTTTATCAAACGAATATGCCCATGCTTAATCTGACCATGCTTTTCTGATGATGGCTCTAAATCCTAGCCGAAAAAGTTAAAACTTATCTTCCTTTTTATTTATTATTACGGTGACCGTTTTGTAAACACGACTCTTTTCTTATTTAATTCCACGGTCAAGAAATTAATTATCTAACTATATTCCACCATTCTTTTTAAAATCACCACATTGGCCTTTAGCAATGAAGGAAGTTTAGTGTATGTTCCGTCAACAGATTATTTGGTTTCAGAAGATTGTCATCATCCTTCAGCATTTTTTAAGATTAATAGCTCGGGTCATACTTTAATGGACTTTCAATGGGCTCAATGGGATTTTCGCAACGCACAGTATGACAGCATTTCATCGTCACTGTGCGAAGTTGATTGGGACTCATTGCTGTCAGAGATTAACCCATTAACGCCTGAAATGACAATTTTTATACTTCATTTTCAATCAAGTATTTCGTATCAAAATCAAAGTTGAAAACAATTGAGAGGTGCGTATCCTACTGTTTTCGAGGTCGCTCTTCAAGATTCCGAGGTCAAAATTGAGTTTCAGCCATCAGAAATTCCAATATGGCGCCGAATATGAAAAAAATTTCCAAAAAAATGGGAATTTTTTTATACTTATCAATTTTTTTCGAGCTATTAGAATATTGGGATTCTTTTGAAACTCACAAATGTGAACAAAATACTTCAATTTTAAGGAGAAATGTTACTTTTATACCCTACATCATTCTAACGACCTCAAAATGGCCTCAACAATGAAAATTTCTTTGAGAAATTTCTGGACGCTCTAACTCAAAAACTACGAACTTTAAAAAAAAAATGCCCAGAATGAAAAGTTCTTAAAATTCATCAAGTGATATAGTCGAATTTTTTCAAAATTTTTTGATGACATTTTGGGACATTTTTTTTCAACATTTTTTTCAAAATTGTAATTTATTTACAAAAAATTCTGAAAAAAATTTAGTGTATTCTCTGATGAATTGTAAGAGTTATTTGTTCTTTGCAATTTTTTCGAAAAGTTGATAGTTTTCGAGGAAATGAATTTCAAATATTATAGTTTAGGATTTTTTCCCCCCAAAAACTATTAACTTTTGGAAAAAATTGCAAAAAAACAAAAAACTCCGAAACCAAATTTTTTTCAGAATTTTTCATAAATAAATTATAAATTTGAAAAAAATTTTGAAAAAAAATTTCTCAAAATGTCATCACAAAAATCTGAAAAAATTCCACTATATTTCTCGATTAATTCTAAGAACTTTTCATTCTTAGCATTTTTTTATAACAACATGTGGTTTTTTAGTTAGAACGTTAAGAAATGTTTCAAAGAAATTTTCATTGTTGACGCCATTTTGAGGTCGTTACAATGATGTGGGGTATAAAAGTAAAATTTTTTCTTAAAATTCAACTGTTTTATGCACCATTATGCACGGTTCCAATAGAATTCCAATATTCTAATAGCTCGAAAAAAATTGATAGGAATAAATAATTCCCAATTTTTTGGACTTTTTTTAAAAATTCGGCGCCATATTGGAATTCCTGATGGCTGAAACTCAATTTCGACCTCGGAATCTTGAAGTGCGACCTCGAAAACAATAGGATATGTACCTTTCAATTGTTTTCAACTCCGATTTTGATACAAAATACAAAGTCCTTAATTTATTCCTTAATTTTTTATGTTTAATGAAATTCAATACAATTGAGAATCTATATTACGTCTTGCAATATTAACCAATCACAACGCTTATTTACGGATGAGATTTCTATTATAACTTTGATATTTTGAGATTCTCGATTTATATCGCATTTCATTAAATGTAAAAAAATAAGGAATACCCCGTGTAAAGTGCCTCTAAGTTCATAAATTTTGTATTTATTCTTAATTGCTGTCAATCAGCAGAATTTATCTGAAGCCTGCGATTTGTTACCCAAGCAAACAATAAATATTTTCGTTAAGAGCGATTGTCAACCCATAAAATAAATAAATACAATTTTCTAATATTCAAAAGTGATATGCACACAAAGAATTGTAATTCATATAAGTTGAAAAATCTGATATACTAACGAATGTATATTATTTAATCTACACGAAGAGAAGTTTAAGCTACCATTGTTGTTAACATTTATGATGCTGAAGCTAGCCGCATTTTTCAGCCGCATAAACATCCTCGCTACCTTTCTAAGTGTATTTCAAATTTCCAAAATGTACTTCAAGTCGGTTAAGCGTTTCCTATGTAGATCTGGATCGAAATTTAAAAATTCCAGGTGCCCCCCTTGGTGTCAGTTCTCAATTCTCTCCTGCTAATAGTGTTTATGCGGCCAAAAAATGCGGCTAGCTTTAGCGTCATTAACATTTGATGTTAACATTCAATTGTTTTCAACTTCGATTTTGATGTGAAATGATTGATAATGAAGTATAAAAAATGCCATTTCATGCGTTAATGGGTTAACCCGTTTCCGCCCAAAATGCCGTAAATTTCACTACATTTTAATCGTCACATTTCTTATAGAAACTAACGATGAATAATTCTGAATATTTAGATTCTATAGTTTTCAACCCTCCTCTTTCCGAATCCGAAGTCCGGTTTTCGCTAGGAGCAGCCATTTTTTAAATATGGCAGCGAAAAGGCAAAAAAATAGAGAAAATTTCGATTTTTGGATCGGTTTTTCATGTTTTTCAAAAGGTTCGCGCTGACCGATCATTCCAAAGACCTGGATCTGGTGGAATAATGAGTTTGACAAAAAGTTGACATGATCAGATATGCAAAATATAAGATGGCGGATCCAAGATGGCTGATTTTTCGCAGAATGTTGTGTTTTTATAGCATTTCCGACATTATTATTAGCTATTAATAAATATTGCTGTACGCACTTATTATTGATTTACACAATCATTTGTTACAGTATCTTCTATCCGATACTCGAAATTTCAAATGGCGGTTCCAAGATGGCCGACTGAAATGCAACAAAATTTCTTGATCCATATGAAACTGACTACTCGGTGGTTTTCGGGGTCGCAGATTACGAATATGACATTTGATTTTCATCATTCAAAATGGCGGATCCAAAATGGTGGAGGAAAATACAAAACGTTGCATGTCCGAAATGAAAATGGTTACTCGCGGGTTTTATATTATATAGTCGGAAATGCTATAAAAACACAAAATTCGGCGAAAAATCCGCCATCTTGGATCCGCCATCTTATATTTTGCATATCTGATCATGTCAAATTTAGTCAAACTCATTATGCACCAGATCCAGGTCTTTGGAATGATCAGTCATCGCGAACCTATTGAAAAACATGAAAAACCGATCCAAAAATCGAAATTTTCTCTATTTTTTTGCCTTTTCGCCGCCATATTTAAAAAATGGCTGCTCCTAGCGAAAAACGGACTTCGGATTCGGAAAGAGGAGGGTTGAAAACTATAGAATCTAAATATTCAGAATTATTCATCGTTAGTTTCTATAAGAAAAGTGACGATTAAAATGTAGTCAAATTTACGGCATTTTGGGCGGAAACGGGTTAAGCTAGATGATAATATCTCTATTTTTTATAATACAGTCTACTCGACTATAAATAGATACGTTTCGGTTAAGAGAGTTTATTCTTCTAGTAATCCTATTTGGTACACTCGAGAGCTAAAAGATTTAACAGTTGATAAGAAAATCGCTCATAGGAACTGGCGTGAGTCAGGAAGCTTGTCTCATTTTATAATATTTAAGCAGTTGCGCGCTAGGTGCAACTCTCGAAGTTGTCATATAGAAATTATATTAGCAAAGTGGAATTGAATGCGAAACCCAACGTCAAAGCGTTTTGGTCATATGTTAGGAACCTGAAATCATCAAATGGAGTCCTGCACTCTATGTTTCTTGATAATCATCGCGTCTCAGCTGGACCACACATATCTAACCTCTTCGCTAGTTGCTTCTCTTTCGTTCATATAAAATCCAGCTCAGTAGATTTAAGAAATTATGATTTAGAGGAGGAGGGAATACTTAATGATATGTTTGTTACAGAGGATGACATTGCTTGGGCCATAAATAACATAGATGATAAATTTAGTTTTGGACCTGATTTATTACCCTCAGTTTTTATTAAGAAATGCATTGGTCCATTACTAAAACCCATTTTGTTTATTCTTAATAAGTCCTTGTCTGAAGGGTTTTTACCTAATGTTTGGAAACGTTCCTTTATCACGCCTATTTTGAAAGCTGGCAATTTATGTAACGTAAAAGATTACAGACTGGTATCACTTATTAACATTCTACCCAAATTACTTGATGCAATCGTTGCACTAAAATCTCGGTTGCCTTTTCGTCTATTATAGTGGATGCGCAACATGGATTTGTACGGGGTAAATCTACCATTTCGAATTTACTAATTTATAATGATTTTATTGCTCAGGCGCTGGAGAATTCCAGACAGGTTGATACAATCTGTCTGGATTTCTCCAAAGCTTTTGATACTGTCGATCATGGGTGTTTGATAGATAAACTATATGACTTAGGGCTCAGAGGGAAGATCCTTAAATGGATTTCTTCCTGTTTAGTGGATCGTGAACATATCGTTAGGGTAAAAGGCAATAATTCTAACAAATACATCAGGTGTTCACTCTTTTTGCACGCGAATTGTGCGAAAGGTTAAGACTGCTGAAGTAAATTTTCATTGAGCATTTAAAAATATCGTGACACTTACACACGTAAGTATCATATACATATCTATACCAAGAACAGTAATGAAACAGAGGTTGAAATTTTCAAGTAAGTATGTTTATATTGTGATACTTCTTCATGAGTTATGTACTCTGGGTGTCCCTAAAGTAACACATTATAAACTTCTGGAAAAAACGATTTTTCAAAGCGTTCATTAACTGAGTTTTTACGTTTTTTAATGAAATAATTTTCCATGTCTTTTCTTTTGAATTTATTTTTTTCTTTAGCTAATATTTTTACTTTAGAGTAGTTGAAGTTATGACCTGTTTCTAATCTATGTTTAGTTAATGCTGTGTAATTAATTTCTTTACCATTGATATTATTTTTATGTTCTGTAATCCTCGTTTTTAATAACCTACTCGTTTCTCCAATGTACACAACGTCACAAAAAGTACAAGGAATCTGGTAGACTACGTCGCTGGTTTTAAGTTTGTCTAATTTGTCCTTAAACGGATTAGTATTTATTGGCTTGTGTATAACGCGAACTGATTGCTTCCTTATAGTTTTTGAGATTTTTTCGGTTAAACCCCTTACATATGGAAGTGAGATTGTTGATTTAGGATTGATTTTATCAGTATTCGAACGTTTTTGACTCTTGTTATATATGTAGTCAACGCGTTTTTTAATGGTTTCTTCTATAAGGTCTAAGGGATAGTTATTTTGCTGTAAGATTGTTTTGACTAAATTTAAATTTTTTTCTCTAAATTTAAATTCAGCTAGTAAAATAGCTTGATCGATTAAGTTGTAATTATATATAGTATTAATGGTATTTAAAAAATATTATTTACTTCATTTGTTCGAACTGTTAATGGAACATCCATCTTCATTAAATCCATTATTACCTCTGCTTTGACTCCTTGCATTTCATATTTTTTACGTAACTGACTTACTTCATCTTTTAATTTTTCTCTACTTTTAAGTAGAGAAGAGTTTTTTCTAAAATTTAAAAATAACATGTAATTTAATGATATAAATATTATCTTATGACTAAAAATGTCTTACTCTCTTTCTGCATTGATAGTTTTAGTTGCCTCTTCCAACCTTAAGTGTAACATTGAAATCTTTTGTATCAGAAAATCATCGTTGCTTAAATCTACTTGGAAGTGACGATTCTCAGATTGATCTTCTTCGTTTGTCTCTAGAGATTCAGAATCTCCTAGCAATTCCTGTGCATTTTTTGGCACTGCTCCTTGCAAACTATGTTCTTCAATTTCCGTTTCAACGTCGTTACATTGTATACCAACATTACTGCTAGATTCTTTGGAAGTCTTAACATTATTATACGCCATGAAATGCTCAGTACGTCTATCTAACTCGTCATAAGTTTTTTTATTTTCCCGTATTAACTGATCCTTTTGTATTTCAAGCTTTCGAGCATTTATTGTGACGGTTTCAAGTTTATTACGCAAACCTTTCAACTCTTCTCTAGCTTGGTTCCTTTCATTGCGTACTTTACTGCACTTATCTCTCCAATTTTCTGTGCATTCAGACCACCAACGCATACTTTTTTCCATTTGCGACGATCTCGCTTTCGCTTCATCGAGCTCTCTTTGCAGCATTGCCTACATTTAATGGAAAATTTCATCTTTATTATTTTAGACCATCATGGGTCAAGAAACAATTGATTTTTAAATCCAAATGAATGAACAAAATCAAATTACAGTAGGACCTCTCTTACTTTGCTTGCAAGCTTGTGATTCGTGGACAATATTTTTCGTTGACTTTTCGTGTGATAGTGGGAGAAGACTTGTGGGGAACGATTAGAATAAGAGAGACTGGACAATTAGAATAAGAGAGGTTCGAATAAGAGAGGTCCTACTGTATAAAAGTGATTTAAATACGTTGAAATGAACCTAAATTTATATATTCTTAGGCAAAATTTTGTTTCATTTTACATTGTCGATATTAACGCACTGAACACATTTCGTTTATGAAACATGACTTTCTAAGACATAACGCAAGAGATTATTAGAAATAAATAAAAATTCTAACTACTTTGTATTTATTTATAATATATTTGTATTATTTTTAAATAAAACATGTATATAAATGACTAAATATTGTTCGACTATAGTATATTTTTGTCTATTTAGAAAGACAACTATTGTTTCACCTCCTTGGTTCCGCAGTCGCTATCAGCATAGCGGGATGAACCAGATGAACTACCGTCGTGACTGCTCATTGAAGTTCCAGTGGCTGACGACTGTGCCATGACAGATCTACAATTCATTTTTCTACAAATGTTTATATGTACGAACTTAAATAACTGTTATTTTATAAATGACAGATTTATTTTTAAAAGTATGGAGTGCTTTACATAACGTTCATAGTGAATATAGTGAATTGGAAAAATAGTGCAAATTACACATCTACTAATATTCATAAAAGGTCTGAAAATACACGTCTTATAGAAAAAACAACCGGTTTTTTAGAACGTTTTTTTTGTGCCGATTGTGACTCACGTTTGTTAAATTTTAAACATCATCCCAATTCTATTGAAAGCGCCAAATAAAAATACGTCAAAAACGCATCCACGCGTTTGACAACTTCTAGTGTAGATTTATGTAGTTTGACCAGAAGCACATCTAGTCATCTACATCAGTTCTACATTTGCATACTCTTACTTCGTGATTGTTGAATGGTTGGAGTTTTTGGTAGATGGCGTTGCATGTACGTGGGTTGTGGGGATTGTCCACGCGCTCACCCTTCTATGTTCTACATACTCGATGAGCGAGAGAAACAGAACAGAGGAGAAGAAGAGGAGAAGCTCGCGACTGGCAGGACGAATTTAAAAAGTACAAACGGATTAGGGTTTCTCTTGGCCAAACTTAGATCTGATTAGTTTTTGGAGACAATGCATACTAGATTATGGGGAGGTTTAACAAAAAAACGCTCAAAAAACACGTTTTTTCCATTTTTTAACAGAAAATACAAATCGTACAAAAAAATGTTTCAACCAAAAAATATAGAACATCGAATTCTCTACAAAAGAGGTTATATTCATTTCTTCGTAAAATCAACGATAATGCCGTAAAAAACGGAAACCGAAGTATCCCACATATAAAAAAATTTATTTCCTGCAACCCGACCTATCAAAAACTCGACTAAACCGCGTTTTTTTAAGCATCAGTGTGAACAAGACGTGCTCATTTATCAGTGCTTCGGCTGACCTGCGGTCGGGGTCGAAGTTTTGAAAATGCTCATTTTCAATTTTAATATAGGGTGAATATGCCAATGAATGGACGATTTTCTACATACAGTAGTTCTCCCCTTATTCTAATTTGTCCAGTCAGGCAAGATGGCGGCCTTCTTCCCTTATTCTAATTTTCTCCTCTCCCCCACTACTCAAATTCTTGTTTCACTTTTTTCTCCAAACATTCAACATAAATAAGTACCTCTGCCTTTATCCAAACATTCAACGTGAATAATTTACATACAAACCACTGTGACACATCGATCAATTTACGGATGTGTACAAATAATTTTATTTAGGAGTTATGTTTTCATTCCTCCTATAAGGCATACGCATAGATACATACCGTACCTATACATACGTACATACATTCTACACATGCACATAAAGCGGTAGGCGTGGTGGAGAGACCGAGTGAGGGGAAATATTAGAATACGAGAAGGGAAAAAATTGCAATAAGAGAAGAAATTAGAATATGGGAAATTAGAATAAGGCGAGAACTACTGTATTTCTATTTCTTATGAATGTATGATGCACAACATGGAACAAAATACATATTTTTAAGTTCTTTGAACATTCAAAACAATATATTTACAGTACTATTGATCTTCCAGTGTTTATTATTTTGTAAAATCAAAGCAAAGTTTTAAAGCCATCCAATAATGGTACTGAAAACGTCCCATTTGATTTAACCCGTCTATTTATTCGGGTTTAGCGGATTTTTTTACAAACGTATGAAGACGAGGTTAATAATTAAATAAAATCAAAGGTTAAACTGCACGGTCATAAAGAGCAGAGTCTAACGATTCTAATGGTGGTATCATATTTAAATTTTCATAAAAGAATTCAAAAGTTACAATCGATCAAAGTGTGAAAAATGCTTAACCGTCCATTCATTGGCATATTCACCCTATTTAAGGAACAAGATATTGTTACAATATATGTATAGAAGCTACTCGAACCTAACGATGCTAGAACTACCCTCTGCCGCCTTCTTTCCTGGCAGTGTGAAATTGGGAATATTCCCGGAAGCATCAGCCTTTCGTCAAGGAATTGCAATACGAATTTAGCCAAAATTGTAGGCACCCGGGTCGAAGGCATCTAGTTTTAAGCTGTTATTCCCTGGTGAAAATTTCCGTAAAATCATATGATAAATCATATGAGATTTTTATAATTTCTTTAATATCTTAGAGGAATCCAGATGATTGTAATTCATTTTCTCATATTATGATTATTTCTTATAATTACATGAAAAATCACATGAATAGTTTCCCGGATCGACTGATATTTTAAAAATCGAACATTTTCAGTAGGGTTGTAACTAATAATAATTGTTACATAAAAACAAAATTTATAAAGAAACTGGAATGACATAAGTATTAATGTAGTATATAAGTAATTCCTTGCGATCAACGAAGATATTTTATGCTGTAGGACTTATACACTGTACTTGTGACGTTCTATTGTATATTTTCGCAATTCAGAATTATTTGCAAAATATTAAATTGCCATAATGTATTAAACCTTTGATTACTTGACAATATTATTTTTTTCGTTCACTAACCTACATTATTATTTAACAAGTTTGTTTTGCCGGTTCTAAGCCGATTTGTAAGTTTGAGGAAATCGTGAACTCGCGGAGATTAGAGTTTTAGCCATTTTAGATTTCGATCACATCAATAAGAGGGTATATACATTTTAAAAATATATGTTCTTATTCATTTTGTTACGCGCATTGGTATCTTTAATGTCTTGTTAATGACACTCAATTCTGAAATTCTTGGATACTGAATGCTGCCGCCAAATTGAGTGTATTTGATTGAACGACGCGCGGATTTGGATATCACTTATTAAAAACCAACGTAGTAATTTCGATTTCGCACTTCTGCGCATGAAACACCCATACGCTTATTAACTCTATCTCTTTCTCACTGGGGAAAGTCCTTAACCCTTTTCATGCCAAATGGCCATAATTTTGTCATGTTTTTCCTGTGTAAGACAATATTTACCTGTGTAATGATAAGCAAAAAAATTTCAAAACCACATTTTCTGACGTATTTTTGTCCGTACTTGTCAATTCTGCTATTAATTTTGTTCTATGACGTTTGATTTTTCCAAAATGGCGGCTAATTTAAAAAAAAACGTGATTTTTAAAATTGTTTTATTTTTGTAACGTCCTGGATAATAATGTTCACGTTGTTGGATCGGCCCAAGTGTCCAGATCGTGTGGAATAATCACCATAACTAAAATTTAAGCGGCGCAGAATGTCAAAATTAAAAATGGCCGATCCAATATGGCGGTTTTTACCCGCATTTTTAACGTTTTGTCAATTTTTTTTGTATGTTTTTAGTCCCTGAAGCTTAGTTTTTTAATAATTTTGTTATATTTATCTCAGGCTGATACCGATTATGCTAGGAAATACCAATACAAGATGATATGTAATTCAACATGGCTGAAAATATTATATTTTTATTATAATATAGATTTATCATGTATATCTTAGTTTGATATCGATTATGCAAGAAAATAAGAATATAAGATGATACGGAATTAAAAATAGTGGAAAATATTCTATTTTCTTTCATAATCGATATCAAAATGAGAGAAATATAATTAATCTATTGAAAAAGTAAATGTCATGGACTAAAAACATAAAATGAAATGAAAAAAAAAGTAAAAAATGCGCGTAAAAGTCGCAATATTGGATAGGCCATTTTGAATTTTGACATCCTGCGTCGCTTAAATTTTAGTTGTAGTTATTATTCCACAGGATCCAAACGCTTGTACCGATCCGACAACGGGAACATTATTAGCAAGGACGTTAAACAAAAAAAAAAATAAAAAAATCACGTTTTTTTGTAAATTAGCCGCCATTTTGAAAGAATCAACCGTCATAGAACAAAACTAATAGCAGATTTGAAAAGTACAGACAAAAGTACGTCAGAAAATATGGTTTTACAATTTGTGTGCTTATCATTACACAGATAAATATTCACTTGAAAATCACAAAGTAATTGTGGCCTTTTGGCATGAAAAGGGTTAAGAGCAGTGAAACTTGATGAGGAATCAGTGAATATTCACTGAATACCAATTTTTAAAAAGAATTTTAAAAATGTTTAGCTTTTTTAGTTGTATACAAGCAATTCTGTTCAAATTTGACACCGTGCTATGGTGTTCGTAAAGTAAAAAAGCGGATACGTCTAATAATGGAAAAGAGAACTAATCTTGGTAGATTTGTTTACAAAAAGATACATTAACCGCTTCACTGGTAGCCAACAAAAATTGCCTTCAAAAGCGTATAACTTGTAGCTGCCATATTGAATCCGCCAAATTTATTTTTGAAAACGTGACATCAGATTCCTATTCAGCGACTTAAAACCCTATAGTATACCAAATTTCATGCGAATTCACTGAAAACTGAAAGTGTAAGTTATTATCCCTTATACATCACCATGTCGTGGCACTTTTTTATACCAGTGAAGTGGTTAATCAATATACCTCAAAAGAATCTTTATCGGACCGTCAGGAACATCTACTATGACACTAGAAAACTTAGTTAAAATTGTACAATTATTTTATACTTCTTTTATAACGTTTATATTGTTAACAATAGTTTTTATACTAGCGGATAACTAGCAGCCATGGCAATTCCGCACATATTCTTGTTTCTTGCAATCTTTACGTATCCTTTTTCTCCCCAAGATTCTCCCCAACTATTTTTCACGATCCAATAATCCTTTCCATCCTCATCTGTACCGTATCCCACGATTAGTATTGCATGATCCAACTGGCTATAAGTACACTTAGGTTCATCATATATTCCTAAAATAGAAAGAAAACGTATATATTTTTCTTAATATATACAATGTTTATAATCTTTTAAATAACACCCTGTTCTGTTATATATAAAATCTTGTTCATCTATTTCCTTTATTACAGGCAGTTGCTAAACTTTTAATGTTAAACCAAATGTTTTCATTAAATTTGAAATCTGTTGAAATTGCGTTTCGCACAAAGCAAACCTAAAAGGCGTATTTATCAACTTTTTTAACAGTGAAATTCTTTCCATCAGGACTTATAAATCCTGATTATTTCAATTTGCTGCGCGAGGCACTTTACAATCACAATGACGCATATGTTTGTTTACAACTTGCTTCCTCATTATTATAACAACTTTTTTGAATATGACCTTATATACCGTTATCTCTAAGTTGATTCAAAATTGCTTATTTCATACAAGACTTGGACGCTGAGAAGATGCGTCATTTCGAAAGTAACTTTCTGTGCAGAATCCGAAACCAAACGTTCAAAATATGCTCATTATGTCGGAATTTAAAGATATTTGAGGTTATATACTTCAAACAAGCGTTTTTTTTTATTTTTTAGGTTACAAACCGAATGTAAGAAGCTCGGTCGAAAAAAACTATAGAAAACCACAACAAAATATATAATTGTATGGTTCTCAATTGTCAACATAGTCCTTAATTTTAAATTGATTTAATTTTTATATATTTGTATTAAATACATTTCTATATTTCTGGTCCTAAAAAATCTCGCCTTGCGGGGGAATCGAACTAGACTTACTACGCGGATACCTAAAAACCTACGCTACGCAAGCAGTTGTAGTATCGAATGGAAAATGGTTACTTTTATCATGGAGTATAAAACACTAATATGTTTGAATATACTTGTTGATTTTAGAGATGCGTAAAAATGCATTTAAACGTATTTAATTCGTATGCTAAAATCTTGAAGTTTGCGAATCTCTGAAGTCAAGAAGCAGTATTTTTATGGAAAATTCTATTAAAACACAAATTGGTATCTTCAATAGTTAGATTTGTCGATCAAATACGATTTTTTCATAAAAGGTTGAGTTCATTTGAAGTTATGATATTGTTCCCAACGAGTTTGATTACCTCGATAATTATTCATCGGAATGAGAAAAACCCTTTTTTTGTAAGAGGCCTAAAGAAGAGCATTGAACGCCGGAGGTGGTGGAAGCTGAACAATTCAAGAGTTTCAACTTCACCTCTGGTCCCATATGTGATCAGTTCGGGAAGTCAGACTGTATTATTTTATATTTACATTATTGTTTTATATATAAATTTTTGTTTGGCGTTTCTAGGTTTGTTGTTTCTCTAAATATTCATATCATTGTTATAAATGTCAGAAATTAAAATGGTCGTACTTAATGAGAAAAAAATGGTTGGTAGTTGAATAGTTGTTCATTTTGAAGGGTAAAGATAGTACTAAATAACGTCAATAATCAAAAAGTCTAAACAAGTTATTGCATCCCATACGCATATTAAAAAATAGCTAAATAGTGCAATTTATTAGTACTTAACCTCAAATATCTTAAAATCCAGCCAAGTTGGAACGGTTCTGACCTCCGATTTATATTCTATGCATAAAATTCACGTGTGATCTTCAACGATGTAGAATTTAAGACATACCAACCTTCCCCGTAAAGTTGAAAAGTACTTTGACTGGCATCAATAGCAGCAGATATTGGACCAACGGTGGCAACAGCAGCCTTTAATTTCTCTTCATCGCCGGAAGTAATGTCAACAAATCCAACATCTGAATAACGTTATGGTAATTTTAATTTTCTCTACTGATTAAAATATTATTATTATATTAATTAACAATCGTCTTCTCGGTCAATTAGACGAAAAAATGAGAATCGATTCAACACCTATTGCTCCTATGGTGCGTGGATTGTAATGACATGTGTTTTTTTTGGCTTCGTAAGGATACTCCTTCTCCTTATCAATGCCCTTATTATTCTTAATGTACGTATAAGCATTTTCCATCAGACCTCCATTGCATCCATTATTCCCGTACTCAAATGTGCAATCGATCAAATTCTGCTCACTCAGAGATACTAGGACTCCGGTTTCTCGAAAATGCTGTCCTTCTAATGCACCAGTCTAAAATTACGAATGCGTGTTTCACAATTCGTTACATATCTGTACAAAAAATTTGAATACAGTAGTCCCTCACAATATTAAGTTTCCCAATAGTAGCAACTCCCCTCAAAAACTGTACCACACCATCTATATCACGCATCCGTCATGTTTCACTTGGAAATTAGCGACAAACTATATATTGTTCATCCGGTTGACACATGCGCGTTCTTTTTTTAGTTTGGGGGCCGAAGGGATAACATGCTTGGAAACTCTATCGTAAACAATACTCACCGTCGAAAAGGCCCAACAAGAACCGCATCTGCCTTGATCTTTAACTTGAGTCACAGCCCCTTGTTTTCTCCAGTCAACAAAAGTAGGTAATTCCACATTTGCAGGTGATAAATAATCTGCATGCTGTATTTCGTTTAAACTGCGTTTTTCACCTATTTTCGTTTTATTGAATCTGTTCATAATGTTGGCGTACTCGAAGCGCAACTAAAAATAAATAACCTTATATTAGCGTTGTGATTCAAAATTATTGAGTTTGATATAAAGTGGTACTTTTAAAGTCCATCCATACATAGTTTCACATATAATAACTAACCATGTCCCCAAATTGGTTCATTTTTAATTTAAACGAGACGTTTCCCATTGCATATTTCGCATTATGTTTAGCGACGATGAGACTGTTGTACATATACATTTTTTTTCTAAATCCTTCTTCAATAAACGTATCATATTTCTTCTGGTGTTGCAACTGAGAAAACGAAACAGAAACAAGTAAAATATAATATATATATCATACATTAAGTAAACCTCGATACGTAAAAAAATTATTTGCCTCTCTGGTGATTGTGATAAGAAACTCTCATAGTTAGGCCAGAACATCAATATGACCAGAAGATAAACCATAAACAAAAAGAAGTCATATAGGTAAATACAATAACTACCATCAGGGAATTATGCATATTATCTGCAGATTGCTTATTACAGTAGATGTGACGTAAATTACTGCATACTGTATTAAATACAAATAACTGGTACTTATAGGACAAGTTTTTTCAGTGAAATGTAATTTCAAAGGAAAGGCATTCACTATTTGGAATTGACAGTATTATGAAATAAGAAGAATAAAATTTGCATTCATTTCGATTTATTTACGTTCTTCGTGGTCTTCCTTTTAAACTTTATCGGTAACCGAGTTTTTATTGTCGTACCTTAAATGTTTTCCATTCTTCGTTAATTACTTCCTCTTCAACTACCGCTTGACACCCAACGAACCCAGTAATCAGCAGGATTAATAAGAGTGACATATTCATGCAACCTGAAACTTTTAAAACTAATATTTTAACGATAATCATATGTACGTTATGTAACGATAAGTATACAAATATAACTATATATAACACTAGCTATAAAAACTAACGTAAAATTTAACTAAATACCCTAACCTTAAAGTGCAAATTAAATTTGAGGTTGCACTTGGCATACAAGTTAAATAATGTGTATTTTATGTAAAGTTTTGAAATTTACTAAAATTTACTGCTTTTTCAGTGGTAAGAATTAATTAGAAATAAATCATATTGATATCATATCTTTTTCTCAGAGTTGTATAAATTCAGGACGTCTAAGAACAACTTAATGTTACAATATTACATTCTTCTCCAACAATAAGAACCCCAATGCAGTTTTAAATAATTTCTCTTTTTTTTAGGATTTTGAGAAAAGACGATGCAAAGCAAATTTTCAAAAACTATGTATTTAAGAAGTTAACAAGTCCGCGCCGTTTAATCAGATAACAATTGCTAAACAAACTTGTGATAAAATTGATAACAATGCTTTCCAAGCTTACGAAGCTTTCTTTAGTTCCAATGGTTTATGTGAATTATGTTAACTCAACTTGGTTATTTATTTTTCCGTAGTAACTAAGCTTAATTTATATAATCTTCTGTTCTTTATAAATGTACATATATTAAAATGTTCTTCCACATAAAACTGTACACAAAATCTGTAACCTTTCAAAATTTTAATTATGGTAGGTACACAGAGGATTACCGTAGCTGGCTCTGTGCCGTGATCTTTTCATAGCAAATGTCATGAAATCGCAGTCATCAGTATGCTATCCCATGTTCGTTTGAAACATCTCTTCATTACAGATAATGCAATTATACTTTTCGCAAAATATGATTTTTGGTACGGTCTTCGCCTGTGTAATTGTTTTTCGGTCATCTAACCTAATCTACTGTGTTCTTAGTTTGAGAAGAGTATGTCTGTATTTTTCAAACATTATAAATTATTTTATGAGTCATTCATCCACTTTTGAAATCGACCACCATGGCACCATATCGGTGACATACATGTGGTTAATTGTTTTGCAGATTTTTAAAATCTCTCGGTAACGAGTGAAAATTTTTCAAAATTTGGAATTTTGTAAAACTGCTAATTTTCAAATATCCATAACTCTAACGTCCACATAAACTAATAATGGAATTGCTCGTCTTGAAATGTACTCTTATATATAATAGAAATTTTGTTGCGATTTGTTTACATATACCATTTTTTAAGTTTTAAGTAATAAATTTAAGATTTTTGACAACATAAGAATTACTTTCGGGAATAAATTTGGTAACAACTTCATTAATCTTGTCATAAAATTTCTTTAACATTAAATCAATGTTAAAATCTGACAACAATAGTGTCCAATCAATCTCCTGGAAGGTTCGATTAATTAATTTATAATCCGCAGTAAAAGTATTCCTCAAAATCTTCTTGTTAGGTAAGGATCTGCTGCTCTACTTAAAATTGAAATGATAGGCACGTGACGTTATTCAATTAATGGAATTAACGTATAAATATTCTTCTAGAAATAGAAGGTCAGGAGACGAAAATACCAAATACAAAGTATACTTGTTTTGCTGCATGGTTTTTAATGTACTGGCAAAGACCAAGGTAGGCAAGTGGTTGCTGCAGAGTAGATACACATTGTCTATGATCAGTAGTTAGGTATCCATTGATTGTCTTTCGTAATGGATAATTTGACCATGTTATACCGCAAAGATTGAAGTCGCCAATAACAATCACTTTGTGGTCTTTCCATATAGAATGGTTTCAACTTCAGCTAAGAATTGTAAAGTGTTGAGTTGGTATTTGTCCCTATACAAACTGCTGCTAATAATATTTTCATAGTGCTGACACTGACTCTTAAGAATAAAGCTTCGATATTCAATTGTGTATAAATAAAACAGATGTTGTTTGCTTACAGCTATTAGAACACCTTCATCTCTTTTACACTTTTACTTGTACGCTTCCACTTTTACCAGGGATATAATTCAAAACACGACCTCTATTTATTTTCATTTTTATCACTAACTTTTGAGTAAATTTACATTTTATGATAAAAGTATCTTGCAGACAAACATTTAGTTCAAATTAATAAGGTCTATGACATTACTGCGAAATACCGTGATTTCAAATGAAATGTCCCATTTTGTAAAGCCACGTGATCCGCATTTCATTAAACAGATAAAATATATACATAAACATAAATGCGATTTTAGATATAAACGAAAATATAGATATCAACAAATTTAAAGAGAAGGAAAAATGGCCCATTGAAATTATTAAGTTCTTTATTTGTTTTTACTTTATCAAAATAAAAGCAGAACATAAAGGAACGAATTGCTATGAACGCCCCCTGTCGAGAAAACAATCATTGATTTGGAAACTAACATAGTTTTTTAAATAGTTTCAATTAGTTATAGGGTATGAGAGGTTAATAAAGGGTTGTGAAAAAGTATAAGGTCATTGGACTTTCGAAAATGAAAGACTTCAAAATTTAAGAGGAGTTCTTTTTTAATACATATTCCTGACGGAAACACCTAATCTGATCTTTATCGTATGCAAACCGAGATTCAAAGTCTTGGCAATGAACTTTTGATTATCAGATTGTGCTTGCTTACAGTGTAAATATTGGTATAAAAACGATAGGATAGGTCAGCATAAACTCATTTATTTTCGATATGACTTATACGTATAATAGAAAAGACTTAATTCCTTAATCTATTACTGAATTTTTTTTTCTACCGAGTAAAATTTACATTACAAGCGTTAGACTTTGACGGCCCTCGTGGCTTATAAACGATCATGGATAAAACGTTATCTCCAACACATTATTTTGCTAACAAATAACTATAACGTAAAGAGCACATAATCAATATTTCCTCGTACTGTCAGAAATGCGTGATTTCTGTTTTCAAATGACGAATAATTCTTAAATGCTAAAAAATAACAATACATTAGGAACAGGCGATATTTTACATATCTAAGTTTTTAGTAAATTAGACTTTTGAGGGGGAATAACCTTTCGTTTTATGCATAATCTAAACCAGGTAGATAAAAACGATACGATAACTCCAAATCATGGCGTAATAAATGTAATGCCACGAACACGAACGGTAATAATGTATGAAAACAACACTGACCTTTTTTTAATTTTCAAAGCGATCGTTACTTTTTACTGCATCTTTCATAAAGTTAAAATTCACAGTCTTAACAAACTAGATATACGAATACCCTAATGAGTATACCTATACAACTGCGCTAATTTTGTTGAATCGTCAAAATGAACTCGCACATACCTTCTGTGGTTAAAAGCAAGGAAACAACGACAGCTTGTAATGCCGTTCTTATCAGAGAAGTTCAGACGCCATTTGTAGAGTTTTTCCGTCATACGACGAAGTAGACGCGCTTCGCAGGTGCCGCAAAAGGAGGGGTACATTACTAAGTTGACATCCGTAATCATCACTTTAGTATGCTTTTGAACAAGAATTAAACTTTCGTTCTAATACTTTTTAACTAAAAAATACTTTAGAATTTTTAAGGTATATTTAAGAATTTTATCATTCATAAATATTTATAGTGGAAAATTAGAATTATACATTTTAAATGATTAACACCATTATATAAAAATAACAAATTTATTAACTTCACAAAATTGGATGAAATAATGTATAATAGAAGGTACAAAAGAATTTATTCGAATAAATAGTAAATAATTTAATTAATTTCTGTCGCTACTTTAATTTTATATGCTCTGATTAATGCTGGAAAAATGATGAATCACACTTAGTAGTTGTAACCTATAAAAATAAAGGATTCTCGACAGGCATTTCGCGATTTTTCATTTACTGTATAACACAACGTTTTTTGTTTTGAATATTGCCAATATTGGTATTTAAAGGTTCCATAACGAGAACTTCCACGGGGCCATGATCCCCAGACCCTGTCGGCAACTGCAATGCAGGTGCTAACAGTAACACGTTTTCTTCTTTCAGTTCATCCCCACGGCCATACCGCGATAATAATTCTATTATACACTTTTGATCATTTTTAAGTGCAATGTCTAAGGGAGTCAGATTCTGTTCATTTTTTATTTTAACGTCACCACCACATGTTAAGAGCAATTCCGAAATATCACTTTGACCATACCCAACAGCCATATGAAGGGGAGTCATGCCGGCTTCATTTACAGCATTTATATTCGATCCATGTTTAATTAATACTTCAATAATATTTTTCTGCCTTTGTAACACTGTTACTGTTGCGAACTTCTTGTCATCTACTTTTTCCATGTTCGCTTCATTCATTTGAAACATTCGAAGTTTAGAAGTAGCTTCATGTCCATCCGCAACCGCCACGTGTAATGGGGTCATTCCATCTTCCATTTCTGCGTTAACATCCGCCCGATTATTCAATAAAAGTTCAGCAATAGCCGATTGGGTTTCCGAAGCTGCCACGTGCAAAGGTGTTACACCATACTGCGTTTTGGCGTTTACATCGCATCCATGGTTTATCAACAATTCCACAATGTCCTTTTCACCGTGAGCCGCTGCCATATGCATTAAAGACAAACTGGGACTTTTCTGCACGTTTACATGGCACCCACGCATTAAAAGGATTTCTGACACTTCTTTGCAACCTTTGATAATAGCTTCGTGCAAGGCTGTCATATCACTACGATTTTCCAGGTTTACATCTGCACCATGATCCAAAAGTATTAAAACAGTTTTTGTTTGACCCATTGCTGATGCTAAATGTAATGGCGTCGAACCGTCACGTCTCTGAATATTTATATTAGCGCCGTTGATTATCAACAACTCGACTAATTCATGTTGTGCCTTCAACACCGCTAAATGTAAAGGAGTCATATCGTCCTCACTTCTCACATTCACGTCACACCCGTTCTTTAATAATAATTCAACAATGTTCTTGCGCCCAGCTACTACTGCTATGTGTAATGGATTCACAGAATTAGCGATCTCCGAGTGAATGTCCGCTCCGTGTTTAATGAGTAATTGAGTGTCTGACAACAGGCCTTCCGCTACTGCGATGTGTACAGGTGTCACTCCCTCGTTGTTTTTGCAGTTTACGTCACTTCCACACTTTAACAGGATTTCAACAGTTGAAGAAGCACTTTCCTGAATGCATGACGAACCTTCTCCATGGTCAAAAGTTAAGCTGAACTCACTGCGAGTTTTATTTATCAAGTCCGTGACTGTTGTACGTCCTTTTATTACAGCCATGTGCAGTGGAGTCATTCCAATGTCAGTTGCAACGTTTACATCAGCACCGTTCTCAACTAACAATTGAACAATATCCGGCCGGTAGCCAAGGGCAGCAATATGCAATGGAGTTGCATCATATTCCATTTGTGCATTGGCATCAGCGCCATTTCTTAACAACATCTTAACTAGATCTAGTTGTCCAGCCATAATAGCCATGTGTAACGGAGTAACTCCAGTTGTCAACTTGGCGTTGACATCACACCCAGCAATGATGAGAATGTTGGCGATATTGGCTCGTTTTCTTTCGATTGCCATGTGCAGAGGAGTGACGCCTGCCTCGTTGGTAATATTAACATTACTACCGTGCTTCAATAACAATTTCGTAAATTCCGCCTTTCCTTCAGCTACAGCAATATGTAATAAGGACAGATCACTTAATTTTATATTAGGGTCTGCGCCACGATCCAGCAGAACCTGAATGATTTCTCTGTGGTCGATTAAAGCAGCTTCATGCAATGGCGTCATACCATTCTTAGCCTTACTGTTTACATCACTTCCATTATCTAATAAGGCTATCACATTTTCTTTGAATCCTTCCGCTACTGCGATGTGCAATGCTGTTTTTCCGTTACGCATCCGAATATTAACATCGGCTCCGTAACTCAAGAGCAAAATCAACATGTCCGGCTTCCCGTAATCTGCGGCTATGTGGAGCGGAGCAATTCCATTTTCAGCTAAGCTATTGACATCCACTCCATGGGTTAAAAGTTTTGCAACCACGTCTAATAGTCCTTCTTCGACTGCTGTGTGCAGGGTAATCCAGTTATATTGTTCCATTTTATTATTCGTTGACTTGCTTAGGACCAATCGGCTCATCTGAAACTAAAGGACTTAATTTTAGAAACTAGTATGAAACATTCCGTATCCAGTCGCAGTCACTTGTTGTATTGATATTTTGTATTCATTAGACATCTAAAGTGCACTAAAAGTAAACAAAATATATTTCGTTGGCAAGATCCGTTTTTATAACATCTAACTTTTACAATTAACATGTTGAAGAGGTACTTTTGCTGACAGTAAATAGGCGAGATCATAATAAATCAACAAGCATAACTAATTCTTGTCAAGAAAATGGAAGGGAAACTATACGGTATTACTCTAATTTTTACGGAAACTGAAATCGTTAAAATTTGATAATTTCCATTTATTATCATTGGCGCTTTAATGTGTACTCTTTTTTTCATATAAAAAATTTACTTTCGATACAATAATAAATTGAATTTTAAATTGATAACTTTTTAAAAATCATTTAATGGACATTTTACGATTATTTCCAATTTTAAATTTCTAACGAAGTATTTTTCAGATTAAAGTGCAATGACCTTAAATATATATTCCTTCATCAAATAATTATCGTCATTTCTGCCATTTTAAATCATACATAACATTTCGTCATAAATATCTTTATAATTTGTTCTGTTTTTACTTTTAAATATTATTTTAGAGACGAAATAGAATGAATCGAATCTTTTATTGAATTTAACAGATCATATGAACATTTTATACACTAAAAGGTACGTGACCGGGTCGGTAAGATAAGATATAATAAATTTCTCATCTCAATCAACTGTGAATGTTCATCAAACCGCATATAAGGTTTGATTTGTATTAATTGTCATCTCTGAACGCATAATAAAATAACGAATCCACGATTATCTGGCATCGGGAATTTATCTCCTGATTTATGTACATATCAACGAGGAGTGGCATGTAGATGCAGTTCAATAACAGTCGATTGGATATCTACCGCAATCTATCGAGATTCCATCCGCAAAGAATGCTGTTTGAATAAACTTGTGAAATAGAAAATTACATGTTTAAGAGGACAGTAACTGAATGAAAAATTTCTTAATACCTAATTAGCAATATATTGAATGATTACCTGTATTTAAGAAATATTAAAAATGTAAAATTACTTGCAGAGAAGAAAAAGTGCAGTTAGATATTGAATTTGAAAACGACCTACTCCTGTGATGCCCTTTAAACGATATTATATTTAATTACATTGAGTCATTTACTAAATTTTTATCACATAAATCAAGACAGATATCGAAAATATTAATCGCTTCAGACAGATAAGGATGTAAATTTAGCAGCTGATGAATAGCTTTTAAAACATATAACGTGTTTTTCAATTTTGTTGGTTTATCAATCTTATTATTTTCACATATGAATATGCAGTTAAGTAAAAAGAAAGTAAAAGTTAATAAAAAAAAACAAAATTATGCCGTTTTCACTTCGTGTAGTTGGAAAAGTAATCTTTTCTGCGAAATATAGCTTTATCAGTAATGTATTCAAATATAAATTCAGTAGCACAATTTCATGCGTAAAACGTGACTTAAAAATTCGCTTGTATAATGAAACCAAATATAAACTAATTACTTCCTGCAATTGCTCTCTAAAAAATGATAAAATAAATATATGCGCACTTGTTCTTACCGTGAATGTGAAAATAATTTAAACCTAGTATTACAATTAATTCCAAAATATTTTTTACATTTATATAACATTTTTTTCAAACTTTTAAAAGTTAAAAGAAAACTATTAAATAAAATGCGTACCTGTAAATGTGTCTATCCACGTTTCCCAATTAAAAAATGGTTAGATTTATCACATGTTTTATGCCGTCAAAAACAGAAACAGTCAGTGAAGGAGACGCTTTTGCTGCAAGATCGATGTGTATTGCGTTGGTGTAGTCGTGTACTGAACTTATCCCACATGCTTTAGAGAGTATATGCTCCAAAGCTGTTATCGTGTCAACAGCACGATAAATACCGGCGTTGTCCATTTGGATAGTCACGAACAGATCAGCGATCAAAGAACTTTCAATTATTTTCAGAGTTCCTCTTTGATGTTAACCTTCAAATTTCCTTCAAACGCCATTTTTTGTAGTAAATTGCAAAATCAACGTAGGTTAAACAAAATCGTAGGTGAAATAAAATTAAAATGTTAGTAATTAAAATAAGGTATCCGTCTATTTTACCAAATTATAACATCTGCAACTTTTATATCACTTTATTTCTAAAATATACATTTAAGTATTTACATTGTAGAATAAAATATGTGAATACAGCAGGCCTTAAATTCAATTAATTTATTAAGGTTTTTTACAGGGCGACCGTTAGCCGAGTGGCATATGCTATCGACTAGCGATCTTCCAGGTTAAGCAGCATTCGCCCGTTTAGAACGAAGATAGGTGACCATTTGAGTCCGCCCTGCGGGATAACATGTCGGGTTTTTTATTCAAATAGTCTTGTTCTATATATACGTGTCTAATGCAAGTCTTGACCCCCTGTGGACTTGTCGTCCGCAGGGTTGCGTGGAGAGGATGATGAGAAATCTTGCGAGGATTTGGGACACAAATCGTGTCCAATCGTACTTATATACCTCTGAGGTGCAAGCACGTAAAGCTGACCCAATTTATTGAAGGTTTCTTACAATATAAACGCAAATTGTTCACAATATACATCTCAAAATACCGAGATAACATGTTATTTACAATTTTCATATCACTACGACAACAAAAACTATTGTAATTTATATACACTACGTAATATAATTATGTTTTTTATGTAAATCAATCTGTTAACCTTAAGAACAACAAGTTACATTTTTATTAAGTTGTCTATATTTACATAATTATAACCTGACAATTCGTAACCCGACATTTCGATCGTCTTTTGTAAATGTTATTACAAATTGTAAAAACGATTCATAAGTGAATGCTAAGGAGTAAACCTACCCAAGATTCTAAATATATCATTTCAAAATTCAAGATGGCGGTCGAAGTTTTCGAAATTTCCTAAATTTAGCTCTTACTTGGTTTGTGGCGTCATGAATTACGAAACTGAAGAAGCAATATTGTAATTTAAAATTGCAAAATTCGATATTTGAGAATATACATGCAAGAAATTTCAAGATTCAGTTGAAACTTTATTTTATATTCTATTCGTATTTTCTTATCGTTTCTTACACACTCGGCGAAAATTTGAGTTCTATGTAGTTAGTTCTCCCTCCGTAATTGTTTCCCACCATAATTGCTGTCTTCCTAACACCATCCGTAATTATAGTCCCAAAATATCTCGTAATTGTTGTTAAGTTCCCCCTTCCAAGTGTACCATAAGAAGAAAGACGCACTCGCGCATGCGCATGTATGTTCTAAAACATAAACAACCAATTACGGGGGCATGAGAGGGAATGCGGCCCCGAGCGGACATCAATTACGGAGGGAATACTGTATCAGTTTAATGCGTGAATCTTGATTTCAGGCACTTGTCTATTGCATGACATGTGTAAACTAGAATCTTACACCTTTATGGCTTAATATGCTGCTATCAAATCGTTTTGAATTTTGATGTTTTAAACGATATATTCAGAATTGGAATCGGAGACCCCAAAACAATTACTAAATTTAATACGATTTTGAGAAATTTTTTTATTTTAGTTTCAACCTTTAGTACATTTAGTTTGGATACGTCTACATTTACGTTTTCGTTTATATGCTTCCTGTTTCTAATTCGTCGGTATACTATGTCAAATCTATGTACAATTTAGTTCATTTGAGGCTAAAAGATTTAATAATATATCTAAATAACATTTGAACGATTTTTTTTACTTTTTGGAGACATTTGATTATATATACGTTACATTATGTAATTGTTCTAAAAACTGCACCAAGGGGCTCCAGTGAAATAATTTAAACTTTTTAAACTAGATAAACTAGATCAGTTCATTTTTAATTTACATCGGAGTGTTGTTTTTTTCTTCTATCGTTATTTATATATTGTAAGGAAGCCATGCATGTATAAGCGCTTTATTGTTTAATATTATTTCTCATACAACTACATAACTTAAATTACGCTTATTATTATGTAATCGACCAACTTTATTCACACATAAACTTAAATAAATATAAATTATGTACTAATGCAATTCATTTCAGTCTGGCTGTCCATTAAACATATTTGAATACGACAAAACGACCAGAAAGTAGGCAGAAATTTACAGTTTTGTAAAATCCTTGTGTTACTGTCCAGTTCGTTTATTTTATAAAAAAATGAACGATAAAAGATGCTTACGAATATTTTAATTCCATTGATAAGCGTTGTGTATCGTTTTTTTTACTTGTGAGTTGAATTCATGAAAACGAAAGTGTAAAATATTGTTATTGTTCCGAGTATAATATTAGTGTATTTCTGTATATTTATATTTTTGTTTCATTATCATCCGCTTGTTTTTGGAAAATAAATAGCATAAATAAATAATGCAAATATTGACTGAATATAAATATTCGTTTTAAAGAAAGTCGTTCACAGTACTGTTAATGTTTTTATCAGTAACAAACTCATTTTGTTCATTCAAAAGCTGAGATTTCAACTATATGTATACACGACAGTAATAGTGTTCATATTTCATAAATTCTTTAAATTTAACATGAAATGAATCTATTTTCCGTAATTATTAATGCTGTTTATTTTTTTATGTAATACATAATGAGTTTGTTATTTTCTTTGTCAATCGTACGATTAATTAACTAATTTACAAAAATAGAAATACATAATTATAGAAAGCTACAATTCTTGGTGGTTAGAGTGTCAATATCTTGAGAACAAATAATATGGAGCATTTAATTTGTTTAACTTTGCAATAGGAAAAAAGAAATGGAAAAGGGGACAAAAACAAAATTTAGTACATACGAGCTGCTCAGTGAAAGCCGTGATTCATTTATCTGTAAAGTACAATTCCAGGATTCGTAACGTTCGAGGTACTTAATGGTTATGTATATATATATTCGCACATATTGCTTTTCATTTCTATTTCTATTTTGTCATGTATTGATAACAGCTATAAATTACATTGGAGATAAAATCCATAACAGCCATCGAGCTATCTGTTGCGCATATTAGCTTTCCGACAGCAACATCTAAAGTATATCACGAAAATTCTATGCGTATAAATCTTAACATTTGTCTAAATCGCGTCAGATTTCGTGTATACAATATACGCGTGTATTTACATTAGACTTAGCTCAAATAAAATCTTGATATATACAGCTATAAGATGTAAAATCGTTTAAAAAAAATGAACATGAAAATTATCACACGACAAATCTTTGAAAGACGAGTAATAATAATATCGAGTTACCTTGAAATATAAAGTACTATAAAATACATATAGTACCACAAAAGATGCAGTACAACTATGTAATACAGAATTAGTATAACTGACCTTATTCAAGATCAAAAGAAGTAAGTAAAATCGTCTTAAATGAACGAGGCAGTGGCACAAATGCAAGTACGTATCAACCTAAAATGTTGATGAATTACTATTGCTCAATATTCAATGGCAATATTTTAAAATAAAATATAAGCTAAGAGTCTTGTATAGAACGTACAATTACTCCATTTTTAGAATAATCATATTATGGTCTGGTAATCGTTAAATCTACGTTTTCTTTATACACATTTACACGATTAATAATGGAGTTTTTTACTATTACTTAAAATATCTATAAAATAGTATAGATGAGCGCCTTTTTATTATCCAGATCTCTATCTGAACACTGAAGTTCGCAGATTCTACGCATCGTATCTGCATTCTACTGCTCATAATCTGAAAAAATATGTATTTATATTTTTATTTTATAGTATTGCTTTTATTAAATAGGTTTTTATGATAAACGATTATTCGTCTGCGAGAGTTCCAACAATACAATCATTACACTTTTACGGAAAAAGTATTTTGTAAAAACTACAATTCCATTATTGACGTTTAACTAAAATTTATTAATTAGAACGTGACAAATTTGTATAGTATTCCGTAATTAATAAAGTAATTAATTTTTATCATATTTGAATATGTGGCACCTCATTGACAACAAACAACGCAAAAGAAATGACAAAATCTCACTCTATTTGAAATGAATTTTTACACTTTACAAAGAGTGAAGTGAGTTTTTTTAATCTTTTTTTGGAATGGCCGATCTTACTATTTTAGAGTGGATTTTTTCTTTTTTTAGAGTAATTACCTTGCTCACTCCAGGTTTAGAGAGAAAATTGCGCTTCAAGAAAGGTAGAGAGCCAATATTTCCGTAACAGCAATACATAAACAATTTTTCTTAATTTTACAGAAGATGTTATGTACTTCAAATTAACTTTGCATAATATTTGTGTAAAATGACTTGCAGAGGATTTAATAAAAAACGAGGAAAATCTCACTTTTTACAATTACTTTCTAATATTTGTTGAATTATATTTATCCAAATAATTTGGTTATTAAACAATATATGTTTTAATCATTATTTTAAAGACAATATGTAAAAAAAACTTTTTAAAAAAATTCCTAGCACCAATTATTTTCATTATCATCTTAAATTACCATAAAACATTACCAAAATAGAACAAATGAACTGAAAAGGGTTATGACTTTTGGATAGAAGTGAATTCAAGCTCATAGTGCTTAACAATGAAAACGTTTTTTAAAAAGTTCGCGGGCATTTTTCAAAGAATTCCGCCTAAAAGAGTACAATCGAAAATTAAAAAAAACCATATCTCTTGAACATAATATCTTAGCGACCTTTTACAAAGGTCATTTTAAAGGTCTTGAATTTTAGTAGTTATAAAAAAATTGACAATAATCAGAAAAATGTGTACGACTTTTTTCCGCAAAATACAACATTTCGAAAATGTCATAGCTAAGAAACAGTAATGTACGAAATAAAAGTGAATGCACCAATTAAAAACTTTATTTATGGACATCAAAAGATGTCGTTTAAATTTGGTAACATCTTCAAAGGATTCGAAAAGACATGTGAGTCATTCTTCGTCAAATCGATCACGATCTGACATCAAATCTCCGATTTTGTCAAAAATTGCAGAAAAGTTAGTACTTGACATACATGGGTAAATCCACAGAACTTTTAACTTTACGCTTTAAGAAAAACATTTTTTGGCACACATTTAAATTCAACCTGAGGCCACTCCTAAACATATAAAATGTAGAAAAACCCAATCAGGTAAAACGAGACCTAAAATTATATCTTCGAACCAAACATATTTCTGTACGCGAAAACCGGATGAAATTTGTTACTCGGGGTTTTTTAAGTTACTGGTCACGAATCCGTCAACAGATATTCAGAATTCAAGATGGCGAATTCAATATGGAAGATGTAAGAAAAAAGGAATTTGTAAGAAGTTACTCACATAAGCTCAAATTGGGTATTCGGGGGTTTTCTTTCTTTTTGCTTTTAGGTTCATAATATACAAATTTTAGCAGCAAATATTTATTTAAGTCGATTTAAGGCATTACAATCCCGGCAATCCTGAACAAAATTTTAAATAGGTATAACGTAAGTTGTCATTAGTACTATATTTATTCATTTTTAACCAGAAAAAATGAAGCAAGGGAGATGAAAAACAAAGTTACCCAAAGTTACATTTTCATTATTTCTGGAGTAAAGCTATAGCTCGACCGATGAGCGACCCCGAATACACAGTTTCAGCTGGTTCAAGCAACTTTTTAGGAATTTGGTCCGCCATATTGTATCTACCATCTTTAATTTTTAATATTTGTCAACATATTTATGATCAGTGACCAATAAAACCCGCGCATAACAAATTTCAGCATTTTTCCGTGTAAAGAACGAAGTTTAAGTCAAAGAGATAATTTCATGTCTTGTTTTACCCCTGAACATCGTATTGTATTTCTGGAATAAGTTCAGGGTATTATTATGACACCTAAAACAATAAATTACGCCAATAATCGAGGCATTTAATTTTGTATAGTTCGTGTGCCTGACAAAAGTGTCATTTTTCAACAACAGTTACGCACGAAGACTATAGGTTGTAATAGACACAGAATTGAGATGAGATAAGGCACACCTTATTCCTCGGAATACATCACTTATTATATCATCAATTAAAAATTCCCAAAGTATGGAGCCATAATATTGTTTATTCCAAAAGTTATTGTTAGAAATTAACGAAAATTCCATTTTCCATAAATCTTCTGCACGCGACTTTGGACGCATGTCTTTCTTATTAGGCGATAGGCACACTTATTTTTCAAGTATCTTTGGCTTTTATAAAGTGCCATTAATCAACGACATGATTTTCAAATGAAAAGAATACACGTTCCAAAAGTTACAGATCAAAATATTAAAAAAAATACGATTTGCCCGCAGCAGTTTATTCAAATTTTATGAGCTTTCGTGTTTACTTTGGTTTTTTAATCAACTATCATGCAAAACAAATAACTGTACCTTGAAAAGCATATCCTTTTTAGTAACTAGTAATGTTTTATAAATATTTATGTACAGCTTATTTACGTGAATCTTAAAATAACATGAAAGTCAAAAGTTCTGTGGATTTGCCCACATATGAATGTGGTGATTTTTCGAAATTCCGAATATTTTCAAAATGGTGGCCATATGAAAATTTTACAAACTTTTTTTTCGAAAAATGATAACTCGGCGGCGTTTTATCGGAATTGGATCAAATTTGCTACACCACAGTAAAAAAGTCTGAACTTTTCGAAAAAATATTAATAATTAAATATAATAATAATAAACGCATGAAAAAACAATTTTTTTGTTTTTTTAACGAGTTTTAACCACCGTACACTCTTTTTATTTTTATTTTTAAATATTGTCATTTTATGGCAAATTTTATCTAATATTTTATTCAGATTTTTAATTCGTGGTATGTCTTTTAGTTTTCGAGTTATGCATTTTTTAACTTGAACACCTCCAAAACTCGGGCGTGCGCTCATTGGAAATGTAACTGCTGCCGCCTTTTTCGACTCTCTATTCTGTTTCTATTTATTTTGTTCTTTGTAATTACTTCGACCCAGACTAAGTCTGGACGAAGTATTGAATTTGGTCACCTCGGGCAAAAAAATTACCCTATAGTTTTTCATCAAATGTCCACGTTTCAGACCCTAAGGAAGCCAAAAAACGAAAAAAAAAGTTTGTGTCCGTGATCTTGTACGTACGTACGTCCGTACGTCCGTACGTCCGTACGTACGTCCCGTTTTTATGTCTCGCGATATCGCGCACACGGTAAGGCCGATTTAAAATTTGCTGCTATATTTCAGTTTGGCATGGTAAAACGCAGATCTGATTAGTTTTTGGAGTATATCCATACAAGATTACTGGATGGTCGGTTAAAAAAACAACAAAAAAACAAGTTTTTTGCATTTTTCGTTTTGAAATACAAATCACACAAAAAAATGTTTCAAACAAAAAAGATAGAGCATCGAATTCTCTACAAAAAAGGTTCTATACTTTTTTTTTTTTCGAAAAACCAACAGTAATGTCGTAAAAACGAATAAACATGAAAAAAATCACTCATATATAATTAAGCATTTCCTTCAGTTTAAGTCGCATTATAATACTCCCGAAAGGGGGGGGGGGCACACAAAAATTTTCACTGTGATGATGGTGTCGCGTAGCCAAGGGGAGGTAGTGGTGGAGAGAAGGCTCGGTGGGGGTCGCGCGGGGGGGGGGGGGAGGCAAAAAAAAAAATTTTTGCTATGATGTTGGTGTCGAATAGCCAAGGGGAGGTGGTGGTGGGGAGGGGGTCCGGGTGGGGGGGGGAGAAAATTTTTTTTACTGTGATGATGGTGTCGGGTAGCCAAGGAGAGGTCGTGGTGGGGAGGGGGTTTCGGGGGTCGGGAGGGGGGGGACATATAATTTTTTTTGCTGTGATGTTGGTGTGGAGTAGCCAAGGGGAGGTGGTGGTGGGGAGGGGGTCCATAAACATTTTTGTTATGATGTTGGTGTCGGGTAGCCAACCCCCCCCCCCCCAACTTATAGAAGGTAATGTTATTGGAACTATTTAACAACTGGTATAATGTGGTAATAATTCAAAAACATTCGCTAAAGCTCGTGAAAGGTTAAGGATTTTTATGGCGGCGAGTAGGAGGGATGCCAAGTGAGGCGCTAGACTTGATCAATGTTTTGGATGCATCCGTATGTTAATGGGGGGGGGGGGGGGGGCATAAAAAAATAAAATGTTATTTGTTAATGCGGCAGCTGATATGTTGGATTTGAAATTACCTAACTTATTACTTCGACCCAGACTAAGTCTGGACGAAGTATTGAATTTGGTCACTTCGGGCAAAAAAATTACCATATAGTTTTTCATCAAATGTCGACGTTTCAGACCCTAAGAAACCCAAATCAACAATAAAAAAATTTGTGTCCGTGATCTTGTACGTACGTACGTCCGTACGTCCGTACGTCCCGTTTTTTTGTCTCGCGATAACTCGCGAACGGATAAGCGTATTGACATAAATTTTTTTTTAAAATACGCGTCTTGGCATAACTTAGATCTGATTAGATTTTGGGGCAGATTCACCCGTCCATTACTAAAAAAAATTAGCCCCAATTAAGTTTCTTTATAGTTTTTTGCATTTATTTTGAAAACTACAAATTTTATTAAAAAATGTTTCAAACAAAAAAGATAGAGCATGAAATTCTCTACAAAAAAGGTTGTATGCATTTTCTTCCTAAAGTCAACGATAATGCCATAAAAACTGATTTAAAATGTTTATGACTATTGTCTGAAAAAGTATTGAATTTGGTCATCGCGGCAAAAAAATTAATTTCTACCCCATAATTTTGATCCCCTACCCCCCAGGGGTAGTCTTTGCCAGCTCCTCGGGCGCGGTGACCACCTACGGGCGCAAAGTTCTTTTACGCCCTTGATACGAAAATAACTATTTCGAAATATCTAAAAGATGTCTTATAGATATCTATAAGATATCCGTCAGAGATCTTTTCGACATTTTCAAGATATCTTTGACGAATTATATGTGTATATATTTTGTGTATATATAATATCATAATAATACAGACAGTAATTAGTAAAACACAGTAAACATGTAATATGCATCGAATAGTCTATTAGAATACAAGTGCATGAAGTAAGTGTTTTGCAACTGTTATTTATTAATACTTCGGCTGGCCTCTTGTCTGGGTCGAAGTTTGGAAAATGCTAATTTTCAATTTTCATACATATAAGAAACACTATATTGTTGTAACATATCTATCGAAGCCACTTGGACCGAAATATGATTGGACCCCCAAATATCAATATAATTTTATAATGTAATTGAAAGCTGTTAGTAAACAAACGAGTCTTAAGGAATAGCCGACTCTCCACTGGGTCGAAGTTTCTGAGCGAGCGAAGCGAGCGAGGCACCACGCCAACACTAGTTTATGTTTGAAAAACACTTTTTTTGAGTGTCAACCATGAATTTCGTGAAACTATGGGTTCAAAATTCATATATAAACGCAACCAATAATATACTGGACAAAAAACTATCACAATGCAATTTTTCATTACGATTTTGCTATTTATCGGGCGCCCGACCATTGGGGTATGCAAAGTTGTTCATTTTATCGCCGCTAGATGTGGGCGTATCTTTTACAGTTCGATTTGACTTCTGCTATAGAAGTGGGTCTTGAATTACGTTATATTGAGTGCCGTGGGTCACATATGATTTATACTATGTATAATATACATCATATGCGACCCATTGATTTTTTTTTAATAAAAAATATGATATGAAACTTACTCTTCCACGTGCCTTAAAAATATTCACATACAAGAGGTTTGGGGCTAGAGTCACCTAGATACAGTGGTCTTGAACCGCTCGAAAGTTCGACTAAAATGCCAACGTATTTTGGACCTATAATTGTCTTCATATATGTTTAAGGTACTGGAATCAAGAGGAATTGAAATCGTATCTGCTTAGTTATGCAAGTTTGGTCATATTTTTGGTTTGTTATAAAAGAAAAATAGTAAACAATAACAAATATATGAAAAAATGGTTAAACGTTACTATATTTATTATATTTACTATTTAAAAATAACACATAGCGCCATGTGGGGTCGTGAGAGACCCCAATCCGAAGATAATATCGTCCAGCGCAGACAGTTTTCGTTATTTCGTTTCAACAAAATTACTGGATACTCTCCAAGTGTCATTTTACCGCGTAGATAAGTTTTCTTGGTAAAAACATTATTGGTGCCCGTTATAAAAAATGAAATATAAAAGTGACGTTTTTCACAAAAAAAAATCATAACTCAGCTAATTTTCAATATTTTTTCCTAAAAATTTAACTTGTGCCTCTTGAATGTAGCTCTTTAAGATAAAAAATGCTGTAAAAGTGCAGTTTTAGAAGGGAAAAAAATGCAATGTTTATGTGTGGGGTCTCCCAGTACCCCCAGGGCGCTTTAAGGGTTAAATTGTAGTATAGCATGTAAACTTTGAACTTTTAATTGAAATATATCCGTCCACGTACCTTCCAAGAGTTTATCTGCATCTTCATCATCTTCATGATTGTCATCTTCATCATTGTCACTGTTGTCATCATTATCATTGCGAGATTTATCGTCTATTATTTCTGCTACTACATCTGGTGCTCTAGTGTCAGAATTGCTGAAAGCCAATTTAATAGGTTGTACAAAATTTACCATAACGAATATGTTATTTTGATGATGAAACTGATTGATATTATAAATTGTAATTTTCACCTATTTCTAAAGCGATCCAATCGCATATTTGCAGATTCTAATTGTTCAATAAGATACTCATTTGTACGCTGTAATCTGCGAATGCTGTTCGTTAATGCAACTACTTCATCCTGCGAAGACGTCAACTCTCTTTTCAATCCTTCTACTCGCCCTCTTAACTTCTTTATTTCATCTTCGTATTGTTCTGATCTTCTTAACGAGTGTGATAATTCAGTTGTTTTTTCTGCTAATACCTTTTTTAATTTGGAGTATGACTGTTTTAAGTCGGCTATTTCTTTATTACGATCAATGAGTTCTTGTTGCAGTGATTTTGTCTCTGTATCGTAGATAGACGATGTGCTTGCACGTAATCTTTCAATACTGTCTTTGAAATAGTATATTTGCTTACGTAATGTTGAGTTTTCACTTTCCAGATTTTTCTTTTCTGTTTCCAATTTCTCCCGTTTATTTCGTTCTTTTTCATTAACATCTTCTAAAGTCATCAGCTAAAATCGATAGAAATAAAATGTCAATATATTCCACCATTAAATAAGAAAAGAGTCGTGTTTACAAAACAGTCATCGTAATAATAAATAAAAAGGAAGATAAGTTTTAACATTATATTTTTATAAAAAACATTAAAAATCTAGTGAAAAGACTTATTTTTAAATGTTCTAAACCCGATAATCGAGAAGAGCGACCTCTGAAACGTCTGGATACGTTAGTTTAGAAAAAAACAAAGAATTATTTGTGCAATTTATAAACTTAAGAAGTTGAAGTAGAATTTCAGGACTTAAAAGGTTAATTCCACGGTCGAGAAATTAATTATCTAATTATATTCCACCATTCTTTTTAAAATCACCACATAATAATACAACTATGTACATAACGGTATTAATGGTATTTAAAAAATATTATTTACATCACATGATGCAACTGTTAATGGATCTTGCATCTTCATTAAACCCAGCATTATCTCTGCTTTGCTTTCTTGGATTTCATATTTTTCATGTAACTGACGTACTTCACCTTTTAATTTTTCTGTAACTTTAAGTAGAGAAGAGTTTTTTCTAAAAATTAAAAATAACATGCAATTTAATGATAAAAATATTATCTTATGACTAAAAATGTCTTACTCTCTTTCTGCATTGATAGTTGTAGATGCCTCTTCCAACCTTAAGTGTAACATTGAAATCTTTTGTATCCGAAAATCATCGTTGCTTAAATCTACTTGGAAGTGACGATTCTCAGATTGATCCACTTCATTTGTCTCTAGAGATTCAGAATCTCCTAGCAATTCATGTGCATCTTTCGGCACTGCACCTTGCAAACTATATTCTTCAATTTCCGTTCCAACGCCGTTACATTGTATACCAACATTACTGCTAGATTCTTTGGATGTCTTAACATTACTATATGCCATGAAATGCTCAGTACGTCTATCTAACTCGTCACAGGTTTTTTTAATTTCCTGTTTTAACTGACTCTTTTCTATTTGAAGCTTTCGAGCATTTCTTGTGATGGTTTCAAGTTCATTACGCAAACCTTTCAACTCTTCTCTAGCTTGGTTCCTTTCATTGCGTACTTTACTGCACTTATCTCTCCAATTTTCTGTGCATTCAGACCACCAACGCATACTTTTTTCCATTTGCGAGGTTCTCGCTTTCACTTCATCGAGCTCTCTCTGCAGCATTGCCTACATTTAATGGAAAATTTCATCTTTATTATTTTAGCATGGGTCAAGAAACAATTGATTTTTAAATCCAAATGAATTAACAAAATCAAATTATAAAAGTGATTTAAATACGTTGAAATGAACCTAAATTTATATATTCTTAGGCAAAAATTTGTCGGTGGTGGAATGTCCGACATGTATACGCTGTTTGCTGTAATTATTCATTGTTTATATTCCATCTTTATATAAAATAATTCTTTAACAAATGTACAGTAGTCCTTCCCTTATTCTAATTTCCCTTATTCTAATGTCTTCCCTTATTATAATTTTCCTTATTCTAATGTCTACCCTTATTATAATTTCCCTTATTCTAATGTCTTCCCTAATTCTAATTTCCCTTATTTTAATGTCTTTCCTTATTCTAATTTCCCTTATTCTAATGTCTTCCCTTATTATAATTTCCCTTATTCTAATGACTTCCCTCATTCTAATTTCCCTTATTCTAATGTCTTCCCTAATTCTAATTTCCCTTATTTTAATGTCTTCCCTTATTATAATTTCCCTTATTATTATTTCCCTTATTTTAATGTTTTTCCTTATTATAATTTCCCTTATTCTGATGTCTTCCCTTATTTTAATGTCTTCCCTTATTCTAATGTCTTCCCTTATTATAATTTCCCTTATTCTAATGTCTTCCCTTATTCTAATTTCCCTTATTCTAATGTCTTCCCTTATTCTAATGTCTTCCCTTATTCTAATGTCTTCCCTTATTCTAATGTCTTCCCTTATTCTAATGTCTTCCCTTATTCTAATGTCTTCCCTTATTATAATTTCCCTTATTCTAATGTCTTCCCTTATTATAATTTCCCTTATTATAATGTCTTCCCTTATTATTATTTCCCTTATTCTAATGTCTTCCCTTATTCTAATGTCTTCCCTTATTCTAATGTCTTCCCTTATTCTAATGACTTCCCTTATTCTAATGTCTTCCCTTATTCTAATGTCTTCCCTTATTCTAATGTCTTCCCTTATTATAATTTCCCTTATTATAATGTCTTCCCTTATTATTATTTCCCTTATTCTAATGTCTTCCCTTATTCTAATTTCCCTTATTCTAATGTCTTCCCTTATTCTAATGTCTTCCCTTATTCTAATGACTTCCCTTATTCTAATGTCTTCCCTTATTCTAATGTCTTCCCTTATTCTAATGTCTTCCCTTATTCTAATGTCTTCCCTTATTCTAATGTCTTCCCTTATTCTAATGTCTTCCCTTATTCTAATGTCTTCCCTTATTCTAATGACTTCTCTTATTCTAATGTCTTCCCTTATTCTAATGTCTTCCCTTATTCTAATGTCTTCATTTTACATTGTCGATATTAACGCACTGAACTCATTTCGTTTATGAAACACGACTTACTAAGACATAACGCAAGAGATTATTAGAAATAAATAAAAATTCTAACTACTTTGTATTCATTTATAAAATATTTGTATTATTTTTAAATAAAACATGTATATAAATGACTAAATATTGTTCGACTATAGTATATTTTTGTCTATTTAGAAACACAATTATTGTTTCACCTCCTTGGTTCCGCAGTCGCTATCAGCATAGCGGGATGAACCAGATGAACTACCATCGTGACTGCTCATCGAAGTTCCAGTGACTGACGACTGTGCCATGACAGATCTACAATTTATATGTACGAACTTAAATAACTGTTATCTTATAAATGACAGATTTCTTTTTAAAAGTATGGAGTGCTTTACATAACGTTCATAGTGAATATGGTGAAATAGAAAAATAGTATAAATTACACATCTACTAATATTCATAAAAGTCTGAAAATACACGTCTTATAGAAAAAACGACCGGTTTTTTAGAACGTTTTTTTTGTGCCGATTGTGACTCACGTTTGTTAAATTTTAAACATCATCCCAATTCTACGAAAAGCGACAAATAAAAATACGTCAAAAACGCATCTCCGCGTTTGACAACTTCTAGTGTAGATTTATGTAGTTTGACCAGAAGCACATCTACATCAGTTCTACATTTGCATACTCTTACTTCGTGATTGTTGAATGGTTGGAGAAGTTTTTGGTAGATGGCGTTGCATGTACGTGGGTTATGGGCGCGGAATATACAAACACATATACGCAATGTACATGTACATCGATCCATTACGCCGTGTTTCCATGAGGCGACTATTTTGTACACGATCGCCACGTATATATCGGCCTTTTTGTCTAAGAATTTACTGATTTTTATTGTGAATGGGCGATTACGCGTTTTCAACAAAAATGCAATACGGGCGGTAATTGTTCAAGGACTCTCAGATAGGATAGTCCGACCCAGGGTCGACGATTTCCTTAGAGCATCTATGGGAAGAATCGTCTCGGTGACGATGCTCAGAAGGTGATGTTACGGATATTACTTTATATGCTTTGATATGCCGTCTCTTTAAAACGCAGGTAATGTTTCACATCATCATATTATGTACATTCAATGCTTTTAAATCTTTTACACAGTTCAATGAAATTCCTAATATTTCCTTCGCCATCGAAATAATCGCTCGAGTGGAGATTGACAGTTCAGCCTTTGTATATATCTTATTTATACGTAGGTGGGCAGATATTCCAATTTTCTCAGGAATCCAAGTCTAGAGTAATTACAGAGGAGGTTTCTTAATTAACAACGTAGTTAGCATTTAATATAATCGAGATGGACGCTGGATTTTCTTCGTACCACAACGGTGGGCCAGCCCGCGAACAAGATTTCGGTAGACTTTCGCAGACAATTGGCACGTCAATTTTGAAGATATCGCAAAATGGTGAGTCATACATTTATTGTTTTTTGTTAAGAAAGTTTTATATCATAATGTTGCCTCATTGTATGATAACGATATATGTATTCCAAGAAAATTACGTCAAGTTTCAATTTCTAAATAAAACTATTTTAATGTTCTGAAAATCATTTAGCAATTAATAATTGAAACATTAAATTGTTCGAATGTTTAAATTTCAAAAGTATTGAGTATTTTTGGGGTTTTTTATATTCGTATTATATATTTTTTATACTGCAGTAGAACCTCCATTATGGAATACGCATTTAAATTTCCGTTAACGAATATTTGAGGAGAAAAAATCGACCCCCCACCTATACCTATATCTTTAGGAGTTACAGGGCATTATACATACAGTAGTCCTCCCCTTATTTTAACTATTCGGGACCCCTTCCCTTATTTTAACATCTCCCCTCTTTCTTACGACCAGCAATGAGAGCGAAAGAGCACGATAAAAAGTTAAAATAGGAGAAGGAAAAAAGTTAAAATAAGAGACGCGGTTATAATAAGGGGAGTTAAAATAAGGGAAGGACTACTGTACATAGGCGATATTGTATCGATATGTGAATCGAATCAACGCGACATATCGATACTCCATGTCGGCCATCTACAACGTGGTGTCTAGAGTGGGGAGACTAACTGAAATTATTTGTTAACGGAGGCGTCTGAATATTCGATAACGGAGGTTCTACAGTATTTGCCTTCTTCTTTCTTTAGATTTATTATAATTGCATGCTAACAAATCATATTCATAATCCAGTCTATTCCAAGTAACTGTCAAATCGAAATTGCATTAACCTTATAGTTATTAACCCTTTCAGTCCCAGCGGGACACCAGTTTCCCACCTACAGTAGGATCTTTCTTATTTGAACCTCTCTTATTCTAATTGTCCAGCCTCTCTTATTCTAATCGTTCCTCACAAGTCTTCTCCCACTATATCACACGAAAAGTCAACGAAAAATATTGTCCACGAATCACAAGCATGCAAGCAAAGTAAGTGGGGGAAAATTAGAATAAGAGAGGTCGGCGCCATCTTGAAAAACTTTACTAATTAGAATAAGAGAGGTCCTACTGTACATGCTATTAATTTTTCAACGTTTATGAGCAATTCCCTATCGATTTCGTTGAGGATTTTTGTTCCTGGCCTTCCTAGGACTCCAATAAATGTTAACAAATAATAATATTGCACAATTATTTAAAATAATTATTGATATAAACAAATTACATTAAAAAAAAAACATAAATTTCAGACGAAATTCATGCTAGGATGAAGTAATAGGTTTCATTTTGCGATATTTGGTATATAGGGGTTTTCGAGGCTGCTGATTATGAATCCCGTGTTAGATTTTCAAAATTAAAAATGGCGGATCCAATAAGAGTGATTTATCTTAATTAATCGAATTTGCTTGAAACTCGGTACTCGGGGGTTTTCGAGCTTGCGGATTACGAATTTGATATTATTTTCTCATAGTTAAAAAATAGCGGATTCAATATGCCGGATGAGAATACGTAAAAATGCTATGCTCACAAGAATCATTACTAGGAGGTTTTCGGATTGTAGTAGTTGATGACGATTCCGATACCAGTTTTTCAAAATGGAAATAACAGTATGTCGAACGAAAAATGTAGAATATTATACACATAAAAAATCATGATTCTTATATTTTCGGGAATGCTAATTATGAATCCGATGTCTTTTTTGAAACAACAGTTCTGTTTTATAACGGATTGATAATGTACGATAAAAATGTACTGCCTGCAATTAATAAAAAAAAAATTAAAAAGGATGAATTTTCTGAATTTCAAGGAGTGCAGTGTACGTATTGACAATAATTTTAATTTATCCATGATAGGCTGGTAATCGTGGTTAAAGCGATGTTGACATAGAAAACAATGATTAACTGCCTCTAAGGAATTACAATTGTAGATGTAAATACATAAATTAAATAGTAATTTTTTGACCGGTGAAGAATTTCAAATTAATGATTAAACACGGTCATTGAACCAAGTCAATATGTTGATAATTCGAAAAAATAATGGTTTTCTCAATACTGACTGGTTCCATAAGGACACTTCTATCAAATCATCCTCTCTATATAAAAATAAGTGTTGCTATCGGTCTAATTGATTGAGCAATTAAACTGTCTGAAATACGATTTCGCAAGAAAAACTTAAACTTGGTTGAGAGAATTTTACGAGAAAATGGATATCCTAATAATTTAATTTCTGAATGTATTTGTAAGCGAGTTCACTTATTATATAACTCCCTACAAAATATTTAAAAAAATAACGAAACTGATTTCATTAAAACAACATCTATACCGTACGTACATGGCATTACAGAAAAATTAACTGCTAGATTAAGAAAAGAGAAGATTCGTGTAGTATCAAAACCTATAGGTAAAAACATAGGTGGTATTAGAATTGGAAAAGACGTTTTAGAAACAAAAAAAATGAGTAATGTAGTTTATCAAATCTCCTGTTTACATTGCAACAACGTCTACATAGGACAAACTGGTAGAAGATTAGGTACATGTATAAGAGAACACAAAAAAAAACATAGAGGATAAATAAGAAAAATATACAGGCTTAACGATGCATAGAATTGAGACAGGACACGGTTTTGACTTTGATAATGTCAAAATTCTAGCATTAGAAAATAATACCTGTAAAAGAAAAGAACTTGAACATTTTTTTCATAAGTAATACTGAAAATACGGTTAATATTCAATTCGAACAATCAAAATTACCAAATATTTACAATATTCTTCTGAAAAAATAGTTATATTTACTTGTTTGTTTATTTATTTACTCTTCTATTTGTTTATCGTGTTACTTACAGGTGGCTAACTAAAATCATTTCTCCTATATATATAATATCCCTTTAATTAATATAAATGTATACGAATGGAAGAAATTTTCGGATTTTTACCGAAAATTAAAAATTTTGTTTTTCTATTACAATTTAATTTAAATTCTTATTTTGAAGTTCAATTATGTTAAATGTTTATTTTTAACATATTGACTTGGTTCAATGACCGTGTTTAATCATTAATTTAAAAAAAAAAGAAAGTAAATACATAAAATTGGTTCAATAAAACATTTTGTTGCTTTAGTAAATCTAGCATTCTGAAAGCCTCGGAAACAGTCAATTAAATATGTTAATCAAAAGATAAATCAGATTTAAACGGAACAACTATGTCAACTATGGTAGTGACCTTTTGAAGTAATTCCCTTACAATAGTATATCCAAATAAGAAGCTGTGTTTCAATTTACAAAATGTAATTATATTTCACTTTTTAAAATTTAAGTATAAACCATTATCTATTGACCACAATAATAAGTGGTTTAAATCAGTTTGAAGTTTAGATAAATGCGTAGCAAATATGAAAATTTTAAAATGACTAAGAACTGTTGATAAATTATTAATAAAAACTAAAAACAACATTTTATATAATTTTTGTTACCTGCTTTTTAGTGTCATCAATGCAAAAAATGGTCAATCAACTTGGGGGTTCGACTGATTCCCAAGAAGTACGAAATCAGTTGTAAGTATTATATTCCGTGTTTAAATTTAATATTATAATAGATTCAGAATGTTATCCAATTAAAAAACAAAATTATTGATTTTATGATTTGTTTTATTTTTGCGTTTTAGGCATCAAATTCAACACTACACACAACAATTGGCTAAAGATACAAATATTCATCTACAAGATTTGGCAGCTCTGGTTAACAATTCTGGATCAGGCAGTCCAGGTGAACAAAGGCAACAAAAGATGCAGAAGGAACGTTTACAAGATGAATTTATGGCTGCGTTGAATAGTTTCCAAGTAAGTAGTCGCTTAAATCCTATCTTTTTTGCAATTGATGTAAAAGATATACTTTCCTATATTTAAATAAATTCTGAAAAACTTAGAATTTTGTACAATATTTTCTTTGGCTTAGCTAAAATGATTTTATGAACACATAAAATAATAAAGTTAAGTCATTAAATATTTATTATTAATATTTTAGACGGTGCAGAGGCATGCTGCCACTAAGGAAAAAGAAATGGTAAGGAAAGCAAAAGCCAGTGCTGGAATTAGTCCATTTGGAGATAAAACGCAAGACACGCTAATAGAGCTGCAAGACAATCGATCACAGAAACAAACGCATCAACAGCAGATGCAAGATGAATACAACTTACGCATGGTTGAAGAACAGGAAGCTAATATTCGGCAGCTAGAAGTACGTAATCAAATTTGAATTCAATTTATATAAATAGGGTTTTAAGATAGGCTTCATTTCTTCAATAAATATAAACTTTATGGGCTCTGCCTATCACTTGAAAAAAAATTTCTTCTTTCTTCCTTCTTCATGAATTTAAAGACACTATCACTTTTTAAAATTAAGACTTTATTTAAAATTGAAAACATACAACAAACATTTTTTAAAATTATACATAAAACTTAGAACTCTTTAAAAAAATATATACAAAAAAATAAAAATTAACTTTAAAAGACTCAACGTTTCGGACTTGCGTTTTTAATTATTTTTAAAGAGTTTTAAGTTTTATTTATAATTAAAAAAAATTTTTTTATATATTTTCAATTTTAAATAAAGTCTTAATTTTAAAAAGTGATAGTGTCTTTAAATTCATGAAGAAGGAAGAAAGCAGAAATTTTGTTTGAAGTGGTAGGCAGAGCCCATAAAATTTATATTTATTGAATTAAATTTATTCACAGAAACAGATATTTATAAAGTACATAACGTTTTTGACGAAAAAATGTATTTATATTTTAGAGCGACATCAGTAACGTGAATCAAATCTTCAAAGAACTTGGAGCGCTTGTGCATGAACAAGGTGAAGTCGTAGACTCTATAGAGGCTTCTGTTGAAAGAACTGAAGTATTCGTCAGTGAGGGATCCACACAACTTCGGCAAGCTTCTATGTACAAATCGAAACTGCGAAAGAAGAAATGCATTCTAGCAACCATTGGAGCCATAGTTCTTGCCCTCCTGATCGGGATCATCGGGTGGGAAAGTTCTTCTTAAGATCGTTATTTGCGTTAATTCTGTTAATCGCGATTGCTTCGACGACATCTGACATTGGAATCAAAGCAAAAAATCCGATTTCGAAAGTAAAGTCTGCAGTCGTCCTGTATTCATCAAGTGCCGTTGTTTACAGTCTTGATATGGCGTATTCAAGCTCCGTTACTTTTGACAACGCGTAAAGAGGTTCCGAACAACCGTTCTACCGACTGCGTTTGTACGAGACATAGACGAATAAATTGCTGTTAGTAACCGCGACTAATTATCTTCGATCTGATTTTAAAATGGATGCTCATTTTAAAATGTCGGAATGAATGGAGAGTTTGAATGTTACGGAATATAAAGACTCGCATTTTGCGTGCAATCTTAGTTTTTATTCACTGTATTGGTTAATGTATACTGTTCATGCTTTAATGGTGTGACCACCGTTGCAATCATTCCTTGTGTTTTTTGTCTTAAATTTATTTCCTGTAATGGATGTGAACAGAATTGAGAAATTAATCCTTTACATTGATTTGTTATCGCAAGTGATTATTTCATTATATTATTAATATGTTGATATTATTGCTAAAATTTATATATTGTATTATAGTATATACGTCGATATAATCGTCGATTTATTTTAATCGGAGATAAAAATAAAATGTTTGAAATCTAATAAAATATGGCGTTCATTTATTTCCATGTTTACTTTTTAAAACCACTGTTTTATACAATTATTTACATTTGGTATCTTTGATACATTTTTTTACGCAATAAGGATATTTATTTATTAGTATATTAACGGACATAAATGCCCTTGTTACAAAAAAAAGAAAATACAGTAGGACCTCTCACTAACGACACCTCCCAGCAACGACAGAAAATCACTCTTACAAACGACTACGAGATATGTACAGTGGTCCTCCCCTTATTTTAACTGCGTCCTTTATTTTAACTTTTTTTCGTCCCTTATGTTAACTGCTTCCCCTCATGAGTTCCCCCACCATTCGCCATTTGAAAGTGTTAAAAAGAGTGGGGATTGCTGTTTGCGCTTTCGCATACAGGTGAAGAAAAACGCCACTATATCTCCTCTCTCTGTTTTTATTCTCTCATACTGCCAGTGGTGGAGATGAAGTGAAGCGGTAAAATAAGGGAAGAAGCCGCCATCTTCCTTGACTCGAAAAGTTAAAATAAGGGGAGGGCCACTTACCTCTCCTTATCCCTTCTACCGGACGTCTGTCTATGTAAATACGTCGCCCTGCCCGCAGAGCGCATCTTATTGGTCAGAATCATGATAGTGGTGGAAGAGTCTTTCTCTCTCGAGTAGTCGTTCGTAAGAGGTATGAGGGGAGGGCTAGGAACCAAACCAATCGTTAGTGAGAGGTCCTACATAATAATACAATCTTATATTCATTCATAATATTCACATTTATAAATCTTACATCTAAGTATAAAAAGTGACAAAGATCGAGCAGATCTTGTGCAAGTGGTCATTATTTTGTTTCCTTCAGACTATAATTACAAGAGAATACATTTTTAGAAAAGCTTTCTGCTATTACTATACAATAAAATTTAATATAAATTTATCCCTCCCCACCCTTTTCCACCCTTATTTGCCCGTTTCATATACCTTATACGAGTGTACGTTGGTCCTTTTTAAAAAAATACAGTGCTTTCTTTGCAAGTGTATATAATTATTGTGCTATTGCTATGCAATAAAATTTGAAAAATAAAAAAAAAACAAAGAAAAAAATAAAAAACAAAAACAATAAACAAAAAAAAAAGAAACAAAACTCTGCCACAGTCGGTCCCAAACCCGTGTTCAAAAGAGGAGGGTGTTTCAAAATCATTCACGCGAGATAAATGGGTAGTTTTTTATGTTTACCCCATTATATGGGTTGTTTTAGGATTTATTGTAATTGAGATAAAAAATTTGGATTCAACGCCAAACAATTCCCCGAAAATGTGTATTTGCACTCCAAAATCAATAAAAATTGAATACCGTATCTAAAGGGGTGGTTTTTTTATCGCATTATAAGGGTTGTTTTAGGTTTTATTGTAATTTTGACATAAAATTTAAATTCATCGTCGAAAAGTACCCCAAATATGTGTACTTACACTACAAAATAAATAAAACTTGAATACCATATTTGATGGGGTGGTTTTTTATTTTTAATTATTTCAGGGGTTGTTTTTTAATTTATTGTATTTTCGTCATTAGATTTGGATTCAACATCGAAAAATACTCCGGAAAAGTGTATCTGTACTGTAAAATAAATAAAATTTGAATCCTATGTCTAAAGGGGTGAAATATCTTTAAAACAACCCTTAAAATTTGGCTATCAACCCTTCAAAATGCTTTAAATATTTAATAAAATCTACAAATTTAACTTATATAATGTTCTCATAAAGAAAGAAGCGTTTTCTACTATTAAAAATACATTTTTTAAAAATTTGAAATTTTTAACATTAGCAGTTCCGTTCCCTGCCGGAGAATCAGTATATTGACGCACCTCATGATCTACACTTTCTGTATGATCAATCATTGATATGAGCAAGGGCGTCCACAGGGAGGGGCAAGAGGGGCAGTTGCCCCCCCCCCCCCTGGCCCGACAGTGTATATTTATTAGCCTATGTAACTTCCATTAACATATAGTCGCATATTTAATTTTGCCTCCCCCTGAAAATAATCCTGTGGACGCCCATGGATATGAGGTACCTTAAATATCAGTTTTCTGATGGCGATATGCTCTTCTAAATCCCGGCAGTCTAAAGGTTAATGTAGGACCAAATATAGTTCAAGTTTGCCGTAGTCAGTTTTCTCTTATCAGTTTCTATCTACGAATAGTTTGAGGCCTGAGTTTAGTCATTTTGGTACGCTTTCATTCTCATCGGAATATTAATCTCATTGAATTTTATTTGCGAATTTGAATACATCCAATGTCTAGGTTTTGTATTCACTTTATTATAATTATATTATGTATAAATGCAGTAGGACCTCTCTTATTCTAATTGCCTTTCTTATTCTAATTGTCCAGCCTCACTTATTCTAATCGTTCCCCCACAAGTCTTCTCCCACTATCACACGAAAAGTCAACGAAAAATATTGTCCACGAATCACAAACTCGCAAGCAAAGTAAGTGAAGGTAAGGGGGAAATTAGAATAAGAGAGGTCGGCGCCATCTTTAAAAACTTTACTAATTAGAATAAGACCCGCTAAACATGTAACGTAAATGAAACGTTACATGTTATCCCATTTATGGCAAAAACGTAACGTTTCGTAACAACTTCTTGATGCCGTTTACACGACGTTGCACAATATCTAAATACACAAAGCTAATGCGTAACATTACCAGAATGTCACTTTATAACAGTTTTAAAAACGTTTTATGGAATCGTTTCTGCAACGTCACAAAATCACCAAGGAAATTTAAAACGTCGCATTCAGGTTACTAACGTAACATTCATGTAATGTTACGAATGCAACGTTTCGTAGACATGATTTGTTGCATATCTTCTATCGTTTCGGCCGGTTCCATCTCAGACTTCGCCATCAAGATTCGGAAGCTTTCGAATGCAGCATTTATTTTCGTATATTAGCATGATTTACATGCAATCTTTTTCTTCTTATAGTTATTCTTTTTTCTGGTGCATAATATTATTTGCTATTATTAATTTTGTTCTTTTTATTTCTTATACGTGTGTAACTTAAATACATTGATGTCCATTAAATTCAATATTTTTTTTTGTAATATTACTACAAAAATTAATTTAAAATATAGAGTAATTTGAGGCTGAGACTGCAATGAAGTGAAATTTAACTATTGTTATACTTCACATTTGAAATTGAAACGGGTTTTGTAATATTTAGAGAATATGCATTTTATATATACAGTGTATTTATTTTAAAAAACTCGTTCGCTTTTAATATATTTATGTACAAAATTTGTAAATTTCCGTCACTTGTCCAGAAAAATAACTCGCACCTTATTATTTTTAATGTAAATTGTATTAAATTTAATTCATAATTTAAAAAGTGGTTCACTTGTGTTAATTTTAATATCCGCGTAATTTCATAACTTATTTCCAAGTAGTGCATTTGTAAAATATACGTGTGTCAATTAACTTTACATTTTTTTAAACATTGTCTATTAATCCGTTTCGTTTAAAAAAAATATTATACGGATATCTTAAAAATATTTATTTAAATTACAATAAATTACTACAAAATAGTCAAATAATATTAAAATATTATTATTCCCAATATAGAAATGACAAAATTAATTAAACATATCTTGTTTAAACTAAACCCGCATTTATCAAAAAGCCTTCTACGATTGAGTATAAGAGCTCTCGTTCGCATGGTAATACGTATGCGAGCGTAGCGTAGTGGTTAAGACGTCAGCGTTGTAACCGGTAGACCCGGGTTCGATCCTCGGTCGGGACGGATTTTTCTTAGATTCATAGATTTATTTGCGAGTAAAATTATAAAACTACATTCTTTCATAACATATCTAACGGTACATAAATAATAATAAAATTCGAATTGAATAAAATAATTCGTCGAATTTCTTATAATTTTTATTTATGACCGTTTAATGTAACGTTTTTACAACGTTGGATGTATAGTTTTCAAACGTCGCAGGTACGTTACGAATGAAACGTTATTTAAAAACCGTAAATGTGGCAGGACATTTCTGGTTCCAAGGACGTCCCAAAAATGTTTTTGCAATGAAACAAGTTTGGTCGCATGGCTATAATGCGACGTTTCAAAGATATTGCTGTAACGGAATATTGTTTAGCGGGGAGAGGTCCTACACTGTAAAAAAAGATTGTGTGAAATTACTACTCTAAGAGTAGGTAATCTGTATAACCTAGTCCGAGAGTAGTAAAATCCCTAGAAAGTTGTAAATATTACAGCAAAGATGTAAATTTACAGCGATTGTCAACAGACTTGAAATTGCAGGTTAGAACAATTAATGTAGTAAAATTACTCCGTTTATAGTAAAATCACACCATTATAATGAAATTACAGTGCTGTAATAAAATTACAATATCGGTGAATTTTTCACATTTTTTAGGTTAAATACACATTTGGTGCGTGCAGTATATATGTATTAAATACTGAATTGTATTATATAATATAATATATGCATTGCAATGTTTTTTTTTTGAATGTAAAAAATATTGCAATTTGTTTAAGAATTAATTAAATAGTTTTTAGGAATGTTTTAATATTTATGATCATACAATAGCATTTGTAATATAAAATTCAACCTGACAAACAACGATTCGTATATTTAACGACAATAAACAATACATGTAAATAGTCACTTTACAATAAATTTGGTTCATAAAACTTCACTGGCTTTAACAGTTTGTAGTTTACGAAGTAACGTGTACACTTTTACCTGCTTTTACAAATAAATCCATCAAACTTAACCTCAATATACTTGTAAAGAAACTTCATTTTATTTGGTCAAATAAATATGTAGCATATGATATATATACCTCTGCACACGTTTGATGAGATAAAAAATATCTTCACATAACAAATAACCGAAATCTTTACGAGAAATTCAAACAAGTATATAAACATCAATCCCGCTAAACATGTAACTTAAATGAAACGTTACATGTTATCCCATTTATGGCAAAAACGTAACGTTTCGTAACAACTTCTTGATGCCGTTTACACGACGTTGCACAATATCTAAATACACAAAGCTAATGCCTAACATTACCAGAATGTCACTTTATAACAGTTTTAAAAACGTTTTATGGAATCGTTTCTGCAACGTCACAAAATCACCAAGGAAATTTAAAACGTCGCATTCAGGTTACTAACGTAACATTCATGTAATGTTACGAATGCAACGTTTCGTAGACATGATTTGTTGCATATCTTCTATCGTTTCGGCCGGTTCCATCTCAGACTTCGCCATCAAGATTCAGAAGCTTTCGAATGCAGCATTTATTTTCGTATATTAGCATGATTCACATGCAATCTTTTTCTTCTTATAATTATTCTTTTTTCTGGTGCATAATATTATTTGCTATTATTAATTTTGTTCTTTTTATTTCTTATACGTGTGTAACTTAAATACATTGAAGTCCATTAAATTCAATATTTTTTTTTGTAATATTACTACAAAAATTAATTTAAAATATAGAGTAATTTGAGACTGAGACTGCAATGAAGTGAAATTTAACTATTGTTATACTTCACATTTGAAATTGAAACGGGTTTTGTAATATTTAGAGAATATGCATTTTATATATACAGTGTATTTATTTTAAAAAACTCGTTCGCTTTTAATATATTTATGTACAAAATTTGTAAATTTCCGTCACTTGTCCAGAAAAATAACTCGCACCTTATTATTTTTAATGTAAATTGTATTAAATTTAATTCATAATTTAAAAAGTGGTTCACTTGTGTTAATTTTAATATCCGCGTAATTTCATAACTTATTTCCAAGTAGTGCATTTGTAAAATATACGTGTGTCAATTAACTTTACATTTTTTTAAACATTGTCTATTAATCAATTTCGTTTAAAAAAAATACTATACGGATATGATTAAAAATATTTATTTAAATTACAATAAATGACTACAAAATAGTCAAATAATACTAAAATACTATTATTCCCGATATAGAAATGATAAAAGTAATTAAACATATCTTGTTTAAACTAAACCCGCATTTATCAAGAAGCCGTCTACGATTGAGTATAAGAGCTCTCGTTCGCATGGTACGTATGCGAGCGTAGCGTAGTGGTTAAGACGTCAGCGTTGTAACCGGTAGACCCGGGTTCGATCCTCGGTCGGGACGGATTTTTCTTAGATTCATAGATTTATTTGCGAGTAAAATTATAAAACTACATTCTTTCATAACATATCGAACGATACATAAATAATAATAAAATTCGAATTGAATAAAATAATTCGTCGAATTTCTTATAATTTTTATTTATGACCGTTTAATGTAACGTTTTTACAACGTTGGATGTATAGTTTTCAAACGTCGCAGGTACGTTACGAATGAAACGTTATTTAAAAACCGTAAATGTGGCAGGACATTTCTGGTTCCAAGGACGTCCCAAAAATGTTTTTGCAATGAAACAAGTTTGGTCGCATGGCTATAATGCGACGTTTCAAAGATGTTGCTGTAACGGAATATTGTTTAGCGGGATGATGGCTGCCCGGGTCACGCGCGGAATGGAAAATATTACTAGAGAAATTGTATTTTTAGCATTGTCAGATGTAATTTCACATTCAAACAGTAATTTCAAAAAGTGTAAATTACTGCTCTCAGAAGTGGTAATTTATATAACCTACTCTCAGAGTGACAATTTCACAATATTTGTAGTGCTATTACAGTTTTGGTGTAAAAATACTAGTGATTTTGTACTTTTACACCATTCAGAGTGGTAACTCGGGTGTGTAATTTCACACTTGTGTTGTGATTTTACGAAACTATTTTTTACAGTGTACAGTAGGACCTCTCTTATTCTAATTGTCCAGCCTCTCTTATTCTAATCGTTCCCTCACAAGTCTTCTCCCACTATCACACGAAAAGTCAACAAAAAATATTGTCCACGAATCACAAACTCGCAAGCAAAGTAAGTGGTGGTAAGGGGAAAATTAGAATAAGAGAGGTCGGCGCCATCTTGAAAAACTTTACTAATTAGAATAAGAGAGGTCCTACTGTACTTTTTGTGCTTCCATGAAACCCTTCAAATTCATTTTAATTCTGCTCAAACAAAATCGCGGGCGCAAGCGCAATGCGCGTTAGCAAACGTCAAACTTTCTCTGAAATCATCTGACATCGCGCATATACACATCTCGTTGCAAAACTCTGTTTCTAACCAAGTTATGTCTCTTTAATTCATGTTATACACAAAGATCAAAACTACAGTTATCTTTTTTAAGTTTTCTCTTTTGTGTTGTGTAAACTAAGGTGAAAATATAAACTCCGTAGTCTGACCAGAAACAGGCAGATGAGTTGGAGCTAACGAAGAGAGTCGAATGGTTATTGCAAAAGAGGTACAGAAAAAGGACTATTTAGTGATTCTAATAATTCATATTGTTAAAAAAGCTTCAGTTCCTAATATTTATTTTTAAAGGTCAAGTGTGGTTGAATCGAGGGATCAAGCTTATTGGACAATTCTTCGCTGGCGAAGTAATTTCAATATTTGTAATGATCTGTCAATGAAATTTTCGACAAAGCGAGTTACATCGTTCCCTAATTGAAAATGTGGAAGATTTTTATCTCGACGATACTCTTATTGTATCTTGCGAGATGTGAGGTTAGAAATCTTATTCTTTTGCATTTCTGGATGTAATATGTAGAAAATAAGTATACCAAGAGATTTTAATATGTTTCAGGGTCAGTCTTATGACGATAAGAGGTGCAAATGTATTTGTCCAAGTATTTCGTCAGTTATAAATACCACGCAACCGTCACCGGATCGTTTGAATTTTATTTCAAACGTTCCACTGTCCAAATGGTTTGTAGAATTGCAACTATTAGAATTTTAGTTATTTCAATAACAAAATTTTCTGAAATCAGTTTTACGCAGAAGCTTTTTGATTTTAGCAATTGCGACGAAGTAATTTTGCCGAGGATTGGTGACAAGATCAAAGGAAAAGAACAAATTTTCTGCCCTCGTTGTGACTGTAAATATGAAAATAGGAACACAAGCATAATTAAAGTAAGTTTACATAATTATATAATACAGTAGTCCTCCCCTTATTTTAACTCCCCTTATTATATCCTAACCTCTTATTTTAACTTTTTTCCTTCCCCTATTTTAACTTTTCATCGTGCTCTCACTGAGTTTTGTTTATTGTTAACTTTAAACGGTATCTTTTTGTTTAGATTGTCGTAATCATCGTAATTTGGGTGATATCGTTGCTAGTCATTTATATGTTATTCCTGATTTGCTTGGATCCACTTCTTAATAAACGATTACATAAAGCTACTGGAAGTGCGGGATATCAAGAACATAATAACGAAGAGGTATGTTATATTACTTTATGTTAGAAATACAAACATTGACAGATTTTCTAAAGTTTGACTATAAACCTACATAACCTCTTAAATAAACTAATAATCGTTGCTTGTTTAGGATGATGCGTCAGTAGCTCCTGGAATGTCTCATCCAATGGGTGTAAGAGGCAACGTCCTAAATCGTGTTGGCCACCAACAAGATAAATGGAAACGTCAAGTTCGTGAACAGCGACGCAACATTTACGATCGTCACACTATGCTTAATTAATTTGTACATATATACTACTTAAATCGTCTTCAGTTATTAACCCAACTTTTGTATCACCGTTTTCCAAATCTTCATAGTCTAACTCCATACTTTTCGAAACTCATAATCGGTTCTGTACAGTTTCAAATGTATTGATTATTTACTGTAAGTGTAGAAACGTGCGAGTCAAGATTTATGATACACAAACGTCTAAATGCTTTAAAGATGTGTTAATAATAAATACATTGGTTTAATGTCAATTTATCGATAGGTGTAAATACATGTATGGTTTCTTAATCTATTAATTATTTTAAATAAAGTTTATTTTACGAACAGTATTCATGACTAAATGTTACAAACTATAATCGTTAAACTATTGAACTTGATACTATTTTAGGTTATATTAAAACTGTAAATTCCATCACATAAATATAAGGGTTCACTCTAATCTGGTTAGAGCAGATACGAGTAGTTCGTTGACAGAATCGTAGAGAGCTAGTACAAGAGCAGCTCCAGTGCCTCGAAGGACGTTTGAAAATGCACCTTTAAAGAAGGCGGTAAACCCTTCTGTTTTTGCAATTTTTACCCAGCAGTCGAATGTGTTTTTGTACATCCGTTCTTCTGTTGGAACTCCTGATTGCATCATCATTCTTCTCCTCACAGTGTCCAGAGGATACGACACGATGCCAGACGTTGCAGTTACGATCTGAAAAAAATGTTATCCGGACATTTAATAAGTAAATCATTGTTTATTGGTATTATTTGTATAAGTTTACATACCTCAGCAATAATGAAATTAATAATGAATGGTGTTTCTTTTGGATTGGTCAGCATAGTTGCTACAGCAGTGTCATACATACCAAAGTAGCAGGCACGATACATAACAATACCTTGAACGCTTACTATAAATCCTCTGTACAAACCCACTGGGCCATCTGACTTGAACACTTTTACGAGACAATCGGTCATTCCTTTAAATTCTCGAGAATCGCCTTTACCAATGTCAGCAGCGAGTCTACGAAAATATTTAAAATTAAATCCTCCAGTTTTATTTCAATATGATTAATTTAAACAATAGAAATGCATTTAATACTCATAGTAAAAAAGTGGATGATCATGATGTGATGTGTTAAATTAAATCATTTATATTTATTTATAAATAACCAATCATAATCTATGTGACTGAATTATAATAAATATTAATAAATTTATTCAGGTATTACATGTTGGAATTTACCCATTACATTGTAACAAAATCTGCAAAAGTATGTAACATACTTGTCCGCGACCTGAAGACTTAAAAGCTAACTTAAAACTAACTTAAAAGTAAATGTAATTTCTTACGTGGAGTTATTATCATATAAAAAACTGTAGTTTTAAGAAAAAAAAAGATATAATAGACATCATTTTATACTTGTAATCAATTACGGTGTTGAGAACAATTTTTATTATTTAATTGATGTGAATCTATCCAGTTCTAGACTATTTTCTCCTCTCAACCACCGTTTCAATGACACTTTTGGAAATTGTCACTTGAATTGACATTACTTGCAATTTTATTAATAAATTTAGAAGTTTACTTGCTATAGAGATATTTTGTAAAAAATATTGTATGAGTAGTGTTTAAAAAAGAAAGTTTTAAATAAAAATTACAGAATAAAATTAAAAATAAAAATAAAAATATGAAGTTTCGGCTCTCGGATTGTAGCCCTCTTCAGATAAAAACAATTGTATAAAATTGGAATATTGAAATTTTCATTCTCTCTAAATTTGTCATTTGTTAATTTGGAATCAATTCCCAAGAGTTTCTTTGAAGCCGTATTTAACATTATACATTTGTTTAAATGCGTTTTTTTTTTATTCCGAGTCATTCAATAGTTTTACATTTTTAACATTATCATTTATTGTGGATCAATATCAGTTCTGTTGAATGAGAATACAAATCTAAGTAGTGGGGGAGAGGAGAAAATTAGAATAAGAAAAGAAGGCCACCAATCTTGCCTGACTGGACAAATTAGAATAAGGGAAGGACTACTGTACTTGTTCCGGATCGCCACGCGACGAAGCTCCTAATAACCGTTTAGGTCGAGTGGGGTAATATTATAATAAAATTCCTGTAGAATTAAGAGGAAAATATGAATTAACTTCTTTGCAATTAGTTTGTTTTGGGGCGTGGTTGTTGTTTTCCGAAGTCCTGCCTCTAGTAAACAAATAATCCGAACCCGAATAAACGGGCCTGTGGAAGGCACCTTCAGTTAGTTGATCGTGGGGTTCCGAGACGTTCGGACCAGTTTTACCTTTATAGTTCGGGTATATCAAAGAGCCAGAACCTTGAGGTGCGTTGGTGGTGACTTCCCGGGTCGCTTCGCGGTCTCATCGGTGGGTGAGTAATGATTCAATTTATCTGTTATATTGTATATTATATTATTTATTTATATATTATATAAAAATGAGATATGTATTGGCGAGATATGTCTGGGGCAGGGTCCGCTCACAAGCCCCACTGAAGAGTCCGTGAGCAGACCCGGGACGAAACATCAGCCAACCTATTTATTTATGTTTCTCTAATATTTGCATGTGACTTAGCATGACATAGTAGGAAAATACGGTATCGTTTATCGAAATATATATTCGACCCCTATAACCGCGCGACAACCCCCTTCCCTGTAAGTAACAGTACTTGTTTCAAATTCTTACGTGATTCTCATGAGAATCTTACCTAAAATTTTTCGCAGGCAAATATATGTAAAAATTATTTGTTGCAAAAGCTTTTAAATGTGCTGATTAAAACACTAATAAATTCTTTTTCCGATTTCGTATTCGTTGAAGAATTCTCTCTTGACTTTTAAATTCTAATCGCTAATAATAATCTAAATAATTTCTTTTAGGTTATGTGCGTTCATGCAATGAGTATATACCCTACTGGAAGTAAACGGATTCAAACCCTATCCGTATTAATACTTCGGCTATCCGTTTATATACGTTTGATAACGTTTCAATACACTTTTAACCTCTTGTATCCGAAGGCTATCCGTGACTAATCCGTCTGTATCCGCGTCCAACATTAATTTATTCCCGACGTCTGCCGCGGATCGCACACGAGTCCGTTCCAATACTTTCCTATCCGCGATTCGCAAATTACATTTCTAATCCGTCGTGATCCGCGGGTTTCTATCCGTCTACCAATCCGCATATATCGTCTTTTATCCGTCCCGATCCGTTTTCGATCTTATACGTTTCGATCCGCCGGTTTTAATGCGCGTTTCTATCCGCGTGCAACTTTAAATATTTCTGGACGACTGCCGCGGATCGCACACGAGTCCGTTCTAATAGTTTCCTATCCGCGCATATTCGCGATTCGCAAATTACATTTCTAATCCGCTTTAATCCGCGGATTTCTATCCGACTGTCTGTCCGCACATATCGTTTTCAATCCGTTTCGATACGTTTCCGAGCCTATACGTTTCGATCCGTCGGTTTCAATCCGCGTCTCCATCGGTAGGCATCTGCGAGCAATTTTAACTATCTGTGGCGGATCGGAAATGTTTTCGTTCCGTTAATTCCCTATCCGTGCAATTCTGTGATTCGGAAAAATCAAGCCACTTGAGCATATTTCCATGTACATAACGAAAGGGGAGGGAGGGCAATTTCGAAAAATCGCAATACTTGAACAACCCTAACGACTATCTTACAATATTCTTACATTAAATTAATACAAAGATGTATATCCTGGTAATAAATATTCAAATGCATAATTTTTAAATAGTTCGTGCTTTGTATTACAAACTATACAAACGATAATATCAAAGTATACAAACGAATAGAAGCTGATAGAATTTTCGTATACGCAGGCGGATATATGCGGATAAATATTTATACATTTTTACGGATAAAAAAGGATACAAGTATACAAACGAATAGAAGCGGATTTAATTTTCGTATACGCTGGCGGATATATGCGGATAAATATTGACTCAGTTTTTAAGGATTGAGACAGATGAAAGTATTTATGCAAATAGAAAGGGATAAAAACAGGTGCACACTTGGTGCCATATCACGGCTAGATACGGATAGACACGGATTCGACAGGCTCATATTAGAACGGATTGAGGCGGATCAATTTTCCATTCCACGGATCCAGAACATATTCAGTTTTGACGGACAACAACCGATTGAAAAGAATGCAAAGTGGGCATTCAAACGGATACAAATTTTCTATCCGTTTGAATCCGTTATTTTCTATCCGTTTGAATCCGTTTACTTCCAGTAGGGTAATATCATACACGGCAAAGAAAAGTGTCTATTTCGTACTAAATCATATACAGATTTTTGGTATATGTACTTTACGGATTTAATGAATTCTCTGATAAAAATAGGTAAAAATGTAAAGCGTGATCGAAGCGTGACCGAAACATGAAAATGTCCAAATTCACTATTGAGAAAAGTTTTGACTCCACGTTTAACCGTGTAAACACGGAAAGTAACAGTTATGTAATATTTACGTAATGGTTACATTGTTATATAAATGTTACATAGTTGTTACATAACTGTGACTTTTGTGTTTGCAGGGAAGTAACGCTTCGAGAGGCATCTGAGCCTGAGAGATCGCCTCGTGAATTAAAGAGTCACTTAAGCGGATCTTAAGAGTGAATTCGGACATTTTCACGCTTCGGTCACGCTTCGATCACGCTATACAATTTTACCATGGAAGCGTACAGTACGCTTAAAATGTGTGACTTCACTCTTCGTTTGCCTTGTAAGTGTATTACAAGTGTTCTGTAAGCGTGAATTTAAACATTTTATGTGTATCTATACGATTTTTGCCAGGGCTATTCCATGTACATACAGTAGAACCCCTCTACATTGAACAAGGCGTGCCAGCGTTTCCCCGACAACCCCGTTACATTGAACATCCCTTCCCGTCCGTTTGCCCTCCAGTATTCCGCCATCTTGCCGCATGACGGAATGATTGCGCATGCGCGAGTGCAACTGCCAGCTGAAAATAACATTACAGTGGGAGTAAGGGGAGGAAGAAAATGTTCAATCTGACGGGGTGAAATCGTTCAATCTAGCGGGGTGTTCAATGTAGCATGACGCTGAAGCTAGCAGCAGATTCGCAGCAGCGGATTCAAGAAAACTGTAAAAAATGGATAATTTCTTATTAAAAATTACTTGCATTTAAACATCTTTAGACAAATTTTATGCAAATAATCAGTTTTTGGCAATTTTAATGGCTGAAAACCATAGTTTTTTCGAATCCGCTGCTGCGAATCTGCCGCTAACTTCAGTGTCATCAATGTAGCGGGAGTTCAATGTAGAGGGGTTCTACTGTAATCTTTTCTTTTAGATTAATAGGTCCTAAACGTCGGGGGAAATAATTAACAATTAAAGACTGAACAAAAAAAGCTCCCTAAAAAGGAGAGGGTTAAGGGCGGAATGGGCATAATAGTCGTACAAATGGCAGACAGTGAAATGTTGCAAGCGGGAAAATGGAGAAAGTGTTGAAAAATTGTCTCATAAGGCGTGGAAACGACAGGTATGGCAATGTCAGACGAGAAAGTGTCACGGAATCAGCTGACCCGAATAAAAATATAACTGAAATAAAAACCGCAGTATAAAATATGCAAGAAGCAGTTTCAAATTATTTTTACTTATCTCCTTGAAACAATCCATTCAACAAAGAAGTGTTCAAATAAATAATATTTTAAATACAGCATTTGCTTAAGAATTAAAGAAAAGTATTCATTTCAATCTAAAATTTGAATGGGAATACGATTCTTTTTGCTTTGATCCATTTGTTTGTGTTTTTCAAGAAGTTTTGAAAGTCAGGACAGAAGAGATGGTTCGAGCAAAAAACGACCAACGACCGAATTGCGTAAAAATATTTTATATTCTAATTGAAGATGACTGAATAACATTTTTAATATTCGGATACAGTCGGCCATTTCTAAGCACTATAAACAGTTTTTTAGAAAATAACAAAGAATTTTCGGAAATAAATAAAAATAACTTATTTCCAAAAATTTTCGGTCAGTTCTCAATTAATTTCCTTGAAATTTTCTAGGATACCGTCTCTAGCAGTTAAAATTGCCCTTACAGAGTCCGAATTTTGAAAAATCGATTCAGCCTCTTTTTATTTACGGCTTTTAGTGAAAATTCTTAGCTTATTTAGCTAAGAGTTAGCTTATGAGCACTTTAGAACCCACTCGTGATCCCGCGAAGTTTCAGACCCTGTTAACAAAGTAACTAATGAGAAAAAAAATATTAAAGTAATGCTGATTTACCCGGAACTGCACGGTCATTCACGTAATGCAATGTAAAATGACATTTCGATTTTAATAACAAAACTTTAGAAAGACAGATCTTTGTAAAGAATCATTATATGTATATCAATCATCTAATAATTATTTTACTGTGATATACAGTGGTCCTCCCCTTATTTTAACTCCTCTTATTTAAACTGCGTCCCTTATTTTAACTTTTTCCCCTCGTGAGTTCCCCACCATTCGCCATACGCTTGATAGTAGCAGTCCACGTAAAAGAGTACGGACTGCTGTTTGCGCTTGCGCTTACAGGTGAAGAAGGACGCCACTATATCTTCTCTCTGTTTATATTCTCTGATACTGCCAGTCGTGGGGATGAGGGAAAGCGTTAAATTAAGGGAAGAGGCCGCCATCTTCCTTGACTCGAATGGTTAAAATATGGGGAGGGCCACTGTACTCGTTTTCAATTTCCTTTCCTTCCTGTAATCGTTGGTTTGTATGTTGAATCATCACTTGAATAGGGGGCGCATAGTAAGAGAAATGAGAAAAAAAGTATCACTTGCAGGGAAAAAATAAAGCTTATGGGGTTAGGATCAAATATAACTTACGGAGGAGGGGGACAACCTTGTTGACGAAATTCCTCTTTTTTATCGTATCAAAAATAGTTTTATTTCGTTCTAAATCATACGAGTTTCTTCAAACGCCGAGGTTTGTTAGGGCACACTCGTTTTTACAGATGAACACAACCTAAACGATAAGGTTGTGCCTATCAAATTTTTGACGGTATCTATAGTTCAAACCAGTTATCACTGTCACTGGTAAGATTACGCCTACGTATATAGCAATTGAAGCAAATATACGGATCACATTTAAAGGATTTTTTCTTTTCAACCATGAAAAAATTAATTTCTTCAAATCATCCAAACAGTGATTAATTATTCGATTAATTCAACAAAATTAAAATCTTTTTTCCAGATGTTACAAAAAATTAAGCTGTCTTTCGTTATTTTTAATAACGAACCATGTAAAAATAAAAGTATACCGCGTATGCAAATTGTCCAGTTTGTCACTACCGGTTTTTTAAATTGAAAATGGTTATCTACATAAAAACAGCTGATACTACATTGTAACTTACTGAATAAACACGTTAAATGAAGATGTTAAAATTATAACTATGTACCATTCCGTAAAAGTATCTTATAGGTGCATTAAATTATTAATTTGTATTTGAAGTATTTCATTGAATTTTAGTCAATCAAATAGAAGATTATTTATATTTTGATTTATCTTTCGGATACTTTTTATGAAATTAAATGTACAACATTCTTTAAACATTGCGATATTATTGCAATGTAATGGGACATGTCCGATAATAATAATAATAATAATACCTCGTCCTGGCAAAATCGAGAGGATAAACAAATAGAAGAGAGCATGCTCCAGCAGCTCCGCCAGATGCAAGGTTTCCTGCAAAATATCTCCAAAATTGATCTTTTGTTACCCCATCTAGAAAAATTTTCTTGAATTTGTCTTTGAAGGCAAAATTCAATGCCTGAGTAGGAAAGTACCGGACGACATTCGCCAAATTCCCTCGGTAGAGACTAAGAAATCCAGTTTCTCTCGGAATTCGAATTAAAGTTGAAATTATTCCTAAAATTGTCAATGTTTATGATAGGGATAATTTCAAAATTGAATAAGATCTAATGTGCACAATATAATCGTTTCATTAAGGAATAGGGATTTACATAGCTTAAAATGCCAATAAAAGAATTGAAACTTTTAGAGAAATTGGGTAAGGTCAATCAATCAGTATTGCTCTAGTAGGTTGAATTCTTTAGCGGGACTTTAATCTTTTTCCATCCCATGTCGTTAGCTGGGTATATAATTATTAAGAAATGACTAAAAACTAATGCGAATGTTTAACTACCTTGATATTGCTTGTCACTTGTAATTTGCCTTGAAGCGTGCTGAACCTGTAAAAGCAGCTTGACACGTTCAATTGGAGCAACTGCTGTTTTAGCGATTGCAGCTGAAATTCCACCAGCCAAAAAATCGACGACAAACGTTTGATATCCTTTATCGCTTTTCTTATCGGACATGTCGTATTGAACAAACAATTCGATTGATGTGAAACTATGAACATCGTTTCTTATGATGGCAGTTGGTAACTTAGTCTCGTTTACATTTGTGCCACGGGTTGGGCTTAAAATAAATGTCATACATTTTTTGTGCACACATACTTTGAATTAACTTACTATATTAAAAAATAAATACTTTTTAAAAAAGAATTGGGCGTAATTGTATTATATTTATTTCATTAGTCCTGCGTTTGAAAAAAATTTTCTTTGGATGAAAAGATTTTCTTTTTATTATTAAAATATACTAAAACGAATAATGATATAAAATATTTAATAGAATGTAGTGTTTTAATAAGCTTACCTGATTCCGTAAAATATAAGAGCATATAAGAACACAACACAATATAAATACAAATAAAAATTGTAAAATTGCGATTAAGGTTATATGCCGTTACTGGAATAATCGTAAAGCTTCACTCTGTAAATTTAAAAATGTATTTTCACTTGTTTTGGCGGTTATTTCCATACAATATGAAAATATAAAGATCGTACTGCTCACTACTTCGTAATCTTTATAAAATAGCCCTGTCTTTCTCAACTATCTTTAAATTTTATATATATATATATACAGGGTCATCGAAAAGTATCGGACCCCCCTAATATCTTCAGTTAGAATGCACTTAGGAGAAAATGTCCAATAGCAAAGTTGTATGGTTTCAAGCGGGGAGTAAGATAATGACCTTGACTTTGACCTTGACCATGTCCTTCAAGGTCATTTCAAGGTCAATCTTATTTTTTTAAATAGAACTCCCTACATTTTATTGCATATTCTTATAGCTTATATCGAGAGCTTTCCAAAACACTATAATAAAATATCTTTTTATTAAGTACTTTTTGAGTTATAAAGGTTTGAAGTTAACAATTTTTTGACACAAAATGTAGAATATCTTGTAAAATATTATTTAGTTTTCAGTAATCATAACCTTAATACTTTTGTGCGCGGAATAATGAGACCAATTAATTGGTTTAAAGAAAATACATTAATCGGATCCCCCTAATATTTTCAGTAAGAATGCATTTTGGAAAAATGTCTTGTTAACTTCAAACCTTTATAACTCTAAAAGTACTTAATAAAAAAATATTTTATTATAGTGTTTTGGAAAGCTCTCGAGATAAGCTATAAGAATATGCAATAAAATGTAGGGGGTTCTATTTAAAAAAATAAGATTGACCTTGAAATGACCTTGAAGGACATGGTCAAGGTCAAAGTCAAGGTCATCATCTTACTCCCCGCTTGAAACCATACAACTTTGCTATTGGACATTTTCTCCTAAGTGCATTCTAACTGAAGATATTAGGGGGTCCGATACTTTTCGATGACCCTGTATATATGTATATTATACATTTTATAACGTTTATGAAGTAGTGAACAGTGCGGTCTTTATATTTTCAGATTGTATGGAGATAACTGCCAAAACTTTAAAGTTTACTTTACGCACGTGAAAGCCGTACGTAATAGTAGTTTTCGATACAAGTGGGGAAAATTTTTTTAAACGAATGTGACGGTTGCAGGCTGAGGTTCGCATGCACGTTCGTTCAAAAAAGTAACTTTTTTTCATAGTTTGCGCAAAAGTAATGCGCAAAAGTAACTTTTTTTCACGCTACATATAAACTGAAGGATTCAATAAAAGAGTACACAGAGAAAAGTGTTTTTTACCTAGTATTAGAATTCTTATCCCCCGTAAAAGATAGTATTTTACGCATAGGGCTTGCCATATTTCTATTACCGGTTAAAAGACGAAGATTTTAGATTATTCTAACCTATATGTCAGTTTATTTTAGCCTTTTCTCTGTAACTAAACGCAATTTTTGTTTATGGAAATTTATCTAGTAAATTAAAATATTAAAATTGCCTTCTTTTAGTCATAATAAAACATTCTTTTAAAATAGGAGAGTTTAATACAGTTTCGTATAACCTGTCAAAAACAAATGCTGAAAGACGGAGGATTTTACTAGTTATAATATTTCTTTTAAGGGCTATAATACACTGTTTTAAAAGCCAAGGGATAGTAACTGATAAAATACACTTTTCTCAGTGTAACTGTGCGTGAATTCCGCGAAGGCGATTCATTGTCTTCATTCCGATCGATTACACATCCAATCACACGCAGTTAAAATCCAATCGAAAGAAGACAACAAACCGACCTGGTGTAAATAGCCCCTCCCACATTTCATATTCGCATTGCAGATTCCATAAACAATGAAAGCGTAATTTGTAAGCAAATAACCGATTCCATTGAAAACGCATCCACTTCAAAATAAAGTGATGACGGGAATGAATGCGAGGAACCACCCACCAAAAAACCGAAAACGATTTCGACTTCAACTTCTTTTACACTTAATAATATTTGCACTATCTAATAGTATTTAAAACTTATTCATGAAATATTTTCAATCAAAGCAAGTTATTTATCAAGTATGTTCAATGAATATCAAACTTTCCCAAAATGCAGGATTCTGTTCTTCATTACATTCATTCAATGTTTTTCTTTTTGAATTAATTCTTTGATATAAACATAAAATTAAGTTGCATAAAATATGTCTATTATTAACAATTGTATCGAAATATTATGGAACACAAAATAAAATTTATTATTTAAATTCTACTCAACAATAAATATAATTCTATAGGGGGGGGGGGGGCTCCAAACCCCCTTCCCCCCTCTCTATCACACCTACATCCATAAGTTTTCTTCTAGGTCACAACATTTTTTTACGTCGTTTATAATGCATTCCAATAATTCCTCCACTCATACTTTACGCATGCCGTAGGAAAAATATTGTAAGCCCCTCGTGCGTGGGATGTGCGCCCTCGCGCGACCGACGCACGTGTGCGCGGATCCCACTCGTGCGCAAAAGTACCACTTTACGCACTAGATGCTTAAACTACTATTCCCACATGCACCTAATAGTACTTTTTGATACAAGTGCGTATGTGTAAAGAACTTTACACATACACACGTGTGCCGAAATATTGTTTACGTACGGCTTTTCCGTGCGTAAAGTATAATCGAGTGCGTAAAGTTTACTCTACGCACGAGTTTACTTTACGCACCGAAAAGACGTACATAAATGTATTTTTTGTCGCAAGTGGGTGTAAAATGCGGATGAAAAATATAACAAATGAGTAAAACCGCATTTTACCCACGTTGTGGCTAAATAGTTATTTTCGTGCATTATGAGGTTACCGGTTGAGGTTGTGCGTGCGTATGTGCGCATGTGTGCGCGCGTGTGTGTGTGTGTCAAATGTTGTTGTCGATTATGCAGGGGAATACACAGAACAATAAATTTAAGGGGAATATTTCCTCTTCCAGCAAGCATTACTAATGTGTGCGCAGACTCGCGATTGGCTCACAGGTAAACCCGAAGAACGGCTGACACTGCTGTCAGAAACAGTAACAATTGTGATTTCCATCTGTCCGTGTATTTACATTACGGCTATATCCCTGAAAAGCAAAGTGAAACCCTGCTTTTTTTAATCTGCCGCTGTGAATATGTTGCTCTAGCTTCATTATCATAAAAACTTTTAATTTAACAAACAAAAAACAGCCAGCTTAGAATCCTTCGTGTGGTGTGTATTCTTCGTATGTTTATAATTGAAATTAAAGTTAATTTAAATTAAAGTTAATAAAAAAAAATACGTTTCTTTATATTGTAGATACTGTTGCCGCAGTTACGATAGCGGGACGTGTTCGGCTTCAGCTAAAAGAATTAGAGATGGACCGTTACAGCAGCTACGGCCGCATGATGCGGCTTGCGAGCCGCACAACGATGCCGTAAACATTTTGAATTTTAAAAACGCCTTACGCGATTCCCTGCATTCGCAATAGTTAGACCTGAGGGGATTGTACGATGCAATGGCACTCGTGTATGTTTAAATTTTGTAAACTAACTTCTTTGATATTTCTAATTTTGTTTATGTCCATTCATGACTGTAACCGTAACCTGTTTCCAAAAGTGGAAAAAATATCCTTCTCTCGACGAACCTTACGCGCGCTTACAATTAATTTCTGTTTATGTATTTCATAGGCAGATTTCCCGACGCCTTCGCTATCGGACTGTGTACAAAAATGGGAAATTGCATTAAGGTACATTTTTTAATAACATGAGATATCGATTCCAATTCATGTAATTGTCATCGAAATTTAAAAAATATTATCTAAAAGAAACATCGCATAAATAATTCAAAAAAAATATAAAATTGTAAGAATTCTTCTTTATCCGTCGATATTCAAAATAGATATGTTATTAATAACTTCTTGGTGTAGCGGACAAGTGGATGTAAATAAACAAACTAAATTTTAACGTTTCGGTTACAATTTTGAGTGAACTGTTTACATTTTCATTTTATCGAATGACAGGATGAATTACATCGTAATTTCTTTAAAGTGAAAAAAATGTAAGAGTTGAGCATTGGCAAGTTTCGGAGAAAATTAAAAAAAAAAAAGGAAAAGTTTAGTACCGTAATAATTGTAACTATATATTCTTACCTGTAAATCCTTGTTAAAAAACAAACACTCCCGAAAGGGATAAAACTTATTTGAGGTTTTTTTAAAAAAATTTTTTCGCATAAATAACCTTTTTGGCCCGCCGGGCGTAAAATTCGATTTTACATCCCCGTTTGCGGGCATAAAATAGCGTTTTACTCCTCCGGGTGCGTAAAATGGAAATAATTTTTTTATGTCAATTATCGATAAATTTGAATTACCTACTTATTTTAAAATAAAATTCGATTGAAATGTAGGAATTCTTAGGGCGATGATGGGTCAACGGAATTCACACATGTCAAATAATTGGAATATAAATGTATTTTCGTATAAAAGAAACTACGCGTACATTTTCTTCGAGAAAGGTCTAAACGAGCGCGATAGCCGACGTACATTAAACACAACGAGAGACTCGAGACTGGCCCCCACTCACGCATAGTCCTATACCAATTAACTATTTGCGCAACGCCATCTATGTATTTTACAATGCACTAACGTCCAAACTTTACATTTGACATAGCCGTTCGCATTAATTCTAGGAATGGATTCCACAATCGGCCATCCTGAACGATTATTCGCCTCGAATAACATCAATTTTTTTTTTTTTTTTTTTTTTAAGCCCACTTTTTTACATACTCTGCACAAGTACTTGTAGTCTTAGGACCTTCACCGGCACCCGTTCGCGTTACGTCATACGTATCGTTTTTCTTTACTTTTGTAATTTTGTATGGACCAATGTATTTGGCTCGAAGCTTGCTACCGGGTATCATCTGGGTGCGCTTAATCGCAACAATGTCTCCTTCTGCATACTTCGCTGGTGCTCGTCGTCGGAGATTATAGCTACGTTGGTTCTCTTCTTGGACCTGCTCTATTTGCCTTTTAGCTCTATGGCGCAAATCATCACGCGACTCTTCAAACTGGTTTCGCCACTCTAGTTGCAGAACTTCTCGTAAACAGACATCGTCCGAGTGTCGCATCTCAGTACCAAACAAGAGCTGAAACGGAGTTGTTCCAATACTTCTATTATATGTTGAGTTTAAAACTCGCTGTAGTCGATTAACATGCTGGTACCATTTACGTGGGTCACTCATGGACATTTTAGTGAGAACTGGAATTATAGTTCTATTGATGCGCTCAATTTGACCGTTTGCCCTCGGCAAACCCGTTGTGACAGGATGATACTTAATCTTCTCTTGCTCACAATACTCTTTGAACTCCTGAGATGTAAAAGCCTTACCTCGATCCGAAATGATCATGGCCGGATTCCCAAAGATGTCCTTTTGTTTATTCAGCCTATCTATGACTTCTCGAGATGTCGTAGACTTTGTGGGGTACAGCCAAACGAATTTAGTAAATGAACAAATCACAGAAAGAATGTGATTGTAATTCTTACTAGTAGATTCTAATGGCCCCATATGGTCCACGTGATATGTATGAAGTGGTAACTCAGTCTTAAAAATGGGATGTAAATATCCTTCTTGTCGCCCCGCCTTCCTATTAGCCACAATGCAGGGGATACATTGAGAAATAAAGTTATCGATCTTAGACGTTAATGACGGAATGTGATAGTTACGTTTTACTATTTCCTCGGTTCGCTTTGTTCCGAAATGCCCTCATTGATGAGCCGCTCGAATAATGTCATCTTCCATAGATTTAGGAATTACTAAAAGGTCATCTCCCTGTACGAATTTATATAATAAATTATTATGCAATGCATAGCCGTCTTTTCCTTTACTTCGAACGTCATCAATAATTTTTTTAATTTCAGGATCATTTCCTTGAGCCCTTTCTATTTGTGCTGTGATAGAGTCATCAGCAAACATTATTGGATAGCGACTCAATGCATCAACATGCTTCATCCGAGAACCCACGCGATGTTCAATAGTGTAGTTGTATTCTTCCAAGTCCTGCGCCCACCTCCAAATCTTGGCGGATATATCTTTTTTCTTCATTGTTTGATGAAAAGCAGAACAATCCGTCACAATCTTAAATTGCACTCCCAGAAGATAAACACGGAGCTTTCGTAGCGCTATTATAATAGCTAGAACCTCTAAATCATAGCTCGAATAATTTTGCTCGGTGGGTGAGGTCTTACGACTCAAGTACTGTGTTGGGTGTAACATTTGATCATCCGGAGAACGTTGCAGCAGGACTGCACCAAACCCATCTTTACACGCGTCTGTGTGCAACTCTGTTTCGTGAGCATGGTCAAAAAACTTTAACACTGGTCCATCTGCCAACTGCTTTCTCAACATTTCAAATGCATTCTTCTCTTTAAGTCCGTACTGAAACTCCCTATCCTTCTTTAACAGATCGCTCAATGGTTTGGCTATAATTGAATACTTGTCGATGAATTTTCTAAAATAGCCAGTAAGGCCTAAAAAACTCTGTATATCCTTTATCGATTCAGGTTTAGGGAAATTCAATACGGCCTTAACTTTGTCCACAGACGGATAAATTCTACCATTTTCGACAACCTGACCAAGAAATTCGACTCTAGTTGTCAAAAAGTTACATTTCTTCTTGTTTAGTTCAAGACCATACTCACTAGCCACCTGTAGAACCGATTTTAAATTTTCGATCGCTTCATGCTTGTTTGATGCTAATACAATAATATCGTCAAAATATACTAATACTATTTTCTTATTTACTAAAGGTTGGAATACGTAGTTCACGAATCTTTGAAACACAGAAGGTGAATTGCACAGTCCAAATGGGACTTTACGGAATTGATACTGTCCGCGATGTGTTACAAACGAGGTGTATCTTCGGCTTTCTTCACTTACACTTACATGGAAAAATCCATTTTTTAAATCTAATGTACTAAATATACTAGCATCTTTTAAAGCATCGATTTGATCTTCTATAAATGGAATTGGATATTTATCCTTCTCGATAATTTTATTAATACGGCGATAATCTATACATACTCGCGGCGACCCGTCTTTTTTTTTGGTCACGACGACTGGGCTCGAATACTCAGATGAACATGGTTCAACTACTCCATCTTTCAACCATTCATCCACTTGTTTATTAACAATATCGCGTTCGAACTCGGGCAAGCGACGCGGTCGACAAAAAATCGGCTTATTATCCTTTAGAATAATATTTAAGTTTATATCAGTTTCTCTTATCTTATGAGGTTTGTAGCCTGCCAAAACATTATCAACTTTTTCGCGAGTGATTGGATCATTTACCGAGTCAACTTTACTGTCGACCTCGCCTTGTAAGTCGATATCCATTAAAAAAGTGGTCTCTACCGTTTTTACGACATTAATACTATTATGATTAAATTTCAACTCTGCGAAAGATAAAATATTGCGGCCAACTACACAACTCATAGCCATTGCTTCCTCGGAGACAATGTGAAAATCTAAATAATACAACTCATTATCGATTATTATTCGACCTCTAAATTTTCCTAGTGGCTTTGCTTCTCCCGATCCGAAACCGATTATCGTACACAAAGACTCGCTTGGCTTGACAAATTTCATTCGCTCAAAGATATCTTTACGAATCAGGCTTAAGGCGCTGCCAGTATCGATCAATGCATTAATTGCGATGTCCTCAACAATTACTTCCTTACACGCATTATTTTTATACAATGAATTAACAATATTCACGCTTGGACGAAGTACTTTGCAATGCGATGCGACGTGCCCAAATTCATTGCAATTGAAACATTTTGGTCCACGATCCCTATTTTGACATTCCTTAGAACGATGCCCACTTTTACCACAATTAAAGCAACGTGTATCTGACGATGTTCCGTATTTCGATTGCAAATTTACAGCTATTGGTTTACTTTTTTTTGACTGAAAAGAGTGTTTGGGTTGAAATGAGTTTTTTGATTGAGGTAAATTTTTTGAGAAGCCTACGCGAATCTTTTCATAGGTTTTGAGACGTTCCTTAAAATCATCAGCAGACTTGGCGCTATAAAGTACTGCTTTATTACTTACGCTATCGCCGAGGCCATCAATTACATATTCGAATAAGGCGCTTTGTTCAATAGTTCCTCGAGATGCTATTTCTCGCATTACCAAATAATACTCCTGAACGGACTCATTTTCCTTAATTTTCCGCTGCGACATTTTCGTATGTAATTGAGCACTCGACATTTGCGTAGAAAATTCTTTAGTTAACGCGACTTTTAGTTTTTCCCAGGACGTAAGACCTGATTCACCCTGAACAAAAAGCTTTGCTAATCCCTTAAGACATTTTTTTGCAAAAACTAATTTTTGTAAATCTGTCCAATCAAACAAAATTGCTGAATCTTCAAAATCCGCAATAAAACGCTCCACTGAATAATTATCAACACCATCAAATTCTCTCATTGTTTCTTCAACGTCTCTAAAACCCATTGTAAATTTAATACTATTTAGGCTACTATGCGCAGTAATTAACCGACCGTTACCTTCATTTCTATTGTTTACAACATCGTCGCAACGGTTACTGTTATTATCGCTGTTATGATTACTTACATTGTTTTCATTTTGATTATCGAAATCATCGTCACTTTCGTCAGATACGTCGTTATTATTTCTTTGAATTAAAGATTCAACATTCATTAACGATCGAATAATGTCTTGTCTTAAATTCTCTTTTGAACCGGAATAATCAATTCCCAATATATTACAAATTGAAATCAAATCCCCGGTAGAAAATCGACATGAATATTCAATTTTTTTTTGAAACTCACTTGATTCTTCTGTAAACGAGAATCCCGAAAATTCGCGTAACCTACCCCGATTTCCACGGTTACCTTCGTTTTCGAAAATAAACATGTGCAAAGCTCTAATAGATGTACGCGGCGCACATTTTATTTGTTTTTTTATCGATTCAATTTGCGATAAATTCGTCATTGCGGTTAAATAGAAATTGCGATATACAAAATGAATAGTAAATTAATCGAAAACTTTAAAAATAATCACGCTTAATATAAGTTTTAGACTTATCTCGACCGTCGGTAATGTCAAACGCTGTCGCTTCTTCGTCGTTTCCAATAGACCGCAACTGGCTTTATCACCGAACGTCTTCGTTGCACTTTCGTCTTGCAGTCCAAGTGCTTGAAAATTTGCAGTTATAGGTCGTCGCTACTTTAATGCTGTTAATATCCAAATCGAAAATTCGTCTTTTTCCAATATGGCCGCCTGGCGCTCGTTGGATGCGTCCTTTTTTCAAATCGTCGTTGCTCTCGTCCTTCTGGAATCGTCGTTGAGCTTGTATTTTGCAAATCGTCGTTGCGCCTGTTTTTCTTCAAATCGTCGTTGGGCTTTTTGTATTTTGCAAATCGTCGTTGCGCTTGTTTTTCTCCAAATCGTCGTTGGGCTCGTATTTTACAAATTATCGTTGCGCTCGTGTTTTGCAAACCGTCGTTGTTCTCGTGTCTCTCAAATCGTCATTGCGTGTTTCTCAAATCGTCTTTGCAATCGTCTTTTCGAACCACTACCGAAAGTTCACTTTGCACGTGTCTTCTTGCTAGCCGTTGCGCGCCATCTTTTGAAACTGATGTCCACGTTTTCAGAGCCAGGGTTGAAAAAGATTGCTGGATCCCGGAGGGGCCCCCAATTTGTAGGAATTCTTAGGGCGATGATGGGTCAACGGAATTCACACATGTCAAATAATTGGAATATAAATGTATTTTCGTATAAAAGAAACTACGCGTACATTTTCTTCGAGAAAGGTCTAAACGAGCGCGATAGCCGACGTACATTAAACACAACGAGAGACTCGAGACTGGCCCCCACTCACGCATAGTCCTATACCAATTAACTATTTGCGCAACGCCATCTATGTATTTTACAATGCACTAACGTCCAAACTTTACATTTGACATAGCCGTTCGCATTAATTCTAGGAATGGATTCCACAGAAATAATTTTTTTTATGTCAATTTTCAATAAATTTGAATTACCTAGTTATATTAAATTAAAAATAGATGCAAAATAAATTGTCAACAATATAGAAGAGTGGCACATAAACGAAAATACCAAGAATTCGTGTCTCATTGTCAGTAAAGTTGTTTACATTCGCCGCAATAAACAAAGCGTACGGCGCTATGCCGCAAATGTTGTATTTTAAATTTTGATTATCATTTATTTCCTTTCAAGTTATGTTGATTTATTTTCTGTTAGGGAGGGGGAAGGGATGTTCAAAAGTGCATAAAATGCTACTTACATTGAAACAAAATATATTATTTTTATTTTATTATTTACTTTTGAGTACATACTTTTCAAATCGAAAGGGCTTCGCCCCCCCTCCCTCCTAAACCCTTCACGTCTTATTTATTCGAAAATTTGTCATTGAACTTTACACTGCCGTCGTTAAATCATTTTTCACCTCCACATCCCTACTAGTTTCTGTAATGCTTTAACAATCGCGACACGATCGGTGAACGGGCGTAAAATGGAATTTTACGCTCTTAATACGAAAACTACTATTTTTCTAGCAAGCCAATGTATGGTTTAACATAAAAACGACGAACTTATATTTCAAGCGACTTTATAATACTAGATTACTGTTGTCATTCGTAAAATTTGGAAAAGTGTTTCAACTTCCTATGTCCTATTCTGCAGCGGAGCAAAGTATACAGTACAGGCGTATAACTCAGCAGCCTTACAATGATTCTTTTATTTTAATATCATTCAGACTAAAGCTGGTATCAAATGTATTAATGAATTTTAAAATTCTCTACTTTTAGCATGGACGAAATACATGTCTGGCAGAATAACGGTTGATGAATTTTTAACAAATGTGGAAAATTAAAAAGGACTATCTGTGATCAATGATTTTATTGTTGTCAATTTCTCATTTCTGGCTTGAGATCCAGATTTTGAAGCCGATCTTTTTGGAACACTGCAACCTGAAACTTCTGAAGGGGAAGTGGAGGTTCCTACAGCAGAGGTTCCTGCAGCGGATGTTGACGGTGAAATATCCATCTGTTATTCGCATTGTAATTGCACAAGGATGGATAATAATATTCATTTTTCTGAAAAATATTGCAGACGTTGCTGAACACTTGAACCGATCGCTTTTCGATTCGGACGAGGATGGAGATAATGATAAGCGCGATATTTGAATGTTATTGTCGCGTAATGGCAAGATTATCGAAAATATTTTCTGCAGATCTGGACTTCTCCGACGTGGACAGTATCATGAGTCCTGATATCCGAAACAATGATAAATAATTATTTAAAATACTTCAGGATTTTGTTATTTGCCATCAATATGGCTATGTAAAGTATGTCAGTCAAACGTCATGGTTCGTATTAAATGCATTCAAATAGATGTGGAGTTTGTTCGTGACGATGTCGAAGATGACTTCATAGAAGACGTGGAACTTCCCGTCGTTGTGGATCCGCCTGTGCAAAATTATGGTAATACATTACATCCAGTACCTTAGGATAAGTTTCTACCCAGAAAAACACGCCATTTTCGTCTTATATCAAATACTTAACTCGCTATTTTTTTCTTACGCTCAAGATGCTCCATTTATCGATGTCGTCGAAGGTCCTGCACATTTGGTCGCCGTCCGAGACGTTCGGCCTGTCGGTAAGTCCTGCGCAGTTAAAAGTTTCATAGGTGTTTAGAGATACTAATATATTTATTCAGAAAAATAGTCGAAAATGTGGGATTAGTATAGACAACTTAACACTTAACACGACATGTGGCTACGTCACGCAATATAAACTCAATTTGTCTCTTTTTCAAAATTCAACGATATATATATATATATAAATATAAATATATATATATTTAAAAAAACTTTGATTTTATGCCTGGAATTAAAATAAAGGTGATAATTTAACAATAGTAATTACACAAAACACTTGCTACTTTTACGTTAAGCATATCTATTTAATATTATATGTCTTAATATTTATTTTTCTTAGAGTGGCGCTCGCACTCTTTGCATGGTATCTCATGCAACTATCGGCGCAAAATAATGAAATTTTGTTGATTATTGTCTTGCGGACCTAAATTAAATACGATGTGCAATTTCAGGAGACGGCCAGCACAGATGGCGACGAAATAGGCGCAAGAGGCGATCGGGTTTCAATATCTGCAATCACAATGATAACAACATAAACGGCAACATCGGCAACAACACCAATAACAATAACGACGGAGTCCGCAATAGAGCTCCCCCCGGCCATCTCCGCAACCGGAGAAATCGCAGAATCCGACGCAGCGCGCACGAAATCAGGGAACAGCGGGTAATTGTATAAATAATTAATGCAATTGTGGAGAGGTCGGTCGGTAAAGAAACTAATGTCTTAAAAAGTAATATTTTACCAATATTGCGATCATGTGTAGCAATAAACCAAGCACGGCTATCAGAAATATTTAAATTGAGAAATCTGGCTTCCAAGGATAATTCGTACTTGTAATATGATGTTCCCACTTTACCTTGTAAGATTCACATTGTTTAACGTCATCTGCAGAGTGTTCAATCGACCTTTTTTTACTTAGATATTTATTTGCTATTGAGCAATTTATACATCTTCTTACTTTAGAATTACATACCAATACATTATGATCCCCTGCACATTTTATGCATGATTGTTTTCTTTTTTTATTTCCGATGCATTTATTATAACTGTGATTGTATCCGCAACAATTCCTACATCTATTAATATTGAAGTAATCATATACCTTACAACACTGATAACCCACGTACAATGTTTTGATTCTCATTATTTTGTCGTATGCTTCCGGCGTGATTTCAGCTATGGCACCATAATTACTAACCTTTTGTTTGTATGTGTGTACACGGAAAGGAAGAAACACGACTGAGTCCTGTCTACGCAGCACTGGTTACTGCGTGGCCGGTTCGCAAATACATTCTATTTCAACTCGCTATAACTCAGTCAATTTTAAGAATTTTGAAACGAATAAAAAATAAAATTGTTCATTATAGTTTCCCAGATCTAGTGCAGAAAGAAAAAATTATATATCTTAATAAATAAAAAAGTTATTAATTTTTTAATGCAGAACTGCGAAATTTGTGTTTTTATACGTTCAGGCGCTTCGTTTATCGAGCGAATTTCAAGCATTCGAAAACTTTCAGCGAGAAAGTTGTTCATTAAGGTATGAACAAATTTTGTGGAAAGTTTCATTTCGATTGCATTAATAGTTTAAAAGTAATGAATGTTTAATGTTGGTCGTGGCCTTGCGCGCATCGCCGTGGCACACATGACGCGGTGGCCGTCGGCCGCTACCTATTTTAAACATTCATTAATTTTAAAACTATTAATGAAATTGAGATGAAACTTTCCAGAAAATTTGTTCATACCTTAATGAACAACTTTCTCGCTGAAAGTTTTCGGATGCTTGAAATTCGCTCGATAAACGAAGCGCCTGAATCTATAAAAACACAAATTTCGCAGTTCTGCATTAAAAAATTAATAACTTTTTTATTTATTAAGATACATAATTTTTTCTTTCTGTACTAGATCTGGGAAACTATAATGAACAATTTCATTTTATTCGTTTCAAAATTCTCAAAATTGACCGAGTTATAGCGAGTTGAAATAAAAAGTATTTGCGAACCGGCCACGCAGTAACCAGTGCTGCATAGACATGACTCGGTCGTGTTTCTTTCTTTCCGTGTACTATGTTTACACTTTTTTCTGGGAACTGGTTTCTTGTTATTATGTCTTCAACGAGCCCAACCGTTGACAATATGTTTGAAATACGTATTTGAGGATTTTTCTTTTCAACAGTCATAACAGACAATGTATCACTATTTTCATTGTTTAGTGTATTAGATATTTCTTCAGAATCCTGTAAACTGTCACATTTAATATAGACTGTGCCATTTACGTTATTTATTTTCATAACTTTAGTTTTACTAGAGACTTGTTTTTTCACCATTTCTAAAGTATCACCTTTGAAATTTTCTTTCGGCTTTACAATTAATTGAATAGACACTTTTTTTCGGCATACTTGATAATGCACTCTCGTAAGACATATTCGGCTGCAGTTTGTTATCTCCATGTTTTGGTACTAGGTTTCTTAAAAAATCATTATGCTCTCTTAATTCAGTATTTTGCTTCATTATTTCTTCATTAAATTTCTTTTCATAATTTAATTCCTTCAAGTATTCTTGACATTCATCACATTCTCTTTCCATTACACTATCATATTTACGCTTTTTGCTTATTCCACTTATTACTGATGCTATTGAAACTGAATCATCGTCTTGATATTTATCATCAAGCTCCATATTTTCTTGCAGTGTAATATCCAAACCTGCTTCGATATCTTCTAAATGCTTTTGAATTATTTTCATTTTTCTCTTCAAGATCACATTATCTATATCACCGCTGTTCGGAACACATGTTTCAATAATCTTAAAAGTTATGTTTGTGTGTAACGGACATACAATCATGTGTCTCGATACAAAGAAACCTTTTTCTTCACTCACTTTACGCACAAAATCTGATTTACAGTATCCATTATCGCATAGGATACACGTTACTGTTTTAATATCTCTATTTTTATGACAGACCTGTTTAATGTAATCTGGTGGTATATCACGCGCGTCTATACCAATCCATTCCATTTTTATTGCATAAAGTAACGGATCAACTCCTCGGATTACTTTATGAAAAATAATAACAAAACACGGAGCACAGTAAACATGCAACCACTCGTCACGACGACTTGAGCAAGACTGACCTACCTAGATCAATAATTTATTTTCTTGATAACTATAGTCTTTAGACAAAAATTCAACAGAACAAAAATGTCTTAGAATTTATTGAAGAATGCCCCGACATTTTTTAAAATTTTTCAACTGACATTTTACAAAATTTATGTTTTTCGAATTTTCGAAAAATTAAAAATTGTATCAATACATGTCGAAAAAATTCATGGGTATTCTTTGACTCACTCTAAAACAAAAGTGTCCTTAGAAATTTTTCGCTAAAGTATATGGTTTTGAAGAAAAAAATTGTTCAATTTGAAATAGAAATTCGGTGCTGCGGTTGCCATTTTGGATTTAACATCGTACAATTTAGAATATATACCAGCGTAGTTTTTAAATACAACTATTGAGTGCACGCATCTAATATATTTTAGCTCTTTCAAAGCACGATATTATATCGAAAACTCGATATTTGTAAGAAATGCGCCCTGAAAAAAACTTCTTTTTTATTGTATATGCTAAAATCATAGATAAATTTTGAATTTTTTACTATTTTCTCTTCACCACTCGAAAGAGCGACCCCGAAAATGGTAGAATCTGGTAAGTATGATTTTTTTCTAAATTTATTTCATACTGGAAATAAGCGATGAAGTTGGTGTACATTTTCTGTGTATTTCGGCGTTAATGGGTTAAGGTACCTTTTGTATTCGAAATTACACTTTCTTGACATAAAAAGAAACAAAGGTTTCCGTTTTCTTTTTTTTAATTAGCATAAATTGAAATAACGGTCTCGAAAATAACAAATTATGGCTTTAGCATTTTCTATAGTGAAATTGAATAATATGTTGTTTAAAGTTAATACTTGTATATGCTTGTATTTTTATTTAATTTATAAAGACATTAATATTTAAATTTATTTTATTAGATATGTGCTTTAACTTTATATTCCAATTTATAATTGCAGTTTATCAGATCAATTTATGGATGGCCTTTCACTTTGCAGTACTCTTACAATTTATAAAACATATTTATTACAGAGGCATTCTGAATTTTTGCTGAGACATTTTATTATCAACCTCATATTATTTAAACATTTTCATATACCATGTGATAAACTTTATTTGAGACCGAAAGATTCACTCATTAAAAAATCACGCAATAGTGACATTTTTAATTTTTACCGTAATTTTATTTCGTAAACATTGGATTTGAAAAAAAAATAACACAGATTTATTTAATCTTTAAAAAAACAATGTATTGACCAAAAAATTTCTGTATATAAAACTTGATCATTTTCTAATAAAAATGTAGATATAGGGTCCTACCACTCACTGCGAATTTCAATAATAATACATCAATAATTGACAAAACCTTCAAAAATCTACAATAATAAGAATTTATCAATTACCAATTATACATTGGAAACTGTTATCTTTTAATAGCCCGTTAGGAGAGTTACTCATTTAATTGCTAACCATTAACGAGTAAATAAAAAATATGAATAAAGTGATTTCATTACATAAGAATTTTTGATATTTCTCTATCATTATAAACCATTACAGTACTGAAATCATATAGTAAAGTAAAAAATCATTTAAAACTACGTTTCAGTCAATTAATTTTTGTTTCAATTTTATTTAAATGTGTATATTTATGAATAAGGCTTCTAACTTGTTCTGAAACTGTACAAACTGTTAACATTTTTAATAATACTTTTTTACTCTAATCGAATGATTGTTTATACTGATATTTAATTAATATTATAATTTATTAAGATATTTAGTCATTAATGATTTTGTGTAAAAATACCACTTATTATTAGCCAGTTAGCAAAGTTACTCACTTAATTGCTAACCATTAACGCATAAATAACAAAATATTAATAAAGTGATTTCATTACATAAGAATTATTTCGACCCAGACCTTAGGTCTGGACGAAGGATTGAATTTGGCCACTTCGGGCATATATAAATATAGATTTTTAGTGAAACGATGTTCTTATGTCTCAAAAATAAGCTAAACCTGAAAACATTATTTAACACTCTGAATGACATTGACTATAATTATACGATCATGTTAATCTTAAATAATGTACTAAAATTCAAGGTTATGCGGAAAACAATTTTGTTTCACTGGCACCAGTACTAATTCTAATCATTCTAGACAAAGTCTAGAAAGCGCCAGCTTTTAATTTTTACCTAACAAGGGATTCATATTTTTTGCGAAAATACAGATTATTAGCCATATTTGATGTTTTTGATATTTACGACCTGTCGGGAGCATTTTAAGCAGGGTGCCGATGCTAGCTAAGGCGCTTGTCTGTGTGTCTGAGAGCGCGCCAAGTATATGTATCAAGCATATTAGCAAGTGAAATTTTATCTTATGTCTTTTTAACGAACAAAGATATGTTTATCAACTTACTGGGTAGATATGCAACATTATCTGGTATGGATTTGGAAAGCGTGTAGATCCAAGCTTGAAAACTTCAATTTCAATAGCAAACAAAATTATTTGATAGCTCCGCGTGAAACATATGAATTGTCTTTGAAAATAATTCATGGTTTGATGACGAGTTCAATACAATGTCCAAAGACAAAACAAGAAAGAATGTTTTCGAATACTGCAAATTCAAAGTGAAGAATGTCGGAAACACGATTGTCCAAATTCATGTGCTGGCCAGTTTAAGTTCGGCAAAGAATTGAAAAAAACTTCAAGCGTTTTTGTTCCCCATAGTTCAAAGAAAAAGATTTTTAACGAAAATGCTACGCATGCTACAAATATTACGTACAACACAATCAATTAGTTATTTACTTATTATTATCAGCATTAGATGCAATTGATTTTATCTATTAAACGTACAGGTTTTTAAATGATTTAATACTTCAACCATTCCAAATTTTTACATTAGTTAATATTATATTATTAAATTATCTGAATTACGTCATATCACTAATAAATACTACGTTTTCAATAAAATTTAGTAATACATACATAGATATATAATAATCTTTATTAACAAACAATAGAATACATAATATACAATAATAATTCATGAACCATTTTATTTTTATTTTACAATTTTTTGTTAACGTGACCTTGGAGGCTTCAATATTACAGTTTTTATTAATTCCTTAAAATATGTTTGTCCTTCAAGGCATAAGAATCGTAATAACTTTTGTACGTCATTAATTGTTTTATATTTTAATTATTATATAAATTATGTTAAAAAAAAATTGAAATAAATAGTAATATAAATTAAATAGAATAACTTTATGTTTCATTAGATACAAATAAAATGAATTTATATGCAAGTTACAGCAATTGAATATCTTCCCAACGGGCACGAAGAACCCAAATGTTTCTAAAACGTTTTTAGAATGTTCCAGAAACGTTCCTAAAACGTTATACAGTAGTGCTCCCCTTAAGTTATATTCCACCTCACCCCCCACCACTCGTATTTCCGCTAGACACACACACATACATATATGAGTTCGTACATACAGATGTACACATGCGTACATTTAATTACGAATTGTTATATCAGTTGAACATTAACGATCGCAAATTGTACGTTGAGGGAAGTGAAAAAGTGATTTCGCAGTGAAAAAAATGGAATGTAATGGAAAGCAGGGCGGGTGTGGTGGGGGAACGCAGGAGGAGAAGAATATAACTTAGAGGAACGAAAAAATATAACTTAGGGGGAGCATATAACATAAGGGAAGATAACTTAAGGGGAGCACTACTGTATGTCTGCAACATGGATGAAACGTTTATAAAACGTTCCGTAAAAGTGGGAGACATATAACGTTTTAGGAACGTTTCTGGAACATTCTAAAAACGTTTTAGAAACATTTGGGTTCTCCGTGCCCGTTGGGTTTTTTATATTTTTTTAATCTTTTGATCTGAAATATTCACGAATAACTTCTTTGAACTATGGGGAACAAATCTCTCGCTTGAAGTTTTTTCAATTTTTAGCCGAACTTAAACTGGCCAGCACATGAAGTTGGACAATCCTGTGTCCGAAGTTCGTCATTTTGAAATTAATTATTGTTAAACAATAGATATATTTCTATATTTTCATTATTTTATGGGCTTCGCTATGGTATACTGAGAATGTGTACCAAATTTCAAAAAGTTCTTAATTGACTAATTTACGGCAATTTATGTTTTAAAATATAATTAAATTCATAAACTTTTTTCATTTTATTATCATTATTATTAAAAATGTAGATTGAACATAAAACAAAATGTTTTTATAAAAAAGATGCAGACTGTTATTCTTAACAAAGTTACCCTTCTAGAATATTAATTTTTCACACTTCAATTTCGGTGAGGGGTTAACTGATTTCGAAAGTTCGAGAGCTCGTCGAGTTTTATGATCCTGACCCTAAAATTGTTATTGGTAACAGTGCACAAGTAAGAACTTAAATCATACATTTTAACTTTACCGAGATAACAAATGTAAAACAAATTTATGTTCCTAAATGACATATGGCTTTTGAAAATACCACCTCACATTTAAAATATACACACTTAGTATTATAAATTTGGTTAAAAATGTCCAATTCCTTATTTACTATGAATTAAAAAATACCATCGTAAAAAAAGATTAACGTCATAATCAATTTAACATTTATTAATATATATTGATCGGCAGATTCAGAAATTTAACATTATGCACAAGTTAAGGTGGGGTGTAGTTACAGTAAAAAATGTTAAATGAGGTTCATTTGTAAGCAATTAAATTATCTGCATTTTATAGATAAATATAATTATTAATTAATAGAGATATTAACGGTTTAATAGAAAAACTGAATGCTGTAATAACATTTTCTAGACTGCGATTGCGAAATTTTTCGATCATTATAAACCATTATAGTACTGAAATCATATAGTAAATTAAAAAATCATTTAAAACTACGTTTCAGTCAATTAACTTTTGTTTAAATTTTATTTAAATGCATATATTTATGAATAAGGCTTCTAACTTGTACTGAAACTGTATAAACTGTTAACATTTTTAATAATACTTTTTTACTTTAATCGAATGATTGTTTATGCTGATATTTAATTAATATTATAATTTATTAAGATATAGAGCCATTAATGATTTTGTGTAAAAATACCACTTATTCTTAAATAAATTATGGTCAATATTTAAAACGCCTCTCAAGACATTGTTTTACATCAAGTTTAAAGAATTGTCCATTTTCCTCAAATACCTATTACTTATTTGTTGAAACCTTCTCGACATATTGGGCGACTTTAGCCATTTATTCTTTACAAAATATGAAGATTATTATTAGATTTATGGTTCTTTTTAGAAATGTGCAACGGTAAATGTTCCTTTACACTATTTTAATCCGTACTTCCACCTAAACCACCGGCGCCAGGTTGTGTTGTCACCTAGATTTGTTTTCAAACACGACTTTTTCGTAAGCAGTGTCTGTCTTAAGAAGTAAACAACTTACGGTTCAGGTAGTAGTACGCATCCACTTGGAAAATCAACATTTTTCCGTGTCTGCTTTATCAGACAGCCGTTAAGCACCGCCCCCATAGTCTCTCACGACAGTAGGAGCAGGGGAAGGCTTCCGGTGTCAAACCATATAAATACGAGTACGAACTGAAGCCATCATTCAGTTCAAAGTTACTTTTGAAACGTGACACTTAGTGCAACACAAAACACCTCGCTGCTTTTTGGTCTTGCCGATTCAACGACTATACACTGTAAGTATCATTGAATTTTCAGTTCCTATATATTACATTCAAGAATACACTTTTCTATAGACTACGTACGGGTTGTAATACAAAATTCGACTATTAGAATCAATAATTATTATACCTAGCGTTTCGTGACCAAAGTTCATTACTTTTCAGATATAGAATAATTATAAACTATACAGGTACATTACGTTTGTATAAAATTCCAAAAATAATGAAAAAAATCTTTCAATTTTATATTAAATTTGTAGAGTTTAGTATTCAAATGATCTCTTTAAAAATTTGACTCAACTATGTTTATTTTGATCGCAGATAAATTTTTATATTATTTTTAATTAAACAATTTTAATATAGATAATACTGTAAAATAGATAGATATCATTTTTTAAACAATTTTTATTTTATTGTATCCCAGCAATCGAATACAGTAGAGTCCCCGTATAATTGCATCTCGCTTACGTCCCAGCATATTTGCCCGTTATATTTGCCTTTCACCGCTCTCCTTTTCCCCCACTTTGCGGGCTACGACCTCAGGAAGGGCCTGCTGCTACGTCACGAACATAGCTCGATTGAGGAGAATGGGAGAAGCGGCGCTCCCCTTATAAGGAGACGGGAGAGGAAGGCGAAAAAACGAGCAAGCAAATATACCGGGACTCTACTGTAATTCATGTACTTGTTTGTATGCATTTTAGAAATATTTATATTGAAGTAAAGTTTGCATAAAAATGTTTATTATTTTTTGTTTTCAATCTGTTTAAATTTTTGAGTAACTATTTAAATTCTGGAAAGTTAAGATCATTTGTATTGTTCTGTTTAAATTTGGTTAAAATACCACAGTCTTAATAATTATTCGTAATGCTCATCGTGTTAATAGTCGCAAAATGCTATTTTCCTCCCTATATCGGGGGAGTAAAATAGCACTTTCTCTCCCTGGCGAGAAAAATAAATCATTCCTGGTGCAAAATAAATCTTTCCGGGAGCAAAATAGCACACTCTCGTATGAGAAAACAGTATGCGCAACAAGGTATTTGCAGACTCATTCGAATTGCCTCGACCTCGCTTCGTTCGTGTCAAATACGCCCTCGTCGGTAAACACTTATTTCGCTCCCTAGTTGCACAATGTACTATTAATCCTGGCTATGAATGGTTTCTAATAAAATGTTTAATATACTCAATCACAAAGCAAATTGCTCTTTTATCTCGTCTCAGTGCTTCTCACATAATCAATTAATGAATGTGTTGTTTCTGAAAATAAATGCTTTAGTCAACAGTAAGAAATGTAATAAACATAAATCATACTTGCAGATGCATACTCGTAACCTAGAAAGTTTTTTATTGTCAGTTTTGAGTGTACCTATCCTGTAAACTGCGCGTCTGAAAAGAAAAGTGTATAATTTAAACAAAATTTAATAAAAATAAGTGGAATATAATAATGAATTGTCCTTTTCTGTTTTTAGCATTATCAGACATCATGGACCTTGGATCTGAATATTGCGAATCTTATAAGAGCAGCTGCACCGGTTCGGTAGAGAGCTGCACCACAATCGAGAAATGCGAAGTGGATGGGAAAAAAAGAAGATTTCACTGTTTCACCATGTGGAGTCACAATGAAACTTCTCAAAGGGATACTGTTCTCTTGAAAGGTTGTTTCTTAAACGAAGACGAATGTGTCGGTAGAACAACGTGCGTAGAAAATCGAACAACCGCCAGAAAAGATTATCTTTTCTGCTGTTGCGCTGGTAATAATTGTAACCGGCATTTCGAATGGCACGACCGAGTACCAGTATCTCCACTGCCGCCAACATCATCCGAGATTCCGAACATCGGATATAATACAGACGGAGAACTACTCAAGAATCATAACGCTATGATCGTGAGTCTAGTAATTGCCATTCCGTTGGCAGTTCTGTTATTCGTGTTATTTATGGTGGTCTGGTCATACTACCGCACACGCAAACCGGCTATGGATGTATTTTCAATGACTGAACGCGGCGTTAGAATGACCAGCGACTTCAACGCTAGTTTTTCGGCAACGATGAACCGCGACTCTTTCGAACTCCTCGAAATTGTAGGTCATGGCAAATACGGCGTCTTGTGGAAGGCACGCTTGAATTCAGCAACACTTGCCGTGAAGATGATGAGCGCCAAAAACAAGAAAGTTTGGACACTTGAAAAGAGAATTTATGAATTGGCCAACATGACACATCCGAATATATTACGTTACCACGGTTGTCACGAAGATCTGGACCGCGTGGGAACTGAATTATGGCTAATCACCGACTTCCACCAACGTGGTTCACTTTTAAATTATTTGAAAGAGAACGTAGTCTCTTGGAACCAATTCTGCAAAATCGCATTTTCATTGATGAATGGGTTGGCCTACCTTCACGACGATATGCCTGCTATATACGGCAAAAAAGGTAAACACACCGTAGTTCACCGAGATATCAAACCAGCAAATATTTTGGTTAAGGATGACCTCACAGTCTGTCTCGCGGACTTCGGAATGGCTCTAATTTTTGATAAAACGGACAAGGACTTGAACGGTAATCTTGAGATGTGGGTAGGAACAATGAGATACATGGCACCGGAAGTGTTGGAGGGAGCGATCAATTTCGATAAAGAATACTTAGAACAAGCCGACGTGTACGCTTGTTCTCTGGTACTCTGGGAAACTGCATCCCGATGCGTTTTGCCGCATGGAACCGTCAAACCCTACAAAATGGCCTACGAAGATGAAACTGGATTACATCCGACCCTGGAAGAAATGATTCATGTCGTCGTGGTTCAGGGTCTTAGACCAAGAATGCCGGAACATTGGCGAATACATTCCGGTATGGCGATCATTTGCCAAATCCTAGAGGAATGTTGGGATCAAGATACAGAAGCTCGAATTTCGATTGCTTGCGCGATAGAAAGAATTACGGAACATCTACAAGTCACCGAGGAACTTCCAATTTTAAACGATTTAAATGCCAACTTAGTTGGTTATTAAAATTGCTAAATCGTCGATTTATATAAAACCAACAATTCTTCATCGACCATTGTAACATATGTTTTTGTAAAATAATTTTGTACATTATATTTTGTAAGTTAAATAAACTCCAATCTGTAATCCAAAACCACTTGTTTTACCTTTACCCGTTCATTGACACCGTGTTATTAGCTGTTAAGGAGACCTCAAATTCTTTCTACTCACAGATGTGGAAATCCAATACAGCAGATTCAAAATGGCGGCCAAATCTTAAAGTCACTTATTTTTTATTAAGTATCATACCCTGACATTTTATTTTTGTTGTCGATTATTACGAATCGACACTTGGAATTTCAACATTTAATATGGCCTATTCAAAATGGCGGACCAACATGAGAAATGTAAAACAAAAATACTTTTAAGATTTTTTGTAATGTATCAGAAATTATTTACATTTAAATTTCAAAATGGAGGCTCAAATTGTGTCGTCATGTGATTCTTACGAAATATAATAATGCGACTGATCTTTTTGTTGTCGAATGTTGCGAATTTGCACATGTAATTTCAAACTTCAAAATGTCGGACAAAATCGAGAAGACACTTAATATTTATCAAATTCGTTAACTTTTCCGAGTTTTTTTTTCGTTTATATCGAATTTTCACTTGGAATTTCAAAATTCAGCAAAACTGACTGAAAATGGCGGTCTGCGGTTAGAACAGTCGCTTATTACGTATTTGTACTTGAATTTCAAAATTCAAAATGGCGGACCAAATTACGTAGTACCGTGATTCTTACGTAATGTAATAATTCGACTGTTCTTTTTGTTGTCGATTATTGCGAACCAGTTCGTGGAATTTCAAAATTCAAAATGGCGGTCCAAATAGTCAAATTGCTTGATTTTTATGAAATTTATTAACTCTTTAATTCTGTTTGTCGATTGTTGAGAAATTGCACGTGGAATTTCAAAATTCAATATGGCCGTTTCAAAATGGCGGACCAACATAAAAAATGTCACTTTACTTTTACGATAATGAATTTTCTATTAATGTCGTATGAGAAATTGTTCACATTTGCATTTCAAGATTCAAAATGAGGGATAAATCGTGTAGTCACGTAACTTTTACGAAATATAATAATACGACATTTCTTTTTGTTGTCGATTGTTACGAACATGATCCTGGAATTTTAAAATTCAATATGACAGATTCAAAATGTCGGACCATCGTTGGAAAAGTCTCTTTGTTTTTATATTTGTTACTTAATTATTTGAAGTGGTACATTACTACTTTACACTTTAATTTTATATCATTCAAAATGGCGGAACAAATAGGGAAGACATTTAATATTTATAAAATACGTTATCTTTTTTCTTTTGTTATTTTGTTTATATCGAATTTCCATTTGGGATTTCGAAATTGTATAAGGCCGTTTCAAATTGGTGGACCATAATTCGAAAAGTCGCTTGATTTTCTTGATTATCTCTTGGATTTTTTTTTGTAGTCGCTTATTACGCATTTGTACTTGAATGTCAAAATTCAAAATGGCGGACCAAATGGAGTAGTCACGTGATTCTTACAAAATATAACAATTCGACTTTTCTTATTGTTGCCGATTATTACGAATCGGCACATGGAATGTTAAAATTCAAAATGGCAGACCAGATACAGTGGTCCTCCCCGTATTTTAACTCCTATTATTTTAACTTTTTTTCCCCTTATGTTAACTTCTTCCCCTTATGAGTTCCCCAACCATTCGCCATTTGAAAGTGTTCAAAACAGTGCGGACTGCTGTTTGCGCTTGCGCATGCAGGTGGAGAAGGACCACTATATTTCCTTTCTCTGTTTTCATTCTCTCATACTGCCAGAGGTGGGGATGAAGTGAAGCGGTAAAATAAGGGAAGAAGCCGCCATCTTCCTTGACTCGAAAAATTAAAATAAGGGGAGGGCCACTGTACTCAGATTATTGTTTTTGTTATCGATTATAACGAATCTGTACGTGGAATTTTAAAATTCAATATGGCATATTCAAAATGGCGGACCATTATTACAAAAGTCACTTCAATGTTACGCTATTTATTGCTTAGATTTTTGCTAATTTCGAAAGAATTAGAGTGGCTGATCACAAATCTTAACATTAAATTTTGGAACTCAGTACCGTGAACTCGGAATTGTGTACAGCTGTTTTACTCTTAACAAATAAAATTAAAAAAAATCGAAATAAAATTTTATTAAAACCCGTATTTTCTGGTGATTACTAACTATTTTTCAATATGTATGTTTCTTTTACGTTATCGACAAATGTGAGTGTGCATAACCTAAAAATAATTTTCAATTGTCCATAGTGTACTGTATAAAGGATATTTTGTCGTTTTAAAAATAAATAATTATTTTTAATTAACTCCTTTATCATATTTAAGTTGCTCAATTATTTCAGGATTGCCGTTAGGATGGTTATGATAGATTATTAAACAAGAAAGATATGTTAACGAGACAATATCTTTAATATAAATTTTGTCAAAATGAACAAGTAAATATATAAAATTACGAAAAAAATTGAATCAGAAATTCACTGATTTTTCATGATTTTAAAAAAGTATCGGCAACATAACAGCGAGTAACAAATTAATCAATTTGTCGACAGTTATTCCACTTGCGACATTTTTAACTATATGATATAAATTCCAATAATATCAACGACACTGGAATGTGGCGTAGATGAAACAAAATTTCACCCACGCTGATATCTTTTGTCAAAATCGCTAGTAACATCACCTGCTACAATCATTGACATTAATTTTAGAACAGCTATGAGAATACATTTACAACTTGGATGTTTTTCCCTTTGGTTGAGCCACGTCTAGTCACTGTTGAAGAACAGCATTTGCTTCAGTTCGTTCTTCTTCCAGCTCTTTTGCGGTCAATTCCATTTTAGATTTGGCAAACTCATTGATTGGCAAGTTCTGAGAAAGCAGAACAATTTTTTATATTGTAATTTTCATTTTAACACAATTTTCATCATTACTTACTTGAACAATGGAAAACTTGTGGTTGGCAATCGTAACAGGGAACGAATATACAATATCTTTAGGGACTCCGTAACTACCATCGGAAACAACACCCATGCTGACCCACTGACCAGGTTTTGTACCAATCCACCAGTCCCGCATGTGATCTCCAGCTGCTTTGGCTGCCGACATGGCTGATGACATTTTCCTTGCAGCAATTACAGCAGCACCACGTTTTTGGATGGTTTCCAAAAACGTTTCGTTAATCCACTGAGTATTATTTATTGCTTCGGGAACCGGTAACTTTTTGTTATTCATATTTACAGTTGCATGTGCTACATCTGGGTATTGAGTTGCACTGTGGTTACCCCAGATGATAACATTTTCAACATTTTCAACCTGACACGATAAAAGAATTCATTTAAAATGAATTAGATAAAAATGTAAAACATTGAAGAGTTTTATGTTTACCGCAACTCCCAATTGTCTTGCTATGGCTGATTGAGCACGATTCTGATCGAGTCTGGTCATTGCTGTGAAATTTTCTTTAGGGATGGATGGAGCATAGTGCGAACAAATCAAAGCATTGGTGTTTGCCGGATTTCCAACAACCAAGACTTTTACATCCTTTCGTGCATGTTTGTCCAATGCTTCACCTTGAACCTTGAAAATTTTCACATTGGCAGATAAAAGGTCTTTGCGCTCCATACCTTGCTTGCGGGGCATCGCACCCACAAGGAAAGCAGCTGCTGCATCTTTAAATGCCTCGACTGGGTCAGCAGTCGGCAGTACTTCTGCAAATTTTGTAAAATGCAAAATACAAAACTAATCTGCCGGTCACAAAATATTTCAAAATACTTCTGTTTTAAAGCAAGTCGTAAATAAAACATGTATCTATCGATAAAATTAATTTAATTTAAAAATTAGCTATAACCTACTTTTAAGGAGTGGAAAGGCAAGATCTTCCAATTCCATAACAACACCCTGAAGCACCTCCATCATTGGTGGTATATCAAGAAGGTTCAGGTTGATTGGTTGTTCTGGTCCAAAAACTGAACCTGCCGCTAACTGGTACAAGAGGGAGTAGGCGATCTGACCAGCAGCACCAGTGACAACGACATTGATTGGTTCCGCCTGAATAACATGTCGCTTATTTAACAATTTCCATATTTATCGAAATTTAGTGGAAATTATATCGCAAAACAGCAATTCCATTATTATTTAGCATTTAAATTATTTGGAGTTTAGTGGTTGTTGTATAAAGGCCACATGAATGGCAACATAAACAATGAGTTCCAAACTTCCCATATTGCTAATAGATGAATGTGTAAAAACGAGTATCAACCTTTTGTCATTTTTTCGAGTAAGAAAACTGTAATCGAATTTTAATCAAGGGATTATTCAGTAGCTATGAAGTGGCTGCAAGTAGAGTTGCATTTCTCAAGAACGTTGAGCAGCCCAGCAATCGGAAATGTATTAAAAATTTTGAATACGTTGCAATATTACAGGAGGATTATCCATTATTGAAAATTACGAAACGCATTTCAGAATAACATCTCAAAAAACAACTTATTTATTAATAAAAAGTTATATTCTTGATACATTCATTTCGAAAATTGGATTATTTTTTGAATAGTGATACTATTATTTGAAATTAGCGTGTTCATATAACGTAATAACTAGTGTCGTTAATATTACTGTTGTTTATTATACTGTAGTTAATTCAAATTCCACAGTTAGTGTTAAAAGCACATGTCACGTTTGTAACATCAGGCTGAAATTATCATTAACAACCATTACTAGTATTTTCATAAAATTCTTTCCAATAAAAAACTTCAATTCTTAACTCCTTGACTGCCAATGACGAGGATCTTGTGGACTTTTGCCAGACTCCAAAAAAAAAAACAAATTGCCTTTTTCTTTCAATTTCAAAAATTACTTTATCATAATTTATTTATTTACTTTATCATAATTTATTTATTTATTTATTTATTTATTTATTTATATAATATAAAGTAGAGTAACAAATTCTGGAATTTATGTAAAATAGAACTAAATTGATTTCTAGACAATCTAAGATGTATTGAATATGATGGCGATGTCCATTTTCATAATCGCTGTGTCAACACAAATATGTAAATCAACAAAGATAGTAGTTTTCACAATTTTTGCAAAATCTTAATCATGAAATATGATATTGTGTTCAATCAATTTATGCATAAAAAGTTTATAAAACTGCTTGAAATTTGTTACTTGGCGGTTCTCGGGGTCGCTCATTACGAATCTGAATTCAGATTTTGAAAATTCAAAATGACGGATCTAATAAGGCGGAAACTTTTTTGAAAACTCAAACCATTTTGCTTGAAACTTGTTACTCGGGGATTTTCGAGGTCGCTAATTACAAATCTGATGATATATTTTGAAAATTTAAAATTAAGACTACAATATGGCGGAGAAATTTTCCAAAAATGGAACCATTTTGGTTGACAAATTTTCAAAATCCAACTTCAAATTCGTAATCAGAGGTCCCGAAAATCCCAGAGTAACAAATTTCGAGTGAAATGGTTGAAATTTAGAAAATTTTTCCGCCATTTTGAATTATCAAAATCTGACCTCAGATTCGTAATGAGCGACCCCGAGAACCCCCGAGTAACAAATTTCAAGAGAAATGGTTGGAATTCGGAAAATTTGTCCGCCATTTTGAATTCTTAAAAAATCTTACTTCAGTTTCGTAATTAGCGTCCCAAAATACCCCTCTATACTTCCAGTCAAAGTAAAATCTAATACAGCAGAACCCCGCTGGATTGTCATGGTCGGTTCCAAGTCTTCCCCGCAAACCCCGCTGGACTGTCGGCAATAGAGGAAGCATCGCTTCCACCTCTACGCCTTAATCACGTGACGTTCATGACCAATCACAGACACGCCCTATGAATAGACAGCAGACAGAATAGGCAGCACTAGAGACGCCCCTGAGGCGGCGAGCGGCGTGGTGGGGGTAAAGGGATTCCGAGAAGTGCCAATCCAGCGGGGCCGATTTCCGACAATCCAGCGGGTTTGTACTGTAATTATTTTTCTTTTGCATTTTGGCTATTTTTTGTGAAATTCTCCCGGCAGTCAAGGGGTTAATTAATTCAGCTAAAAAAGTTTTTCTTTTTCACCTAAATGCTCAACATCCAATAAAAGTTACACAAAAATCTTCTTCTATATCCAGTAAATATTCTTAAAAAAAAAAATTTTTCTCTACGTAAACTTATAGTTGCCATGGAAAGCACGATGCCAAAACGTTGCATGTGGCTTACAAAACGAAACATGTAAGAAAATGTATTTAACAGTAATAAGGTAAGGTTATGTTTTTGTCACTAATTTCTATCTTAATGTAAAATTATCTAATTATTACAATTTTTAATAAAGGAGTTTCTGATGATGGCCCATATCGGAGGCCGAAACGTAAATATGGTAGCAAAATCATTTTAAAATAATACCCGAAAAACCAGGGATTTAAAGTCAATAGACCGTCGATCTAAGAAGAACAACTTTCATTATTACATTTCAATAAATTTAAATCCAAAAATTATCCCTGTTCACACATTTAATGAAAAAAAAAATATTGCATCGACCGAAAATCGAACTCTGGACTCCCGCACAACAACATCGAGTCGTAACCTAAGATTTTATCCAAAGGTTTTATAGTGGTTTTATGTGTCTATTGTTGTTATTGAATCATGATTGTTTATTATTTATTAAGTATTGTTTATATTAATTTGTTTATCAGTAGTTTTATGAATTTTATTTTGCGTCTCTACTAATGTATAAATATTTTTATTATTTTTTGTAAAAGGCCTTATGGGCCGTTGATGATTTAAATAAATAAATAAATAAATAAATTATCATTTCAATCTTCATTTGTATTCAGATGGATTCACGACTTTTGTCTTTTTCCGAGTCAATTATAAATGGATTCATATGTTTCAATATAACACATTTCCAATCACCATCATGAATTAAATTATATTCGTATTTTTGTATTAAAATATTAGTAAAGTATTTTTGGATTCGAATGTATTCGAAAAGTTCAAATAGCGAATTCAGAAACGGAATAATGAATCCAAGGCAAAACATTTCAATACAATTCCGATTGCTGGGAGGACCATTGCTACGAATAACACTTGTTGAAATCGACATATTTTCGACAATTCGTAGTTTTGCTTATTTACACAGTAGAACTGCTTTTGATCATAAGAATATTTGTACGGTTATGAAAAATGTAGAACATCTAAGCCATCCAAGGTCGAAATAGAACGAATGGTTTAATTATTTACAGAAAAAAAGTGAAAGTTACAGTTTCTAGGTTATAGCATTGGGTACGCAGATTTTCAAACTTCATATCTCCATATTTCAATTCTAAAAGGTCATGAAGATCATTTCTGATGCATACACATATTATATAAACGGTATTGCAGCAACCTAATGTTATAGAAACGACATGAAATGGTTGGACATTTAAATGCTCATTTTTATTATATAATTTAGTTCAATGCTCGTTAGTATAGCTCTTAAATGAATTGAAGACGTAATACTGAAATAAATAAAATTACATGTCTGTCTAAAATTATTTTCAATAATAAATATTTCCTCTACAAAGTCTTTTTTTTGTATATAATGTCACTTTCTATTTCATCATTAATTATTCAATGTACATCTTTATAAACAGAATTTAAAATGAGTCAATAACAATTAAACAAGGACTTATGTTACATTAGTTCGATTATCAAGAAACCTTGGGCACTTTATAAGGCAAAAGAGACGAAGCAGAAAAGTTAAGAACGTTTCTTTGTCTTACAATAGTCTTTGTTTTTTTCCAATCAATAAATTCTACATTGTCTTGTAAGTGTAAATATGAACCTTTTAAGAGTTCAATATTTTACATTTGTGAATGGCTACATATGCATTGGAAAGCGTACAGGGAGAGTTCCTGATTAATGTATAAGAAAAAAGACTTAACTTGCAAACATTTTTATTTATTTTATATTTTTTTCAATTTTTTTTATGTAGGGGAGAGGCACCAGATACGACCCACGTTTCTGTCTTCGAGCAGATTTTTTTATGTGATTAATTTTTTGTATACTATAGACACCGATAGTAAGCTAAGGGTAGTATAGCAACTAATTAAGAAGAAACTTAGTCGATCTAAACAACAGTCAAAATTTGATGAACCATTTTTCGAAGTGGGTCGTATATGGTGCATGAACGATTTGTGCGCCATATACGACCCACTTCGAAAAACCAACAAATAATGCAAAAATACGCTGCAAATACCTGATAATTTCAAAAATTTATTCATTCTATGATAATAATACTTTGTCAAAAATAAATAGATACACCACAAAATGTTTTTAACCTTTTTTTTAATTTTTTACACTTCCTCATTGTCGAGGTCGGAATCATAGTGCCTACACGTAAAGGTTCTTCCAGTAGATCGGTAACCTTTATTTTCAATTAAAATTTGTTTGAGAGCATTTAAAAGCGCATCAAAGTTAATTTCCTTTGATTTGGACAGACATGGTCTATAAATTAAAAAAAAATTAATTCAGAATACATTAACATATTAATAACGATGATGTTTCACTATAAAAATCTAAAATATGCACTTGACATGAAAAAAGCTAAGTGAGTCGTATATGGTGCTTGACACTGGGTCGCAAATGGAACTAATGGGATCTTATATGGATATATTATTATATATTATAGGATTGATTTGATGTCTAATGACCTCATACATTTTATTTGTTCAAAAATTTGCATTCTTGACGAATTTAATTTATTTGTACAATTAAAAATTTTTATTAGTTTATAGAAACCAATTGGTTTTGAGTTTCATTGCCTTATTTATAAACGAAACAAAGTTCATGTGTAAAAAAAACATGTAATGTGGATTTACAATTTGTGAACAAGAAGCAAACATATAAAATCATAAATTTTTGTAGGTAATCGCTGCTATTTTAGACAGTTATGATCTACACTTTGTTTTTCATAATATTCACTTTAAACATTGAATTCTAGTTAATTAAGCATCTTGTAAATTTACCAAAAAGGTATACTGTAAAAAATCAAAATGAATTTTACAACATTGAGCAAAAAAATTACCCACTTTTAACACAGTAAATTTATGAGGAACATTGTAACTTTCGAATCGTTACTTTTCATATAATCTTGTATATTTTTCCTCGATTTGCAAAATTACAGTCCAATGTCGGCAAAAAAATTACCCACAAATAAAGTCGTAAGAGTACACAATTTGGTATATGTCCGATACGCAATGTTGTAAATTTACAACGCAGTCTTGAACTTTAACCTCAATTCGAAAAAAATCCTATGCTCAGCGTAGTATTATTTTATGTCCAAATTTTACCAGTGAGGTGTAAATTTCATTTTGATTTTTTAGTGTAGTTTTCACATAAGGTTTGCAGTTTTTCTATATAAAACATAAATCGAATTTCCAACGAGACGTATTAAAAATATATAGTTTTTGTACTTTATTTCTTGCAGAATAATATTTTGAATAAATTGATCATATTTTTATTTATCAACAAGAGGACAACCGTATTTAATTTGTCTTTTCAAAGTAATTAACAATACAACAATTTCGTCCATTAACCCTTTTGTTGGCATTGACGCAATAGTGCGCACATCGGTTTTTTCTATTTAACTTGCTCCGATTTGGAATCCAAATCTAACTTGGGGGTTTTTGGGGTTGCTGAATCCGAATCTGAAGTCAAAATTTTAAAATTTAAAATGGCGGATGCAATATGGCGGCCGAAAATTAAAAAAAAATTTAAAAAGTTACTTCGTAAGATTGGATCCGCTAATTCGAACTTGTAAATTCTGAATTCACATTCGCAACCTTGAAAACCCCCGAGTAACAAATTTCATCACAATCAAGTAATTTTTTTCATTTTCTGCCACCACATTGGATTCGCCATTTTGAATTTGCAAATTTTTAGTTCAAATTGGATAAAACAAATTCCTGTCATTTTGGGCACTTTTTGTAGAATTTTCCGTGCCAACGAAGGGGTGAAAGAAATATGGCCGTCTGTAAAACAGTTATTGCTGTGATTCGCCCTTTGGCATTTTTCTACTATGTTTGTTTTTTGTTTACTGATTCGTAATTGACAATAAAGACATTATTATTATCATTATTATTATAAAATGTAGATTAACAACAAAAATATATGAGTTAAGAAACTGAACAGTAGAAACAATATTTAATTTTAACAAATAGTTTAAAATTTCTTCCACGTCTAAAAAAGAATATAATTAAAAAGAAAAAATATTTATTCGATAAATATAAAATATACTATTTTAAAAGAAATAAAATTGAATTAAAGCAAGGTTTCATAGATAATTGTTGGAAACAATTTAATATTATTCTTGCACTAGTAATGGTTATTTTTAACGCAAGACAATGAGTTGCAGTTATTTTTAAATGCTATTCAACTATTTTTAATTATCGTTCAATATCAAATACTTTATTTTTAGATACAATGTGTAGAGTTGTATAAAATGGCTGACATTAAAATTATACATCTGATAATTTTATATCTTTTTTTAAACACTATGATGTACATATATTTCTGCACTGCATACAATGATAACGATTATGTATTAATTATGATATTACATATTGATCGTAAGAACGTTAATTGTATTAACTCATAAATGGAGTACAGTTTCGTTCAAAGACATATTTCTAATTTAAAACTTGTAATACAATTGCATCATATATTATCGCTGCAGCTACAAATTCCAGTAAAAAAGTAACCTTAAAGTATATATCCAAAAATAACCTAGTGTTGCATAACGCAGAAAATATTCCCTTTCAAATTCATTTGTTGAATAACGTTCTATACTTGCAACAAGATAAATAATTCCATAAAAATTGAACGAGTTACATCAAATGAATCGTCAGAATCGAACAATTGAATTCAATTAAACATTGAAAAATGAAAGTAATGTAAAATTTGTTGGAAGAAAATGGGGCTGTTTTGAGAAAGTCGTGAAGTTTTTCTTACCATTATTCCGGTTTTGGAAAATAGTTTTCTAACAGCGACTGAATTGACCGACTAAACGTCCTAGAGCGAAGGAATTTTCTGAACTTATTGAGGGGACGCCGAGAAGGTCAAACAGATTATACATGTATAGATAAATGCATAAAAGCGAAATTCCGATTTGTGCTCCGTTATGAGGAGACCGGCTTGAGAAATGTGACGCGCCAATCAAAACGAATTTATGGAGTTTCACAACACTGGAGGGAGACACTTTCTACTGGAACCACCAATCAAATTCTCATCTAATTTTGCAACAATTTTTTGTCACGTGTGCATAATTGCACATATAAATCAATGTAATTGCTACGATATAAATAAACAAATGTTTACTATTACGTTATATATATTCATTCAGTTTAAGACTTAAATTGCACTTTTACCAACAAATTAAAAAGAATTGAACTGAATTAATTCCTGTTTATGTAATTCGATTTCTCGACCTATTTCCCTCCGTTTAACATAACCTACAAAAACAGCGAGTTTTGCTTTCGAGATCACCAGAAAAACATACAATATTGTTAATTGTTGTCAATTAACTTTTTTTCGTGTTTGTTTCTGGGCTCGGCACAATAATCAAAATGTACAGTAGGCCCCCTCTTATTTTAAGATTTTGAGTCAAGGAATATGGCGGAACCCCCTCTTATTTTAATTCTACTTCTCTTCCTCATCACCAGCAAACGTGAGAGAGAGGACATGAAAGAAAGTTAAAATAGAAGGGAGCGAATCCTTAAGATAGAGGAGGAACTTAAAATACGACGGGTTAAAATAAGAGGGTACTACTGTACTTCAATTTTAAGGGGGTTCTAAAGTGGTCCATCGCTAAGGTACATAGGAAGTTTGATTAAAAACGTAAAATAAAGATGACTAACTAACATTTTCAAAATTCGGGCTCTGTAAAGGCAATTCTAATTACTATAGACGGTTTCCTAGAAAATACTAAAAACATTAATTGAGAACTGACAGTGAATGTTCAGAAATAAATAAAAAAACACTTCTTTCTGAAAATTCCCAGTCAGTTATCAGTTACTGTTTATGGTATTTTCTAGGAAACGGTCTATAGTAATTAGAATTGCCTTTACAGAGCCCAAATTGTGAAAAATCAATTCAATAATTTTTTATTTACGGCTTTTAGTGAAAATTCCTAGCATACCGGCCGAACAATTTAGAACCACTTTAAGGTTCGATGTAAGCTGATTTTTTTCATAGAAATTCAAAACATATTGACATGAGTAAATCCAATAATGTCTCAGACTAAATAAAAAAGAGTTCAGAATGATTTCGAAATGTGCTCTGAAATCATGTTCAGAAACCCTCAGAAAGTGGGACATCTGACTTCTTTTAGAGCACATTTCGAAATCATTCTGAATTCTTTTCTACAGCGGTCCTCCCAATATTTAATCTTTCGAGTCAAGGAAGATGGCAGCATCTTCCCTTAATTTAACGCTTCCCCTCATCCCCACAACTGGCAATATGAGAGAATATAAACAGAGAGAATACATATAGTGGTCTCCTTCTTTGCCTGTAATCGCAAGCGCAAACAGCAGTCCGGGGAACTCATGAGGGGAAAGAGTTAAAATAAGGGACGGAAAAATGTTAAAATAAGGGACGCAGTTAAAATAAGGGGAGGACTACTGTATTTTGCTCTCTGGGAAACTTTTAAAGTCATGAACTAATCCACATAGCAGAATAAAAAAATAGTTGAGAATGATGTCATAATGTGTTCTATAAGAGGCCAGATGCTTCAAATTATTTAATTAGGTTTTTTTGAATTTGATATTATTATGTGATCATTACGACCGCAAGCTCAGAAAGACCTCATTATTTGACGCATCTGACTTCATGCAGAACACATTATGAGATCATTCTGAATTATTTTTTATTCCGCTTTCTGGGACATTATTTATGTAAACAGCAAACGATTGTAAAACAATAAACAAAGGGAATTCTGAACAATAAAGTTACTATACAACGGGGCTGTTTGAATATTACAAAATTTATTCTTGAGAATTCTTGCGCGTTTCTAAACATTAAAGACTTGTCTTCATTTTATTCCTAACCATCACAATGTTATCAAAATATATGTTCTTAAATTATCAAGAATGTTAAGACAAACTTCAACATTTCAATAATTTTTCATAGCAGTATGTTCGCAGGAAATTTATAGTAGAAAATGGAAGTCATGTTCAGTAATGGTAGGAATGTCGAAACTGGCCCAATGCTCAATGTTTCAAATTCTATAGAAACTTTCTAACTTGTATGTCTAATTTTACTTTTTAACCCTTTGAAGCATACACTTTTCTTTACGCTGAAAATAGCTGAAATTTGTTTCTCAGGAGTATTCGGGGTCCCTGATTACAAAGCTGGCCGCAGATCTTCAAAATTCAAAATGGCGGATCCAATATGGCCAACCGATATGCAAAAGTTTACTTGATCGAGGTGAAATTGGGTGCTCCGGAGTTTTTGAGATCGTTGATTACGAATCTGGCCGCAGATTTTTAAAATTCAAAATAGTGGATTCAATATGGCCGACTGAAATCGACGGTGAATCTGACTTGTTTTTACATTTCGGTCGGCCATTTTGGATCCGCCATTTTCAATTTTAAAAATCTCAGGCCTGATTCGTAATCAGTGATCCCGAAAACCACCCAGTACCCAATTTTACCTCGATGAAGTAAATTTATGCAATTCGGTCGGCCATATTGGATCCGCCATTTTGAATTTTAAATATCTGAAATCAGATTCGTAATCAGCGACCCCGAAAACTCCCTAGAACCCAGTTTCCTCATATTTGAGTGACATTTCCTTTTCCACATTTTCACAATTTTTACACTTCGTTTAATTTTTTTAAACAACATAATAATCTAAAGTATCTTTTTCACTTACTAAATAATCAGAGAAGAAAAAGCAATTTTATTTATTATATTTAAATATAACATGATAATTAATTAAATATATTAATTTATTTTCCGTTTCCTAAAATGTTCTTGAAGTAAGGAAGTAAAAAAATGCAGCATACAAGGAATCCACACCAGAAATCGGCAGGGAATTCATTTAGAATCTATGTAAAAAATCCATATATAATCTACATCTAAAATCCATATGGAATTCATACCAGAAATCTACATGAGATCCATATAAATCCACATGGAATCTATGTAGAAAACCCATACAGAATCTACATCGATAATCCACAAGGAATCCACACCAGAAATCGACAGGGAATTCATGTAGAATCTATATAGAAAATCCACATATAATCCACATCAAAAATCCATATGGAATCCACATGCAATCCACACAAATCCATATGTACCCTGGCGAAAGTTCCGGATAGGAATTTAATTCGACCGAAACCAGTGCAATCGGATGCTATCCGGAATCTGTCCCCTGTTTAATCCTATTTTAATCCGGGTCACTTTGTCATTCCGTTCCAAGCCATGCCATACCCGAAAATTCTATCCGTTTTCATCCTCAGTCATGCCGAGACACATATGTAAACTGTTCCATTCCTCGATTTCGATCCGAACGAATCCTGAGTCATTCCGAAATATATTTGCAATCCGTTTCATTCCTCCATTTCAATCCGAACGAGTCTTCGGTTATTCTCACTCGATTTGCAATCCGTTTCATTCCGTGAGTTCAATCCTAGTGAATCCTGAATCATTCCGAAACACATTTCCTAGATTTCTATTCGAACGAATCCTCGCTCATTCTGACACACAAAGGTAATCCGTTTCATTTCCCCATTTCAATTGGAGCGAATTCCCGCTCATTCGTTTGGTCCATGACGAATTAGAATGGAATGAGACGGATTGAAATGGACCAAATAATTTCGGAATAGATTGGATTTATTTGGATCAAGACTGGTCGCACTATTTAGGATTAAATCGGATCAAACCAGATAGAAACCTTTTTCGACATTTCCGGTTTAGATTGGATTAGAATGGAACAAATAATTTCAGAATATACCGGATTCATTCGTTTCAAAATCAACACAGGATTCGTCAGGATTCATCAGGATTCATTCTCATTCAGTGATTATTTCGGAAAGTTTCGTTTTATATCGGATTCAATTGGATATAATTTTCAGTTTCGACAGGAATGGCCAGTATTGGATAGGGGACAGATTACGGCATGAAACAGATTAAGACGGAATGAAAGTCATTCCGTTTCAATCTGATTTTTTCTCCAGGGTAATCAACATGGAATTCATGTGGAAATCCATATGGAAATTCACATTGAAAATCCATATGGAATCCACGTGGATTTTTTCAATCGGGAGTCAAGGAAGATGGCGGCTTCTTCCCCTATTTTACCGCTTCCCCTCATCCTCACTACTGGCAGTATGAGAGAATAAAAACAGAGAGAGGAGATATAGTGGCGTTCTCCTTCATCTGTATGCGCAAGCGCAAATAGCAGTCCGCACTCTTTTGAACACTTTCAAATGGCGAATGGTGGGGGAACTCACGAGGGGAAGAAGTTAACATAAGGGACGAAAAAAAGTTAAAATAAAGGACGCAGTTAAAATAATAGGAGTTAAAATAAGGGGAGGGCCACTGTACATTGTATGTACAGTGGTCCCCGTCCTAACGCATATTCCTTTCCCGTCTAAATGCATAGGTTCCTCTTGTTCCTCTCCCCACAACACTTGCCATCGTTGCTAGTGAGACATCTACGCGCATGCTCAGTGTAATATATGCAAAGAGACTTTTGCCGGAGTGGGGGTTGAGAAAGGATATGTGTTTGGACGGGGCGACCATTTTTAATGCAACGAAACATATGCGTTAGGACGGGGACCACTGTACAATGTACATACAGTAGAACTCAAACAAATTTTCCACCAGACATTGTCTAGTTACTATTAAGTTACTAGAAGTGACACTTTAGTAAATGTTCTATGGTTGGTACTCCTTACTCCCAAGGATGATTGTCAGTACCAGTCAGTACATAATCACAACAATGGATCAATGGATTTCGAAAAATCGTTCGTGCGTATTATATATTTTTTTATGAATTGTCAGTGTCATTTTGTTTAAGTGGTTTATTTAAATGATTTAAAATGAGTGGTGAAAAGAGATTAGTGTCGGAAGAGTTGGAACCGTTATTGGTAAACGTTACCGATACGGGCGATGGACACTCCAACATTCGAGTCTGTAAAAATAATGTAAGATATATTTAAACAACATTCATTTATTCACTTTATGAAATCGAAAATTTTTTGTTGCTGTAAAGATCCTAATACTGTTATAGCTTTTCTTTCAAAAATCGGCTAAAATACTTCATAACCTAAAACCATACAAGCACAATAATATTCTACAATTGCAGCTTTATTTCTGATGCTCAGTTGTTTATATTTCAAAACTGCCTGTAGAATTAATTGTATACATTTTTTTAAATTAGCATGGAGCCTCAGATGATTTTTCCTTATTAATATAAAAAAAAAAAGAGACTTATTGCATGTACTGACACTCTGTGTTTTCGAGTTTTCATACCCCATAAACCATCTTTGGAAATTAACTTAACCCAACTCTTCATGCATGTTTAATCATTTTCTGATTGTTATAAAAATAATAAACTGTGTTTAAAGATAATAATCAGGTACAATAAAATTTAAATATCAAAAGCAATGAAAACAGTCATGAAGTATGGGAATGAACATATGGGCTATAGAAATATCAGTTTTTGTATTTTCGATAATATGTCTACGATGTAACAAGCTTTAATTTAGACAGCTTGTTAATAGCTTCTTAAATAATATTAAATCTATTAGTAAATTATTTCAAACTTAATGGATAACAAAATACAACAAATTTATTACGGTATAATATAGACATATGGTTACTTTATCCGTAATAACGGAGCAGAACCAATAGACAGGTTGCAGTAAAAATATGACAGTTTTTAATTTGAAATGTGTTTCAAAACAAAAGAATAACATAATTTTTATGGCACTTGTTATTAGCATTCAAGATGATCATTTAGTATTCATTCCGGAGTATTTTTCGACGTTGAATCCAAATCTAATGACGAAAATACAATAAATTAAAAAATAACCCCTGAAATAATTAAAAATAAAAAACCACTCCATCAAATATGGTATTCAAGTTTTATTTATTTTGTAGGTAAGTACACGTTTTTGGGGTACTTTTCGACGTTGAAATTAAATTTTATAACAAAATTACAATAAAACCTAAAACAACCCTTATAATGCGATAAAAAAACCACCCCTTTAGATACGGTATTCAATTTTTATTGATTTTGGAGTGCAAATACACATTTCCGGGGTATTTTTTGGCGCTGAATCCAAATTTTTTATCTCAATTACAATAAATCCTAAAACAACCCTTATAATGGGGTAAACATAAAATTTAATTATAGTCTGAAGGAAACAAAATAATGACCACTTACACAATGTAGAAAATACAGATTTAATGGATTTGGGGTAGGTAAAAAGGGGTGTGGAGGGGTAAATTTATCTTAAATGACTTTAATAAGTGAAAATAATAATAAATTAATATATATTTTAGTCTTTTTGGTTGACTTCGTAGTAATTATTACTAAATATGAAGATTTAAGGCTGTAGATGAACCAATCAGATGGTATTTTTTTTGCACTACTAATTTTTTAAATTTTCTCTAACGTTTGCTTCTAAAGCCAGAACCTCGCCTGGATTCGTTAGAAGAATTGCAAATATGTCAGAGAAAATTTTAATTTGTAAAGATGGAAAGGATGGAATTTTTTACGGAACTGTTTTTTGGATTGTTCTCGATTTTCGAAAAAAATGGAGGGTGATTAATTTCATTAAACGAAATACAATAAATAATTAATAACAGTCATTGTAATTTTATTTTAACATAAAAATTTAACTACAAAAAGGTTTTTCTTGTAATATTAACAATCATAATTATTCTTTTTACGACTTTTGGTACTTTTTTCGGTAATTGATGCTGTATTTGATAAGGTTCTTTTATTATGCCAACTTTTTAGCCTATACTTTCCGTATGTTATTTAAATTATTCTTATACTTTCTCAGTACAGACATCGTTTATCCCATATTCGCTACTGGCCAGCAAAAAGTTGGTGTAGCTTCAGGATTATTAGTATCGCGGTATTGCTGGTTATTGCTTTAATCGAATTCTCATTTTTTTTGACTGTTTAAGTATTAAACTTCAACGCATATTAATCAGTACTTTGCGTTTTGTCTACAACATACGAGACCAAAATATCTCACGAGCCTGAAGTTGGCGGCCAGAGTTAGCGGCCAAACTCGTGGAATGGAAATTTTCATTTATCTGTGAAAATAAGCGAGGGGAAGTATCCAATTTTATTTTGGGTGGTTCTTGGGACATCCAGAAAAGATTAAAAAAGTTTTTGGAGCGCGACGTGGCCATTTTGAATTTCTAAAATACAAAGTACCAATTATAAAGTAAATTCACAGTACCCGTTAAAGGAAATTAACAATCGATTCAATTTTTTTTCTGATGACTTTTTGCGACATCCAAAAAAGATTAAAAAAGTTTTCGGAGCGCGACATGGCCATTTTGAACTTCTAAAATTAGAATTATCATCAATTTTCAAGTAAATTCTCAGTAGCTGTTGCAGGAAATTGACGATTGAGTCATATTTTTTTCTGGTGACTTCTTGGGACATCCAAAAAAAGATTAAAAAAGTTTTTGGAGTGCGACGCGGCCATTTTGAATTTCTAAAATTAGAATTATCATCAATTTTCAAGTAAATTCCCAGTAGCCGTTACAGGAAATTGACGATCGATTCATATTTTTTTCTGGTGACTTCTTGGGACATCCAAAAATGATTAAAAAAAGTTTTCGGAATGTGATGCGGCCATTTTGAAATTCTAAAACACGTCATACCTCCAATTTCCTACTAAATTCCTAATTATAAAGTAAATTCGCAATACCCGTTAAGGAAATTAACAATCGATCCCAATTTTTTTTGGTGGCTTCTTGGGTGACTTCTTGGGACATCCAGGAAAGATTAAAAAAGTTTTCGGAGCGCGATGCGCCCATTTTGAAATTCTAAAACGCGTCATACCTCCAATTTCCAACTAAATTCTTAATTCCTGTAACAGGAAATTGACAATCGATTCAATTTTTTGAATTGAAGACGATCAACGATTTCCTGTAACAGGAATTAAGAATGTAGTAGGAAATTGGGGGTATGACGTGTTTTAGAATTTCAAAATGGCGCTTCGCACTCCGAAAACTTTTCTAATCTTTTCTGGATGTCCCAAGAAGTCACCAGAAAAAAAATATGAATCGATCGTCAATTTCCTGTAACAGGAATTAAAAATGTAGTCGGAAATTGGAGGTGTGACATGTTTAGAATTTCAAAATGGCGGGATCATACTCCGAAAATTTTTTTAATCTTTTCTGGATGTCCCAAGAAGTCACCCAAGAAGCCACCAAACAAAATTGGGATCGATTGTTAATTTCCTTTAACGGGTATTACGAATTTACTTTATAATTCGTACTTTGTATTTTAGAATTTCAAAATGGCTGCGTCACCCTCTGGAATCGTTTGTGATATTTTCTGAAGATCCCAAGAACCACCCAAAATAAAATTGGAAACTCCTCCTCGCTTATTTTCGCAGATAAATCAAAATTTCTATTCCACAAGTTCGGCCGCTGACTCCGGCCGCCAACTTCAGGCTCGTAAATTTCTCAGCACATTGCGTATCAGGACGATGTATCTCTTGTACTGTACGTCATAAACATTTTCTGGGTACTCTTATGTACCAAGTTTTGGCTATTTCACAGCTGTCATAATAGTTTAACTCTTAAAGCGCCCTGGGGGTACTGGGAGACCCCACACATAAATATTACATGTTTTCCCTTCTAAAACTGCACTTTTACAGCATTTTTTATCTTAAAGAGCTACATTTCAAGAGGCACAAATTAAATTTTTAGGAAAAAATATTGAAAATTGGCTGAGTTATGATTTTTTTTGTGAAAACCTTTTATATTTCATTTTTTATAACGGGCACCAATAATGTTTTGATCAAGATAACTTATCTAGGCGGAAAAATGACACTTGGAGAGTATCCAGTAATTTTGTTGAAACGAAATAACGAAAACTGTCTGCGCAGGACGATATTGTCTTCGGATTGGGATCTCCCACGACCCCACATGGCGCTTTGTGTTATTATTATATAGGTTGGCACTTTAAGGGTTAACCTTTTTGCTGTGGACTACGTGTATACACGTAGTTATAAAAGATTGAACAAACAGGTATATATCAGCGTTACGTTTTATTGGATATTTTGAATCGCGGGATCCGAATTTAAGGTCAAATTTCTAAAATTCTAAACGTAAAATCCAATATGGCTGCACAAAATTGGACAATTTTTAAGTATTTTCTTTATACACGTAATTGTAAAAGAATACATCTCTCAATCCAAATGTAAGGACAAATTTTTAAAACTTTAAACAGAAAATTCAACATGCCCGCTTGACTTTAAAAAGAAATGTCGGCCATATTGATTCGCCATTTTGAATGATTGAAAATTGACTCCAAATTACGACATATGCCGTATTAACATCATGGCAAAGTTGGCGTGTTTTAAATCTTATGTGTTGTAGTAGTTTTTAAATAGTGGACATGCATCTACATCTTTTTTGAACAACACGTGATGGCGAACAAATACTATCTCATGTTTGTTAAGATAATTTTGAAAAGGGCTACAATAAATGGCCGAAACGTCAATCGACGATATCATATTTATTTAATTCCGTCCATTTCACTAAGAAATTCTTATTTCGTTGATAAGTCAGTATATCACCTTGAAATTTCTTGAAGATTCGTCTCTTTAAATCGTGGATTAACTAAAGTTGAAATTTATGCACTTAGAAAAATTTATTACAAAAAATAGTTTTAAAATATTGATAGAGGAAAATTTTAAAAACTCCTCAATAATTATGATTGACCTTAAATGAGTATTTGACGATCCAGATCAATATCATATAATACAACGCTGAAACTAGTAGTGGACAACGGCAGATCCAAAAAAGCAATGGTTCTCAACTTAAATGTAAAAGACCCTTTAGAAGATTCAACCGCGCTATTCAATTCTAATTTTTTTCTGCAGCTTCCATACTGATTAAGTAATTTTTAAATCATAGAAATTAAACAAAATGTCTTACTATTGTTTATAAAATATTTAAACAATTAAAGTGCAAAAATTCCCTCCAGAGGACTCAGGACTGAACGTTTCAATCCCAATTTTTTTTCTGAAGCTTTTACATGCATCAAGAAACCATTTTCAATGTGTAGAAAAAATTAACAAAATTTCCTCCTATCATTTATACATTGTTTTTCGACTGTGTTAATCTTTTTTCATTTTTGTTATTCAACTTTTTTTAAAATTGAACTTCATAAATGCAATAAACATAGTTTAATTAGTTGTACGTCCTTTTGCCAATAAGTGGCGTGGTAGTATAATAATTGACAAGTTTTACAAATTTGTAAATCACGAAATGGAGGCAGAATGTTAGGTCGATTCTATTTGGGCTTTACCAAAGCTTTCAAGATTCAAAACTTTGGAATATGGGGTGCTCTAATAAGATGGTTAAATTCTTTTGTAACAGATCGTATTCAGTTGGTCAGACTTAAAGGTCATTTATCTGATTCTTTTGGGGCTCCATCCGGAGTTCCACAGGGATCACATCTCGGACCATTACTCTTCCTGCTTTTTGTTAATGAAACTGGATTTTTATTTAAATTTTCAGTGTTTGCTTTATGCAGATGACCTGAAGATTTATTCAACAGTTAAATCTCTAAATGACGCAGTAAAGGTTCAACTTGATCTTGATGTCCTCCATTGTTCAACACAAATAATTTGATTTTGAACATTGACAAATGCAAAATCCTGAGATTTCATAACTCTCTCATGCCAATTTCTTTCAACTACGAGTTAAATCATTTTTTACTCAAAGTAGTGCACTCGATGAAGGACCTTGGTGTTATTGTTGATGAAGACCTATCTTTTTACGAGTATTTAACAAATATAATATCAAAGACCAACAAGCAGTATGGTTTCCTTACAGGGACCACTCATAGTTTTAAGGACCTAAAAGCTATCTTAGCTATTTATAAAACATTAGTTCAGCTAATTTTACTATATGCATCACCGATATGGTCTCCGTACACTGCGTATGCTATAAGAGAATTAGAATCTGTTCAAAGGAAATTTATGCACCTACTTTCCTACATAACTACCAGTCCATTTCTGAGAAATTTGACTTTCATACTCTGAAATCAATTCATGATCTAAATGATGTGATATTAGTTCGTAAGGTACTGTCTCGTTTAGTTCACGGTTCCCAAATCTCCGGTTTGTTCAGATATAGACATGTTTTATATTCCAGTAATAATTTCAGAGCATTATATGAAAGATCGTGCAAAACAAATAGAAATTTTTAATCCACTATATACCGCCTAACGTGCAAGTGGAATCTATTGCCTCGGAATATCATATCTTTGGATATGAACCAGGGTTTTGCTAGGCTAATTTCTACTATTTGAAAATTACTTCTAAATCTGTATGGAAGCAGAAAAAAATTATGATTGAATAGGACAGTTTGAAGTATTTTTACATTTAAGTTGCGAACCATTTGCTGCTACGAATCCGGTGATAATTTCAGCATCATCCATATAATTACTACGTCAATATTTACAGATTTTTAAAATATAGTTTTCTTAAGTGATTTTCTTTTGCTGCATGTATGGAATTTAAACGCTCCTTTCTTGTCATAGTTGGGTGCATCGAACATTTGAATTTCATCTTGAAAATACTGAATAGTTTTCGTGTGCTATTAGAAGAAGAAAATTATTTAAGGGAAATGCAATTTCTCTTGCCGCGCCAATTGCTTATAAACAATAAACAAATCCTTTTGTTTTTAAGTAGTTTTCCCGAGCGCTACTTACTACTCTCTCAAAAATATTTGAGATGTGTTTAAAAAATAGAATAACTAGCTTTTTAGAGAAATTTAACATCCTACATGATAATCAATATAATCAATACGGGTTCAGACAGGGAAAATGTACGAATGAGGCAATTGCCAATCTATTCAAGCAAATTGTACAAGCAATTGACTCAGATAACTGTAGTATAGAGATATTTATAGACTTAACCAAAGCTCTCTGCGGAACACCTGATGTAGTAAAGTATTTGTTAGAATTATTGGTAAATAAAAATAAATATTATTATTATGTGTATTAATTTTTTAAAATACTTACTGTTTCAGTTTGTAATTGGACGAGCCCTCAATTGTGACGAAATCATCAAAGATGTTTTGATCTCACGTACACACTGTCGCTTAAGCGAAGATGCTGAAACTGGAACTTGGAGTGTCACAAACTTAAGTTCGACAGACACATTAGTCAATAACACAAGATTGCCACGAGACTCACCACAGGTTTTATCAATCGGCGATACATTGCAGTTGAGCATGTCGCCGAAGTTTAAATTCGTCTTCACTCTGGACCCGAAATGTTTCAGGAAGGCAAAAGTTCCCCGGACGGAACTTGTAGAGGATTTCCAACAGGTTTTAACAAGGCAAAGGAATTTCTTCGAAGAGCAGCAAACTCAAAGAAAAGACCTGGAAAAGCAACTCCTCACACAAAAAACTGACCAGGAAAAACTCAAACAGGAACTCGAATCGTTACTGGAAAATCAACGGAGTACAGAGAGTCGTAACGAAAGTTTGAACGGACAGATCATCGAACTACAGAAACGAATAGAGCAGGAAGAAAATACGGAGGCTGAATTGCAACAAAAATATCAGCAACTTTTAGAAACGCTGAAAGCGGAAAAATTAAACTTCGAAGAGAAGTTGTCGGAAGAAAAGAGGAAGTGGCAAGAGGCGTTGAACGCAACTAAACAGGAGAAAGAAAATTTGGCAATGTCGATGGTCGAACAAATGGAAGAGTGGCGGATGCAACAAAGGGAAGAATGGGAAAACCGAATGCAGAATTTAGCGGACGAAGAAAAAGTGGAGCGCGACAGGTTACAAAACGAAAAGTTACTTTTGGAACAGAAGTTGCAAGACATGGAAACTGCGATGAAAGAAAAAGAAGCGAAAGATGCAGAACTTCAAGCGCAGTTACAAGCACAAATTGGTAAGTTACATTGACTTTATGAAAAAATAGGACAAATTTTGATAATCGGAAATATTTTTACAGCGTCGACGTCTACAGCAAATACATTAACTCTTGACAACTGTATTTTAGTTGAATTTGTCACTCCTCAACCCACGAACATTGTCGACACGATAGACCTGACCCAAGGTGAACCTTCTTCACTCGTATCCGAACAAATTGTGCTCGACAAAGTAAACAGTATTATGGATGAGCAAATGACGTGCAGTATTTGCTCAGAGTTATTCGTGCGGGCCATGACTCTCAGCTGCATGCACACGTTCTGTCGATACTGCATCGAATGTTGGATAAAGAGGCGAAAAGACTGTCCAGAGTGTCGGACTCCTGCCGTAACCATGACCAGGTCGTTGGTGATAGACAACTTCATCGAAAAGATGGTGGATAATTTATCACCGCAGTTGAAGGAGAAACGAAATGCCCTCGTCGAAGAGAGAAGTAATTACTTTTATATAAATTTCCCCCCAAAAAAACTTCTTAAACTAGTGGGTAAATTGAAAATTGAGTTTCAAGTATCTAATACGACGTACTGTATTTTGTACTATATTTATCAATACTTTTAATAGTTTGCGTTCCACCACAAAATCACAAAAAAACATTGTTTCATTTTATAATTCTGATAACGATTCGTTTTTATTATCAACATTTTCGAATGCTCATTTACTCATTTCATCGTTCGTTTACAGATGCACTACACCGAGCACAGAAGCCTCCCAAAATGAACAAACGGCAGAGGGCTCATGTAACGTACTGACATCGGTAGCACCTAAATTCTACATTCGGTGGAAAGGAGGATACGAAATCCGGAGTTACACCATTGTACCTTCTTAAATATTATAATTGATTCGTAACATTTGAATTAAACAGAGTTTTTTCTACGTAAGAACTTGTTTTTCAACTTTCTGTCGCCCCCCATCGACGTGAACGTAAGTGCATGGCGAACGGGGAGGGGGTAATAATACATTTTTCGCCATCGCTCTAATAAAGTTCCGGTTAAGTAATGAAACACACGAGTGAGTACCTTTGCACGAATGTTTACAATACGGTCGGTATATAATACATTTATTTCGAACGGAGAGGGCCTCCGACGAGTAATACTTCGATCCTTCTAGCTGCGTGACGTCAGACGAATCGTGTTGCGCATTAACCGATCAGCGACTAAAAAATACCTTAAGACGAATATCCATATCCAGTAAATGTAAAACTTTATACATACAAGTCTCGGGGAGGGATTCGTGGGGACTTAACAAAAAGTTCGGTTACTCGAGCACGATTGATCGGTGCTGGAAAAGTGATAATTTCGCTGTCGAGTAACGGTGCCAGTTTCTTTGTACGAGTAATACGTAAAAAGCAGCGAATGATTTCATTGGCTTTTATTTGGTGTTTGCAATGGTTTGTCAAACGAAATTTCGAAATTACGTTACTCAATGCAAATTTTATTTCAATATTTTCTTTTATTTATTGTTAAATCATATAAAAAGAGAAAATTAATTTTAAATCGTACATGCACAAGAGGATAAATTTACGTTAATTCATTCTTATAAAAACACTTTCTTTTTTTCATTAGACCCTCACTGATATCTTGTGCATTTTGTTCACATGCAATGTTTGAAAGAGCATTTACATATTTCAATCTTATTTTATTATCGGCGAGAAAAAAAGTTACCGACAAAAAATAAATCTTGCTTTATAATATGTTTGTTTCTTAAAACGTCAAATATTTTCGTTTGACAATTATTATAAATCAACTCTTTCATTTGTTTTTGTACATCGTTAATATTATAAAGTCTTCGGTCTCCATTTGTCGTACGACGAATAGATTTTTCGAAATGAAAACCATATAAATTCATTCGCTGACAAATAATCGATGTGTAACTATAATTAACGGAAAGTTTAAGTGTAATATTTACAGAAATGCACTTGGCAGAGAAAAAAAAAACAATGTTATTCGACGCTCTTTTCCCAGGCGTAGCCTCCTAACGTCAGTCGGGGAATGTCGCTGCTGGCTGAAGATTCGTCGTCGCTGCTGGATGTCGAAGTTTCCTCGGAGATCATGGCTTCGCCGCCGGCCTCCTGGGGCCTGGGGCCACGCAACACCTCTTCCTGGACGACGGCTGCCGTGTCAGGGCTCGGCGACGTCTCGTTTTTCCTCCGTCGGCGCATCGGCGTCGAGTTGAACGCCGGACTCCAGGTCGTCGATTCCTCTCTTGCTTCCGACATCGAGACGCTCTTGGAACGCGTCCGAACCGGTGTCAGGGTCGGCCTCCTTGGTGCCGATAGCCTTAGCGAACCCTGCCTTGATGGAGGGACTCCCGTGCATCTCCTCGGGGACGTCGTGCCATCCAAGCTCTCCAAACTCTCGTCGATTTCCAACGTCCAGGAAACCGAATCGCCTTTTTCTACCATGAACTTGACCATGGAGTGCGGCGGCGTTTGCCCGTTGTTCTTCGTCTCCGTAATCGTGTGGTCCATGTGCTCCGGACCTAGTGATCGCGACAGCCGCTGAGGTGGCGTCGCTAATTGATTCGCCAGGACACTGACGACCTCGTTCTTCTGGCGCAACCTCCATAACAGTTCCTCGTTGCGTTGCGACAGTCGTTTGTTCTGTTTTGACACCTGGTGCATCGACTCCAGGAGCACTTCGTTGTCGTGGCTAAGCTGCCGTTCGAAAGTTTCTTTACTCTGGAGCTGCGCTTTCAGATCTTCGCAACGTGCCTCCAGTGACTCGGCGCGCTGTTCCAGGGACTCCTTATCGTCCAGCTCGCGACGGAGAATGTCGACCTCGGAACGTAGAGTCGCGATTTCCTGGCTACGGATCTCCAAGACCGTCCGTAAGGATTCGGCTTCGGCGAGAAGCGCACCCTGGTCCCGGGTGCTCGATCGCCTTTCCATTTCCGCTTCCCGGCGGACAAGTTCCGCTTCGTGTTCGACTTCGAGTCGTTTCAAAGCTTCTCGATGTTCCCGGGCTGCCGCCGACAGCGCCTCCTGCATCTGCGCTTCCAAGCGCTGGCGCTCCTTCATCAGAGACATTTCCAACGCGTTTACGCGTTCCGCGTGTTCCGTTTCCACTGTAACAAAAGAAATTTTCTATTTAATATTTGTCATTCACATTTATTTATATTTTTTAATCTCAACATGGTCTATTGTAACTATGGTAAATGATTTTTTATTAAAAAAAAAAACGCATGGGGACTTGAACCCGGGATCTTTCGGTTGCCATTATAGTCGCCCAACTAAAGTTACATCGCCCTCTGGAATGTTTGTGTCATTTATTTAAATTTTAATATTACGGCCCAATTACACAGCCCAAACAAATTTTGTTGTCGTAAAAGTAAGAGTGGATTCTAATATGACCGCCAAAATAGCCAATTCGCTCTAGTTTTTGACATATTGAAGGTCAAAGGGTTCAAAAATTCGATTCTAGGTTTTTTTGAGCATCTATTCTTAATACAATAAAATGCTGTTATCCCGCCATTAACCCTTTTTTGGCGCACATTTATCTTTATACGGAAAACAGCTGAAAATTCATAATGGCGGTTCCAAGATGGCCGATGTAAATGTAAAAAATTTACTTGATTTTGATGAAAGTTGGATCGGGGGTTTTTGGGGTCACTAATTACGAATCTGAAGTCAGATATTAAAAATCCAAAATGGCGGATCCAAGATGGGCGACGAAAATGTGAAAATTTACTTTATACAGATAAAACTGGGTACTCTATATACTCTGAATTTTAAATATATAAGTCAGAGATCAGATTTGCAATCGGCGACCCCAAAACCCCAGAGTACACAGTTTCGTCAATATCGGGTACATTTTCATTCTGTCGGCCATCTTGGATCCTCCATTTTGAATATTCAAAATCCGAGGCCAGATTCGTAATCAGCGGCCCCAAAAACCCCCGAGGAACGAGCTTCAAATAAATCCGATGAATTTTTAAAAATTCATCCCCCATATTGTTTCCGCCATTTTGATTTTTTTCAAAACCGACTTCAAATACGTAATCAGCGACCCCAAAAACCACCGAGTACCAAATATCGTTCTAATTTACCTTTTAGTTCGTTCAAAAATGATTTCTTTCTCAAAAATCGACGATTTTTTAAATTTATTTATTTATACTTGTTAATAATTTTGCATAATTGCAGTTATTATCCTTTTCGTTACGTACTAAAAATCCCCGTCTACCACTGTAAAAAGATTTTTTGAATATTGCTTCGAAAGCATTGAAACTAGACAGAAAAGTTGTGAATAAAAAAGGTGGTTATGTTACCACTGCGCCGCAAAGGGTTAAGAGTCAATTGCACGCTAAAATATTGAATTGGACCTAATTTTTGTATAAATTGAAGGTCAAAGACGTAAGAAATCGTGTTTTAGGGCCTTTTTTCCGACAAAATAGTTAAAGACAATAACGAGTTTGAAGTAATTCAAATTTCAAAAAGTTCGTTGGGCACATTGATTCCGCCATTTTGCATTTTTTCATTTTTTTACGTGGTATCCTAGAGTGATGTGAAATATGCCCAAAACCATGGTTTTTTTACCCGTTTGACCTTCAATTTGGTCAAAAACTAGGTCCACATCAATATTTTTGCGTACATATTTGGCGCGTATGGCGGACATCATTTTCTGAGCTGTGAATAGATGCTCAAATTATCGGAAATCTGAGTTTTTACACATTTAACCTTTAATTTGATAAACTAGGTTTAACAGGTTCACTTGTATCCAAAAAAAATTGGATTCAAAAGCGTATAACTTTTAGCCGCCATATTGATTTTTTAAAAACTGATAGCAGATTGGTGTTCAGCGACTTAAAAACCTATAGTATATAAAATTTCATATAAATTCATTGAAAAATGTGGAAGTTATTGTATATGATACATCACCAGTCGTGGCACTATTTTTGTACACGTATGATACATTACCAGTGAAGTGGTTAATTGATTATTTTGATGTACATACAGTAGAACTTCATTTTATTGTCCTACTCGGGGTTTTGCCTTTCACTTTGTTGTCCGACAAATGCGTACCTTCCGTATCGCATATCACAGTACGCACGACACTGAAATTACGAAAGAGAGAGGAAGAACTAACCTTACCTACGCTAAATACGTGAAGGGAATCTCGATAATGACGTGAAGGCGCTAACAAAGTGAAGGACAATAAAGTGAAGTTCTATTGTATTTGGATTCGGCTAGAAAAATACTATCAGAAATAACTCTAACTGGTAGAACGACAGCTTTCTTTTGGGCTGGAAGTAGATGCCCAAAATTTTGACCTTCATATATATCTTAAAATTTGGATTCTGGAGCAAAATCCTATCAGAATCGATCCATACTTATAGGGAAAAATGAAATTCTTAAATTCTTGTTGGGCCGTGTTATTTACTTTTACATTCGGTCACCACCGGAACTCGCCATTGCGCCAGTTAAGAGTTCGGTTTCGACAATTTCGAGGTTGATCGACGTGCCGAGACTACAATACCGACCGGAAGTCCGATCCGATGAAACCGGAGAAAAGCAGGAGTTGCAGCTCGTTACGACCGGTAGACCCAGATTTCGTCAACCCAATTAATCGGATCATTGGGATCGCTCTTAAGTTCGTTTTCATTCGGCAATAATGGATTTACCTACATAACACGCTTGGCCGGACATCGCACGCTGCTGTTGAAGCGAGTTTGTTTTCAAAATAATTTACGAATTAAAAAATAGAACACTGAAACTGAAATCACGCGCCGATCTCAACTGCTGTAATCGAAAACAAGATGAATCGGTGATATAATAGGTTCCTTATTTAGCACATCGTCGATACAATTGACTTTATAACTGAATTAGTAAGTAAAGAAATTTTTTAAATATCTTGTACTTTTATTTTAAACCAGAACCCTATTTCAAGTAAAAATCCCAGAATTCTTAATTATTGTTGATCAAATTTCCTGAAATTATAAAAAAATAACTAGATATATGGATTTCATCAATAATGTTTATGAACATTATTGATGAAATCCATATATCTAGTGATTTTTCATAATTAAATAATTCATAATAATTTTCATAATTAATCATAATTAATCAAGTAAGTTTGATTTTTTAGATATTTTGAAGAGGTTATGTTGATTCAAAGCAAAAACAAAAAATGTCTAGTTGAAGTTCATATATTTTGTGCACTTTTGTACAACTATGTAAAAAAAAATAGAAGCAATTTACAAAACAATTGTCTAAATTATGTACTCAAAATTATCAAAAAATTATGACAAAATCAAACAAAGTTTAAAGAATTGTGTAAATTATGTACTTAAAATAATAACAAAATTATGAAAAAATCAAATGAAATTTACATAGTTGTGCGAAAGTGTACAAAATATGTGAACTTCAACTAGACATTTTTTTTGTTTCGTCTCAAATCAATATAACTTCTTAAAAATGTTGAAAAAAAATTAAACTTACTTGATTAATTAAGTTAATTAAGTTAAGTAAACTTTACGCACGAAAAAGCCGTACGTAAACAATATTTCGGCACACGTGTGTGTGTGTGTGTGTGTGTGTGTGTAAAGTTCTATTTTCGATACTAGTGCGTAAAATCGATTTCTTACGCACGCGTGTCGAACGATATTTTTCGATATACTGTGCGTAAAATTTACGCAGCCGGGCAGCACGAGAGAGCCCCGGTCAGCAATAGTGCGTAAAATCGTATTTTACGCACTAAAAACGGTGCGCAAAATCAAATTTTACGCATAGTATATCGAAAACTACTATTATATTTCTGCATTTATTGTTTTAATAATTGAATACAAAAGACTTACAGATAATGCACTTGCAAGAGTTAAAAGTAATACATTGGAGCACGCCACGTCAACTTGAACTCTTCTTCCATTGCAATTCAAAATACTGAATTCACCTTTAAGTTTCTATTTAAGCAACCACTTCCCATAATAATAAAGCAGATGTCATAATGTAGGAAGTCGACAGAAACCGCATCCTTTTACCGAATGGTATGAAAATAAGTACCTATTATCTAGCCAGCAATTTAATAACTTGTACTTCCTTTTAAATAATTTAAAATCATTTCTATGACTATAAATTCGTGTTGTTTGCTCCAGTCTGAAGACTATTCGACGAATGAATATTGCCAAGTTTTTTTTTGTATTTATATTGATTACCATTTTTAAATACGGACAAACAAAAATAATTTGTTTTTATTTATTGATTATGGCAGTTGTAACGACGAAATCGATTACTTATTTATGTTTCAATTGTTCTAACGGTTATTTTTTAATAGTTACTAATGTTGGTATTAATAATAGTGCCATTTTATAGAAGGAATTTACGAGGTTAAGAATTTTCTTCAACCTACATCCATCATTAGCTGGTTAAACGTTTCAACGACCTCTCAGAGTTCGTGACTCGGTGCTGACGGCAAGTTGAGATTTTTCGTTTGTTCCGACCATTTAACATTTTAATTTCTATTAGATATCTTTCATATTTAATTTATATTCGAAAAATGAAATACAATTACCTTAAAACAAATTTGAGTTTTTATTATAAAACAACTTATGGACATCAATAGAAGGATGATATATTTACAGATCGGAATTAGGGTACTCAAATGTGTTTTTAATGAAGACATAAGCAAATCTTTGTTCAGTATTTAAGATAATCTTCCTATACTACTGAACAACTTAGGCTTATTTTCTGACCATATAATTTTTTTTTAATTCGTTTTCTATAAACAATAACAAAATTTCGCAGTAAAATGCGGACAATATTTAAAAAAATATTTTCAATAAAAAAATGAAGAAACAATTAATCTAATAAATTAAAAAGCGACATACGAAATAAATTCAGCAGAATCATACAGCGGAAGAAATATTATGAAAAATATACAGCCCGAAATAATTCAAAGAAAGTATAAAATTGCTAATACATATTTGCTACATTATTCATCTGCAATTAATAACTAATTAAAGACTTTCTCTTTTATTTACGCAAAACTTGCTGCGGTTATAGAACAATACAACATCTATCAAGCTCCGATAAAACGATGTTACTTGTCGTTTTAAAATTATAATCTCGAATTTATTAGACGCACATTTTACTTTAGTGAGTTAGTGTTTTAATCGTTACGTTTTCATCATCGTTAAGGATTAATACTGGAACACTTGACTAAGTAGCGTAAGTAATTAATTCTTAAAACTAAACACACTTTCATCTATGGCAACTGCAAATGACGAACAAAATCGACTTCTCGCGTGTGCGAGGCGCAATCCATACACGTCGACGCAAACTATAAATTTAATGTGGCAGTTTAAGAACACCATCGATTCAAGGCTGCGTTTTAAGCGTAAAAAAGATTTGCCACGCAGGCAGAAGGCGTGAAAATTATCGAGTGTTTTTTTTAGACCATAAAATGTGTATGCGTTTTTCGAAAGATTTTACATGGTGTTCAATCACGACGGACTAAACGGTCCTAAATCTGTAGGACGTTTTGTCCTATCGCGTTAATTTCATTGGCGTTTAATAGGTTGCAGGTTTTTGACGACGACGACGTCATCGATCGTCTTCGCGCTAAAACTGCTCGCTAATATGAGACGCCTGGAATTTCATTGTTTCGTCGTTGTTAGAATCACGTTCATATGCCATTCTGTGCTCGTAAAATTAATTGAATCAATTTTTAGGCCTTCGGGCGTTTTAAAATAAATCTTTCCGAAACCTTTCCAGTCTTTCAGCTTTAAAAAACAAAGTTTCTTGGGCTACTTAGTTATAAATTACTTTTTTAATTAAATATTTAAACTAATTCATACGTTTTATATTTATGTCATATTGGGTAAATAAAAATGCGATAAAAAATATTTTTAGTGGCAATCGAAAGGTCCCAGGTTCAATTCCCGGCAGCCCTTCATTTTTTGTCGAAAATAATTTTAAAAATTCTTAAAAAATCATTTAATTTGTTCAATGCATAATTTCAATTCAATTTTAGTAATCAATTATTAAAAAATGCAAAATTATACTTACAGTCATTTCGGAGACGTTCCAAAGCTCTTCGGAAGTCATCACGTTCGTTGTTGATGGCTTCTTCGATGCCTATGTGTCTCGTTCTCAATTCTTCGACTTCTGTTCTCGCGGACAACCAGTCGGCTTTCATGTTTTCGTATTCTTTTTTTGACTTGTAATCGGCAAATTGTTCAACCTAAAAATCCAACAAAAAATGAATATTAGTACATTTTTATATTATATTTACTTTTCACTATTTAGCTTTTACAATTAACCCGTTTCGTCCCGAAAAGACAAAATTTGTCGCCGGTTTTTTCATCCTTCGTAAGTTTATGGATGTCTCTGAGATATTGTTGTGAAATGAAGGTTTCTTATAGTTTTTGGGTATCCTCTTTCCGAATATGAAGTCCATTTTTCGATATCACTTTCCAATTTTTAAATATGGCGTCTTAAACGAAAAAAACGTGGAAAAAAGCAAAAAGTTTTTTAGTAAACTGCATGCAATTTTTATTGCGAAGGAGTTCCGGGATCAGGCCTCGGAATCCTGTGTGATAATGAGTTTTACTAAAAGTTGGTCAATACTACGACTTAAATTACAAAATGGCGTCCTAAATACAAATTTTGGAATTTATCCAATATGTTTTCGAAAACTTCTGTATATACTAAATATCAGACGGATTTTAAAAAATTTCAGTTAGCCATATTGGATTCGCCATTTACAATTTCCAAACTGTAATAACGAATTTGTATACAGCAACCTCAAAAATAATCTACAAGAACATATTTATAAAAATTCACGACAAGATAACAGAAATATATTCATAAAACGGAAATAAGAAAAAAAAATCCGAATCAATAGCGCCATTGTGATGACGTCATTTTGTAATTTAAATCTTAACGTTAACCAAATTTAGTAAAACTCATTATATCACAGGATTCTGAGGCCTGACACGACCCCGAACTCCTTCGCAATAATAATTGCAGTTTACTGAAGAAGTTTACCTTTTTTCCACGTTTTTTACCGTTTAGGTGACCATATTTTAAAATGGATAGTGACATCGAAAAATGGACTTCATATTCGAAAAGAGCATACCCAAATACTACAGCAAAACCTGTATTCGTGACAATATCTCAAAGATATCCATAAACTTACGCACGGAGGATGAAAAACGGCGACAAATTTTGTTATTTTGGGACGAAACGGGTTAATTGATTATATGTGCACAATATTTGTTTTACATAATACAAATATTTGTATTATCGATAAAGAAAACTTAATTTTTTAATTTGGTAAGATAAAGTATGGATATTCAAAATGACGGACCCAAAATGGCGGACCAAATTTATAAAAGTTACTTGATAAAGCTGAAATTGGATACTTAGGAGGATTTGAGGCTGCAGATCATGAATTTAACATCAGATTTGTAACATTCAAGATGGCGCATTCAATATGGTGGTTAAAATTCGTTAGTTCAGTAGGTTCAGTACACACAAACAGCATATTCAGGATATTTTTGGATGACGAATTTACCTTCGTATCTTCAAAATTTTAAATTGGTGGACGCATTTTTTTTGAAATCGTTGGAATTCTGTTTTTTGGAATTCTTTGACATGTTCCGATATTGGAATGGTCGGGGTTAATATGGTAGATTCAAAATGGACCCTTTTCCTTACTATGGCCACATTTTTGACCACGTGGGCGATCAAAGTTTAAAATCGTAATTTTTCTACAATTTATTTAGAATTTTTCCATCACAACATTTGTAAAAGTCATCTGGAGAAAATGTTGCATCTTTTTTTTTGCAATCTTAGCGCGGTGGGTCGTTTTCACGCTCGGGTCGTTACCCGGTACCAGGAGGCTTTGATTTTACCCGGGTGCTTGAGAAGAAACGTGCCGAGGCACAAATTACGATGATCGTAGTGGCATCGTGCGTAACGATCGATCAAAGAATTTCTGGGAAAATGAAGTAGACCTCACTCGAGAAAGGTTTACGTAAGGCACGTTACCGACGTTCGCCACGGTAAAATGTATCCATTGACCTCACGCACTTAATTGATTACGTTAAATCTATTTTCGCGATGCGTGAATAACGACAATGTTCACCAAGACCAGTTTGATGTCCCTTGTCAAAATAATTTTTTTCCCTACCATATTTACGAGTGGTGACGTCATAATACGATATTTAAAGAATCAACAGCAGTCAAAACGAAAGGTTAAAAACTCGAGGTGAGAAAATAAATATTGATGGTTTTTTTTAATGTTCGATGCATGGAGATGGCTGCGAGGTAACGAAAATTGAGATAATCTTCAATTTAAAAGTGTCTGATAGAAAATTCAACGACAAAAACTAGCAACAAAAGCTGTAAAACTACAAAAATACTGAAATAACATTTGTTTACTTCAATTTCAATAGTTTTTCTTATCAAAATCAAAGTTAAAAATATTTAAAAATACATATCTTGGTTTTTAAATTTCATTTTCAAGTTTCAAAATTCAACGACAAAAACTAGCAACAAAAACTGTAAAACTACAAAAATACTGAAATAACATTTGTTTACTTCAATTTCAATGGTTTTTCTTATCAAAATCAAAGTTAAAAATATTTAAAGATACATATCTTGGTTTTCAAATTTCATTTTCAAGTTTCAAAATTCAACGACAAAAACTAGCTACAAAAGCTGTAAAACTACAGAAATACTGAAATAACATTTGTTTACTTCAATTTCAATAGTTTTTCTTATCAAAATCAAAGTTAAAAATATTTAAAAATACATATCTTGGTTTTCAAATTTCATTTTCAAGTTTCAAAATTCCATGACAAAAACTAGCAACAAAAACTGTACAACTACAAAAATACTGAAATAACATTTGTTTACTTTAATTTCAATAGTTTTTCTTATCAAAATCAAAGTTAAAAATATTTAAAGATACATATCTTGGTTTTCAAATTTCATTTTCAAGTTTCAAAATTCCATGACAAAAACTAGCAACAAAAACTGTACAACTACAAAAATACTGAAATAACATTTGTTTACTTCAATTTCAATAGTTTTTCTTATCAAAATCAAAGTTAAAAATATTTAAAAATACATATCTTGGTTTTCAAATTTCATTTTCAAGTTTCAAAATTCAACGACAAAAACTAGCTATAAAAGCTGTAAAACTACAGAAATACTGAAATATCATTTGTTTACTTCAATTTCAATAGTTTTTCTTATCAAAATCAAAGTTAAAAATATTTAAAGATACCTCCTAAGGTTTTTAGGACTTCAAGAATTCCAATATGGCGACAGATTTAAGAAAAAATGCCAAAAAATTGAGAAATATTTAGTATTATGAATTTTTTTCGATCTATAAAAATATTGGGATTTTAATGAGAAAGGTTTATAAAATATTTGAATTCAAAGAACAAATTTTACTTTTATACCGTACGATATAAAATGGCGTCATAATGAAAATTTATTTGAAAAATTTTTGGAAGCAGTAACTCAAAATCTATAAACTTTTTAAAAAAAATTCATAAGAATAAAATCTTTAGAACCGAAGCGACTTTTTCCGATAAAAATGCAAAGCTTGAAGCTTTTTTCGAAAACTTGTTTGTTTAGGTTTTTTATGCAAAAGATAACGCCTAAAGGCAAAAGATCACATAAAAAAGAATATTCAAGCTGTATTTTGATGTATTTTTGCCTCGGCGGTCGGACATATTACAGTCGACATCTTGAAAAAAATGTCAAAAAACGCGATTTTTTGTTGTTTTTCCCATTTATTTCGAAAACTACGCATCAGATGAAAAAATCTTTCAGACAAAAAATGAAGAACATCAAATTCTCTACAAGAAAGGTTGTATGAGTTTTCTTCGTAATGTTAATGGTAAGCCCGTAAATAAAGGACAAAGTTGACTATAATTAGTTTAGGTATTAAAGTATACCAAATTATATAAATTAAAAATGATTGAATCGATTTTTCAAAATTCGAGCTCCATAAATAGTTTTACTCGTTGCCTACGATGTTCTAAACAAAACAAACCCAATTAATTCGGAATTCACCGTAAATTGTCATAAATAATTCCACAAAATAAGTACAGGAGAGTCCCAGTATAATTGCGTCTCAATATATTTACGTTCCAGCATATTTGTCCTGTTCCGTCTTATTATATTTACCTGTCACCGCTCTCTTTTCCCCCCCACCTTGTGGGCTGGGACCTCGGGAGGGCCTGCTGTGACGTCACAAACATAACGCGACCAAGAGCAGTGGGAGAAGCGACGCGACGCTCCCCTTCGTTTGGTAAATATAACGAGACAGGAGGGGAAGGCATGGAACCGAGTGGGTAAATATATCGGGATTTTACTGTAACTGAATAACATCTATTCAACATGATAAATATGCTTCGTGTGAAACTAATTAGATGGAATTTGATATTAATTTTTAAACAAATTTTTAGCGGTTTCTCTTCTGAAATTAGATGTGTTATGAAGATGGAGGATAAAGGAAGATTATCATAATCCCCATAATTTATTACTAATTTTTCACGATTTTTTAAAAATATTTTTGATTTTCGAAAAAAAAAATTACGGGCAAGGCCGAGAGTTGAACCAGCAATCTTTCCATTGCCGGTCTAATGTAATCAATAACACAGGTCTACAAAACAGAGGGTCCCGGATGTTGTTGGGATGTTGTGGGTCATTTCCGACGTAATTGTATGCGTAGAGTCCAAACTCGAAGTCATTTTTGAGATATTTGGGGTCATGTACTCGAAAAACGCGTATTTTGCTATGTTTGAGGTTGTGTACAGGACTCAATAATTTTTGTTTGCCTTCTGTACTATTTGCATCTTTATTTTACACTTTAAAATGAGGTTTTATTCGATCACCTAGGATTTTTTCTTACAAAGTTACGGCCATTTTGAAATTACGAGATATATTCCATTAACGTTATCAAAAAACAGTCACAATACTGAAACGTGATTTTAGTTATTAGTATCCATATTTTATATAGTTGTTTATATTTATACAGGTTTCATGACATTGAATTTGACCTTGAGCTTGTTCTTCAAGAGCATGTTAAGGTAACTTTGTTTCCATGTATATCGTAATTTCAAATTGGCGTAACTTGGTGAAGAAAAGTCGTAATGGAATTCTGCGCATCCCATATTAAAGAAAAAGAGCAGTATCACATGATCCAACGAAAGGAAAAACTCCTAAAAATGTTTTCTTTTCTGTACATGACCTCAAAAATAGCAAAAAACGCGTTTTTCGAGTAAATAACCTGAAATATCTCAAAATCCTGACGTGATGGGCCACTTCTGACTTCGGATTCTGATTCAACGCACAAAATTACGTCGGAAATGATCCACAGCTTCACAACAATAAAACCATGGACCTGTGTAATGAATATTGCAAAATTCCATGTAATTGGTATAAGCAAAAATAATTTTTATGAAAAACAAATTTGATGTGATTTCTTACGTATTTTGGGTCGCTGATTAGGAATATAATAATACAAATTGGTAGTCGGCCATATTTTGTCCGTTATCTTGAAAAAATGTGAGTTTTTTATTCTATTTTGAAAAATACTAATCTGATGAAAAAATGTTTCAAATAAAAAATGTAGAACATGAAATTCTCCACAAAAAGTTTACGTATTAACCCTACATATTGAACACAACGTTTTAAACCTTAAAATTCTAATTAAACAAAAAACGCTGTTTTTGTAAAGATAAAAATTTGTCATACCTGGTGGGCAAAATACTGCACAGTAACGGCTAGTGCCTGGAGCGTGTCGTTGGCCCGCTTCTCCTGGGCGGAAGTTACCCCGACGTTGATTTCCTTCTCCTCGACGTGCGACGGCGTCTGGGCCTCTTGGTCCCGCGTTTCCCGGCAGTTCCGGACTCCGGTCGTTACGGTCGTAACACCAGCCGGTCCGTTGCAGCTGCTGCTCTCCTTGGACCCGCGATCTGCAACTAAAGCCACGGGGCCCATATCAGCTACCGCACACGACTCCCGTAATTGTCCGCGATTTCCGGTTTCCGATCGGTTCGCAATTTGCGCCGTTCCCGCCCTACGACCGAATTCCATTTTTTGCCGTACATACCCAGGGACGAATTAAAGTCCCCGGGTGAACGCATTTTTTTACCACGGATGTTCCTCGCGTGCACCGACCGATCACCGGACGCCATTCGACCGTCTTTTGTTTCCACAACAGAAATTGGCCGTCGGATTTCAGGGCTTGGTTTTACAGATTCGCCAGTTTTATTTTGAATAAAAATTATTTTTTACCGAATAAAAATGCAATTTAACGTTTGTATTTTATGTAAAATGGTTGAAAAAAATGTCCAAACAGGCATACCTGACGTAAAATTAACTAAATACTCCGATTCTTTTCAGATTTTTCCTAATTTTTTTTGTTGTTTCGTTTTTTCATCGTTATATAGTGTCAGAATTGGTTAAAGTTGAGAAATCGTGTCCTAAATACTTAAATTTTAAAATATTGATATTGATATTGATATTTATTGTGCACATACAGTAATACAATGTAGTACATTGTCATACATTAATTCTAACTATATATGATTATTATAACACATAAATAATATTTCCAGTATGCAATTTAATTGCGTGTACGTTAGCAATTTAGATAAATTTTTTGCAAAATTTATAGGATGCTTGAGCTTAGCACGTCTGCATCCAGATGTTATATCATTATATTGTAAAATAGTTTTCGATGATGTTCTTGTGCTTGTGAAGTTCAGTGTTATCCCGTAAAAAACTTCCATATATCAGGTTTATTTAGTATCCAGCTTTTGTTTGCTTTGTCTTTAGATCTTAACTGTCTTATTTTGGTTTTGCCTATCTTATTGTAAATATACATGTTAACATTTTGAAGATAAAGGGGCAATCGTTCAAAAATGTTGTATTTAAGGAATAATAGACTTTTCAAAATAATATAGTCTAATAAATAGTTCTTGGAATTTATTCAAGAATAAACTGATAGTTTAAACTGAAACATTTTTGAAAAGTCCAACAATTAAAACAAATGTACACTGTAAAAGATGTTGATGTAAATTTACCACGAAAACCCGTAGGACACAAAAATACCACTGGTAATCACAGGAAATTTACCAAAAGTTGGTAAAATATAACCTATCGGTGTAAAATTATCTTGGAGCAATGTAATTTTAATACAAGATTAGGGGAATTTTACACCAGTCACGTTATTTTTACACTGACTGCACTGTGACATCGCACTAAACTATTGGGAGTTTACATAATTGCTGTAATATTACAATATTTTATTTTTCCATTTTAATGTAAATTTACCACGATTATCAGTGGTATTTTTGTGTCCAATGATTTTTGTGGGAAAATTACACTTTTATTGTAATATTACTATGTTTATGGTAAAAATCCTCGAGAAATTACAACAAATCTGTAACTACAGTAGACGCTCGATATAAGAACCATCGCTATAAGAACCGATCGGTATAAGAACACTTTTTTTATCATTACAGTGCCTATGAACATTCGAGATGTATCCCCTCCATACACTTTTTACTGGTATGAACCGTTCCGCCCATCGTCGAGTCCACCTATCATACATACATACATACAAGAGAAGGGGAAGCATCAATTCCCCTCCAATGGTTCTTATATCGGCGATTGGCGGGGAAGCTCGGAACGGACATAGTTCTTATATCGAGGGTCTACTGTACACTACAAAAATCGTTGGAAATGATTACATTAATGCAATGTAGTTTTATTTGACACTTTTTTCAGTGTAGTCCTCAAAAAATTCTAAAAAAATCAGCATACTTTCGATTGTAAAAACTTAAAAAATTATTCTAAAAGTCTATGAAAGTCTGTATAAAATAAAAAATTAGTTATGCAACACCGTCATAAACTACATTTAGACTTGAATGTTTATAAAATTTCTTAAGGGGGTTCTGAAGTGATTACCGTCGGTAAGGTAGGAAATAAGTGATTTTTATTGATTTCCGAAAATTCTCGGTCAGTTCTCAATTAATTCCTTTGGTATCTTCTATGAAACTTGGTATCTTCGATTCAGTCATTTATTATTTACGGTTTTTAGTGAAAATTCCTACCTTATCCGTCGGGCACTTTAGAACCCTCTTAATTTGAATATTTTAGGTTAAGAATTGACTTTATCAACGGAGCAGCATTTTCAACACCTTAACTTTCGCCCAATTCTGAACAGATTTCATTACAATTTGTTGGACATTTTTCAAAAATTATCCTAAAATGTATTTAGTCTTATAAAAATATTTACTTTCTGTTTAATTTGAATATTTTAGGTTAGGAATTGACGTTATCAACCCAGTGGTATCCTCTCAGAGGTTTTCTAATCTGATCCTGCGATAAAGTAGAAATTACTTCCAAAAACGACTGTAAAAATTTTTCAATATAAGGCTATGGGTTGGCCTTTAAACAATGTTAGTTCTAAAGGATTGTTGCAAAATGCAAATGAAAGTCCTTGAAGCTGTACGAAAAAATCCTATTAAACAAAATAACTCAGACAAGTGTGTACTAAAACAATGGAGCGATTTAGATGAATTTCACTTTCCGATTATGAGTATGTCAATAAAGATTAATAGTCGAATACACTAACATTCCACTCAAGAAACTAATGATATCATAAAAAATGATACATTTGTTAATTAATTGCATTTGTCTCACAGAACGTCTGGCTGATAAAAATATGTTTGAAGCAATAAATGAAGAAAAAACGCTTTACAAAAGAAAAATAATGATGTACTTGACACTTCAAAAAATGACTGTCCTCTTGCCGAAAACAAAAGGTATTTTTCATTTGTTATAATTTTGTAAAAACTTTAGTTCATTAATAAAAAAATAAATATCCTTGAAAACTAGTTTTCTTCTTTCTTTTTCCTGCAATAAATGTTTGGTATTCTTTGTAAATTTTAAGGAATTCAATTGTTAATTTTTTAAACAAATTCATCTAAAATTATTCAAAACGTTATTGTTGATTTTAATTATTTTTGGCATAATGATGGCTATAAATTGTTCTAGTTTTAAATAAAAATAGTTATTTAACTAATACTAGAAACCTAAACAAAAGTTTTGAACGTTTCGATACTAAATAGTGTATTATTGCTTGTTATTAAACCTTAAGACTTTTCGACATGACAGTAATGAATAATTTCTACTGTAAGTTGATAATAATGATAACAGGACAAGAAAAATGACTTTGATTTAGACTAAAATAGTATCGATGTGTACGATCATTGTATGCATCAATAATAATGAAAGTTTTTCTACCATTCTGACGTTGATGACATGGATTGCTGCAGCGTTTAAAAACCATATTTTTCTCAAACCATGTGACGTGAAATGCTTGAAATTAGTGTAGAAAAGTAAATTTTGAAAAGTGAGCACACAACCTACTTCGTCAGTGTCGACACGGACATAAATAACGATTATTACACAAAATTAAAGAATCCCACTGCACACTTTCACGTGAAACAAACGAACTCGGCAACAAATTGCACCTAGCCTGTAACTATAATCGAACCTCAAGACTTTCATTGACCGACCTTTCGACGAATGATCGCCGATGATCGTCCTGCCAATTCCAATAAAAAACATCTTGGCCGTTGACACTCGCATCATTTTGAAACGCACTTGAACGTTGCACAATTAAATTACGAATCTTTTCCCTCGGCGGGGTTTCGCCATGCAAAAAGGCCGGCAACTTTCTGACGTGTGGAAATCGCGAAAAGTCGTCCAAAAGTTATCCAATTATCGTTGCGCGGTGGCTTTTACGCAATCCCGCCCCCTTTTCGACTTTCCCGGCAAAAACGAAAACAAAAACCGAACGCACCCGCGGGGAGGTTACCGGAAACGCGCGTTCCTAAATTCCTGCTTAAAAAAAACAAAATGGACGTACATTTTTTTCGCCTGTGTCGCATGGGGGATGTTTGCTTTTTTCTTCCTTCGTCTTCGCCGTAATTGGAATTAATAAAATAGTCGACTATCCGAAGAACGCGGGGAATCCGGCGACACTTGTTTTAATTCGCGCCACCGCCACCGACGCGCGCCGTCGAGCGATCTCGTGTCCGCGCTCCGACTGAATTAGCACGAGCCGCCGTGGGCTTCTGCTCCGCGCGCTTCTAGCTTCACCTTGCTTCGCCATAGCATTCGCAAGTCCCCCCAACTTGCCCCTTGCCCCAAAGCCGCACTTTCGTTCCTCCCCCCGAGGCGATTTCCTCACTTCGATCCTAGACTTGCGTTAGGTCGGGGATTCGTGGACGAGACATGACTCAAGATTCTCAAGTCGCGTGCGTTCAGCCTGTTTTCTTAGTCTTTTTTTTTTTTATTTCGAGTTGTTTTGACTGTTACGAGACTCGACAAACTTTGCGAGTATCTCTTCATTGATCCATGATCATGCAATGTTCGCGATCAGTCGTTACATAAGTTTTTAAATAAGTATTTACATATTCGTATCCTTTAGGTGCACCTGTGTATTATAAGGGTTCCTAAAGTCATTCATCCCCAAACGTCAACATCCAATTCTCCCTTCAATATCTAGTGATATTTTTATAGTTCGTGACCCATCCATACGTTATGTACATACATACACGCTACGTTTGTCTAATATTTGTTAACTTTAGGACCACCTGTGTATTATTACTAGCGTTCCCATGGTAATTCCCTAGATATAAGCTCTGGCTAGGTATAACTTTGGGAATACCCGCGTATTATTACGAGTGTTCCCAAAGTCTTTAATTCGAACCATGGTGTCCAAAATTCTGTTTAAATCCCCAATACATACCCCAATCGTACATATCGAACAGTTTCTATAATTTCTAGTGACATTTGTATGGTTCATAACTCGTTCATACACGTATTTATAGCGAGTCACATTATAATGCTGATTGCTTCAGTTAACGAACAAATATACGACGCGATTGGTCGTATCGGTCTCGAACCATATAAATATCACTAGATATAAATCATTATTAAACCACCATAAAATAGGAAGAAAATAGTTACTAGGTCGAATGTGTATGAAATTCCTGTGCAAAACGAACGAGCCTATACAACAATCATCCGGAACAGTCTCAAACTATATGCACGTCGACAATAGCGATTGTTTCCTTCCGGATTCATGATTCACGGCGTATTTACCAAAAATATAGTTCATGATTGATCCGGGCGAATTGGTCATTAAACAAGCGAGTTTTGTCTGAATATCAAACCATGCACCTGAAGACAAAATGAAGGAATACTGTCAGCAGGTGATTATACGTTATTGATGTCTATTATGCCTCCTGAGCTTTGCAACAATTAAGTCAAATGTTCTATTTCTGTTTATGTTTAACCCCAGAAGCTAATATTAATTCCAAAGCGAAAGCGAAACAACTACAAACATTTCGACAAACTGATAATTAAATTTCAGTTTTAAAATATAATTCTGTTGCAGCTCATTAGAAACTTGAGGTTTTGTCGGATTCAATTTAACGGTAGTACGGAGCCAATAAACCATCAAGCTGGGAAGTACCGTGAGAAGTTATTAGTGTTTAAATGAATGTTAGCATAAGGCGTAACGGTATTATTGTAAAACATCTAATACACAACTTGCATCCATTACTAAGTTATCGATATAAACAAGAAGACAAATAAAGACATATTTGAAACTAGGATAAAAGTCTACGCATGGATGGTAAATGAGGTATTAATCATTTCTTACTTGAACTCAAATAAGATTTCTCAAATGCGAATAACGAACGTGACTGGACAAACATGAACGAGAAGTAGGCGAGACGATTTGGCACTTCGACTAATGTCGCTTTGATGTTTCTAAGCGACCGTGCCTAAGCGCCGTGAAGAGCATTTACGCACCTCGACTGTCGTCGGATGGTAAGCTTCGAATAACAATTGCTGAACTCAAAGACTTTCTTGTTTAAAGTCTATGACTAGATTTATCGATTTTGATGTTATCATTCGCCAAAAATATAATGTTACTTTGTACATGGAATGTAACGCACACCTATGAGCGGCAAAACATGTTGGATGATGGCCGTTTAACGCTTAAATCACTCATGAGAGCTTACAATTAAAAAGTAGAAACATATGTGTGACATTAAGGTCTATAAATTTCACAAACGCCTCGAGTTTCCTAAAAAAGGATTTCACGCAATATGTGTAAATACGCAATAAAAAATAATAGAAAGTTGCATTTAACAGCGATGCAACGGATCCGCGCTACACTTCAATTATTCGATTGCACAGATTGTGGGTTCTTCGCGTATGTAAATCGTAATTAAAAAGGAATTTTCTGCAAATCCGCTGCAATTTTCTAAAAAAAAAAGGAACAGGAAGAGTACGAAGAGAGAATGATATAGATGTGTAATTATTATTTAATTACAAATGTGCGTGAGCGCGTTACCGAGTCTTGGAGAATGGTTATTTCAAGGCATCGTGCTTCACATAAACGGACTTCCTATTTGCAAACAGGCACTAGCCTCAGTATGAATTAGACCACCACGGAATCGTTCTATCAAAAGAAATTAATCGCCATGTGGGACTATTTTCGTACTAGTTTAATACCAAACGTTTTCGCTGGCAACCCGAAATCGTTTTTGCATCTGAGAATTTATTCTGAAACGTCGTCGTTAAATGCAATTGATGTATTTTGGTTCTGATGCTAAAAAACGATTCATGTGTACCGGGTGTGTTATGATGGAGATAAATTTCACGGAGAGATGTCTTTGAGGTCATAATACATTTGGTATGTTATGGTTACTTTCAGAACTTTAGATACAGGAAACCTGTAGGATGGAAAACTGCATCTAGACGAGTACAGAGAGTAGAAGTTAGCCTTTTCCGTACCCTTAACGTACCAGAAACTCACTAAATCACATCACCCTCCAGCTCTTCAACCTTCGGAGACTTCGTCTTGGAGATATTTGATGGTACACAAAGTTTTCTGGATAAAAGAATTAAAAATACTCAGAAGATTCCAGATATTCCAGCGATATTGCTTAACAACAGTAGAGGAGAAAGGATGGGGTTAGTTCAAATAGCTTGAGGCAAACGTGCAGTAGATGTTCAGGAGAGTGGACTATAGTACTTATCCGATGAAACAATCTGTAGATTAAAAAGAAACACGCGACCTATTCTCAATTATATATCACAATTCAAATGTACTAGAAGAGTTTTTTCATAGAAGCTACTAATTTGCCCACCTGTGGGCGCTAATGTAATTTTTATAAATTGTGTTTAAATGACATAATGAAATGGGTCAAAGTTACAACATTGAAATACTCAATTATATTAAAACGTAGTGGTTCGCTGAAACGCTCAGGAAAATTCAGAATGAAATATAGCTGTGTTAACCTTCATCGCGTCTCTCCCACTAAACGAACCCATGAGCACGTGTCAGACACGCGTAGGAAATCACCCCACCGACGCTCCCGAATAAATGCGTCGATAACAAATCTCCTTAAAGCCGGAGATCGAATGTCACTGGAATGCCATCATAGCATATACGGGCCTCCAGATCATGGCGTTAAAAGGCAACGAGCCTCGACAGGTGATAAGCGAGAGGTTGCCCCATGCACCGCGACCGGTTCGTGGCTTGTGCCCGAGACGGTTCGACCCTCGGGCGTCACGAAACATTTCCTCCGGCGTTTTATTTCGTCAAAATGCAAGTGTCGTAACGATGATGTTAATTATAAACACTTTATGATTGATAAATAACAATTCTGGAGGATGCATAATCTAAAAGTATGTTCAGAGATTATCGAGTTCTGTATTTATTAATTTCCTCATTCCATCTTACGGGGGTTGTATTACATATTGCTGCAGCAGCATTATCAAAGAACTTACAATCGTTATTGAGAAAATACAATTGCTTGCAGCCATTTCATGCGTGACCTGGTGAATTACTTCAGAAGTTTGCGAATACTCTCAAAAGGGATGAAGTTGGATGTCTTCAAGGATTTGTAACTTTTTATCAATAACTCTGGCAATTAATTCCTACCAAATTTGATCATTATTGGGTAGTAACCAATTGATTCAACTTGAAGAATTATTTGAATTGTCTTGGTAATACCATCTAAGATCGTTAGAGTTGATAAAGCGTTGACTAGGTCATACTTGTTACCTCCTTCGAAGAACTTGGACTTCCATCAGAGATAAAGACCAGTGATCATGAAACATCGGCTTAGAAATCTTGTATCAGGCATCGAACATTGACGACCAGTATTAGGCTGCAATTGCAGCTTCTAAAACACGCGTATCGGCCTTGAAGCAACGCGAATATAAAAAAAAACTGGCGAATCCTCAACTAAGCGAAATCCACAGTGAAAGTTCAGACTTTCTTCCGGCATTAGGTCAAACGCAAACTTCTCGGCACATATAACGATAACGGATAAGACGCGTGCGCACTCACCCGTTTTTGCACATGTACCATGTATGATTTTCTGCGGACCAAGATTAGAAACTCGCGGGAACTCGGAGCTTCATGATACTGTGCACTCCTCCTAACGGTGGAATTAAGGTCTGCTAAAAAAATCAGGTGTTCCAAGTAATGATTGTTTCTTCTTATTATGACAGGTCCTTTTTTTTTATATTATAGACATCCTACTCGCTCACAAGTTGTCGAATGTATTCTTAATGTCTAAGTTTACTTAGTAAATATGACAGTTGGGTAACATGGGGTTTTTCTTACTTGTACCTTTATTTGAGTTGCATCTGTATAAAGAAGAGGAGGAGAACCGACTTAAAGATACAAAGAAATCTAGGTAAGTTTGATTCGAGGCGATTAGTTAAGAACAATGTAAATGTCTGCAGATTTGCACATGTAACTGGAAGAACAGAAGCAAATGGTTTTAGGAGTTCTTTACCCCAGTAGCGACGGGACGCAACAAGCTGCATATAAATAATACATCAAATACCAGGTAAAGACCGTTTGGTTGCAGAAGCATGAAGTGCGGAGTAAAAAATTGCAAAATTGTTGAATCCTTCATTATAACCATCCGATTTAACGGATCGTTCCATTTATTTTTTTATCTCGTCCGTCATGTATGCAGTTAATCCAGTAATGTTATTTGGAGCGTACGGTTTTGCGTCTAGCGCGTATAAGTACGTCAAAACCCGACTTAAATGCGTTGCCGGGTGATACTAGTTCGATTTTCTCTTTTCACTTATATTGCGGGCGATTTATTTCGCTTCGCTGGATGGTATATACGATGAGTCTCATTAATTACACGGACAACACTGTCCAGGCAATTACTCCTTAACGATCATGTGTGCGTAACGTCCAAGTACGCCGTCTGAATCAACTTTTTGACACTAAGAAAAACCTTAGACTATACACATGTTTTACTTCTAACGGAAAAGAATAAAGTTTCAAAAAAATGTGTTCGATTGTGGAATGTAACACCCGAGTACGAAAAATTAAATAATTATAAAATATTAACATGGAATATTTATTGTTATCCATGTAACATTTTCTTTCCACGAGCTGGACAATATAACGATTTGCAGTAGCCGCTTAGCAAAAATTTAAAACATTAATCTTCCCACGATATAGTTTCTATTACTCTATATGTAATACCTCGCGATTTACTTCGTTAACTTTCGTAAAAAATGGTGCTTTTCGAATTATTTCATTTTTGTTGGTAGAAAGTATTTGCAGACATAGGTACATAGCGCCCGTTACGGATTCCTCGCGTATAAGAATTTCCGCGTACTTTTTTTTCTTTGTTAGCGAAGCGATGCCCCTATTAGCTATTTGCCGTATAGGTTAGAGCCCGTCATGTGGGTATTCAGATACTTTTTTCTAACGTTTAAATTTTACATCAGTTATGTAGATATGTTTTTAAATGGGTGTTATCGTTTCTGCGTGTTAATAATCGGGGAAAATTACTCAGAAATAGGGTCAACTGCGTGTATTTGTATCTGTCCGTAATTGTTTCCACGTTTAATCGTATAATTTTCGAATACGAATTTGCAAAAGATGTAACCGTTATTCACTTGAACGTTAATAATTTGATGTGCAGTATTGCATAAGAAAAAATTAGAAGTTGTTTTTAATTAATTTTGTTGTCGTAACATGTGGAAATTCGCGAAAATGACATGTTACAGTTAATGACTTTATTTGCTGTTTATAATCTTAATTGCAACATAACCTAAGTGAAAATAAAAAGTTTTCCCCCACCACCCAGCAGTAAATAATTTGCTCGATTTCTAGTTACGTAGTTCAAATGATAAACCTGTTTTAAGATTTATTAGTTCTAAAAACAAATTATATAAAACCCTTTTGTTAATAATGTGTTTAAAATTTAATACGACTTAGATACCTGATTGAAACAATATCACGTGACAAAGTCAAAAAACTAAAGTTACTAGAGGGGCTCTGTATAACACTGAGTACCAACGGAATCTGTCGAAATGTTTGGGAACTAATAGTCTACTGTTCCAACTGTGCTTGAAAAAAGGGATAGTAATTTTTAGAAAAAAAATTGGTAATAATACTTGTCGATTCCAAGTACAAAACACTTAACGTTTGTAAAATGATTTCCGTGTTACAATCGAAAGTGAAGAAAAGCGATTACAGATACCAGTGCTTCGTAAAAGCCGAAATTTAAGGTCAGAGAAGATAAGTTCAAGGTCAACCATGAATCTCACGATCACGGGATATTCGCACGGAAAACTTAATGAACGGAATCGAAACCAATCCAGCGAAAGCCTTGAAGGTATATCGCGTGAGCACTAATTGTCTTATATTGCAAGGTGTAAGTAGGAGGCTATAGCGTGGCAAACACCATTGTGCTCGGAATTTGTTAAACCCAAAGAAATCTTTTCCGCGGAAAAATCTATTCGCATGCTCGCAATCGGCCTTCCGTTATTTTTACTCCATCTCAACTAAGAAGTTGAGCAAATAACAGTGATCAATCGGTTTATTTTAATTTCAGTATTTTAATGATTTTGTTCGGTTTGTCGATTTAGTAGGTTGACATCATAGTTATTATTATTAAATACAAATTATCGGCATTTATATTTTAGTTTGACGTATACGGATGAAAAATACTTTTTATCCAGTTAAGAAATATTATATCTAGTAAAAATTGCATTTTAGAAATAGAGACATCTACGTATTATAAATGTTAAAATATGAGACATTTAGCACTATATTTGTTGATACAAGTACACCCAAACGTGAGAATTCTTTCCGGGAATCCCCGCGCTTTATGGCTGGAAGTATTGTAAGTGGTAAGCTTTCGGCATTCTATATTGTTTATGCTTGATATGTTAAATGTTTATTTTTTCAGGATAATTTTTATTTTTCTGATTTGTAGGTTGCCAGATTTAACACCTAAACCATGAACGATGTGGAATGCAGAAAACTTCCCACTGTTAAGATTTCTAGATGTTAAGCGCTGGGATTCCCTGCGCGAATTATTGTATTTGGGGTAAATATACTCGTTGATTATTGTAGAAATACATTTTTTATCTTTGTTGTTACACTATTCTAACATGTCTTGGTCTAGTCGTGTATAAGATCACGTTAGGGTGCTGCATGTATATTCTTTAGTATCCATTTTTTTTTTATTAATGAATGATACTTTATTCTTTATAATGTCTTTTAATAATGTGGATAGTAATTCGGTGTAAACTTGCATTGCATTAAATCCTATAATTTCTATTAGAAATTAATGTACCTGAATGGCAATTTCTTCTAAACTTGAATCTTATAAAAGCGGAGCATTCAATTTTACAATTACGAAATATAACCGTTAACGTACATAAAGAAAGCAAAATGTAATGTAGTTATTCCTGCTACCGCTAGGAGCACTTTGGACTCTAGCAGCGCTAGCGTCGAATCTTTTTGCGCAAGCTATAGAATTGAATTACCATTTTATACATAAGAATCTAAATACTCGAGTCAACTCATAATTGTAAACAAAATGGCGTCGATCGTCAGGTACGACTGTTTGGAATTACTACAAAATGAATCTCGAATAACGGACCGAATAAAATAATTAAATAGCAACTATGCTACAGTGTAATTAGAAACAAAATGGCGGCGATCGTCGGGTGTTCGGTCCCTTATCCTTAGGCGATCGGCGTCTTATTACCGGGGAACGCCCGTGTCGGGGATTGCATGCGCGTATTAACGAGTATCGCGTAATTAATTAACACAAGCTAATCTCTCGATTGATTTATTTAACGGCAGATAACGCATAATTATTCACGGCATATACTAAATAATGTAATAGTTCTTTACCTTTGATTGTTGTTGAGATCGGCGGCTGCTGCTTCACCGAGACGTTAGATGGAACCCGCCTTACCGCTGCTGCTTTTCTTGCTGCCAACGGACTTTTTTCTGCAAGTTGAAAAAAAACACAACATTAAGATTTAAGGTTTCGCACTGCAGGCGCGGAGTACCGCAAATCATTTTCGCATGCACATAACTTTTCCGCGGTGTGACGGAATACGATTAAATCCGAGATATGTTAGTTTTCGATCCGCTCTGTCAATCGTTACCTTTGAAAATAATTTTCATGAGGCCACATTAATTATAACTAAATTTTCCAGTTATTGATTCTCTCTCTTAGAATTTCCAGATTTTATATTAAAGATAAGTAACTATGAATTATTTTATTGATATTTTTTTAAATATTTCAATAGTTTTTGTTTAATTATAGCAGTTTTTACCATTTTTTAAAATTATTTTTAGATTAAAATAAATGAGCACTGAACTCGAGAAGTGCGCCGGGACTTGAACCCGGGACCTTCTAATTGCCGTCGAATATTAAAATATTAGCGTGCATATTTCATTTTCGTTCGTCATAATGCGATTTATATAAAACCAATTAGAAAAATAATAATTCCACCAAGAATAATTGGAGTATTAAAACATTCTCTCTAAAATTTGTGTTTTAAAAAGTATTATTTTTAATAAACAAAATAATGTAACAATGACAAACGCTGATAAACACATAAACAGTATACCAAAAATGGACATAAAGAAAAACAAAAAATGTTTCTGAAATATTCGTTGGACTCCAACGAAGCAAGCATGTACATGGTTATGTCACATGTTGTTACATTAAAATTGATAGACATCAGGTCCCAAACAAAAAGGTCATTTTAGGTAGTCAATAGCTGTGTTGAAAATATTACAGAACGTAACTATTTGCTTGTTTTCCATAACTGTGCGTGAAATTCTTTTGTCCATCCTACCCTTAATCCCAACCGCTGAGAAAACTAGAAAACAATGCTTTCGAATACCAACCTTTTCTTAAAGAACCTAGTCAAGTATTATTGGTATTTACGAATGCTTTCACGTTTCATCATCGACAATTGATATCTCTGTATCGGAACCTTGAAACAATGCTTCCAAATCAAGCGCTAAAACGGATTGAACGACCAAGAAATAGTACCAGTTTAAGACCTGCATTCTCGCATAGTTTCGATTCTATAAGGGATAACGAGACGAACCTGATTTTCTCGGATACTAGATCAGACAAAACAACCGTACCCTTCGGTATACCACTTCGGTTCCGGTTAAACGGTACTGTTTCACGACCGATTACCATCGGTTGTCTGAATCCGTACACATTTTCTTGCGGAACCTGGTTGCTTCATTTCGTAATGCGCGTGAAATCCAACCATTTCATTTCGTTATTATGTTTGATTCTTAAACAATTTCCTTTTTTGCTTGGATTTCATCAGCTGATTGCCCTTCACTTACGGTACGAAAGTGCGACCAACGTTTCTTTTTGTTTCCGATAAATTAAATCATTAATCTCGGTTTATTAAAAAAATCTGAATCAACACAAAATAAACAAAAAAATTTGTCGACAAATTCTACGACAGGAAATATTTTAATTATCAAAAAAATTAATGATGAAGTTGAAAAAACTGCAAAAGCTCCCAAAACAAAAACAAATTGTAATAGTTAAACAAAACATTTTGTTGAATTAAAGTTATTTATTAAGGAGAAGCGAACATAAACCTAACCTTCGAAATAAACATCCAAGATGGATGTCGTTAAGGTCCAGTGTTACTCGTCCTAAGTTATATGGCCGGTTCTTTCAAGATGGCGGAAGTTTGTCTAAAGTTATAGCACCTCACTCCCCACTTCCGTAACTTTGTTTATATCCGTGCAATGGGTGCTGTTGTGTGTGAGTGTCGCGAAGCGAATGTGACTCAGCGAAACAATGTGGTGGGACAAGGGGAGGAAGAGACTGGTATAACTTTGAAGAAGACATGCGTATAACTTAGGAGATACATATAACTTTGGTCGGTATAATTTAGGGCAGGGACTACTGTAGGCGAAAATACTGTTGTAACATATTTAAGAAAAAGGAAACTAACCTCGAAATTGAAAAAATGTCAAAAAAACAAAAATGGTTTCCATAAACTATTGTTCTTGACGTAACTGGTTAAAATACAAACTTGCGTTCGAATACAATAGGAATTTTATCAAATTCAACCCAAATACAGCTGAAAAAAGAAATCAACTTAATTAACCTAACCTCAAATCTGACAATTTAGTTTCACGCGTTATTAAGTTGTTTATACATCGACTTAATTAGTAAACGAAATTTCCTAACCTAAAATTTGCCAAGACCTAACCGTTCATTTCAGATGTTATTCTCGGATCAAACAATTTTTCAGTTACATCTTACGTGAGAAATTGACATTATTCCAACTTTTAAACTTTAAGCTATTAATTCTAAAAGGAAATACGGATCAGTACTAAGGAGCGTCCTAAGAACCCCTTTAAGAGGATGTCCTCCATCCTGTATTCTTCTCTAAATTGCTTCCCGACTTTACTGTCGGTTTGAACTGTCTTCACCGAAGCATGGTTAATTTTTGCAGCTTTAGTATATTGCATTCAATTTTCAACTTTAAACAATGCTTTAAGATTAAAACTTCACTTTACCGCGTTTACACTAGATGTCTCCCGAACACAATTTTTCACGAGTTGCACGAGTTAAAAAGAACACTTATATCTTAACAGTGCAAAAACCTCCACCAACTTTACTTGAAATTTCCCTTGATTTCGTTACAAAAAGGAACTATTTTTTACCTTCAAAATTCTGCTTAACGATGATCAACATTACGCACTGCTTTTCTCCATCACAAGTATAAATCACAAAAAACACAAAAACTCCGGCAGATACCCAAAACAAGTTTCTCGTTTCGCGATCGCACCTCGACTGACTGTAAGTGAGGTTAGGTGCAACGTGCAGACGGGATGTGACTGAGGAAACGTGCAATCCTAACACTCTGAGCGCGCGTACCGGAACAGACTGATCGCAAAACTGTGTATATACCGTTAAAGGAACAGACTGGCCTGCGGGTTCGATAGTTAATGAAGACCTGAATGCAGGCGAGCCTGTGAACTGTCCATTCACTCGTGTGCGTGCCATGGTTGCACCAATAAGAGGGGCCGGTTCCGTCCCAGGGGCGGGAGCAGGACGACCAGGTAGTCAGAAAAAACCAGGATCGACCCGAAATCGAGGGGAAGTAAAGATGCGAAAGATACTGTGTAGGGGTTACTATTTTAGTAAATCTTCCTATTTAGATAAGCTGTTTTCCTACTCTTTATAGGAATTTGTCCTACGGAGAATGGAAAAGTTTATAAAATGAATAGTAAACATTATGATGACACTGAATTTAGCAGTATATTTTATATTTCATTAAAAACTATACTTATTGCAATAAGGAGTGTCTTAAGCAAATCACACATTACTGAATATTGTCATGTTTTAATAACTATTAATTAAAAACAGTTGGGGTTATGGACAAAAGAATATAGTAATATTGACTAAATGCGAGGTAGACAAAATGACAATGAATCGCGAATACGTCAAGTTCGTCCCTTGTTGGGCGCCAATATTATAATCCCTTCTTAATGTTATCTCACTTAATAAGTTATGGGTAATAATTACTATATATTAATAGGAGAAAACGATTACAGAAAAGAAGACGAAAAAACACTGAGAAAACGGTGAAAAGAAGAATACTGGGTACAGTGTCTGTCGCCATATACTTATCGGGGAACATATTTGTATAGAAAAATTAACGACATTTATAGCATCAGCTACTATTTTTATAGTAAAATTAATTAGATTATGATGCTAGTTAACAGTCCGCATCCCTTTATTGTTTAATGCTCGGGACCGGAGGGGAAGTGTAAACTCCCTTATAGTCTCTCACCCCTCTCGTCTACTTCCTACCCATCCCGCTTATCGCCGGAGGAGTTTTGCGCGCACAACGTACCTGCCCTCTTTATCCCTTAGAAGAAATGCTCCCCAAATGCTGAAGGAGTGGGAGAAACGAAAAGACAATATCAGGGTTTGGACAATTAGAGAGAATGATAATCAGGGAGTTCGGACTGTATAGTATTAACCATGTACAGTAAAAACCAGAAATGGCTTTAAGATGAATTATAAAGAGAGCGAAAATTACTAAAAACAAGGTTTTTTTTTTAAAATAAGGTACTCATTTGCAGCAATTGTATATATTTTATATTATTCCTTAGAGCCTTACGAGTAATTAAAAAGCGAAAAATTAATGGAGACACCTATAATTTCTGAGAAATTGATGACTGAATACGGAGAATTATTAAGTAAATTAGGTACATCTTCATAAATCGTGGATATTTTTTGGCTCGTATATTACTGTCTGCTAAGAAAAACATGTTAATTTAAAAAAAGTGAATGTGTATCTAGAAAGATGTATTAATTTTATTAATCGTCGTAGATTATTTAAAAAAGAAGTGTTTGCAAAATAATTGTTAAAATTAACAGATTAAAATTGTTGTTAAAAAAAAATTAAGCTTAAAAAAGCAACGGCAGAAATTAAGTTTTTAAGTAATTTGTCAAATTAATAGGACTGGAACTGAAATTTAAGAATTACCAACGTGTAACTTATCGTTTCAGAAATTTCAATAATTTGTTTGTAAGTTTCAGATATTTTCTTCAATTTTATATAAAAGTAACGTAATTGCCTTTTCAGTAACAGTCATTTGGAAAATTGTAATACTTTTGTAACTGAAAAAAGTTTTTCTTTCAGAGCGGAAATAATACAAAGATTCATTAAATTATTATTAAATAGTTAGTATGCAATTCCGCATAACTTTATGATAGGTTTCACTATTTGAGGAAATTGTTTAATTACCTAATCTGTCAATACTATTCATTGTAAAATATTCACATATTAATAAAAAAGTTCTGTCGTTAAATTTGGCATCTTCTCCTGTCTTGTAATTCGAATTGCTTATACTTTTTCTAATATAATATAAGCATTTTTTACAGTTCATCAATTAATTAAATCTAATATGATGAATTTGGTTAATATCAAACTTTTCACTTTATTTTCTAGAAGTTGTGAAGGCCAATAAAGTCATGAATCGGTAATAGCTCCCGTGTGTCCCTCGTTGGGCGCCAATGTTATAATGTTTTCTTTATCCAATTTAATGAGTTATTGATAAAAATTACACTGTATTATTACGAAAAAAATTAAAAGTTGACAAGCATATAAGTCCGTATTATGTGTAATAAATAGATATTAGTGAATGAATATCTGAACACTGTAGAATTTTAATGAATATTAAAAACTTAAAGGTCAAATATCGACTATATTAAGAATGGAATTATTAATAACTTAAACTTGAACTTCGAAATGCTTACATTGAAAAATGATAAGGAATATTGCAATTATGTTTTTTTATCTCTGATAATGTTTTTTTATGAAGATATAAGACGAATTTTGAAAATATATTGCTTGAAAATCTAAGCAAAATGTTAAAATATAATAAAAGTAATTTGTTTATTACAAAAATCTTCATTAAACATCTTCATGTTCCTTTTTTCTATTAACAACAACAAAAACTATATCTGAATATTTTCAAAACATATTAGCAATTGGAATTGGTTGAATCACAAAATGGAGTTAAAATATTTATGAACATATCGCAGAAATGTCTTACAAATTACGAAAAAACACAAAATAGTTAAAACCATACTTTTATACACTTAAGGGCTGTTTTTTGTTCAATGAGGATTATATAAGTTGTAAATGTAAAACTGTTTTATTTATTAACTGCAACTTATAAAAGTTTTAAAATTTAATAGTTTCAGAAAATCATGTAATATTTTTGCAGATTCTTCTACGATATTTAAAATCTTTCGCAAATATAAATTTCAATAATTTGATTTTTACTAATTTTATGTAAGTTAAATAACAATATTACCACTGATTAGTAATTTCTATAAATATTTCTTCTATATATTAATTTAAATATTTCAGTATTAAGCATATTTATTTCTTACAACGAAAACCAGTTTCGACTAACTTTATATAATTAATAATTTTAATTTTATTAAAGGGTTTATTTTTATTCGATAAATAAAATGGAAGATTCAATTACTTTGTAACTATACTTATTCAATTTAAAAAGAATATTAAAAAAATCTAAACAAAGACTCTTAATTTATAGGATTTGACTATATATATATATAAACAAATTTGATCTTTTTTGTCAGAATCCCTAAGATAAACCAAGACATAATATTTTAAAGATGAATATTGCCAGGTATACTAAATAGTATTCAACGGTTTGCTACATTTTCTTGGAGGGACTTAAAATTCAGGAATTTCCCATCCGATTAAATTTGAAAGAATTCTGCTAAAAAAGTAATAAATATATAAATGTCCAAAGGTAAATATTTTTACTGAAAAACTGTCTCAATTTAAGACCACTGACAAAACACTTTCTAACCAAAACAACCCTCGGTAGAAAAAAACGAACTAACGCCCAAGGCGGGATAAAATATTGAATATTTTCATCTAATTTGTTTTCAAACAAAGCGTCAGTGAATTTGTTTAGGCATCTATATCCTAATGTTTTTGAGTGTGTTCTTTCCAAATCTGCAATCCATTTTCGATTATATTAAACCGTTTTTTCAATATGGCGGCGAGAACGGAAAAATAAAATATTTTCAAAAAAATGAAGAGATTTACAAAAATAAAAAACATTTAAAAAGCATCAAAAGCATTAAATTCTTCTCAAAAACTTACTGAACAATAATTTTATTGATTTTTTAAAATAATCACTGTACTTGAAAATATTGATCTGTCCCTCGTTGGTCGCCAATTTTGTAAGGGAAGATTTATTTTTCAAATTGAAAACATGGAATGTCTTGATTCCATTTAGGATTTAATAGACAAATGCGGATTTTATAACTTTTCACGTTTTACAGTTGTAATTCTCGTATTTAATAACTTGTGCACTTCTCAACTTTGAAATTTATTTTCTTTAATGAACAATTTAAAATACTATTTATTGCGTACTATAAAGCCGTCTATAAATAAAAACTGTGTTGAATTATAATTATTTGTAACGATATTATATTTCGCCTTGTATTCGTCAAATTTTTTTAGTTTAAAAATATATTTTCAACAAATTTAGGGACGGAAAACAAAATCTTTCGTTAGTGATTTTATTATTACTTATTTTATAATTTCAAACAAATATTACGTGATAGACGGACAAAAATTATTTTTTATTGTTACTAAACATTTGTTATCCCAATAAATAGGATTGTTAATATTCAATCAGCAGTTTAAGTTGTTATTGCAACATACAAAAATTGTCGGGTTTATTATCTAAAGTTGTTAGGATAACAAAGGGAATTTTTTTATGTGAACGAATATTGTAAACATAGTAGGATTGTCAGGGTCCAATGATAATTTTCTAATCTTAACTGTATAACAATTTGATTGTTAAGGAAACAAATTTGTTATTAATATTTCTTTGCAGTTTACAAATATTATACTAAAAAAAGATTGGAGCTTTGTAGTTTCGATTTAGATCACTCAAATTATGCATCTAAATTACAAAAGTATGGTCAATTTTATTTAACAAAATAGTTGTAAGGATAGGAAACCTAAAAATATTAATGGAATATGGTTTACCCTCGAATTTACTGATGAAATAATGATGCAAGAGTTAAACGATAAAACCAAGGTATTTAACACCTTCCGGTCTTTGGAACTGTACGTCAATAACAAAAACCTTTGTTGGCTACCTGGCACACTTAAATATAAGTTGGAGATAATCCAGTGAAGGATTGTTCGCAATATATATGACCGTATTAGGTTAGTCATTTTGGGACAAAATCCGGGTGCTATATAAGTCAAATACGCTTGACCTTTTTTGGAATGTTCTAATATTTTGGTATTATCGAATCGAAACAAAATTGTTGTAAGAATAATGCAATAAATGCCCAAATATCTTGAAGATCAGTTTGCCGGAAAAAAGGTCTTAGATTTGTTACATTTGATAGTCAACATAGTCTTACTTAGATGCTACAAGATTGTACTCAGCGTAAATAAAATAAAATTTTAGGTATTTTAGTTAGTAACTTTATCCTGATCGTCGTACTGAAATGAGAAAACTCTTCTTCACGTAAGCTGGTACAGAAAGATCATCAAGAACGAAAACCAATAATTTCAAAATTATGTGCTAATTATGTGCTGCAACAAAATATTTTGTATACTTACGATTTCACACCAATATAACCACTTTGACATAAGCTCACAGATCTTCTGTGGAAGATTAGTCAACGATTAGTGCAACATAATCCGGAAGGGTCCCTTAAGTACCTGTTGTTTATGTGTTTCTTGTAATAAATCCAGGAAACTTTTGGATAGAAAACACATTTTAGTGCTTCTTTTGCTTGACTCTTAAGTTACTATTTTAGTCTAACGGGTTTTTAGGGTTGAATCGTAAAATTCGACTTTAGTCACATTAGCCAGCTAATAAATTCAGGACACTGATATTCAATATATTTTACCGATACTTTAGATGTTCTAAATACATTGATAGGGGCGAATGTTGCCTTGATTGTCTTGAATAATTGATAAATGCATAAAAAGAAACATAGTTATGGTACACCTCCGGTTTGTAATGACATAAAAAAATGTTTTTCACTGATATTCTAATTGTGATCGGTTTACGGCAAGATGACAATGCACTATAACAGTTCTGAGCACACAATTAGCACATAATTTTGGAAATATTGGTTTTCAGTTTCTTCAATGTTCACCTGCTAGCTCGACAGTCGTTAGTAGTCTCATTAGATACTTCAGTATGAAGTAACTTATTAGTTAGCGCGATTAATTACGTTTAAGAAAAACGTAATAATTTTAAATTGGAATGAATTCAAGATGATCACAAAACGTTTTCTCTTTGTTGACAAATCAAAACACGAAGACAACAGCTAAATGCAAGGACAATGCTACTAGAAATCCATCAGTGACAACAATACAAGAATTAATAAGTCATTGTTTCCCATAACAGTCGATGGAAATTTTCAACAAAGGTGTTAAACTGTTCATTTACTTCATTTAATTTCCCGACGATAATAGAAAAGAATGCGACATCTAGTTAAGAATGCAAAACATTCCTCGAGGTGTATTTTCACCGTACAAAAAGCACCCTTTAAATACAATATCATCTTAATCCAATAAAAGTAAAATAGCACCAAAAATGGCCCAGCTTAGACTTATATGGGAGTGTAATTTCACTCCTAAAATCGCGTGCGTGTGCAACAGGTCGGGAAAAAAAAGTCTATGACCGTGGGAAAACTTTCGCACCACGTGCAAGAGCACCGTCGCTTTTTTGCAGAAATTGAAATAATCACGGTGGTTACAGTATGTATGGATCTGCCGTAATCGGCCAATCCGTTAGAAATGTCTGTTTTGACTTGGAGGCAGGTAAATGCGCTTCGTTTCTTAAGCACGTGTTTACACTGCAGAAATTTAAAATTTTTTTAATATAATATAATACCAAAAGATTCTAAAAAATATGTTGCCCAACGATATTTATTTTTTTATAGTAACACTCATTTTGTCAAATTTAATTTAATCTCATCTCTCAATCTCAAAATTTAATTTTTCTAAGTATTTTGAAGAATTTCCTGGGTTAACAGAAAAAAAAAATGATAGAAGCTAAAAAATATAATTTTATATAAATATTATGGTTTTCCTTGGCAATTCAAATTGTTAAATTTTTAATCTATAAGATGGGAAATTAGTAAACGAAGTTCTGAATTTGAAGAAACGTACCAATTAAAAAGTTACTTTCGCATCTTCCTTCATTCATTATTGCTTCTTCCTTTTCGAAATTCAAGACTGATTATGAATTTAGTAATTTCTTAATTTTTCACTAGTGGATAATTGAATATTTAATTGAGATTCACTTTTTTTATAAATGTGTAGTTCGAAATACAAAAATTTGCCAGAAATATAAAAAATGCCGGTCCGTCCCTGGTTGGGCGCCAGTTTTGTAAGGGAAAATTTATTTTTCAAATTAAAAATAAAGTTTTCTTTAATTTTCAAATTTATTTTCTTTAATTAATTTAGCATTGTATAGAAGTGAGACACAATGTTATTATCGAGCATAATTTCATAATTTCGGGTGGTAAAACACTATTTTTGTCGCTTCAAAAGCGATATGGTTCACCATAACGAGAGTGATTTTGTATCGCATTACACATATTTAGTAGAGCATTCGTAACCAGTGGATTTCAGTGCGATAAAAATCTGTATTACAATTCCTGAGAATGAGTCCATTTCTCGCACATTTCTTAGTATACGTTAATTTGAGAAACATCCTTGTTGTTGTACTACGAGTAAACTTATTTTTTCTACTTAATTAAAGCATGTCACTTTGAAATTCCGTATTGTAAATTGCAGTTAAATTTGTTATTTGAAACTTTATTTGCAGATTAATACTCTTAACCCATTAAAATGAAAGATCGATCAAAAATCAATTTCAAATGTTTTACAATTTTTAAGCCCAAATTTTATTCAATCTAGAGAGCTCTTAAAAAGTGATGAAAAAAGTGTCCCCGTTGACGTTAATGGGTTAAATAAAGTATTTTTTGGTCATACCCAATCAACGCCAAATGGTAGAATAAACGTTTTGAAATGTTTCATGATGGCGTTGAAAAGTCGTACTGAATAGTGGTTATAATAACGCATATGCATTTAGTTACAAGATCGTGTATATGTCCATCGATTCAACGGGATGAAACGTTTTTAAGACGCTGGATTAACGTTTTTCAGACAGTCTTTTACATATTGACTACCTAATACGTTTCTGAAACGTTTCGGTAAAACTCCATAATGGCTATTTTAAAACCTTTTTTTTCAAAAGCTTGCTTTAAATAATGTATAATTTAAACCTGACTATAATATTTTGCACTAAACAGTTTTTATTGCCGATACGTTTCGGTGACGTGATGTGGTGCCTCTTTAGTTAGTTAAATTTTTTAATTGAATTGAAATAGTTGATTAATATACTAGTAATTTTACTAAAAAATTGAAAAAACCAAAGTTTCACTTCATCATTTGTAGTATTTTACTAATTTAATATAGAATATTCCTTTTATTACTAACGTATAAAGAAAACTGATCTAGTAGAAAATTAAAACATTTTCAATGAGTTTTTATATTTAAATTTGAATAAGTTAATAAATAGTGAAAAGTGGGTTATTATCAATTAGTCATTTTCTTATTAGAAAATAGTAAAAAACGACTAATTTATTAATAGTTCTGCTAATTTAGATGTAGAAGGTGAATATTTTAGTTCAGTGGGTTTTAGGATTAGTAATGAAAAAGTAATTTTCATTATTTATTAGTAAATACAGTTACTAATTGAATTTGTACCCCTATTTTCGTTTTTATTTAGTTGTTTTGAACTAATTCAGCTTTAGAGAGTACGTTGTTAGTCACAGAGAGGTAGACTCTAAATTTGAATAGTAAAATACTACTAATGAAGAAGTCAAAAGGCGGTGACTACTAAATACTAATAAAGAGAAAAATACTATTAATTTATTAGTAAAAACTAATAATTGATTAGTGAAAACTATTAGCATATTAGTCAAATTTAACTAATTTATTTGATTAGTAAGGAATTAAAAAATATAATGAATAATTTTAAATTAGTAAAATATTCGTAGAAAGAATTTAGTAGTAAATATGGTTGAAATCTGTTTGTATTAGCTAGAAAATTAGAAACAGTCCTGAATCTTGATGATGCTCAAGAGTTAGTTTTAAAATTGTAGTCAAAAATTTTAAATTGGACTGCCACGTTCAAATTGACAATATAATAAAAAATACTAACCAAAATTTATTAAATAAAAACAATCAAAGCATATGGGAATAAGTGCTAAAAATGATAACAGGAACCAAATTTAATCATACTAAATTTAGCAAGATATTGACATCTAATAGACAACCACAAGAAATTAATGTAACTGATACTTTTGTAATGAAATATACAACCATGAAAAATCGTCATTACAAAAACTTTTCTTTTATTTTAATAAAGTATGAAATTAGTTTATCTTTATTATTAAAAAATAAAAATTGTAAAGTTAATGAAAGTCATAAAAAATGAGTTTTTGTGTATAATAACTACAAGCGATGTTTAAAAATTTTCATTTTGTGTTGATGTAATTACATATAATTTTTCCTAATTTTTTTGAAAATAACACAGTGAAAACAGCATGATTATTAACAGGAAATTCACTTCGAAAATGGAAAGTCGAACACGGGCCTTGAAGTTCATTGAAAAGTGAAAACTGGACGTACAGATAAGTAAGGCAACTAATATAAGTATTTTACTCAATTCAATCTTGATTATAGCTATTTCATTATCCAGTATTTATTGCAATTTTTCAAATAAACTGTTTCATTTCTATTCCTATTTGTCAACCTGTCTGTCCTAAAACAAATATTTATTTTATGATTGTAATAAATCGAATAATTTTGAAATTAGTTTTCGAATTATTTTTTTTACTATTTAATTCGTATTGAACTATAAATGTATATAAATTATGACTATTGTAATGCGTTTGAATTCGTCACTGTGTGATGACAAGTGCATTTTTAATATCCATTTTCGATGTGGTGTTTCTCTTTTTATTGTGGAGATATGTAGGAAAAGTTTTCAGACGTCAACTGTGAAATTAATAGTTACGCTTAACGAATTAAAATAAACATATTTCTATATAAAGATTTATGTGAAAATAATTTTAAAATTACGTATTAATAAAATATGTAAAAAAAATGTCAGTAAACAAACAACGTTTTTAACTAAATATATCTTGGAAAAGTTACCACATTTTTTAGCAATTGAAAAAAAAACGAAAGGCTAACTAAAATTAGTAAATGCCTCTGTATCACATAACTAAATGTATTCTGACGTTAAAATTGATTAACACTAATCAGTACAATGTTAAAATCTATGGTTACTAAATTAAGTTCAAAGACAGTACAACGTTTAGTTTGATGTCCCTGTCGGCTTTTTATTGAGTACGTTACTAACTAATTCATAATTTTTGGCACTTCTTCCACGTTTTCTAAGAAACCTGACATCACAAACAAATTCTTAGGGCATCATTGTTTTCCGTGCCAAATCTAGAGTATGACACGCCATGATAAAAGGAAGAGACTATCTATGTCAGACCGTAATGATTAAAATAGAATAATCTTGAATGGAGTCGTGTACTTTCTTCATCGCTCAAGAAAACTGTCATTTAAAAATGTAATCAGAAACGGCGTTATTTATACTGTTTAATTACTACTTAATTGTTAATCAATCTGTACTAGCAATCAACGAGTTAAATTCAGCCAGAAACCACTTTTTTAGTTGTCCAAATTCAGATTCTTAAATAAATTAATTTTATTATTTTTTTAAAATTAATTATAGTTACTTAACTGTTGCCTCAATTTCATGTGTACACGAAGAACCAGATTTAGAAAACTACTAGATTAAACGTTTTCACTAAGTTAGAATAACCATATTTGCAACTCATAATTAGAATTTCACGACATAGTTATCTAAATTTTGTTACTAATAATTATTAGTAGTCAAAACTTCATATTATAAATTAGTGTAATATATGTAAAAGACTAATTGTAACAACCTAAAATGTTAAGAAAATAAATCAAGTTCTTCATGTATACAGGAAACAAAATGAACAGTTGAGTTATCTATAAGAATTTAACACCTGATCTGGGTTTCAAACAATTCATCAACAAAACCTTTTTGTGGTGATACCTGCATTTTTGACGAACATAAATTTGTCGGTTTTAGGAACATAATCCAGGTGCACTAGATAGTATTCATGTGACCTAGACCTTTTTTGACATCTGTCTGTAGTACAGAAAAAAATAGTCTCGGAATTGTTTACACCTGAAAGTGTATAGTTTACTTTTTATTTATCATCCATCCACCCCATTTGCGTAGTGTAAAATGAACACATTTATTAAGAGCATATTCTTAATCATTTCACTATCTGTCTTGAATTAATAAATAACGACTTATCTACTGCGAAAAGTGCGTTACCATCAATTAGTACGTTTTTTACTGACAAATAATACGAAAATGCAAATTCCTTAATAAAATTCTACTAATCTACAAGCGGATATTGTCTTTTTTAGTTTAGTAGTTTATAGAATTGGTAATAATTTAGTAGGTTTTAATAATAAATTAAAAAAAGATCAGTAACTTCCTCTCCATCTTTTCGTTGACAAATTTTCTTCAGGGTAGGTTTTAACTTTTTATTAGCAAAAATGTTTACTAATTCATTAGCTGACTCACTTTTAATTTTCTTATTGGTAGTTTTTGACTAATTGAGATTTAGAGATTAGGTTTAAACAAAATATCAAGACAAAAGTAATCAATTTACAGAGTTTTCCGAAAAATGTTATTCATGTTGATAGGAGAATAAATGGGCAGGCTTTTAAGATGCAGAATTCAAGGATATAAATATAATACATTTTATGGAAAGAAAATACAGGTCTGACAAAACGTGTTTGCAAAACGGGCTTCATATCAACATGAATGAAGTTAAAACTTCTGGAAGAAAACTAGACAATCGTAAAATAACGATAATAGCGGGAGTCTTATATTACAATCTCAAACGTACTTTAAATAAAATTCTGGTTTGGTTATAAGTTATATTTAGTTTATTTTTATTTGTTCAATAATGCCAATGTTACAAAATAATAATTTATAATGTTAGAAACTGAATTTATAATATATAAATGTTTTCTGGTTTCTTGGGTTTTTAGAGGCATCAAATGAGAATGCCCAATGAGAAAATCAGATTGGACATTTTATGTAGTAATTTTTATCGAAATATGAACAAGAACATTCTTTTTTTAAATAGAAGTAATTATTCCTATAAGAAAACAGTAACAGAAATCGTTTGGACACACTGAGACAAATATTTAGTAAATTTAATTTCATTATTTCCGAAAGTAATGATTCCAAAACAAGATTTTGGTACATAACGGAAAATCTTGAAGTACAATTACATCCCTAATAGATTATATAATTTATTAATAAACCTTAAACATTCAAAATGTGAACCCAAAATGTCCGACAGAATTTTAATTTCTTTTCAATTTTGATAATAATTTGTATATAACGGCTTTTGGGCCGTCTCACGAATTTTGGGTACTTCAAATGTATAAAGTTGAATAATGAATTTGTTATGAAGGAAGTTACATGCCATATGACATCAAATTATCCAAGAAAATCATATTTTAGAATCGTCATATTTAGAAAAAACAAAGCAGTATCAACATTTTTAAATTTTGCACATACATTTTGAAGTTTAAAGTCCATGGACGCTTTTTATTCATTTTCGAATCTCCCGTGATCTCTCTGTCCGATTTCAATGCAAAAATTTTCCGTCTACAATACCAAATGAAAATTTGAGTAGGGATTTCTATTGAAACATAAGAAGGTTGCGAAACACCGACAAATCAAAAACAGTAAAAAATCGCCACTCAAAAAATAACTGTCCGCTTGTCCGCAAGTGACTATATTTTTTTATATGTTGGCTTTTTTACTGTCGATTTTTGTGAGCTGTCGGCTTTTTTTATTGTCCTTTTTTCGATCAGCATACGGTAAGAATTTCTTTATCTCCCATCAAATTAAACCCAATAAAAAAGTATACTACTTTTAAAAGTTGTAACAATTTCGTAATTACATTAAACATATTTCAACCGAAATAAATAAAATAATGAATTCCTTTCTTAATTTTGCCGGTGATTTTGAAAATGAAATTGCAATAAAAAAGTAATAGGAAATTTTACTGAAAAAATAATTTCCAATATAAACGTTAAAATTATTATTTTATAATAATTTCATAATTAATTGTATTTATCAATAGCGTCATATTGAACATTATTTTTATTATTCATTTATTAAAATTCCATTACAAACTTCCACTACTAAATCCCAAAAAGTTAAAATATTAAACAGTAAACAATAAATATAAACACATTCTGCTAAAATTATTTGATATGATCATCATTTTGCTGAAATTATTTTACTAATTCAAGTAGTAAAAAAAATCTGATTGTAGATTAGATTTCAGGTTTTAATGTTGTTTTGAAATTATATTAATAAGTTTTATTTTTCACAAATTATGAGACATTCTAAGCAATATCACATATTAACAGATTAATTAATCGTTTTATTTGTAAAATTATATTTTAACATTTTTGGAATACGAATTTTCATCACATGTTGACAAAGTTTTATTTAATTATATTTTACTATTAATATTGAAATACTGTAACGAAAATAATCAAATGTATTATATTTTTGTTCATATTTTTTTAAATTTCGTTTTTATAATATTTTGGTCTTATTGTGCCCTTTAATCATAAACAGTGATTTATTTAAATGTAATTGTGTAAATGAATTTTATCGGGTAAGTAGAGGAATAATAATTATGTTGTTTTTTAAAAATATTTTATGCTATATTTTAATAAAACTATTTAATCGAAAACGTAACGACATTATTAAAAATACGTTAAAAACTGTCATAATTTTAGTCAATTCAATGAAAATTTTGTATTGCTCACTAAATTGTTATTGAACATTTTTTTAATTACACAGTAAAATTTATGGTCTATATTTTTGATTATTTATTATTGTAGTTTAAAATTGTCGTCTAAAAAAACATAATTCTCGAAGGTCTTACGTTTTAATATATAGTATTAACCATACTACACTATGTAACAAATTTCTATAGTAAACTCGGAAACATGAAACTGAAATTTCATTTGCGATACACCTTCATATTTTCCAGAAACGTTTTGGTAATGTTCGGAAAAAAAGTGTCCAAAAATTAAGAAACCGTCTCGAAAAAATGACAATTACGCACATTTTTTGGAAGTGTACGACAGACATTTTTTACAGTGTAAGTAATTTGATACAAATATGTCAAGTATACTTAAATTTTATTGTTAAATTATTTTTTTCTAATATACAAAATGTAAAATTATTTAAAAACTTTTATTTATCGAATTTTTAAGTTCAGTTATTGCCTTGCAGCGACAAATGCGTCAAATTACTACAGTAATTACTAAATTTCAACTTACTTAGTGTAGGCACGATGTTGGCCTGAATATCAATGCAGTTCTTTTTGGCTTCGTGATTGTTGACTCGTATTTGTTGTCCATTTCGACCATTCATGTGCCTTCGCGATTGAATGTCCGTCGGTGGTGGCCTCTCTGAAAAACACACAAAAAACGATGGATTTTATTTTAACGGTCCCCTTCATTAAAAAAAACGATGACAATCAATTTTCTGATACAGTTTTAGATGCTTCCGCTTTTTCATTGATGAACTTAATATTTCAATCTCGAGAAGTTTTCGTGTCAGAAATGATATGCTCTTGCTTTTACATACACTGAAACACGTGTGTACTTAGTGAATTTCTAGTAGAGAAATTTAAAATTCAGTGCATTCACATAAAAGTTCTGAAAAGTCATTCCCAACGTAGGATATGTGTCTTAATTCGAAAGTGAACATAATCGTTTGAAATATGGAAGATTTTAGTAAACTGTAATTTATAGTATGATTAAAAGTAACATATTATTATTTTTTTTTTATTAAAATATATACATCAACTAATCAAACAAATTGAAATATGCAAATTTACTTTTATTATGCCGAACAAATGTTTCCAAAATTTTGTCCATTTTGGTAAGTGGTATTTGATAAGAAAAAAATTTTTTTATTGAAAATCTTGCATCCTTTGTGTTTAATAAAACTTAAATAAATCCTAAACTTCTTATATTACTTCCCACTCGAATTTTAGAATATATAATGAATTTTATATGAGGTAATGTCTATTTCAGATTCTGAAGCTAAAATTTATTTATTGTTAATTTAAAAACTGTTATGAAAGTTCAAAATATCGCGTCCGCGGATCATCAGCCATCAACATGGTACTTAGTATAAAATACAACACAGCACAGGCTTCAAAATGGTGCTCAAAATTCTAAAAAAAAATATATTATCAAAATATAATATCAGTTAGAAAATTAAAAATGCTGGATGCAATATGGAAGAGGTATTTTTTTAGACGAAAATTCGAATTGCAGATAAGAGTTATGTAGAAATCATAAAGGATTATAAAATTGTATTAAAATTTATTATAATATTGTTGTACACGAATAAGGATTGTGCTGTAATTGAAAATAATACCATGATATGTGTACAGTTTATGTGAGGTGCGCTAGATGGCGTCCCAATCCAAAAATGAAGTAGTTTAACATTCAAGTATTACTCAGTAAGAGTTGACTCCCAGTTGAACGTAATTTGGCGCTACTGTATTTTTGGATTTGAGCACCATCTAATGTCTGCTGGATATAATTCAACATGCCTCATTCGCCTATGTTTTGCGAAATTTACTTGCAATAAATATATCTTTATGGGAATTTTCTAGTGGATTTCCTTGCATTGTTTATGATACAGATGTTATCTAAAAATTATAACCAATTTTTTTTATTTGTTGATATAAAATTCGCTCAAATTTTACGTTTTAATCTTGAAATTTCAGTGTTGGAAAAACGTTTCAAAAATTAACAAAACACATTAAAAAAATTAAGTTTCCTGAATCTCAGGTTAAAATTATTAAAAACATTTTTGGTTTAAGTCGCAGGAGAATTTTACTTTTGCTTCTTCACTTTGAAATATTATTATGAAATTTAGGTTTCCTATAATTTTTGGGTATGCTCTTTTTGAATCTGACGTTTATTTTTCGATATCACTTTCCATTTTTTAAATATGGATAGTTAAATGAAAATGAACGGGGAAAAAGCGAAAATGTTTTTTCTTTAGCAGTTTTCAACTATATAATTTCGATTAGGTTAAACTTTGTTGTTTAAACTAGAGTCATATACTTCACAAAAATATTACTATTTATGGACAAATAACTACTAATCAAATTAGAATCGCATCTAGTAGATATTAAGATACAAATATAATTTTTTAGAATATTTACTTTATCCGATGCACGATAAAAAAACTATCAAAAATGACGATTGTTTTTTTTTTACAATCTCAAGTAAAAATGATAAAAATGTAAGCTATAAAATATCAATTAATTAATAGTTTGTCACATCTATATTTGTGACCATGAGTAAATTATATATAGATTTTTATTATCTCAAATCAAGTTAGTAGAACGTAGAAAATAGTATTTGCAAACTATAATATTCAAAGTTATATTAACCAAATGTCTTTTTAATTAATTTTGTTGAAAATATGAAAACTATTTTTTTGTCTTCTGACTACTAAATACTTAATAATTATTAATAAATTTATTTGATCTTTTAATATTTATTTGAGTTTGAAAAACTACATATTGCATCTAAACATGGTTAATGATTAAAAAAAGTTTGATTTCATTATGTTTACACGTGATACTTAAATAGTAACGACTCTTTTTCGAAAAATTATCGTACTGTACTGTAGAAAATAGAAAAGAATTAATGTAACAAATTATTTTACTTTTTTTTGTATTGATATTACATTTTCCATTTGTATAATACTTTGCCAACTTTTTTCTTTAATTTGTGAGAGAAAATAAGTTTTACTTAGTATGTACAAACAACTTTTTTATTCCCATACTATTTTCTAAAAAAAACGTCTGAATTAGTCAAATAATATTTTAATATTTAATAACATTTTTTTAATAATAATACTCTAAAATAATAAGTCTTATCATTATTTATTTCACATAACTTTTTGAATATTCGAATTGCCCAATATTAAAAATACAATAAAAAATATTTGAAATATAACCTCTAAAAAGTACAAAATAATGCTACTATTTGACAACCTACTATTCCATACTACTATTTTTTACAAATATCTTTTATACATTTAATGTTTATTAAATTAAAAAATTTACAAAGAGTAAGCCAAAAAAATATTGATCTTTTTGAAGGAAACACTTTTTTTTCTGATCTACACGTGTCTTATCTTAAAGGAAAAAATAAATCGCGATAAGATCTACCTCGTTTGAAACTGCCAAGCCGCATTTTGGCAGAATCCCGTACGAGATCCGCCCTGATAGGGGGCTTGGTGCCCTTCGAGCCCTGTTGTCCCATGGCCGGGGGGGATTCACGTCAATCTTCTGTGAATCATCCAAATTCCATGTCTGGTCACGACGATTTCTACCTTCTTGTCTGGTGTCGGGACAAATGCCCTTTGAATTTTCCCACCAACGGCTGACAAGCACTCCGACCACGCCGCCATTTTTGACCCGATAACGAGTCTGATAATTCGTCCATTTCTTTTTGGCTCACTTTATTTGTCGTATACAGACAATTATGGTCGCGTTATTATCACTCACGATATCACTTTTCGTTACGATCAGTGGGCAAAATGTCTTTTTTTAAACTTCATTAGGCTAAATTAAAAAATTGGTAAAATCAATATTTTTGTATTATCGAGGGAGGAAAACGGTACTTTTTATACCTTCGCCAGTTGGCATATTTTCCAACCTTGATATGAAATATCACTTTTGTACTTTTGTGGGAAAAGATCTCTCTTGGAAGGAAATAAACGATGAAAAATGGTTCTTCGTTGTTTTACTTTATTAGTAACTTATCGAGACAGGAAGTATTTTCTGCAATGGGTTTTTGCCTGCTAATTTCAGAATTAATACAATTTTTCTGTTAAAAATAGTTAATAAATTGAAAGAAAAACATTTTCTTTTGTCGTTTGGGAATCACATTTATTTTAGGTTCATTATTTTTATTTTTAAATGAGGTTTCGACACAGTTAAATTTGGAATACATTTGTAATAAGAAATTGTTATTAATAAAAGTAACCCATTTCTTAGTCACGGCGGTGATTTTGATAATATAAGAGATTGAAAGATATCGTCTCTTAATTGGATTACAACAGCAAACATTTTTTTACGTACAAAATGAACTCGAAATATTATATAAAAATTATAATTCTTGAGTTACGTTTAGTCTATTAGTTTGGAGTACAATAATTTTACAATCTGATGAAAATATAAATTCCAAAAAACTATATTTGAGGGTACTCTTTTGATTTGTGTAATCAGAATTCAATGATTCAAGAACCCAACAAGCCGCGTTTTAAACAAAAAATGAACAAAACGTCTTGTTTGGGATTTATGCCAAACCGTAACCAAAGTGCACTAAATTTATGAACTTCCTCGGTCGAGATGGTCACGAGAATCTACCCAGAATTATCCTAGATTTTTATGATTTGGCTAAAAACCAGTTTCATAATATGGGTAGAAATCCTACTAATTATGTAGGTGTACAATGTACTATTGATCCGGTGAACCATAACCATCCAAATTTGTATATAAAACAAAAAAAAATAAATCATATTAAATTTAATCTTAAATTTCAAAGGAAGAACATTGATATAGATATTGTTTCTTTACTACAAATAAATGATATACAACTTTATACGACTTTCTATAATAACTTCACAATGTTTGCTTAGCAAAACTTATCTAGAAAAATATTTTCTACTATTTCATGTTTCAATATGCGAATTTAAGGTCAAGGAACATATTTTTATTATTTTTTCATCGTTTTTTGCCATGGAAAAGAGAAACCTTTCACACAAAAGTGTGACGAAAATCTTTGCCCGGTTGCAACTGCAGTTGGTGATAGGAAGGGATTTTGTTTCAGGTATCGATCAGTTATTTTATATTTTAAATTGTATGGTCATGTACTGAATAAAAATCCAGAGTTGTTTATTATAAAACATTTTTATGAATTAAATAAATATTTTCTTAGTTAAAAATATTATTATTGTACTTGAATTAATTTGTTTGTCATCTTGAATTTTGAACATTATTCTCTGAATTCGATTGAAGCATATTCTATTGTTTTGTGTAAACTAATTGGGTATATTATTAATAACCAAACAACAATCCATAACCAGAACATAGTAGATAAAGTAGTTAAAAATGAAGAAAAATCCACTTTTTAGTTCAATAATTTATAAAGCACAATTTAAGCCACTCTTTAATTAATAACGATAATTCCCGTTTACTAAAAATAAAATTTCTGTTTTCAGGACATCCATCCACACTTTTTTTTACTTTTTCTGGTTTAATTTTACGTTTTCGTTGCTTTGACAATCGAAGTACCGAACGGATTTTTCTGAAGTCTTGTTGAAGACGATGTGCCAACTATGCATATTTCCGCATTTAAGAGTTAACAAATAAAACATTTCGCATTTAAAGTATGCATCATGTAACAAATTGTTAAAAAATAAAATCCATTTGCTGTTTGTTACAACAAAACATAACAATATATTAACAAAAAATTCCTCAGACTCCATATAAAACATTGTTCTAATAACTTGATTATCTTCTCATGACACTTACTAAAGTTGATCCCGCAACTATTACGGAATTTAATAACAGTTCTCAGTGCTCGTAAATTGTCTGAGCCCTCAGATTTCATTCACTCGTACCGATTTCCCAAGAGCGATGAAAATCGCAAGTGCGTCGCCTTGGGTCGTAGAAATGCGCGACATTTTCCAAGCGAATGCAGCTGGCCCAGATTCCACGTAGCACATCCATTTTTAGCTTTAAAAGTGAACCGATTTCCCCAATTTTTCTTTTTGAGTTTTCAGTAAAAATACAAAAAATGTCGCTCAAAATTGTCGAAAGGCCATAGTTGTCAATATGACGTTCGAGCCTTAGGAGTATGATTTAGTGATTTTAAAATTAGAACGAGCGTAATGCAAGAACGAGACTGTTTTGGTCTTGAAACGAGCCGAGATTTTAATACCGGGTAATTGCAGCTAACGCACTCGTATAATTGTGAATTCACTTTGCTCTTTGATGATGGCGATTAAAAGTGTTGCGTTGGTAGGTAGACGTTGCTGTTTATTTTTGTAAAAATATCTGTTGTCATTATTAGTGATTTTTGTTATATTTTTATGTTGTGTCATAGATGAAAAAGCTTTGCAATATAATCTGGTAAAAGGACGTGCAATTCATTTTGAAAATTCGAATATTCTACACTAGAAAAAATCATCATGCCAAATGGACCACTTTTTTGGAGATATTTTGAATTCTTTTTTACCAGTTTTCCAGCAAAAGGTGATGAAAATATAATAATTTTGACGATGCAAGTCGCAAAAATAACGATGTTTAACAAAGTTATGGTTTATTTCATCATTTTTTTTAAATCTGAAAAAATACTGTTTTTTATTACGAACAATGACAACTAAAGAAAGTATTAGAGAAAAAACACATACAAAGTGTTCATTAAAAAATAAGTCACCTGCATATAATGCGCTTGCTTATAATGTAAGGGCCAACAGTTTTTTTACATTCTTCAATATTTCGGCCCAAAGTTGTCAAAAAATAATTTTGTTTTTTAATTTTCAACTAGAAAACCAGCTTTATACGGGAAATTATTCACGTATTGATCAATGTTGAGCATGTAATGCAAAATAAGAGAAAACTGCAATGGTGTAGAAATTTGCTTGCATTAAAAGTAACATCTTCATAACTTTATAATTACCAAATAAAATATTGTAAAACCAAGGAGTAAGGATCATATCATAACTTTAAATTCCTGGATAATCAAGCTACATGACTGATCTCATCGATACACAGCTCCAGACTTATATTAATCGAAACGTATTTCGTTTATGGGTAGAAGTTACATTACATGCGCTGGCCAAGCGCCACGTAGTGAGCAAGTCATCAACTAATAATAAAATACCCAGTAACAGATTGTCAGAGTTTAAAATCGAATTGCTGCTGTGTGTTCCCCATGACTTTTTATCCGATTATGTTTTCCTTTTTTTAAACAATTGTTCAACATTTATCAATATGTGAATAATACCCCGTAAAAGAGATGTTTTTCTCGTTGAAACGAAAACGAAATTATTTTTCGATGATTTTTGACCGAGATATTGAAGATTGAGAAAAAAACAATTGTTGGCCCCTACATTATATGCAATCGCATTACATACAGAGGACTTATTTTTTAAAGGTCACTATTAAGGCTTTTTTTCTCATATACTATCTTTAGTTGCCATTTTGTTCAATATATTAACATTTTCGTATAAAAAATTAGTATTTTTGAATATTTTTCCAGACTTTTAAAAATCTCCATTACGACTCCTAAACTACTCCATCTTTCTCAAAATCTCCTTTGAAAGTTTTAACATAGTTTTTTAAGGTAGATGGTATTATTGAAATTGAAAATAAATATTTTTATCTTAACGCCCGTCAATAAAACTAATATGAAAATGATAAAAAAATATATAAGTAGCCTGTTTAGTATGGAATGTTCTTAATGCAAATGATTTTCAAACATTTTAGTTTGAATTATTTATAATTGTATCTGTTATTATTTTAATGGTTTGTACTAACGAAACTCCTAAAGTTAAGAAGTCCTTAGTATTCAAATGCATTTCGTCCAAATTGGGATTTATATATTTTTAGTTAAAATGTTAAATGGTTTAAGTAGTTTTGCGATAAATATCTATATTTAGGTTAGTATTAAACGTTTATACGTTCTAAATTTGCCAAAATGGAAATATTTATTTGAATTTACATTTAACAAATAACTAGTTTAAAACGATTTTTATTAAATTCAATTTTTTAAATTTCATTTCACATTCATACAAAATAGCAATTAAAATTGACTAAATACGATGTAAATATAAAACAGAACCAATTTAACATAAACAACGCTTTATATGGAATTATACATTATTATTTTAAGTAAAAAACTAAAAACACTTTGCAAAGTGAATGACAAGAAGAGAAAATTAAGTTCAGGTCAATGAGATTAAACATTGTCAAAAAAAACTCAACGTTTAAATTATTTTGACTTACATTTGATCTTTAATTAAAATTAGTAAACATTATAAACTAGTCAATCACACTTGTTACAATAACAAAACATTTTTGTTATTGATTTTGGTTGTTAATTCTTAATAATTTAAATTCAGAATGTAGACGTTAAGTACAATTTTTACTAATAAAATTCTATTTCGTACCTGTAAATTAAGACTTAAGTACTGCATTAGAGCGACGTGCTTAAACGCATTCTAATTCTTGAATACAAAACTATTCAAATAACCGTATGTTAGTACAAACATTTTGCACTATTCGAACGTGTTAGAATACCGATACTGCAAGATTTTACGACTTTATTCCACATCGTTTCATTACAGTTCTACCATTGTGCACCTAATACTGCGAAATGAATATCTTCCCAGAAATATAATACGGCCGTGTATTTTCGTTCCCATGTGAAATTTCGAAAACAATAGGCACGTGAAACCCGCCAATAACAGTGTGTTTTTCATCGGTTGACGAGATATTTTTATAATAGTTTCAATTCAGAATGTCATTAATTAACAAACAACTATTGTTTTTATAAATTGCTGTTGTTTATTATAAATATGCAACGAAATAATTATTACTGGAACTAAGTTACTATAAATTAATAACTGTACCATTATTTTTCTGTAAATTTTACTATTTTGGGTGGTAATTTGAGGACCGATCTTCGGAAAAAATTCCTATTATTTCTTTTTAAAGTTATAAAATATTTGTGAAAATTTGGCAAATGCAATAGTATCTTTTAAACACTCCGTTTCTAAAAAAAATAATGGTAATAACAGTATAATTCTTATAATGACTAACTGGAATAAGAGAAAATGTTAAAAAATGTAATTTTTGACGGAATTTTTTTCGTTTCCAATTAAATTTTTTATCAAAATGCATTTCTATTGCATTAAAATCTTTCTGTTAAACAAATAAAGCATATCTGATGGTTTATTAAAAAAAATCGATGAATATTTAATATTTTAGGTCCATGAGATTGGATCCCCCATTTTTTAACAAAACTAACATTAAATTAGTAAACAAGCGACCCCAAAAATCCACAAGTAAAGAGTTTGATACAAGCAGAATAACTTTCAATGTCGATTTAGTGCATTTTTTAAACTTGATATATATATATATATATATTTTGTCGCATAAACCGTCATTTCGTTTGTAAGCCCAAAATAAACTTGGTATTCTCGATTGGTATAACAGGCATATGGAGAATACGTTTATGATATATTTTTAAGTCAATAGCAATGCGTTTTGACAACAAATTTTATAAGAAACGCAAAAAATCCCGTCTAAAATTCACACTTTTTCACATATTTTATGATTTTGAGTGGAAAATTAGATTATGGTTTCACGACCTTGAAACAATAAAATTCACACACTCTCAATTTTTGTTTTATTTGTTTCATGTACGAAATAAACATTGGAGTCGCGGGTAAAATCCCAGTGCATTTAGCAGTTAATAGGTTATTGGCGAAGAAAATTTTGTTAAACATTTGTTTCTCTTCGTGTTAAATAAAGCAAATTATTTCGGTGTAGAAACTTGAAGTTTAGTCATATACTAAATGAGCATGCGTAGACCACGTGGCATTTGACCTTCAATGTTGTGATGTTCCCGCGCTTTCCGTGTTCTCATAGTCTATTTGTTTCTTGCGTTTTTATATTAAATGGCATGGAATTTAATTCATCATGATGAATTTATTAGCTTCAATTGAGAATGTTATTAATTAACAAACAACTACTGTTGGTATAAATTGTTATTATTTACTATAAATATGCAACGAAATAATTATTATTGGTACTAAGTTATTATAAATTAATGACTTAGACAAAATTTACTCAAAATTCATGCGCAGGCCCATCACAACAGTGCAATATTGTTGTATTTTAAGGTAAATAAGCGTCCTTGTTGATTTACATCGCATTGTTATGTTACAACAGAATTTGTTATTTTGCTTGGTATATATGATGCAAATTTATGTTGAAATACTAAGTTTTATAACACAATTCCACAAAAAAAGTTTCGATCTAGAATCAGACTAAGACTGTAATATGTTTTTTGGTTCCCTGAATCCGAAACCGAAGTCCATTTTAATTCCATCGACGTTTTTGACATAACCTCAAAAACCTGAAAAATCCTATTATTCGGCCTTAAAATGTTAAAATAAAGAATAATTTCCGTTTCAAAGTACATGACAGGTTTCTGTTATATTTTTGGGGTCGCTGAAACCATATTCGAAGCTCATTTAGCTCTTGCACATTAAGTTCTTGACATAATCTCAAAAAGAACTCTAAAAATCTATCTAGAAATATTAAAATAAAGAAAAATTCTGGCCTGGAAAGCATTCCATGTTTCCATTATGTTTTTGGTGTCCCGGAAATTGCCCTAACTGACCTTTGACAATTTACCAACAATATTTTTTGGAAACGCATCTCCTTTCAAAAATATTGCCCTTAAGAAAACTTGTAATCAAAACTAACTTTCTTTAACAATACTATGTTGAATCTGATTATTTTTGTATTTTTTATGATTATAACTAATTTGGATAATTCTAACTTTGAAAAGTACAAATACAAGTGTTTCGACGTCTCAACAATTAAAACGTAAATTAATTCCAAATTAAAAAAATGTACAACCAAGAGCAATTAATAAATGCCCAAGAATGGAAATATTTTTCTTAAAATATGGCCATAAATAAATCTCTTCTCTCTTTTCTTGGAGAAAGGTATTACTCGACGGAAATTTGACATGAGTCAGTTGCAAAATATGCGAAATTCAAATCCGGTTGAATACATCTGTCTGTAATAAAATGTATCGAAACCATTAATACTTGTCGTCGACATATACTGAGAATGAAGACATTTCGAAATTAATTATTCATCGATATTAAACAAAGACAGAAACTTAATACCGAACAATGCCTAATACAAGTTACACACTAATTAATTAAAAAATTTGTTTGTAGTATTTCATTTATATAATCAAATTTAGAGGGAACCAAACAAGCAAAAGTTAAAATAAAAAGATCTATGAAGCTTTTTAAAAATATTTTATTACTACAATTCTTTAAATACAATTAATATAAAAGTTTATGTTTAATTATTTTTATGTAGTATTGTGTGAAATCATAAAAATGTACTAAAATACAAAGTGATGGTAGGTTATTATCTTTATGCACGTGACACGACGTGCCAGCATATTTTACTATCATAGAACCTGTTACAAATACAAACTTTACCGTAAAAGGTATCATTGTTGTCTGTGCCGTATCGCCACCGGTATTAATTTACCGTTTTCACCAACGACTTCTTTTTATTGCCATAAACACACTTAAATAACAAAATAATAGAAATTAGATATTTTCAAGAGTTTACTAGGCAAAATCGAATAAATGTTTTAACATATACGTCATTAAATAAATAATAAACAAAACACGAAAAAAATACCCAAAATAAATTGAAGTACATTATACGCATTTCTGAAAGTAGTACATCAATTCCTGTCCTAAGTTATAGGCCCCCTCTATGGACTCTCCTAAGTTATATCAGGATTGTGGGCCTAACAGATTCGTTAAAAAGACATCCAACGTTATTTTTTGTTGCCAGTGTGCACAATGTCCTGTTAAACAACGATGACGATGGGTAAAGTGGCGCTTTATGCAATATTGCGCACATTGTGAGAAAACATAGATACCTATGTAAATTTAGACAAAACCAGGAACAGACCGACTAGACGTCTTCACTCATCTGATACGAGTACTTTTCGGTCGTGCATAATTATTTACTTTGCACCCTTGTTAGTTAATACGCTATTAACATCTCATTTTAGTCCGTAACATCTCATTTTACGCACTTGTTGCATAATGATTTCATTATTTTTAGTACAAAAATCGGTAATTTATGCATAAAAATACCACTTTACGCACTCACGTCGTTGATGTTTTAAAAGATGTAATAATATCAGCAGTATTCGAGTTCCAACTACATTTATCATCTACAAGTCGATTGCTTTAGCATTCAACATTAGATTTTGAGATAACTGTAGCATAAAACAATAACGATTATTAAGAAAAACATCAATATTCGATCGAGGTTTCTAGAAAACTCTCGACATTCCACTTTCTTATCGGTATAAAAATCCTCCCACCGATCGGAACGCTCGATTTCGTTATTCCCAGCGAGGTGTCTGGAGTGCACGCGATCGCACGCCCACGCCCGATCTGCATCCGATTCGCTACGGGAAAAGTTCGGCGAGCACGTGTCTGGGATCCGTGAAACAACCTACCCGATTTTACACCTGTTCGACGAGCATGTCTTTTTAAGAGTGGGGATTCCCGCAGCCGCCACTGCAGGATGTTGCAACGGCCTATGCACTCGGCTGCAGTATCCATTGTAATTTTCTTCATTCGCGCCACGATGAAAATGCAACTTTTTAAAGCGTCCCACAATTCGCACCATGTTTTTCTAATTGACAATTTTCTTACTTCACTTTTTTCGTCAATTTACTGAGTAAATTAAGCGTAGCGACCTCTACTTTCCAATTGGAACACCTTGTCGAACAACATTTACAATTACTTTTTTGGACCTCACATAACGAATGTGGCAGGAAACGAAAGTCACGAGACTGGATTATAGTGGAAGAAAAGAGTTTTGTTTCTGTCCTAGGACTATAACAAAATCATTCTTAGAAGAAAATATTTGGTTCTTTTTTTAACGACCTCTAATATTTAATTGGAGAACTGTCAAATAACATTTAGAATTACTTTTGGCGAACCTCATATATGATAAATGCGACAGATAGCGGAAGGTTAGATCACGGTGGAAGAAAAGAGCGTTGTTTATGTCCTAAGAAAATAAGATCATTCTTAGAAGGAAATATTTGGTTCTTCTTTTAGTGACCTCTACTTTCCGGTTGATACACTTTGTCCAATAACATTTAGAATTACCTTTTTCGAACCTCACGTGAAAAATATGGCAGAAGATAAAGTAATGAGGTTAAATCACGGTAGCAGAAAAGAGCGCTGTTTATGCCCTAGGCCAATAAAAACATAATTCTTACACTCAGAGAAATTTTAGAGAAAGGTATCTTAAAAAAATAGGAAAAATTAATATTCTCCGATGAAGCTTTAGTATAAACTTATAGAATGGCAATGTTTCCTAATTGAATAATAATTTTTACTAATCCAGAATACGAACTTTTCTTATTACAGTAGAGTCTCAGTATATTTACCGACTCGGTTGCTCCCGTCTCGTTATATTTACCAAAAGAAGGGGCGCGTCGCTTCTCCCACTCCCCTCAGTCGCGTTATGTTCGTGACGTCACAGCAGGCCCATCCCGAGGCCCCAGCCCGCAAGGTAGGGGAAAAAGAGAGCCGCGACAGGTAAATATAACGGAAATATAGCGAATTATGATGTATAGAATAATTAATGTTATACTTTTATCATAATAAAGTGGTATTGTTTTAATTTTTATTTGTTTTATAGCTTACAGCATTTTCTCTATCTTTGCTATATTTTTGTTCTTCATTAAAGTTATTTAGATAAAAGAAAAGAATTAAAAAGTTCGATTCGGCATTAGGTTGTTTACACTCCAGCCCATAAAAAACTAGCATGCTATGCCATTACAGGAACAAGTACCATTGATATAATATTATACCGTTGTCCGGCTGCTTATAGCATTCTATGTACAATTTTTAAGCTTGTCATTTGATATGGATTTGAGGGGAATGAAAACTCATTTCTGTAACAAGAGCCACGATGGAGCACAAAATCTACGAACATCGTGCACGCGCCTGGCGGCGACAAACGCAACTAGACTGTAGGAATCTTTGTAGGGAACAGAAAATAGTAATTTTTATAAGCTTATATATTTTGATATTCTGGTTTGAGAAATTCTATTACAGAACAATATCAAAATATAGTTGATTATTAGTATTTATTCCGATTATTTCACGTCCGTCGTCAAATGGCTAGTAAAAATAGTAATTTTTCCTATAATTTTTGACATCTTCCTATACCATTTCTCTCAGTGTAGAAGTCAAATTTGGTTCTTCTTTTGACTATAAAGTAGGTGAAAAAAAATGATTGAATCGCCATAAACAATGATGAGGTTCATTGACTGTACGAATAAAAACTGATTTTTGTAAATAAATGATACAAAACTATTAAAACAACGAGATAAGTTCTAAAATATAATAAATAATATTTAAATAGTTATTACCCAAATTGATAAAGAGAAACGGACCCTGCCAGAATTTAAAAATAACATAAACAAAAGGAAAAAGGAAGAGAGAAAAAAGAATAGCTACAAAAAAACTAAAATTTGTTAATTAGTTGACATCAATAAAAAAATTGTTGTTATAATCATTTTCTAAACATCTTAGTAAATAATTCCAGAGCACATTATTATGTAAATTATTTTATTTTGTTATTAGAAGATTTCAAAGAAAATGTTATTAGTACTTTTTTGTACGATTCATAATATAGATGTAATACACACTCCGTAAGTGCACATAATCGGAGATTGAAACAATTGAGTTAAGAGCCTGCCAATAACATGAAGAGAGATTAAGAGGTACTTTTCTTGTTACGTAATCGTCACGAAAGCACGATGGTGGGTAATATGATTCCATTTATTTCAAGAATGTGTTTTCCCACTAATTTAAGTTATTTACAATGTTTACTACACATTGAAGCAAGTTTGTCATAAAATTTCATAATACAAAATAATAAAACTTAGATTCAATAAAACGATTAGGAATCAATAGACACACATCCCATAAAAAGCAGCCGAAAGTAATTTTACTTTTTCAACATCCGAAATATGGATGAAACCGTACGGTGTCGCCATCGAACCAAAAAGAAACTTAATTAAAATCTTGGTGGTAAAAAGGCGTAGATAACTCTATCGACGCCATATAAAATAATTCGAAATTGAAACTCTCACTGTCATAAAACGCAAAATAAATGAACTGTTCGGATGCTTATTTCTTGGCACGCAATGTCGGAAATAAACCGGCAACCTCAAAACCTAGATGTACACTAAAACTGGATCCTAAAAGCTTGCCATCATAGGAGCTCGTCAAAAATATAAGTTCGCATAACTGTATGTTTTAAATTTGCACACGCATCCGTAATTTTGGAAATGACAGGGTTCTGCTGATTTGTGTCATGTATCGTTGCGTTTAATATGATAGTAGATCGGTTTCTTGTTAGTATCATTTTGATAGGTTCGACTGTCAATATTCGAAAGTATTTGCAGTTTATAATGAATAATATTGAGTCTAATTTTTAATTATACTAATCTTATAGCTACTCTTTCAATATTTTGTTTATTTACTTCTGGCATTTTACATAAGGGAATATTTTATTTTCATTGAATAACACATGCCAATAAAATGAGGCCAATCTCCATATCCGGAAACGGGACTATACTTTTCCAAAGGATTCCGACAAGCTAAATCCAAAACTGGCCGCAGAATTATTGTTCTATTATGTCAAGATTTTGAGATACTTTAACCGAAATGTGCACAAAATACCGAGTTTATCCATTTTCAATAACTTTTGTTGGACAATCACCATTTTTATTAGCAGTTTGATAAACACCAGATTAAAGTGCAATTCATTAGCTTTAAAATGCTTTTTTAGTAATTCCGATACAACTTTTTTTCATCGAGTTATCGAAGTTTTCCTCAAGGCATGATTTTCGTTGTTTGTACTTTTGGTTAAGATATCTCAAAATCTTGATGTGATAGAGCAATTCATCGACCAGATTTGCGTTAAGCTTCGTCAAAGTACACTCAGGTTTAGTCTGGTTTTTGCCAATTTGCGAACAAACATTTTTCCGCCACAAAAACTTACTAAAAATGGACAAAAAACTGTGTTTTTGTACTTTTAGGTTAGGATATATCAAAACCATGACTCCATAACTCGATGCAAAAAATTGTAGCGGAATGATTAAAAAAGCACTTTAAATCTGATGATTAACAGATAATATGCGTTTTACTAAATTGCGAACAATAATTGTTCGCCATTATTTTCGCCACAAAAACTGACTGAGAATGGTGAAAAAACGGTGTTTTTGTATTTTTAGGTTAGAATATCTCAAAATCTTGACGTGATAGAACATTTTTGAGGCCAGATTTGGATTCAGCGCAAATAAAACATTGGAAAAGTCTGGTCCGGTTTCTGGTTATAAATTTTGTTGGCCTGTGTAAGTAAACTATTTTAGAACTGTTGAAAAATGTACTGACATCAGCAGTAAAGTACTTGTTTGATGGAGAAGATAGAAGATGAGGCACATCAACCTTGATAGAGGGGAGTTACACGATCAGTCCCTGATATAGAGCTAGTCCCGCACTAGACTTTTACTTTATTTCCTTAATTATTAAAACTAGATTGGCGCTAGTTGGCAGATGACTAAAACTAGTCAGGACTAGCCTGGTGTCAAGTTCCCCAGTTAATGTTTGCGACATTCGATTAGCTCCACGCGAGAGTTTCAATCTACTTCCTTCATTACTAAAACTAGAATGGCGCTAGTTAGTAGATGACTAAAACTAGTCAGGACTAATCTGGTACCAAGTTCGCCGGTTAATGTTCGTGATATTCGTTTAGCTCCATACCAGATTTCTAATCTACTTCCTTAACTACTAAAACTATAATGGTGCTGGCTATCAAATGCCTTGGACTGGTCAAAAGATCTGAAATAGATTAACATGAAATCGGCGGTTGATGTTATGCATGTTGAACTACTTTAACATTTACAACATACCGTCATCATGTGGAATCACGGAGTATAACCAGAGAGAAAGAATGTAGTAAGTGAAACCGTTTTACCAGGCAAAACACGGCATTACAAAAAATAGTTAATTTTTTCAGTAGTAAGACTATGAAGTTGTTCCGCTTACTATTTTCTGATAGTAGACTGCATATATGCAGTAGAGTATATGACACGCTGAGAATAAAAATGGGTCAAAAATATAACGCGGGCAAAAGTGAATTAACTTTTTTAACGCGGAAAAATGAATTAAATAAGCTCCGCGAGCAAAAATGACTTATATAATATTCAGGGCAAAAATGGATTAAAATTATCATTCACTTTTGCTCTTATGGAATATTTAACCCACTTTTGCTCGCATCATAAAAAGTAAACCATTTTTACCCGTTAGCGGAAATTTGCCAATTTCCAAAAGTTAACCCGTTTTTGTATTAATTCGAATAATATCTACACAAAGTGACTCTTATTGTTTTGTTTATCGGAAACGGGACTTACGAGTATAATCATGTGTAAACATGATTCTATTTATTTAGGAATGTTGTTAAAATATGACATTGTTATAATTGAAATCGAAAAACAACTCAATTATGAAAATAATAAAGTTTTATTTATTTCTTACTATGATTTTGCCAGTGGAGATAGCGATAACGAATAATGTAGCATATTATTTTTGTATTTCATCATTTTTTGTTTAAGAACGCATTTATGTACTTTATAAAATATATATGCAGGTATATAATTAAACAGGTGTTGTAATTTATTCCATTATTACCGATTAACTTAAACTCGTAAACTTAGAAAGTTTGAATCTTTTGAGACTAGCTTGCGAAGCTTAGCAATGAGAAAGGCCTTATTATAAGGATGGCCTTAACTCAAAGTAATTGCAAAGTTGATGACAATTGATAATATAAGGTGATATATTAAAACGATTATTAAGCGCGACCGTTCAAGTTCAATAATATGAAATAATAGCGCGAGCAAAAACGAATTATAATTTCAGCGCCAGCAAAAATGATATACATCTTTAATTCGGTTTTGCCCAAAAGAATATTTTATAAATGTAATTTTTATCTTCATAATATTTTTACACATTTTTGCTCGTAGCGTCTAACCTCGAAAATGTGACGTAACAGAAAATTCTGCTAGCATCATAACAAAAAACACGTCGGATATGATACTTCGCTTGTGAAAAATCTCTTGTGCCCTAAAATTAATCCAAACATGGCCAAAAACGCTAATTTCGATACATTTAACCTCACTTTTCTCAAAAATGCGACGGAATAGGAAAATTCTGCTAGTGTCATCGTTTTCAGCACCAAAAAACAGTTCGGATATGATACTCTGCTTGTCAAAGGCAAAATCAGAGTCGAACAGTGATAAGGGAGCGTATATTCTGCAAATAATATGCCTCTCAATACTTAATTGTGCCCCTACAATAAAAAATTGGTGAAAACAATAAGTCAATGACAATGAATATCAGTTGTACACGTCTCTTTCAAAAATTCAGAGAATTAAGCAATGGACACTGAGAGAAAGGATCGTTTGTTGTAAAAAAATATCATTCAATTGCAAAAAATGTTAAATGCGATTCATATAATATTAGCATTTTATTTCTTATATCAGAATTGACCATTTCTTAATAGTTAAGAAACGTATACTTTGAACTCGACAGCTGCGCAAATTCACAAATAATACATGGAACATGTCTCTTATACGATGTATTTGTTTATAAAATAAGCATATTTAATATTATAAACAATATCTTTAATTTATTTCTTTTCACAATAACAATAACCACCGAATTGCAATGGCGCTCAATCTTTCTTAACAAACCAAACAAGCCGGGTTGTTATTTGAGGTTATGTTACGATGCGTATCGACTCCAACCTTACATTTTGTAGCTATTAAGAAATCATTACTTTATAGATACAAACTCGTAGTAAACAAGCGGTTTCTTAACTATTAAGAAATGTTTGGTTGCATTTAATAGATATTTCTTAAGATATAAAATGCATTGTTTGCACTAAAGAAATGTCAGCTTTATATGAAATGAATAATTATTTTACACTTAAAAAATTATTGGATTCGAGTATTTAAATATATGATTTCTTAACTATTAAGAAGCCTTCTTTTTAGTAAACAATCCTTTCCTCAGTGTAGAAGCATGCCAAATTGAATACTTTTATTACAGAATTAACATAAGAAGTATAATAGTGTAATCAGGGAATTAACGCAAATAATGATTAAAATTTTAAATCATTTGTATATTTTTAAAAGAATCCCAAAAGTTTAAAAATTGCGATATCAAAGCGAACAAGTTTCTATACAAAATTATAACACGAGCAAAAATAAGTTAAAATTTTTTTGCGGGTAAAAGTGACTTATAATTTCCGAGCGGGCAAGAATGACTTAAATCTCTAATTCGTTTTTGTCCTGAAGAATATTTTAAGTCATTTTTGCTCTCACAATAATGTTACTCACTTTTGCCCACAGCCTGTAATTTGTTTCGTTTTTGCTCGCGAACAGAATAATAACCCATTTTTTCTCGCGGCGTATGTTTAGCCCGTTTTTGCTATCAGCGTGTCATATATAACCTCAAATCTATCGTAAACATAACCCCAATAGTCTCTTTAAATATTACTCCATAGTAATATAGATGTAATAAAATTGGATTAAACGAAAATATTTTCTTAATGAAAATTGTAACAATAAAAATAGTTATTGTACGGTATATTTTTATCTAACCTAACTTTTTACGTTGTTAATTCTACTATTATTAGATGTTACAGCCATTTCTACCCTTTTTTATGGTTTCATTAACCACTTTTTGCTCTCCATTCAAGCTATTCATAAGAATAATGTAATACACTAATACTCTAAACAATCACGTTGTACTATGAAATAACAATGTCCTCTTTCAGCACGCCAGGGCCATGTTAAATCTAGCTCACTCCAAGCTATTACTAGACTAAGCTAGTCTAGTTCTTGTCTAATTTCAAAGTTAGGATAGTATTTGCCGACAAAAACATGACGTTTTATTGTCTGGCGCTAGTCTACATGCCAGCCTAGGCCCATGATAATTTCTGCTGACGCATTTACATCATTGAAATTTAATTTAATAAATGAAGTAGTTTAAGTTTGTTTATAGTTCGTTTAAGGCAAATTTAATGCTGCAATGCAGAATGTAATGTTATCCGATAACACTAAAAAAAATTAAGGTGCGTCACGTGTTTTAAAATGTTAGCGAAGGCCTTAATTCATAAATGAACCTTAAATTTGGTCCGAAAAATAGACCAAAAAATTAATTGCTGAAACCATTTAAAAAATAGTCAACGTAACGAACTAGATAGTAATAGTAGGAAAACACGTTTGTATCAATTATTCTGCAATAGTTAAACCGGTAACTATAATAAATAAGAAATTTGACCAATTCTTTAATTGTTTTAGTAATTTTATATATCGACAGGGTCAAAATATTTTTAAAATTAATATTTACTATTGATTTGAAATGAAAAATATTGGTTGGGATCAAATTAGGCAAGGCATTTTAATAACAAAAAATAGCCTTCTTGTGGCCCTATTATAAATTTGATATAATTTTGTTTTCACTGGTTTTACGCAGTCATAACTTTAAGGTCAAGCTCTGGGGTATCCACACGTTTATCAACGTTAGTGAAGAGTATTAAATTCCGCATTGGGGCATTAAATTAGCCTTGAATAAGCTTTAAATTATGGCATACTTTAAATTTGATTTCGACAATGTGGGTGCGCCAGCTTGATGTACCTATGCATATTAATTCAAATACAAAGTAGTTTCTTACAAAGGTCAAAAGTTCTCATGGGAAATCATTATTTATCTCCTTACACTGAGACAAATTGTACAATGATTTTTATTATTCTGACTAAAACTCCGGGGTCAGGCCTGCAATTATGTTAATATTTTCTATTATAGTAAATACTCCTATTTGTTATAGTAAAGTTTTCGATCTGATTAGGAAAATTTACTGAAATAATTGTAAATATTAATATAATGGCAGGTCTGTCAGAATAGTAAAAATTGTTATACAATTTCTTACAGTATAGTTAATAGCACTTTATTATGTATACACTTTAAGTAACATTATAAAATGTAAAAATACATTTTAGACGTGCAATTATTGCGTTGTTTTTGAGAATGAACAATAGTTTAATCTTCTTATTAAAAAACAATTCATTTTACGAAAGAAAGTGTCGCGGGTTATTAAACTATGGAAAAAATAAAAAATCCTACAATTTTGGATAAAGGAGAAAAAACACAAATGATATCATTGTATCCGAAAATACAAAATATTTTCCGGGTTATACTATTTTTAAAATGTTGGCAGACTCCATTATACCGAAAGATTTAAGTATCCGAGTAACTTCACAATTCCGGTAGGCTAACGAACCCTTAATAAAACGTCTAAATATACTGATTCATAATTGTTTCGTTAACTGTAATTTCGCATCGTTTACGGAGTACTTGAGAAAAAAATTTTGCGAAATTTCAGGAGCATTTTTAAAATTTAATTCCGACGAAATCATAATCGTTTCCGTTGTAATTGTTAAATTAAAAATTTTAATTTATGTACATTAACAAAATCCTCTAGAAAGTATGCAGATTAAATGGAATACTTTGTAGAAAACTGGGGTCAAATAACTAGTTTTTGAAAGTTCCTTAAATGGAAAAAATTCCTAAAACATTTCGAAGAGATTCGAAAATGTAACGGAATATCGAGCGTTTTCATTGTGCGTCGACCATGAAGTATTTTCGACAGGTATAGTCGAAACCTTGATTTGGTCTATCGTCGGGTTCCACCATTTTAATACAGTTTTGCTTGCAATTGGCAGCCAGAATTAAAAAATGTCTGCTGTTAATAGAATTTTTTGAATGCAGACAAATTTTGTTCTTTTTACTACGAAACAAATTCCTTAAAAAACTTTTCTATTTATTAATCTTGTTTAATTAACTAATTTACTAGTGGGTATTCACTGTATTATATTACATTTTATTTATTGGTTGTAATTATTAACATTATTCTTACTAAGTAGTTAAATAGAATATAATTCATTGTTAGGTTTACGGGGTACGAATATGTATGTTAATTCCATAATTAAATGTAGCACATCTCGAATAAATTGAGTTTGGGATCTTGAACTATCATTCTACTATTTTCCTCTTAGATTAATCTATGAATTAAAACCCAATAAATTAATTTTATTAATTAATTTTTATTTTAGCTTTTTTACCTTTAGTTAATTTGACTACTTACGTAGGAGAATGAAGAAATTAAATAGTTAAATAGACAAAAGAAGACGTCCTAATTTTATTATTGTTTTTCTTTTGCAATTAGCAGTTATTTGTCATTTTCTGGAATCCAAAATTATTTAATTGTGGCAATGTTACTGTAGATTATATCAGAATTGCTGTAACTATTGATAATATAATAGTTTGAAATTGAATTAAATTTGATTTTATTACAATGGATATTTCAAAGAAGTCATTTTCATTTTCTTCCGATTACTAAAATGATTAAATTAACTCGATTCCACCATCTGGATTTTTACAAAATTATTAGAACGTAAAAGTATTACGTTTCGATGTTAACAACTGGTTACGTAATTATTGAACAATACGTCATGAAATGGGTACGACATACACGGAAAATTGTTCAACTGAATTGTTGCGTTAGTCATAGTTTAAGTGATTAAGTTATATTTTTTTTTTGAAAATAATTTATTTATATTTACGTGCTCGGTATATTTGGGTAAACTGTACTTTATTTCACTATAACTTATTTTTGCCACGTGATTATACTCCGAAAATATAAAAAAGAAATAAATTGGATTATATCAACAAATCACGATAATTTTCAATGAGTTTTAATTCGTTCCTATTTTGGGATTTTACAAAGTGAAATGAAATATTAAATTAAATTTTTCGTAATTTTCTGAAACAAAATTTAGTCATTGTTAGTAGCAGAAATATGTAAGATGGATACAAAAATTTGTTGTTAGTTATGTACCTACATTCTTAGTAATTTAAGTTGATTTGTTGTTAATTACATAAGTAAATTTTGTAAAACATCAAATATATTGAACCAATACTGGCACATCCATTCCTAGACTATAATAAAATATTATTCATATATTGTCATTGTACTCAAACGCAACGTCATAATGACTTTATGCTATTCAGATAGCTAGGCTATGGAATCCCTTATTACCCTTATAACCGAATCAAAATTCAACGTCTACAATAGAAATCATGGGTGACTCTTGCAGGGATGGTAATGTCGCATCTGCCCCTGGTGACGATAAATCAAACTAACCTTCGCTCGCTGATTCATATTTCTGTTACAAGTTTCGTAATTTTCTGAGACTGTTGCATAATATGTCTGTCTGTTACATGTTTTAGTAAAATTCTGTGACTTCAGTAACATAAAAGTATGAGCACTTTCCGAACCCTTCTAACAGTGTACACCATTTGAACCGGACAATGTTAACACATATGGAGTAATGTTTGTATTTATTTTGATTCTCCTACGAACCGCATTGCATTTAACAAATCATTTTATTAATTTTTAATATCAAGACCAACTAAATCGCAGAAATATTGATAAAAGTTAATTTTGTTTATTACGAATATATTGCATATTGTTAATAAATAATTATCAAATTTCAATAAACCGATATTACAATTCTTTAGTATTATACAAAGCTATTGTATTCCAAATCACAATACATTTACCGAAACATCAACGAATTATTTCAATGTAGGTCACGTGACTTTACAGAAACATTAATTTTATTATAAATGATATTCCTGTAATATGACCTTATACTCGTCACAACCTTATTAGGTTGTTGCACAAGCATCTCACGCTGCATATAGATACGTCAAAGTTATCAAATATGATCATAGTATTAGTTCAATATTTGATCACTTTAGCTCTGAATTATACATTTTGATTGCGTAACTAAAATAAAAAAAAAGATTCAAATATGTTACAAGTTTCGGTGCCGTATTTTTGATAGTCTCAAAATTAAATAATTATGCGTATTATTTCAATTATTTTATTGACACCGCCAAACATTTTAGACAATTTTATTAATTTGGCCCGATCACTAACAATTTAACTTCGGGCTTAAACGAAACGACATTCATAACGTTCCAAACGAACCTGTTGGTCGACGAAAGTCAATGTACCAATGTACGATCGTGTCCCCGTTATTAACACACGTCCCCCGTAAATACTTGAAACAAATAGAAAACAGAGGGTCTAATAAGGTCATACTCATAAATTTATATATTTACCGTATAGCTTTCATTCAAGATCCGGTAATATTTGAATGTACGAAATTCAAGATGACTTTTCTTTTTCATTGTTATAAGAACGTTGAAGGTGTCGCACAATTGACAACATCGTCTTTCCGCGAATTGTTTATCAAACAACTAACGTTCATGCCCTGAACAAGGTCAATCCATAACACAGGTCGATGCAACGAAAAAATGTTGAACCTGTTAAATAGAATAAAAATTGAAAGGAAATTAATTGGCCATTATGGTTTTATTAATAATCTTCTTCTGAAGTACGTAATTATTAATATTCGAATATTAAATATTAGAGGTTACGTACCCCTGAAGAGGACATCAAATCCAACGTCGAGACGTTGCATAATTTAAAGAATTGGTAACTTTAATGACCAATCAGTTTTCTTGCAATTATTATTCTTTATGACGGTTCAGTTAATTTCCTACTACTTAATATTAAATCGTTTTCAGGTTTTGTATATTTAACCCATAGTTCCGTCGCCTATTTTAAAGCCTTTTCCTCCCACTACCTGGGTCAAATATGTCCTGCCGCTTGAAAATGCTTACAGTTGTGCAATTTATAAAGTACAATTTGAATTTTCTCTGGGTCGAAAACGACTCTGGAGTCGGGATTAAGGGTTAAATAAGTTTCTTGATGTTTTTGTGTTGATTGCAAGATTACATACCAATGCAAAAAATATGTTTTATAAATAAATGGGGCTGTTGTGTAGAAGTATATATAATAAAAAATAGAAATATACAGGTCGGCTTTGTCCTACAATTTGATTTGATGAAAGTTTTCCTCGACGTTTCGAACAAACTCGTGTTCATTTTCAAGAGGTTAGCAGTAACCTCTTATAAAACATATTTTAAAAAATATAAATATACAGGTCGGCTTTGTCCTACAATTTGATTTGATGAAAGTTTTCCTCGACGTTTCGAACAAAGTCGTGTTCATTTTCAAGAGGTTAGCAGTAACCTCTTCTAAAACATATTTTAAAAAATGTAAATATACAGGTTGGCTTCGTCCTACAATTTGATTTGATGAAGGTTTTCCTCGATGTTTCGAACAAACTCGTGTTCATTTTTAAGAGGTTAGCAGTAATCAGTAACTTCAATACACCCGACCGCTAATTTTTACAATAACATTCGTAATCAGCGGGCAAAATTACATCGAAATAGTGCAGTTAAATTTATGTCTGTGATGCTGTACTAAATTGTACTCTTGTTAATTTAGTTGTTGCATTCGGAACTGTCACAGAAGTGATTCACGACCACCTTCACGTCGATTTGGAGATGGAACCGTTCAAACTTTCAAAGAACCGTTACCAAGAGTTTCACAATGTGGATTCTTTTTCAGAACCTGCATCTCACGTGTAGAAAACAACTCTCGTCCATCGTGTCTTGCGCAAGTATTGAATGTGGAAGATTCCAGATTCAAAGAGAACAAGATCAATCCGAGAAACAAGAAGCACATTGGGAAAGGAAATGAGGAGCACGAGGATGAACACTGCACGTTGCAACACGGGCACTTTTGACAGCCGGTGAAAGATTTACCCGCAGTCACAATACGCGGTCCCGCAACATATCGAATTAAATCGAATCGAATCGAATCACACTGGTCAAAGTTCGCGGGCGATCCTGGCACCTTCCCGCGCGTCCGGTGTCAGTTCATGTCGGGCGTTCGTAAAAACGATCGATCGGATACTCGCGGGCGCGAATCATCGACGTTACCGAGGAATCGATCGGTTGAACTAAGCAAGGTAAAGCCGGAAATAACCCCGTACCGTCGTCGTCGTCGGTGCCGTTGACCCTAATCGCGAAGTCAACGACTCGGCACTGCTGCACCACCGGCGACCGGGCACCACCACGACGGCTGGATTTTAAGATGGCGGAGCGGGGGATGGAAATCGGCGACGAGTTTTCACGAGCGGCCGAGCGCGAAAAAGGTCCGGCGACGACGAACTTCCGGTAAGCGGTCGACCCGAGCCTGGAGTGAGGATTGCCGGAGTGGTAGGGCCTGTGAGAGACTCTCTCCGTGGCGCGCATCGGGAGGGAAAAAAAGGGGTCGAGAGCGGAGGAGAGAACGACGCACGAAACGTCACCGAGACCCGCCGAGGATGGCCGAACACGACGTAGCAGAGGACGAAAGACCCGAGACACGAGACCAACCGACATGTATATGTATAATACGTACACACGTATATTACCAGAAACATATATGCAGGTAGAATACATGTATACGTATATTACGTATGGAGTATATTACACGTACTATACACGGATGGATAGCCCGATGGAGCACGATTGCTCGAACGTTAACGGTACCGAAGGACCCGGCCGGCCTGCTTTTTCGAATTCTTCGACGTAACCGCCTCCTTAGTATACCTACTTCCCCTGCGGCTCGAATCGAGATAGGTATCTCTGTGTTCCCAAAGGATACGTATATGTTCGCATACACGTGGAAAAGGATGTTCGACGGGTTTCTTTTTGACGAATGAGGCGCGAATGGACGATATGAAGAATAGAAGAGGAAGCAAGCGGAAAGGAACTGATTGATTGATTCGTTACGCGTACCGATCAACACGAAGAAAAAAAAATGACAGACTATGACGAGTGAACGCCACACTCAAGAAAAAAAAATGACAGACTATGACGAGTGAACGCCACACTTTTTTATAAGATCGGAAATCAGGGAAATACTTTAAACGGTTTACGATTAAGTGATAGAATACCTGGAAACTGTCGAGCTTTATGAACATGTGTATTACATGTGCGTTCCTAAAGCCCCCGTAGTGGATGAATGTGCGCAAATGCACTGACGCAACAGGTAAGTACGACTCGCTATCGTGAGGGGATGTCGAGTTTTTACTGATCCTTCCCAGCAAAACTAGTTGGAGAATCGTCAGGTAATTGAACGAGATTGAGCAGCTAATTCAACGCTTGGATCAAAGGTCGATACCTCCTTGAAAGAAAAGTTATAATTGTCTAGATTCAGACTTCAATAATTATATGGTAACGTGACATTTAAAGTCCACTTAACCCATTAACGTGGTCAGAATTCAGGGTCTGAATGGTACCGTTTCCAAACCGTAAAACATTGCAAAATCGTTGAATACAAAAAATTGAACACCTGTATTATGCAAGCCTTATCCTATCGTATTACATTTTTGGGCTTTATCTTATAATGACTAGTCTTTAGTCCTCTCGAGGACGATACGGCTCCTTTGAGAAAATTTTATCTATCCTAATGTAATATTTTTGTTCAGAATTCAAGGCCGCTGTTACGAACAGAATCGATTTACCGACTGCGGTGCAAGGCGTAGGTTTTTTTCACATAAAAGTGTTTTTCCCTACGCCATTGCATACCCAAATGGCGATACCTCTTCAAATGAAGGTGTCTTGTTATGTGAATTGTGTAAAGACCCTTCAAAATTGTGACGATCTCGATAAAATTATTTGTAATTCGAATATTATAATTTAATGTATAGTATGACGGTGAGTCGATTTAAATGCTCGAAAAATTGAACTAAAAATGTGTTTTTGAATTAAAGCCTTTCCACCAGTTCTTAACAACGACCATTTTCCATTTTTGACTAATCATGAGATGACGATGATCTAGAGGATGAGCCTCGATAAGATAAGACCCTCATATTAGAATATATGTTTTTTAAAAGAAATTGTTCCAGTCCTAATAAAATGGCGCTAAAAGCTAAGAACGCTGAAGGTTTCAGGTTCTTTAAAGGACTCATCTTTGCGATTTTATTTTTCAAACTAACCTAACTCAAATCTGGATTAGTTTATTATAATTAAGGTAAGTTGAACTTGGGTAATTATTTATAATGTTGGTATTGAATATGTTCAAATTGATTAAATTACTGTTACAGTAACCGGAGGTTCCGGTTTCTATTCTACCAGATGGACGGCAAAGCATTGTTTAGTGTTCATGGTATAATATTTGTAACTATTTATAACTTTAAATTGTTCTTATATGTATTAAAATTCAAATATAAAAATAAATTGGTTTATGAACAAAATTTCTGAAGTTTACAATGAACCTGTCAGTGTAGTTGGAAAAATTAAATTAACTGCCATCTCAACTTTGTTGCAGATAGTTTGTTGCTACGTTTAAAGAGTTAGCAATGACAACAAATAGTATGCAGAGGTTGGCAAGAAATTTAACCGAACCAATAAAGTTTACAGATACGTCAGCAGATAACATATATATGTTGTCAGACTTTAGATGTCTTTCATAAGCTATGTCTGCTAACATTTGACGGCTGCATCTAACTGTTTTCGATATTTAATTAACACTGACCAGATGATATTCGAAAACTAGTTTCTACCTATTAAGCCATCCCATTTCGGCAAAGCTTCATTAGATTGAGTATGTCACAACAGCAGGAAACCTGCTTTATTCATTGCCTAATAACCATTACACAAATGAACTTTCAGCCAGAAGTGGGGTCTCTGGATTTGCGGAACCCAAATTCACTTCGTTTGCGAATCAATTGACGTCAAAAGTTATGAACATCGAATCTTCCTGGCCGATTCGGAGCATTTTTATGTGCAAAACCGCATAAATATGATTATGCTATAACAATTAGATTAAAATGCCTGGAAAATTAGAAGACCTAGAAAGAATTGACAATATCTCACATAATCTTCCAGAACAAGCGATAATTCATAAACAGGTAACAAGAAGACGGTAAAATTAAATAAATGCAAAAATTTTAAGAAGAAGTAAAAACGCGGTTGAAAGAAGGACTGAGATTTGATTTTGATTTATTGAGTTATGCTAAAGGTCGGAGAACCTCGACGCAACAGTTATAAAATATTAAACGCTCCTTTAAAATGTGTAAGAATGTTATGCTTGAGCACACGATATATTAACCTTGGGGAATCGCATAATCGCTGCAGCGATAAATGGAACTAAACTTGAAATATAATAGGTACATTAAAGGCGTAGAACGATTAATAAACTGTACTATGTATATTATTAACGCACATTCTTGGAGAATATTGTTTATTGAAAACATGTCCTTCAAAATAAAAATGCTGGTTCAAGTTATCAAGGCTAGATATCAAGGGAAGATATTTTGTACAATATATTTTATTCATAGGAATCAGATTAGTATTTCTCATTTTTATTTTTTGTGTGTTGGTATCACCTTGACCCGGTTTTTGAAAATATTGTAAATGTTGATATTGTTTAAAACAGCTTTAGTATTGATGACATACAAAACAAAGAAAACTAAGCAGAATTATTTTTAAACTATGTTGCATAAAGATATCAAATAAAACTCAGAATTCCCACAAATTACTCATTTAATATCCAAAGTCCATTACAAAAAATCGATACGTGTGACTTGCGGTATGCAGCTCTCAATAACTATCGAGTGCAGATGTTATTACCAGCTGCGTCAAAATGAAAAAAAGGTGTAGAATTTGTTAGTCGGTATAATTCGAAATGTTCCTGTAACCTTTGTGTTAATACTTTGACAAATGATGCGATTAAAAGGGACGGACCACATAATAAAGAGGAGAAGCGGAAAATGGCAAGAGTGCAATGGAGAGAAAGGACGAGAGTTCGTTCGTATATTACACAACTATTTTTGAACCTTTACGAGAACTCTGCCTCGCAATGCGGGTAAGTAACTGTATTTCCTTATCATGATCATAATTTTGTTCATTCACTGCGCTTTTAAAAATTAATAATAAATTATGGACTACCTTGCCAGCGATAGTTTGCAGTCTATTCAGTTCATTTTTTTTATGTTTGGTTTAGTATACATTTTTTTGTTCCATGGTAGAACCTATTATGTAATATTGATAATAAAAATACATGGATTACTAAATTAATAAATTGTACTAATTTCTAACTATGTGTTATTAATAGTGAAAAAGATTCATAAGAAGTATTTTTGTATTTAGAATTGTTCTGCTGTCAAAATCTACCAATAAAATTGAAACGAAAAATTATCAAAAGGTGACTTACAGCCACTTTGTAAACCGAAATTCGATATTATAACGACGCATAAACTTTATATTTGATAGGAAGAGAAGGAGTAAAGTGTTACGGCAGAGCATGTATATATAGGTCAATGGATGTATTGATTTACACGAGCCTCTCTGCAACTTGGATCGATGACTTCCAGCTAAAGTCCATAGTAATCATAAGTTATATAAAACTATACAAAATCATGCGAATAGTTGAGAAAAATGGTGATCACTAAAAATAACATAATGTAAATTGAAAGATACTTTTCTGATGAATGTATTCCAAATTATAATTTCAGCTTTGTTCTACTAAGTAATATATGGTTGCTAAATATAAAAATTGTATTTTATATTTGTTTGTGTCGATAACAGTTAATTCTAGACATTACTGTTTAAAACCCATTGTATATTGAATATGCTAAAATGATGGTAAAAATAAATCTCTATCCACTTGTTCTAATTTTTATTTATAAATGCTCTAATAATTGTTTATACATAAATAAGCTTGTACACGGAGAAAAATAATCAGCAAAATCAGCCGAAAAATCCGCAGATTCTACCAATTTTATCCTATAGGGACAGCTGTTGGAATTCCGTAGGGTTAGCCGATAATTTCAGCTAAATTTACTGAAAAAGTCCGCAAATTTAACGGAACAAATCTGCTAATGTAGCGGAAATTTAGAGCTAAGCGCGAATTGAGTAGGGTTAAGGCTACATTAGCGGAATCAAAATAGCTAAAATTGCATATATTTTCGGCAATTCCAGCCGAAAATTTTAGCTGATATGAATCAGCTAATCCAGCGGAGTCATTTTTATCCGTGTAATTATAGACCTCTTTAACAACATTATAAACATCGAGTTTACGATTGTTGTGATGCTTGCGAAAATAAAGTAAGTATTGTCATGCCAACTATCAGATAATCCCAAATTTACTAGGATAGTAGCAGCCCCAGCAGCCATCAACATTACAGCTTCAAAAGCGTTAGAATATTTAATAAATAATTTCGAATTCAAAAACATCTAATTAAAATACCGTTAACTATTTATCTTACGAATTGTTCAATTTTTTAACTCAACATTTGTTTCTATAATATATATGAAAAATAGTTTTAGGAATTAATAAACGATTATTTTTAATACAAATCAGTGCAAAATAAATGAAATATTCCCAATTTACTTGATGGCACTTTCCTTGCTTCGTGTAAGATAAGTAGAAAACAATATACATCATGATTAATGGTTTCAACAGTAGAGTATTCTATTACGTAACCAAGTCTTGAAAAGGCTACCGAAATTTATCGCATTTGTCTAAGGCCTTTAACACGTTTATAAAAAAAAGGTTTCGAAAATGGTCAGGGGTTGTATCTCATTTCCTTAAGTAAAAGTTACATTTCATATGTTCTGAATAATTCTTAAATTTTACAGATTAACTTATTTCGTTCTGAAAGTTGAAAATTTGAAGCATTTAGCGCTTTAAATGTTTATCCAAACGTTTATTCAATTCTGTGGTCTCACAAAAAAATATATTCTTGTTTTTAGAGGAAAATACATCTTCTTAACGTCTCTCTATTTTACATCTAAAAATAAGACCATTCCGCTATGAAGAAGAGGAATGCTTCTGTTTTTGAAAGGAAATGTCGCATAAGGAAGTCCTTATATTTTTCCTATCAAATTGTTCTTCTTATTCGGCGGTTAACTAGAGAAACCCGAAAGCATACATTCATACATGTTGTGAATAACCATTTTTATGTACACTGAGAGAAATGTTTGTTTACAGTTAATGTAATAGCTTCATCGTAAATCTAACAGAATTTAGATTTTGATCCAAGGTAAGGTAAGGTACTTTATCCTGAAGTTACCGTAATCTGAGATTCGGTTAAATGTGTTATGTTAATAGTTAATGTGAAAATTTTAAATATTAATGTTGGGATCATTACCTCATACAGTAGGACCTCTCTTATTCTAATTAGTAAAGTTTTTCAAGATGGCGCCGACCTCTCTTGTTCTAATTTTCCCCTTACCCCCACTTACTTTGCTTGGGAGCTTGTGATTCGTGGACAATATTTTTCGTTGACTTTTGTGTGATAGTGGGAGAAGACTTGTGGGGGGACGATTAGAATAAGAGCGGCTGGACAATTAGAATAAGAAAGGCAATTACAATAAGAGAGGTTCGAATAAGAGAGGTCCTACTGTATATTTACGCGCTTATAGCTTCACCGAAAAAGCGATAAACAAACATGCACACGCGCAGTCATTCGATTTTCTGTGAATTTTTCGACGCATTGTTGACATGCGCAGTTCAAACGGCAGAATTTAACGTAGATTTATTAACAGTTAATGAACACTAATTGAATGTTAAAATATATGAGTTAACATACAATAACATTGCATGCAGGACGGTGCTGGTATTTTTCTCTCAAAGTTATCTGTGGTTTTTGACTTTGAGGTTACTGTTACGATTTTGATGAAAACGATATAGCGTCCAGACATTTTTTTCGTTGGCGTACAGCTTCTATATTACATTTCATTGTACGCGTCAAAAGTGTTTAAAGGTCGTTATCGAAGCTAAAAAAGGCAGTACGAAAAAACAGTGAGTGAGGTTATGTATGGTGTCTATAAATTCGTCACAGATGCACACAAACAGTAATATACATTGAAGTTTTGTAGTGAGCAGCCACGACAGTGTCAGCTTCTACTGCTGCTGCCTGCATGGTGAATCAGTTTGTCAAGAAACTTCCTCACTTTATAAGGGTAAGTACATATGTGCGATTCGCGGTTGTATTTATAAATATGTGAGCGATTATAAATATATAAGAGTATATAATAATATACGTACCTTGGATATATAAAAAAAAACTTTTTTAGGGAATGGGTTATTGGGATATGTGTGTGTACAATAAAGAATATATTAATTTATATCTGTAAATTATTCAGAGTATTTACAGGGTATAAATTAAAAAAATTGGTATGAATCGTCGAAACAGTACTGTGAACAAAAAATTTGTTAGGCAACTTTTTCGAGGAACCGTTTCAATAACAGTATAAGATTAGTCTTGTGCCAAATGGATGTTCTTAAAACAAGAGTAAAAATAGTTTATAATTTTTAGGTAATTTTTAGTGGAGTCCTCTCAATAGTGGAGCAAATTTAATGTTACAAGCTGAGTCACACTAACGTTGTGGTCTTCTTCGTATTATAAGGTTACCATTCGAAAAAAACGACAGACTTGGTTAGTTTTATCGCCACCAGGTGTTATAGTAACTTTTGCACCTCTGTTCGGCTTCCGTAGAGGAAATGAGTTTAGCATTATATATATTATTTCGTATAGAGTCATAATTGGACTATTGTTATAAATAGTTATTTTCGTACGGTGGGGCGTAAAGTTGCGCTTTACGCCCGCAGGCAATTCTCATGCGCGAGGGACGGCGAAGCGAATGAATCGAATTCATGCGTAAAGTAAAATTCAGTGCTTAACGTTTACTTTTCCCACAAGTTTACTTTACTCACGAAAAGTCGTTTGTAGTGCATAATATGTGATTTGATTCTATATGATCTTAAGAATAATACTGACATTCTGAGATGTCTGTTTTCTTAAAAAAAAAAATACTCTATAAAAATTGTTTTCTGAATGGTCTGACGGTCAAGGTAACTTGAGAAAGTCAATGGTATCTATGAATTTGTGTTCTGAATTTTCGAGGTATCCGTAAGAACGAAAAAGAAAACCATGTAATAGTTTATTTTTCATCCTTCAAAATGATTTTAAGTGGACTTGAACCAACTTCAAATAAGAAGTATTTCGAAATGATATTTTCTAATACTGCGGTGACCTTCCTATAAATCATTAGGGTCGTTTAAAAAAAATTATTTACTGCGGAAATAAACATATAAATATACTAAAATTAGTATAACATATAAATCATTCTTATAACTTATGTTTCTTATAACTTATTTAATTATACGAAATTTCTTACAACTTTAAATTATTCGCATGAATGATATACTTTAGATTATTTATGCCTTAACCATTTATGTAAGTAATTAAAAAAACCTTAAGTAACGGGGTTTCAAATTCTTTAATGCTGATAGTGAATGAAAAAATTTCTGTATCTTAAGAATTATCAATAATATATTTCTCTGAAATTCGACAGATTTCTTAAACATTTATTAATATACAAATGTCTTTCGAAAGACTGCAAAGTTATAGTGACCTATGATGAGCATTTGATTATGGGGAATTGTAATTTATACAATTTGTTTGCTTAACATTTTGAAGTAATGTAATACAGATTCCAGTCCGTATAGATATAACATCAAAGATGGTAACCGATAACATTGCCATGTTATACGCATGGAAAGAAGAGAATAGTTGATTTAATTATCTGAAAAATAGCTGTTCGAGAAAACACAGCGAACTGTTTGCAAAAAATATTTGCAATTTGTTATATTTTTAATTAAAAAAATGTAGTCAGTTAAAATAAATTTTTTTAATTATCTCGAAAATTTATAGTTTATGTGACAAACGATGTATTTAAAAGTTGTAGATCTTTTTAATATCCACAACTTCCCCCACCATTATTTTTCGAGTGGGGGTCAACAAAAAGAACAAAAAAATTTACGATTTTTTATATTTTTTCGCGATTTTTTTGAAAAGCATTAGGATAATTTTGAGATTGCAAATTATCTATTGTAGCTTGAAAATTCTGAATACATGGTAGCTGGGGTTCACACCGTGATCATGATGACACTATAATCGTTTTATTTCGAATGATTAAAGTACGTTATTAAAGGGAAAATTTGTTATTTCTACCAGTGTAATATTCATTATCCGAGAGAAGAGAGCGTGATAAGCACATTAGGTAAACATTAACAAATCGCAGTTGAAGTTTAGAAAAATGTATCCTGGTTCTCGGTATATAAACAAATGAGCAAATCCGTAATCCCCGCCGTAAATTGCATTTCCTATGAAGATAAGCTTCTTAGTTTTATTTATTACTGTATAAAATTGTTCTGATGTGGGAAGTTAACGTCATATAAATGTCTATAATAAAAATACAAATAGTGATATGATAAATTCAAAATAACCAATTGAATTTGGTCAATTGATAGGACAACCTCGTCCAAATCATGATTTTTTTAACGTATTCTTATGTATGTATCCTAAGACATTTTGGGTTACGTAAAACTCCATACAACGTAAATATTTGTCGACATCGTAAGCACTTGCGAAAAATACGACTGCTTATGACAGCCACCTATCGGGAGGTGTACAACCTAGACTCATCGAAAACATTATCAAAACGCTGATGCACGCAATTCATGTTCTAATATTAAATTTACTTAGCCTAACAATAAATTAATTACAATTAAATAAAGATTACGAGACGTCTATTAAGTTCATCAAAGTAAACGTTTTCGAAAGTTCTATTAGTATCAGTATAATTACTAAAAATTATAATTGTCTATTCGTTTTTATTCCCGTGAAAATGTCTCGACAAAATCAGAAGTATTCAGTAAACGAAAACGATTTAAAAGGAACCATGGTGCTAGAAAAGTAATTAAAATAAACAAAGAATCTACACTTCCAGTAAACGAATAAGGATTGAACAGAATTAAAAATTTGAATCCTTTTCAATCCGTCTTGTGCTCATGATCTGATTTACCATTCCTGTTAAAGAATGTAAACATACAAATATGCTCGAAACACATAACCTCAAAATAATATGTACAATTGCGATTATCAATTCAGTATTGTGAATTAAAAAAATTACCTAACCTAAAAAAAGTACGAAAGATTCCACTGAATACAAAGGAAAAATTCTAATTGATTAAATTAAATTCAATTGACTGTAACTTCCATCTTGTACATGATTGCATTGAATACAACTAAATTACAAGATGTTTTTTATGTCGTTACATTGAATTGGATACAATCTTATGCATGTTAATTCTTCTGAACGGATAGAATAGAATTCAGGATAGAAAAAATGGAATAAATTGCTATCCATGTTTGTTTACTGAACGGATTGGTTATCATTCATAGCTCTATCGGTATTCTTTTTTTCGCACCTTGATACGTTTTAATCCATTTTTATTTACTGATTAAAATCTGTATATTATTAAGGAAAAACTTACTCAGAACGTCTTTGCTGTGTGCGCTGCTCAGGTCGCTGGTTGAACTTCGTACTGAACTTCGGCCTGTTTCCTGCGTTGGCGAGTCTGTTTCTATACGGCCCCTGAGCCTCCTGAAAGTAAATACGTGTCCTCCACGTGAGAAAAACGAGCTTCAATTTTCATTCCACGAACGTTACCCGGCTAATAAAGTATTAGAAATTACGACTATACGTGTCTCAAATTACGATATAAAGGAGTACGAGATTTGAGGTGACACCCACGCATTGACAGCAGGCTTGATCGTGTATACATGTGTATACTAGATAGCAAAGTTATAAAGTAATCGGACGTAAATTAAATCAGAAAACGATAAGTCTGGAGATACCGAATGAGTTTTCTCTTGCAATTTCATCACATTTTTTTTATCGCGTTTCCATTCGATTTTACGTCATGCTTTTCACCTTGTGGTTCATCGTACTCCGACAATCGTTTTTTCGAGTGTCATTTTACTGGCAAGTTTGGATTTGCGGATACGAATTCCATCTCGGACTAACATAACCTTAAAGAATACTATAAAATTTCGTGTAGCGACGCAACATATTTTTTTTTACCATGTTTAACCCTTTAACGCTCAAATGGCCAAAAAGTTAACTTCAAGCTCGTACCTTTCAATTATAACACGTGTGGAAAAATATTGGGTATACATATTCTTGTGTAAAAAAGTCTCATCTTTCGAATGGCATAGCCAAATTTATCAATACATGACAGCACATTGTTTCTTTTTAAAAATAAACAAACAAAAAGAACGCTGATTTTCGATTTGCTTTTTTTAAGGAATTTTTTTAACTACGTTGTTGGTATACTTAAGAACATTATAACGTATCAGGATACGGGACCCGAATGTTGTACTTCCAAAATATATTTCTAGATACTTCGATTTTTATTTTTAACAGATCCAAAATGGCGTACGAATGCCTGAAATTATTGAAAAATCACAGTAATGGGCACTTTTGAAGTCTAATCTAAGTTTTAGCGGGGAAAATAACTTTTGTCAGTTTCGTGACAACATATTGGATGCACATTAACAAAATTAGCTCCTACAATTGATTTACAAAATGGCGACCGTGATGAGTCTGCTAAAAAACGTATTTACACAACTTTATAGCCACTGTATAATGTTCAAACATCTTGATTCAATAGTTTTATGAATTAGATCTAAATTCATTATTAGCTTATCAAAATTCAAAATGGCGAATCCAATATGGCGGACCGCAAACTCAAAAATAGCGATTCAGGAGAATAAAAAATGCTACCGTATTCCACGTGAAATTTGGAACCAAAATACTTGTATTCATTTTCTCGATAAAAGCAGGCATTCTGGAGTAAAAAATTATCAAAATTATCAAAATCGAAAACTCGCCTCCAAACTTTGCAATCACCCTTTAGACGGATGTACAATTTCTTTTCTAGTTTTTGTATTTTTTTTATGTGTTTCTTCCTTCTATAATATCTTCTATAAATATCTAAGTGTAGAAATAAAGAAAAATTGTCATAGTTTCAAAAAATGTGCTACAAATGACACTGTCCAGAAATTTAGTTCATGCTGAGAAAATAGGCACGATGGAAATGGAATTAGATATTGCTGAAGCATATCTGACAAAAGCCAAAAGTAATTGGCACAAATGTATAACTGTGGAAACAAAGAGGAATTGTCATAGTTTTAAAAAATGTTTCACAAGCGATAAATTTTGCATCAGAAATGGCTTATGCCAAATTTTTTAACTCTTTTCATACAAAAAAATAATATCAAAGTCAACGATAATTTTTCGTCCGTTTGGTACGTAATGGGTTAACTTCAACTTTTTAAACAAATACATAAAAAATACCGAATTTCAATCATATTTTTTTATGAAAAAGGTTTTCTTTTTCTTTAGAAAATCAATCGAAAAATATTTTTTGTCACACCTGCACAAAACTGCCACCTTTTCGTGCATGTTAAGCGAACGGAAAGTTGCCATTTATGGCCGAGGACGCAACTGCGCATGCGCACGGGCGTTTTTCAATTTTTACCGCCCGCTGTTCTCATTATAGCCCGCCACTCATTACCGCCGGCCGTAAGGTGACTTTTTGTGACCAATAGATATCAATAGTAACTATCCACGAACAGGTGTGGTAATAGTAAGTGAATGGACACCTTACGGAAAACCTTTAGGAACTATTAATAATTTTATGTAATAAATCACTATTCATTCTAACGTAACACTATTTACTATTGGGAATTTTTATCCGATGTTCAACAATACCATTAGTAGACTATTGGCGTACGAAGCAATCTATAGTTAGTCTTGAAATGAGTAGTAAATTACAATGGAATAGCGGAATTTACTACTTTTAACTTTTTAAAGTTCTGAAAAATTGCCAATGCTAAAGTTTGAGTGGTTGCTAATACAATCTACTTTTCCGTTGGCGCACGTAATAGTCAATAGTTACCATTGCTATCTATCAGTGGAATAAAATTCCGCTTTACGGTTACCATTCCCTTGCATATTATTCAATAGTTACTTTTAGGTATGTCTAGTAATCAATAGCTGTGATATTGGAAACTATTGACCAATAGTCAAATATACTATTCATAGACTATGTGTACGGACTAATGGTTAGTTGTTCTATCGGAAACTACGGGAATATAGTTTTATGATAATTCGTAACCTAGTGACACGTGTAGTAATTAATAATTATTTTTCTCTATTTTGGAATCTATTTTGGGTATAAAAGAACAAGGTACTATACGGTTCCCATTCAATTGTATGGTATCCAATAATTACTACTAGAAATTGCTTGCCAATAGTTGTATCTAACATCTTGCTAATAGATACCAATCGTCCACTATTGCCATACGTAGTAATCAATAGTTACTATCGGGAGCTATTGGTGAATAGTAGAAGTTACGATTCGTCAATTGACATACGTAGAAATCAATAGTTACTACTTACTGGTGCTCACACTAAACTATTGGCGAATCATGGGCCTAATAGTAATGTACGAAGTAATGAGTAGGTATATTGAAAGCTAATAAAAAAGTACACGATATTATCCGGTTAACATTCAACTACTTGATGCCCAATAGTCAAAGCTTCCTTTCCTCAAGTATTGACTTACTCAGTAATAAATATTACAGCTGTTGAAAATTAGCAACTAATAGTCAAGTATATAATTTACAGGCTGTTGATATACGTAGTAATGAGTAGGTGTTTTATTGAAAATTAGTGACTAATAGTCGAAGGTATACTTTGTAGGCTATTGGTATATGTATTAATCAATAGGTGTGCTATTGAAATCTAGTCGCCAATAGTAAACAACTCTATTCGTTGACTATTGACATGTGGAGTAATCAGGCTATTTTTGGGAATTATTGGGGTATAGTAAAAGATATCATTCTTCTACTTGTAACGAAAGTGTTATTGGATAGTCACTATTGAAATTACCATTAAAGATTTACAACTGTTGAAAACTGTCCAATATACAAAATGAAAGAAAGAAACCTAAAGGAGGAATATATTACAAAGCGATTGGCAAGTTCGGATGGACATAACAAATTACCCCATTCCTAGCTTCATTTCGCTGGAGTTATTAGTTTTGTTCATAACTAGTAAATATTTACATTAGGTCTACGCATTCCAGGAGAAGACGTAATGTAAAAATACCATAAAACGCTTATATTGTATGTTAGTTGTGGGTCCAAAATAATCTAAAAAACTATATTACCGTTTCTCTTTGTTTCCGCTGGCATTATTGTTGGCATCACCCGCTGGTCTCCGGGTCGTCGAAGTGGAAGCTGCAGAGGAATTCGTGAGATGAGCCGTGGTGGCCAAACTCTGCAGGACTCTGGACTTGACTTCCTTTCGAAGGGCCCGAGGACGTTGCTCAGATTTTCCAGCCTCGATTTTGTTCATTACTGCATCCCATCGACCATTTTTACGAGCAGTTCTTTGAAGCCGTCGTGGTTCCTTCTCGGTTTCATCCTTTTGATTCGATTCAATCATGGCCTTGATCTTGGAGATGACGTTTCTCTTCGGCATCTTGTATTTTTTCAAGGGCATGGAATCTATTTTGTTCCTCGTTTTAGCCTGCGGAGAGTCCTTGTTACGCTCTACCTCGATCATGGTGACTTCCGGTGCGGCGGCCGAGGAGTTGGACTCCAACGTATCATCTAATGAACTCATTGGCAGGGTCTAGGCAAACAAATAATTTTTGTTTAATGCTAATTTAGATTTCATAAAAATCGCGTCAACCAACAAACGATATAGATATTTTTGTAATGAAAATATTACTATGAATTTTCGCGATATAAAATCCGATAATTTTACTATGAGAACGACTGCAAGTGCCCTCCGCTTTAACAAACTCTCGCGAAGGCGGGGAGAGCTTCATTTCGGATTCTATCAGGAAATGTCGGAAATAACAACCCGCGTACCGAAGATCCTCATTGTTTTTCCACTTTTACAAAAAAATCAGCTTCACTTCAGCTTAGGACAAAAATCAAATCCGATTCTCGAGTCACAATATTTATTACACCGAAACAACACAAAAACACAAGACATTGAAGTTGCACAGAATGTTTTGCTCCGCTTTCGATAATGTAAAATACTGCACTTTCCATCTATTGGCGTTTTGCAGAACTAACTTCTCACTTTCTTCCGGGAAGCAGTCCTCGATGCAAAATATTAAAACGGACAATTCGTTGAATATCAAGCATGTCCAAATACGTTGTGTTTAGTTTCACCAAATTATATTTGCAGATTTCATGCGAATATTTCTTACGAATGGAAGTAAATTCCCGGAAGAATTTGGAAAACAGAACATTTTAATGTGAACCAATGAGATTTCGCATGCGGAAATTTCCATATTATTGGCAGTTTAAATAGAAACTTAAAAGGAAAGTCGATTCTTTATTTAACAGGCAACGAAAAGTAATTGAATTTTTAAATGTTTTCAGCTATTCATGGGAACCATATCTCTGAAGAAACTAGTCGTAGATGGTAGCCCGATTTTTAGAACACTTCCTCTTTATACTTTTTTAAGTCGTGATTCTATCGACAAGTAAAATAGTGTTCCAACAATTGTAAATTATTGTTTGTGCATTTATTAAAATAATTAACAAAAAAGACGTAGGTCATCATGCTGAGGCTGTTCGAGCATTAACATGGATATAAAGAGTTGTTTTTATAGAATTCTTTGTTTTTCCAAACTAACGTATTCAGGTCTTTTCGTGTTCGCTCTTTTCGAGTTTCAAACTTAGAAAGTTTAAAAATAAGTCTTTTCAGTAGATTGTTAATGTTTTTTATGTAAAAATATCGTTTTTTACAACATTTTTTTTCAATGAATCCAAATTTTTATGGACGATTTCGAATGGACGCAATCGACGGTCCCGATTGTTGTACTAAAGAGTTGTGGAGGAAAATAATTTGTTTACAGCATGACGGATCGAAAATGACAGCCGCAATTACAATTTTTTCGTTAAATTTAACAAGTTTACTATAGCTTTATAGCGAAAATATGAAGAAATTAAAGAGAATTCTATAACCATTTCCGAGACAATTTTGTTTTAAGAAAATTTCTCTAAAGTTCATAGTTTTGAAGGAAAATAATTATTAAACTTCGATTTTTTGAATGTTCGAAAAACCAAAAATTGTATCAAAACATTCTAACAAAATTTGAGGGTATTCTTTTGCCTATTCTAAAATACATTTTTGTATTAAGAACTATTCATTGTAACGGCAGAAGATTTGTTCAAATTGAAATTTGCGTATTGAAGCGATTAGGTTTCATTGGAATCGCGGAATTGGGAGAAATTAGAAATATTCAATGGAATGAAGTTAGATTCCTAGAATTGATATCGTGGTTGAAACAGATTAGAATATTCATTGGGATAACATAGCATTGGTCCAGATTGAAATCCCGGCATGAAAGTACATTCGGAATTATGTCCGATTCATTTGGATTTACGTCGCGGAATTGGAACGGATTGAAATAGATTGAAAGTATATACGGAATTATGAAGAATTCGTTTGGATTGATGTCGTGGAAAGAAGCAGATTGTAATTTTTCATTGAAATGGCGTCGCTTTCTTAGAAATAACAACGCGGAATGGACCGAATTGAAAATATTCATTGGAATAACACATGATTCGTTCGGATTTACATGTCGGAAATAAACGAATTGAATTTTTTATCGGAATGACCTTAGATTCGTAAGAATGGACATGGCGGAATGAACTCGTTGAAAATATACATCGGAATTGCACAGGATTCGTAAGAATTCAAATCTCGAATTGAAACGGATTGCAAATTTTCCTCGGAATGGCATTACGTTCTTTAGAATCGCGGAATTGGAACAGATTGGAAATATTCATTGGAATGACATAAGATTCGTTAGTATTGACATCCGGGAATGAAAAATATTCCAATGTTTCATCGAAATGGCATTAAAGTCATCAGAATTGACATCTCGGAAAATTCATTGGGAATATTCAAGGGAATGATACATTCAGATTGACATCACGAAATAACACGAATTACAATATTTCGTTGCAATGGCATTAGATTCGTAAGAATTGGGGAATTGGAACGAATTGGAAATATTAATTGAAATAACACAGAATTCATTTGGATTGCAATCCCGAAATGGAATAGATTGAAAGTACATTCGGAAGAACGTAGGATTCGTTTGGATTCACTACATTAGGTTTGTTAGGATTGGAGAATTGGAACGGATTGAAAATATTCAATGTAATAATACAGGATTCGACTGGATTGAAATCTCAGAATGAAATGGCTTGAAAGTACATTCGGAGGTACGTAGGATTCATTTGGATTTACATCGACGTATGAGACGCATTGGAAATATTCATTGGAATGACCGAGGATTCGTCTAGATTCACATCGTTGCATGAAACGGATCATATTTTTTATCGGAATGGCATTAAATTCGTTAGAATTAACATCGCGAAATGAAACTCATTGAGAAAGGAATGAAACGGATCGGGACGGATTGCTAAATAGGCATTTAATGAATCCCATTAGATAGGCCATACTTTCGGATTACCTAGGAGTAGCTCGGATTAAATTTCTATCCGATAATTCTACTAAGACAGCATGTCGAATCTGAATCCGCCATTATCTAAATAATTCATCACCATTTTCAAGGAAAATGCAGAACGGTGACGTCGAGAATATTTGAAGCTCTCGCAAAGATCAAACGCATATGCGACAATATCATACCTTAACCTAACCTAACTTAACCTTAGCTAACCTAATCTATTATACGTTAACTTCACCTAACGAAACTTAACATTACTGAAATTACATGATCATTTTCGAGGTAAAACTAAGTTTATGTTTTACACAATTAGTTAATTCACGTAGAGAATATTCGGAGATTACAAAACAAAATTGGGAAATTCCTATCAAGGATACTTCCATTTAAACTGCCATCAATTTCAATATCACAGTGAATTTTGAAAAAAAATTACGACACCGAATCACTGAAATAAAAAAGCGCGCGCAAGTAACCTGAGAAAAATCCATAATGAGTTGAGCAGGCACCGGCTTATTCTCCGGCGAGGGTTGGCTTCTCAGCGAGACTTCGGTATCCGCGGTATCCGGGGTATGATCGTCAATGAAACCCTCCCCGTCGGCTCTATCATCGTGTCTTTTGTCCAGGTCTGAGTAGATTCCACTGGAGTCCATCTCTTCCCCGGTGAAGCTAGGACAGCGTCGTTCGCCAGGTGCGCAGAACAACGTGCCATCGATCACCTGTGCCCGGCGATCGCCCCGGACGATCTCCTCGTGGGCATCCGCGTCGCTCTCGGTGAAAAAGTCCGAGTCTGTCATCGGATCTTGGCGGTGAGCGGCGGCGACGAGGTTGGCCGGGGGCACGATGGGGGCCGGTTCCGGGCCGCGACTTGCCGGCCTCGAGTTCTCCCCATCCCCTTGGTAGCCGGCCTCCAGGCTGGTGATGCTGGTCACCGAAGTGACGAAGCTAGAGGGCAGCACAGTTGATCTAAGTGGTTCAATGGATTCGGTTTGTTCCACAGATTCGCTGGAATCCAAGACTTCCTCGGAGAGTAACCTCGTCGTTGGGCCTCTGGTGTTGGCAGGTCGTTCCACTGGCTTTGGATCAAGCGGCAGTTCCTCGGGCGACGGACTTCTTTCGGTTTCAATCGGAGAGATCTCGAGACCACCGGACGTTAGAAGTTCAAACGGCCGTGACGGTGTCGGTCTGCTGCTGAATCAAACAAGAAAAACAATTAATCATGAGTTGATCGATTCAGACGATTTCCTAACCTTAAAATTCGGAATATGGGATTCTTAAATAGAGGCTACTGTTGATGTTAGGTCTATAATGTGAAGCAAAGTACAATAGAATTCGCTAGCGCTTTAACTTTATAAATTTACAAATATAGCAAGTTCTAAACCCTAAGTTTGGCTCTCAGGCATAACGTGGATGTTACAAATACCTAAACTAAAAGCAATAATTCATCCCTGTCGTTTGTGAAGAATTTTGGTTTTGTGAATCTTTCGAGTCAGATCAATCAGCTGTGGACGACCTCGACTTAATGTCATGAGTGTCTTCCTTTCTTTCTATACTAATTCTTAGAAGGATTGGCTACTGGAGAAATTATATTTCACCAGTTTAGCACATCGAAAGTCTTGTATATGGCCACATGCGTCTGCTGATAGTAAAAAATAAATATTTGATCTTGATTTAGAACGTCTTCAATCGATGTTGAGTCATTCAAACAATTGAATTTTAGAATTTTTGTCCGGTAGTCGAACTTCTGCGCACTATCCCTGGGGGTATGAAACTCCCAAGAGTCCATTTCGAGTTTGCTATGGAACTTCAAGATGGAGGATATGTTGCAATCCTTTATGCCTTCAGATAAGGAAAACTCCGTATTGAAGTTACTTTTCTGGGCCTGATGGATACAGAGTAATCGCTCATGACATGTTCTGAGATCCCTTCTTCTTCCATCTAAAATCGACAGGTGTTTTATGTCTACTGTAATTTGATTGGCCCTGTCTAGGTTTGTCATGTATTTGCTTTTCTTCCATAACTGATGAGTCTTTCGGAGTGATTTAGGTCCGGAAGATTTAGCAAGTAGTCCATCCAGTCTTATATATTTTCTGCTTTATGTATCCGATTATAGTGTACATTGTCACCTAAGCATAGTTCTGGACCAAACAAATGGCTGTTGAAGCGTTTTTTTCGGCTACATCATGGGTTCATTGCCCAGTAATTCCTATATGTCCCAGGACTCAATTTTGAAAGATTACACGTTACGTCTAGAAACTTTCCGAATCTACAAGAAAGGAATTGAATGTGGGTACCTGCCACACGACAATGACGAAATATAATATTATCAAAATCAATCAAGAGAATATAAAATCGTCCATTGACTTAGTAAAACCTGCCTAAAGGATGTGCTAACTATCAATAACAGATATCATAAAAAGAAGTTGCAACAAAGCTGAACGGAAAGATGGACTTCTTAAAATAGAACATAAAAAATCTTGCCTGTCTCTAGTAATGAGCTTCGATCCGGCAGATCCAGTGAGGTTTTCGCAAGATGGCGTTCTTAAATTTTCCAGGGCCACAGTAAAATCTGTCATCTGATCTGGCGTCAGAATCCCAAGGCTTTCATCGTGTTCGAAAGAATTTTGTCTGTGCTGTAGCATCAAGTAATGGGGTGCGGAGGTCACCGGCGATTCGATGAACTGGCTGAAAGCGTCGTCTGGGCCGCTGTCCACAAGGTCTTCGAGTTTACCACCTGGTGGAGGATCTTCGGGCAAGCTGCAAGAAAGATAAAAATGACAGATTCACGGAATAGGAAACTTATTGCGTGATAATAAATAATGTTGCTGAACTTTTTTCTGCTCAACTTTGCAAATAATCTTTGAAATATGACTAGACTTTCCAGTGAAGACAAACATTTCAAGTCGTTTAGAATGAAGAAACATATTGAAGTATGCAGTGTCATCAAACACGATGTTGAGAAGACATCAGTTTTGAAAGCGTTATTTTAATAATAGACAAGACAAAATAAATCCTGAGTACTGAAAATGATTAGTAGTAAGTGATTTATGATCCATGAAAAGCATCGTGTCGAGAAATTAAACTTTACGTTCCAATTGTTAGGTGCAAATAATAAGTCTGTCGTGATACAGTGATACACTTCGCAGCTCGAAATTGTTTTGATTGTAGGCGATAAGCTATCAGCTGTTACTGTAATTCTCTCAATGACCGATAATAGAAACGTGTCGTTATTCGCATGTAGGTTACGGAAATGCACTTGATTACATACTCGAGGATTCCAATCTTCTCCTCGCAAAGGCAAACTAGGCGTTCGACCTGGGCGTTGTCGTTGTCCCATACCGACGGTATAGTGTAAGTGGCGTCTGAAAATTTTACTGTAACACAAAAAAACAACATTTTTTAGTTAATATAATAAAACTATTTTAGAGATAGTGCTTTAATAAATTTGTAGTTTTTATGTACAGTGACAACAGTTCCAAATAGTTTTGTTGTTGTAGAAATCGTAGGACTAAATTCAATTGGCACAGCATTTTTTAATGAAAGAGACAAAATGGCTAATTTAAAAAAAAAGGATTTTGTTTCTTTTTCGACTATACAGTTTATGCACCGTTTTAGGAACACTTTAAATCCCCGAAATATAAACAACTCAACATTAAAAACTCGGACACTTTAAAAACTTGACAATCAACTACTCCACATTGAAAAACCTGATATTTTACAAATCCGGCATTCAATACCAGAGGCTCATAAAAAACTCGGCATTAAGAAACCCGACATTTAAAAACCTGACAATCACAATTCCAACAATAAAAAACCAGACATTTGTTTTGAATTGGGTCGAGTCTTGAAATTATTAGATTTTAAGACATTTCTGGATTTCTGAACGTCGAGTTTTCGAACTGTCAGATTTTTTAATGTCAGGATTACGATTTTGTGTATCGTCTCAGGTTCAGGATTGTCCGATTTTGGATTATGGGTTTTTGGAATGTCGATGTTTTAATATGTCGGTTTTTTGATATGTCGGCTTTTTTAGGTGTTCCTGAGATAGAGTTCATCAAAAAGCCGGAATCACCCTAAAATCTGATACATTCAAAACCAGAAATCGGGATCACGTCAATAGTAAACCTCAAATATAAACAACCCGACACGAAATATCCTTCATTCAATACTAGAAACTCCACAAGAACCCGCAGTAAAAATACTCTATTAAAAAATCCGACATTCAAAAATCTTACAATCAAAATGCCGACAATGATAAACCAGGCATGACTTTTGAATTGGATCGAGTCTTTGAATTTTTTGATGTCGTGATTGTGATTGTCCGATTTTAAATTGTCGGGTATTTAAAGTATCTGCTCTTTGAAGTGTTCCCCAGGCAGGGATCATTAAAAACCCGCAAGAAACCCAAATTCCGATAATTCGAAAATTCAAAACATTCAGTCTGGTTTTTCATTGCCGGGATTTCGATTGTCAGGTTTTTGAATGTCGGGTTTCTGAAGTATCGGATTTTGTACTATTGAGGTTATTTATTTAGGGGTTATATGTTCCCGATACCTGAGTATTGAATGTCGGATTTGTAAAGTGTCCGAATTTTTAATGTTGAGGATTTTATATTTCGGGTTTTTAAGGTGGTCTGACAATTTTTTATATTTGCAGAAGATAACGGTTGATATAGTTTTCTTGTTATCGATCTAGGAACATTCAGAAACCCGAAATATAAACAACCCGACAGTCAATATAAAATAACCCGACCCGTTCAAAATCAGAAATCGAAAATACGCCAAACGCGGTACTAAATATCCGCCGTTCAATTCTAGAAATTCCTAAAAAAATTTTAGATTAAAAAACATTACATTAAAACCCGACATTAAAAAATCCGACACTCAAAAACCTGACAATCAAAATTCCGACATTGAAAAACGAGACTTTTGTTTTGAATTGGATCGTGTCTTGGGTTTTGGGGTGTTTCCGGGTTTTTTTAATGTCGAGATTAAAATTGTCAGGTTTTTCAAATGTCGGCTTTTTAGGTGCTCCCCAGGCACCGGAGTGTGGGTCGACAAACTGACAAATCAAAAACCCGAAAGTCGAAAAGCCAATACATAAAAAAATAGATACATTGACAAGTGGACAGATATTTTTGTGAAATGTCGGTTTTTTACTATCGGTTTTTTGACCTATCAGCTTTTATATTTATCGTTTTCTCTACTCGCAACCGTCTTATCTATGTTTCATTAGAAATCTCTACTCAACTTTTTATTTCGTAAAAAAACCGACAATCAAAAAGTCGATAGTCAAAAAACCGACACTTCCAAAAATGTCTGTCCACAGGTCAATGCGTCTATTTTGTTATGTATTCGTTTTTTGACTATCGACTTTTCGATTGCCGATTTTTTAACTCGTCGGCTTTTTAATTTGTCGGTTATTCGACCCGCACCGCGACAAGTAACTTCGAAAACCCGGAAGTACTCTAAAACCTGAAAAAACTTGACCGAATTCAAAACAAATGTGTTGTTTTTTCATTGTCCGGATTTTTATTGTCAGGTTTTTGAATTTAGGATTTTTTAATGTCAGATTTTCTACTGTCGTTTTTATTTAGTGGTTTTGTACTTTTCCCGATATCTGGGTAATAAATATCAGGTATGCAAAGTATCCGTTTTTTAATTGTCGAGGTTTTTAAATTTCGGGTTTTAGAGATGTTCCCACAATTTTTGTTAATTGCTTCAGAATATAACAATAGAAATAGTTTTCTTGTTGTCAGTACCAGAGTTTATGAAAGACATGTAACTGAAAATTGTCCAACAGGCTATTCTACGAATATTTTTGAATTAAACAACGAAGAAAAATTGGTAAATTATTATAGTTATTATGACATTAATTTCTTGCAAGGTTTACCAGAAAAAGAAACTTTTTGAATAATCGGACAATTGGTAACCAGAACAACTAATTATTTCAGCTAAAAAACAGTAATTGCTCATTGAACCTTACTTCAGCTAAAAATAACAAGAATCTAGATATGTAAACCAGATTTTCTTTAGTATACACACTTGTTTGTTCTAGTTGGATATTACAAAGAAAATTAGTAACAGACACTTTTTATCAATATGAAGATAGTATGATGGTACGTAATGAAATTACAAGATGAGAATGGATTGAATCGATTTGTAGACGAAATTCGTAATTCTGAACATCGTACTGATTTAACAAATTGCATTCGGTTAGTGTTGGTAATCGAACTGATTGATGAATACCACAAATGCATTGCGGCAGTAGTAGTAATGGTATCTTAATCGCCCTAAGGCATTATAAAGATATACTGTGTCCACAAGGCGGAATCTAAAAGTCGAATCGATATTGCGACTGAATAGAATCAGACGTGGAAAGGAATGTTATGTTCATTCTTGGAGTCGAATTTACAATTCTTATCTGCAGTAAAAACGTTTTCTTGTATATATTTTACTGTTTGATAGGTCATTTTTCAATTCTCCAAAAATGGGCACGAATAAAATTTACTGATAAATATTCAAGACATAAATAACGTTTTATAGTGTATTATATTATATTATATTATTATTGTTAAATAACTATTAAATAAATGATTTCAATCATAGTGAAAGAGATTTTTTAAATTCAAGATGATGGATCCAATATGGCGGACATAAAATATTAAATATTCATAAATCATGGTGGTTTTCAGTATATTTATGTTCCTCATCCGTTTTTTACGAATTAGTCATCAGATCTTCGAATTTAAAAATGGCGATTCCCATATAATGGGCGCAAAATATTAATTATTAATTAGTCTCGGTTTGTTTACAGTATTGGCATGTTTTGTGGGTCATTTATAACGAATTTACGGTCAAATTTTCAAAACTCAAAATGGGGACTTGAAAATGCCGTTTTTAAACTCTTGGGCGTCATGTCTAAAATTACGTAACGTAGTAAGTGTAATTGTATTCTGATCAAAATTTATAAGATAAAGTACTTTTGTAGTTTAATCTGGAATAAAATGGTGTTTACTAGGTTATAAACAAATTGTATTAATAAATATATAATCCTTTTGCCATTCATATTTACCTTATCGCGTGCACATCATACAATTTTGTTACAAAAACTTGTTCACTTTGACATTAGAGGTATTTTCTTTACTTTAATTGACACTTATTTATAGAATAAATGAAATTGGTTATAACGAGGAGGACTAAAATTTACTTGTAACATTTGAAGCTGGAGTCCCCATGGTGCTATTTTGGGTCCTTTATTGTTTATTATTTATATTAATGATTTATTTAATATAATAAGTGTTTGTAAATTTCTCGACTATTTTAATCTATAATTATGTAAATAAATGCTTATTTCTTCGTATTACTTATTCGTAGAAGACAAAGGTCGAAAAGAAAATAAATAAATAAAACAACTGGATATCAACTCACGTATGTCGCAATAAATCAAAAAGTAAAATGTTCACTTGCTACTGGATTTAGTATGAAGAATCGTCCCTCCAGCGCTTATAATTTAAACTATTGTCAAAATGTTTTTCGATTGTGCCCTTCAACAGGACTGATATTTTTTTGTCGTGTGATAATTTTGTTGTCGTTCTGTTGAGTTTTTAAGTCGCTGTATTTTTTTTTTCATGTGTCTATTTGTCGTGTGTTCTTTTCTTTTGTCACAGCAAATGTAATCGCAAATTCGTCATACAGAGACACAACAAAAAATGACAATACTGAAAACCGTAAAAATCAAGGAATATTTCATATTGGGATCGCTATCTTCGATTTCGAAAATCTGATCGCAAACTCCTAATCAGCACTTTCAAAACCCCCGGATAATAAGTTTTGTTAATTCTTTATTATCTCGAGTTAGTGTAGTTTGAAAAAAAAAATATTTCTTCTTGTCAGCCATTTTGTTAATGAGGCATTAATTAAAAAATCTCGAATGCTATAGATCCTTCAGTGACACCGAGTGCAGGTTTATGGGACATTTTAAGTGAATAAAAAGGCGTTTTGACTAATTTATGGAAAAAGAAAAAAAATTATGTGTGAAAATCATGTGTTTTATATATTTCTGGGGAAAAATAGTGAAAATTGCAATTTTTTAAACATTTTCTCAACGCCATTCGTAAGAGCGACATTAAATATGGAAAATTCATTATTTCCGATTCTTTTAAAATTATTGCCTATGAAAAAAAAAACTATTAAATCGAGGTAAAATTTTAGTGCATTTTAAGTAAATGGGTTAAAATATTTGTGTTGACGAAATGTAGTGAACCAGTTGTTAGAAACTCATCTGTACAATTCAGAATTGTTAGTAAATATGTCGAAAAAAACCATTGTTATAATGGTGGACACGATGAACATTTTTTTATTTTTGAAAAATGGTTTACATTAGCACTGGAAATTCTACATTTGTCATCTTCTTTTAACCTGATTTTTATATTAACCTTTTCAAAAATAAATTTTTTTCACATGAAAGAAAGCAGCATTACTCAGATGGAGGTTATTCCGGTCGCTCATCACGAATTATGTATCAAATTTTCGAAATTAAAAATGGCGGATCCGTAATGGCATACTAAAATGTAATAAGTTACTTATTGATCACGATGAAACTGTTTTTATAGTCGCTGATTATGAATCTGGTGTCAGATTTTCAAAATTCGAAATGGCGAATCCTAGAAGGCAGACTGCATTATAAAAAGATATACGGGAAAACATGAAACCAATTGAAAAAGGCGATTATGTATGCGCCTAACAACAGTCTTCTTTATTTTAACTATTTCCAAGTAGTAAGACTGAATATTTATGGAAAAATAAATGTTCTTTTCGTTATTCTGATTCTGAAAATTTCATTTATATGACAAAATAACAGTTCCATCAGGATCAAGTTGCTTATTACATTTTAAACCGCGTTTTTATATCAGCCATTTTGAATTTATTGAATTTATGCCCTATTCATAATCAGCTACCCGGAAAACACGGAGTTGATATGTCTATCAGCCTCAAGAAACTTATTACATTTAGATCCGCCATCTTAGATACGCCATTTTGAATTTAAAATATTTGAGACCGGATTCGTTGTGAGCAACACCGGAAGACTTCTGGTATTCTTTTTCACATTTTCGCGTGACATTTTCCATTCGACTTGTATTTTTTGTTAAAAAACCCGTAGTTTAAAAGAATATTTGTTTTGAATGCCATTTTGGAACGTCATTTCGGATACGTATATTACGCTCTTACGCTAATTTTTAGTACAAAAATCTAAAACCGAACACGGAAGGCAATTGAGATTTGTTGATGGATTGTTTCTGAGGTTACCTTAAATTTAACAAATTAAAAATGGTGGATCGAATTAGTCAAAAGTTTCTCGTCTGAATTAACAGTGATTAGTTGGTCTAAACAAAGTAACCAGTTTCAACTTCAACAAATTGTCAAATTTTACTTTTTGATCAGCCATTTTGAATATTGCGAATTTTCTGTTTGTTTATTCGCACAATTTCTAGCGACAAGAAAAAGCAATCATTATTTATAAATACTTACATATTTCTATAAATAAAATTAGCAAATGAAAAAGGTATTTCTTTTGAGACTACTTTGTCTCAAAGTATATAGTAGATAATGTGATTCTCATTACAAAATAATAAAACCGGACCTGTTAGATCGTTTCCTACTGATTGCAATCGTAAATATTCATGTCGGTCAGTAATGAGTTTAATTTATAATGAAATCAACGAGGCACTAATTTAACCTTGCTAATTCTTACCGTCGGTTTCGGAAGTAGAAACGTTGTTGCGGCTGTGATTTTTCGTTTTCGTCGATACGACGTCGTTTTCGGTGTTGTCGAACTGTAAATTTCCACAGAGAACTGGTGATCTTCTGTGGCCGGTGGTGACTTTTAACGATCCTATAGATCTGATCTTTGGAAGCAACGATGGACGTACCGCCCGAGGCAGCGGTATTCGGCTCTCACCGGCGTTCTGAAATGATTATATTTAATTAGTCTGGATCATTAACTAAGTAGCAAATGCATATCATTATTTAGATTTAGATCAATTATTACGTTAATATGTAACATATTTACTTATGAAAAATATTTTGACTACCTCTGCAGAATTCGACCGTTTAAGAAACGTTTAAATCGGGTGTAAACGTATAGTATAAGTGGTGGAGTATAAAACATTTATAAGTTATAATTAATTCTCGTATCATAGCCGCCTAGAAAACATTACGGTATACTATTTTTTAACGTATATTAGGTTAGAAATATATTTTTAAAAAAACTCGAAAATTGCCCCATTGAGATTCGAACCCGCTCGCGCGCTACTCTCACACTCTGTCTACTAGCTACACTACATGATTGTTGATTAGTACACAGAGGGAGAGAGATAGATAAATAGATAGAGAGAGAGAAGTTTAATTGAAACTCATATAGTAAGCAGTACTTAAAATATGTTACAATAATATATTACAATACAATAATTTGATTTGATTTTAAATTTGATTAATGTACGTTCAATAAAAAATGTTATTAAAATCATTATTTAAAAGTAATTGTGAAACTTTGGCCAATAACGTAGAATAAACTTTAGATAAACGTGCATTAATTATTTATGGTAAATTTACACGTAATACACTAAATACTAATAAATATTTATAATTCTAACGAGGTCTAATATAAATATAATGTATAACCCCTTCTACTAACGCTAATATATTGTATTGAAATGTAAAGAGATTCAAGAATATTCTTCTTCTATTTCTTTCTTAATATTTTAAAACCTCCACCTGAATTTATATAACTATAGCAACATATGATACTATTCATGAATCATGTTTAACTAATTCACTAGCCAATTAACTAATAAAAGTGACATGTACTGTCATATTATTAGCACCAATAACTAGTTTAATTCAAATTTAGAATGTCGGTTATTAATCTCACGATTTGTTAGTACCGTTCACACAATTTTCGAATAATTGGCTCCAAAAGCTTATGACTTCTGGGGAGATGAAATTTAAAAAGATAAAATTCATCTGCGTATTTAATTGTTCTTCAACGAAGCTCGAGTGTTTGGAGGTAGGCCAAGGTCAATAGACCCGAGACAAGACGTCTACGTATATATCCAGCAACCTTTTTTTATCTCGACACGACTTATTACGTATGCGCTAAACACATTACGAAAACATGGGTAATATGACGCCTCGCGTAAACACGATTAACTAATCCCGAAGCTTCGCCTGCAATTTACTAATTTTTCTTAATAATTTTGGGAAATTCTTAACATTTTTAATTAAACTGTAAATTACTAATTCGTAGTGAAAAACAATATTCTTTCCTTGACTAATTTATCACTAAATGCTTTTAAATTAATGCGTTTTAGTGATTTCTTAAGTTCATACAATTTGATAACTATAAAATTATATCATCCAACATTTTCTGATTAGCACCAATATTTAAGTATCTTTTAGTTACTAAATTTCGACAATTTCGTTTAGTAAACTAACTAAAGTATTTAAGTTAAATTATTTTCTGTTTAAAAGTAGTATAGGTTCAACGTTTGATTAACGGATGTCATGAACGAATATTAAACTGATTTATTCGTACGTTTTATAACCCGAGTATCTCTGAGCAAATTTAAACGTCTTTCATACTCGTTTTATATGCAAGAGTATACCTTTATTAAACGCACTTTAAAGTTATGTCGTTTATGGTACTTTATAAACGTTTTTTGCCGTTTAAAACACGTTTTGTATAATATACACGTAGTATAAACGTATATGATAAACGTACATTAAACCATAGGTTAATAAACGCGTTACCAATAAACCTCTATATCATATTTCTCAACCATTTTTAAACCACATTTACGTGTATGAAACGTATATTAAACGATAGTGTTTTTATTGGGCAATTTTTTTACGTTTCAAATTGGATTTTCAAGGCAAAAGTGGGATATTCAGAAACCGTAGATATCTTTTTAAAATAATTATTTTGAATTGAAATACCGTTAATCTGTAGGACTTTTTTGTGAGTGCAATATCTCAATAAATTAACAAATTATCTGCCAAGTTGTTCGAACAAATTAAAAGTAAAATTAGAGTTAAATCAAAACCTCTTTGAAATCCCTAACATTTTCAATCTAATCATTTAAATTATGATGATAAACAAACATGTTTTAATTCGTAAATCTTCATGTCAAATGCAGAATTTAGGGGAGATGTAAGGAATTGTGTTTATAATACGAAAACAGCAGACGAAGTTGTATTAAGGGGAGAATTCTGCTTTATTTTCATCTCTTAAAGTACTGATGACTAAAGGGATTTATAAAAAAGAGGGTGAAAAGAAAAATGTTTTTAGGGTTCGCAAAGAATAATTGCATATAACTTTTTAACTGAAAAAATATAACTTAAAATAAAAATTCTCTGTTTGCATGTTTAAATGTGATTTTACTCTTAAATTCTTATAGTAAATTTTCGAACTTTTTAACAACTTTGCACATTTTTGTAAGTTGTCACTTTGGTTTTAATTACTAATTATTAAATAAAATGCAAATTATATTAAATACCGTAACAGCAAATACCTAACATGAAAGGAGTTCTGATATAATAAACATCGCCGCTATGGTTGTAAGTTTATAAACATTTTTCACTTATAACATTATTGTTTAATACTGGTTATTGTATACCTTATATGTTTATTAACAAATTCACTATGAGGCAACTAACTAAAATTTATTGAAAAAATCTGCGATTTAATTTAAAACGAGCTTTTAAATTATAAGCTTTTAAAAGGCGACAATTTACATAACATAGGAACGGAACACTTTAGAAAAAGTGACGTCAATTAAACGTCAAGTACAATTTTTAACATCAAGTAAAATATCAACACGGAAGCGAAAACCAAAAGTAAACACTTTTTTGTTCTATAAAAATTCAACTTCTTTTAAAAGCAGAAATTCATAAAATAAATAGAGTTAAGATTGATAAACAGATATTTTTATTACTTTCGTACCTATTGTATTGTATAATCTTATATTAGATAAAGGAAGAGAGTAATACAAATATTGTGTTAAATATCTGACACGTACTCTTGAGGCTGACGCGATGAAATATAATTATTACCCGATGGAACGAACTTACTTGGAGAATTGATGTTCGATCGAAATGATGTTAGACGCCTCGTTTAACCTAATTAGTTGGCAAATTTCATAAAATTTCAAACGACCTTTAATATGATTATAATTATTTTGATACTAAAACAATTAAAATAAAAATATATAGTTAATTTTATTTTTAAGAACAGAGATTTATCGCTATTGGACTTGGTATGCTGTTAATCAAAAAGAAATGACACAGCGATAAACCTGATAATGTATAATAAAATAATAGTAGCATTTATAATATTTTATACTACACTTAAAAAAGTATGATTAAAATGCTCAGATTTCTGTACTATTAACCCTTTGAAGCATACATTTTTCTGCGCATGAAAAACGGCTGAAATTCGTTACTTGAAGGTTTTTGGGGTCGTTGATACAAATTGAATGAAACGTTCAAAAAACCACTAAAAATCAGAAGTATGAGAGCGATACTACATGGAACAAACAGGAAACTTACTGTTTTAACCACATACTTAATTAATTCAAACTCTTCTTGTCTCGAATCGCTAAGCTAAAATCAACGAATTTTTAGATATTAGATAGGAAAAAAAGACCCGGAACACTTTTTGCATATTGGTCAGCCATCTTGGATTTGCCATTCTGAATTTTGAAACTCTGTGGACAGCTTCGTAATCAGCGCCCCCAAAAACAATATCAGAAATCGTCACTTTCACATTAAATGATTTGTTAAACTGATCTTGAATTAACATAGTCATAATAGTAGTCTATAACACATAATAGTTCTTTTGACATTGTGCAAATAATTTTCTAGCGAGCGTGAGCCGAAAGCCAGTCAAAATACGTTTACCAAAGTATCGAATATCAAATTTTAAGTCAGAAGTTTACGTTACGGAAGTATTATACGTCAGCGGCCGCGTCGCGCGTCACTAATTGTAGCGATCTCGCGATTGGCGCATTAAGTTGTTACCACCAGGTGTCACTAATTTATTGACTTCTGATTGGTGTATTCAAATACCGCTTCAATTCTAGTAGTTTTGTGACATTTCTATAAAATTTTGATTCTTAATACACCATCGTACTGACAGAAGTAAAAATATTTCATATATGAATAAAAATATTGTTACCACACTCGTTATTTTTCCTGCGTCTTATATTCCCCGTTTTCTTTTAATGTTCATATCTTGATTTTTTTTGTGATCCCACAGTTTGTGAACATAAACAATCGGGACAGAAGATGATATTTCTTATTACTAAAAACTTAAAAAGTTTCATGTATTTTGTGTTTCCGGCGACGTTTGAACCTGAGATTGACCAAAATCAAATAAATTTTTTAATTTCATCGTAGGCAAAAACAACCGTGTTCTTTGGCAAATACGTATGCAACTGACATTAAACTAAGTATTGCTGGTAGCGATTGTGCAATCTTGTGTTTCTCATCTGCTCGCCCCCTGCCGGCCATGCGTGCATCATCAACTGCGATTTTATCTCGAAAAATGCCTTCATTTATAAGACGGCCGTTCATTTAACTGCTGACTGCGTGCAATTCAGTGCTCCTGCTGGACCTCGTCTTATAATTTAATGTTTCTTAATTTATTTCAATATGCGATTCATCGGCATTTTCTCCCCTTCTTAATACTCCTCAAATTGAGATTTATTTTTCAAATTATTTTTGTGTGGTTCATTGACTATTCTTGTGCGAAGAATGAATTAAATATGAGCGTATGTCATTCTTTAAAGCGCAAAACTTTGCTTGATCTAAATGTAATTCATTAGGAACATTAATCCATTCCGTAATTATTTATTAAAAGTATAAGCATTTAAATATTTTTAAACTTTTAAAAGTTTCTTTTCAGTAATTTACTTCTCGACAATTTATTTTGTTATAACATATCAGAACGATACCCTGAATGCCCCTAAAGTCTTATTTCTTGTTGCAATTTCGAAAAATCTCTCGCATGTAGAATAATTTTCAGTAAAAATATCCATACCATACCAAAAACTAATATATATTATAAATTCTAATATATAACCGCCGTTTTATTTTTGGTTATCAATATGGTCATTGATAATATTTCTGTTCAGTTTTATGGTTCTACTAGTCATCTATATTTTTTATATGAAACTTTTCTTGGTCCATATTTTGAAAATTCCAAATGAAAAGAATTTTTGGCAATTTGGTTTACGACAAAATCAACTGAATTTGATCAGTTTTTGACGATAATTTTCTTGCATGTAATTTATTCTTCCAAATGTAATACAATTTAAAAAAATTATACATAATTTTCTTTTACAGCGAGTTATTGATGTATACTCTAAAGACGGATTTTATTCCAGAAAGAAATGTACATAAAATTTAATAAAATGCAAGAACGTCATCTGAAACGTCGCATCTCCGAGCATGCAGAAAAAACATACATAAATAAAAGTAATTGCTTCTCGTGTTTCATGATTCTTCAATGATCCACTTGTGTGCATCAATACTAAAGACGTTCTTTTCAGTTAAACGATAAAATCTATGTCTTTACATTTCAATGATGGAGAATGTAGGTTTCATGAATGACGAAACTTATGAATTTTAATTATTTGTGTCGTGCTAATTGTCAATATTGATGATATAATTTCAATACGCCTTTGGTCATAACTGCAATTAAGAGTTCGTCGAGCTCTTAGCATCTGCATTCTTCGAATTTGTGATATTTAAGAATCGATTTAAAACTGAAATAGATACGACTAGTGTTGATGAATTATGATTTTATTTTTGAAATCTGGTTAGTATCGAAATTTCTTAAAATGAAGAGTGAATCGAAAGGAAATTTTTCGGAAAATAGACGATATTAAGCAATATTTCATACTATTTTAGATAACGTAGTCCGTTTTTCTTGGTTTTTGTAATTTGAAACAGGATTTTATTACAAAATTATTATTCGCATATTTATTATGAAAAAATTCAGTAGGTTGAAGGTACTCTTTTAAGGTATAATTCGGGCTTGATTTTAAAAAAATGTGATTCCTTTTTGTCGAATTTTTAATTTTTTCATTTAACATTAATAAGACCAAAAATCGTGGTCCACGTGTTAAAACCTGCTAAACCCATGAACATTAGATTCTTCTGATCTGATTTTTTAAAAATGACTTATTTCTTACTTCAAGAGTAGTCAATTAAATAATTAACCCAAAGCTTCGGTTGGAAATATAAGTTTAGTATAAGGAATTACTAGGAAAATATTTTACACCTAAAAAACAAAAAGGTGGATTTGAACTTTCGTGAACGTTACATATATCTTAAAAGTCCACATTTAGTCAAATATTTCAGTCCGATCTGATTTAAACTACGTTGAATGTCACTCCTAAATTAGAGATTGATGTCGTAGACATATTTATGGTGCCAACTATTTACGTAAATATTTACAAATTTTATGTATAATTTCTATAATTGCAAACAAATGACATATTTCGTAAATAAACTGTATACTAGTCGCTCCTTTCAAGTAAAAAATTCTGTACTTCATTTTGATTCTATGTTAGAACTTTGATGCCTTTTGTCCATTAAAAAATCGACTGAATCAACCGTTAGTGTCCTTTGCTAAAAAAGTAACGAGGGCGTAAAGTAAAATTTTTCGCACGTACCTGGTGTATTTATTCTTAATAATGAATGTTTTTGTTACTTTGTTGTGTTAGTATGTAAAATATCACAATACCAATTTTACTAAGCAATAGAAGTAAATAAAAGTGTTTCATACATCGTTTATAAAATCCAAAACTTTTTTTACTTTTATTCATACTTATCAATACTTTTCGAATGCTGTATCAATAAATATTCGCCTGCCAAATTGTACAAAATTCAATTTCCTCCTTCATCTTTCAGTTATGACAAAAATTACATTCACAAAAATTACTTTAACTCACGTGTGTGAAAAAACACTTTTTTGCTACTCATGTACAGTACAGAACAGTAGATATTCAGTAGTAATTTACACAAACACTTCTTTCAACTTCATGCTCAAAATTCGTTTCTTCACATGTTTTTTAGTGCTTAAAGTGGCAGATTTGCGTACTGTACTTCACATATCCAAATCAGTTCACTCACGGATTGAAACAAAATAGTTACATTACGATATAATTGACTTCCACGCTCGTTTTACTCGTTTACAAATTACCTACTTCGCGCACTAGTATCGTAATATCACATTTTATTACAAGTGAATGAAAAGTTTTTTAAAAAAATTCGTTTCTCTTCCGAAAAGTATGAAAAATTTAGGTACACTGTCTAAAAATATGAATTGCAATTGTTTTCGACAATTTATTTGATATTTTCAATTCGAATTCTAGTGAAATGTATACAAGTACGTTTTACACTATTTTTACAATATTTGTAAACAAGATTCTGTGTATAATTTTATGTACGTGTATGGAATAGAGAAATAAATTTACACATAGTCGACAATTTATAATTGTCGGGTATATAGTAAAAATCTACAATTAAATTTGTAAGTAGTTCACGAATGATTCTTGGGCAAATTTATAAATGAAACACTTATTGCATAATATAAGAATAACTCAATGATACCGAAACAATGAATTGTTCCATCATTGTCGAAAAATTTGTAAACATAAACAAGCTTCTTACGAATAGCGATGAAAGGCGTTGAAGTCCTCAAAAAGCAGCAAACCAATGTCAAGCCCACGGTTTACAATCCGAACCCGTTGCTAATACGGCACAAATAAATCGCGATTAATTAAGCCACATTAATACACGGGTTTAAACCGACGCTTTTCGGTCGTTTCGTAGTGCAGACAAGTAGAGCTTCTGAGCTTGAACGAAGGAGCTTTCTCGCCGAGCTTGAATAATTATATTCGATTATAGGCCGTAATTTCCGCTAATTTAACTCGCCCACTCTTGCTGAAGGGGTTACGAGAGAAAAATACGTCAAGCTTCTTGGACCTATTAAACGCCCGCAACAATGGCCGACAAAAAAAGGCTTCAGAGGAATCCCGTTCGTGGACTCGTAAAAGCACGACGCGATACTGATTTATGTCACGTACGAATTATATTTTCGCGCGTTTATACCTATTGTATGTCTTGTTTTCAATAAGTTTGCCAAGACGGAGCTAAATTCGTCTGTAGGTGCATGTAGGACGAGTTGTCGAGGTTCAGGGCCGAATTCTGGAGATACGATGCCCCGACCTTCGATTCCTTATTGTTTTCATGCGAATTCGAAATTTGGAGGGGTTCTGAATTGCACACGTGATAGTTAGGTGATGGACTGTTGACAGATTTTCAATACAATCCACTATCTTCATAAAAAGCCACAACAAATTTTTTTTTCTCATTTGAATCGCCATATAAATTTGTCTACTGGTAACGTAATTAATTGTAATTAGAATAATTTCAGTTCCAAGAATCCTAGTTCCTAGAATCATTCGGTTCCAAGTTATAAATATACAATGACTTTTTGTAGTACCCAATTCAATTACCAAGCAGATCATTTATAATAACTTAAAATTACAACCCTTTCGACATATGTATATTTGTAAATGGAGGAAATATGGTATGTATCGGAAAGCCGACAAATAACAAAAAAACACGACTATAAAAAAGCTGACATTCGAAAAAACAGTAAAAAAAACGATATGTCAAAAAAAACGACAGTCGAAAAGTGAACACATAAAAAAAAATAGCGGGTCCAAATTGAAAAACCGACAGCTCACAAAACGGACACATAAAAATTAGAAACATATACAAGCGGATAGTCATTTTTTAAATGTAGTTATGTTACTGTCGGCTTGTCAATTCTTGGTTTTTTGACTGAAAACTTGGGATGCGGGTCGAAAAACCGACAAATCAAAAAGACGACAGTCGAAAAAGCGACAGTCTAATAACCGATACATAAAAAAATAGACACATTGACAAGCGGACAGTCATTTTTTGAAGTGTCGGCTTTTGGATTGCTGGTTTTTTTAATCTATCGGATTTTGGATTTGCCGTTTTCTCGACCCGCATCCAAAATATACACATCGGCAACCGGGCAATCATGTTTTAAGTGTCGGTTTTTTTACTGTCGGATTTTTTATTGCCGGATTTTTTACTGCCGGCTTTTCGATTTGTCGGGTTTTTAACCCGCACCCAAATCAAGTAATTAAAGTACGCCAAACAGTTTTTTTAATCTATTGGTGTTTTTACTGTAGGTTTTTTGATATGCCAGTTTTTTGGTATATTGGGTTTTACCCACACCCGGCAATCTCGAAGGGTGTAGTCAGAAAACCGACAAACAAAAAAAATCGAAAAGTAAAAAGCCGAAAGACAAAGAAAAAGGTTATTTTATATCCTGACAAGAATGGGTTAATACAGTTGCTAATTTAATAAAAACCAATACAATACCAATGCGTTTCGAAAAAAATGGTCTTAATACTGTCAATAAAAATCAACACTTCAAAAAATGACTGTCCGCTTGTAGACGTCTCTATTTTTTATCTGTCGGTTTTGTGAATGTTTTTTACCTGTCTACTTTTTGATTGGTTGGTTTTACGACCCGCATCCGAAGTTTTTTATGGGGAATTTGACTTGTTGTTGTTGACTGAAGATGGAGTTCCACATTAATTATATCCAACATGTGGAATGATTTGACAAACCTTTTGTTTCTTTTTGAGTTTTTTACACAGCCTACTTTTGTAAAAAATGATGTACAAAATTTACTTATAATTATTTTTGTTTTATTTCTATCGTCATGTTCGTTTTTTTATTGGCAGCGTAATGAATCAGCAACTGCAATTAGAATAATTTATCTTTAATGTTGATTGACCATTCCGTTCAAAGTTATAAATGCAGTGACTTTTTTGCCATCCCCAATTCAATTACAAGGCATATAATTTAAAAGAATTTAAAATTAAAACAGTTTGTTTAGATACATATTTGGATATTGAGAAAAATCGGTGGAAATAAAAAGTACTACAAACAAAAAGCCAGCATTCAAGAAAATAACAGTAAAAAAACTTCACGTCAAAAAACCATCACGCCAAAAGCCGACAGTCAGAAAACCGACAATCGAAAGGCCTCTGTAATCGGCAAAGTCGATAATTAACAAAATCAACGGTCAAAAAACCTAGTCAGAAAGCCGACAAACAAAAAACCAAAAGCATAAAAATCAATTAATTAAACGACTCAAAACTGTTTTTTGGTCGTTCGGTTTTTTTACTGTTGGCCTTTTGCCCTGTAGTTTTTTCGTTATCTTGATTTTTAACCTCATTCGGCAATCGCGAAGGATGCTTTTTTCGTGTAAGTTTTTTTTTACCTATCGGTTTGTCGGATTTTTTATGCGCACCCAGTCAATTCGAAGGGCACAGGTTGGGAAACCGAAAAACCAAAAAACTGAACAGTTTTAGAAGCCGACAGAGGAAACCGACAGCATAAAAATCAACTAATTTAATTACTGGTATTTAATTAATTTTTGGTATATCGGTTTTTTGACCCACACCGGTTATTTTTTATGAATTTAATTTTAGTAAAAAATTCTGTATATCCCGGCAATAATGAGTTAATGCAGCTGTTAATTTAATAAAAATCTATACAATATACCAATGCGTTTAGAAAAAACTGATCTCAACACTGTCGTCCAGTAAATAATGCAAAATAATGCAGACATTACTTAGTATCACTTTATACTAGTGATATCAGATAACTTATCGGACATATCAGAAAACTTTTATATAAATAAATAAGTTATGTTATAGGTTATATATTTAGGTTATAAATTAAACCATTAATTAATTTTTGCAAATGTAAAGTAATTGAAAAACTTCAATCATTAATTTAAAAAACTAGCTTCCACTACACTCGAGACGCCAACCTTCGAGTCGTTTGCCTCGAGAAGTCAAATACACCTTCAATAATCCTGCAGGGTCTAAGAGAAAATAACCTCCGTATTTAAACACTTGTCAGTAAATAAATAACATCCAGGACGACATTATAACTTGAAAATCTCCATTTCCTACTTGTGTAATATCCTGGGTTATGAGATTTTTAATATACATCATACGTGTGCACACTTTTGACCTTAGAGACTTTACGATATTTAGTTAGCATGGCCAATCCCACGATCGCATAAGATCAAATTAAGACAAAGTTGTCGGGCTTGTCGTCAAGTGCAAAGCAAATACACGAACCTGGCAGGAAAGTAAGCATGATTTTTATTTTATTCCCCCAGGTGAAAATAGTTTTACGACGGGAATATGCTTGCACACGCAGGCGCACAATTAACCTACATTCGTACGAAAACTGAATTTGGAATCTTGCGGCTAGCCAACAAAGTTTTCTCCTTAACAACAGGAAATTGTCATTATTGCCGTTTCCTTATTGCTGCTTCTTAATACGCATAAATTTGTCGCGGAATTTAGAGAGTCGATGCTGTACGTATTTATTCTAATTCGCACGTGACAAAATGTTAATTCTTATAATAGTTTAAGTGACATAGTACATAAATTTTAATGGGAATGTAAAAATGTAAGTAATGGATGCCGTTTTAGTTACGTATAAGAAAGCAAATACCATCTAGCAAATTTATGGAAGTCAGATAGAATTTTTAAGTAATTGAATTGTTTTAAAGGTACGACATATTGTCTTATCACATTTTTCCGTCGTCAGAATCCTAGAAATATAATACTTCTTCTTTGACAGGTCAAAAAACCGACAATCAAAAACACGACAACCATAAAGCCGACAGACGAAAAGCTGACGCATAAATAAATAGACATCGACAAGCGGACAGTCATTTTTTGAATTGTCGGTTTTTTTACTGCCGGCTTTGCGATTGTCGTGTTTTTTTATTGCCGTTTTTCGACCCACATCCTTTTTTTTCCAAAAAAAGCATCCACTATTTTCATTCAGTAAATTTAATCACAATAAAGGAAAGTTTAAACATTAGAAAGGTTTAAATATAGGGGATTTCTGAATAGGAAAATGAAAGTCTCCAAGTGCGCACCCAAAGGAATTCCTTTCATCCGATGATATTAAAAAAATTGTAATTTCAATTATAGATGTGTGTCTTATTTATTTATCATTTGTTTCACTTCTCTTTTTAAATTTTGTCAGAAGACAATGCAATAAATAAGCACACATTTTTAAAATTCACGTCAATACAGAGTGGAATGGATTATTCGTGAACATTTTCAAAAAAGTTTATAAAAATATAATTTTTTTCGTTAGATAACGATTCGCTTCTTTACTTTACGGCAATTAAAATTATCGCAGGCGATAAGGGGAAAACTTCTCCATACTACTTTGCGAGTTTTACATTTCTTACGATTGTAAAAGCAGAAGGCATTTCTGGAATATCGTAAGATCAAGAATGTGAATTCGATTGCCTGTAGTGAAAATCAGCTTCAATTAATTTAATTCAATTTATCGATAATACTTTCCGTTTTGTGGATAAAAAACTGGTTCTTGAAACAAAAATTAATTTTGTTAATAAAAATCTACATTTTCCGTGCTGGGGACCACAGAGAGATAATTTTTCTTCATTTATCAATTCCCGACAGAATCATTAAGTCACTTGATTAGAGTGAAGAATGGAAAAATTAATAGAAAACCAAAAAAAAAACTCTTGGAAAAAATGGAAATGAAGAAAATTAATGATTCTTTCCCTCCATCAACCCCTCGGAATATCATTTGCAACGATTCAAATTTGTAGATCAATATAGAGATATTAAGTATTTTGTAAGATATGTGTATGTTAAAATACAAGATTATGTATGGAATTTAATAGATATTTTCATCCGAGTGATCATAAAATCCAAATTTAATAGTTGCAGATGTGAATTTCCGTTTTATGCCTTCAAAAATATCATGGTTAAGAAATAATATTTTTTGTAATACGGGTTCGGAAAATGTGTGTTTTCTGAACAGATTTTAGTGTGGAAAATGCGATTTCCCAAACCGGGATGTGGAAAATTCAATTTTTATATTTTCCACATCCCGGTTTGAGAAATCACACTGTACACTGATATAGGAAAACGATATGATATTATAAAAAATAGAAGAAAGATTTTGTATCTGTAAAATCATAAATATGTTTATACCGCGACTCCCCCTCCCCCTTTATCTCCCCATCAATCATAAGAACGTACTTTACGCATGCTATAACAAATTTTAAATGTTACGTGTAGTGGCCACATTTTCCGCACACTTATTACAAAAAAAATCGTTCGTTACACGTGCGGACGTTTCCCCCACTCGTATGATTCACACAGCACTCGTGCATGGCTTCGCCAGGCACTCGTGTCAGTGTGATCATTACGCGTGCGGGAAATCGCATTTTCCGCACTTGCTACGAAATATACTATTTCATGCCTAGGACTCAAAACATCCTTGTGGGCCCCACGTGTTATTCACTTCATATTCGCAGTTTGAGAAAGCCAATTATAAATTCAAAGTCATTGACATTCATGAATATGATTACAAGGGTACTGCTCTGTTTATTTTGTGCCACGTGTGCACAAAACCTGATTTTGTAACCCATAAACGGCACGCAAAATCGCATTTTACGCTCAGTGCGATAAATAATGATCTATCCGTATTATAGGTGTAATAAAATTTTAATACAAGTGTTTCGTACCACGTGCGTAAAATACTTCTTTGCGCCCGTATTGCTTTTATTATTTTTCGTTATAGTAGGAGTAATGTTTCTCATTATAAATACGAATTGCGCAGAAGCAGGAAAGTGGAGAGGGTGGGAAAATTGACTGTTTTAATTTTAACCAATGTAATAAGTTTAACTTTACGCCCGGTAGGCGTAAAAGTTTCTTTCTTCAACGAAACACAATGTAAACAAAGTGTATTTATATTAAGACATGTTTAGTGTCTGAGACGAAAATTATGTCTTCCTCCAGAATATTTGTCGCGCATTAAATGCTAAAAATGTTTTGAAATAAGACACTTGAGTAAGTTAAGTACGTCTTGATTAATTGATATTTGGTAATACTTTGCAAAATGAAAACAGTAGTTGTCTTCATTCCAAAATAATAGGGGAATCAAGACGTTCAATCACATATTTTAGGTTGATCATTCAGCAAATAATTTAGTGACTAATAAATCTTTTTAATCACTTTCCTTAAGCAGGTCCAATAGGCAGGTCCTATTATGAGAAAATTATTTTGGATTACTCAATTTTAAGCCTTTGTTGTTGACTTTGTTTGTTGCAGGTTTTATAATATCGAAAGTATTTTATCGAATAAAGGTCAGCTGTAAATAACAAAAACATCATTCGATTTTTTAGTATTTTAAACGAGTTTTTAAGAGCGACAACTCTATTGAGAGTGATATTTCACTCCCTCTTGAGTTTTTCTAAAAAATTAGAACCAATCTGTGAAAGTTGACTTCGGATTCAGAGGGACAGATGATTAAAATGCACTGCCGTAGTGTATTAGTAAAAAAAGTTGTACTTAGATGTCTTTAATTATTGGTTTTGAGCAATATCTTTTAGTTTTTCTTTAAAATGTGAGCCAGTTTAGCTATTCCGACTTCGGATTCGTACTCCACGGAAGAAAATGTATAAGAATACATTATAATAGTGTCTCAACAAATATCATATCCATCTTTGCATTCAATCACTGTTATTTTAGCACTTTTTTAAGCAGTTTTTTGAAGTTATGTCAAGAACTAGAGCTAATCTGAATTATATATTGTGATCGGATTCTGATTCGGAGGACGAAAATATAAGGGATGTGCACAAATGCTTGTGTAGTGTCTCAGCCGAAATCTTTTTTTCTGTGCGTATGTAATCAATAATGAAAATAAGACAACCCAGATCAGAAAATTATATTAAAAAATGATTTTTACTCATTTCAAAACTGCATTTCTGAGACACATTTTTGCATTCTCCGATGCTCCAGTCCTCCTTGTATGTAGTAGTTATCGACATATATTGCCGACAAATAGATGCACATAGAAACGACATCTTTATGTATCTGGCATCAGGAATTTATTCTCCAATTCTCTATGTCTCGTACAAGACGCAATGGATTTTTTATTTTTCAGTAAAAAATTGACCTCTTTCTCATCAGAATACATATACATTGGAACATCTGTCGTTGCGTTCGATTAGTCGATTTTCAACGAGTCGCAGCTGACAGCGATGAAAAATTCACTTTTACCGCTCAGATGTATATATATATATATATGCAAGAATTGTAGGCACGTAGAGTCAAGGTCGAATAACCGCTGCGACGTCGTCGTTAAAAAGGGTCGATAAAAACTACGAGGCGCTAAGATAGTAGAATCTTTAATCTGACTTTATTGCTTTTTAATACTACAATCAGGTTAGGTTCTCCTCTGTCATTAAATTCAAATGAATTTTGAAAAAACTTTCTGAAAGGTACAATTAGGTTCATTCATTCCTTGCGGTTTTTTCAGTCGGGACATTTTCACTCGTAGAAATCTTTATAGTTCATGGACCATTCAGAAACGGAAGATTTCTTGCGATTAATTACGATGAAACGAAGAGAAAGAAATATTCTTTTTTCCTTTGCATCTTGGAGCCTGGAATAATTCTCAGAAACATTTACAACGCTACATTTCTGCTTTTCGTATTATATCATAAGATATATTTATGTCTTCGTGTAACTTTATGTTCGTTTTGAGACGAAACAAATTATTTAAGTCGCTGTTTAATTGTTTTAATATAAAATATTATCATTAAATTATATTGTGTTTCTGTGCTAATTATGGCGCAGTCATTTTGAAATCCTGTAGAGATTTTTTGGCACCACGTGTCATCCTTCTGCCAATATTAATGAATATATACAGAAAAATCCTCGTGTTTGAGCTTCAGGCATATGTTAGGTTAGGTTAGATTAGGAAGGAGAGGGGGTCACTCAAAGGATACTAGCGCCGCTGGGAGGATTAGTTATTGCGCCTCAAAGACAACTTATCAAAAATTCACCAGTTACAGTCTAGAACAAAAACCATACTAAAGTATTTTGTAATAAAAACCTGTAATAAATTTAGATTCTTCCAATTGTTGTTGTAAGATAAGAAATCAGAAAAATAAGCCAAGAAGAGTTCGTACTTGATTTTCAACGTGTTTTTGCAGGAAAAGAGCCATAAACTAATTATTCGACTTGTGCAAGACTTTACTGCCGGAGCCCTCCTGTAATTTGCGTTATTTCCTTCCAATCACTAGAGCGTCAAGTTCAGATTCAACAATATCGATTGACAACTTAAAAAATACAACACGAGAACAGAGAAAATTGGAATGTGTCGGATGTCATCTGTAGCTGAAAATTTGACACAGAATTTTTATTAAATAACTTAGTTTACAAATTTTTGTTTATAAGTAGTTATTGAGTTTCAGTTTATTTTACTTTTTATGCCGTAATGAAACTTTCAGATGGAAAATATGGTCAATTACCATATGTCGATTTCGGTCATTTTTGGCTACGTTCAAAATAAAATATCCACGTCGTAACAATTGCCATGTGGACAATTATCTCCACGTCTTCTGTCATCTTGTCGTTATGATCACTTGGTGGTAGATGGCGTAGTATTTCAAAAACGAGGATTTTGAATAATTTCGCCATCTCCTGGCGAATGTTCGTAACTATATGGTGACAGATACCACGTGGAGGTTATTGACCATGGAAATCTCCATCTGAAACGAGCAATAGGATACCCTAACCTCCAAACAGGACGGTACAGGTGATAATAAAATATACGTGACATTTGTTGTCAACTGCTCTGCAATTCTTATCTGAACTTTTGGTTTTGTTACATAATATAGTAAAAACCCGATAACAGTAACGTTTCATCGGGTTCCTATTCCATTGAGTCTGACAACAAAGTCAGGACATTGTAAAGAGCAGTTCAGTCACGTGTATTTATTGTTATATCGCATGCACCGTAATATATCCTTTCGACAACAAAAAACGAGCGATTCGTATACGGAAAGCAACGGAAAATATAAAAAACCAGTATTTTATGATTCTCACATAATAAAACAAATGGATTAAATATTCATGAAAGTAGAAGACACTTCCCACGCCCGCAGCCGTTAGCTGGAACTCCGCACCATTGACTTACTTATCGTCGTAAACACGTGAATACGACACACATTTGTAGCCGTTTTAGAATTGTGTTTACATTTTACGAACTGCTCGTACGTATTTCAACGGTCTATAAAAATCGAAAGAAAAGGGTTGAGTCGATTCACGGAATTATAAACATTTTTGTCATCAATACTCTCCACTTTGCTTCGAATTTGTCAATTTTTTTTCATTTTGCTACTATGTAACACAACAAATTATTAATTCTGCAATTTTGTTTAATGCGTCCATCTTAGGCCTGCAGCGACTAATTTAATTACTTCTTATCGTGTTACCATTGAGCTGAAACTTTGATGAATATAATTGATGGTGAAAAGTTAATAATATATTGTTCATTCTTGACACCTCTTAATGCACTTTAAAGGTAACGGTGCTTTGCACTTTATAATAACGTGGCATGTTGCAAGAAATTTCGAAACATGTAAATGAGAATCTTAAACTGCAATTTGTAAGTCTTGTAGTTATCTACTTTCATTAAAAATTGCACTGGAATGGATGTTTAGTGCTTGTGGTGAGTGAAGACACGTTTTCAAGTGTTTACGACGCTTTCAATTTTATGCTTATTTGTTCAACAGGTATACTCGTTCGAGATTCGTTTAACCATATTGTTAAATAAGTAATTGTAACCATATTAACGATTTGCAGTTGCATATAATTGTGTTATTACAGTTCGGGTTGTTTATCGATTTATTTTACAATTTAATAACTTATAAAATCGGTGTCGCACCTCACTGTAAAGAAGATTACTAAAACTGCTTCATACTTTGGTAATTAATTAACCCGTACCCGATTATGGAATTTATGGTAGTTTTTAGTGATCATATTAATTTTCGAATCCCAATTGTGGGAGAAAATATCTACATTTTTCTGATATCTATACTAAAAAATTCATAAATTCATCAAGACCAAAAAAACTACATTATATAAGTGAAAATTATTCGCTAAGATGCCCATTAAATGTGATAATTAAATGTTTTTTTTTTACAATATCGGCGTGGACGAGTGGTGACGCGCGCGATATACCGCCCGACTATTTAACCCATTTTTGCCACCCAAGTGTGATGGTGTGTTATGTAAATCGGAATTTCTTAGGAAAATGCAGGACGGAAAAGGTTTCTTCGTAACAAGGCAAGTAATCGTCTGTCCAGTACACCTTAACCTTACTTTCGAAGATTCAAAAGTGTACTCGGAACACAGAAGATGATGAGACATTTAATATACAGAGGAAAATACTAATACTCCAAAAACACCTAGAAACTATAAAAAACGGTCTGAATGCTCCAAGTGAATATATAAACGAAGATATGGATTACAACGAACTATTTGATGCAGATGACACTGCATCAGTTACGAGTGAATCGACATCAATAATAAGCGAAAGAGGTAAAAAAAAAACGAAAACTGGACCGAGATAATGCTGTAAAGGATGAAAATGAATTATTAACTAAACAAGGAATTTAAAAAAGAAAACGAACAACTGAAAACCCTAAATATTGAAATAAAAGAGAATAATACCACTCTGAAAGACCATATTAGCACATTAGAAGAAAATATTAATACATTGAATGAAAATAATAATCTATTAAAGGGAAACATAAATCTCCTAAAAGAATGAAGGATGTAAATTTGAAGGATGTAAAGAACAGGCACACGCACATACAAATGACAGCAACAACTGTTAACCAAAACAATGTCAAGACTCATCGAAAACAAGAAATGCAATTCAAAATAATATTAAACCGACGAAAACACACCTAAAGGTAAACAACATAAAAGAAACTCGAAAGGGTGAAATCCAAATAAAAAATGCTACACTAAAATTGACGCTGATATTCTAACCCAAAGAACTCTCGCTAAAAATAGGGAATAACTATACTATGCAAGTTGAAGAAAAGCTAAACCCAAAAATAAAAATAGTTGGTTACTCCGGAAACATGCAGACTGAAGAACTTCAAAACGCAATTGCGACACAGAATTTTCAAGACCTCGATAAACGATGCATTAAAATAACCTATACAAGAAATCCCTCAAAAGAAAAACAAGGAATTATCTTTGCCGAGGTAGATATGGAAGCATATGATGTATTTCAAGATGATGTCCTTTGCTTCTACGATAGTTGAATTTTTGTTCTTAATATATATGTTTATTTACTTTGTTATTCCTGGCGGCAATTCTACAATTCTACGTTTATTATGTAATTATATTTTTGTACTTGGGCGTTTTCGCCCGTCTCAAACTGAAAATAAATAAAAAAAAAAAATATACATAGGATGGGAACGTTGTAAAGTATACAACGACTTACAAGTAAACAGATGCTATAAATGTAGCAGATATGGCCATAATGGAACCAAATGTCGAAACGAAACACAAATATGCTCGATATGTGCAGGAAGTCATGACACTAAGTCATGCCCTAATGCGGAACACAAAAAGTGCATAAACTGTGTTGACGCTAATGATTCAGTGCAAGAAGACAAACCAATCATTCAGCAAACGATGTAGAAAACTGTGAAACATACAAACTTCGTAAACAATATATTATATCCTACTGAATTCCTGCATATAAATAAATCAAGCAATTTTTTACAACATATACAAATCCCACAGATTCAAACAAAAACATATGATTCACAACAATTATGTCATGCCGAAATTTCAAAACTAGTAGACCACTATCCGATTATCATCTCAATTCCAATACAACAACGAATAACAAATAACAATTTACCACCTCCTATAAAACGCAAAATAAATTTTGTCAAACTAATAGAAAGCGCAGCTATTGAAGATTGGAGCGACCTGTATTCAATAAGTGATGTAGATATTTGTGCTAATACACTGATAACAAGAATACAATCGCACATAGATAAAGCAGCGGTACCCTTCATAAGCTACATAACGAGGGTAAAAAAGACACCATGGATCACCTAAGGACTCTTACGATTAATGAAAATAAGGGACAAACTTTGCAAATATAAAGCCCCAATAATTACCATCTCAATACTAAGTATAAAAAGTATAGAAACTACCTAACAGCACTACTCACAAAAACAAGAAATAAATATTACGAAAATTCAATCAACAACTCTGAGAAAGACCCTAAAAAATTATTGCAAATAGTTAACAGCATAGCAGGATAAGGTCTAAAAACTAACCATGAGAAGATAACGAAAATAAAAATCCAAGGGCAAGACGTCGTTGAGGAAGCACAAATAGCAGACGAATTCAACAAGTATTTCACGAATATTGGCAAAAATCTAGCAGAGAAAATTAAGCAAATCCCAAAACCACCCTGGAAAGGACTGTCTCAGCTGAAATCGATGTATTTAACAGAGACCGATGAAACAGAAATTAATAAAATTATCACATGCTTAAAGACTGGTAAGGCGACAGGCCCTGATCAAATATCCGCTGCATACCTAAAAGTAGAAGCTCCTTTTATCACCCGGCCATTATAACATCTAATAAATCTTTGTTTCAACAAAGGTCAATGCCCTATAAAATTTAAAATGCTAAAATCATCCCAGTCTATAAAACCGGTGATAAACAGAAACTATATAATTATAGACCAATTGCAATAGTTTCCACAACAGCAAAAATCTTTGAAATATGTTTGAACAATAGAATAACTCAATTCCTTGACCTGCATAATTTTATAAATTCCCAACAATATGGATTTAGATCAAATAAATCCTCAGAAGACGCAATAGGCGAGGCAACCCGATATATGTATATGATGCTCTTAATAGTGGAAAACTCTGCCTTGCCATTTTTATCGACTTAAAGAAGGCTTTTGACAGGATTGACCATAGCACTCTTTTACAAAAACTAGAAAAATATGGCATTAGAAAATTATGGCTACTCTCATCAGAGGCCAGAATTTGTTAGCCTAAATAATATACAAAGTAGAACCTTAATTTCCTCGCATGGAGTTCCTCAAGGTACGGTCTTAGGACCACTCCTTTTTAACATATACATAAACGATCTTTTCAACATCGATACAAAGGGAAATATGATTGCGTACGCGGATGATACTTTCATATACTATGAAGGACCCTCATGGCAAAAAGTTCTAAGCATTGCAGTAACAGATTTTAGTAATATAGACAATTGGCTTGCCGCCAACAAATTGTCTTTAAACTGTCAAAAAACAGTCTGCATTACTTTTGGCTGCTATGAGGACAGCATACCAGAAATAAATAAATTATCTCTACACGACCCCACCACCTGTCATACGAAATCAAATTGTTTAGACTACAAGGAAATAAAAATTACACACGTAACAAAATACTTAGGCATCCATATAGATAACCACCTTCGATGGGACTATCACATAAACGATACAATAAGGAAACTACGATGTCTTACCTATATTACGACACATATTAAATAAACAACTGATTCTCATGATTTATAAGAGCATATGCCAAGCCGTATGGAGTTATGGCATCTTCGTATGGGGAGGTACTTATGACTTTGGAAATCTTGAATAGAAAAATATTGAAAATAATAATTAAGAAGAACTACAGATATCCTGCAGAACAACTTTATACCACTACAAGAACACTAAGCGTACGAAAAATGCATCATGTAAAAGTGATCAATCATTACATGTCACACAATCTACTTTGCTATATTGAAAGACATCGTCGGACCAGATCAAATCTGTTATATACCGCTGTAACTCCACTGAAACGAACAGCAATTGGTCAGAGAACACACGACTATCTAGGACCTGCACTCCTCAATACCTTGCCACTAATCATCAGGAAGGAAATACACGATAACTCAAGAAGGACAGCCAAGAGACCTTTATTTGAACTACTACAGAATCACTTCATAAAACAAGGCGCAACAACCACATCAATATAGAATTTCAAAGAACCCAACTACAGCAATTTATTATTCTAAGTCTTATTCTATAAATACCTGATATACTAACATTATTATACTTATTATATTCATTATATTGTTTATATTGTTATCTTTATTATTTTTTTTTATATTTTTATATTACCATTACTTATTTTTATCGTTACCTATATTGTTTTTTTTTCATATTTTTATCCTTTTCTTACTGCCTTCTCACAGAAAAGTTCCCTGAAGGACTTACGTGAGTCATTATATACAACACCAAACTCTATCTACTAATGAATTAAAATTGTATTTTTTAGGGCAATAAATTGAATTGAATTGAATGTAAATTAAATGTGATAATGTAAGCAGATTCGCTCGTCAGTCAATTATGAACTAAACGCTTGACATCCCTATTATGTTCTATGTATCGATTTATTGAATAATAATATTAAAAAGTCATGAACTTGGAATTTCTCTTAGTTTCACTGAATATTTTAAACGTTTGAGCGGATTTTTTTAAGTGCTGCAAAACCGAGGTGAATTTTTTAATTCGCCATAAAATCTATCTTTCTGAAATTGATAAAGGTTTCTATGTTTTGCATGGAATCATTATATTTGCAAGCGCAAAAAGTTAGGTATCCGATCAAAAGTTGTGGGCGATAAACAAAATTCTCTGCACAACAGCCTCTCCCCTGCTTTTCGTATTAAGGACGCAAAATAACGTTTTACCGCCCGAGCAGGTGTAGAATTCGAATTTATGCCCCAAATTTTAAAAAATTGGATTTTATCTATTATATATATTATTAATATTTGGCTGTTGCTGTTACGACAGTTCCAATATTCTATATCTGAATATTTACCAAAGCGTCAATGTTATGCATCATAACTATAAGATTTTTGTTATTTTGGCAGTCGATATATGTATATTTTTCATGAAAATGTTGGCTTTTTGACTTATGATAGTCCCAATATTCTGTGACTTGTAATTTATCATAATTACAATGGCATATTTAGCATTGATGACAGTGTAGTTATTTTGGCTGTCAACTTACCGATATCATAAATATCGCATTTTATTGTTATTTTGGATGTTACTGTTATGATAGTACCAACATTCTGAACATTTAATAGAGCCTGAATCTTATGCAGCTCAACTGTATGATTTGAGTTATTTTGGCAGTGGATATATTTATATTTTTTATGTAAATTTTGTTTTTATTTTGGCTTTTTGTAGTATATAGACAGTTCCAATGTTCTGTGGCTAGTAAAGTACTATAACTACAATGTTACACGTAGTAAGGATGACAGTGTTATTTTGGCAGGTGATTGAATTTTGTTATTATTTGAGTCATTGGCATTTAGACGACGTCCCGATTTTCATTGAATTATTTATAGTAGTCTCAATAACACGTGAAAAGAAAATTGCTGTTATTTTGGCAATCGAATTACTTTATTGTTAATTTATTGATTTTGGGTATTCGTATTTTAACAATGCCAATATTCTGTGACTAATTAGTGTAAATAACTATTTATCATACCGGCACTTTTATGCGCTGTAACGTAAACAATAGAGTTATTTAGGCAGTCGATTTAACTTTATTGTTAATGCTTTAAATGTGTTATTTTTTTGGATGACAATATTATGACCGTAACTATATTCTTTTTTGGTCGTAACACTAAAGGTATGCTTTATAACGATAACAATTTTTGTTATTTTGGCAGTCGATTTAATTTTATTGTTAATGCTTCGATGTTGTTATTGTTTTGGCTATTCGTATTTTGAAAATATCGATATTTTGCAAATTAATATTTATCAGAGGATTAACCGGGTGTTTCATAACAACGATAACGTAATTATTTTGGTTATCAATATAACTTTATTATTAATGCTTTAAATTTGTTATTATTTTGGGAACCACTGTTATGTATACATATTTTGTTAATGAACATTTATCATAGCTTTATTTTCGCGTATTTATTGTTTGAGTAATTGTATTGTTGCAGTACAAATATTCTGTAAATAATTATTTACTGTATAACCGCCAATTTTATGCGTAGTAACCAAAGCAGTACCGTTATTTTGGCAGTTGATTTAAACTTGTTTTTCATGCTTTGATTTTGTTAGTACTTTAGGCGTTGGGTTGAAATTATGTTTTTATTATTTTAGCAGTCGGTATAACGTTATTGGGACCATAACGCCATTGCTTTCATTGTAATGTCAACAATGAAATTATTTTGGCTGCCTGTATTACAATCGTTAAAAATGTTTGGTCATTATTCGACCTATTTAGTTGATATTTTTAGCGTTATTTATTATTATTAGCAGGGTTCGGACAGTGTCTGGGTCATATTCCCTAAACATTTACTTTCTTTAATTGTCATTATATAGCGTACATTAAATGTTATTATCAATATCAAATAGGTGATGAGACATTTTCATTTCGATATACTATTTTAATAGTAGATAATACAGATGCACGATATGTTATTTTCATCGTTATTACGACCGTAGGTGTTACGGTGTTGTCATAAGATTGACCTTGTACTTATTTTGAGAATATCTTAAAGGGATTTCCTCAATAATAAAACATCTCCAACGTCATACAAATATAAAGATATTGTGAACTATTTTTATTTCTTAAATATTTTACACAAATTTTGAAAATCATAAGATACACTGTTAAAAAAATATTGTACATTAAAAATACATTCAATTGCATGACATTTTTTACATTATTATAATTCCAAGCCAGATTTGAATCTTATGTTGTCACATAATCAATTTTCTTTATCTTTCGATGTACATCTGTGACATATTCTACAAAGTTATGCCAGCTGATATAAGGCACGTGTTTCTAACAAGTGAATATTTGACGTCGAGCCCCGTTTCTCTTATTAATGTACAAATGTCGGACGTATACTCGTACTCTTACAATTTATTTGTAGAATATCGCGTTTAAATTTGATATATGCGATCTGCGTAACCATTCACAAGACATTGCGGTGCATTTCGAGCGCGAAATCTTGCAACCGAACACCAACACCGTTAACAGGTTGTTGTCATTCGGTTTTTAAGTGCACTATGGATTTCATAGGGAAATCTAAATATCGAATTTTTTTCCATTTACGTATTTGGAACTGAATTGCGTAAGACATTTCGAAAAACAACTTGCGCAATGGGAATAGAAATTTATGTTAGGGAAGACATTTTTCAAATATTTAATTGTGAGAATGATTTTTAATTGACGTGTAGAATCACGTTTACTGAATGAGACCTTAAAATGCCCTCGGTTTTCTTTGATCGATGAGAGACATTTAAATTACTAATACATCATCAATTATATCGAATTCAAGTACCGAGATGAATTTACTGTTAGTTTAGTGATTTAATATAATTTCGAATAATTATTGTAATTACTGTAAATAATTTCTGTCTTGTAATTTAGTGATAAAACAATGATCCATGTTGATGTTAATCGTCAGTGAATTTTGAACCTGAGATTATATTTTTAATAATTTTGTCGTGTCTACGTTTATTAACAATTGTTAAATTTGTTTTTGATTTAAAAAGTCTGAAATTATTTGATGTAATTTTCTGTGTTATATTGCGTTTTTTGCGGATTAATTTGCCATCTGTTTAGTTTACGTAACTGCTCATATTCCAATTTGCCAGACGCAGATCGATTAATAGTTTACATTTATATCCCACCAGCTTTAGTGCTGTAGTGGATGTCAATTTTATCGGCTCAATTGAAATATATAGACGACACACTTTCTCGATCTGGAATTAATCCCTATCGAAATGAGAATTATTGCTTAGATTTTGGAATCGCAACGAAATCTATTGCATCCGTATACATTAAATCGGTTTCACAAAATTTATGTTTTATTGCAAGAATTATTTTCTATTTAAATTTTGATTTTTTAAATAATTTCAATCCTAAAGAAGACCGACAAGAATGTTAACAACCACAAATATTTATTATATAATTTTCTTAATATCCTGCAACACCGACAAAACTAAAGAAATATTACTAAAAGTTAACTTATGATTAAAATGTAGAAAAGAAAGGCCGGGGAACAAAGTTCCGAAAATCAACACACCCAAAGGCCAAAATTTCGATATAGCAACCAGCGTGATTTTCTTCACTGTGTCTTTGAAAATTTGACAAAAAGAAAGTAAATTAAAATACTTGGACTCACATAATATCGAAATTTTAGCCTTTCGGGATTTTGATTTTTGAAACTTTATTTCCCGCAAAAGAAATAATTAAATTACACAGACAAACAAAATTAGGTTGACAAATGAACCCAGAGATCAGAATATGAACCCGATGTCAATATTTCTCGATTGCCTCCAGTTGCCGAGGATTATTAACCTAAAATTGCAAAATCGGTCTGTATTTGAGGTTATGTAGAATTTCATTTTTTTTTTAAATAAATAGTACTTTAACCCATTAACGCCTAAAGGACTCTTTTTTAGCTTTAATTTCAATCAAGCTTATCGTATCAAATAGCTGAGGATACATATCCTACTGTTTTCAAGGTCGCTTTTCAAGATTCCAAAGTCAAAGTTTCAGTCATCAAGAATGCCAATATGTGAAAATTGAAAAAATCGCCAAAAGATTCTGAGATATCTATTTTTCTAATTTTGTTTTCGAGCAATGTTGGGATTCTATTGAAACTATGCAGAAAAGTGGTCCAAATTCTTGGATTTTGGAGAAAGTTTTACTTTTATACCCCACTTCATTGTAACGACTTCAAAATGGCTAAATAAAAATGTCTCTGAAAATTTCTGAAGGCTCTAACTTAAAAACTATCAACTTTTAAAAGAAATGCTGCACAAGAAAAGTAACAGGAAACATTAAATGCTACATAACCTTAATAATATGCCAAAATGTCTAATTTTTCACTTTTAGGTTAAGATGTTTCGGAAATCAGAACTAATTAAGAGTCTTGAACCTCGAATTCAGATTTTGGACACCAAAATCTTTCTAAAAGTGTGTTCAGATCTCTGAGTTACTGGGTCCACTTGAGTTTATAGGATATTTGCAATGAACACTTCAAAGAACAATTTTTGTTTTTCTAACAATATATTATTTGTTTTATATTTTCTAATTTTTTACTAGTAACTTACCTTTTTAATACTTTTTTGTTTGGTCCTATTATAAATATGCCTTCTTTTCAAAATTATTTCTTGAAATATCGTATACCATTTTATAAGTTCCGTTATTACTTGCATTTCCGTACTTGAAATATTAAATAAAACGAAATTCCTGTTCTTCATTAGTATATTAATAATAATTCAATCGATTTTTTAGTAAATATTTTTATTTATTAATGTTTATTTATTAATGTTAATAATATGAAATTAATATTCATTATAATTCGTTTATACAAATCCTTTAATTCAATGTTTACTTTTCATCTGTCACGAGTAATGAATAGATCGACAAACACGAGGATCGAATGTCAAACGATAAATCGGAAACTTGGACAACTTATAAGTTCACCTTGTAATAGGATATACTTCTTGAATGTACTCTGTTTATATTTTCTATGCAGTTTTTAAAGTTGATCTTCTACACCGACATGTTTCACAATTTTATAGAAGATCTATTGTGAAATCACTTTTTGCGGATTTATCATTTTTATCACTTATCCAAAAAAATCTACGCTGTCGTTCTCCTGGAATTAGTGACAGTTTTCTCATTTTTGGTACTTATTATGGTGTAAAAAGTAGCGAAAACACTAACAAGATGTTAGTAAAAAGTCTGCATGATATTTTTGATTGTTGTTATTTCGGTGGTCCATAACAAAAACTTCTCGATAAATTTATTGTCAACATTTAACATTTTTCTATATTGCCATAATTTCCTATGGATATGACCTTGTTGATAATATTGTAAGATCATTATTTGGCTTGGGAATTTGGACTCATTCGGATTCTCTTTATTGGGCACAAAATTATTCTTATCACAAATTTCATGGTTTCATTCGAATGGATATTCCGATAATGACTTTACTTACATTACACAGGACCAAAAATCGCGTCAGGATTTCAAGGCATCCGATCCAAAAGATATTCAAACTTATCCTTTTTGGAAATTAAAGGTTCGGATATGTGAAATGTCTGATGTGGCGGGTCAAATTAGACAACAAATTCGTTTTCAGGCTCAAAAAATCGATATTTATTTCGGCTGTTGTCTCTACAGCATTGGCAACATGTTCATTTTGTTGCCATTTCTGCAGAAATTATAACGGAGGCTCGAGACAGGTGTCGAAACAAAATTGTTGGTATCCTGCCATTTACCACATTTTGTTTTGTTATTTTGGCTATTAATATTATGAAAGCATTAGTTATTTCTCTACAGACTATTCTTTTGGATTTTGATATAAAATTGTTGGTATTGCTTCATTATCGTTATTTTGACCATTGTTTTTTTGGCTGCTGATATTTCTGTATTATTTTGGTGCCGAGGTTAAGGTATTCTGCAATATATTCCAGGAAATGTTATTTTGGATGTTGAAATAGAATAGAGTCAGTGACATTATTATATACTGCTGTTATCTTGGCTATAAGATAAATAAAAGTATTAGACATTTCTTTACTGATGCATTTATGCATTGAGTTTATGGCTGATAAGAAATTGTCATCGAATATCCGAAAATGTTATTACGGCTGGTTAATTTTGTCATCATTTCTACTCCTATTAGAATATTCACTCTGTATTATTCAAGAAATGTTACTTTGGATGTTGATATAAATTTGTTAGTATCTTGTTATTGACGTTATTTCATAATGCTGTTATTTTGGCTGTTAATCTTTTGGAAGCATTTTGTTTAATCAGACGGTGATACATTGAGTTTGTCGTTATTTATACACTACACGAATTGTCGTTATATGTACATACAAATACGTTCTTATGGTGTGTTAATTCTGTCGCCACTTCTGCTGCAGATTGATTATATTATCTGTATTGTTTTTAGAAATTATATTTTATATGTCAGTATAAAATTGCTGGTCCCCAGTCAAAAACTTTTTTAAGTGTTATTATTTGGCTATTGACATTTCGAAGTATTGATATTTTATTTACTGGTAAGTTAATACATTGAGTTTATTGACTTTTACATCCAACACGAAATTGTCATTCTGAATAAAAAAAATTAGTAATTCTGCAGCCATTTCTACTCATGATGATGTTGCGGTATTCTGTCTGTGTTATTCCAAAAAATGTTACTTTGGATGTTGATATAAAATTGTCGGTATTTTGTTATTGTCGTTATTTTTTACTGTTTTTATTTCGGCTATTTATATTTCGAATGTTTTTATCTTTTATTTAATGGTACATTGAGATGTTGAGATTGTCACCATTTATGTCCTAGGAAATTGTCATTCTATATCTAAAAAATCTTATTATGGCATGTTAATTTTTCACCATTTCTGCTACAGATATCAAGTGTTTTATCTGTATTATTCTTAATTTTGAGTTATAAAATTGTCGGTATCCTATCATTGGTATTATTTTGTACTGTTGTTATTTTGGCTATTGTCATTTCAAAAGCATTGGGCTTTTATTTACTGGTAAGTTAATACATTGAGTTTATTGTCATCCAACACGAAATTGTCATTCTGTATGTAAAAAAATGTTATTATGGCTTGTTAATTTTGTAGCCATTTCAACTCCAGATGTTGCAGTATTCTGTCTGTATTATTACAAGAAATGTTATTTTGGATGTTGAATATAGAATTGTCGATATAGAATTGTCGGTATTTTGTACTGTTGTTATTTTGGCTATTGAGATTTTTTAAAGCATTGGACTTTTATGTACTGATACATTATACATTAATTATATTGCGATTTACATCCATTACGAATCTGTCATTCTATATCCAAAAAATGTTAATATTTCTTGTTAATTTTGTAGCTATTTTTACTCTAGATGTTGTGGTATTCTGTCTTCATTATTCAAAGAAATGTAACTTTGGATGTTGGTATAAAATTGTCGATATCTTGTCATTAAAGTTATTTTGTTGTTATTTTGACTATTGAAACTTCGAAAGTATTCGTCTTTTATTTACTGCTACATTAATGCATTGAGATTATTCTCCAGTACGTCCAACACGAAATTATCATTGTATGTCTAGAAAATATTATGGCTTATTAATTCTGTAGCCATATCTACTTCAGATGTTGCGGTATTATCTTATTCCAAAATATGTTACTTTGGATGTTGATCTAAAATTGTCGATATCCTGTCATTGAAGTTATTTTGTATGATTGTTACTTTTTACTGGTATATGTTGATATGTTGAGTTCGTCTTTATTTATACTCGGCACAAACCTTATTCATATTCTATACTTAACATTTTACATTCAAAAATATTAATATGGCCTTATCGTTCTCACAATTATGAATTTGGCTACTAAATTACATCATTGTCGATGTGTTCACTTTTAGAATGCCAGTTCCAGCTAACAATCAACTCTTTCGTAAAAGTATTCCTTACTTCAGAATAACTATGGAAATTTTAATTACAAATCAACTCATAAATTACTTTGGCATATAGATGGACGTATTACTTTATCACGCACACGTGACGTTATAAATATATTTTTCCCTCGTATACAGCAATTTTATGTGTATTCCGTTACGTGTATGTTCTTGCGCAATCTTTCCAGAAGGTTTGAATCTGTGTTCTTTATCCGTGAACAAGTCGGGGAAGATAACATTGAGAAACACAATACACCTTTATTATAAATATTAAATTCTCTTGTTCCTTTTTCCTGACTCTAATTGGTTGAATTTAAAATCATTTTCTGTATATTTTATTCACGGTTCCGCACATGATACGATGTGATATACAATAAAAGAAACGAGTCTTTGCACGGAACGCTTTTTATGCTTGAAACTTATTTTTAATATATTTCTAATTAATAACTATGTTTGTGGAATAAATTATATTAATCATTTTCATAAATTATAACAATTTCCTACATAAATTTTGGATTACTGTATACAAATTTGTTAGAGTTTGAAAATCATGGACGTAGTAAAACATTGTAATTTCTGGTAGAATAATCAAACGGAATAGAATACCCGATAAATTTTTATGATCTTTTCGTCAGACTCATAAATAATTCGATATCCTTCATTGCAAAATAATCGCTCCATTACTTGTCACGTTATTTGATTTAAAACATTCAAATGATGTTTCAACTCTTTGTCTTGAAACAATACTATGAAATGATAATTACAATTGTTCTTTATAAAAATGGAATTTTTTTTTAACAATTCTTAAATAAAATGCGCTCTTAATAAAATTGATTCCTGTTTTTTACCATTTTTTATTTCAGTTTTTTTTATTTTTCTACGAAAATGATATTTTTAAAAATATCTTCGAGTCCATATTTTAATGAATTCAATTAATGTTTTTTACCACTTGTGAGTTCCTTCACACTATTATCACTTTTTTGTTTCAGTTTTTGCAGATCAACTTTCTCTATTTTTTGTCGGTAAATTCTTCTGTTTTTATGATTTTTTTTTTGTTAGTATATTTCTTAAGCATTATGGACAATTTTTTGTAACTTAATAATTTTCGAACAATTCTGGGAAATTTAATTATTTATAATAATTAATATGAATTATTCCAAAATTCTTCTTGACCAATACAGGAAATTGACAACAATTTTTGACATCTTATTCTTAATTTTCTTGCTGTCCAAACTTTTTAAAAAATAAAATTTGTGTCGACAAATAAAAAATTTTCAAAATTTCATAAGATACATTTTTTTGTTTAGATATGAACAAAATTCTTATGAAAAAATCTACACCACGTTGTCGAACATAATAATACGCAGAAAAAAATATTTATATTCGTCCCTGCTGTTTATTATTCCATATGTGTTTATTCGTGTCTCACGCGGAAGCGGTTAAAAAACTTAAGATCAAACGAAGGGGAAAAATTGAATGACTTGTATCAAAAATGAAGAATAACCTCCCGTCAGCATAATTTAAACAACTGAAAAAAATTACTTTTGCGAAAATAGAGATTCGTTAGTGTACAATTTTTCTAGTGTTAAGTTTATTTGACTATCGTTCAAATAATAGAAGGAACAATTAATCACACTAATAGTCAAGAAGTAAAAAAGATACGAAATGATTGAAAAAAAAAATAATTTGAAATATGAAAAGTATAAGTAAAAAGTCCCATTTTTTAATTAATTAGTATACTAAAGAGATTAAAAAATCGTTGTTAATTAGAAGAGGTTTTTCTTTGACGGAAACTTTTACTCTTTGATCCTTCATCTTTGACAATATTTTTTAATAAATACACATTTGCAACTTTCTTAACTATAACGATGTTTTACAGTGTCTAAATGTTACTAACTAATTCTTTAAAAAATTGTAATTATTGTAAGAAACGTATCATTTAAGTGATAAAATTACACTATTAAAAAAGAATATAAAAAATTGTTTGTTTTCAAATTACGTAATATATTCCCGCTAGTATCTATACTGCAACTTGGTTCACTGAATAAATAAAGGCATTTTGCAAGCGATTCTCGTTGGAAATTTCCAATGCAAAAATGAACATAACTTTTAGAATGTTTTAGTGAAATACAAGGACGCTAAATTACAGGAAAGTCCGATCTTAAATACCATTATGCTATTCATTTTTTCCTTAAGTTAGTCAATGTTATTTAATATTTTTTCGGGGTTTCTTTGCGATTTTTGAGGATAGAAAATATGATGTTTGTCATAAAACTAATCTTTACCTTTATAAGATCGAATTTTAAGCCCAGATGTCAAAATATAATTTGTTTGTAATTTTAAAAGTTTGTAGTGATTTTGCAGTATAAAAAATGTACAATACTTTTACTAAAAATTATTACATTTTGATATTTTGTTTGCTATTCGTACAAGAAATATTCCAAACATGTTTTCCTCAAACTAAAAAAATGTAAATTTAATTGACACATTATATTAATCTTATAAATGCAATTTTGTATATTAATATATTGAGAATTAGTCAGAATTTTAAAATGAATACACTGTTACTAATTGTAATACATATTTTCTAAATATTACAAAAATCATTTTTAATTTTAAATATGAAATAGCATTCAAATTTCATTTCTGAATAATTGAAAATCATTCTCAAGTTTTTTCAAATTTCATATACAGTTTTACAGTAATAATAAAACAAAAAATGAAATTTAGTAGTCATTAATATATTCATTTTCAAAAATGTATATTGTTGAGATGTAGTTATAATGTAGCATGAGTAATCAGAGCGCCGCAAGTTCGAATCCATTTACCGCTCGAAATTTTTTCTGAAATTTTGTTTATTTATCCTAAGTTGTACATGCGAGCCGTCCTATTAATTAAAAGATACGCATCTAACATCTGAACTTAAATTACAATAAATAGAAGTGAATGAATAAAAAATACCTTGAAAACCAAATAAATTACGTTGAATCTAAATTAAATAAGTCTAACTTTCATTTAGTCGTCTGAATTATACAGTTATAAAAACTACAAAATAAATAGTTTCATTATAATGAAATTTGTAATGAATTGTTTTCAGGTATATATTTTCAGATTTTATAAACAATTGAGAGACGTTTTAATTATTCATTAAATTTTTATCATAAAATTTAATAATAATTATATTTAGTAAATTTTATGAATCTTATAAATATTTTGTGTACTTTATTATATAAAATGCACATCGTAAACATCTTCATTAACTAAAGTACATTTCGTTTAACCATAAACGGAAATTTACTGTAAAAAATATAAAAACATTCCGTCAGAAAGAAAATACTTTAGGTTAAATCGGTCACATCTTGTTTGCCACTCATTAAAATAGGCAAATAAGATTTTCACACCTAAGTATGTCAGGTGTACTCTGACGTAATTCACAAATTTCTAAGACAAGTTTTGATTTAACTCAAAAAATGACATTCAATACTTTTTTATTTATTCGCAAATAATAACAAAATTATAAAAGCTAAACATGTTTACATAAATTTCAAGTAAATTAAAGTAAATTAAATAGTAATTTTAAATAACCGCCAAATATTTTGTATAAAATTTATATAAAAACACTTTTTTAACACTATAGATATTAACATTATATATTTCATATATGAACACTCTTTATTTCAACGAGAATACGATTGTGTAAGGTATTGTTGTAACTAGAAGGAGATAATATATGATAACATAATTAGTTGGCCATTTTTTTTTAATAAAGTGTATTATTGCAGCCATTACGTTTCACTTGTAGAATTAGATATTACAGATTATCAGGACAGTGTAAAATAAATTGTATCGACAAAATTCAAAGTCTCTATTTAAAATAATTCGATTATTTATCATTATAGATCGAAAATTTCACGTCAGGTTCAAAAAACAAGCGAATTTTTGAAACTTTTTAGGGTGGTTCTTTCATCGTAAGAAACTGAATTGAAATATTTGCAATAGGTATCGTAATATTTACTATACGTATTGTAACATTTACTATACGTATGGTAACCTTTACTAAACGCATCGTAACATTTACTATACGTATTGTATCCTTTACGATAGATATGTTTTTTTAATCATTCTTTTATTTGCGGTTTAAACAGTAATTTTTATTGTACTGTTCATTCTCGTGAAACTGATAGTTAATTATATTGTAAATAATCTGTAAGATATTTTGCCAAAAGGTGTATTTAATCTATACGTAAATAAATTAACTAACTAACACAACTATTTTTATGTGGCAAACTCATCTGTCCAATCAGAAGCAAAGGCAAAATTAATTTTCACAAATAGGATTTGCCCGAAAATTTGTTTTGGATTGTTTTTCATTTTTTTTTTAAATTCAGGACCGAAGTCAAGTGATTAGATCTGGCAGATGAGTAGCAAAATTATTAGAAAAAATTATAAAACTGGGCTGGCATTGCATTTCATCGTGATTTGTCGTTTTAAAGCCTTAAATTAATAATATTTGAATGAATTAAAGGTAATTATAAAAACTGTCGAAAAGTTACTTATGCATATACAACAAAACATTTATTTAGTTTTTAGTTTTTAGAATAGTTATTGAAATGTCATAACAACAAAAATACAATTTCAGACCATTATAATATTTGTCAATACTCAAAATATAATTTTACCTCTTCAGACATCCTATATATTTGTTAATAAACAATTTATTTCGAATTATTCATAAAAACCTAATTTTTCAGTAAGCATATCCCAATAAAAACACTATACCGTTTACGTTTATTACACGTAAATTTAGTTTAAAAATGGTTTAGGTATATGATTTAAACGTTTATTAGTAACAACATTTATTGCAATACCCTTTAATGTACGACTGTCGTTTACGTTTATAATACGTTTATGCGGTATGAAACGTGTTTTACTTGTCAAAATGTCATTTATGCAGAACCATAAATAGCATAAATTTAAAATGAGATTAGTAACGTAGATTAGTAACAATATATTATATAGAAATATACTCCAGTTATAAAATGTATACATTTTCAGTTTAATATGCGTTTATGAAATGCTTTAATAAAACGTTGAAATTATACCATTTTTAAACCGAAAATATAAACGTTTATTATCCGTTTACTACGGGAAACAGCAATGTGAATTGTTACATTATGAAATAATACGTGGCATTATTTCTTGCATAGAAAAATAACGTTGAATATTCGACTATCATATACGTTTATAATACTTTTACATTCTACGAAATGCATACTACTCGTCAAAAAATCGTTTATACAATACCGGAAATAGCATAAATTTAAAATCCGTTTAATAAACGTTTTATGTTCTATGTAAACACACTTCAATCATATAACTTATGCATACTGTAGTTTAATATTCGTTTATAAAATACGTTAAAAAAACGTCGCACTTATATCTTTTTAAACTGAAACATAAACGGTTATTACCCGTTTACTGAACAAAACATCAACATGAACCGTTTAAACGTAAAAGAATAGGAGCCATTATTTTTGTATACAAGATAAAACTATGAATAACATCAGTTTTATATGCAGCTCCTAAAAATGTAGATGACATGAATCATCTTTCAAATGAAAAAGTCTTTTCCGTATAAAACGTGAGATTATAAGTGCACTCTCACTGCGGGAGAGAAATTTGACTGATTGGAATGTGAAATGTCTTCTGTCGACAAATCCACACAAATCATAAACTAAATTCAATTGGAAAGTCCAATATGTCAAAATGCAGCGTACAAAAAATTACAATATCTTATTTTAACAAATGTTTTATTCTTTACGATTGCTGAAATGTCTTAGGACTACGCCAATGTCACAAAATGACAATTAGAATGTTTGTATTTTTCAAAATTTATGACTAATTTTCAATTACTAATATTGAAACTTTAGAATAATAAATTGAAACGGTATACCAAAATTTGTTTATTTTCATGTTTTTAATATTTTTAATAATACATGAAACTCTTCTGAAGTTGAGAATATCAGAATATTCTTAGGACTTTTACTGAAGTACTAAATTCTTTATTTGCACAATATACTCGAATTTTTTATAAAAACTTTTGAGAATACACAAAAAATACGGAAAAAACGACTTAAAAATGTTTTATATCTGCCAAGTTTATAAAACATATCAGGAACGTTTTAAAAACGTTGTGTACCTGTTGTAACCTGTTGTGTACTAATATGCTAGTTATAAAATATGTATTTTGCATTACAGTAATTAAAAATCACTAAAAAATAAAATGCAACAGACTCCATCAACGGTTTCTTGCATTTGAAACACGTTTTACAAAAACAACTGCGTTTCAGTCTCTAAAAAAAGAACAGATGGATCATTTTCGCTTCAATCCACGATTGCAAAATCCAATATCGTCCTTCGACTCAAACGAAGTAATTTAATCTTCAGATTTTTTTCATTTACACTTGCAAATAAAAAGTCAATTCCAGCATCGGTCGAATGGTAGTTGGAATAACGACCGCGGAAATAGACTCACGGAAACCGCCGATTTCATCGCTACGCTTCAAACATCCGTTTATTTCCTACCCAATGATTGGCTTTTCATTTATATTTTACATGTTCTCATCCTACCGGTTTTTGGTTTACATATTTATAGAAACTATCATTTTTCGTGCAATTTGATCCTGACAAAATCATCAGAAAATATTAAGCTGTCACGTTTTCAAACTATATTCTTGGAAAATAAATTGGAAGAACTCTGTGTTTTGGTTGGTTTTTTATGTTTTTATATGTCAAATAAGTCTATTACGAGTGTGCACTATACATTTTTTAAAATTATTAGACATATTCAGCCAAAACTCAAAAGAAGAATAACGTCCATCCCAGTTTTCATTCAGCTTTATCAATTATGGCTGTCATATTCATTGAAATGAAAGTTATAAAAACAGTAGCCAAATCTAACCTTTTTGTCGTTCGATACTATTAAGATAATTTTATAAAATAGTGCAGCCAATTTATACTGAATTCATTCGAATAAATTCTGTTTTGGCGGGTATATTACGGACTACAGTTTCAGTTTAATATTGCAAACGAATACCACAATGAAATGGACGAAAAAATATACGAATTCTGAAAGTAAACAAATGAGCCGAAACAGTAATAGTACTGTCTCCATCAATTACCTGTCGTCACAATTTGGCTGGTTCATATTCCACCGGCCAAAGAAAACACACCACATAAATCTCAAAGACACAAGTATCTTAAAATGACTTCAAACTTGAATTCAGCCAAAACAATACAGCCAAATGCCAATTCTTGAGTAATCGAATGACAGATCACACCGAATTGTTACCATCGATCTCTCCCGTCCGCGTTAAATTGGCTGTGTGGACAAGATCGCAAATTTTGGTACGCTGCCAAAACTGGAATCCAGAATCCCCGTTGCTCTGGTACTTCCGTATTTTTGCACTATATCCACAATTTTGTAAGGGATTCCCCTTTTTCACTGCACGTCACGATGTTCTTCCGCACATTTCTGGTATGTATACCCGCTTACGTATCTGGCATTACGTATATGCGTTTTCCACACGTGCTATTGTACCGGAGCACCGCGTTCGCTGAGGTCACGGATTCGACTGCGCTTCCAGAGGCCTAGATACGCACCGCCTATGAGTCCGCCATGACTTCTCACCGTGTCGGGGCTCGCCTCGCGTAATTACGTTTCCATCAAGCGACCGTTCTGTACGTAACTCCATACGTATACTGGGTATACCACTGGGTATACGAGCACGTGCATGCTGAAGCCCCCGCCAATGTCCACATCCATGTGAGCACCCGCACATGCGAAGGCCGACGCGGCGTAGGCGACTCCATAGCACGTACGTAACTACGTACATTTAGATACGTGTACGTATTTGCAAAAGTGCATTCTCAACATGGGGAATACTCGGGCGTTTCTTCTTCATTTTTTGAATACGCGCATAGGATGAGACGTTATCGAATGCACCGTTTTATTACGTTGCATACGGTAAATTGTACGTTTCCCAACACTCCCGTATGAGAACACTCGGGGCCTTCGCGTGTTTGTACGGGATATGTGTACAATATTATTCTGTAATTTTCTGATAAGCGGTTTTGAAACACCCTGTATGTATATAGGGTGTGGCTAAGAAATTTACTTTGACTACTGTTCTTATCATTTTCAGACGAGAAATCTTCTAAATGAATGTGTATTTAATTCTACACAGTTTGAATAAATGTAACTTCTTTTTGTACCACTTGTAATTTTGTTACGTTGTTTCTAGAGTGTTCGGACAGCAAGACTAGACAAGATTTCAAATCCAGGTAAACAAAATTTTAGTCAGAAATGCACATGATTCTAACTACGTAATATATGAGTACAGAACCTTCAACTTTTATAGTTCGCGACGATGTATCTTGCAAACAAATGAATATCGAACTAAACAATCAAAATTCTTTTCCTACGATATATTGAAATGTTAGCCCTTATATGTTTTTTAAGATAATAAACCACTGAAAAGAAGAAAAACGAACATAAAGTACGATTTTTACTGAATTTCACAACGTACAATTTCAGAGAATCTTCGTATAATCTTCGAGATTTAATAAACAACATGCCAAGATGTGCTTATCTTCTAAAAAATTGTGCAGCTTAAAATGAAAGCGTCCACCGATTATTCCAAATTCGGGAATTTATTACTTTTTTCAATATGGAGAAAATAACTTTTAATTTCTTGAATTCTTAATTTCATAGAATAATTCTACACTAAAAGCCCCAAAAAATAAGTGCACGGCATACGTTGCCTCATAAACTAACTTTGTAGGAGGACTCTAAAAATTATCAAATCAGTGCGTAACTCGTTCGAATATACATTTTCGAGAGGCACACTTAAAACTAACTACGTTGTAATTTCTTCTTTAAAGTACTTATAAATCTCCTATCACGTGTTTAACCCGCCATTGGTTATCCTACGCCGTGAAATCGACATTGAAATAATTATTATTTGACATTGTTAAGTTTTAATAGGAGACAAACATTCTAAGAAATATATGAGCATTTTTCTAGGTTGAAAATAGCTATTTAAGGGGTTTTTAGAGCCATCAGCCGATATGGTAATAATCGACATTAAAAAAAGTATTTGGAAAATTCGGGCGCAATTCTACCATTTTATACGATCTCATAATAATTATATATTTTTTAGTAGCTCGTATAAAGAGGGTAGAATTGCCTTTTATGAAGCCCCAATGTTAAAAAATCGATTCAATTATTTTTTATTTACTTTTTTAAACATAGATTACTATCTTTTCGGCAGATGTCTTTCTCCCGTAATAAAAATTGGAAAAGTAAAGAATAAAAATGAAAAAGAGTAAAAAAACTGTATTTCTCGTAGCAAGTACCTTATCTTTAAATATAAAAACTATAAGATATATAATATAAGTACACCTGCATCTACCATTAAGCTATTATTTAGTTTCAACTTTGACTTTATTCAACTTTATTAAAAAACGAGTTACGTCAGTGTTTCAAGTGCTATAAAAACCAAAAAAAAATATGTCCCATTGATGTGCCACTAAAATAATTTTTAATGATTTTGAACAGTGAAAAGTTAAAAGTTCTATAGAATTACTCATATATAACTTTTTACTGTTTTTAAAAGTTGACATCTAAAACCTTACATATTTTAATTCTTTTTTTGTTACTAAATTTCCTGTTATGTATATTTTTTATAAAAATACATGTAATTATTGTATTATCGGGTTTTCTTCTTTCACAAATCGATGGCATGAGAAGAGAGAAGGCAGAATTTATCCCACCCTATGAAACCACAAGGGTACGAGCCAGATAAATCCACTTACATGCTCGTTAAAAAATAAGAGGGTAGAACTCCAACTGAAATCAAACTGAAACTTTCCACAAACACTATTCTAACGAATAAGTGAATATTATTTTGTGTTGCATGTTAAATGTGTCCATTTCAAACATATGATTATATAATGTACATTGTACTGTTCTCAAATTATTTGAATTTTTATTACTTTATTGAAAATTTTTTAACTATTCAGTTATTTTTGTTCTACGAAAATAATTTTCAAAACGCTATTCATGTCTGTCATTTCATAACAGGAACTATAAAAAAGCCTGTTCATCATTTACTGGAAGCAAATTAAACAGACATATTTATAAACATGAATAGCAGATAATATTTATTGGTCTTTGAATTACATTTTTAGCATTTAATATCTTGCTTTTTTTACCTATCTAAATGCCTATGTAAAATACATCGACAATTTTTAATAACAAACTCCTATAACTACTACTATTGTTATTAAAAGTAATTCATAAATAATTTTTGTCAACTGTAAAGTGTCCAAAGATGTTAATACACATAACATCCGCCATATTCAACCTACCATTTTCGTACACTCCTCAAAATAACTTCGATAACAATACCTTCGCGAAAAATAAATTTCTACAACGATGCCTTTAGGAAAAATACAAAATGTTAGGTTAGGTTATTTCTTAAACAGTACCAATGATGTTTTAGGTTATATTTAGTTGGGTAAGGTTAGGTTAGACATTATGTTACAGGAATACTGCAGATCGCAGAATAAAAAAATAGTTTAGAATGTTCTCATGATGTGTACTACAAGAGGCCAGATACGTCAAATTATGAGGTTTTCCTGAACTTGAAATGATTATGAGATCATTACGACCTGTAGTTCAAAAAGACCTCATAATTTGACGCATTCGACCTTTTGAATACATTATGAAATCATTCTGAACTATTTTATATTCTGCTATTTGGGACATTACCAAAAGGGAAGTATGAAACTACTAACGAGTATACAACTACACCCACATTCATAATAAGTATACTGTAGAAAATATCAGCACATCGAAATTTATTCATTTCTGAGAATTTATTAATGCTTTTATTAATAATGAACAAGAAACGAAAGTAATGAATTATGTTCAAAGTCTTTTTTCGAAGATAGTTTTGTTGACAATTTTTTGTTTGAAAATACTTTTTCTAAAGTTATTTGTCTAAAAATATTTTGTCATGAAGTTACTTTTATTAAAGTGCCCCAAACACCACGCAGCTCTTAAAGAGTTCTTCCAAACCTCTTACTCTGGATATCTTTCACGAGATCAACATTTGACAAGGTTTTGATTAAGATGAGCAATAAAAAGAGCTCTGAAAGAAGTCATGTTTATGATCTTCAGCAAAAGGACCACACATAGAGATCATATTTTGGAGGTCTAAAAATGAAAGAGATATATCGTGTGTAGACTCTCGAAGACTTTAAATGGACGAAAAAGTTTACATTTTTCATTTATATTATTTATTTTATATTGAGTGGCAAAGCTCTTAAACAAGAACTTTTTCTGAGGCCTAATATTCGATAGTTCTTGTAAAACCATTAAAATCGGCGCATAAGTCTGCTTATAAATCGCTTTAAGAGATCTTTCTGATGAATATTGAAGACATATTACAATTTTTAAGACTTCTCATTCCAGCTCTTAAAGATGTCTTTTTATGGGTTGCAATACCCAGACAGCACGCCGCACTAAAAGAGCTCTTTAGAGGTCTTGCTCTGAATGTGTTTCAGAAACAACGCTTAACGATGTCGAGATTAAGATCTGTAAAAAGAGCACGTAGAGAAGTCTTGTTTATAATTTTCAGCAAAAAGACCACTCAAAGAGATCATATTTTGGAGGTCTTAAAATGGTCTTATTTTATATCACTTAACGATATCGCTATATCTTTTGTAAGACCTCGCCAAGATATCTTCAAACTTATTTTGTCAACAAAATTTTCGTATGCATCTGCATTCTCTTTTTTTGTTCTAATCCTTGACTTACCATCTCATATTTGAGTAGTCTTGTATAGAGAGACACATAAGTTTTCTTAAAGATTACTTTAAGAGCTCTTTCTGAGAATTATTTAAGAAGTCTTCAAATTTGTAAGACCACTTGAACTGCTCTTTATGAGGCCCTTTTTGTCGTTCTTATAAGTGCTCTTGAGACGTTGTATTTGAGAAGTTTGATATAAAGCAACAATATAAGCAATCTTAAAATATGTAAGACCACTTAGTTAGCACTTTAAGAGGTCCTTTTGCTGTTCTTACAAGAGCTGTTGAGACCTTATATCGAAAAGTCTTGCAAAGCAACCCATATGTCTTCTTAAGAATCACTACAAGAGTTCCTTCTGAGCAGTATTTGTAGCAATATGATCCATCAGGACCACACAATGCTTAGATAAATAAAAAAAACAGTAGGTAAGAAGTCTTAATATTTGTAAGACAATTTAAAGAGCTCTTTCAGAAGTCCTTTTGCGGTTTGGGTGTTTAGTCATGTAACCCTTGCCATGAATCCATGTAATTTTAAAAATGTCGTATGATATATTTAATTTATCATGTAAACGAAATGAAAGTAAAGAATGTCATGCTCGAATAACGATACATGGTGTCGTAACTCGAAAGTGAAATCACATACTAATAAAAATACCGACAAATGAACCACCCATAAAATTCACAACCAATGTCATCAAACGGTGCTAATTATCATTAATAATGTACAATGGTCGATGTCAAATATATCTTCATTCACAGGTCGGTATTAGCTCTCAGTAATATGAGACGTAGCTTACGAGTTACGATGCCATCCATCCAAATGCGAGCATAACTCTTTGTTGGTCGTCGCATGGAGAATTTTACCATAAAGCTAGTCTTTATTAAGTGGGTACGATTGATAATATGTTAAATAAACTTATGAAAATGAAAAAATGACTACGTAAACAAAAAAAAACAAACTAATTAAAAACTACAGGACATAAGCTGTCAGAAGATGATTCATATTTTGAAGTCATATTTTGGAGTTTTCATCCTTTATGATTTTAATGAAAGTTAACAGTCTACATATCAGAATTCAAAGGAGACATTTTCGAAATTTCATTTTAGGTCAACTTTGGAAAGGGTGGTCGGTTACTAATTATCGCATTTCTGGATTTGAAATGGAAATGGAGTGTTTTCACAGGCAGTGAAATGTTCAGCAGTGCCTGTAAAGATACTTGCAACGGCGGTTTTGCATCTGCAGCAGCCCGTGATTCCGCAAAGTTCAAAGAGTTTCGCTCTTTCGGATATTGACGTTGTGCGCGGCGGGGCAAGACGAACCTGCGACTTTTGTACCTTTGCCTTTTCTCTTCACCAAGGTTATCGGTGATTACATGCCAGATCCACGGATGCCACGACACAGAATTGTGGGAAATAAGACCAACGTTATATTTACGACGACCACGAGAAGGATGTGAAATAATATCGCAGCGAACATAGTTGAAAGTAATAGTTGTCCAATTATTACGATATCATATTTTAGGTTTGATTGCGTTAGTGTGCGTGGGTGTAATAGCTACCTAGCGAACCGACGACGGGAAACAACGCACGGTTTCTGCTCTTTTACTCGGTCGTTAGAGCGATCATTGATTCATTATGCATTTAAACTTTATTAAATGGCTCTTTCTTGCCGCCGGGAGAATGAAAAAGGAGTTTGGAAATGTCAGTTTTGATAAAGTCAAGAGTCATTTTCAAAAACTATCAATTAGTCTTATTAGAAGTATATTTTGGATGATGTTTTCAGTGAATTCATACTCAAACAGCAAAAAGTCCTCTTGAAGAGCTCTTAAAGTGGTCTTAAAAATTTGAAGACTTCTTAAATATTGCTCAGAAAGAGCTTCGAAAGTGATCATTAAGAAGACTTATGCGTCGCACTATACCAGACTTCTAAAATGTCAGGTTCCAAAAGTTCTTATATTAACAACAAAAACACCTCTGAAAGAGCTCTTAAAGTGTTCTTACGAATTTCAAGACATGTTAAATACCATTCAGAAAGAGCTCTTTAAGTGATTTTTAGGAAGACTTAAGCTTCAGTCTATACGCGACTTCGTAAATATAAGATGCCAAGAACTATTATAAGAACAGCAAAAATACCTCTTAACGAGCTCTATAAGTGTTCTGATAAATTTCAAGACTTTTTAATACTACTCAGAAAGAGCTCTTAAAGTGACCTTTGAGAAGACATATGCATCGCCCGAAACCAGACTTCTAAAAAATAAGGTTCCAAGAGCTTTTATACGAATTGCAAAAGGACCTCTGAAAGAGCTCTTAAAGTGGTTTTACGAATTTGAAGACTTCTTAAATACCGCTCACGAAGAGTTTTTAAAGTGACTTTTAAGAACACTTAAGCGTCACTCTACACCAAAGTTCTCAAATGTAAGTTTCCAATAGCTCTTATAAGAACTGCGAAAGGACCTCTGAAAGAGCTCTTAAAGTGGTCTTACGATTTGAAGACATCTTAAGCACCGTTCAGAAAGAGCTCTCAAAGATATTTTTAGGAACACTTATGCATCGCTCTACAAGACTTCTTAAATATAATGTCTAAACTTTTCTTACTGGGGCAACAAAAAGACTATTAAAGAGCTCTTTAAATGGTATTACAAAGAGGATTCTTACATACTGCTCAAAAAGAACTCTTAAAATGATTCTTATGAAGACTTATACGCAACGATACAACACGTCTCAAATATAATGTCTCAAGAATTATTTCAAGAACGACAAAAAGATCTCTTACAGAACTCGTTAAGTGATTTTATAAATGTTAAAACATCAAATACAGCCCAGAAGGGATTCTTAAAGCGATCTTTCGGAAGACTTCAGGTGGAACGATTCCGGTCCATGGAATTCAATAACTGATCACACTATTTTCCGTGCGTAAAGTAGCACTTTTACCCGCTGAACTTACAAAATACGCAACATTGCGCAAACAATAAATAAAATCGAACTTATTCCATTCCGGTACAATCGTGTTTAAACATACCACTTTATTCACTACTAGCATAATGTAATGATTTTTTCACCGAGTAAATTGTATTTTATTGTATTTAGTACATAATCTACGTCTATATTCATAAACTAACAGATCGTGTAGAAAGTTTTAACGCTTTTAAAAATCCATCAGCACTTTTAGGTTTTACTTCATAAAAGACTACATTACGCCCTTATTATGTGTTATTTACTTTTTGCTCGGTTCCTTTACACATATTCTACTAAAAAGTGTCGTATAAATCTCGTGTGTAACATATTTCTCTGAGAGCTACTGCACCTCATACATAATAGTACATTACGACACGAGTGCGTGAAGTGGGTGACTTTCATACAAGTGCGAAATTCAGTTATTTCACTCACGGTTTTTAGTGTGCAAAGATCAGTGCACAAATCGGACACTTTGCGCACTAAATACAGTACACCATATTCAATTTCCCACGAGTTAAAAAACAAATTTCTATAGTAGGTACATAATACGTTTAATCCAAAGAGCCCTGTAGGAATAATATGTGTTCAAACTCTTCTGGCGGTTTATGCTTTGCGTCAAACAACATTTTTGGATCCTCCAAAGAAACAAGAAAATCTTGACTGCTTTATGCAGACTTCTCATCACTGCAATACGTTAAAAAGGCATAATAACTTTAAAAAATCGACTCGGACGACGTGTGACAGAACAATCGTTCGATCTTTCGTGCGTCTTGACGCGTTTCAAAACGATTTATCGCGCGTACATTCGGTGAAGTCGCTGTTTAAATATACATCGCCTATACCTCGCAACAATCATCGGTGCATTTTGCGCATGGGTTCGGTTTACGATAAGAAACCTTAAAAAGAAGAAAAGAAAACGAACAATAAATTTAGTCTATTAGGCCAGCACTGCGAGCACAAAGGTTTTACTGCGTTTTCAGTTCTCGGAACCCGTTCGTACGTTATATTCGTACGCCATTATGTACCTGAGCGTAGACATTTTCATATGCGAATTAAATTCACGATTGGTGTATATTTGCTGCGACGCCTGAAAAGGCGCCGTAAATATTAATGCGAATTGGAAACATTTGCAGGAAGCTATAATTCAATATATGACTATTTTAAATTAGGAATTTCAATGGCCAAAATCCACCGGTGTTAATGTATTATTAGAGACTAAACTTTCCTTAAAACAGTACAGCATTGTAGAATTGTTACTGTTTCATTTAGTGATAGCTATTATAGGTATGACTAATCACTAACGTTAACCCTACTAAAAGTAAATAATCATATTATATTAATATTTGGTATAGTGAGTTTGCAGCAACTGGATTTTAATATGTAATTGGTTAAAAAGAAAACATTCATACATTGTAGTTACTCAGTCTACTGCTAGGCGCCATTCCGATTGTCGTAGCCGTGCTTTTCGCAAGCGTTAGAAAATCTCATGTCTTTATCGCATAAAACGTTTACTATATATCGTTTACGTTGCATAGGAAATGTTTGGAGGTGATGTAAATGTGTAACTATAATACGAATACTTAGATAAGTTCTACACTGTAAAAAATGTAAATGAAATTTACAATTTTGTTGTGATTTTCATGTCTAAAAATATGGTGATATTACCACGTTAAACGTTGTAAATTTCCCGCGGGAGGTTAGAAATTTCAGAACGATTTGTAAATTCCCTACACTGTAGGTGGTAAATTTACAACGCGACGCGTTTTTCCCATGCTATAAGTGGGTAAAAATCGAGCCCATTCTGTGCGTGGTAAATTTACAATATGAGGGGAAAAACCATTGGTGTAGTAAAATTAATTTTTACATTAAAATTCCACATATTTTAGTTTTATTTTGTTTTTAAATGTAAAACAGAGGAATATATTGTAAGATTCATTATAAGATGTATTTTAATATTTTAGCGGTTTTTAGAGCTATAATCTTTTGCCGAAAAAAAAAAAATTAAATCTAAAATCTTTTGTTGATAGTAAAACTTTGATCGAAAGCGAATTTTAGAGCTATGATCTGTTGTCGATAGTAAATCCCTTATTGAAAGAAAACATCAAATCTAAATTCTTTTGTTGATAGAAAAACTTTGATCGAAAGCAAGTTTTACAGCTATAATATTTTGTTGATAAAACTTTTGTTGAAAGAAAACATTAAATCATAAAATCTAAATTCATAAATTATTAAAATAACAATTTATTATTACAAGTCACTACAATTGGTTCAGGATTACGTGAATGACCTAAAATTTTTCCTATATTTTGTTGTAAATTTACTATTCTCTTGGAGAATTTAAACTTCTCTACGAGGTAACATTACCGTAACCTGTAAAATCCACTTTCAATTGTAAATTTACAATTACAAGTTGACATTTACAAAGGTAAAAAAGTAATATTCACAGTACCTATGTAAATTTACAATAATATTGCGTAAAAGTCCTACTTGTAGAATGGGCAATATTGGGTCCCATTCTGCAAGTTGTAAATTTACATTTCCATTTTTTACAGTGTACTTGTAACTTGAATTCCGTTGTAATAACAAAAAATATCGATACTTCCCCTAATATTTTTTTGAGTTTACTTTACAAAGATTTCACATAAAATAAAACATAATTAAATGAAAAGTTTCAACAAAATTTTTTGAATTGAATGAGTTCTACTCTCGTGGTATTTACGATACTTAAAAATGTTATACTAATACGTTTGTTAATTTTAATGCATAATAAAACACTTGGTATTTTTTTACATGCCACTATTTTTTTCCCCTATTTTATGTCATTAGAAATTTCATATTTAAACTACCAATAAAAGTGTTAATAGTTAGAACTATATATGTCGGATTACTTTAAAAAAATTTTAATTTACAATGGCCAATAATATATATAGCCATAAATCTGTTATAAAGAGATTTTTTTTATCTCAAATAATTATTTTATGGCAGTTTCACTCCAGTGCGAATATTTTTAGACAATTTTACGCAACTAATACAACTTTAAATCATTTGCAAGTGTATTTTCGAGTTTCGAAGATTATTTTTTGAAATTTTTATCGTACTTCGAAATCGATTGAAGTTTAAGATTACAATGTTTATCCAAAATTAAATGTATTTTTTGGTATCTTTCTTAGCACGTTTTTATAGATAGTATACCTTTAATCTTTGTATTCTACCTCATGAATGTTTGTTTTAGGTGGCCATACGCAATGGTTTATCTCGTAACCTAAATTTGAATGTCCTATCAACTTGTCATTACGTATCGATTTCTATATTTGCGAGATTTTCGATGAAAGGTTTTATACTTTATCACTTATTTTCGTAATTTTATTTATTTTTAATCACTTCTAAAAAATTGAAAAACTTTTTTCCAAACAGCAATTAGTGACTAATGTTTATGCAACACTAATCCTTTTTAGCGAACATTTGGCAAGTGCAAACGTCAAAGTGTAAATTTGCGCATGTAGAAAATGGCGGTAAGTCATCTTTTGTCTCTGCGCAGGAACAAATTCAATTTTCGACAAGCTTTGAATTCGAATGCGTTTGAAAGGAAGTCACACGTGCGCAATACGAATATATTTGAGTAAAGGCGCAACCCGTCTGTTTCTGAATCAGAGTTACGGCACACGTCGCATGCCGTTACTTCCTTCTGATTCAAAGAGAATTGGGTCGGTTCAAATTTTGACAATTTGTCAAAATGATTAATGACCTTTTGTGTCGCGTCTACGGGACTTCCCTTTATTTGAGTTAAGAATTATTTCATCAACTTGATCGTAATTTTAATACGTCTTAATTTCGAAATGCAGGATGTGGTAGTTGTCGTAAGCATAATATGCTGGAACATTTCTGTTCTGGAATTCTGATTATGAATATCGATTAGATCCTTAAATTATCCAAAGTCACCTTTTAATTAAAAAAATAGTCCAGAATTTTTGTCTGCTGATTATAATCAGCAATTTTTTATTTCTTTTTGGGACCAAAATCATTCACTTCCTTCACTTCAGTCCCTTCACTTACTTCACTCACTTCATTCATTCACTTCATTCGCTTCATTCGCTTCATTCGCTTCATTCGCTTCATTCGCTTCATTCGCTTCATTCGCTTCATTCGCTTCATTCGCTTCATTCGCTTCATTCGCTTCATTCGCTTCATTCGCTTCATTCGCTTCATTCGCTTCATTCGCTTCATTCGCTTCATTCGCTTCATTCGCTTCATTCACTTCATTCACTGCATTCATCAATTCATTCATCAATTCATTCACTTCATTCATCACTTCATTCACTTCTCTTGATTCGCTTCATTCATTTGCTTCATTTATTCGCTTCATTCCCTTCATTCATTCAGTTCATTCGCTTCATTCACTTCATTCATTTGCTTCATTCACATCCTTCATTCGCTTCAATCACTTCATTCATTTGCTTCATTCACTTCATTCATTCGCTTCATTCACTTCATTCATTTGCTTCACTCACTTCATTCATTCGCTTTATTTATTCGCTTCATTCACTTCATTAATTCGCTTTAGTCGGATCATTCATTTGCCTCATTTATTCGCTTCATTCACTTAAATCATTTAATCGCTTCATTCACTTCATTCATTCAGTTCATTTGCTTAATTCCTTTCATTCACTTTATTCGCTTAATTATCTTCATTTATTCGCTTCATTAACTTTATTAAATCACTTCATTAATTCGCTTCATTCTCTTAATTCGCTTGATTTATTACAGATTTCAACATTATTTCACTGAAATCCTTGAAAGCTATACGATCCCTGCATATCGAGGCTTTCGTGAAATGTTTTTTGAAATTTCAAACTATTTGTAGGTCGTATATGAATCAATTTATTGCTAATAGTTGCAAAGTACTTATTTCAATACGGAATGCTATGATCAATTTACGTTTTTCACCCGAAAGTAATTAATATTGATTATTCAATACAGGTAATAACTACGCTTTCGATATCAAAATCTCGAAGTACTTGGAAATCAAAGGTCACTGCGCGTATAGTGTAGAAGGCACATTTGCATGCACAATTCAATGTAAAACACGCAATCATAATTTTTCTGATGGTTATGCTCGATTAGCATGCTATATTTTACTCCGATTGTATTAAATTTTCCTTTTCAGATTTTATTAAAAAAACTTCCATAATTTCAAGAATTGCCATAGTTTGCACACGATTTTTATATTCTATAATAAACATTAAACACAGAAAAGCGAAAATTCGTTTGCATCTTATAATTTTTTAGTTTAAAAACATATTTTGAGACTTGAATCAATATTTTCATGTTTTTATTAAGAGTGAAAATTTCATTGTATGAAGAGTGACATTTCACTCTTCGTGAAAGAGTGGCTCAGTTTCCACTCCTAGAAATTTAGAGAGTACAAATAAAATTAAAAAAAATTAATTATAATTGTCTGTTAAATATAAACAAATAAAGTGCCTAAATGGGAACATTTTCTAGAAAGAAATTGTTTTTAAGAATACGCAATACTAAAATGTCACTTCACAATAATACACATTTAATTTTTTTTGGAGCGCTGATTACGAATTCGATGATATTTTTGCAAAATTCAAAATGGGTCATCTAATACGGCGGTAACAAATTTTATAAAATTCACACTTTCGCATTTTGGTCCGCTATTTTGACCGGCTATATTGAATTTTCAAATCCCAAATGCCGATTCAAAATAAGCAAGACCCCTTTATAAACAATTTCAAATAAATTGCATATTGAGAAATATGAAAAAGTTGTCTAATAAATTGTTTTTTCATATTTCTGTTTTTTTCAAGAACAATTATCTCTCTTGTCAACAATAACATTAACAATATAATCCAAATTATTAGAAGTGTTACAAAATATGTTTCCTTTATGTGTGATATCTAGATGATGAACTACCTTAAACAATGTACAGACACACAGTCTTAAAAAAAACATTCGAATGCACTACAATGAACATCGGACGTGCCTCTGACTTTATGAGCATCGTATATACAAAGACCTTCGATGATTTGAAGGACTCCGGTTTTCGTATAAAATGCATTCGACAACGGTCACAAGCACACCGATGCATCGGAAATCAATTTTTTCCGGCCCCAATTTTTTGATTTTTTAAAGGTTGAGTTTGGAAACGAGAATTTCATATGTGTATATATGCATACACCCAAAGGCGTGGGTATAGGTTATATACGGTCAAGTAGTTCAGAATCACGTGCCGCAACATCGTCGGCACCTGCCGCACAGGAACAGGTGTGTTGCGGAAAGGATTCGAGCTGCAGTACTGATTTTATGCGACATTTTAATGAGGATTAAAAAACAAAATTACCGGCAGATGTAGTAATTTTATAGATTTTTTAAAGTCCTCCCTACCATTTTTTTTAATTTTGCTAATTACGATCCCAGCAAACGAAGAAATTATTCAGAATTATTGAACCTGATATTTCAATTCGGATATTCAATGACTTTTAATGTCTGGCCTTAAATTTAATGTACACAAAAAATGTCATGTATGTACCTTCAATTTAATTTGTCATTCTCCATGGAAAATTCACTATAAAATTAATTCAATGCACAGTAGTCCTAGCAGAAATTTGGTCTAAATATTAACCAGTTGTTTGAAGATAAATTTGTGTTCTGGCCAGTCTGTGAGTAATAAAATGTGGTTAGTTTTTCATACAAATTGTAACAAAATCATCGATAGTTTTTCAATGCCTTTTTTAGATAAATTGTTGACAGTTTCTGTTCGGTTTCTGCAAAAAAAGTACTCAGAATATTTAACACGAACAACCTAAATACTTTTTTTCTAATTTCTAGATGATACTTTAGGTAATATTATGTAGATGTTTTTTTACGACAACTTAAAAATTGCCTGAATACTTTTTATGCATTTTTTGTAGTTTTGGAATAGAAGTTTTTTAAACGTGACTATTATTAGGAAAAAGATTGAACTTCGTTCAGCAGGGTTCGTTCGTTGAGTATAATCCTCATCATCATCATCCTCATCGTCATCATTGCTATTATTATTTTCGTTAACATTTTCATCAGTTTCTTTGCAGGAGTTTATATGCTCAGCACGGGCATATAGGTTCTCTTAATTATTTTGCTTGAAATGCTTAATACAATTAAATCCAATTTTATGATCACTATCGGCAGAAAACAATATAAATGAACGAAATATAGCGATATTATTACCAAACTTACTCACTGCAAACGGACGATCTATACCAGACGAATATTCGCGAGATACTGATTATTGTTTTTAAATTTACTAGCAAGGTTCATGTCTTACAAGGACCGCGGCCAATAATAACCGTGAAATGTAAACAACATACCTTAATGGTTGTAAACAGTTCACTGTATTTGATATGAGCCCTTCTCCAATCTACATTTATTTCATATTTTTAATAATTTTTTCAAAAAATACAAATTCAATACATTTTTTACATGTTTTTTTCTTAGAATTTATAGAATGCCAAGAACGAGACATGCACGTACGTTGCCAAAGTATTACGTGGCCTTTTGAAAATTGTTGACTTCAAAGAAAGTTCTCTAGTATTTCATTTAAAATAAAGTTTATAAGAATCGATCTAAAAACTTTAAAAACAGGAAATTAAAGTCGCATGACGTAAAGTCGATCAGTATTTCAAAGTAATCCGTGTAAAAGGAGAACGCTCTTAAATTTCGATTTTTAAAAGAAAAGAATTCTTGCACAATATTGTTAAATTGAACCATTTACACAATGGTATTAATGGACTGCACTTCTCTAAATTGTAGTCATTATTTCTTATCATAGATAATTTCTATTTGCCAAAGAATTTCTTTTTGCCAATGTGGGTATGGTGATAAGTAAAATTTCTAATATCCGTATGTTTTTCTTTGATACTTTCTAATTTTCATTGACTGAAAATTTCGATTAAAGTGTTTAATACTTGTCTAAAAAATATATCTAATTTGTATTGTACTTACAAATTACGATAGTTTTTACTAAATCAAATACAAAATACCTAATTTCAAGACTAAAACCGTTAATTTGATTCTTATATCATCATTTTTTAAAGCTTTACACAAAATGACCTTTTGAAAATTGCAGCAATATTTCACGAACTTTACGAAGAAAAATCTAGGACAGCTCCTTAATAAAAATTGTATTATTCGAAACGCTTAAAAATGTCGAATACAGACGTCGTAAATCATAGAAGATCCCGAATGGTAATTGCGAAAAGTGAAATTCAGTATGGAAATTCAATAATCAATAACGCTTAAGTATACGAGGAGGATTAAATGCTTATTGGCTACCGAGTGGTTAATACGTAATTACACCGTAACGTTAATAAAAAGTGCAAATAGTAATTGTAGGTCGTGTTCGCGAGCCACTAATAAGTAGAACGCTGACAATACTCGTAAGTCTATTGTCTATTGTTTACTTTCAGATGTACAGACGAAGCAATTTACGTGTGAGGCATTGCGTCGGTTAATAAGTAACATTATCAGAAAGTATTTTATGTTTTTTCTTCACCTACTAATTGAACGTTTTATATGCTGCAATAAATTTCGAAATTTAGTTTAAATGTGCAATTATATCGTTGATACCTTCTTTTCTACTGTACCTTTCTTTGTTTGTTAGACAATGTTAGATGTTTTAAATTCTATCGAAATTTTCCATACTTCACGCGCTGTTTTTTAGTTCCGATATAAGCATGAGGGAAATGGCGTTTTCCGCACTATTTTATCTAATATCCTGAATATTTTATTTAATAATCGCTAAACATTTTAGTAAAAGCAAGAATTTCCTTTGTGCAGGCGTTAAGTTTCGCCCTACTATTTTCTTTTTTGCTCATTTTTTATCAAAATTTTTTAACAAATTTTCTACGCTTATTACATCTCTATACAAACATTCTGCATTCATAATATTTAATACTCGATACTTTATATTGGCTTTCATCTGATTTAAGTCTAATACACATTAATAACAAATATGTGTGAGCAGTAAGTTGTAAATTTGACAGTTTAACCTGTAATTTGAGTATATTTGTAACAAAATATGCACTTTTCTGCGTGTGTACGTGTCAAACATTCGTTATATTTGAATGGGCTACTTGCATCAAAATTTTTTGTTGGTTTTTATTGGATCATTATAAAGTATGGGTTAGATTATTACATACAAAAATATATTCCTGTGTTTTTTGTGAGTTTTTATATATTTTTTGAACACTTAAAGTTCGACTACTTTTGAAACGGCCTGTTTTGCGCGCGATTAAGGCGAGACGTCACTGTTCACTCTGTAACCTAACCTTTCTGTCCCATATATACAAATAATACAAAACTCCGAAATCAGTTGAACTACAATATTGAAAATGTCAACACAAAATAGAAAGCCAACAAATTTTAAATACTGCTTTATGCCAAATTGTTCAAACAATTCAACTAATTCACCACAGAAAACCTTTGTTGCTGTGCCAAAGGGTGAAATTAAAAAAGAATGGTATAAAATAGCTTTAAGTAATGATGAAGAAATGTGTAACAGATCTTTGAAATCTTCATTATATTGTTGTGAAGATCATTTTAATGTAAGTAAAATGTAATGTATTAATTCATTATATTTCAAAGTATGATTTTGAATCCAGTTTTTGAAATACATTTTTAGATGAATACAAATTTTACGTAAATGAATGCGTACTTATGTGAACCTATATATTTACGTAGTATTTTTATTCGCATATATAAGCTCAACAGCTTTGTGAAATGAATAGGAATTGTGTAATACACTCCTTTGTTTAAAAAATATAATCGCTTTATAAGTTGTATAATAATGTTGAAGTCGCTATGTCTAACGTCTATATCACTTATCGTAGAAGTTCATCTGTATTGAATTCAGATGAATGAATATTGTACGTTTATATGGATTCTTAATTGACAATGTAAGTATATAAATATAAACTTCATATAATGCAAACCCTTCCACGTATATAGCAATATTTGTTTTCCCTGCATAGTTCTACGTATCCAACAGCCGAATCTCCATAATTCTCGCGTTTTGACCTACAATGAAATCATTTTAAAAATTCACATGATCTTATAACGATATTATAATTAGATATATACATTATCAGAACATATCAGTATTGGATGTGACAATTTGAGGTTATGTCACTCTGCTTCAATGATAAATTGATGTAAATACATTAAAATAATTTGTAAAATTAGAAGAATTAAGTATATTTTCTATTTTAAATTTAATTAAATTGTTTTAAATGTAAAGAAAATTACCTGTCAGTCTTGACTCCTCTGCTTTCAGCAACATTAAAGCACACATTATTTTTAAAAAAATCAGTCACCATGAATATATTAATCGTCGGCAAATTGTCGGACTGAGCACGTACAAAAAATTTGTTTCCTGACATGCTCAAAAATATAATTTTCTCCTTGACAAACGTATTGTTTCAATATTTGCAACTTTCTGTTTACCCGGGAAAAAAGTTCGAAATCTCATTCAAACCGACGATGAATATCTACGTCACGACCGTCGCGACCAATCACAAACGTTTCTGAAGATCGCATTTTTTTCAAATTTTATTAATTTTTTTTAGCAACTTCTCATTATCAAAAAAATTTTTCAATATTTTTTTCAGGTTTATGGGGGTTTATAGAAAGTCTACATATTTTTTGTGGATTTTTTAATTTTTGATGCAAGTAGCCCATTGTTTAACAACAGCGAGTGTTGTCGAATGGTTACGGTTAGAACTTAATCTGCAGATTTCTGAGGTTCGCTTCTCAGTGGGGTGACATTTTTTAAAATCCGTGTTTTTCCAATTCTACGCTCGAAGAACGCTTTATTGCATAAAGATCAATTTCAGGAGGGCTACCTAAAATAAAATACAATTTTCTGCGCATTTTTTAAACATATTTTATATTTCATATAATTTTTTTTTTATTTCGGATCACTCACTTACACTACTTATAGTTTTCCCGTCGTAAACGAAACATACGAGAATAAAAACAAGGCATCAGGAATAATTATTTTTCTTACTAGAATGGCTGAATTTTCACTTCAAAAAGAGTACACGTCCACTCCAAGAGAATCTATAGGTATGTATTAAAAATAATATTTTTAATGTCAGATTCTTCTTGAAAAATTATGTATTATTCAGAGGACCATTTTTCTTTCAATTTCTAGAAACAAGTAAAGAATCTCTAGTCAGAAATGACCCAACCGATACCAAATGTCAGTAACGTTTTAAAGACGTTCTAGAAACGTTTTAAAAATGTTTTATGTTTGTGATGTTTACAAAACGTTTCTTAAACATTTTAAAGACGTTGTGTCTACCATGTAATAACATTTCGGCAATCAACATAATTTGTAATATGACTCTGTTAAACCAATATCAAAATACGTCTAATAAACGTACATAAAAATCAATCTTTGTGTCTTTATTGTGATTAAGTGAAGATTCATATTGCTGAGTCGTTTGGAAAACTGATGATGAGCGTACAAAATAATTTAGGTTTAAAAGTGGTGTTGGTTCAACGTTTTATTAAAGTTTGTCATCAACCAATATTAAACTGAATTTTATACGGGTTTTATAACTGGAGAATTTTGAGCAAGTTTAAACGCCTTTCATACGCGTATATTTATATGCAATATTAAATTTTTATTAAATGCACTTTAAACTTGTGCTATTCATGGCGCTTCATAAACTGTTTTTTAACGTTTAAAATACGTTTCGCGCAGTATACGTGCATTATAAGCTTACATGACGAACGTACATTAAAGGACAATTTAATAAACGTTTATATAATGAATTATTTTTTAACCAAACGTATAATAAACTTATATTAAATGCGTTTATTCGTTTTATTGGCAAGAACAGGCTTTGAAATCTGTGAAAATCAAAATGTACAAAGGTAAATAATACATTTACTAACGATTTATCGTATAAAATAGTAAGTCCAAGACAAAATAATTTATTCTTAGTAGTCTACACAACATATTTGTATCAAAATAACTCAACCGCCTAGAATAACTTGCTTATAATATTAATTAGCACTACGAAGTTTTAATACTTTTCAATGCATTCTACAACATTAATAGTTTCAACTCTCAGTAGGAATACATTTTTTTTCAATGAACTAAAAAGTTACAATTCTTAAACTTAAAATTTCTAGCCAACAGTTTCAGGAAGGAAAATATGTAGTCATTACAAATGCTATTAAAAATCCTTGAATTAATTATTTTTAAAATGTTTATTATAAACAATAAATAATTATTTATACTTGTATCGTTAAAAATATTCTAATACAAAAGATCGAAATCTATTTTAAAATCTTCGTCGGAATGGAAGTAAAAAATATCATAAGAAAATTATTATTTATAGCAATTATTTTCTTTTTAATCTTAATACGGTATTTACCACCATTTATAATAATTTTAAATTTTAAATTCCAAAGAACATGGTGAATTCTCAAGGCGAATTCCAAAGTTGACATCTTATTCTATGTGGAATTTTCAAATTTGAACGAAGAATTTAAACTGAATGAACGTAATATATAAACTGAATATAAATTTTACAAAATAAAAGAAATCTTGATGTCCAGAGGATATTATTGCAATATTATAGAATGATTAAAATCCGTTAAACGGTAGGGAAGTAGTTAATTATGCACAACTCAAGTCCAACATTAAAGGCGATCAAACAGGTGTTTATATCTTATTCAAGCTGCAAATGCTTCACGTCAGTACGCAATCTGCATAATTATTTCATAGAAATAAATCCAGAAATAGAAATATATCACAAAAATATAGTTTATTTATCTGAAGGAATAATTAAATTGGCGACTTATTAAGAAGACTTTAAAGCATCAATATGAAAGTCGGTCACCATTTCTTTTTTTAAATTTTGTAGGATTGTTGAACAGTAGTAATTATTGTATGAAAACTGACAATTCAGTCAAAAATACTTAGAGTAACATTTATACCAATGCATAAACTACTATGGATGTCTGGCTTTGAAATAAAATATCAAACTGCAATGAAAATAATATTTTGTCATTTCCTGAGCTTTTTAATTACCTAACAAAATTTTTTCTGACGTCCGATTTACTTACAATTTTTTATGTCATTGTTTACTAACCTGAAGTGAAATTTTAAAACTGTAAAATGGCGATTCCAAGATGGCGGACGAGTTTGACAAGAATTGCTTATGTTTACTTCAAATTTTGGACATATTCTAAAGTTCTATAATATCAGGAGATAATTTATTTTGGAAAAGATCAAATTTCTGAAAGCTCTATTTTTTGCCGTTACTTTCTAAGTAACATGGAGTACGAATTTCACTCTTGTAAACAGTGATTAAGAAAATGTTCAATAAGTGGAGATTTAGTGAAATTCGACTCTAAAACGAGTTGATTTTTGTCAGAAAAAATGAAAGTTTCACTCTTTTGGCAAGAGGGAGTTTATAAGTGTGCACGTAACTTAACAGCCGCGCCGCTAGGAGCGCCTGCGACTCTCGGGGTTCTATTTTGCTCTCGCTATAGAAACGTATTTCTATATTATCAATTATTATATCAAAATATTGTCTAATATTTTATATATGAAAGTTTTTTATATTCGATAACGCTACGGTTATCGAATATAGCTCACTAAACGTTTTGTATAGAATTTTATTTTTGGAATCTTTGATGCGTTATTGAAATGCAAATGAATTCAGTTCAAAATTAAAGTTCAAGGGACATAGCAAATCGCAAATTGAAATTAATTGGTTTTTCCAAGTGGGTCTGAACACCTGAAAAGGATTGAAATTCTGAACGTATAAAAACGAAAATTAAAAAAAAATTGACAGCATAAGAATCTTTTGTCAACTGCACTATTCTAAAAAGTAGTAATGATAAAAAATCTTGTTGGTATCCCCTAAGGACGGAAGTATAGGAATACTAGTCATCGTATCTGAATATGGAAATGGTCTAGTCGAAAACGACGTCATCTCGACGCGATAAAAAGTCTGCCCCTCGCTTTCTCACACACATGTACATCGTAGGGTTTGGAATCGATATAATCGCAAAAAATGGTTGCCATCTTTTACCGCCATCCACGAAAACAGCAAAGTAGCGCCTTGTTTGGCGAGGTGCATTTTTCATGAACACGTGCATGTTTTCCTCTTCGTATGAGAGGATCGATAAAGAGAGACCCAAATACGACATGTAGACCGAATAAAATTTCCATTCATCCTGTTGCGTATAATGCGATATCAAGCCCAATGGCCTTATTTTTCCTCCCTTACGAAATCCATGAGACTGGCCAATATATAGGTACGCACAAAACTCGAATAAAACTTGTACGTCGATTGGTGCGGTATTGATCTGTTGTTTAAATCGACATTACTGTCTACTCCGCTGATTTACTCACATTGTTCGAAGTCTGCACCCATTTAGGTGACGGAACTTTGGAAATTTGGATCCTAATGCATTTTGTTGATTTATTTAAAATGCCATTATTCCAGGGTGGTCTATATATTTCTTGGAGTGAGAAATGCTAAATAACTGCTCACGTTAGTGATTCTAATGAAATGGACCATGAAACATTTTTTTGGTAACAAAAACATAAGTATTTCAACCCTGTTACATGAGCATTATAACTATTATTAATGATTTAAATCAGCAAATTTTTGATTTCACTATTCATTTATTTAGCTCTAGAGAATAATATGTGATCATTTCCTGAGCATTTTAATTTTCTAAATAACTATTTTTCCTGTCGTACGATTTACTTGCAATTTTTGGGGTCGTTGATTAGGAATCTGAAGTTAAATTTTAAAAATAGATAATGGCGATTCCAATATGGAGGACGAGTTTGGCGAGAATTGCTTATTTTTGCAAGAGTTATGTCACTCATGCATGTTATTTTTTTCATAAATGACCTCTTACTGTGCTCTAAACCAACTCTAAAAAATTATGAGACATTTTAAATCGAAAAAGTCAATAATCGCTTCACAAAACAATTTTTTTGGATAGAGTACAAAATCTGGTGAAGTCTAGCAATTTTTATTTTAAATAATTCGTTCAATATCCCCTAAGCTTTCTAAAAATATTTCGTATACTTTTCGCAACTTCTTAGGATTCCTTCGTATAATAATTTCTTTATATTATTAATTTTTTGCAATTTTGTATCTTTTGAGAAAAATTTATCAACTGTTTCCCTTTAGTAACATTAAATCCTTCTAGGTATTGTTTCTGTTTTAATCCGATAAGTATTTGTCAATTTTATTTCGTCCTTATCAGTTTCTATTGTTTATGCATCAACCTTGTCTATTCTCTTCTATTTTTATCATCTGATCTGCTCATTCAAACTTTTGTACATAATCGCGAACTTTTCTAGTTATTAACGTTCAATGATTTTTAGAAGAAGTCTGTTTTAGATAATAATGCTAAAAATATTGTTTATAACAAATATAATTGAATTTACTCAACATTTTATAATAACAATCGCTTTTCCTAATTAAATAACTTTTAAGGATTACATTTCTTGATTTTAATACCGTAAAATGATATGAATGTCACGAATATATACGTGATTTATTTTGATGTATCGAAAAATTGTCTTCGAAATATATTTTGAAACAAAAACTAAACATATGTTTACCGCGGTCTCCGACAGATGTCACTACCTCCAGGTCAATATTTTCGCAAGCTACACGAAGTTTTGTTTGTTATTATAAAAAGAATTCATTCAAATTATAACAAAAATATGAATAATAGACAAAATTTCATTTTATAATACCAAGTGCATGTAGGACAGTAAAGACAACATATTTAAAATCATGTTTTATTTATTATTTATTGGAGGTTTAAAAAAGTTTTAAATTCATGTGTAATCAGATAAAATAAATAATATTTTTGGTTTTACAAAAATTTCAGTATTTTATAGTCTAGAGGAGGAGGAGGGTATTAATAAAAATCTTATATTCTAAAAATTATTTAAACATTTTATGAAACATCGAAAAAAACGTTTTACTTTTAAGAAAACGTATTTCAACTTTTTCGTAGATTTTTCATAAATTTTTCTGTTTTTTACTTAGTAACTACGAGATAATATTAAGAATATCGATTGTTACAACACTGCCCTAGAAAAAGTGATGGAAAGCAGCCACAAAAATAAGTTCAGCCATGGAATTTGCTAGATTGTAACGATTCTTAATTCGGTGGATCTGGTGTCACGTTTCAGTAAACGTTTTCGATATCGCGCATGCGTAAAAATAGATATCAGCAACATTTCACGGTGCCCAATGTGCACTGTACCGTTAATGTCTGTTTAGAATAGAAATTATGATAGGACTGAAATTAGAAAGCAAAAGTGAAAAATTTATCTGGGAACATTTCTGAGACAATCGCCTTTAGTCACTTTTGAGTTTCAACGTCACTAATTTTGTTCTTTTTTAGGTTTGAATAGTAAACTAATATGAGTTTTGTAGTAGTATTCAGCACTTTCATAAACTCCTCAAAAATACTCCCTTATAGGCGAATTATCGATTATCAAAATGAAACAATTGAAAAAACATGCTTGCTGCATTAATCGTAAATAAGCGAATTTATCTCTAAATTTCGTGGTGTGATAATTCACTTTTAATAAAGTGAAAATCGATCAGTCAATTCAACGGACGAGTATATTCTCATACTGAACGAGTGAAAACTAACTGCACGGAGTGAATATTCACTCTGTCATTCTGGATCAATTTTCACTTCAAAAAGATTTTTCCTATGAAATTTAGAGGGATCATAACTTTTAAAGATTAAGCTAGAAATAGAAGGCTTTATATTTACATGATGGGTTATGATACTATAAGTGACTTAAGTGACTATATGAAATAAAAAAACATTCAGTGAATTTATGTCGAAACAATTTGAGAATTTTCATTAACGTTTTTTGAAAATGAATTTTTTAAAGCTGGCATGCGTTTTACGATTGATACAATTCGATTTTATACACGGTTTTCCGTGCGTAAAATATTGATTTACACATGCGTGTAACCAATATTGTTAAGAACAACGACCTCATTCTAACCTTCCAAAGGCAACTCCCAATTACGCTATTTTTTAACAGTATGCGTATACTATCGATCTTTCCACACTAGTGTCGAAATAGCTATTTTGTTTGTGCACAAAAAGCTGCTTTGCGCATTTTTTTATTTTTCAATAGAAACAAAAAATATTCTTCTCTTGGCTTGACCCACGATTCTCCCATTCGCAGAAAACACTTTTACGCACTTGTATCGAAAAGTATTAGTTTGTATCACGTGTGTAAAACTCCATTTTACGCGTAAGTTACGAAACGTACTCTATTTTTACAAAATTAATATTTCGTATAATTTAATCACGTGTTTCTTTTTACTTGCTATTTTTTGGCATTTGTGATGCATTTGTGATGCATGTATATTCGCTCAATTCGAAATATTGAAAAAGTTATTAAAAGCGGTAAATTAAGGTATCGTTACAGACTTTGGAGATTCACTAACATTCACAAATGTGAAAAAGAAATAGATAAATATTTTGACAAATGTATAATAAACAATTACATTTTTGTATTTTTGGAAATACTTACGGAAATTTAAAAAAAATAGAAAAATCGCATGAGTTATTTTAAAAGCGTCATTTAAGAGTTACTGTCTCTTTTAAAGCAGTGCATACGTCTTAAGAGGGTATGCAAACTTTGCTGCACTATTTCAGTTCCTTATTATTCTGCCTACTTGGGTGTTTTAAGGTCGTTAATTAACTACGAATCTTTGTGCAGACTCAATTATACAGAACATCTTAAATAATAAGCTAGGATTGGTCAAACGGATGAATTTCCATGATTCACAGCTTCAAGTTCAAAATTGAATACCATAATTTTAAAGGGTCTTTAAAAATTGTTCAAAAAATGTTTAAATTAAAATCTTTTCGTCATTTAAGCTAATATTTCAAAAAATCCCGACGTGCTAAAGTAATTTCAAGGTCAGGTTCTTTATCAGCGCTAAAAAATTTACACCAATTATTGAAAACGTAACTCCTGTGTCTGTGTTATCTATAATTTTAACGTTATTATATATAATTATATCGAAAATTATTTGTCATTATATACAATTATATATAATTTTTTAATATATACAATTTTATATTATTATTTGACTGCACGTTTTTCGAAATTTTAATTAGTCAAAAGCAGCTAACGAAGAAGTGAAAAGGGGAGGAATAATGAATTAGTAATGACCTTTGCTAAGAAAAACTAAAGAAAACTACTACTAATTCTAATTCATTGGTAAAATTCGACTAATCTCAAATTAGCGGTTCATTTTTTTATTATTATTCTGTATTAGTAAAAAATATTACTAATTCAGTAGTCAAATTTAACTGATTCATTTTAGTATAACATACTAACAAATAAAATTAATAATTTGCGATTGGTAAAATTATATTAATGAATTAGTACTTTCTTACCTTTATCAGTAAAAAAATGACTAATTCATGTGTCAAAATTAACAGATACAATTTAGTAATAAGATATTAAAAAATAAAATGACTAATTTACGTTTAGTAGATTTCACTAATGACTAAATAGTTTTTTAGTCATTATTAGTAAAAAACCATTACTAATTAATTGGTACCATTTAGCAGATACATTTTAGTAATAAGAGATTAAAAAATAAAATTGTTAATTTCCAGTTATTAGAATTTTACTAATGTCTAAGTAGTTTTTTACTGTTTATTATAAAAAAAACGTGACTAATTTGAGATTTGTAGAATTGATTGATGAATGAGTAGTTTATTACACTTTATTACTAAAAAAAAGTACTAGTTTATTAGTCACATTTTACCGATCCATTTTAATTGATATTAAATAATCAAATTATTAATTTGAAGTTAGCAGCATTTTACTAATAACAAAATAGTATTTTATTCTTTATTAGTAAAAAACATGACTGGTTCATTAATCTTTAACGAATTCAGTTTAGTAATAAGATGTTAAAAAATAAAATTACTAATTTACAGTCGGCAGAATTGGACTAATGACAAAGCATTTTTTTACTCTTTATTAGTAAAAAACATTACTAGTTCATTAGTCAAATTCAACAGATTTATTTTAGTAATAAGATATCAAAAAATAAAGTCACTAATTCATGATTAGCGGCATTTAACTAATGACTAAATAGTTTTTTACTCTTTATTAGTAAAAAACGTTACTAGTTCATTAGTCAAATTTAACTAACTCAGTTTAATAATAAAATATTGAAAAATAAAATTACTAATTTGCAGTTAGTAGAATTTGACTAATGTCAGTAGTATTTTTACACTTTATTATGAAAAAATATTGCTAATTCATTAGTCAAATTTAACTGATTCGTTTTAGTATAACATACTAAAAAATAAAATCTCTAATTTGCAATTGGCAGAATTTGATTAACGACTAATGGTAAGCAGTATTTTTATACTTTATTAGTAAAAAACATTCATGGTTTATTAGTCAAATTAAACAGACCCGTACACGTAACAATTTATTAAAAATAAGATTACTAATTTGAGATTAATAAAATTTGACTATGGAATTAGTAATTTTACACTTTTTGTTAGTAAATATCATTTCGTCAAGAAGAGTAACTATATATAAACTGTTCCAATTATACATATTTTTTTATATGCATCATGTGCAACAGTATATATATAATCGGATTTCTTTTTTCATTAGATATATGTTGTTATATAGTGCCGAAATCCACCTGAACTAAAATATAATTATATATAATTCTATACAATATTATACGTAACTCAATTTAATCTACTAACAAACAACCTTTGTAAGTAAACCGAATTGTTGTGCTAAACATTTCAATGTTTTTACCTGTATGCAGGATGGAAGTCGAATTTTTTATGTTTTTAATCAATATAATTAATTTTATAAAGTTATAAAATACGAAGAGAAAACATATGTTTCACTTATGTACAACCAACGATACACATGAATACAAGTACCATATTTTCCTAAAAGTTAGAACGGGGGTAAAGGAAAATACCTACGAAAATATATTCAAGTGTAACCTATGTAATATAGTACTAAAAAGTGAAATAAAGTTAACATTTAAAAAAACAAAGGAATGTTTTGAAAAACCGCTTCTAAAATGCGCGATGTCTGATCAATTTGTCTGTTTCTACTTACAATTTATAAGTTTTAACATTTCACATAATACAAGTTTTACAAATCCTTGTTGTTCGAAGGATCTTTAATTTCTCTATTAAACTTGCAGTATGTTGTAATCTTTCGTTTCACGTTATAAATCTTAAACAATATTACTAAGTTTTTCATTTTTGTATAATAAAGACAAAAGAAAGTTATTCATGAAATTATAATCAGCAATAATGATTTCATATGGTTTCGTTTTTTATAACTTTATGTTTAGTTCCATATGTTGGCTTTTTGAGACACCCCAATTAACTCAGTTTACGTGGTAGGATGCCTGATGCGCACCCCAATCTAGGTTAGGTGACAGTCTGTAGGGTGGCCAGGGCATGGTGGGAAAGGTCTATGAACTGTAATTACTAAAACTGTAGATGCAAGTTTCGTATTTTTAGAAAACGGATTTAAAAAACCAACATTTTTATAACATTTTTTGAAGGCCAGTTTTATGTCGCTTTTTGTATTCTCTATAAATCTGCATTAGCTAACAACTACTAATTTAAAATGAAAATGGGTTTACTATTAATTAGCTATTTATTTTACTACAAAATAATAGAAGACTATTAATTTATTTAAAAAATTCTACTAAGCTAAATGTAGAAATTGAATATTTTAGTATAGTATTTTAGGGTTAGTAATAAATTTGTCGTTCATTAGTAGAAATTATTACTGACTAAAGTGACCCACATGTCGATTTTAAATTAGTAGTTTTTAACTAATTCATATTTAGAACGTTAATTCTTTAATCAATATATCAGAATATTTATACAAAACATCATCAATAATAATTACTGAATCCATACAATAAAAGCGACTGAATAATTTGACTTTATGTGATGATAACCAGCGAAGTACTCAAAGTACTAAATACAAGGTACTTACATATCTTGAGCCATAAATCAACAATATGAAATGTGTTATAAGTATTTAGTTCACGAGATAAACAAAGTGCTCTTGAAAGTACTTTGTTTAAAGTAAAATGGAAGTACTAATTTTCCGCCTTAGACATTTTTGGCATAAATAGTTCTTATAATCAATAAGAGGCCAATGAAATACCTACAAGTACTTTATGTACTTCTGATATTAAATACCTACATTAATAAAGACTGAAAAATATGTTAAGAAAATATATATAAAAAATATGAGAAGAACAAAGTATTGCTGAAAGTACTTCCGGGTTCAAAAGTACTTTACTGTTATATTAGTACAAATCCTGCGTCAACGTAGAATGGAAACCAAAATGTTAAATGAAATTACTCCAATTGGACTAACGAATAAAAAGTAACAAAATGAGTAAATTACTTGCTGAAAGTCGAGGAAAGTACCAAAGTACACTTTTAAATTTGTTGAGAGCTTTAAACGAATAAAGAGTAATGTTACTCAGTACTTTTAACTAAAAGTCAATAAAAAAGATTCATCTTGATCTGAGCCTCCGTTTAAATGCTTCAAAAATATCGAAATTGTTTATTTATGTAGATTAACGAAAAGGTTGCCTACATCGAGCGAAGTACTCAAAGTACTTTGAAAATGAAATATTTTTTAACTAAATATTACTGGAAATATTTGTATGTTGAACCGAAAGACACAAGAAAATATGAAAGTACTTTTTGAGAACATGCATTCCTTCAAAAATAAGAAAAATTTTTGCTTACTCAAAGTCCTGAATGAAATATGAACAAAATAAAAAAAAAACGGTACTTGTTTGTATTAACATCAACAGAATAGTTGGTTACATCAAGAGAAGTATCAAAGTACTAAAATAATAATATATTTCTGACTCCAAGTATTCTAGAAAATAAATGACTATAGGAAACAGAAGGTGATTAGGTAAGTATTAATCCAAATGCTTTCAAATGTACTTCTAACATAAATAGTAGGTTTGAAAGTACTTCAAGTATCAAACGTACTTTTTCGGATACTTAACTACACATGTTATATCAAATAAAACAAATAATGTTAACTGAACATGACAGAAATTAAGTAATTTTTTCACCAGTCGAAAGAAATAAAATGTTAACAAAGTACTTTTTATTTTATGAACACATTACACACAAACAAAGTAATGGTAATACTTTGTACGTCTATTAACTACATCACAAATAAAAAAAAACATTTGTTTTAGTCAAAATCCTCAATGTAATATGGCAAAAATAACAAATTGGTGCTTTCTATTAACATTAACAGAACGGTTGGATGCATCACGCGAAGTACTCAAAGTACTAAAAAATACTGTATTTTTTTGTTCCAAGCACCATCTGAAACAAATAACTATAAAAACTCAAAGTTGATTAAGAAAGTATTAATAAAAATACTTCAGAATGCACTTCTGACATAAATAGTTCTTTTGAAAGAACCTCCAGTAACAAAAGTACTCCTTCTGGAACTTCACTACAAATGTTATGTCAACGCAGCATGAAAACAAGAAACATTGACTAAAATTAAACAATTTCTTCATTTTCAGTCTAACGACAAAAAAATACTTCCAAAGTACTTTTTTATTGTTACAGCACATTCGATGAATAAAGAATAATATAAGTACTTTTACTCTGAACATCTAAGAACTCCAATAAAATAAGAAAAAATCGTTCATCTTACTCAAAATTCCCAATATAATACGGCAAAGATGAAAAAAATGGTACTTTTTTATTAACATTAACAGCATGGTTACATTTAGCGAAGTACTCATAAATAACATATTTCTTGTTCCGTATGTTCTAGGAAATAAATTACTACAAGAGCACGTAGTAAGTTGATTAGGAAAGTATTAATAAAGGAGCTTCCGAATGTACTTCCAACATAAATAGTACTTTTGAAAGTACCTACAGCGTCAAAAGTACTTTTTCTGTTACTCCACTACACATCTTATGTCTTCGAAACTTGAAAACAAAAAGAGTAAATTAAGAAATGGCTAAAATAATGTTTGATCGAGGGGTAAAAGAAAATATGAAATATTAACTGAAAATGACAGAAATTAAGTGCTTTTCCCTTTCAGTCGTTACTAACAAAGTACTTTTTTCTTTTTAGAGCACACTACACAAAAAAGCAAATAATATTAATACTGTTGCTAAGTAATTCTACTAACTCAATTAAAAGTAAGAAAAAAGCGTTAAAAGTATAAATCAAAGTACTAACGAAGTTTTTCCAATATGAATAGTACTTTTGAAGTACTAATAGTATAAAAAGTATTTTTTCTGTTACTTCAGTATGGATCATACGTCAACGCAGTTTATAAACAATAATAAGAGAATAATTATGGAAGTATTAGAAGACGGCTGTACTGCATAAAGTACTTCCAGTTTCAAAAGTACTTTCCAGCCTTAAACGTCTTTGACATGCAAAGTGTCTGCTCATATTAACCGGTCAATAAAAGTACTCAAAAAAGAGTTTGCCTTTGTTCTCATTTTCTTTCATGCAGTAAAAAATACGGACCAAAAGAGTCTCAAAATATTTTTTCGAAATCTTCAGAAATTTGACTCGGGTACCAAAACATCTCGAGGGTGTACCCGCACTACACAAAAGCAAACGAGGGACGGTAAATAAAACGCCCGGGGGATACAACACAACGGTCGGTGGTGGGGTAACACTAGTATTTTGATTTCGAACGGGGGGAATTTTGAAAACCCGATTGGAAAATTAGCACTATACCGATTTTTGAGTGGAAAAGTGAGTAAAAAGCACGCACTGAGTGTCTCACCTTAGCCATGTCGAAGGTGCGTCCTGTACTCCTGCGCTCGTTTCCGTCGTCCTCAACCCCGTGACGATGGTGCATCGCGTAAATCCACCACTTCCATTCGTATCACTCGATCAGTCTTCGGGATTGTCCTTTACTTTTTGATTTTGAAAAAAAAAAAGAAAAAAGGAGTTCGCGATCGTACACGACGATGAGGATCGCGACGACAAGGAGGCTCTCTCGCGTTCGACGAGGTGCCCGTCGAGGTATTGATCGGCGCTACTCGCGGCGGCGGCGGCCGCTCGGCGCGGGGGTGGTCCGTGGGGGCGGTAGGGGCGGTGGGGTGCTTCGTGGGGGTTGGGGAGAAGCGACGCTGGCGCCGGTCGAGCGGCCGCGACGCCGAGGCGCGACGAACAGCGACTCGGCGCGACGCGCGACTCGACGCCCGGCGTCGCGACCGTCGCGACGAGCGTCGAACCGGGTTTTCCCTATACGTGTGCACTCACTCCGTGCGAGATTGTTGACGAGCGCGCCGGACCTACCGTCCCGTTCGAATGCGGATCTACCGGTACCGCGATTGCTACCCGACTTTTTTTCGAAAAATCCAAAGGAAAAATACACCCATGGAACTGGGTAAGTCAAAAAAATAATTCTATCAAGACTGTTATTAATTACGAATATAGACAAAGTTGGAAAAGTGTCTTGGGAAATGTAGAGGAATAAGTTCTTCGAAATGGAAAAATTGGTTTTCGAAAAAAAAAATTATTCATTGGAGTTTTTGGAATTTTGTATCATTTGAACAACAATTTTTAATAAGGAAAGTCAAAAGACGAATCATATTATGAATGTTGTTATTTATAATAATAGACAAAGTTGGAAAAGTGTCTTAGGAAATGTAGAGGAATAAATTTTAGAAAATTGAAAAATTGAAAAAAAAAAGATTGGAGTTTTTGCCATTTTTTGATATTTGATAAACAATTTTAAATAAGGGAAGTTAAGAAGAATCATACTATGAGTGCTATTAGTTGCGATAATAGACAATGTTGGAAAAGTGTCTTAGGAAATGTAGAGGAATAATTTTAACAAAATGCAAAAAATTGGTTTTCCAACAAAAAAATGATTCATTGGAGTTTTTGGAATTTTGTATTATTTGAACAACAATTTATAATAAGGAAAGTCAAAAGACGAATCATATTATAAATGTTGTTAGTTATGATAATAGACAAAGTTGGAAAAGTGTCTTAGGAAATGTAGAGGAATAGATTTAACGAAATGGAAAAATTTGTTTTCGAAAAAAAATGATTCATTGGAGTTTTTGCAATTTTTGAATATTTGAAAAACAATTTTAAATAAGGGAATTCAAGAAGAATCATACTATAAGTGCTATTAGTTGCGATAATAGACAAAGTTGGAAAAGTGTCTTGGGAAATGTGGAGGAATAAGTTTAAGGAAATGGAAAAATTGTTTATGAAAAAAAAATTGTTGATTGGAGTTTTTAGAATTTTTTAATATTTGAACAACAATTTTTTATAATGGAAGTCAAAAGACGAATCATATTATGAATGTTGTTAGTCATGATAATAGACAAAGTTGGAAAAGTGTCTTGGGAAATGTAGAGGAATAGATTTAACGAAATGGAAAAATTTGTTTTCGAAAAAAAAAAGATTAATTGGAGTTTTTGCAATTTTTGAATATTTGAAAAACAATTTTAAATAAGGGAATTCAAGAAGAATCATACTATAAGTGCTATTAGTTGCGATAATAGACAAAGTTGGAAAAGTGACGTGGGAAATGTAGAGGAATAATTTTAACAAAATGGAAAAAATTGGTTTCCCAACGAAAAAATGATTGATTGGAGTTTTTGGAATTTTGTATTATTTGAACAACAATTTATAATAAGGAAAGTCAAAAGACGAATCATATTATGAATGTTGTTAGTCATGATAATAGACAAAGTTGGAAAAGTGTCTTGGGAAATGTTGAGGAATAAATTTAAGAAAATGGAAAAATTTGTTTTCGAAAAAAAAAATGATTGATTGGAGTTTTTGCAATTTTTGAATATTTGAAAAACAATTTTAAATAAAGGAAGTAAAGAAGAATCATATTATGAATGTTGTTAGTTACGATAATAGACAAAGTTGGAAAAGTGTCTTGGGAAATGTAGAGGAATAAGTTTAAGGAAATGGAAAAATTGTTTATGAAAAAAAAATTGTTGATTGGAGTTTTTAGAATTTTGTAATATTTGAATAACAATTTTTTATAATGGAAGTCAAAAAACAAATCATATTTTGACTGATATTAGTTACAAATATAGACAAAGTTGGAAAAGTGTCTTAGGAAATATAGAGGAATAAATTTAAGAAAATAGAAAAATTGGTTTTCGAAAAAAACAATGGTTGCTTAAAGTTTTTGCCATTTTTGAATATTTGAAAAACAATTTTCAGTAAGTAAAGTAAAAAAAAAAACGAATCGTATTGTGAATGTTATTAGTTACGAATTCCGAAAAAGTGTTTTTGGGAAACTAGAGAAAAATTGGTTTTCGAAAAAAAATGGTTGCTTAGAGTGTTTGCCATTTTTGAATGTTTGAAAAACAATTTTCAATAAGGGGAGTAAAAAAAACGAATCATATTGTGAATGTTATTAGTTACGAATTCAAAAAAAGTTGAAAAAGTGTTTTTAGGTAAAGTAGAGAAATAACTTTGACAAAACGAAAAAAACTGTTTTTCGAACAAAAAAATTGTTATCTGTAATTTTTATAATTTTTTGATATTTTTAAATCAATTTTCAATAACGGAATTCCGACAAATTTACAATTCGAGTGTTCGCCGAAAAATGTATTTACGTATTTTGAAAATTTGTAAAACTGTATTAATTGTATTTTGATAAGAAATTGTCAATTATATTGGTACGAATCGGTTTTATTTTTTTTTCTCCTAACTTTTTTAATGCAAAGAAAAAAAGATATGCTTTTAAGAAATTGCTCGTGTTTTTTCAAAATGGACAAAATGTTTTCTTCTTACAATTTGTCATAGCTTTTGATAACCATGTAAAAAAAATAATTTTAATTTTTTAATTTTAAATAACTCATTAAAGAATTTTAAACAATTGCAAAATTATTCAGAAAAATAAGTTTAAAAAATTGGAAGAATTGTTTGAAAAAAAAATGTTGACAATTCTATCGTCACGAACCGTTTTTGTTATTATTTTGTAGTTTATTTTGGTGTATTATTTTTCTAAAAGCATTTGAGTGTAAAGGGAAAGAATTCGCTTTTGTGCGAAGATTTTTTTTTAGATAATGGCTGACAAATTAAAAAAAAACGGGTCCTGCAAATTTTTGTAGTTTATTTAATATTTGAAAAATAAATTCCAATAAGAGACTTTATTTCAAAATTCGTAAATTTTCTGGAAAATTCGAGAATTTGTTTTGGAAAGTAAAAAAATGAAATTTGAAACATTTTTTCATTATTTTTTCATTTTTACAGTCAATTGTTGAAGTAGATGCGAAACGAAAATATTTGTGTACGTATATGCAGTCTTTATTAAAACGAAATATTAAGGGATGAATGTTAAAAATTGTGACAATTTTTTTCGATAAAAAAATGTCAATTGTAACATTTGGATTATTTTCTTATTTTTTTTTATTATTTCATTATTAAAAGAATTTCTGTAGAGTTAAAGGATAGATATGATAAACATACTTTTTGCAAGTTTAAATTTTTTTAAAAGAAATTGTAACTTTTGAATATTTAAAAACAATTTGCAATAAGAGAATTTCTAAAATTCATCGTAAAATGTTGAAACGTGTTTTGGAAATTTGAAAAATAGGTTTGAAAAACTGTCATAATTTTCTTTCGGGAAAAAATTAGTAAATTATATAGACACAAGGCTCTTTTGTTATTTTTTTATATTACTTTTATAATTTATTTTTCCAACAATTTTTAATGCAAAAGGAAAAATGTACTTTCGTAAGTTTATACAATTTTTTATGGTATCAAAATGATTTAATTTTTCAAAATAAACAAAAAGTTTGTTTACTAGCGCTTAATCATAGTTTTTTGTAACTATTTAAACAAATACGCTTGTAAATTTAAGTCGTTTTTTTTCATAAAACGCAGAAAAAGTTGCATAAGTTTTTAAAAATATGTATGAATTAGAAAAGTTTCTTTTCCAAAAAAAATTTAATCGGTACGAGTTTTTGTAAATTGTTTTGAGTAGAATTTGTGTAAATTCGGAATATTAGGAAAACACAATACGACAGTTGAAGCCAATTTTCATAAATTCGTTGAATATTTTGTATCCGTGTTTTTGAAAGTTGTAAAATGAATTTTAAAAAACTATAATAATTTTTTGAAAATTTTAGTAGTTTAAAAATTGGACAATACATAAAAATTGTATTGAAACAAAGCGACGTTTACAATGTTTTTTATTTTATTTTAATACTTTAGTTTTATTATAGTGTTGAATGAAAAGGGAAAAAAAATTCGTATAACATTTTATTAAAATGGTCGATTAATTTTCGAATGAACTGTTCGAAATTTACCTAAATTGTTAATGTATAGCTTATCATTTTATGTAACTTTTAAGCAGTTCGAAAATAATTTGCAAAATTGTTTCGTCAAGTTATGAAATTAATTTAAATAATTTTAACAAAAAAAATTTTCTCCCGACTTTGTTTATGTCATACACGATACAACAGCATCCGTTCATTTGTTTCACTAAAAAATGTAGTTGTCTCAAAACCAAAATTGGATTGAATATCCAAATTAATGAACGACACTTCATGCTAAAAGCATCATATAATTTCATTCTTTTTTCATACGTAAACACCATTCCTAAAAACGATGGTTGACATTATTGCAAGGAAAAATGATACAAAATTAAACTTTGAATATTCAAAGAAATATGTAAAATCTTTATATCATAAAAATGTTTATTTAATAGTGTGGAATGTCTTATAAATACGAACAGGAATTTTCGTAAAAATGACGATTTTACAATGCAAAGAAAGAAATTCAATTGTATGGGAATTTATTCGGCCAATACTATGGCGCCCAACGAGGGACCAGAATATTGACTGCGAAATTGGCACACAATACCGCGCAGCTCTTACGAATTTCATAAACTTTTAAACATGTCCTGAAACTTACATAAGTATTTAGGACATAACGATTCTAAATAATAATAAAAATAATAATAAAATAATAGTAATAACATAGTTTCATGTATACATGTAACAGTTTTCTATAGCTTTTATTATTTTTTTGTTATTTTTTATTACTAATTTTATAAAGTCTGTAATCTCTTAAATAAATCGGAAAGTTTCTTTAAAAAGTTTCTTTAAAATTACTTAATTATGAAGTGTATTGTTGTTGTGAACATAAATAAAACTGAACCATTTAAATTATATTTTAAATCCAAGTTTTTCTCTGATTTTTCGATGCTATTGTAATCTCCATCTCCACATATAAAATATAAAAGTGTTCAATAAAGATCATGTTATGATTAATTTTATAGTATACTTGGTAGCTTCAAGACTACAGTTTACAACTGGTCCACATTGTCAACGTTTGAAAAAATGACCATTTTCTGGATTTTGTAACATTACAAACAAAAATTTTGGTTACAAAAAGTTTGAACAGAAATATTAAAGTAATGTAACACGAAATTCTGTAACGGTCTACTAAATTTATTTTTCTTCAATTATGTTTTACGATATAATGAACAATTTTTCCTCATTTTTATGTCGTTTCATTGTTATTTTATTGTATTTTTGTATTTCTATAAAATGGTCATGATTCACCAGTAATGAACTGAAATTAAAATGTTGCAAAAACTGAAGATTGACCAATGTGCAAATTTTGTATTTATACAATAATTTTGATGCAAAATGTATATATGTGATTAGGTATTGATTAAAAGCATAAATAATGTACCGGTTCAATTGACGATCTTGTTTTCCTGTCGCTGGCGACATATTTACGAACTAGAAAAACCTGGCGCGATTGCGCGGCGTACATACAAATTATGTGTCTGCACTTCTTTCCGATCTTACACGAAATTATGTAAACTGGCAATACCGTTCATTTTTATCTGAAACGAAAATATCTATTTTAGTCAACTTTTTACACAAACTGTTTATTACTGCATTTAATTGTCTTTGTAGTTGGATCAGTAACCAAAAAATATAACATTTATTTCAAAAAATAAATGAAAGATTATATCACTGATAAGAACACTATCGAAGTGTCAAACGCCGATTTTTTTGAAATTTTTGTATGTTATAGTAGAAACCGATCCTCAACAATATTTAAATATTCAAAGTAGTTCTGTCTAAAGTACTCAAATGCCGCGAGAAACAAAATCATACTTAAAAATATCAAAATGTATTGTTCTACAAGTTTACAGAAATATATAAGATGCAAACGCATATTTTTTACGACATTTTTAAAGAAATTTGTTCTCTGATTTTGATGCATCTTTTTTATTGTTTGAATGGCATACATAACCTCTTAGTTTTTTATTTTGGCATTATGTTCCAGTTATGCTGCTGTAGCACTTGCATATTTTGATTTTATTTCTAGTCCCCTTTAGTGGATGCGTGTCTTCATAGCTTCCCAGATAACAAAATGCTCGCACCATGAGCTCACCGTGCACCCGCACTGCAGGCTCATAGAGCGCGCACGCCCATGTTAAATCGCCATAAGAGCCCTCACGTGAGGACATATTGTTATCCGGGTTTGATCTTTTAATGCAATTATTTGTTCGATTGGTCAAACAATGACGACACAAATTACAAATAGTGTACATTTTCCGAGGTACCGAAATCGAAATTAAGTAATTCTGTAATTTCTCGTCGATTTTTCATTTGTTTGGATTGGAGGTTTTTTTTCCATAACAATTTTTTCAGGCGGTGCAAAGACTTTTTTCATACTTTCTATGTTATCGCATTTATAAGACGGTGTGGCAATGAAAGTATACATTTAACGGGATATATTCATGGTCACTATATTTGACGATGTTCATAATGGCGGATTCATTCACAAAACAACCAAGAACACTTTTCTATGGAAATTTTACATAGAATATGATACGATCTTTTTTATCCGGAAATGGTAAACCTTCGGAAAAGGCACCTCCTCCTAAAAGAATTTTTGTTTACTCTATTCCGACGTATTTTTGCCTCCTGATTACGAATATGACAACAAAAATTGCAAAAAAAACTTAAAAAAAACGCGTTTTTTGGCTATTTTTTCAAAATAGCAGCTTTAATACGTCCGACTCGCAATTTTTGTTGTCATATTCGTAATCAGGAGGCAAAAATACTTCGAAATACACTAATTTAAATTTTTTTTAGAAGGAGGTGCCTTTTCCGAAGGTTTACCCCGGAAATAATGTAATTTCTAATATTCTACCCGTCATATTGGATCCGCCATTTTGGATTTTAAAAATTCCTCATTATCTTTCGATTCAATATAATCCAAAACATAAAGAAATGCAAATCGAACCATTTACTGAGGAGGCATGTGAAAAATTGCATTATTTTGTTCATTTCCAGGAACACTACATCGAATCCGCCATTACTAACCTCGTCAAATATATTAAAAAGTGACCATGAATATTTAATAAATCGAAATTTTACATTTTAATACAAAAATTTAGATTGCTGATGAGTTATTTAAGAAATATTTGGAAAAACAAGCATTTTTAGACATTTTCACACTTTTTCGCCATTTTTAATAAAATGAACTGAATGAACTTACCCGAAATTGAGTAGTAAGTAAAGTAAGTTGGTTTCATTATGATATTTTCATTTTTCAATTTCCTCGAGAGCTTTGAAAATGAGCTAAAAATGGATGTTAATGGGTTAACTAATTTCTCCGTAAGAGATGGCAAAAATGTTACGTATTTTTAAAAAATCACAAAGTAGAATGCATAATTATTGAAAACATAAATTAAAAATGTCAAAAACTACATATTGCAGTTAAAAAAAGAAGTATACAATTACCTTCTCGAATGGTGGCTGTGAATTTCGTGCAAAAAATGTGTAAAACCAGAGTTGGCGTATAATAATGAGAATGACATTTTTTACAATGCTTGTACAATGTAACGTAATCGCAAATCAATAACGTTAAACAATAGCGGTCGTACAGAAATAGAAGCGCATTGTTTCTGAAACTTATCGAAATATATGAAGTTCTAATGATTACATTATGTAAATAAGTAGAAGAAATTGTGCATTACGTAAACATACCATAAAACAACTTAAAAAATGTATAACTTAGAAGGTATCGTTACTTAAACTGAAATACAAAACTGGCCATGTTTTGAGTGACAATGTACCTTTAGCACTGTAGAGTTGTTAGTGTAGTAGTAAAAAGTAAACAGTAGTAGTGAACGACAATGAATTAATCGCAAAATATTCAAATTAAAATGTTTAATTTATAATTTCATAGAAACATAAAATTATAAAAATAGTGTATGACTCTCATGGTCGACAAAATTTCATCCTCTTTTTGATATTGAGATATTAGTAATACTATACCTTCCCTTATTTTACCATCTTGAGTCATGTTATCACTGAATCTTCTCTTATTTTAACAATTCTTTTCCATAAGACATCTTACTTATTGTTTCCATGTCGCCTTGTTTGCAATACCGCGAGAAACAGTTAAAATAGAAACAGAATACAAAAAAAGAACAAATTTAAAATAAATGAAAGCCTAAACTTTACAAAAATAGTTTAACTAACAACTAAATTCATTATAGCCCAATTCATTGGCCCAAAACACAAATCGGTGAGAATATTAAGCGCTTGGTTGCTTCAACTAATCCTTTTTTGCGTGTTGACAATGAAGTGCATGCCCAATAAACTTTTTCACTGAGCAAAATTGGTGATATTCTGCATGAAAATATACAGTACTTTTCAGAGTACCACTAAAATAATGAAACTAATTAGGCTACGGGAAACCGGTTCCGAAACGTTACAAAAAATGCATTTATTCAATAGAAACGCAAAGACGAATGAATTGTAATCTGATTTGAAGTTCTACTTAGTGAAATTTCGATTTAAAAAGGTTAGTAAAAGAAGAAGGCCCTTACAAACCGTTTTAACCCATTGAATACAGGGGCCAACTGTGTGTTACGTTCAACTGCGCATATCTCCTTAAAATATTATAGTATCAAGCCGATTTTTTTCGTTTTTAAAATAATTTTATTCCCTTTTACATCAATTTACTCGAATAAAGGACATTTCAACTCCATACCAGAACAAAATAGGTTAAAACTGTCGTTATCAATTTTAGGCCCCTGTGTTAATGTGACACGCATTTTTAATACATTTGTTTCATATAAATTGAACAATACGTACCATTTAATCCATGCCAAAAGACGTTTACGAGACTGTCCAGCAAGTAAAACAGCATAATTCTGAAATTCGAAATTTATGTTGAATGGATCATTTGTAGATTGTTTCTCATTAAAAAATACATCCTACAAAATATTGCTATAAGTCACAAAATAAATTATACACATAAACTAATTAACGATGTCTCTATAACTTATGCCTTATCGGCGGATTTTCTTTTTTCGTACTTGCGAGAAAGTTCAATACTGACACACTCTAACACGGAAGAAGTCGCTGTACCGTAAGTATGAGACATTCCATAAAGTCTACTACATCAACTACTTTTCATTTAAATCTATGTGCTATGACTGTTATCATTAAAATAAATTTGCTGTAGCCGTTTAATTAATAACGTTGACAATAATATACATGTAATGAGTTGGAATCTTTCTTGAACAAGACAAAAATAACATTGCAGCCATTTTTACATGAAGTAATAAAATACTAAGTAATACTAAGTAACATTCGAATCAGTAGTGTAGTGACAAAGATTGAGGTTACCGTTTTTAATTTTGTAAATTCCAGACCTGTCTTTGACACGTTATCAAAAAGTTATTATTATTTCTTTTTTCTAATGAATGTAACAACTTTCTCAAAATTTGAATTATTTAAGAAAATGACCGACACAAAGAACTTTTTCACGACATTATTTTCTGCAAAAACAATTACGAATAACCTTTAGAAGGCCGGGATTTTGAGACGGAAATGCACCTTAAAAAATCGGGACAAAAGGTATCTTATATTATTGATTGAACGTGGACCAAGTTTCAATAAGGGCCTGTGCCATTTTAATTTGAAAAAATTTATTTTTTCAATAGTATATGTTTTTATTTTTTCATCATATAATTTACACATAAAATAAAGTAACTGTTATAATTTCACAGGATTGTTATTATTCAAAAAGTTGTTTTAGAGGTAATTTACCCCTTCTGTCACGAAATTAAATTTTTACAATAAAAAACAACCCTGGTGATGGGTTGAGAACTAAAAACTGCTAAATTTGACTTAAATGACATTAAAAAATGATAATAATGTTGAAATAATTGATATTTTGATCTAAAAATAAAAATTAAAGAAGTTTTTTTGGTGACCCAAAATAATGAGTGGCTAAATATACCGGTACTCTTCTGTATTGTTCTTTTGAAAATTATCGTATATCAATTTATAAATTGTTCGGGTTTTCAAAATTAATTGTTTTTAATGATGCTTGTAAACACACAGGGTCGATTTTCCGAATCACTTTTATTGCGACTTCAATACCAAAATGAATAAATCAATGAATCTTTCTTTTACAATGCCGTTATAAATGGGTGAATATATTGCTAAAATTCTGTCTAAATTTTAAACAAACAATAAAATAAAGAAACCTGGTCAGGTCGATATTTACATTTTTCATCAAACCAACCCCTACGATACAAAATTTACATGTTTATAGATATAGCTGTCAGCTTGTCTGTTAGATTCAGACAAAAATCTAAACATTGTGAGGAAAACTTTAATGGAAACTGGTTAACCATTACAATTAATAAATGGATGCATCTCTAAAAAAATCCATAACTTCCACAGAACAGTATAGGTATACTCAAAAACAAGTCTCAAAATACTACCACCCTAAAAACTTCCTCTCACATGTAAAGAGTGGCACTAAAAAAATCCAAAGAAAACTTAAAAAATAAAATATAAGACTCGTATCAAAAGCACTCTATAAAAACCTAGGGAATATTAGACTTATAGAGATAAGCTACTATGATTAAAAAAGAACCAAGTAGTTCATTTAATTCTCTGTCTTCACTGTGACAAATATTAGATTGTTTTGACAGAAAAAAGATTAAAAATAAAGTTAAATGAACACAAAAAGAACATCGAAGGTAGCGAAAACAAATATACGGGCTTAACCACATATAGAACAGAAACTGGGTATAATTTTTTGTATATTAATGTCAAAATTTTAGCTGCAGAACAAAACCAAAAAAAAAATGAAATTGAAAATTGTTTTTTTAAGAAAAATGTTGAAAATACTGTTAATATCAGATTTGAATAATGTTACTATAATAACATTTGCATACAAGCGGAGGATTACAAAAAAAAACGTCAAATGTTAATTTTTAAATATTTTTATTGTGTTCTTATTTATTAAGGTGTCTATTTTTAAAACGCAAATTGTTAATTATTTATATACTTTTCATCATTCCAAAATTGCATACAATTGAAAACAAAAACGGATTAATTTTTCAGAAAAGGGTTCCGTACATTCATTTAAGTATCCCAAAATAAACTTTAAGACGTTCTTGTTTACAATAAACAAATCTTTTCGATTCATAAAAAGTTTTGTTCAAGTGAAAACTGTAAAATGGCAAAAATACAACAAAAAAATCTGACATCGAGCGAGGAAAGATATATTTCACGCTACAGTCGCATAATGGATATGCGCCAAAACCTGTAGTTTTATATATGTTACACATTTTCAAAAATAGGTTAATGTTAATAATTCGATTATTCATTCATGAGATATCGCGAATACCCACAAAATTAAAAGCTTTTTCAGACAAATGTAAAGTTTTATTTAAGGAGGACAATGAAATAAGTAGAATAATACATCAATGCATCGACTAAAATTAAAACCCATTAGTAAAAAATTACCATACATTGACATTATGGTTCTAGATCTCGTCCTAAAATTATTGGAATCTATAATTGTATATTCAAAAAAACATAGAACTTAAATGTTGCAATTTCTTTTGCGATAACTCCGTTAAAGTTATTTCGTCATCTCAATGCTCATTACAAATCTTTTTTATAAGGTCATCCAATTGGTATTTGTGATGTTTTGACATATAATGAACATTTCTCTAATCTATTTCTCTCCCTATATTGCGGGAACAAAACAGCACATTCTCTCCCTAGGGAGCAAAATAAGTTTCGCCCGCTTCGCTCGGGCATCACACTCGCACTCGTCGGCAAATACCTGTTGTACTCCCTAGTTGCACAATGTACTATTTCGTATCAAGAGTGTCAAACGAAATTTTACACCCTCAGGCGATCCTTTTTTTAACTCTAAATTCAATATTTTTTCTAAAATATTATTTTGAATGTTATGAACGTAAACTCTTTTTCACTATCTGAATACGTGAATGCAATTATACCGATTTTTCATTGCGAAAAATGCAGTTATACGATTATGTTAAGGAACATTTTCTAAATAAATATTCATTTAAATGATTTGATAGCTAGCTAAGCTTGAAAAGCATTACAAATTGTACAAAAATCTGATATTATCTCTTTGATGAAAATGTCAGGTATTCCGTTATGCCTTTCAACGACAGAATTACAGTTCATGGCGGTCCTGAAAAATTACCCACGTGCACTGAAAGTACACGAACTTACAAAAATTACAACGCACAACGCAGTATTTATTTCCTGAATTTACCACTGTCTAAACTTTCTTTTCCGCTTTTTCCGTTTATGTTGGATGTTAAACTTTTAAATTAAAAAGTATATAAAAAAGAATAATATTGGCATTAATTATGATGTAATAATTGTTTATACGAATAACTAAAACACAACGGGTGCGGGTCGAAAAACCGACAAATCAAAAAGCCGACATTCAAAAAACCGACACTTCCAAAAATGATAGTCCGCTTGTCGATGAGTCATTTTTTTATGTGTCGGCTTTTTGACTGTCGGCTTTTCGACTGTCGGGCTTTATGACTGTCGGTTTTTTTTACCTGTCGGTTTTTTGACCCACACCCAATCCAAGTCCTCCAAGACAGTTGGGGATTAAAAGATAAAATTCATAGTTTTGAAATTAATAATATCGTATGGCACATGTGCGAAAATGTAATCTTTTCCGCACTAGTCACGTAATGTACCATTTTCAACAAGTCACAAACAAAGGATATAAAAATGTTGTTTGTCCACTATCATTCGCAAGAAAAAATCTCAGAATTTTGCATCAAATATTAACGTATTCCAATCCTTTTTGTTGTTTAGAAATTTTGTTACCCAAATACGATAACTATAATTTGGATTATTTTTGCATGGATGAAATCGGGATGTTGTCACTAGTTTCTTGCTGATTTTCTTTTGCTCATGCTTTATTTTGACACGTTACAATAAAAAATTCTATGGAATATCGGTTAGAAATTTTCAGCGTGGGGTAATGAGTTACTTGATATGGCCGCTTAATTATTAACTAATTATGCTAAAAGATTTGTTATATTACTTCTCAACAAAAATTATCCGGAAATCGAATACTTGAAAAATTAACGGTAAGACAAATGCAAGCTTAAAACATAATTATTTACAACTTCCACATATCGTGCGTGCAAATATGACCCAAATTCAAGTTCCGTTACATGATTTTTGTTGAAAAAAGATTTTGCACAATAAATGCGATAGTTCAACTCTAAATGATCGTTTTCACCTCAATCGAAGCTTATTTTGAGCAAAAAAATAATACGGAATTTGAAATTTTGTGCTAAAAAATTTTATAATATATTTCAATATTGATATTTTGATTTAATTGAGATAGTTTAGGTTATGTTATGCTATTTTAGATTGTAAATCCGCAAATGAAAATCGTTAAAGAATTACAGTAATTTTTTTTTATTATTTTGTTGCGATTAGTTTTTGTTCGACTATTTGACGCGATTATTTTGTCGTGGAACCCTAGTTTATGTAGGTGAAACGGTAATGTTTTCAGACAGCAAAATAAAAGAGCTCAGAACGATTTAGAAATGTGCTCTAAAAGTAGTCAGATATCCGACTTTCTGAACATGATGTCAATATGAGATCTTTATGAACTCATGTTCAGAAAACCTGAAAAAAAGTTGTCTTTATGACTAAGAGACAGAATTAACGAACATAAATATTTTTTTAGATGGCAATAAACATACAGGATCATAAAATGAATACAGGCCACAATTATGATTACAAAAATATTACAATATTAGTTACACAGAGAAATAATTAAAAAAGTAAGGGTCTAAAACATTTCTTTATTAAAAAATATAATACTGTTAACAGGATATTTTAATTATCAAATCTAACGGAAATATAATAAAGAATAAATAAACAGGTCGGCTTTGTCCTAGGACACTGTATTTTTTCAAAATTAAAAATTTGCTTATCAAAATAACCAATAACTAAAATTGCAAAACTATTTTACAGTGTTATTTTCCTGATGAGGATCACAAATACATGACCGAAATGTAATTGTTTTTATAGTTTATTTACATCCACTATTCGTTATACCAAAAAGCAACTTTAACATACATTTTTGAACTAATCTATGGATTAAGAAGAATCTTATTACTTGAAATTTTTACTACATCCTTCGAATATTGGCATTAATTTACTGCAATCATTTATTCAACATTTATTCAACATTTTAACTCTAACGAAAATAAATATCAGTTCTCCGTTTAGTTTTCAAGAATATTTTCAGTGCTGTTAAACATAAGGAGTTGCCTGCTAACTATATTTTTATTACCATACACATAATTCCTATACATACACATATTGTTCGCTATGTTTTGAATGCAATGATTCAAAATATAGTTGTCTGTGTGTGCACGAACATGAATAAGGAGGCCTTTGTTTATCTATGCGAAATTGTAAAAATCCTTTGTACCGATCAGTGATGAAATAGACATCTGTAATATTTGTAAATAATACATTGATAGCATCATTAGGAACATTCTACCACTGTTCGTTTACATGATTAAATAGTACAATTTATTAAAAAACTACAATTTTAATTTGTTAGCCTTCTGTGCACGACGCCGTCCTTTAAAAATAAGTTACAAGGATGGTTTGTCATTCCAAATTGACCGACTAAACATATGCACTATAGGAAAAAAATTTGTAAATTAAAAATTGTTTACCAAAATGAAAAGTTCTGTGGAGTATAAAGGATGGAGGCAAAGGATTTTATTACATAAAAATGTCAAAATGGACTATACAAATATATCTATAAAATATGTCTTTGACGATTCTAATCTTCAGAAGATTGTGCAATAATTGCGTGAAATTTGGGTTGTCTTAAAAAAATTCGATGCCCAAAACAGACTTAAAATTACCTCAGAATCTGAAATCAATAAACAAATAAATTATCTAGACGTAAAAATCGTAGTACAACTTAATGGAATTCTAAAACTCGATTGTTTTCATAAAGAAACTTGGTGTGCAAGATACCTCTATTACATTTCCTACATTCTATGCCTAAAAAATATCTTAATTGACCGTGCGTCATCATAACAATTTCATCAAAAAAATTTAATTCAAATTAAAAAAACACTACTAAAAAATTCGAATCCATTACAACTTAAAAAACGTTTACAGATTTCAACCCCACAAAACAATTTAAATGGAAATAACAATAAAAACATTCAGTTGCCCGTATATCGAAGCCCTTTCTGAACATCTCGTAAAAATGTTCAAAAAAAGGATTCTGATAACGCTCTTGTATTTAAGTGACTTTTAGTCTAACTAAACTGTCACTTACTCGTCAGTAAATTTTATTAACTTATTGTAAAATTACAAAATGAAAAAAGTGCAATATCAATTATTCAGGTTTAGAGGTTATAAATAAGACTTGTAACCAAAATGTCATCAGTCCTGAAGAAGACCCACAAGTGGTCGAAACTTAGACAAACATATGAATGGCCAACAAAAACGAAGAAAATCAAATTGAAGAGATTATAACTGGGTTCGAAAAATTCATTTCATTACTTTTCAGTTGTACCAACTTTTGACGTAATCATCTAACACTCTACTGAAAATTTGCGCGAATGTACATTTACATTTTCTCAATTCTGAAGTCCACTGATGCAATAGATAGACTTTTAGAAAAATTTTGCTTTATACCTAAAGTTAAATTTGAAAAACTCACATTTTCGGCTCTGTGCATGAACTTCACTCTATCCCCATTTCGAAAACCACAACCAATCACCTTGGAACCACTTGCCTAAACCATGAGAAGGCATCGAAACAATCTTTACAACCTCCCTCACTTCGTAACAGTTAACACCAACATTATACACGTGTCATTTACCAGTTCACCATTCCTTTTAATCATGGACCGGAATTTAGGATATAAGATTGAACTTTTCATTATTTCGTGATTTTGTAATGACACGGGTGAACAAGATGCTTCTTCCGTGCTAAAAGGAGCAATGCAAACTGAGTCGTTCGGTCGATGCTTATATTTATTCTAGGCTCTTATGTAGAAATGCACAAGTGTAACACCACTGCACGCAAGAAAAAGAGGTCGGTGGGCGTTTCGACGGTTTTTATACTTTTCGCGGGCGGTTTCATCGCCGACAACAAAGAATTTCGGATTTCATTGTTCCAGGATGACGTTGTTTGTCTGTTTTGTTAAACAGTTGCTTATTCTGATCTTCGAGCTTTATTTATTACGGAGGGTGCTGGATGAAGGTCGAGCTTCGGAGAAACATATTTCGAGACGTTTTTAGCCAAAATATTACTATACGAAGTGATAATTTAAGAACGAATGGCTGCTTGTTAATTTGCCAAAAAGTATCATAATTTGTATTGCCTAAATACTTTTAAGAATAAGTTTTAGGTACAAGGCAAGATCTTCTGCTTGAAATTTTATTGTTAGAGTACCAAATATTAAAAAAAAAAATCAAAATGTTATGAGGGCTTACTTTGCAGATGTTATTTTGCTGTATTTATTTTAATAAACCGTATGCAAGCTATCATGTCTCGAGATATCGTACGGGGAAAAAACATCTAAAAAGTTATACGAAAATGTTGATTATCACCAAATTTAACGGTGGTGCTGTTTCCTGATTATATATACACGCGTTACGAATCAATGGAAATCATACCTGTAGCGCTTTTTTTTCTTCTGATACAGCCCGATGTTCACATTCGTTATTATACAGAAAAGCAATCAGTTACTTTGCGCCCGCATTGTTTTTGCCGAAAGTCAACTTTACCGCACTATCGTGACAACATTTTTAAGCGCAAACTAACAAGTTGTGCTTTATGAAATTGTATACATTATTGTATGTAACTAGTACGATAATAGTAGTTTTCGATACAAGACCGTAAAACCAGATTTTACGGGTCGAATGCGATACCAGCGTACGAGGACCAGCGAAGTCGGTGTGTCGAACATTATTTTTTGGTACTGAAAGCTATAAACATTCGATTTCGCGGACTGCATGTAGTCCATATGGGTTATGTTTTTGACAGCGCAGATTCATATTTCGCGTGATTGGTGAAATTGCATTTTACGGACTAAAAGTAGGCCGTAAAATCGGATTTTACGGCTATAGTACCGAAAAGTTAATTTTGAGGGCTTTTTTCGTAACGTACTGTTTCCTGTCTGTCCAAAATAGTACATTGTTGCACAAGTACGAAAATGTCTAATTACAGTGATTCCTATGCTGACTTTCATATTCTTATCAAGTCTATAGTTACGGTTGGTCTTGTCTAGTTTTATCAAGACTCGTCTAGTTTGATCTAGTCTTGCCTAACCAAATTTAGTATTCGACTAAAGTTTTGTCTATCTAGTTTTTCTAGTCCTATTCCGTTTTTTCTAATCTTGTGTAGTCTCATTTAGTTTCGTCTAATCCTGTTTAATATTTGTCTATAGTTTTGTCTAGTTTTGTCTATTTTGTTTTTTAGCCATTTCCTCTCCAGAAATCAGTTCAATATAGAATGACTAATAGATATAGCTTGACAAAAGGACATTATTGTAGTGCGGAATAAAGGTAATCATTTTTTTAGAATAAAATTTAAACGCATTATGTACGGTTACGAAGTGGATTTTTTACAGCACATAAACTTGAATATTTCAGATAATATGAAATTCTCAATGTTTTTTTCATGCAATCTGATCGAATACTGACAAATATTATCATATGGCCGTTATACTTATTAATTTTAAATAATTTTTAGAGAAACTGCTAGTTATTCCTTTCGAGAGAATCACCCATATATATTCCGATGGTAAGCATAAATCCAAAGATTCTAAATTGCTAATTTTTCCTGTAGCATTCACTACCTAGCATTCTTTCTTAAATAAATGAGGAAGCTAGTTTTACTTACTACGCAGTGTTTTTAGTATCACCTAAGAAAGTATGTATAAAGTTAAAGTTATCAAAGAAACTTCAAATACGCCGGCATTATGAGATTGCAGTTTCGAGGTCGGTTATCTCCGATTTGTTGGATCATAAACCCAATAAAAATTGGCCATGACTTTGAAAAATTACCAACTATAATTGTAAATATAATAATAAAATTTATTAATAATAGTAGATTGTGCAACTATGGACCTATTCTCCCCTTGTTGCACATACTATTTTGCTCCCGCAATACAGGAAGCAAAGTAGTTTTTTGCGCCCAGAATGCGAAAAACTCAAACTTTGCTCCCTAGTGAGCGAACGTGCTATTTTGCTCCCGCAATATAGGAAGCAAAATATAATTTTACGCACCGAGTGTGAGAAAATAATTTTTCTTAACCATTTTCGTACCGAAAGTTCGAAATTCGGCCGCAATGATCAGCGATGTACCTTTTGCACGAAACATCGGCCATTAACGAAAATTGAAATAAATAAAAATCGATAGTTTTGGGTCTCTTCTTTCGAATCCCGTGGATGGAATCAGTCGGCGATTATAAAGAAAAAAGTTATGAAGATTTTTTCGAAGTTTCTTCGCAAGAATGACGTTTTTTTTTGCAAATAAAAGTAGTACTGACCATTGCAAAAGATACCAATCGGGTCTTTTTGCTTAGCCCTTTCTTCACTGGTCGGAATTTTTTCAAAAAAGAAAATGTCGACTTCAAGATAGCGTCTGCAAGTTGTAATTTTGGATTGTGTAACATAAAGATCGATCGTGCGACGGTCGAAAACATGAATAAATGTAATAAAAAAGTTATTATCATCATTTTTTAATGCATAATCTCATCATGATGGTGTATTCACAACCTCATATTGATTACAGACAATGGGTATTTACTGGTTTTTCGTCTGATTTTCGTCTCAATTTCCAATGTTTCTCTATCATTACGTACACTAGTAGAAAATGGCTTAATTTTCTCCGAGTGTACGCCTGAAATTGAAAGTAACCATATTGAATATTTGTGACCCATCAATAATCGGTTTATAACCTAAAAATTGAGGGCAGCACGATTATTTATTTATGAGAGCGTTTACTATGGCGATTGTAAACTTAATAAAAGGGAATCATCGAGTGAAAGTCACCTTGAATGCCTAAATTCAAAATTGTTTACTCCCGACGTTACACAGAAAAAAACTTAGTCTTAAAATTGTTACATCTTAAATTCATCATAAGGTGAGGCTCAATTTAAGCCCGAAATTGCGATAATTTTCTTAAATTCAATCAGTGTTTTAGCTTAAAGTCTTACTTTCAGTGAGCAAAACTGACTTTTAGACGATATTTTGGCTTAAAATAAGATTTATCGAGCTTATGTCATCCAAGTTAGACGAATCTTATTTCAAACCAAAATATCGGCGGAAAGTCAGTTTTGTTATCTGAAAATAAGACTTTAGGCCTAAATATTGACTGAATTTAAGAAAATTAACTCAATTTTGGGCTGAAGTTAAGCCTCACCTAATGATGAATTTAAGATGTAACAATTTTTAGACTTATTTTTTTCTGTGTAAATATTAAAGATGTTATAATACTTAATATTAGAGAAATTATTATATAGACTCTACATCACAAGTCGTTAAATATTATACCGAAAAACTACTGATTCGCAACTATTGATGTCGAGTATGTTAATCGCAAAAACCTGCAGACGCCATTTTGAAGTCTCCATTTTTTTTAATTCTGACGGATGTGGATAGGGATGAGGAAAAAGACGCGATTACTATCTTTTGCAAAAATCAGTATTGCTCTTATGAATGTCACAAAACGTAATTATTTTTAAGGAACATCGAAAAACTCGGTATTTTTTACGGAACAATGAACATAACTTTTTTCTTTGAAATCGCCAGTTGATTTCGATGGGATTCGAAAAAGATGATCCAAAACTATCGATTTGTAAACAAAAATTTGAAACAAAAGTTACGTCGGGAGTCCATACTTACCTTCCGTCCTGTTTTTAATACAAAGTCGTTTCCTACAGACGAGATTTTAAAACAGTGCGGGAAACGCAATTTCCTGCAAGTGTATACTATATCTATAAATAAAACGGGAAACACGGCTCTTTTCTACCTACCAATAAGAAAAATGTAGTGCGTTACAAGCGCTCGAATGATTGACATGATACTCGATACATAGCCAATATAATTAACCGTGAGGGAAATCAGATTTCCCACTCTTAGAATGAAATATACTATTTCGGTATTATAGCCTTAAAATCCGATTTTACGGCCTACTTTTAGTACGTAAAATGAAATTTCACGGATCAAGTTAAACATGAATACAAGTACGAATTTATTTCCTCGTTAATGCGGTGGGGAGGGTGTAAGTATATTAATTTTTTCTACAATTTTTGTGCTTTAATTCACATAACAAACAAATAAGTTCATGGTTGATTATTATTATCACGTAGTTCCAGATGTTACAACGATGACTCTTATTTTTCTCATATTTGATGCATTACATGCAACTTTAAAAGTCGAACAGTACAACAGCTATTAAAGATCATTTTTGTAGTATTATTACCATTTAATATTTCGCGATTATTATAAACATGTACTTCACCACAATTTTCGGTTAAGAATATCTTTATTTTAGAATTCTTGTATATTAATTAGTTGTGCGATTGCCAGATATTTGATTGCGTTACTTTAGCATGAGATTCCGTGACATCAAATTGCAAATTCCTTTATAAATGTAGATTTTGCTAACGAGGAGAAAATTAGAGTCGATGAATACATTCCATGAATTTTTTTTAACGTCAATAAAAGTCATAAATTTTGTTTTTAGACTGTCCAGAAATAGTTTAGTCGTAAATCATTGCATATTTCGTGTAAATTCTACAAATGTTGTTCCCTACACTGACTTTGGACGCATGTCATTCTTATTAAGCGCTAGGCACACTTATTTTTCAAGTATCTTTGGCTTTTATAAAGTGCCATTAATCAACGACATGATTTTCAAATGAAAAGAATACACGTTCCAAAAGTTACAGAACAAAATATTAATAAAAATACGATTTGCACGCAGCAGTTTATGCAAATTTGATGAGCTTTAGTGTTTCCTTTGGTTTTTTAATCAACTATCATGCAAAACAAATAACTGTACCTTGAAAAGCATATCCTTTTTAGTAAATAGTAATGTTTTATAAATATTTATGTACAGCTTATTTACGTGAATCGTAAAATAACATGAAAGTCAAAAGTTCTGTGGATTTGCCCATAAATGAATTAAGCAATAATAATCGATTATTTCCAATACATTTTTTCGTGCATAAAAGAGTAAATTTACGTACATTGGTTTAAAAAATTATAAAACAATGGACCATACAATTAAAAACACAGTTTTTATTTCGAAAAATGTTTATCTTTTCAAGAAAGTAATAAGCAATGGACCGATTAAAATATGCCCAAAATCACGATAGATGTCGTTTTTTCAATTTCCACAAGAAATTGCAAACATCTTCAATGTTTACTTACCAACAAAATAGAAGGCATTGAAAAAACCCATTGAGTTATTTGTTTCCTCCTAGAATTATATAGTTTTTTTTGTTTTTTTAATTTTCTTTCGTCTGTATATTATATTCCTATATATTGTATTTAAAATTCATAAACGCTGACATCGATTGTATTTCTATAATAACTTTACGTAAAACTATATTTCTTAGGTTTGGTTTTTTCGAGACAAATATCAAATCGAAACTTACTATTCAACTTGCTAGAATGAAAATTATTTTGCAATAATTCGAATAAATTACTTTTTGAATGAAATATGATTTTCACAACGCTTATTACACGAAATACAAGGGTAACAAAAACAATTGAACATTTATTAGATCCCATTTCTTGTAAATATGAAGAAATCCCAGCGGGCACGAAAGTCCCGAATGTTTCTAAAACGTTTTTAGAACGTTCCTAAAACGTTAAATGTCTGCAACTTTTACGAAACGTTTTATAAACGTTTCATCCATGTTGCAGACATTTAACGTTTTAGGAACGTTTCTGGAACGTTCTAAAAACGTTTTAGCAACATTTGGGTCCTTCCTGCCCGTTGGGATATTTAAAGAAAATTTCCAAACCTCAATTTCTCGAAAACATATTTTAACTCTCTTCTAATATTTTTTTACAACATATTGTAATATTTTCGAAAAATTAGCAATTAATCGCCTTATTTAATCATTTCCTACTATAAGTGTAATACTTACTATCGAGTTTCCTCTCACAACTGTCACTGAATCACCAGAATATAAGAAGTTCTGATATAAAATTCAGACTTATAAACACAATAGTTCACTTAAAAATCTCACTCAGGATACAAACAGCAAAACAATAATTAAAACATCGATTATTCAATACATGATTATTAGAAGGAAACTCCGACAAAATATACTTGAAAGTGATTGAAACTTGAAAATAAGTCGGGAACATAAGGAAAGTAACTTTCCTAGCAAAGTAACATGCCTAGCAAACGAAAATTCATTGAAGATCCATTGAAATTCATTCACTGCATCACTTCTGAATTCATTTTCTTAGCTTCTGCAATGAATTTCAATGATAAAATGTGTTTCAATAATTTTTAATGGTTAATAGCTCATAAAAAGTTGTTCGATTTAATGATTTTGAATGGGAAAATAGTGAAATGAAAAAATGATTTCGTTGGATGAGTTTCAATTGAAAAGTGCGAATAGAACAATTGCAAATTGAATGAATTTGATTGGATAGTTAATTATTGCAGGACAACAAATTTAATGATTTTGAATATGAAAAAAAATTAGATGAAAATGCAACTGATATGAATGAAATCGAATCGGTTATTACCAATTAGAAAGGTTGGGAGGTAAATGATATTGAATGGAAATAAAATATTTAAATGAAACAATCGTTCAAAAAATACTAAAAAAATGGTTCTTTAGTAATTTTTTACGAGAAATTCAAAGATAGTATTAAAAAAATTGCAAAAAAATTGTTTGACCCAAAACAATTTTTTCCTCGAAAAGAAATGGAAATTTTAAAATCCATGCGTAATTATTTCGGAAATACGTTTTTCTTTTTAACAAACTCTTTTTGAATGTTTAAATTATTTTGGCGAATTTTAATGAGTCAAAGAAATTCGTTCTTGAGTAACTTTTGACGCGGAAGTCAGTGGTGTTGGAATAAAAAATGTAAAAAATTTGTTTTTTAACCCATTAAGTCCTGAATGGACGTTTTTTCACTACAATTTTCAACGGTTGTATTTAGTGTGAAAAAAGGCTCTAAAAAATTTGAAAGAAGACATATCTGACGTAAAATTAACTGAACTTTCAGAATCTGTTATTACATTTTTCAGAAAATGCAACCGTGAAAAACTATATTCGATTTTTTCAAAAAAATCATGCATTTGTCAAATGAATTTTTTTTTCATTTCGTCTTTTCACATTGAAATTGTTTCAGAATTCCTCTAAACGGTAAAAAAATCGTGTCCTCGAGACTTAAACTTTAAGATGTGCCTATGTCCATTTTGAAAATAAAGATAAAAGCATCCAAAATGGCGGCCCAAACACAAAAAAATTAGCGAAAAATTCAGGAATTTTTTATTCAAAGACGATCGACTTTAGGAAAAAATGTTACAGAACAAAAAGTTCTTACAATTATTCAAAGAATACGCTGAATTTTTTTCAGAATTTTTTAAACACTTTTTTCATTTTTCAAAATCCCAAAATTTTGACAAATCGAAAAAGTCGTCAAAAAATTCTAAAAAAATTTTCGGGCATTCTTTGATTAATTGCAAGAAGTTTTTCTTCCGTAACATTTTCTCCTAAAGTCTACCATTTTCAAATAAAAAATTCCTGAACTTCTCGACAATTTTTTTCGAATTTTTTTCGAAATTTTTCTCGACAAGACTTTAGGAGAAATCGAATATAGTTTTTCACGGTTGCATTTTCTGAAAAATGTAATAACAGATTCTGAAAGTTCAGTTAATTTTACGTCAGATATGTCTTCTTTCAAATTTTTTAGAGCCTTTTTTCACACTAAATACAACCGTTGAAAATTATAGTGAAAAAACGTCCATTCAGGACTTAATGGGTTAAATTTAATTTCTTTAATTATATTATATAACATAGGGGAAGGAAAACTTATAACATATAAAAAGCATACAACATAAGGGAAGGACTAATTTATTTAGGTACAAAACGTATTTCTTTCATGACAAAATGGCGGCTTTGCAGTTGCCCGAAGGCACCTTTCTTTTAACCCTTTAAGCCCCAAAAGTGGAAAATTTGTACGCGGATTGTAGCATCGTCTTTGTACAGTAGTCCATGTCCTAAGTTATACAGTTCAAAGTTACATACCCATCCTAAGTTATCCATTCGCCTTGTCCAAAGTTATACCACTCTCTTCCTCTCCATCCCCCACCACATTTCGCTGAGCCACACTCGCTTCGCGACACACACACACACACAGAATCACCCATTGCACGAATGTAAACAAAGATACGGAAGTGGGGATAGTGAGGGGCTATGACTTTGGAGAATCGTCCGCCATTTTAAAAGAACCGGCCGTATAACTTAGGACGAAGCCTACTGTACAATAAAAATGTTTAAAAAATGGAAACATCTACATCCGACAAGTTTTGAGGTCGCTCTTTCGATTGGCGCTACTGAACTTTTCGAGAAAGGACGTTTACTCCATTGTTTTTACAAAAAAATTCAAAAATATTCAAAAAAATTATCAAACTTTTCTAGATTTATATAATAATAATAATAACATTTATTCTCCGACATGTCATTACAGTGTTTTGCATAACAATACTAAGAAATAATATTACAAAATCTAGTAAGTCTTCATCGCAAGGCAAAGCCCGAACGCGACGGAGTCAGAAGTCCTGTGAATACAGAACCTCCGACGTTTGGAGAAAATTAATAGCCTAACTTACACGCTAATATAATATTGCACGGATTAATCCTTATTATAAATTATAAATTATTTACATAGAGTTTACACAAGGAAAAAGGGAAAAGTTGCGCAAGGGATAATTCAGGGGGGGGGGGGTTTCTTTATTTTCATGTTGCTTAGTTTTTTTTTTTTTTTTTTTTTTTTTTTTTTTTTAGAGAGTTCCATTTACTAATTTATGACTGCTAATGCGCGGATAACATATTACGATATTTTTTATTTTTTTCCTAATATTTTTACCAAAGTTGTGATTGTATATCATTAATAAATTGTAGCACCGGGCAGCCACGAAATCAAAACACTGTCTCGCTACCTCTTTTTTCCTATTAGGGATGATTGCAACTCTTTTCCTCTTTCTTCTTGTGTCAACTGTATGATTGGTGAATTGTAGTAGGTTATTACCTATAGAAAAAGTTAACGCCGCTACTAGAAAGTTTTGTCGGATATCTAGTATTTGGGTATCTGAGAATATGCGGTTGGACGAATATTCCATACTTTTGCCTAAGATAATCTTTAGCATGTGCTTCTGCAAGACTTCAAGAGACTTTATATGCCTCGAGTAGGCACCTCCCCAAGCTATGATTCCATAATTTAGTATAGATGAAAACAAGGCATAGTAAATTTTAAACAAATGTCTCGTCTCAAGAAGTTTTTTAAGTCTCACAAAAACGCAGGCGAGGTACCTTAATTTTCCTACGACACTTTTAGTGTGGTAATCCCATTTAAGATGAGAATCTATCACAACTCCTAAGTATCTAGTATGACTAGCACGCATGATATCATGACAGCTACAATTTGTGTTATAAGTGTGTATCTTAATATTCAAATCTTGTGGAATGCTGTCTTTGTAGCAGCCAAATGGCACAAATACCGTTTTTTTGTAATTGATTGTTAGGTAATTAGCTGTAAAATAATTTTGAATGGTGCTCATCTTTTCAGTGGCTGTATTAGCCAGCATATCCCACGTTTTTCCCTTAACCACAAGGACGGTATCATCTGCGAACGCTAGAATTTCTCCCTCTTTGTACATTTGCAACATGTCATTTACATAAATTATGAATAGAAGTGGACCTAATATTGATCCCTGAGGTACTCCGTATGTTACATTATGACTACAACTAAAATAATTCCCTATTTTGACACATTGCGAACGATCTTGTAGATAATTTGTTAGTAAATTTAGCACTTTACCCCTTAGTCCGATAGATTCTAATTTAGTTATTAGGATTTCATGGTTAAGAGTGTCAAATGCCTTGGCTAAATCAATAAATATTGCTAGGCAGGGTTGACCATCCTCCAAAGCCATATAAATTTTATGAGTTAGTTCCGCAATAGCCATTTCAGTCGACATATTATTTCTAAATCCGTACTGATGATTGTGAAGGATATGTCTCGTAAGGAGAAAACTAGAGATTCTTTGCTTTAAGCATTTTTCGAAAATTTTTGAAATAATTGGTAGTAGGGCAATTGGCCTATAATTAGATACATTTAGTTTATCCCCTGATTTGAAGATTGGAATGACTACTGCATGTTTAAATGCTTAGGACATATTCCTGACTCAAATGAGATGTTAATAATAAAGGAGATTGGAGGTGCCAGCCATCTGGCAAATTTTTTATATACTGTGGTCGGAATATTATCGTGGCCAGATGCTTTTTTATCCTTTAGTGAAGAAAGTATGGACTCTATTTCTGAGGATGTGGTATTAAATAAGGCCATAGAGTCACATAGACGCCTGGAATGAGCAGGTATTGTCGACGGTTTTTGGATTTTTTCCGCTAGTTTACTTCCCAACGTGGAGAAGAAGCTGTTGAAGATATTCGAGACCATACGCCTATCATCAACAACAATTCCATTGTCACCTCGCAGTTTAACGGGATGGATTCTTCCGGCTTCTGCACCATTCTTGACAATTCCGTTAATTACACTCCAAAGTTTAGTTGGATTTTCTCCAGCATGTTGAACTTGTGACATCTGGTAGTTGAGCTTGGCGTTTCTGATGCGCGTTTTAAGGGTGTTCCTGAATGATGTATACTTGTTTCTGCGACGTTTAGATTCTATTTTGTTATTTGTATGAAGGGAATCCTTCCATTTTTGATACATCATGTCACGGGTTTCCATGTCTTTTATTAATTGGTATGTGATCCATGGTTTTCTGTTACGAAGATTTTTATTTGGAGAGCATGAACTAGCTAAATCTATATAATTTGGAAGTTTTTTTATAAAAACTTCTGTAGCCGCGTCAGGGTTGCTTGCAATATATATGTCACTCCACATTTCGTTCACTATCAGTTTGTGCAAATGTTCCATATTTATCTTACGCTTGGTCTCTGTCGTTAAGTTTCTATTTATGTCATGTTTAAGCGTGTTAGAAATAGTTAGCATAACAGGATAGTGATCCGTCACTTCCACTTGTATAATTCCAGATGTTAAGTTATTTAGAGGATCTTTAGTTTTCACAAATATATGGTCCAGACAAGTGCCATACATACCAGATGGTCTAGTTACGTCATTTATGGTGGAAATAAAACCAAACGAGCTCATGGTAGATTTAAAATATTCACTATCCACATTATTCGACAGTAGATCAATATTTAGGTCGCCAATTAGTATGATGTTCTCTAGTACTAGATTTTCTAGGTAGTCCTGTAAGTTAGCGATGAAAGTTTGTGTGTTGACGGCGTGCAATTTATACATAGCAATTATAGTTACTTTCCGCTCTTCTTTAGTGTTGGATACTTGGAGTTTAATTGCTTTTGTAATCCCTATGTGCACAATTTCATAAGTGTAGCACAGTGAAGATTTGATGTGCAATATTACCCCATCATTCTGGTTAGCATTACCCTCGTTATAAATGGCTTCGTATCCATTTAAAGTGAATAAATTTATGTTTCCAATTTTCCACGTTTCCGTGCAAACTAAAATATCGAGTTTTCCTAGGTATGCGTTATGTAATGCCTCCAGTTGGTCAAAATTTTGGTTTAAGCTTCTAATATTACAATGGAGAATAGATAAATTGTTACCAGATACTAATAGTTCTGAGCATTCCTCGAAAGTATTTAGTTTCACAGCCTTGAAGTTATCTTCGATGAGGTCTAGTAGTTGATAGGTTCCAATATTACTCGCTTCCCTCATTTTGTTATCCATAGTTAGTCGTTCGTGTAACAAACTGCTTCAATGCTTTATAACTTTCGCACTTGTCAATATCGACGGCTGCATGATTTGTTGAAAACTCACTCTTCCTCTGATTGTTTGAGGTAATACAATTTATGCACTTCCTAATTTCTATGTTATCTCTATCAGGGCAATCTCTATCAACGTGACCTTCTTTTGCGCAGATTGCACACATTAATTTATCATTCGGGCAGTTTTTTGCACTGTGTCGATATCCACAGCACTTGTAGCATCTGGTAATATTTAGGTCCTCATAGACCGGACATCTTTGCCACCCTAGATAGATTTTTTTCATCTCTAAGAGCATTTTAAATGCTATTGGGGAACACTCGAGGTAAGCAGTCGATTTACTCTGTTGCTGTAGGGGTTTGACATAAACCACATTAATATCATTAGTAGTTAAGTCAGGCAAATTTTGATCTATTACCATTTGTGTCAATTCTTCCGGAGAGTAATTCTCTAATAAGCCCACTACTTTAATTCTTGGTTTCCGTAGCTCATTACGCTTGATTTCATACCTCTTGTCAGCAACTTTTTTTAAGGAACCCTCTAGTTTCTCAAGATCCTCTTGGCGGTTGCATTTGACAATTATATCTCCATTATCACGTTCTTTTATGTAATTTATGCCAATTTTTAGTTGGTCTGGTCTGACCATAGTGAAGATGTCGCTTCTCGTCATTTTTGATTTTTGTTTTTGATAAGGTTTGATGACTAGGCTTGGCGTATTGGATGGCTTGTCTGATGAGTTCAAATTTCGTTTGCTTATTGCAGCAAAGACTTGTCATTTTTTTTCTTGAAAACTGTAGACTTTAGAAAAAATTTCCTTAGAACAAAAATGTCTTCGAATTGGTCAAAGAATACTCTCAAATTTTTTCAGATTTTTTGGACGACTTTTTTAAAAATTTCGATTTTTCGAATTTTCGAAAAATACAAAATTTTAACAATTAAAAATTTGAGAGCATTTTTTGACTCATTCTAAAACGTATTTATTCTTAGAAAATTTTTTCTGAAGTCTATAGTTTTCAAGAAAAACAATTGTTAAGTTTTAATTAGAAATTTGTCATTGGAGTCGCCATTTTGTGATCACCATGTTAGTTTTTAAATATTTAAAAAATTTATCTTGATACTGTAACTGTTGGGTCCACGTTTAATGAAGAAATTTTCTGACGACAAATATTCTTTGGATGAGAAAAAAATGTTTTATAAAAAAGAACACTCGATTTTTCGCGTTATTTTGATATTTAAATCGACATATTTAATTTTCTAATTAAGATAGCTCAATTTTGACAACAGCATTGAAAAGAGCGACCTCGAAAACAGTAAGACATCTTTCAATTTATTTGAAGTTGGATTTTCATATGAAATTCTTTATTGAAATTGAAGCGAAAAAAGTGTCCTACTTGACGTTAATGGGTTAAAAGGGTCCATGGTCTCCTTAATTTTTTATCTGAAACAAAAAACAAAAAATTGTTAGTTCAAATCAAAATCATTCGGAACAAAAAGTTTCAGTAATAGAATTCAAACATCGATGAGATTCGAAAAATCATGAAGGTATCGTGAAATAAATGACAAGTGTCTTCATGTGTACATGCGTTTATGTAGGCACGATCTTTTATTTATACTTTCACATATTTGCATAACATATTGGTACATCCTAACATACCGGGAAAAGTTTATAGCGGATCATTTCTCTGGCGTGGATTAAAACATCAGGCGAACATATCGGAAACCTTGGAATTAACACTCGTACCGACTTCGACGAGTGGATACGTCGGTGTCAAACATATTTCAGGAAAATGAGAACGAAATTGATTAATGCGGGAAGTTAATTGTGTATGTACATACATATGAAAATACATTAGGAAAGAAATTGCTTAAAATCAGACTCGGATTTCGTTCATTCGAATTTTGATGTCTTTCTACATTTTTAAAATAGTTGCCAACATCTACAATCGTGTTGATAATAAAATGACTTAGATTCGATTGATTAAATCGAAGGGTTTGATTAATTAAGTATCGTTATGAATTCGAATGAACGACAGTCTATTGCACTCTCTTGTAACAAAATTACACGTAATCTCATTGCACGATTAAAATCAAATTCAAACGATCGGTATCGTAAGTATCCGCAAAACTTTCCGGTAAAATTCTTCGTAGCAAAAATGTATTCGAAATATAGATTAATACTTTCAATTGTTCTTCGCTGAATCCAATCGCTTTCCACGATATTTTTTGTTCACGAGTCGCACACATATTTTTGTTGCGTATATAATTTAAATGTAAAATATATTTCATTAAGAACACTTTCGATACTTTCATCGTATATTTGAAATAAAAAGAATTTTTCAACGAGAGTCTTTGGAACGTCTCATTAAATTTTGTCATGATCGCCTTTAAAATCTTTTTTTTCCCCACTATTCGTTACCGGGACGAAAAGTGTCGTCGAACCACATATTTGGTTATACACGCAGTTCGTACAAGTCTACATACACTTTACTGTGGAATGGTTTATCTAGGAATCTAGATTGTTTAGTAAGATTTTTTTTTCTTATATTTTACAGTTATTTCTTTCCGAGTACTTGAAGAAGCTAGCACGACCACTTTCCTCCTCGACGAGAGGAAGCTACGAAGGGCTTCGATCACAAGGACAAATTTCCTTCGTGAAAAAAAAACAAGTTTTGGGTGCTTGAAAGAGGTTAGGAGATCATGCAGCGTGTTACGACAATTTTTAGCTTCGATCACGAATTCAATAAAAGCCTCATCTCTTTCTACGACAATGGCAGAAACACTGACGAATATCACAATACGTATCAGAATTATGCACAATATTACACGAAAACTAGGCGGATACGCTTTTCTTTTCATATGCATCGTTTAATATACATTCACATACACGTAATAACGCGACGGTTTTTGCGCCTGCCTTTCCTCAACGGAAAGTGTATTGTCGTATATCACACAGACCCACGTCTTGACATATAAAGTAGCTCGCAAAAATATTTACATAAAGGCCATTCTGCAACTGTTTTTTTTTAAAGGCGATTTTTGTATATATAATTTTATATATATTTATGTATAGTTATATATATATGCACTGAAAATACAGCGAATTGTTAATTGGCAATACTAATTTATTTTTTTTTCTTGAAAAGTTCTACTTTCTATATTTGATTATTTTGTATCGGCATTGCACAAAATATTTTCGGACATTTGAAAAATGCACCTTTAGTATTTGTATTGTCAATTATTCTACTATCTTGGTATAGAGAATTATTTCGTCAACAAAAATTATTCCTTACATGCCAATATTTCGTCATTGTAGACCTTTCCATCTCTGATTTACATTCGCGAGTATTGTCGGTAAATGTGTACGCTGTTTCAGTTATTGTACTTTCACTTCGAGATGGAAAGATCTGTTTTGAAAAAAAAAAAAAAAATAAAAAATACACCACACAAAATATTTTTTGTTGGCTTTTTACATGGATGCGGAAGGTTGTTGCACCTCGAAAAAGTTCTTTACCGTGTCGAATTACGACACTGAGCTTATGGCGTGCTGAGGAGTGCCCATTTGGGTTAGAACCTTGTCGAGCCACTGCAGCGGTCCGTGCAAATGAATCTCTATCCAGCACGGCGTCGAAGTTACGTCTTGGCGATGATACTCAGCTCCCCAGCCTTTTACGAACGACATTCTGAAATTTCACAATTTGTTATTATTATTATTTATTCGGGTTTATAAAAATATTGCGAGAAGGTGGACAATCTTCACCACTCAGTACAATAATTTATCGCAAAAGCATAAAATGTATGCTTGTCCGTGACCAGATGTATACTATAACTATCTACAAGGTTCTTATAAACTAGGAGAGTCCAAGAGTAGGAGCTAAGATAAGAATTATCGAAGGAAATTAACCAAATAAGCGGAAAGGAAACGATTTACCATAGAGGATGAAGTAACTCCTTATTAAAAAAAGGCAATATGTTATAATTATATACAGGGTTGGGTAGTGGAAAAATTAAAAGTTAAAAAATTAATTAATTTTAACTTAACTTAGTTACTTTTTAGATCGTTAACTTTTAACTGAACTTCATTAAGTTTTTTTTTTAATTTTTAACTTTTAACTTTTAGCTTTTAACTTAACTTTTAACTTTTTAACTTTTATTTTTTTAATTTTTAACTTTTAACTTAACTTTTAACTTTTCTACCAGTTAACGTAACTTCTTTTTCAATTAAGTAAATAACGTATTGACTTTTAACTTAACTTAGTTGATATTTTATGGAGTTAACTTTAACTTAACTAAGTTAAAACAAAAAGTTAACTTACCCAACCCTGATTATATATAATACAGTCACTACACATTAACTGTTAACAATCGTATAAATTCGTTCATTTTAATGTTTCTTGTTATCTTCATCATTTCTTTTTTTATGTTTTTAATTGTCTTGTTTGAATTTCTTATTTCCAAAGGAACATATTTAAACATTTGCATCCAATGTAATCAAAAGATCTTTGTCCTATTGTTTTTTTTTCTAAGGGGACATTGAACTATTTTGAAATTTTTACTCCGGGTACAGTAACTATGGTCTATCAGAATTATATTCTTCAAACCTTATAGGTTTGCACGGAAAAAAATAGAACGTCGCTCCAGCCAGATTGTCAAGCTAAAACAGCTTCCCACTGTCCAGCAGATCACGATGTAAGTCGCGAGTCAAATAAAATGACAATTAAAATTCGAAATCCTCAAAATTTGTTTTTCTATAAATAGGTATACTTTTCTTATGTCTTTAAGAATATTTCTACATAATTTCTAGACGATGTGGTTATTTATATTATTTTTATATGATTTTTTAAAGTCGTTAATAGTGAAAAAATCACTACTTTTTTCATTTTAAGGCTTCCGTATTGATTGCCGTGTTAGCTACGACAAAAATGCACTGAACCTTTTTTGTAGAGCACAAAATTTCCTACAAAAAACTCAGTGAGAGCCATAGTCTAATGTTAATAGATACGTCACGAATAAGATAACTATCTCTGTTCTAAAATTTCAATGATTTTTTCATTAACTTCCGATGTTTTTCATGCCGTACATATTAACATTAGACTATGGCTCTCACTGAGTTTTTTGTAGGAAATTTTGTGCTCTACAAAAAAGGTTCAGTGCATTTTTGTCGTAGCTAACACGGTAATCAATACGGAAGCCTTAAAGTGAAAAAAGTAGTGATTTTTTTACGACTATTAACGACTTTAAAAAATCATATAAAAATAATATAAATAACCACATCGTCTAGAAATTATGTAGAAATATTCTTAAAGACATAAGAAAAGTATACCTATTTATAGAAAAAAAAATGTTGAGGATTTCGAATTTTAATTGTCATTTTACTTCACTCGCGACTTACATTGCGATCTGCTGGACAGTGGGAAACTGCTTTAGCCGGACAATTTTCTCCGTGTGGTTTTAAACGCATATAAAGCCGCTTCTATATAGTATAATTTTTTAACTTCTAGGATTTCCGCAGTATTGTATATTAATTCAGTAGTATACACTACCGGCCAAAAGTTCGTGAACGCTCCGAATTTTTTAAATCATCAAATAATGCGTTCTATCTCTGAATCGTTAACGATAATGATAAAACTCATAGATGTCTTTTAAAATACACAAATAAAGCTTTCAATTGGTGCATTTAGTTTTACTTTAGACGTTGTAGTTTCGTAGTTGTCAAATTTTAAAAATGTTAAAATTTGCAATTTTTTTTCTTCCGAATTTAAACACTGACAAAAAGTCTAAAAAATTTATCTACATATAGTCAATTTTTGTCTAAATACTACAATTCACGGGGCTTTAAATTAGCTCTTGTGAAAAGTCGATACGATTTTTGGTTCCTGAGTTATGATTTTTTGAAAATAGCCAGTTTACCTCATTTTGTCAGAATTCTTTGGAAAAGGGCAAAAAGTTGATAACTCAAAAAAATAGTAACTCTGACAAAAAAAATCGTATGTACTTTTTACAAGAGCCAATTTAAAGCCCTTGAATTGTAGTATTTAGCCAAAAATTGGAAATATACAGAAAAATTGATTAGACTTTTTGTTGGTGTTAAAAGTCGAAAGAAAAAAATGGCAAATTTTAACATTTTTAAAATTTGACAACTGCGAAACTATAACGTTTGAATTAAAACTAAATGCACGAATTGAAGCTTTATTTGTGTAGTTTAACATGGTGGCCGCTTTTTTCTCTGAAAAAAATTCCCTGACTTTTCCCAGATTTTTCCTTGACCAATATTTTAATGATATCTATTAAAAATAAACAATACGGATAAAAATGTTTTAAAAACAGCTACACATTTTCAATAAATTCTTTATTTTTTCAATCAACAACGAGTAGTATATTCTAAAACATATTATCTATAAAAAAACTCATGTTCCTGCAGATTTTTTCGTGTTTAATTCAAACTAATAGTAGAAAATTTGTTGGGGGTTCTTTGTCAAAATTTGTTATAAAATGTCAAGTTCTGCGGTAATATGTTAGACAATAATTATAAATGTTGATAAATTTTAGAATTTAGGCGATTTTGGACAGTATATTCAAAGTATTGGCAAAATTCTTACGAATGTTGACAATAACAAAAAATTGCCATAAATTTTATATTTTTCAAATACTATTGGACAAATATCAACTACTTAAAATAAAAATGGTAAAATAATCATTTAAACAAATTAATATTCTCAAAATTTGGGAGTTTTGTGCTGTTTTCAACGTTTTAAAAATTTTTCTACGATTTTTATCCTTTTTATGCAATTTCAAAGATTTTTGAAGATTTAAAAAAATGTATGAAAGTTTTCTATCATTTTCAAAAGGTTTTATTTACACAAATATTTGTTTAAATAGAGAATTAATATTTTTGAAATATTCTATAAAGTATCTTTATAGAAAGATAAATATCTTTAAATATAAAATTGTTTGCATTTATTTTTGTTAAACTATTAAATTTTATTAAAATCTGCTAGAATATATTCAATACCGAAATGTGTTATTGTTAAACGTGTTTATTTTTGTTGCAATGTACCAGAATGTTTAAAACTGCGCAGTATCACAAATATATTTAATTTAAGATTATTTTTTTTTCTCAAAATTGTTGGTTTTTGGTAAAATCTGTTGAAAATGTTCAAAACTGAAATATGTTATTGATAAAAAACGTCAATATTTGTTTAAATTTGTGAGAAAGCATTTAAAATCATTTAAAAGAATTTGATGCGAAACACGATAAATAAAGCATTTTTCTGAATATGAAATTCTGCGATTTTTTCTTAAATAATGTTTTTCACTTTTTAAAGATTCGTCTACAATTTACTTTTTCCCTGACCAATTTTGAAATTCCCTGATATTTCCCTGATTTCCTGGTTTTCCTTGACGGTGGCCACCATGTTTAAGAGACATCCAATGAGTTTTATCATTATCGTTAAGGATTCGGAGATAGAACGCATTATTTGATGATTTAAAAAATTCGGAGCGTTCACGAACTTTTGGCCGGTAGTGTATATATAGTGGTATAACTGGCTTTTACTTAGATAATTTTTAAGCTTGTGAAATACATAAGGTAGGTATCTTAATTTTTTTACTATCATGTCAATCTGGTTTTTCCAATTACGTCACGAAATACTTTTAAAATAAAAAAAACTTACCTAATCGTGCACATCTTAGTGAGTTCGTAGACTGCTTCGAAGCCATGATTGACGCTCTGAGAAAGTAGTTGTGCGAATTCTTGATTATTAAATATCTTGAGAGAACATCCCGGTGGGATTTTGCAGACAGTACTTGGATTGAAGTGATGATGATGGTTACAGTTCCTCGATTGCACAAAAATCGCAGAATCGGATAGACATTCGGCGTATACTTCGCCGCCGACATAATATAAGTGAACTCCTTTTCCGATGTGCCTCCTAGTGTTTTCTATCGTTGAATTTCGGTTGACGTTTGACAACTGTCCAAGACAAAATCTGTCGGAATTGTTGCTTGGATTAGTAAAGCCGTCGACAATCACAGAATGCGACTGACAGTGGAAAACCTCCCCGACCCTGCAGTTAAGCTCGTAATATGCGATCGAAGCCCAATACGGAGGTTCTTGATAGCAGACGGGAGCGACTTCGGTCGCTCCGGTCGTATCCATGGCGAGATCTGGCGGAGGAGATTGACCATGTTGCGAACCGTCCTCCGGGGGTGAATAAGCCGGCGGTGGCGTCTCTGGCAAACCGTTGGATCCGTACGGACTCTGCGGATTTGTCGCACTGCCCGGACTAGGAACGGAACCTACCGACGATATTGGCGACGTAGGATTCACCCCGCCGCCGACGCTATTAACACTACCCGCGGTAGAACCAGCAGAATTGAACCCGCTAGACGAGTACGATACATTGTGCGGCATTGTCGGTTCTGTCAGCTGCTGGAATGGCAAGAGAGAATGCCCGGGCGCGAACTCGGAATGTCTCGGCACTAGGACGGGCGGCAGCACTGGACTTTCGACTCTCTTGTAATGGTACGGATTGATGCAAACTTCCTTCTGTTTAGCCGAGAACGGATATTGGCACAATTCGAGAGGTTTCAGTTCGTGATGCGACTGAAGATCCGGCCATCGCCAGACGCGGCAGTAAATTACGTGAGGTAGTCCTTTCCTGTGAGACACCTGAAGTCTACCGTCCAAACTCCTCGGAATCGTCACACATTTACTGGGAGTTCCCGGACAACTGAGCGCTCGTTCCAGTTCCTCTATGGCACCTTTTCGTTTCTTCAATTTCTTGACTAACGAATCGACAGCTTTTTCCGCCCATTTCTCTTCCTCGTCGCCTTGTTTCCAGCCCAGAAGTTTTTTAACCGCTGGGCTAGTGAAGGAGAAAAGACTATTTAACGATGACATTGATCTCGAACTCGATGAGCCTTCGTCGTCATCCATGATAAATCAGTCGGTGCACCTACGACTTGGGACTGCAATGAAAACACAAATGTTGCAATTTCACGAAATGTCTTGAACAAAAAAAAAAAAAAAAATTGGATACTTACGCATCGGTGATTCCATTAACGAATCAGCATCTTCCCAACTATGGATAAAAAACCACGATTCTACCTGAAAAAAAAAAAAGATTGGATGGTTAGAAACGCTCCCTATCACCGATCACTGGTTGGCTATAGGAAAGTGCTACTCCTGATTCGTCGTCCATGCAAAATCAGTACGAAAAAAAAGTCGACTTTTGTGAAATCCCGGACACGGAATGTTCTCGCAAGTTTTTTGGGAACGTCGGAGGAGCTTTCGATTTTTTTGGGACAAGGAGAGCATTTCCCTCGGCGGGTGGAAAATCTTCGCGCGTGCTCAGCATTTGCATTTTATCCACTCACCCCGAATATTCGACTGGAGATTCGTGGCTGGCAGCTGCGACGATAAGGATTTTTTTTCCCTCTATCGCGCTTTTGTTGAACGAGGTGAAATTTTTTTTCTTTGACGTTGGGAGAAGGCAGAAATCGTATCGCTATTCTCTCGAGAGATGCCCTGGCCTAGCGTATGATGATGGGATAATGCCAGGGAAAATGGCGGACTGTTTACGCCTTCGAGCAAAAACATTCAACTGAGAGGTTCGCCCGCGCTCTGTAGAGGACTCTCGTGTACCGAGTTCTTGAAAGAGGGCGAAGAGGGCCACTCATTTTCATACATGTATATTTATATATGAGTGTGAGAGATCAGTGCACGAGAAAACCGGAAGGCCGCCATTTTGAGGGACCGGCAGGGCAAGAATTTCACCTACAAAATTCTTTGTTCTGTACTAAACCAACAATCCACAAAGTATAACAAAAATCTGTATACGATTTAGTACGAAATAAGTATTTTTTTACCGGCCTTTCGCATGTGAATATGATCGTGTAAGTTTTTATATGTGAGGCATACATAACCTACAAGAAATTATTACATTTAATTACATACAGTACCGCTCAAAAGTATGAGCTCACCCTTGCGGAATTTTGGCTGAATTTAAATGTTGATATCTCATCGCCAACTTAACGTAAGGGAAAAATAAAAAAAGGGAATTAAAGAGGAGACTTTCAGCTTCTTATTCGCGGTAGTTTCATTTCTATATATACATTTCTCTATGAACTATGCTCGATTTACTAAAGCTATTTTTTCGTATTATTTTTTTCTTTTTCAATCCGCTCCCATTTTTAAAAAAATGATTGCAGGAGAAATGTACAACGTGTAATCGCAAGATAATTCCTATAGCTTTAATTTGCCTCTTCGGGATTTTACCTAATATTTCTTTACAAATACTTATTCAATTTTGAACAAATTAATGTGATTTTTTTCAGTCTGCTATATCTCGGAAAATCAACGTGATATAAAAAATGTTTAAGAAACAAAAAGTTTCATTTTTTAAATATCTATTGACTGAAATTATTTCCAATTTTTAAAAGGAAATTTTTTTTTACCGTATTTTATCGACTTCAACATTTGTTAAGTAACAATCATTTTCGGATGCAAAGTTGCATTTAAACTATGATCAAGTTTGCGATATAATAATTCACGTACACTTATTTATAAATGAACAATGAACTTTATTTTAACATTATACATAGAAAGTAACAACAATTGTATTCATGTATGTATATGTACATATTTATTAAATTTTGCTTTCTTTAAAAAAAAGGCGCTTTGCGTGAAACATCCTAATACTAAAAACAAAAATATCGCAAACTGAGCATAGTTAAAATGCAAATCTAGATCGGTTAATAATCTCAGCACAAAAGCGTAAATTTGACAAAAATAGGATAAAAAAAATTTCCTTCTAAAAATTTGAAAAAATTTCAGCCAATAGGCAATTAAAAAATGAAACTTTTTGTTTCTTAAATATTTGTTATATCACGTCAAGTTTCCGAGATATAGTAGATAGAAAAAAATCACATTATTTTGTTCAAAATTGAATAAGTTTTTTTAAAGAAATATTAAACAAAATCCCGAAGAGGAAAATTAAAGGTATAGGAATTATCTTACGATTACACGTTGTATATTTCTCCTGCAATCATTTTTTAAAAAATGGGAGCGGATTGAAAAAGAAGAAAATAATACGAAAAAATGACTTTAGTAAATCGAGCATAGTTCATAGAGAAATGTATATATAGAAATGAAACTACCGCGAATAAGAAGCTGAAAGTCTCCTCTTTAATTCCCTTTTCTTATTTTTCCCTTACGTTAAGTTGACGATGAGATATAAACATTTTAATTTAACCAAAATTCCGCAAGGGTGAGCTCATACTTTTGAGCGGTACTGTAAATCAAGAAAAAACTTAAATCAATAATCAGCAGATTCATAGTGGATTAGATGAAAACCAAATTTTTCTGAACACACCCAAGAAATGCTAAAAGAAAAATGAAGAATAACACAGGTCTACAAAAAAGCGGGTCTTGGATGTTGTAGGGAAGCTGTGTGTCATTTCCGACGTAATTGTATGCGTAGAATCCAAACTCGAAGTCAGAATTGGTCCATCACGTCAAGTTTTTGAGATATTTGAGGTCATATACTCGAAAAAACGCGTTATTTTGCTATGTTTGAGGTTACGTACAGGACGCAACAATTTTGTTTGGCCTTCCGTACTATTTGCATCTTTTAGTACTACCTTTACCCTTCAAAATGAGGTTTTATTCGATCACCTAAGATTTTTTCTGACAAAGTTACGGCCATTTTGAAATTACGAGATATATTCCATTAACGTTATCAAAAAACAGTCACAATACTGAAACGTGATTTTAGTTATTAGTATCCATATTTTATATAGTTGTTTATATATAAATATAGTGTTTATATTTATATACGTGTCATGATATTGAATTTGACCTTGAGCGTTGCTCAAGAGCATTTCAAGGTAAATTTGTTTACATATATATCGTAACTTCAAATTGGCGTATCTTTGTGAAGAAAAGTGGTAATGGAATTCTGCGCATCGCATATTAAAGAAAAAGAGTACTACCATATGATCTAATGAAAGGAAAACTCCTAAAAATGTTGTGTCTTCTGTACATGACCTCAATAATAGCAAAAAAACGCGTCTTTCGAGTAAATGACCTCAAATATATCTAAATCCTGACGTCATAGGCCACTTCTGACTTTGGATTCTGATTCTACGCACAAAATTATTTCGGAAATGACCCACAGCTTCCCAACAACAAAACCACGTTGACCTGTGTAATTTGTGTTTATGTGTGTTTTTTTTTAAAGTAATTTACAGATTCATTAATTTTTACTCGATTTTACAATTTCTTCTTTATTAAGAAACAGGAAGGACGGATGTATGGGAAAATTTCAGAAACTTTTACATTTTGTGTCTGTGTACATTTTGCCTATTTGTACACTGTAAGAAAAGTCGATGTAATTTTACTACGTATCTAAATTTTCTAAAATCGACCAATTAAATTTTGGGTGAACTTAACCGAGTGTTGACTGAGTAAAAAACCCATTATTCGGTCAATTTTCGGTTAACTTCATAAACGTCAACTGAAAATCGACCAATGAAAATTTGGCGTCGACTCACGGTCGACTTTTACCACATCGACCGATTATGGACTAATCAATAAAATACCTTTCGATAAATTTTCGATCAACTTTGTAAAAGTCAGCTGAAAATCGATCAATTAAATTATTGGTCAACTTATTGTCAAATTCGACCGATTACGGGCTCAATAAAAAAAACTATGTATGGTCAATTTTCGATCACCATCGTAAAAGTCGACTTAAAATCGACTGATGAAAGTTTTGTGTCAACAATAAAACAGTATCTTTCGGTTAATAACAGTTACTTTTTCATAAACGACATTATATGTTTCCGTCTTTCGGTCAATTTTCGGTCAATAATGAAAAAGACGACCGAAAATCTCCCTCACTCGATCAATTTTCGGTCGACTGTTCCAAACAATCTGGATGCTGTAGAAAGAGCAGCTTATACTAGTTTTATTTCATTGTGCGATAATTTGTTAGATAATAACAAAAGTCCCGACTACTTGAACGTAGTACATGAATGTTTGAATGCCTACGATGGAATTAATTGCAACATGTCGATCAAGATTCATATTCTCCATTCACATTATAATTTCTTTCCCGAATATCTTGGCAAATTTAGTGACGAACAGGTTGAAAAAGTCTACTAGGAATTAGTAGCTTTCGAAACCCGTTTTCGAGGTATCAGCTCCATCATTATGCTTGCAGATTACTGTTGGTCACTTAAACTCGAAAGAAAGGATGATTTTTATAAACGCAAAAGATCAAGTAAACATTTTTTGGTTTTGAAATTTTTCAAAAATCACCGTCTTCCATTTTTGTTATTGCGTGATATTGTATACGATATTGTAGGCAACGATTCGAAGTTTCACTACATTCAATTTTTACTTAAAATTACAAAAATAGTAAAATCCAGTAATCCCAGTAAAATTTTAAACAATTCAAGTAATCAAATAAACATATTTTAATCAAAATCACATATACTTTCAAGATATGATCACAAAAATAATTTTCGAGATCAAATAATATTGCAAAATTGTTGTCAAAGATGAAAAAATTGAATAAAAATGAAAATTTATAAGATATCAATGTAAATAACATAGCGTTGTGAAGATATATCCTTCCTGTTTCTTAATAAAGAAGAAACTTAAAAATCGAGTAAAAATTACTGGAGCTGTGAGTTACTTTTGAAACAAATGTAAAAAAACGGTTTTAAGTGCAAAATAACATTGTCGGGGTATATGAAAAAAAATAACCATATTATTCTTCTCAGTTTTTCGTGCCCTACAAGGTCTACTGTGACTGTTAAAAGCATATTTAGATTTTTTATTTTGCACACCGTGTTATTACAGGATTGAAACTGGAACATAACAATGAAATTCTCCCGCATTAGGATATCGGAAAAATAGTCAATGAATTCATTAAATCCGTACAATAAGAAACTATATTTTTATCAGAAAATAATTTTATTTTCAAAACAATACATTCCTTGTTTTGTAGAATTTCGCAGAATGCAAGGGTTTAGGCACTATTCCAGTTAAATGGATGCAGTCCTGCCTCACATACCGGATATTTTCATTACCATTGTTTTGTTTATTACCAATTAAATTGGGAAAACAAAAAGTTCAACCATATTCATTTTTGCTGACGACTTAATACTTAGGTCTAGTACCTATTTTCTCTTACAAACTGATATTGATATTTTACATTATTGGAATTCTCTTAACGGATTGAAGCTTAGTCCTAGCAAATGATACACAATTGTCACCCATAAATTGCGCGATGCTCATGAGAAGGAAGGGGGGGGGGGTTGGACCTACTGTTAAATTAGCATTACGTAATCTATGAACGGACCCCTTACGACATATCAGAACATGTCGTAGTGTAATAGGGTTAAAGACCTCAAGGTAATGTTTGTTAAAAATTATTTGAACAATATATAACCGTCTATATAGAACCATCAAAAGTACTAAATTAAAAAAAGTAATACGGAGAACTTAAAACTGTTGGTGCAATACGATATTTATATCTTACATTGGCGCGACCAATCTTGATGTATGCATCATGCGTTCGGTCACTTCTATATAACTGGGATGCCTGTATGCAATTGAAAAAGTACTTCATATAATCCAGCACTGTCTTACTTGCAAGATTGGGCATCATATGGCATTTCGTGAATACTCACATATCAACGTAGCATTACATTTACAGCCACACCGATCATTGAATCTAAACGATCGGCAAATATTATTAACTTTTTATATAAACAGAAATTGTTTAAATAAAGCTCTAGTCTCACGATTATATAATTTTAATAAAGTTCATCAAAACAATTCTATTATTGCGTTTTTGAAGAACATGTCATCTCTGCAACAAAGAAAATAAAATCTATTTTTTATAAGTTTTTTTTGTTAATTTATACTTACGCATAGTAATATTACACAAAAATGCTACAATTGTTATTTCTAAATAGTAATATTTATGCAACAAATGTATTTCTTTTTGTAAACGACTAAAGCATCTTTTTGTTATTCGCTGATCTCTATAATAATAATAATTTAAATAATGTATATGGTGCACACACTAATATTATTAAAAGAATGTTATTTTTCCAATGGCGATGCTGAGAAAATTTCCCGATTAATTCCTGATGATGGACCAGCTCCCTACTAGACTGCATAGTATATATGACCAGGATTTGTTAGGAACTAGCCTGGCACAATTCCCTGGTTAATACTTGCGCTATTGGGCTAGCTCCATACTAAACGTTCACTCTACTTCCTTGAAGTTAATTTTGGGTTGTTGGTCTTCAGTTCTGGAATTCTTTACCGCAGTAGCATTAAGAAACAGCAGATCAATTACGGTCTACAAAATAGGTTTTGCTACCTAATTACAACGTTAGACTTCTCCAGACTCCAACGATATTTTTTCACGTGTACATCTACGCATATTAATTGATACTCACTCTTAATTAATGTTACCGCGGCCATAAACTTAATTAACAGCAAGTTACTAAGCGATAGACTTTTGTAGGGCAATATAGGCGTGGCGTAAGATTAGTTAGTTGATTCATCTCTACTTTTTTCTATTCTTTTATCGAAGTTTTAAGTATATTAAACATTATCTAACTATTTTAACTATTAAAACTAAAGTATCGTTAGCTAGCAGGTGACTAGAACTGGGTAAGAGAAGGAGTGGTAGATATTTACTTTTTATTAATAAAATCGAAGTTGGATGTTATACATCTTACCATTGACCACTCAATACTGACGTCCTGTAGAACCGCACTTATTTGGCAGCTGACTACTCCAAACAATACTTATTGTAATTGTTTGGGGCGATGAGTATCATCTCCACGCTAAAGTTAGCTCTCACCACACCAGTGTCACGTAAACTCCAGGCTAGTCTGCACTAGGCTAAGACAAATCCAATCTTAGTGTCTGTCTAATATGTCAAAGTTATGATGGGATTGATGACGGGATTGATGACTACTTCGGTGACTATGCGACGTTTTTATAGTTCCTCATCTTTAAAACGTTCTACAATATAGTCCCCCCCTTAAGTTTTATGTTTCAGTTATAAAGATGGCTGCTTCTTCCCTTAAGATTTACTTTCTCCTAACCTCCACTACCAGAGTTTTCTCAGTCTTTTTAAGCGTCGTATTCACCCGAGCCATTTAAAGGTTCCTCCTCTTCAAAATTGTTGGTTCCTATAATCACTACATATCAGAATCTCTAATGTCTAAATATTCTATTCTATAATTTTTACTATATCTTGCATTGTACTTAACAAAATCAAAACGTAGCACAACTGAACGACGAAACACTCAGGTGCCAACAAAATCGTATTTTTCCCACACAGCTCACTTTCTTCAAACCCTGTATCTTAACCCCTTTATTAAAACTACCAACACTCAGTGAATAGTTACTGGAATAACCAACACAGTGATGTCAGTACCATTTTAGATTATGCATATCGCTCCATCCAATGGTTGCACCAGGATATCTATTTCTGCAGCAAGTGGCGCGCTCCAAAGTCGATTCTTTTAATTGTCTGGTGAAAATGACGGCTTATATATTTTTTCTATTTAAGAGTTCTTTAAGCGTCCGATAAGTGTGAATTTGAACATATTGATACGTTTTCATTATTAACACAAACTGGTTCTGTTTCAATGTATACAAAGGGACTTGAAAATTGAAAATAGACATTGAATACATTTCTAATTAATTTATATTATTAAACGATCGTATTTAAAAGCTGCTATCGCTATAATTCCCATACACCATATAAATATATTTCTTTAAAAATGAGAAAATAATAAATCTGATTAGTAGAGCCCCGGTATAATTACATCTCGTCATATTTACGTCCCAGCATATTTGTGCGGTTCCGTCTCGTTATATTTACTTGTCGCCGCTCTCTTTTTCCACCACCTGCGGGTTGGGGCCTCAGGAAGGGCTTCATTTGACGTCACAAAAATAACGCGACTAACGGGAGTGGGATAAGCGGCGCTTCCCTTCTGTTGATAAATATAACGAGGCGGAAGGGGATGGCGCGGAAACGAGAGGGTAAACATGCCGGGACTGTACTTTGTCATTTGTAGTGGAGAAGTATTAAAATTTGTTGTTTCTTTTTCAGGTCTACGATTTTCAAGGGTCGATCTTCCAGAGAATGACATTCCAGAGGAACGAATTCTAAGAGAATATTCAAATATGCTATTAAAGAACACATGTAATATATGTTAAAGTATTTTAATATTAAGCAAAAATTACATAAATAACTATAGTCTGATATAAAATTAAGAAAAGTATTATATATACTATTATTGTCGGAACTATTTTATTTGAATGCTCCAACAGATATCGGTACGTTATAGTACAGTCACGCCACAATTCCATTATAACATTACCGCAATATTAGAGTGATGGCTTGTACAGTTCATCATGTTGTGATGACATGTTGTGTCATTCATTGTACTTGGGAGTTACTAAATCTGTTGGGCTCAAATTTAATTCCAAAGGACTAAAAATCGAAAGGTTGAAGTAAATATCGCGCGATTTCATTTTCGTATTTAATAGCCACATATCTCAGCTTTGGGGATCCCTTTACGAATGAGATGGCAAGACCTCTTCGAGATTATTATTTTAAGAAGTCCTAAGTTAGATATCTTTGAGAGCTTGTTTTAAAGATGATCATAATTAAAATCTCTTCAGGATATCTTTTTGAATATACCTTTGTACTGAGCTCTGCACGACCTCTTTGAGAGATATATGTACTTTATACTAATTTAAAATAGATCTAGACATGTAGGATTATTTATTACTGGTATCTGCAGTCTGAATTTGTAAGGGAGAAAGGTAATAGGGGGCTTTCATAACCATACCTTCCATTATGTGCGTCTTTTATAAATGTATAAACTTTATAAGGGAGTTCTAAAGTTCTCCGCCGATAAAGTAGGAATTTTCACTAAAAACAGTTTTTATAAGCATTGTACAAGAATCGTGTTGTGTTTATATGCTATTTATGATATTCTGAGTGTATTATGAGAATATTACTGATATTCACAGGAGATTTTCGGATGAATTTCAAATATACGGAGAATATCATGTGCTATCTGGGTCAACATATAATTCCGAAATACCTTTGAAAAAAATGTCTTAAATTTACCTGCAGTTCCTTTATGTGTGTTATTATTAGGATACGAAGCTGGGTTTGAATCTGTGGATTGCAAATATTTAACTTTCTATCCTACACTGTAAAAAATGGAAATGAACTTTAAAAAAATGTTAGGTCTCCCCATAAACGAAAAAGTATACGGAATCGATATTTTGCATTCTGTTTCTTTCTAGTGGCGTATTTTATTTATTTATTTTTTTATTTATTAGAATAAACGGGCAAATAATGCCCCAGAATAAAAAAAGTTACAAAAATAATATGTCGCTTGAAGAATAGAAAAAATACAACGTAGAACATAAATTTAAAAACGTATTAACAAAATATACAATACAGAAATAACTAGATATAATATGCAAGAAAATTATTCCTGCATCTTCTTACAAAAATAGGTAACGAATTCGCAGAACGAATATCTTCAGGGAGTGAATTCCACATGCGTGTTAATCTAAAAGTAGGAGAGTAAAAACGAATAGTATATTATGCAACAAGGGCGATCACGCCGAGTGCGAAAATCGTACGCCCGTGTTACATACGACATTTTTTTATACAGTGTGCGGAAAATTCGCGACCGACGTCTGTAATAGGATTTTTCATCACACTGGGACGAAAGCAGCAATTTTCCTCCCGCAAGCGGGATGAAAGTTACTTCTTTTCCTCCCTGTCATGCAGAAAAATCGTATACTTCCCTCGGGAAGTAAAAAACAATGCCTCAGACTACATGTTTTTCACCCTCGGCTTCACATCGGGTAAAAATTACACGCAGTCTGAGACATTCTTTATTTTACCTCCCTCGTTCAGTAATATACTATTATAATATACGCGGTGTGATTGAGCGGAGGTCGGTAGGTCGGAGTGGGCGAAGCACCCCCCCCCCCCCCCCCGATAATAGGAAAGTCCTGTTTCTAAAGAAACAAAAAATCTGACGTTGGTATAGCAGACTCACAGGTGTAGACAGCCAGTGGTGGAGATACAAATGACGGAACCTTTCGAAAGATAAATTACAAATTATTTCCATCAAAATAATAAAATAAATATAACAATTTTGAGAAAATATAATAAAACAACCTATTTCTGAATTTAGTTTTCTTGCATTTTATTGACAAAAATGATATGATTTTACAAAACTTTATAATTTTATCAAAACCGAAATACACTTTATTGTAAATAGTTAAGTGAAAGTAACTATAATTGTTGCGATTATTCGCTCCAATACAAGCCTAACACAGTGTTCTATAATGAAGCATTTTACGCACCGCTAAAAATGCGTAAAAGCGAATTTTACGCACACTGTGTTAAAAAATTAGTTTTACATCCTTTCTCCAACAAAAGACGAGCGCTTCGAGTTGAATAAGGCATTAGTCGCCACGCAAATTACATTCTAAGAACAGGGGATCTAACATGATTCATCGAAATCTTATATATGTAGATCACATCATTCACTTTATGTACAGATTCTAAAGTTGGAATATCAAATTTACACGATAAATTGTGGTATTCATGAGAAAAAAAATCTAACGGATGATTAGTTTTATAAGAAAGAAATCGCCAAAATCTCCTCTGTACTGATTCTAACGAGAGCTGGGATATGTTGTTGGAGGTCGAGAAAACAAATTGGTTGACATAATATTGCTGCAGCGTCGATCGTGGGTGGAGGAGCATAGCGGTGAACTTTAAACTGGGTGTGACAATTTTTCGACCACCGGATGTTGGGTAGATTAAAGTCACCACATAAAAACCATTTATGATCATTAAATTTGTAGGCAAGCTCATAGCCATTGTCACTATACGATAAATAAGCCGATGGAGGTGCCATAGGTGAAAAGTAAGAGATCCCAAAAATAACATTTTCTCCATGGATGCCTATACGAATAAACAAAAATTCAGTTTTAGGCTCTGCTGGATTCACATTACAAAATTTCGTAAAAAATACTTTTCCCCAATGCAATGAGCACGCCTCCACGTCGAGATGTATCTGTGGTAACATATGACCGATCCGCTCTAACTATGTATCCATCTAGACCCAGTTCGGTGTCTGCAATGTCTTCATGTAGCCAGGTCTCAGTGATAATTATATCCGGCTTCACAGAAAATAGAGTGACATTTTGCCTCAACAAATCTAATTTTGTTCTTAGCCCACGAACATTCTGATAGTAAAGACTAAACTTCTGTGCAACTTTGTTCTGCAGGTTAGCCACTAAACGTTTTTTGGAACAGCATCAACAATAGTAGGGGTTCGATGAATATATTTAATTGTCTTTGGGCTGTCTGGATTAGCTTCATTGTGTTTCTTGAGTTCGTTGCGAAGGTCATTTACATGCTGCCTCTGCCTAAACCTAGAGTCCGATGACACCCAAATCTTACCCGGTAGTACGACTTTACTTCTTACGAATCTATTAACTTCTTGTTCATTACCAACAGTAACTAGGACCAACCCGTTTATACCTGTACTTGCTGTACCAATCCGACGAACACGTTGCACGCTGAAATTGTAGTTCGGAACCAGAGACAAGAGTTCAGTTACCAATGAGTGATCATCTTTTCTGGATATCGAAGCTTCTGGAACATTTCTAAATATGAGGTTACTTGCTTTCACCTGCCTTTCATGGTATTCAGTTAATAATTCCTCTCTTGCAGCTGATGATATATGGGTTCCTGAAGCATAATTGGTTTCGAGAAGTGTTACCCGTTTATCAATTGAGGATACTCTTCGGTTTGTACACGAAATGTCTTTTCTAAGACCCTCAATTGCCACTTTAAATTCTTCGTTTCCAGTAGAAATTAGCTTAGCGAGGTAATCGTTTGCGCAACCACCTGATGGAGTGTGTGAAAGAGTGTGAGACGGACTTTGTGACCTAATGCGTATATGAGATATCGCAAGAGATGTGTCATCCTGATGTGTTTTAACATATTCACAACATTTGGCAGAGCCGTTAGATCTGAATCTTCTTGAGAAACATCCCTCATGAAAAATCAAATGACAATTCGGACACTGACATGCTTTCGACGTATTGGCTATGTACGGGTTACGTTCTCCGCCATATTGAATCCGCCATTTTGAATTTCGTAAATTTGGCATCAGATTGGTACTCAGTGACCCTACAAACCTTGGTATACCGATTTTCATAAAAATCGAAACGTTTCGAAAATTTTCATCAGCCATTTTGAATTTCGCAAATTGGACATCAGATTAGTGATTAGGGACACAAATAACTTTCAATAAACACATTTTCAGTAAGAATTTATCAATTTAGCTCGTTAAACATCGCAAAATCGAAAATGTCATTTCCGCTTCAAGCCGCCATATTGGGTAACGCCATTTTGAATTTTTATTTTGAAGTTTAGGGTCCGAGGCCGAGAGATTTCACATTATAGTGACCTCCTCACCCAATTTCGGAGCGAAATTGTTAATCGAAAAAAAAAATTACCGGGAAAAAATCCGACTTTTTGTTAAATAATTGATTGTATCTTTTTTGGACCGTATTTTTTCAAAATTTTAAGGTCAGAATCGGAAAGTACGATCAATTTTACGTTAGAAATGATAAGTCCAAAATTTTTTCAACGTTAATAATCCTTCACAACTTACAGCTGAAATGTTCAAAAAATATTCGTCCTTCTGGGACTTAATGGGTTAAGTGGTGAAAATCAATATATAAGTGCGAAAAATATTTTAAAAATCACTGTAAACACTGCGTAATAGAGAGATTACTATATCGCAGTTTTTGAATGCTGTTTGTAGAATTAACTCAAAAATATTATTGTTAAAATAATTAATTAATGCAGAGAAAAAAAACTTTGGAACATGTGCGTGGCTAGGCTAGAGCGACATCTGATTATTGATTATTCGAGATTCTTATTCGAATTTATACTATTTTATACGACCTGTAATATCGCAGAATTGAATTCATTCGATCTTATACGATACTGCTTTTAACGCATTACAAAAATTGATTTGTTGCGGCTTAGAATAGCTTTAAATTCTGTTAATTTAATCGAAGAATTAATTATATCGTTTTCCGTATTTCATAATTTTCGAATATATATGGGATAATCTAAAGTAATCGTTTCTTTGAGGTTGTGTACGTTTATGTATCGCGTACACTTTAAAAAATCGGTATGTAACTTTACCACGTTCAGGGCGTTCAGCGTTGGCACGAATATAACCTACTCTTAACGTCGGCATTTTCCGTCAGTGCTCGGTAATTTCCCCATCCGGAATTGCAAATTTACCGGCTTTAGTGTTTTTTCCACTTTACGCTTGTAAATTTCGAAATGATACTGCAAATTACAAAATATGGCACAATTATCGCGTATACGGGTTAAAACTTTCGTTCCGGCAATGAAAATCCCGATGAAATGTGAATTATATACACTGTAAAAAAAAATCGTGTAAAATTACAACGTGGAGCGTGGGCTCGAAAATTACCAACCTCTAACGCAGTGATTTTACAATCGGAATGTAAAATTACTACCTAGTCTCGAACTTTTACTTTCGGACAACGACATTTTACAGGTTATGGGCGATTTTCCAGCCCGCGTTGTAAAATTTCAACCCAACGATGAAATTTATACATTAATTCTAGTTTTAATAGGCATCCTCATTTCAGGATTGTAATTTGTTTCTTCCGAGCTTATATACGTAATACATTACTTTTATACAGTATGAAATGTGCTCAAAACAACTAGAATGGAAAGAGCTAGATCCTTAAATGAAAAGGCCTATTTATAAGCTGCATTAATTTTCCGACGTCCAAAGTTAAAAAAAACTTAATGGGTGAAAACATAAATAATTAATGATAATTTTCCAAAGAAAAAACGTGAAATGCAATTAACCCTTTGAAGCATACATTTTTCCTTATATGGAAAACAGCTGAAATTTCTTACTCGGGGGTTTTGGGGGTCGCTCAACAACAATGAATAACAATAACTTACAATAAACAATAATCGTAATGGTGGATTTCTATTTTCCAATCGTGCATACACCTTCGAGGCACGTTACGCGACGAATGAATTGATGCCGGTTTGTTTGGCAAACTTTCGGTTCGATTTTATGTCCTGTGGCGCTACTAATCAGGGGTTACACCAACGGAGCATAAAATCACAGATTGACAGGACATTTTTACCATCCACTAAATAATTTTATAATTTACACCTGTAGAATCGCAATGTTAAAGTATTAATATTACGACACGTTTCCTATTTTTACTAGGAAAATGTAATGTTGTATGTATTCTTGTATATTTCCTTCCGATTGTAAAATTACTGCGTTCATCGTGGGCTCGAAAAATTACCTATGTACAATGTAGTGAAAGTACACAGTCTAGTATTTTTCCTATGCTCGACGTTGTAAATTTACAAGGCGGCAGTAAAACACTAACCTCACTTCGGTAAAATATCAACGCTCAATGTAGTGATATTACCAAACTTTCATGAATGAAATTTACCACTGCTGTGTAAATTTCATTTTCATTTTTTACAGTGTATATGTATATGTAATAAATTATTTTTTGAGGTTATGTAAAATCGATAAAAACGCGAATCTCAAATAAAATAAAAGAATAAGGACAAAAATAGGGATAGGGAATGACGTTTCATAGTTGCAGAAAAATATTTATCCTTTGAAATCTTACAAATTTTGTTTAATTTTCGTACTCGAGAAAGTTTGGCATATGTCGAATGTGATGAAAAAAATGCCTTAATTCGGCACGGTTTCAACATTCTAAAATGCTATGGTAATACAGACATTAAAAAACAGAGAAGTGTTTTGGCCAAAACAGTTCTTATTTACAAAAGTTATGTTATCAACTAGTTGAAGATGCGATATTACAATTTATGACCAATTTTCCTGTATACGCAGGGAACTTTACTATGTATATTTGTATTATTACAATTGCGACGAAAGATTATATCTATATGATTGGACATCTACAGTGGAAATGATATCTTTACAAATTGGTGGATATTTCCCCTTTCAATGGTAACTTTAACACGTTAAGAGTTGGTTCGATTACGCACTGTAATTTCCCAATGTCCAACGCGGTAAAGTTACAAGCGCGTTGTAATTTTATATTCAACGTGGTAAAATTACATATATAGCTTCAAACATACCTCCAGCTTTGAGTAGCGATCTTACAACTTTCAGAGTTGTAATATTACAACATTTTCAATATATTTTTTTACAATCGCCGTTTTTAAAATTCGGCGGCATTTTTTACAGTGTATAATATCGTATACACTCGCATTTGTAAAAGAGTGGGAAAGAAACAGACTTACAGTAAAACCCCTCTTACTTGAACACTCGCTTTCTTGAACACCCCGTCTATTTGAACAAAATAACCTCGTTTATTTGAACGATTTCTACTTCCCCTTACCCCCACTACTCGCTCTTACGCGAATACAAAGTCCAATGCGCGTGCGCTACTCACGTCGGGTATATTGCGTGAGGAGTGGGGACAACTGTAAGCGTTCAAATAAACGGGGTCGGAGGGGAAATGCTGGCTCGACCCTGTTCAAGTAAGAGGGGTTTTACTGTATTTCGAATTAAATCGTACACAGATTTTTCGTATACTTTTTCGTTTGTTGGGCTGTTAGCCTGTTTGGATCGAAACTCAAGAATACCTTCTGAGTCCACTTTGTTTTTATATTTTCGAAACACTCTTTGCATTTCAACATATAATTTCGTAATACTTCTGGAAAAAATGTCTTATATTTACCTGCAGTTCCTTTGTGTAGGATACGACGCTGGATTTGAACTTCCGGCGGCATTTGTGAAATGAATTCCGCTCTCATTGGTCGAACTTTTTCCCCACTCCACGGCCAGGGGTTTAGCGAATTACAAATTTGCATCTATTTTTTATTTTGAAGGAAAATTACAATAAAAACTAGAACGCATGCGCCCGATTTTGAGTCCTGCGTACAATCCATGATACTATACGTAGTACCGCGCACTTCTGTACGATTATTAGCTATATATCGCACAAAAGATACGTACATACACTATGATGTTAGTGATGTGTGATGTCCACTTCATGTTCGCGGTATAGAAAAGAACATTGATGTCATCATGGTTCGTGCTCAATAGGACACGAGTGTAGCATGGGGAAATATTGGCTACTAAAAATTACGAAGAACGCAATAAAATACATCGAGGTAAGTTCGTCCATCATCGTAATTTCCAAGATAAAAGATCTACGATAATATTTACTACGCAGGTAGTGGATGTTACCGATTTTCTATAGCTATACATTTCCTTGTTAAATGTGCATTAATTTCCACAGGAAACGCAAAAGCAGTCTGATATCAAGTATAACAATATCAGCAAGTGATAAAAACTAAACGTTAAGTTCCCCTTCTACGTGTTTTACCCGATAACTCTAAGATGGGTAGAAACAAAGAAATTGTATTGTTTGCGACATTCGTCATATTAAACTGTATTCATGCAGAAATTTTGTTTAACTTTGGCCAACAAAAAGACCCCTGTGCACTTCAATGTCAAGAAAATCCATTGTCTACCTCGGATGTAAGTTTAAATACTTCCTTACTTTTTATCAGGGATTATTGACATCATTTGTTTTAGACGAGCCTTACCGATTCTGAGAAGAAATCCTTGACGAATTCTTGTCAGCGAGGATGCAGATTTTTTCATTTAGTGGATGCATATCATGGACTCACCCCCAACAACCCATTTAACAATTTAGAATCTTGTAACGGGTGTAAGTACATTATCTTTAGTAATATTTCATTACAAAATTCCTTATTGTATCATTCGAATTGTTTGCGATTTAGCTTGCACGGAAGCGTATGGAGAGTCGCAAGATCGTACAGCCTGCAATGCTGGTTGTTCGTACATGGCTGGACTTCCAGAAGCCGATTTAATGGCTTTAATTTCCTTCACGCTGCAAGTCGCTCGTCAAGAACGATTGGGACCTAACCTGTTCATTTCTATTCCGGAAACGCCAGAAAATGACATCTTGACGGATCCGGCATTACGGAAAGAGCTGATGCCGGGATGGTGGGATTCGGGTCCGTTCAAACTACCGGAGACTTACTTTAAAACTGTACCGATGGACTCTGAGGTGAGTAAAATTTGTGACAATTTTATAAATATTAATTTATTAAGTTTATATATTTAATGCCCTTTACTATGAAAAATTTGTTGCAAATAAAAGCTAAAAATATGAACGCACTGGACTACGAAGTCGTAGGTCGTGAGTTCGATCTCCGTCTGGTGAACAATTTTTCTATTTCATTTTCAAGCAGCAGCTTGCTGTTGATAAGACGAGCCACATTGTTTGTGTTTACGTTTCGAAAGTATTGTTTATCTGGCGGAAATCGACTCGTGACCGCTGCTGTACTTTTCTGCAGTCCTAGATTTCATACACAAATGTGAAGTATGACGCCATCTTTCTAAGTCGATCTGCAGCTCTCGCAAAATCTTACGATTTACAATACGGCAACAATTGAGTTAAAAAATGATAGAAAGAACATTTAACCCCTTCGCTACGGATGACAAAGATCATTGTCATGATATAAATTAGTCTAATGAAGTCAATAATGTGTCCAATTTAAAATCTGTTCCATTTCTAGACAGTCTAAGGCATTCCGAACAATATGCCGTTGTCTTTTTTCAAAAACATGATGTCAAAGAAAAGTTCTTAACCCTTTGTGTCACAATGAGTCGTTCAGTAACATTTAAAAATCAGTTTCTTATGTTTTTTACATTGCGATTGATTTTCTACATAGCTAAGGCATTTATTAACCCTTTGCGGCATAGTGGTACATACAATATAAATTAAGTATTTTATTTTCTTAACCGCTTGATACTAAAATTTGTCAAAATTCAGATAATTGGTGTTACGGTTCTTTTACTGCATTAAAATAACATTAGGAAGCTTATTTAAATTATTGGGTTGCTGATGTCAACCACTAATTATGAAAAAAAGTTTGATATAACCTGTTTGTGTATCATTATCGCAGGCAGAACTTTTCGGTAGTAAAAGAACCGTAACACCAAGTATCTGAATTTTGACAAATTTTAGTATCAAGCGGTTAAGAAAATAAAATACTTAATTTATATTTTATTAATAGAACACAAGTATCTACTGATCAATTAAGTAACGGCATCCCGTTACCAATTAATGCGTAGATATTCTATAAATATTTTTAGTATTCCTCCTCTGCTAGAAATATTTAAAATCTCAACTTATTAAAATAAAAACCATATACATGTCTAAGACAGGTCCTCTATGGTCTTACTGATGAGTCCACATGCATTTTAACAATAGGCATATAGTTCTAGATATTGTCGCTAGCGGGATGCAGAATCCGATAGTGGTCGAGTCATTAATTTTTCATATATGCAGTTCTGAAGAAATGAAAAGTTCTGCCTGCAATAATGATACACAAACAGGTTATATCAAACTTTTTTTCATAATTAGTGGTTGACATCAACAACCCAATAATGTAAATAAGCTTCCTAATGTTATTTTAATGCAGTAAAAGAACCGTAACACCAAGTATCTGAATTTTGACAAATTATAGTGGTACATACGTTGTACCACCTAGATTTATTTACATTTCTTTACTTTTCTCGCAGAATATGAAAGATACGGGGACGAAATCTTTTCTCATTTCCTATATAAAACTAATATAACTATAACACAAATCATTTTCTCGTTTAGTGTTATTATTATAATTAATATTAAGGGGAGACACCGGTGAGATTTCAGCTACATTAAATTGCAATTTAAAAAAATCGAAAAAAATTGTTATAAGCATCATTTTTCTTCACAAATTAAGTGGTGTAGTCGAAAAAAGAAAAAAAAAATTGTTGGCCGAGTTAGAATTTTTTATTTTTGATCTAAGCCACGTATCATCAAATCCATGCGTAATTTTGTTTGAAATCGTAAAAAAAGCATACAAAAAAAATTTGGTTACACTTTACCCAAAATTGACGGAGGAGATGCATTTTTTAGGTGTTTTATGATCGATTTTTAATAAAATCGACCACTTTTTGGTTACAAGAACTGTTCATTATACGATAAATTCCAAATTAATGTTCATCGAAACATAAGAAATACATTTATTTTATATTCCTACATTTTTTTAATAAAAAAAAGTTTTTTATGAATTTTTTTATTTTTTTTTTTTAATTTTTTCAATTTCTTTTTAGATGTTTTATGATTTTATGATATTAAAATCAACCCCTTGTTGGCTCCAACAACTGTTTATTGTATAATAAATTTCAAAGAAATGTTCAGTGTAACGTAAAAAATAAATCTATTTTATATTTCTATATTTTTTTTTATTAACAAAATTTTTGTAATTTTTTTCAATTTTTTTTACATTTTTTTTCATTAATAAAATATCTTTCTAGAACATTCCTGCTCCGTACATAGTCCTTTCGTTTTCCATAAAGACTTCTTCTAGTCTGTTTTGTGCTAAGGCTATGGCTCGTCGTGCGTTTTTGAACTTTTCATTCGATTGTTCAATGCCTTTTTCTATTCTATGAGAATCGCGATTTGGGTACTTTTTACACCCTCGAAAATTACATGGGTGAGGTAGGAGTTCACCAGCCTGTCGAGTTGCAAATTCGAAGCCCACATTCGAATTTTATACTTACTATGACGAACAATTATGTTTGTATCACGGGGGTGAAAGTTCATTTTACGCCCTTGTAACGAAAATATCTACTTTTTGAAGAGATCATTATTTCGGCTGGGGAAATGGGCGAGAATTGGCATTTTTCTAATATTAGTACATTATTGTACAAGTGATGAAGTGTTTCATCTAAGAATGCAATTACATTCGAAGAGGACATTTCCACATGTTCTAGTCCTCATGTTTTTTATCTGAGTAGATGAGGTGTACGGACATAAAATGACGTAAATAGCTCCACTTCTCCATTTCGGCGTATAATGCAAAAATTTGTCCTGCGATTATTTTTTATATAAATATAATCATATACAGGGTCATCGAAAAGTATCGGACCCCCCTAATATCTTCAGTTAGAATGCACTTAGGAGAAAATGTCCAATATCTTGTAAAATATTATTTAGTTTTCAGTAATCATAACCTTAATACTTTTGTGCGCGGAATAATGAGACCAATTAATTGGTTTAAAGAAAATACATTAATCGGATCCCCCTAATATTTTCAGTATTTGTGTCAAAAAATTGTTAACTTCAAACCTTTATAACTAAAAAAGTACTTAATAACAAAATATTTTATTATAGTGTTTTGGAAAGCTCTCGAGATAAGCTATAAGAATATGCAATAAAATGTAGGGGGTTCTATTTAAAAAAAATAAGATTGACCTTGAAATGACCTTGAAGGACATGGTCAAGGTCAAAGTCAAGGTCATCATCTTACTCCCCGCTTGAAACCATACAACTTTGCTATTGGACATTTTCTCCTAAGTGCATTCTAACTGAAGATATTAGGGGGGTCCGATACTTTTCGATGACCCTGTATGACAATCTAATGAAAAGTTCAAAAACGACTAGCCATAGCCTTGCTAAACATGGTACATGAAGTCTGGAAGTATGAAAAAAAGAGGAACTATGTACGGAGCAGAAATGCTCTAAAAATATATTTTCAAAATGAAAAACAAAATGAAAAAACTAAAAAATTCAAAAAAATTCAAAAAATTAATAAACAAATTTTTTTTTAATAAAAAGTTATATAGAAATATAATATAAATTTATTTCTTATGTTTCATTAAACATTAATTTGGAATTTATCTTATAATGAACAGTTCTTGTAACCAAAAAGTGGTCGATTTTATTAAAAATCGATCATAAAACACCTAAAAAATGCATCTCCTCCGTCAATTTTGGGTAAAGTGTAACCAAATTTTTTTTGTATGCTTTTTTTACGATTTCAAATAAAATTACACATGGATTTGATGATACGTGGCTTAGATCAAAAATAAAAAATTCTAACTCGGCCAACAATTTTTTTTTTCTTTTTTCGACTACACCACTTAATTTGTGAAGAAAAATGATGCTTATAACAATTTTTTTCGATTTTTTTTAATTGCAATTTAATGTAGCTGAAATCTCACCGGTGTCTCCCCTTAACAAATAAAATTGAAAAAACAGAGTTTTTTTCGAATAAATTCATTTTTGCAAACTACACAAGATTTTTTTTACTACAGATTATTTATGAGGGTTTTTGGGGTCGCTAATACCGAATCCGATGTTAGATTTACCAAATTCAAAATGGCGGCGAACAAAATTTTAAAATGCAAAATTTTCTTCAAATGGAGTCGTTTGTAAAATGTTTGTCCGGCAAGTTTGATCTGCCATTTTTAACTTGGTAAAAATAATAACGGATAACATGAAGTCGTTTTCAAAATTTTTGGCTGATACAATCGATTTCGCATTTTTAATTTATTAAAACTAACGTCTGATTCGTAATCAGTAACTTCGAAAACTCCCTAGTAACACATTTCAAACGAATCTGACGAATTGTGAAAAATTCGTCCGCCATATTGAATCCGCCATCTTGAATTTTCAAAATCCGACTTCAAATTCGTAATCAGTGACCACAAAAACCTCCCCATAACAAGTTTTTATGTAAAGAAAAATGTATGCCGCAAAGGGTTAATTTAAATACCATAGTTTAATTAATTATAAACAGAAATATATCAAAAAATGACCATTTTTCTGTTTTAAATCGTTTGTGACAAATAATTCCGCACAAACATATACTGATAACTTATTATTTATACGTTTTTGAGGTCAATGAATACGAATCTGATGACATTTTTCAAAAATTCAAAATGGTGGATCCAATTTAGCGTGCAAAAAATTGAAACCGACTGAATATCCTTTAAAAAAAAAGCTGCTCGGGGGTTTACAAAGTCACTGAATACGAAAATAAAAATAGATTTTGACAATTCGAAAACCCTCGAGTTACTTTTTTCAAGCGAATTTAGTTGAGTTTTAATTATTTGTCCGTCATTTTGAATTTCTGAAATTTGACATCAGGTTCGTATTCAGTGACCTTGAAAACCCCTGAATAACTTTTTTCAAGCGAATTTAGTTGATTTTTAATTTTTTGTCCACCACATTGGATCCGCCATTTTCAATGTTTAAAAACTGACATCAGATTCGTATTCAGCGACCCCAGTTTTAAAGCTCAAATGGCAATGCATAGATTTAACCATAATTTTCTACCAATTATGGCAAGATTATGGTCGATTTGTACACTCCATAATTATTCGGACTTACTTTTCCTGTTCAATATCCTGCATAATATCATTCACACCTTCAAAAAACTTATTTCCTTATAAAAATATGTCTCACAATATTAGAAATTCTAAAAAACTAGCCGAAGATACTTACTCAACTAATTTGTTGTACTATTCTCCAAAAGCCTGTTTAAGAAGATTCTGGAATATGCTATCTGATTCTCTCACTTCTTTAAATGAAATCACTGTATTTAAAACACAGCTGCATAATTTTATCACTAATATTGATAAATGTAACATATTTTATGAAAATCAACATGGTTTTCGAAAAGGAAAAAACACGGAATTGGCAATTGCGTGTTTAACCAAAAATGTATAGATAGATAAGTTTATTTCGCAAGTATAGGGATTTGACCCATAGAGAATGAGTTCCGAAAATCGGATACATAATTACAAAATTACAAAAATAATAATATTCGCAAAGAAAAGTAATAAGCGCAATAATACAAACGGAAATAGAATTGAAACGGAATAAGAAGAGTTGGAAATGCAAGTAAATATATTAAGACGGACCGAAAGTTAGTTACCAAACATAAAATTTCGACGTATAAAACACGTTTTCACATAGGCACATAGTTGATTTGCTGAAAGTACATCATTTTCACATACTACGATTATGAACTTTCGCTCAAAGGTAATCGGCCCTAGGAAAGTTTCCGTCTAGTGTACTGTACGGTAATTGCGTGTGCGTTATTGTTATTTTACTTGTATGAAAGGCAAGCCTGTCGGTCGTGTAATGTAATCTACTGTTTGTATTTTTATTTTTGTAAAAATTTTTTTTTTTTTTTTTTCCTCTCTATTGTGTACTCCACCCAAAAGAATTTATGTATATTCACTTATGGGTCAATAAACTATACTACTACTATACTACTATAAATTTGTGTAAATAATATATAAAGAATGACGGAATAACAATTATACTTAAAAATAATTAATACAAATTAAAATTAGAAATATTTAGGCGAAGACTAGATTTAAATAAGCCTATATCTGTAACTGATGTAAGAGTGGCGGGGTAAGGCATTCCAAAGACGTCTCAATCTAGTTATCGGAGAAAAGAAATATAAGTTAGATCCACTAATATCTTCCGCAAGTGTTAGTGGGTTTCTGAAATTATACAAATAGCATCTGCGAGGAAACAGATTTAATGCAGGACATAAAATGTTTTCATTCAGAATATTGAAAGTTAGCGTAATATTAGAGTATTGATGTAGTGTTCGTATATTCTAAAGTTTGTATTTCTTTTATTATATTTCTTATATTATGGAATAATTTTGATAATACTGTCTGTGGCATCTTTTGTCGATGCCTGTAAAAGCAAATTTTATACAGTTTTTATGATTAATTATTTTGTTCTTATTTTTATCTTAAGCTGTTTATATTAAGCTTCTACTGTTATACAATTTATATTTTAATAATAAGTAAATAAAAAAGAGGTTCGATATTAAAAATGTTACAGATGGCGGATTATTCAGTTCCCTACGACTACAACGTAGAAAGTGAGAAATCTACATCGATTCCAGGATCAGATTGGCTACAATGTGCATCGAGACATACCGGAATACCAAAGTGGTTACTCGGCACTTGTATAATAACCGCCACAATATCAGCCCTTTGGCTTTGCCTATCACCCGAGAAGTCAAACGATTCCGCCGATAAAATAATAATCGCCAACGGGACAGCACCCCACAAAGTCACAGTGTACCTACCGGACGAAGTTCCTCTCACCAAGAAACCTCCACCGAAATACAGCGACGTTGTCGATTCGTCGGGCGAAGAAGATAAATTGTAAGTGAGAAATTATTTTACAGTCGACTTTACCGGAAACGTGTAGCTTTCGTGTTACATTCTCATTACACGTGATTGTTGACGATTGCTTGTAAAACAGTAGCTTTCGAATTGAATGTTATTGTATTTTCTGAGTGTAATTAAGGTCGTTAAACGATTACTGAGCTTCGTTTAGATTAAGATCAGTCATAAGAAGCAAACTCTAGATTCCAATTTTTCTCAATGTTTTACACGAGTAACTGCGTGTACTTTTTCTAAAAACGTGTTTATACTTCAAATAACTGCATTCTATTTGAATTTAAAATGTACATACGTGTATGTAGAGCCAAAAATTCAATATCGTTCTTTCAACAATATCCATAGTGCATCTAGAATGTGTTTAACGAGAAGTATACTTTAACAAAGTTTTGTTTTGTGAAAATTTTTGATTATCTGCGACAGCAGTTCTTTGGGTGTTTGTAACGATGTATTCATGATCGATAAAGAAGGGTTAGGTTTTCAAATATTAATAGGGTGTAGTAAATATTCAATGTAAAGAACAGCGAAAACTCTTTCATGACATGAAACAATCGATAAACTTACCGACGATCTTGATCAGTATTTCAATGTGATATAAGACATTCGCTAATCGATTCAACAGTACTTAAGTTTCTTCTGAATGGTGTTTGCGAAATGAATCAAAATATAATTATTCCGAGTTGAGGCTGAGTAAGAAACGTTCCTGAAATTTGGTGTTTTGTGAGCGGAGGAATGTTTCGTTTGTGATGCAGTATCCCAAACTTAACAAATTTAAACCTTTCAGGTTAGGTTAGATTATTTATTTTCGTTGTAAATTTCGAATTGTACTTCTGCGAAGAAATTGCAATTCGAATTGGATTTGAAATAAAGAATATTGACATTTATATGCATTTCGTTTATTCAGTAATAAAAACACTCGACATCGTATTTACATGGTTTTATTATGTAAGGGTAAAAAATTATTAAGCTTAATTATATTCGATAAGGTAACAATAGCATTTAAACTTCGAATAGGTCGCATTCGACATCATTCATCGTTGCAGCAAAAGTGACTGCTTCAAGAGGTATTTTCAAAGAGAACATCTTTGAAATGTTAACATCTTATACAATAACGAGAAAAAAAAACGCATATAAGCAAAATTGCTTATTTAAGACGGCGGAAAATCAAAAGATTAAAAGTTAAACCTTAAAATATAAAGTCAATCAGATAGAATCGAAACTAAGTATAAATTATTAATAAATTTCATACACTATTTACATATGAAAAGCTAAGACATTTTTATGAAACACTTTCGAGAAGACTTTGAAACTCAAAGCCAGTAAAGACGCGGATCGTCTCTGCGTACTTGAAGTTTTAAAACGTGACGGTAGATCTTCAATGCGGGGCCAAGAAGTAGGTCTAAACCATTCAAGACGTCGGATCTCTTCAGTAGCAACAGCGAATGACCATCGATTTCCTATAACAAAGTAAAAAATTGTTAATAAAGTCGGTTAAAGAACTGAAAATAATTAATTAGTTTAAATATGAAGTTTATTTTTACCTGATGTCTAAAAATTTCAGCCTCCTTTGGAAATAATCGTGCAAAATACTGATAGACTTGTTCCGAAGTCCAATCCGAAGCATCCGGTATATTGGGATCTATTTCGTCTTTGGGTGAATCTTCGTCCATTTGCTCCGACAATCCTCGCGTCGGAGAAACTTGCGGACTTAAAACCGGCGGCAAAGCCGATTGTGTATTGCACGTCACCACCTCTGTCCAGCCTGGTGTAGAATTATTGCTAGAGTTGCGAACCGAATTCGATTTAAACTGTTTATGTAAACAATCGCTGCATTGCCACTTGGAATTGCTTTTAATGTTTGTTACTCTCGGCGAGTGACAGTGAACGTGATACGCTTCGTCGCAAGTGTTGCAAGTTATTAACTGTCCCTGTAAAACGAGAGAAAAATTGTTATTTACGAACATGGCTCATTTTTTCAAAGAGTTTCATTGAGTCGATACTTACAACTTCGGATGTTTCGCAGCATATGACGCAGGTTTTGCATCTTTCGCACTGCCAACTGCTGCGCGGTTTTTGAGCCAATTCTTCTAATGTATAAATGCAGGACGGATGGGCTGTTAAGAAGAAAAGATGTTAATTGATGCCTTTAACATTGTAAAGATTGTACGCTATAAATCGTATTGGTTTTCGAAGACTTACCTCTATTTGTACAGTCTCGACAAGCAACTAGTACCTCTTGCTTTTCCTTTGTACATATACTACATTGCCAATTTGAACTTTCTTTGGTATTTATTTTGATGGGTTCATGAATCTCTTGAGAATTCGTTGTCTTGTTTTGGGTGCCTGTTAGTCTGCTTCGTTTTCTCTTGACGACATTATTATCAGACGGATCAAATACTTTCTTCGCTCTCTGCAAGTAAAGAAAAATTATTTCGTTAGTTATTTTCAAATTTTAGATGTAGAATTGATAAATATGAATTGTCTTTCGTGTCTTTTAAAATTGGAATTTTAAATGCTTAAAAACATAAAAGGAAATGTTTAAAAGCATCAATTCGAATAATTAACGCATCTATAATAAGATGCAAAATTAATTTCTTCTCGATTGTTTGTAATAATATAATAAAATTTGAATTTATTTCTTGGTTTGATCGATCAAATGTATAAAACCTATCTTTACGCACAAAGAGTATTTATTTTAATAAACATCCTAAAATATTTCAACTGGACAAGCAACAATGAAGAGAATCATCACAAGTCAAACAAAAGGGTAAGATTTTTAATAAATTTATATGTTATTATTAGATTGCGTTTATTTCGATGTAACATTTAAATGAATTAAGTTATTTTTTTTTTGCTGGGAAACTTATATGCCCAATTAACATTATCATCATTATTATTATCTTTTGTTAATGCCTGTAAGCGCAAGTTATATGCAGTTTATGATTAATTATTTTGTTGTAATTTTTATATTAATTTATGCGTCTTCTGTTATACAATCTATACTTTGATTATTGTCCTTTTAAGGATTGTTCGCACCTGTGTATTTTTTATAATAAATAAATAAATAAATTCTTCAGATCTAATCAACCTGTAACTGATACTGCAAAAAGTTAATATAGTTTTACTGCATTTAATGTCAGAAATTAATCGATTAATTTTCGAAACCATGAAAGTATAAGCTATCTGTAAAAACTACTCATGATTCATCGGAAATTTTAAATTATAGGTCATCATTATTTAAAATAAACCTAAAACGTAAATAAAATACGGTAAGTGCGGGTTTTTGGGATCCCTGATTACGAATCTGAGCTCATGTATTGAAATTTTAGTTTTCAGATTTCGAATTTCCAAAATCCCAGTTCAAATTCGTAATCAGCGACGTCAAAAACCCCCGATTACTCAGTTTCATCTGGATCAAGTAACTTTTTGCATTTCGGTCGGCCATATTGGATCCGCCATTTTGAATTTTCAAAATCTGAGTTCAAATTCGTAATCAGCGACGTCAAAAACCCCCGAGTACTCAGTTTCATCCGGATCAAGTAACTTTTTGCACTTCGGTCGGCCATATTGGATCCGCCATTTTTAATTTCCAAAATCTGAGTTCAAATTCATAATCAGCAACCGCAAACGCAAACTAATAATATAAATACCAACTTTACTTATTACAATAAGGAAAATCAATTGATTTAAATCAGGTGTTACGAATTGTTTAAGAACTGACTGCCAACTTCAGCGTCATATTACCATAATAAAAATTTCAAATATTAACATTTCCCTGGTAACTAAGGGATCGATTATTGTCCGACATTTTCAGTAGACCCATTATGTATTGATACACTTTCTTCTACAATTAATGTCAATCTTTAACAAAAAAAACGTCTTGTAAAGCAGTCCCTATCCTAAGTTATAGCTCCTCACTATCCCCACTTCCATAATTTTGTTTATATTTGTGTAATGAGTACTTCTATTTGTGACTGTTGCAAAGCAAGTGTGACTCATCGAAACAATGTGGTGGGGGAATGACAGGAAGAGACTGGTATAACTTTGGACAAGCCAGATGTATAACTTTGGACAGGGACTATTTTAAGTGCATTACTGTGTGTTATGTTGGAAATAACTAGATTCACGTTTCATGCAGTAAAAATACAATGTATGCGCAAAATAACCTTAAATCTCATAAAAATACAAACAATGTATATCTTACAAAGTTGTAATTAACAAATATGAAAATTCTAACGTTTTTATTAGTTTTTACGTTTATTTTAGACGAACTACTTTATTGTTTTCTACGATTTGAATTTTGAAAATTTGATTGTGGTCGATCGCAAATTATTGTAAATTTACGATGTTTCACAAGGTTATGTTGCACTCGGCTTGTACTTTTACTATGTGTAATGTTGGAAATAAATCGATTCAGGTTTGACGTAGAAAAAATACGATAAATCAATAATTTGACTTGCAGGATTATGTTTTTGATTATTATTTTCACAAATGATTGATCAAAACTTTTGATATCCTATAAACTACATTTATGCAATTTTCTCATATTATACAAACGTCAAAAAACGATAACATTTCAAAACATCATATTATGTCAAAAAATAAACGAACTTCCTTAATGATACCATAGATCAAAACAAGAATGAAAACGTTTATAGAAAAGTCGATTCTAGTGACCATTTGCAACACGAATGTGAATAGTAAAACATTTATAAATATTTGGTACGTTACCTTTCGTCTAGCGCTGCGAAATCCTCCAATACTAGGATTAGACGGCGTTGGAGAAGTATTCGTCGAGCTTCTTCCAGCATCTTCATCATCCCTGATACCATCTCTGTCATCGATATCGTCTCTCTTATCCTTATCTTCCTTGTTGGCTTCTCTTCGAAAATGTTCAAACTTAATCTCCAAATCACCAGAATCATCACTTCTCACTAACAATCTCTGCTTCCTTTCAGTTTTCGATGACTTTTTGAGGTTAGGTGAGCTATTTGCAGATCTTTTGATTTCCTCGGGACTTGAGTTCGATTCGGGTTTTGGACTGTCATCCGACAGGATTTCAAAGTCCTCGTCATCCTCTCGCACGTGTTTCCTCCCGAGGATGATTTCGTAACAATCCTCTTTTTTCATGTGACTGACGTCTTTCGGACTCGCCTGTCTCGACGATCTCGGGGTATTCGATCCCGAGTCGATGACAGCCAACTCCTCGACTTCGTCACCCTCGTCGACATCGTCGATGTCGTAAGTTATCGTTTCCTTGTAGGGCATCGCCTCCTGGACAGAACGATTCCCGTTACCGATACTACCGTTCGTCTTCCCGATTACGGCGTTACCGACACTACCGATGACGTTACCGACACTTCCGTTACCGTCCAAATGATTTCCCGATCGGTTGTTCATTACCGTCGACGACGACAACTGTTCACGTAACTCACGGAAGCCGCTGAAGTCACGAGTTTCGTGATCGGACGTCGCCACTAGTGAATAGTTGCCGTTCGCGAGGCGCGTTAAGTTTCCGCTGGCGACCTCCTTACCGAGAAACTCCTCCACCATGCGGCGGAAGGTCGGATTCGAAACGCCGTCCAGCAACTGTTCGACCAATCGGGAAGCCGGTACACCCTGATCGAGATAATCGGGCTCTTCGACGACGAGCTCGGCGACGGCGCCGGCGATCATCGCTGAGTTTAGTTTCTCCTTGACGAAACCTTCCGGACGATTCTTGTAGAGCTGCAACCTCGTCCACTTGGATGCGTTCCGGTAACTGGTGTTTCCCTTGTAATCCACCTGGATGACCTTCTCGGTTTCGATGAGCCGGTGCAAGGAGGCGATCGTGTCACGCGCGTCGACCGAGAACTTCCGTAGGAGGTAGTTGCAAATACGATCGGCATCTGGGCGAGCCTTGCGCCTCCTCAGCTGATCTATCGCCTCGAGTATTTGCTCCTCGTGAGCGATTTGCGGTTCCGTTCTCTGTTGTTGCATGGTTCGTGATGTACTGAGAAACGTTCGTTCCTGCCGGCAAGACGATACTAACGATGCTAAAACTCGACGGACCCAATTTATACCTGTTTTTCGCACCCGGGTTTCCCTTGGCCCTTTCCCTTCCAGGTTCCGTTTTTACTTCGGAGCAAGTTTCTTCCTCGTGCCGCCGACCATTCTCAGACCCCCCACTCCGATTTCTTCAAGAATCGGCCGTATTTCTTCCCCCGTCCGAGAACTCGGGTTTTCCTTCTTCGTTTCAAATGATGTTTTCCTGAAAAATAAAGATACGTTAAAAATTTGGAACATTGCACGCTACATTTTTATTGTTACTAACTAAATGATTTGTGCGTTTATCTAGATTCGAATGTTTTCAATTTTAAATGAGAAAAAAATTGTCCTAACTAGGTCGAACGAAACATTCAAAATGGTGGAGGCGTTTCGAACGCACCCCCGCGTGTTCGATTTCGTCGCGGGCGTAAAGACCTAATGCGCATGCGCAACTTTCCGCGGGAAATCTACCGGCGCGCCGCGACGAAAACCGTGCTCTGTGATAAGAGATTTTCGACAATTTCAACGTGAATCATATCACCTTGTAGTTTAAACATCGTGATTTTGCATATTTCGTGTAAAATTATCAACATTTTCTTCGTTGTTTATAGTCACAAAATAGTCCTGGCCATGGAGTACTTTCCCGGATGCAGGAGGTACATTGGTAAAAAAGATTCCCAACAAACGAAAAAGTATACGAAAAATCTGTGTACGATTTAATACGAAATAAGTCTGTTTCTTTCCTACTCTTGCAGTTACGAATGCAAGTGTATACGATATTATAGACTAGGAGCTAGTGACCAAAAAATGTGAATGATAGATAAATGTATGCAACTTATGGGTATTTCAAGAATTTTAAGCGGTTAATTAATCCGCAGTCGCGTGCAGCGGTGTTGTAAACGTAATCCACTGTTTGTAACAAAAACTTGTGTTTTTGAACGATTAGTTAGCGTATGCCAAATTTTATTCTTATACTTTATCGAAAATAAACCAACAAGAACTAATTTGCATACGATTTCCGCGTGCAGGGAAATTCTAAAAAATTATTTCAAATTACAAAAAAAAATGACCAAGGCGAACAATGAGTTCGCGTATGCAATTTCGCTAATCTTATGTTTATTGCAATGAAACTCACGAAAAAGAACTTTGCATACGATTACAGCGCGCACATGTGCTTGTGGTGATTTTTGAAAATGCGAAATTTATCTAATAACTTGGAATAATTAATTTAATAAAGAATATGGTTACACATTTAAATGTGTGGTAAATAAGGCGATCTCGTTTATTACATTTCGGTCGGTAATCACTAAAATTAGTAATTAAACGGACTCGTAATAGTTACACTTCTCAATGTAACTCTTACATCATTTTTAACGAATAATGTACATCCATGTATGTAGTTTATAGTGTTTTTTGTAATTTATTTTTGTTAAGTGTAATATTTATAATTTTTTAAATCTGGTTACAGTACTAATAAAGCCTGATGAGGACGACGTGGTCGATGAAACATCGCGAATACAGTTTAAATGAGTTAATATCATTCTTATACAAATTAATATGATAAAAATAAAAAATAAAGGATTAAATAACAAAACCTAATATAAGTAGTATAAAAAAAAATAATCTCGTATCACAGTAATGGTAAACAATATAATAATAATTACGAACGTTTAAGACCCCTTTTACTAAGCGATTTCTAAACCACCTAGATATTTTAGATTTAATCGTATTTTTATTGAAAGGCAATGTTTTCAGTTCAGTTGGCAACATATTATAAAATTTAGTTGCTACATAATTAAAACTTTTCTCACCTACTCTTTTAGCAATCTTTGGCAATGTGATAGACTTACAGCGAGTTCTATTTGACAATGATAGATATTTTGTTTTCAAGTCCTGAAACTCTTAGAATTTATCAGAAAATACACTAATTTTTTTTCAGAATTTTTCATAATTAAATTATAATTTTGAAAAAAATGTTCTCAAAATGTCATCAAAAAAGTTTTTGAAAATTCCACTATATTTCTCGATTCATTCTAAGAACTTTTCATTCTGCGCATTTAAAAAAAAAGCACGTAGTTTTTGAGTTATAACGTCCAGAAATTTTTCAAAGAAATTTTCATTGTTGAATAATTGCTAGGAATAAATAAACTCAATTTTTTGGAAACTTTGTAAAAATTCGGCGCCATATTGCAATTCCTGATGGCTGAAACTCAATTTTGACCTCGGAATCTTGAAGTTTGACCACGAAAACAATAGGATATGTATCTTTCAGTTATTTTCAACTTCGATTTTGATACGAAATACTTTATTGAAAATGAAGTATAAAAAATGTCATTTCAGGCGTTAATGGGTTAAAACAAGTGGAAAAATAGCTGTTTTTAAAGTTTTTTTTTTGTTAACTCTTTACCGACAAAATTGGACTTTGTCAATGCTTTCGATTCAACGGCGCTCTGCTTGACGAAAATAGTAAATTTTTTAAATTCTTACACTTTATATCGAGATATTTTGGATGCTTTCTCGATTGGCGACGCTTAATATTAAAAAAAACTCTAGTTTCCTGTAATCTTTGGGTTTTAAGTGAAAAAACGCAGTTTTTCGGTGTTTTTGTTTATAATACTCTTAGAAACATTTATGTTCATCAAGGTGAGTTAAAAATGGCGGATGGATCGTTGGAAAATTTTCAATATTTCATCATGTTTTCACATTTTAATGTTCAATAGACCAGGAATGCATTCTAAACATCTCAGATCGATGTATTATGATCGAAAATAGACAATAATAGTACAAAAATACGCCGAAATGCAAAATGTTATCTAAAAATTTGAAAATACACTTAAAATACAAGATTTTTCATATTTTTTGTTAAAAACTACATGCCAATCAAAGATTGGCAGTTTAGTGGAATAAAATATATTCTATTTCAAAATAGCGGAAAAATATATGAAAACATGGCTGAAATGTTTCATTTTTCCTAAATTTTTTATTTTGTTTTCAACAATATGGAACATTTTATATCTTACATATTCTGCAGTAAAAATAAATTTAGTAATATCACACATTTGGTCGTTTATTTCATCATTTTTTCAACATTTTCGGTGGCTGAAATCGTCAGTCGGATCTAATTTTTATTGTTTACATTTTCGTCAAACTTACCGAAAAAAAAACGAGAAAAATGAAATAATGTTTCCAACTCTCGTCACGTGGAGATTGATGTTTATCCAGAATCTTCCTTTTTTTGTTCATATTTATAACTTGTTTGTATATTTTTTGTGTCGGTATTAATTAGTTCGACAATCTAAAAAGATTTTAGCTGAATCGGTAACGTATTTCAAAGTGAAAGTATTGAATTACAAACAAAATCGCCGAATAACTGCATTTTTTTTCTTTAAAACCAAAAAATAACCGGTAAACCAATTTGTTTTTATTTCAAATATTACCAATCGAAAGAGCACGCTAAAAAATATCCAGATATAGAGTAATAGAAATTTATTGATCGTATTTATCATGTACAGAGTCTTTGAATCGGAAGCTTATACAATGTAGTTGATTTATCCACTAAAATCTAGTGGATTAGACGTTAGGTTAGACATTTTAAGTATGATTTTTGTGAATTTTCAGCATTGATACCACGTGGACTATTTTTTCAAGATTCAAATATATATTTCTTCTTCAAGGAATCAACGTTATTTACATAAGGGCAAATTCACAGAACTTTTAAACTTAGTTGTATAAGTAAAGGCAAGTTAATTTGCATTCTCATTAGAACAAATGTTCAGTATCAAAAAATCAATTAGTATAAGTAAATATGGACATTGATAAATTATACACCTCGTAGTGGAAATTAGAAGGGATTTCGAGATCCCAAATAATGGAAAATTTTCAAGTTAGACGGAACTTTGTTTTCTCTTACGTTTTATGGACTGTTTTCGAGAGATGGTGCGTGACAAAGCTGGGCACACTGGAGATTATCAATGGCAAAGTTGCTCGAATCCAGAGTAGGTATATAGCAAGGATTATAAACTGCACACAATAAAAATTTATTGGTGTCTAGTGGCGAGAAAGTCACTGGGTAATTTGGCGACAAGATTGAAATGCGAGTGTTGTTAGTGAAAAATCTGAAACTCACAAAAGGACTGGAATTTTCCGGTGTAACAAAGACCGCATTGTTGCTATGTTTGAAAAAATAGAAAATAAGCCATGGTGGCACTGCGAGAGGTATTAGGTAAAAATGTTTGTACGCTTCCTAAATATTTTAATGTAAATTACGTGTTTTATGCTCTTTTTTTTCTTTAGAGATACCCAAAAAATAAACGATTAATATAGAAAAAACATCGGCGTATCTGAAAATTTGATGAAAACAATAAAATCAATCAAAGAATAAGGGGTATAGCTGAGTTCACGTAATACTTTCACGTATAAAAGTGAAGATTCAGATTTAAACCCGCATCAATATTATCTTTCCTTCATCTATTTATTTAATAATAAAATTGATGTATGTTCGTATAGAAAAATAACTTCTTTGTGCATAAATTTCGAATACTTTTTTAATTTTCCTTTTTTAATTTTAATTTTTTAACTTCATAGATGGCATAAATGTAAAACTCTAGCATACATCTCTGTCGCACTAGTTTTATTTATGTTTCTATGAAAAATTTTTCTTCATACATTTTTTTCAGTGCAAGTAAAATGATTATTTAAATGATGGATTATAGTAGAACTTCTTAACTGTGTACGAAATTCAAACATATTATAAAGTTTCAGGTAAGCAAAGGTTTGTTTTTGACTTTTGAAAGTCTTCTTTTTAAACACGAGCAGTGATGTCATATTTTTTGTCGCCAAAAACGTAGGATAAGACGATTTTCTAAGAAGGCACGTAGGCAAAATTGTTTTGAATTCTTTTGCATTTGTTTTGATGCTCGGTTTACATTCTTTAAAGACTGCGAACTTACGTCAAGCAGTGTTAAACCGAATGCTTAATACAAGTTCCAGGCGGGATATTTTGTAAAAGTTCCAGCAAAATACAATAAAATAGAACTGTTAGAAACATCATATTGAAACCCAACACTGGCATAAAATTTGCCTACATTTTTGTACGAAATAAGTGGATCTTTTCAATCTTTTTACGTATGAATACGAGTGTACATATTTCATAAGACAAGAATAAACTCACATAACCTAAAAGATAAGATTATATCGTATTCTCGTACGGATGGGGAACAAAATTGTTACTGAACTTTTTTCAGTCATTATAGGAGTTTTTTAGTGACACTCAAATCAGACAGATTCTCTGTCAAGAACACAATTTGTCATTTTAAAAAGTCATCGGATCAATATGATAAAATCTTTGCTTCACATTTAATATTTTTCAACGTAACGTTTCATTTACAACATTTTTTAAATGAAAACATTTTGTAGTCCAACGGTAGGAGCCCATCCGTATTTGCCAGGTAATCGTGTTTAACGAAATGTTTTCGTAAACATCTATAATCCTATTTTGCAGATGCATATCTAAGGTACAGTAATATGAGTAAATAAACGCTTAACACTATCTATGGCAGATTCCTGTACAAGGACAAACTTTTGTGTATGGAAAACATCGAGTATATGCCTTTGTACCTCACGTTTATATTTTGAAAATTAACAAAATTTGATTACTTCCTGGTGATTAAAATAATTAATATATACACAGGGGAGACTGGGGTTAGTTGACGGTAAAATTGTTAATCTATTTCTATAAAATGGGATACAGTCTAATTCAATTAATATAATATACAATTTTGAAGTTATAAAGTCTAGTAATAAAATGCCTTTTGTAACATTTCATAAATATTGTTAAAAAGAGAGAAAATTACCAAATAATCGGTAAGTTCAAAACCGCCAATACACCCCACACGTGGGGTACATTGGAGGGTGCAATGGGGCTAATTGGCGGTTGATAAAAACTTGTGTTTTATTGAATAAGTAAATTCATAATACTCCGGCAAGATGTAATAAGTAAATCAAATCTCTGCCTTTCGCTTAATTTCCTTTCTTGCAATAAAAATACGTTAACGGAGATGTTTTTTGTATGAATACCGCCACTCTCTTGTGGTTGTCGACTATCCATACCTTTATAAATAAAACATATACGAACTTTTATACAAAAAACAATTTTATAGTATATTATATATTATTATTTGTCATTACTTTCATCCATTAAACAATATTTTTGAACAATTTTTATATCAAATTAATATATAACTATTTTCTTAAATGTTTCTTTATAATTTAGTATTTTTTCGGTCGCTTCTTTGCCTTCTGTATTAGTTTCGAACCATTCTCTGCAACAAGAGTATATTTTGCAAAAAACCCGCCAACCTGCCCCATCCCGAGTTTATAAGTTAAAACGTAATTTTCATTATGATATATACAAATATTACAATACTTCTCACAGTGGTTTTGTGCAGTGAACGTAGAGGAAGCTAAATGTATAAATACTTACTTCGATATCGATCGCAACACGGAGAAAAACGCTTATCTAATCGAAAATAAATAGTTACAATTCGTATGCCAAATCAATCAATCCGAACTATAACCAAATTTAGTTCGATAAACAAGCCCTTACTATGGAAACGATGAAGCTGGGCACAATGAATATACTATATGATGCATAGAATTTTCTAATGTGCAGAATTCGAGAAAAGCACAAACCGCCAATGTGCCCAAACCGCCAATAATTAACCCCAGTCTCCCCTAACGCATATCAATCTAATGCGACGATGATTTTCTAGACTCTAAAATTCTAATATACTCGTTTTCTGTATTGGAAATTTAAGCAAATCAGCAACTAAATACTAACTCATTAAAATCGAGAATTCGTTATCAATGAAATTGTAATGCGTTCCTGAATTCTATGAATAATTACAATGTGCAACCTTCAAAATGTCGACTTCCAAATGTAACCAATTCTTTCACAAATAATATTACTTTAATTATGATTAATCGTTTATTTCTGGTTTCTTAATTCATATCTTTGTAACAATTACAACGTAAAAAAAGATATGCACTGGAGTCAAATTCTATGCAAGAGCTCAAACTATTTAAATAGCTATTATTACATTTACACCGGATGTAAAACTTTTAAATTGTCACTTTTCCATGATCGTAAAATAAGCCAGCGTGCAATTATTATCCTACTCTATAATGCAAACAGAAAAAGTGTACGTAAAAGGGTGAAATTTAGAACTAAAATTAATAACTTGCTATATTGCTATAAATAATAAATAATCAGTATTTTATCGGTATAAATAATTATAATCGGTACTTTTGAAAGTCTGAAACAAAATGGTTCGTTTTCAGAGCACATATACACTGTTTCACAAATTCCGTTGTAATTAAAAAGTTGTTTATTTCCGAGTAATCAATTAACAAGAATTACTTTCATATTGTAATCGGAATTAGTGCCCATAGCAAGGGCCTTTATCAAATAACGGCGATAACGGTTTCTCATTAATATTGATTACTTTAGCATTTCTAGTACGCATTAGTCCACATGTATAACTTTCCAACGAGGGCTGGAGATTTTCAAATATAGCCATTCGTAACATGTGTTGTGTTGAAATGGAGAACCTGTTAAATACCTGAATGGTAGATCGGTTTTCTACGAGGATCGACAATTCGATAGAAGATTTGTACAATTATCGTTAGACATGTTCTATATAGTTACATACAAAAATCAAAAAATAATAGGAAAACACGTCCTGTTCAGTCTATCAATAATGTTAGAAGATATAAGACAATCAAAGAACGATCATTATCTACTAAAGAATTACTGGTTTAACTACTCGTCGCTATTAGACATAAATCACTGAATGAATTAGTCAAATACCATTAAAGATTAATTAAATTTTTTAGACGTTCCAGAGAAAGTTCATAGCAAGATATTTAAAAAAAATAGGAACAAATTACTATTCTCCGACAAACATTTGACGACAGACTCACAGAATAGCAATGTTTCATAATTGAATAATAATTTTTACTATTACAGAACATGAATTTTTTTTATTACCCAAAAATTCTAGATGTGGGAAAATATGGATATATAATAATAATAAATTTAATATTTTTATCAGAATAAAGTGGTATTGTTTTACTTTTTATTTATTTGTGTTTATTTTATTTTATTTGTTTTATAGCTTGTAGCATTTTCTTTTTGTTTGCTACATTTTTGTTCTTCATCTAAGTTTTTTAGATGAAAAAAAAATCGTAAAGTTCGATTCAGCATTGGATTCTTTACATTCCAGTCGGTAAAAAATATTATGCTATGACATTACACGAACCAGTACCATTGATATACATTATACCGTCGGCTGTCCGTGACATTCTATGTACATTTTGTAAGATTATCATTTGATATGCTTTTGAGGAATGAAAACTCATTTCTATAATGCGAGCCACAATGGAGCACAACAAAACTTCGAGTATCGCGTACGCGCCTGACGGCGACAAACGCAACTAGATTGTAGGAACCCATTGATGCTTAAACGTTTATGAAATTTACAATGTACTTGCATAAAATTTTACTAGGAAGAATAATAAAAACCTCCGAGATAACCATATACATATGCATGTTTCTATCACGTGATTCACTTTTCATTGGTCATCATGAATGTTTTTACTATTCTCACTAGTAACATTTTCATCAAAAGCATTGTAAATTTCATAAGCTTATATATTTTACTATTCTGGTTTAGGAAATGTTATTACTGAACAATATCAAAATATATTTGATTAATAGTATTTATTTCACGTCTGTCCTCAATTACCTAGCGGGAATATAGTAATTTTTCCTAATATTTTTAGACATCTTCCTATACAATTTCTCTCATTTCGAGAATTGTTTTATTGAAGATAAAACATTTTGGCAGGAAAACGTATATTTGTTTTCATATGCATGTTTTTTAAAACATATCAAATTTAATGAACCAACACTGACAAATAAATTTCCAGAAAATATATTGTCAGCGTACCCAAAATTACCAACGTCATAATTTTATGCTATCAGGATATGACATGGTTTGTACACTGGTCGAGATAAACCATGGAAACCTTTATGATCGAATCAAAATCCAACTGCTGCAATAGGAACGTGAGCGCCTTTTGTATGCCAACGTCGCGTATGCACCTGGCGGCGATAAACCAAAATAACTTCACATTGGATCGTTGATTCCTATTTCTGTTACAAGTTTAGTAATTATGGGTATTTTCGACATATATATTATGGTTGAAATAACCGTAGTTATCACATTACCCTAGCGAGAATATGTTTAAGTTATCGATTATTATGGTAGCGTCATTGGACATCAAAGATGCAATTTCCGTATTAGTATTGATACGGAATTGTCATCTTCCTTAAGTACAAAATTCAAACGTATTTCTTTAATAGGTGAAAATTTTGCAAGAGTATTTTTGCGAAACTGAGTCGACAATAGTCAAATTTTCAAGTAAAGTTTAAATTTTCTTATGCTATTAATAGTTCTTATAATATTCGAAGAAATTTCAAATGTAAATAGTCAAATGTATTAGTAAAATATTGTGTTACTATTGGAAATACTAAAAATGAACGATATTCCGAAAGAAATATTTGAAAATTGTATTTCCTTCCACTACTTTTGCTTGTATAAAGTTGCGAGTGGATTTAATTTTCTCTAACATTCCCAATAAAATGTACTCATTTAACACTACAAATCGAATTTTATCTCATCAGCCTGTATTAAAAAACGTACGAATCAATGCGCAAAACATTTCACCAGGAAAGGAGATGCGAAGGAAACATCGTTATAAGAATAATAAATTTCACATAAGGATCCATTTCGCAGTATTGTTTCTGCAAGGTTTCATATTAAAAATAACCTATTTTTCATCGAATATCAATATGCCAAAAAATACTTTTACAAAACGCAAGAAACAAATTGACTGCTTATGATCTTATACGCACATACGCCCGGTATTAAATATTTTAATGTGTGTTTTGAGCCAGGATCAACTTTACCAAAAGTGAAACCGTTATTTATAATTCAATGTAGTGACATTTCACTTTTTAACGGGGGCACAAAACTTTCACTTTAATCAAGCAAAACGCCAATAGAATGATTATATGCTTCGCTTCGTTTAAGCTTTTTCTATTAATTTATAACTTTTGAGAATAAAATACCGTTTCGAAATTCACTGTATGACACAATGAGTGCGGCCATTTTTAACTGAATTTTGATGGCCATGCGATCTTAAGGAAAGACGGAAAGACTAGAAAATTTGATTTATCAAACATCCGCCGCCTGGTGGCGCGTATGTATCGTATCCAACACATCCACCCTATGCAGTATCATTCTCGCAAGTGGTGAAATGCGATTAATTACGTATATTAGAAATTCGCGCTCTGAATAGATCGTACACTACCACTCTTAATTTGGGATTACGAAATGGGATAATACACGTTGATAGTCGTTAATCTATGGAAATTAGTCAATGTGTGTTTGTTGGAGTAAATACATATGTAATCCAAAAATGTGCAAATAATGTTAGACGTGTATTAAATATTCGCGTGTGCTTGCAGTGAAATTTCACTTTGTATAAAGTGACATATTCACTTCTGCATACAGTGAAAAATCCACTGTTTAATAAAGTGAATTTTCACTTGTAGGAGAGTGGTCCAATCGACACTATATCTAAAAGTGAGATTTAACTGCTATGCAGTGAGTTTTTACTTTAAGGATTTTAGAGTGTAGTAAAATGATTTCCCGGTGTTGATTGTCACGTTACAGTTAGGGCATCATTCAGGTGGTTCTATCATAAGATTTTCTAGTGTTGCTAAAAATATATAAAGACATTCATCTACATTTTATAGATGAGATTTAAAAAAAAAAATTTCGACCGTTTAACATAAATAAAGAATCCCAAGATCTTCTTTTACTTATAAAAAAATATAGATGAATTTCTTGATATATTTTAATAATGGCAACGCACGTTTGAACTATGGCATTTTGAAGTTCGTTCATATTTCTTAAAGATTGTTTTTTTTTTCATATTTCTATTGTTTCGTCCCAAAACAATAAGAAATTGAAAAAAAAACGATATAATATTCACAATATTAAATTAATGTTTGCGTCCAGGGAAGGCGATCAAGACCCTGCTGATGAGCACACTTGATCGTCCGTGCGAAACACATTTTTTAACAGTTTTAATGACACACGATACTGGGATATTTTTCAACATTTTCAATAGTAAAATGCTTTTTTCTGGCTACATAAATTAAAATAATAGTTATGAGTGTCGCGTGAACTGATATCACCGTTACGCAATTATTTACAATGTTATTGTTTACAACATTTATTATTCTCTACTTAAGTATAATACCTGAAAATCTTTTGCTAAAAATACGTCAGAACAAAAGCCGACAGCAATTCATAGTCGAGGAGGAGCTTCAGAAATCTGGATATTTATTAATTTAACAAACGATACACCACAATTACAACCTTTCTAATAGTACTAATATGCTTGCTCAAGCCAAATTACAATACAATAGTGGTAAAAACATGATCTGCAAATATCTGTGGGTGTACCAATTTTTTATTTTTACTAGGAAGAAGATTAATAACATAAAACTTTGTTGATTGGAGTAAGCTTGTGTTCTCAAATACAATGAATTTTGAAGATTGCCGTGGAATAACAAATTTTCAAATCATGGTTACGTTCAAAAACAGTAATATTCGAAATAAGGGTGTAAAGTTTTGACTTTACGCACCGCATTTTAACATGCGATTAGATAGGACCGGTGCGTAGAGTCGAATGTTTATACCCGAGTATCGAACGCTGTTTTTTGTATTGTATGCGTAAAATTCGTGCGCCTCTGTCAGGTACATAAAATCGAATTTTACGCATACTATGAAAAAATAGTACATTATACTACCAGTGTGTAAAGTGGTACTTTCACCTACTATACGAGTGTCTCAAGAAGTCGAACACGAGTAAACCGCGATTCGTGTAGTATGTAAAACTTGATGCAAGTATAGGATACATTTTACAAGCACTGTGCGAAAAGTTCTCGTTGTTTGCATGGAATATTGTATGAAAATTTTCTGATTACCATTTAATTCGAAACTGTGCGGCAATATCTATTACCATACGAACATCTGTATGGTACAGTAGACGCTATCCTAAGTTATACGCTCGGTTCTTTCAAGATGGCGGAAGTTTATCTAAAGTTATAGCCTCTCTTCCTTGTGTGGGTGTCGCGAAGCGAGTGTGGCTCAGCAAGACAATGTGGTGAGGGAAGGAGAGGAAGATGCTGATATAACTTTGGACAAGACAATTGTATAACTTAGAATAGACATATAACTTTTACGGTATAGCTTAGGGCGAGGACTACAGTAAATGATATCGCAAGGATACCGTGAGGTAATGTACTGTTTTCAAATATCGTATGAAAAGTTCTGGTTTCCCGCACGGAGATATGTATGGAAAATTATCCATTACCGTATAATTTGAAACGGTATAGTGACATCAATTACCGTGCGGCAACCAAAACTCAACCCTTCCGTAAGTATTGGAAACAGTATACGATACGTATGCGGTTAGTGATAACGGATCGAGTATGAGATTTGAAGCACGAGCCGCAGGCGAGAAACTAACGAACTTGTATCATAATGTGAAAAATGGCTCTTTCCGCATCATATTACAAAATAGTAGCTTTTGTTATACGATGCATGAAGAGCGGCTCTATAAATGTATCTTAATTTCCACATGCGCTTTCTGCAAACTTGCAACAAAAAATATTGCTCGACAGATGTACAAAAATGTTTTGCATATGAATATCAGGATCATGGCCAGGGACAGATTAAGACTTCGAGGTGCCCTAGGCACTAGTAACTAAAAGGCCCCCTTCGCTAACTCCCTCACCAACAACAATCGCAATATATATACAAGTGTACTCTATTAATTTGTATTGTTGAGTTTCTATTAGTTTGGTTTCTGACACGATTTATAAATTAATCAAAGTCACTGAAATGAAAGTCCAATACCCTGTCAAGGTGGTAACCCGCCGTAGATAAACTTTGATTTTTGCCAATCCTTTTTTATTTTTTTCTAATTTCCACGTTATTTTAAGATTTTTTTAAATGTTCTACATTCTTTCTGTAAAAAATTAATCTGTCCTTTTACCAAAGACTTGGTATACATGTTAAAGAGTGAAACTTTGAAGATTATCTCGATTGCCCTCTGGTCAGGCTTTCGGAAATTTTAACCATTAATAATTGATATCATCGTCACTAACGTTTGATACAAAATTAAAGACTTCGTCAGAAAATTATTTTATGCAATTCGATGCGTAAAATGCTATTTTATAAACTTTTGACATTTTTCGGTCGCTTTTACGCTTTCAAGTATCATAAAATATCGTATGAAACATGTGCGTAATTGTTTATTCTGCGAATGTGATTACGACCTTCGCATTCGGCTCGGGCCGCAACCCTTTACATTCGCAGAATGAACTTTTACGCACTAGTTTCATAATATATTATTATTTAATAAAACTCTGTAGAAATTAACACGATCAAATGAATAATTCTACAAGAATTAAAATAAACATTAAAGACTGTTCTATATTATCGTCATTTTCTGGACATTTATGTTTCTACATATGTTTGTATTTCTAATCTTCTATAGGGTATATTTTCTTTAATATTATATTTATTATATATTTTAAAATGTTAATATATTTAGCTGTAATAATAATACAGTCGACGACTACTATATCACCAAATCTGTTGGTATCTAAATGTTAATGTCGATGCATACAGAAATCTCTTGGATATTTTTTTGTTGTTATTATTTTACGTTGACTTTTGTGAACCCACATGGGACTAAATTGCGACGGGACCTACAATTTATGAAGGTGGAATCCGAACTACCTGAGCTTTGGCGATATTAGACACTTATAAACAAATACAGAGGTGTCCCAATAACAGATGGCAAAGGCCAGGAATCAACTAGGGTTTTCTGATTACGAAGCCGATACTCTACCAACTGAGCCACCGCCGCTCCGTCACTTGGATATGATTGTCTCTATAAATGTTTATTGGGGTGAGCTGCTCAGTTTCTCTTATATTAAACCTCATTTATTGGAATCGTTCTGGTAAACCTTCGGAAAGACTCCGTCACCTGGAAAAAATTTTATTTACATGTTTTCCGACGTATTTTGAGTCGCTGAATACGAATTTGAAGTCAAAATTTGTCGCTCGGCTATATCTTGGCCGCTATGTTGAGAAAACAGTGAAAATACGTCATTTTTTTTAAGTTTTTTGCATTTATCTTGAAAAGTGGAAGTTACACAAAAAAAAATTTCAAACAAAAGATGTAGAGCACAAAATTCTCTACAAAAAAGACTTTATAAATTTTCTTCGTAAAGTCAAAAATAACGCCGTAAATTGAGGTTGAATATGAGAACAATTGACTTGACGTGTTTTCAGCATAATGCCTACACTGGGCTGCCTACTGGGTATCATTCTAAACACTTAATCTTTTTACGTAATTTTTTTTAATTGTCGAAAATGTTGGTGCCCCCCTTTAGGTGGAACCCTAGGCACGTGTCTTGTGCGCCTAATGGGTAATCCGGCCCTGGTCATGGCTCAAGCCGAAGAAAAATCTTGTTTGCACTTTGTAACTTATGAAGGTAAGTTCAATAAATCGACTCGAAAGTCATGTGACAGAGTAGTGTTTAAAAAATCTGCATTCCAGTTTATCCACAATAAATTTCACGCAACATTAATGGCTCTAGCTTAATTTTGCCACGCGAAGCTCTAATTGTCCACTGTGCGTCGTGAAAAGAAGATTCTAGAACTGTTTAAATGAAAAATATAGTTTTGAGTTAAGGTCCGCTCATAAACATTAGTTTTTTGAAAATCCCCGAGACATTCAGAATTATATAGCAGCGGGTAATTAGCGAACGCATCCCCGGTCGAAGTGGCGCAGCGGCGCGGTTTTGTCGTGTCCTCGCTTATCGTGTTGGGCAAAACGGCGCAATGCGCGCGAGAACGTGCCGTCGAGGTAAAGAAGCGACAAAACGCCGACTCGTTCTCGCGCAGAGCACCTCTCACTTCGCCCTCCCGAACAAGAAAAGCAGCCGGGATTCCCGTCGTCGGGTGCGGACGGAAGCCCTCGTACCGGTCTTTGCGAAAAACGGGTTTCGCAAAAATGAAATGCCGGTCAAAAAAATGGAATTTCGAATCGAAGCGGGAAATGGTCCGTTTCGTATATATGCTCACCGTTAAATCGACGACGCTGCTGCGCGCACGTCGCAAATATTCTTCCTATATAAAATTCTCTCGCCGACGGAAATTCGGAGGTTTTTGGGCGCGGCTTTTCCACGAATTATCGTTACACGCTGATTATACGGGAGAAAGAAAAAGGAGGCGAGGTTGCACGAGGGCTTTTCGTTGTTGGGAAAACTCGCGACGGGAAATGCCGGGACCAGGACGAAGACGTCACCGTCGGTCGGGAGGTGGTGCGTGAGTATACGCGCGCCGTATGCGGCCGGCAGTGCGCGGCGCGGGAGCCAAACTAACGACCAGGCGGCTCTGATCGCGACGGCACACTTGCTGATGTTTGCGGCAGCGCCGCCTCGCGCGCTCAAATAGGCGGAAGGTGAAATCCGTGACACGCACATGCCCGGGATACGCCGAAGAAGCGAAAAATCGACCCTCACTCGCCGTTCGACAAAGAATTCTATAAGCCATACGAAGCCAATGCGCGGGAATTTTCATGTCCCACTTAACCTCTTTCCACCTCAGAGGTACTTCTTTTCTCGAACATCGTTTGGATCTGGCGGAATCGAGTGATCTTCGAACAAACTTCAATATGATTTTCAAATAAAACCAACCGTGCAATATGTTGTTATATTGCACTAAATCTTTCGAATTCGAATTTGGAATACGAGGATCGAAATTTGAAACGATTTGATTGGACGCGAAATGTCTTTAGAAGAGTGTACACGTATATGTTTACAATTGAAGATCGCGAAGATCTGAAAGGTGCATTTTCATGAGAACTCGGCGTTCGGCATCACGTGGTCGGAGAAATCGGTATAGGAGCCGTAGAAACACATGGTCCGTTAGTGTGGATTTCAGGGTATACGCGTAAATATTTTTCGATTTTTGTCCCGTTTTATATTATTTTATTTTTAAGTCAGCTATTAAAAATTTATTAAGAAATCATGAAAATATCAATAATATTAGCTTAATTCTTGAATAAGTGTACCATATAACCTGCACTTCAAAAAGAAAACAAACACATTTATTTACTTTTATTGAATTTTACATCGCCTACGGGCGCATAAGTTCTTTTACGCCCTTGATACGAAATAGTATATTATGATACAAGTGGGAAAAAGTTTTTTCTGCGAATGTGAGAGTTGCAGACCGAGCCGAAGGCGAGGATGGCATTCACATTCGCACAAAAAAACATTTTTCCACATGTGTCGTACGATATTTTCTGTTACCAGCGTGGGAAAAATGCGTCTGAAAAAAGTCAAGAATGTGAAAAACCCCATTTTTCACACGCAGTAATATAATAGTACTTTTCGTAACATGTGCGTAAAACTTTACGCACGCGTTGCGAACATTATTTTTTGATACTGTATGCGGAAAATTCTGTAAAATTAACGAGTGTGGCGAAGGGCGGGGAGCCGAGCCCCCCCGATCATATTCTTTTCGCTATATAATGATTTAAAGCTATTACTACCTTCTATCGTGCATCCCCCCCCCCCCCCACCAATCATATTTTATTAACTAGATCTTAATTTTTTTTTCGGAGGAATAGTATCTGATATCGTATCCGTATCACTCATTTTCAGAATTTTTAAATCTACACTATACACCTTTATCACTCGATGATGCGAAAGGAATTGATTGTATTTTTATAGATGTTGGAAATCGTTAATAGACCGTTCAATGTTCCGGAAATGTAAATAAACAACCCCAGTACGAATTAGAAGTAAAAATTTCTTGATTTGTTGTTTGTTTCTACAACGTAAGTTCAGTGACCGGGATTATAATGTAGTCTATTTACATGATATGGATAAAAGAACATGTAAGATAATTGAAATATTGATAAATATTTAAAACGATTTCCAGGTCTACTGCAGAAATTAGCCTAATAACAATTTTGCGCATACGTATGCGTAAAATGAAAATTTTATGCACACGTATGCGTAAAACGCTATTTTTTGATGCAGTAGGCGTAAAATAGTTATTTTACGCCCTCATTTGCAGGCGTAAAATCCCTATTTCACGCCTCCTGGGGCGTAACATAAATTTTCCGCCCACGAAGACGTGAAATTGGCATTTTAGGTCCGCAAAATCGAGGCGTAAAATATTTTACGCCCACTGCATCAAAAAACAATGTTTGAATCTCAGGCGTAGGATTTTCACCCTCATGAACCTCGAGCCGGCTTTGCCGTCTCTCGGGTTCTATTGTCGAGGCGTAAAACTCTATTTTACGCCCTTGATACAAAAATAACTATTACGCACTAAAAACGGTGCGTGAAATCGAATTTTACGCATACGTGTGTCAAAAATAACTATTTCGATATATCTAAAAAATGTCTTACAGATATCTAAAAGATATCCGTTAGATATCTTTTCGACACTTTCAAGATATCATTGACGAATTATATAGATATATATAATTCTGGCCTGTTGTCGGGGTCCAAATTTTGAAAATGCTCATTTTCAATTTTCATACATATAAGAAACACTAGACTGTTGTAACGTATCTATCGAAGCCACTTGGACCCCCAAGTATCGATATAATTTTATAATATAATTGAAAGCTGTTAGTAAACGAACGAGTATTAAGGAATAGCCAATTCTCCACTGGTCCGAAGTTTCTGAGCGAGTGAAGCGAGCGAGGCACCACGCCAACACTAGTTTCTGATTGTTTTATCCTTTTTTGTATTTTTAGTTTAATTGACCGAATACACCAAGAAATAACACTTGATAATTTGCATAATTTTAAACGGTCGAAAAAATTGTATGCGATTGTTTATTAGCAGCCAATTATTTGTTTTTAAATACGGCATATTTCATGCAAACAAAACAACTTTTTAAGAAAAGGAAAGTTGTATAATGACCATTTTCATGTGTAAATTGACTGGAATTTGCCACGAAAATCTAAAATATCGCTTACTCGAAAGATCAACTATCAAAATCTGCGGTTCTTAATTGTGAATTTCAAGATAGCGAACATAAAAATTGTATCAAAGTGTAAAAGAATGTCTAAATCTCTTAGATATTAAAACAAATATATTATAACTTTGAATTATTTTCATAAAAGTAAAGTTTATTTCACGCACGAAACTGCTTTACGTATCGAAAAGTCGCGAATAAACATTTCTTAGCATGTTTAATGCAAATTTAGAAAAAAAGTCTATCATCATTTTTAATTTTCGAAAACAGATATCAGATTCACAATTAAGGCCCACGGAGAACTCCTAAGTAAAGAATTTCAGACGGATCCGGTGAACTTAAAAAAACATGTCCGCCATATTGAATTCGATATTTTTAATTTTCAAAAAATGATATAAGCATCCAAAAAATGTACCCACTTTCACGGAAGTAATTTGATGATTTAACGTCATGCATTCTTTGTTGACGCTTAGGCGCCATTTCCTTGGCCACCACCTTCAATTCACAACAAGTAACCATGGGTTTTAATAGCTCACGATCTGAGGATATGTTATTTAGGCTTTTGATTGCAAATTTCACTCGGGTTCCGAGTATAATTCATATCATATAGCTTTAGAGTCTGAAAAAAGATTATAAAATGAGAGCCGTAAAGTCGTTAATGGGTATGTCTAATGTTCTTATCAAAATATCACAAATGTTAACAATTATACTGTTAGAAGAATAAGGCTTTTGACTATTATTGCACAGCGCACACTTTATAACAAAATTGTCAAGTTTATTAACGGCTCACAACTGTCACATTCTCTTCAATCTAGTCGCATCAGAAAACTACCCTGTAAACGAAGAATGCTTGAGAAGCATTGAAACTTTAATACTTCTGAATCCTAACGGAAACATATCTCAGTTTAGGGATTCTGGGCAGTGTATTTGGTTGACTTGGGTGTAAGATTTATAAGAAAGTGTAGGTTTTTTATATTCGAGGCTATGTTTGTTGAGTGTTACTAGCTATTACTTTAACATTGCATGATATCAAACACAAGGATGTTAAGTGTTTATTTCTGTTCGGTCTCTTCGGAAAAATTTAATAGTTGGTATATCTCATTTACCTTCGAAGTCGTGTACGTACTTGTTTATGAATTTCATTGACGAGATAGAATCCTTATCCAAAACATATTGAGGACCTGAAATATTTGTACTGGCCAACGTCAATTTGCAGAAGCCCTACTGATATATTAGTATGCATCTAAATATTCCATGGGAACACTCCGAAAAACTCCTTCAGTAAAATTTCAAAATTCTGTCGAATATGGCATTGCAATGGACTTCATCAACTCAATCCAGTAAATGCAAGTAAATGATATACTTTGGATCTAGCATTCAGTTCTACTTCGGATATCAAGTTCGTTGAATCATATGAATGCATTTTGTAGTCCATAATAATGTTTTATTTTACTGCAATAAGGAGAATTATAGTAATATCTTTTTAAAATTGTTTACTACCGAACAGATTTTAACGGCAGTCTGATTATAAACATTTCAAATGTATAAGGGCCTGACGTATTAGATTATCAAGATCGACGTATAAACAAACATCAATTTGCAAATGACCTTCCGAATGAATTGAACTTGTTCCTCTGTGGATTCTAATATTCCATTATTTTTTAGTTTAAATTTTAAGTCAGTTAATGTTCCATCCTCATCATACGATGATGTTGGTCTCTAGGCAATAAGTGTTCTAAATTATAACCTTCTAACAGGCACAGGTCTACCTTGCTACCACAGGCATCTATCGCTAAAATTAAGTAGTTTACATGTGGTCTTGTCTATTCTATTTAATAGGTCTCTTGAATTATGCCACCATTTTGAAAGCAATCATATATGACTTAATTTTTCAAGTGTCTCTCTTGAGAGCAGATTGTTTTTAATTGAAGACCAACGCCCATTTCAAGCTTTGTTCCCAAAATTGTTGACTTTATCATGGCTGAAAAATTAGCGGACGCATTAGGTTTCCAGATAATGGAAGAACAACACGGCTTCGTTAAAGGCCATCTGCTACAAACTTATTGCTGTATTACGACAATATATGGCGAACTTTGGATTTTGCCAAGGCCTTCCAGAAGTTCGATCGTGGAATTTTAATTAATAAATTATAAGAATTCGTGGTTGAATTCTGGGATGGTTTAACTCTTATACGCAGTATAGATACTCAATAGTTAACAGAAAAGATCATCCATCTGAACCTTACACTTGTCAACTTCTGGAGTACCATAGGATTCACTTTGGGCGTATTCTTTCTAGTCAACAATAAATTGTTTTTTACTGAGTATTGTTAACTTCAAAGTTATCTCTATCTGTTGTAACAATCAGAATTTTAAATTCGACTGTCCTATAAATAACATTTCATAACGCGTTAAAACTGTTAAGGATCATAGAGTTATTGTTGATTAATCGCTTAAATTTTCCTAACAGGTTGACAGTCCAGATTCTAAGCCTTCTCGAATTCTCCATTTCCTAAAGAGGTTTACAAAGGATTTTACTAATGTCAGTGCAATTATTCATTTATATAAAATTTTGGTAGTACACATTATATGGTTATAGACCCCTTATGGTCTCTTTATGATGACGAATATGTATATAGATAGACTTGAACCAGTTCAACGTAAATTTCATCGATTTTTACCTTTGAAGACATCACATGCCTCATGATAATCACAAGTTTATATTTATCTTGGATTAATTTGATATTTCGATGTTCAAAATTATATAAAAACTCAATAAAATTGGTAAATAACGTATTACTAGGTAGTTTAAGGGGTTGCTGAATACAAATATGTCGTTTTTTACAAGAATTTATAGATGGAATATTGTGTTGGGTTACAATTTATAAATCTTCAAAAGGTAATGCATTAGATCCCCCATTTTTAATATCTTTATCAGTTTTGTATTTAGCCCTATAAATATTCCAGTCTCAAGTTACAGTCAATTGCATTCAATTTTTAGCATTTTTAACACTAAAAGTACAAGTACACAGATAAATATGTAACTGTAAAGAATTCTGAAGCATTTTGCACGATGCAAAATTGAATGCCTCTAATGGTTCCTGTAATTTTTCAGAACTCTGAATTATAAACGGTTTTTGATAAGTTGATTTATGTGTGTTCGGTGCTTATAATGATTCATTTGAACCGACTGTAATGCCTTATTTACAAATGAATCTTGATTGATGAAGCAGGAACGCTGTCTACTAATTGACGCATTAAAAGTTAATGAAGCAAGGGAATCAAGTCTTCTGGATTTAATAGACAGACATCTTAAGTGACGCCTTTAGAGTGAAGCATGATAAATACTTTTCATATTAAAGATGAATGTGATACAGTTGATTAAATATGTACGCTATTTTTAATATATACCTATCAAATTATTAGATGGGTATGTGCTTAACAATTGTTTTGTATGTATATTCCGATGTATTTTTTACGACTTATGTAGTCCTGAGGCAATTCCATCGACACTATATCAGGTGATGTCAATAATATCAGGGAAATTAATTAAAAATCAGATATTTGCAATATTATGTAAATTCTGCGATATATGAATTAAATATTTAATAGATTATCTTAACCTGGGGTATAGGGTAGAAGTTCTGAAAATGTCCTCGGCGAGACGATCGGCGATTACTTTCGCATACATTGAAAATATTGGAAAATTCCAATATCTAAGTAAAAATTCGTATGATAACGATCGAATCCTATTTTCCTCTGCGATTCCTTATAAATTCATTTTGAACACTTTCGTAAATTATCTGATTTTCCAAAATTTGACGACTCGCCAATGCGACAGACTCAAATAAACGGGCTAGACTATAACACTATAACATGAAATTGGCGCGTTTCTGCGCATTACCTACGCTCATGCACCGAGATTCGTTTTATGCCATTTGAATAGGTTCAAAATCGATTACAAGTTTTCAATGTGATCGTCACAAATTCTTAGAACCAACAAACATCGAAACGCAAAAACACATTAAAACAGGGTGTCGGGATCTACAACTACGCCATGATTTATCGAAATGCCTAAAACTTCAAATTCTTAATTCCCGCCATTTTCGTAATCTGCCTTTCTTCAAGTAAAGTCGTATATTCGCGTTGAGATTTTGAACACGCGCACGGAAAATATTTTTAAAAGAAAATTCATTGCGACACATTCTGGATCTCCACTCTCCGTTGATCGTGGTATATGTCGTCATGTTTTGACCTCGTGCATTCGAGAAAGACGAACCGATGCCCGATAGTGAACGTAGCCGCCGCGTTGCGCCGCTGCAACGGTGCAGGACGCGGAAGTAAATCTTGACGAAAAAGCACAAAATAAAGAAAAAAATTACATACCAGATGTTTATGAACGTGGAACAAAATTGGATTTCCGGACATCAATTGTGCGTGTTTCTATTGTTGATGTTTTGTTCGATGTACCTTCAGGATCCCTCTGTCCACTGGTAAAGGCTGCCTAACGCCGGCATCGCCCGACTCGATCCGGCTTTCGTCCGTCGCAGTGTTGGCTGGCGCACACCGATTATGACGTCACTCTTGCGTAGTCTCCCTTGCTCTCCATTTATTATCTTTTATTTCGCGATTGGACATGTTGCGCTCAAAGTTTTACTTATATTCGAGTTATCTCCGCAAACGAAAAACGTTTCAGAATTATTGAAAATGGTTTTGAGTTCTATTTGTTAAACTTTGTGAATAATTCTCTATTATCAATCATTCTAAATCCTATTGTAAGGATTGACTATCGTGTTCTTGAATTCCCCTACTGAAAAAATCCAGGAAAGTTTTTCCACGTGATCTCGACCTGGTAGTTTTGGCCTATTTGACCAGGTCGAAACCATGTGGGATTCTCGCGTTTCTATCCTACTGAAATATTTTGTCTGACAAAAATAACTGCATAAAATGTTTGCGTTTACTATTTTGTTAGTAATTATTAACGTCTGCAAAGAATTGCTTAAGTATTAGTTTGAACTAAACCCGCATTTATCAATATGCCTTCTGCACTTGAGTATATGTTACTCTTGTTCATGTAACAATATATTTGCGAGCGTAGTCCAGTGGTTAAGGCGTCTTAACCCTTTTCATACCGAAAGTCTGGAATTTGGACACAACTTTCAACACTGTATCTTTTGTTCCAAACGGCGTTAGAAAAATTGATATTTATCAAAAATCGATAGATTTGAAACTCCTCTTTCAAATACCGTAATCAGAATCATCCGGCGACTTCAAAGTAAAATGTTATGGTCATTTTGTTGAAAAAAATACTGATTTTGTCCATGTTTCTTCGCAAGAATCGCTTTTTTGGAATTGAAAAGGGCAATGCTGACCATTGCAAAACGTACTAATCGCAACTTTTTGACCGGCCCTCTTTTCTCGTCAGATTTTTTTCATAAAACAAAATGGCGGCTTCAATATGGCGTCTGTAAGTTGTCATTTTGCATTTTGTGGCACAAATGTCGAGAATTTGACCGGGTAACGGTTGAAATTATGGAAAATTGTGATGAAAAAGTAATTATTATCATTTGTGAATATCTAATCTCATACTGATTCATTCATAACCTCAAATTACTTACATACAATGGGTTTTTACCGATTTTTTTTATTGATTTTCCCTCAATTTGTGACTTGTCCGTATCATTGCGTACGTGTGAAATTGAAAATAACTATATACGATTGTGATCTATCAGTGATTGGTTTATAACCTAAAAATGCCTAATTTCAATTGCTGATGATAAATATAATATATTACCTACACACCACTAATTCACAATGATTTACATCGCGTTGTTTAATCGTCAATACATATTTTGCCGTTTTCGGACTCTTACCACAGGAAGTAAACGCTATTCGGAGAGTAATTTTTTTTAACTTTATTTTTTAGTACTTTTTAAAATTTGTTTGTATTTTTTTTTTATTTTTTAACAATTTTAGTTGTTTTTTCATTTTGATAACATTTTTCATATTGGATTTTTACAAGAAATGGCAACGGTGAATCAAGTCAATAGTAATATGGTAAATCTATGTAACTTTATGAAATGATTTGAAGCGTACCTTGCAAACATTTTTATTGCATTCTGAACAATAAGATGTTCGCCTTTCACACTTGTCATCAGAACAATATCGTTTTGACTCCTCATTTTTGATAATGTGGGTCTCCAAAGGTTTTAGACTTTCTTTGTATATAATCTGTGGTATCACTTACAGCGAACTTTATTCTGATATTCGCTTTTATTAACCCTGCAAACGTCATAGTATCAGGTAGAAATGTGCACATAATTGCCATCCTGTACTCAATTTGTAGGTTATAAACCGATTATTGAAAACTCACAATCGCTTCTGGTCATTTTCAATTTCACACGTAAGTAATACGGAAACGTCGAAAATTGAGTGAAAATTAAAAAAAAATGTAAAAAGCCCATTGTATGTAACTAATTTGAGGTTATGAATGAATAATAATGAGATTAGGTATTCACAAATGATAATAAATACTTTTTCATCCCAATTCTCCATGACTTTAACCGTTATGTGGTCAAATATTGTGCGATAATTGTGCGAGAAAATGCAAAATTATAAGTGCAGACGCCATTTCGAAGCAGCCATTTTGTTTTTAGAAAACATCCTTCGGGAGTAGAAAGGGCTGAGCAAAAAGACGCGATTAGTATATTTTGAAATGGTCAGCATTGCGCTTCAATGTCAAAAAATGCGATTCCGGCGAAGTGAAGAAAAAAAAATTTCAAAATAATTTTTCAAAAAAATTATCATAACTTTTTTCTTTGAAATTGCCGGCTAATTCTAATCACTGCATTTGAAAGAGGAGGTCCAAATCTATCGATTTCAGTGTTTTCTAACGACGTCTGGAACAAAAATTACAGCGTTAAAAGTTTTGCCCAAATTCCGAACTTTTGGGACGAAAAGGGTTAAACGGAAGACCCGGGTTCCATCCTCGGTTGGGGTAAATTATTTTTAAGTTCATAGATTTAATAAATATTATAAAAATCAATATTAATAAAAAGCAAATAAAATATTTATAATAATTCGGCCTGTTATTTTAGTTTTTTTGTGGCTGTTTACATTAATCACGTGATAAATCACATAATATGTCATGTGACAATTTTCAGTAGGGTACATAATTTTGACCAGGTAGTCAAATGGGCCAAAACTACCAGGTCGAGACCAGGTGGTTAAACCACCCTCCTAGATTTTTTCAGTAGGGTCTTCTCTATGTTTTCGCTTATATCTTATAACCGCACTATTTCGAATGAAGCATTGACGTAAATGTTTGAATCCTTGTGAATACTTACGATGGGTGATTGCTTTCTGATTCTTCTAGAAGGATTTTGTGAGAAATTGTCAATCATTCTGAATCCACAAACTTCATAATTATTAGGAAAGCCCATAATTATACTTGGTTTTGTATACAAACAAATCACCTACGGTTAGGACAGTAACCGACAGTTGACTATACATCAGGTTTCATAATTCGAGCGCGACGGTTTCGCCCTAGGGCGCGAAATCGAGCTTCGCGCCCGGAATGTTAAAAATGTTATTTATTAATATCTCGGCTGACATATGGTGAGAATCGAAGTTTTGAAAATACTCATTTTCATTTTTTACACATTTAAGGAACCCCCTCCTCCACTCCCATTCTTTCCTACCTAAGTTACATAGGGACTATTCTCGTAAGCGCAAATCTTTACTCAAAAAACTACAATACGAACTCGTTTTATATTATAACTAAAAGCTGTTATTAAACGAACGAATAGTAAGGAATAACAAACTGGACACAGTAAAGATATAGCATGAAAAATATATAGTTAATGTAACTTTATATTTTATCCTGAGTCAGAAATACTCATAATTATTACAAAAAAATAAAATAATATAATTCGTTGTTCAACAAACGAAAAATGATTAAAACATATTCAAAAGTATTCAGTTTTATACGATTGAGTCCTATTGATTGCCTTCTGAGATATTTCCTGTTTTCAATAATGAAACATTCTGAGTTAAGAATAAACTAAACTCCCTTTCAATACTTCCAAACAAATATTCTTTATTTAAATCGTATCAATACCTTTGAATCTTTTTGAATACTTCGAAACCAATCAATAAGATTCCGAAATAGTAAGAATGATTGAATTTTCAACAATTCTTAGTAGCCTCTCGCGTATTAGGCGGGCAGTGTATGGTACATTGATTTCCTTGGTTGCTTCTTCTTATAGTTTATTATAACGTAGGTCTACAAAAAAGGGGGTCCTGGATATTGTCGGAAAGTTGTGAGTCATTTCCAACGTAATTTTGTGCGTAAAATCCGAATCCCAAGTCAGAAGTGGCCCATCTCGTCAAGATTTTGAGATATTTGAGGTTATGTACTCGAAAAACGCGTTTATGCTATTTTTGAGGTTTCGAACAGGATGCAACAACGTTTTTTGGTCTTCTGCACTATTTGCATCTTTTAGTACTACTTTTACCCTTCAAAAAAGAGCTTTTATTCGATCATCTACGATTTTTTCTTACTGTTTGTTTGTTATACACTTAGCATGCATAACAGACATTCCGTTAACGGATAATTGAAAATGGCCGTACCTTTGTTAGAAATAATCGAAGGCGATCAAATAAAACCTCATTTTGAAGAGAAAGAGTAGTACTAAAAGATTCAAATAGTACAGAAGACCAAAAAATGTTTGCATCCTGTACGTAACCTCAAAAATAGCAAAAAACGCGTTTTTCGAGTACATAACCTCGAATATCTCAAAATCTTGACGGGGTGGGCCACTTCTAACTTGGGATTCGGATTCTACCCAAAAAAGTTGCGTCAGAAATGACCCGCAGCTTCCCAGCAACAAGCGCATGTTGATCTGTGTAGTACTATACGTTGAATTTAATATTTTGTTACATTTTTATTACAAGTAGAAATCTAATAATACGTATAATTTTTTGGTGGAAGTTGTCTTTCGTGTAGATAATTCAGTAAAAGTGTTGTATATACACACACTATGTCGCTAAATCTACCCCCTGCCGTATGCATCACGCTACGAACGTCTCAAGATTTTATTTAAAGGCGGAGTCGTCGGCTGGGATACACCATCGTAATAAAAGCTTTGTCATACAGAACATGCACTTATTTTTTACACCATTTTTTTGTAATGAAAAAATGTACCACATATTTATTTTAAACATTTTTTTTTTATTTTAATGTTATCTATTTTAATATTAGTGTTATATATTTTGTTTTCAGCGAATTTTTTGGATTTTGTTTTTTCTAAGAATCTGACATGAATTTGACTTCAAAATCGAGCAAGAAAAAAAATATAACCAATGATGTTGAATATTTCACATTTTATTACTTACAAAGAATTGGGCTAAATAAAGAAAGGCTGCATGTATTGCAAGGAATTCAAACAGTAAGCATCCAATTCCTTAAAATAAATTTTAAAAAATGGCAGAAAGTCAAGAAACTCAATTCAGAACCTGAAGTCTGAATTAAAATTCTGAATTGCATTTAATATATTTCAATTCTTTTTCGTTTGCTGGGAATACATTGACTATTAAGTTCAATTTAAATATTTGTATATACTGCTACTTAAGTACCGCTGTACTTGCATGTAGTTTGAAAATCTTCAACAAAAACTATAAATAGGTATTATTTATCAAAAAAAAAAACACGTTCGCTTCCACAACAGAACTCGATTGTAAATATAATTTGTTCTAAATAGGTTTGCCATATAGATTTTTTTGTTGGCAAACGTGTTTTGTTTGAAAGGCTTCTTCATCTTATGCTGATTTTGTATGCACTGGAAAATCTGGTTTAAAAATACTATTTCGGTACTGAAAGCTGCAAAAATTCGATTTCGCGGACATTTAGTCCGTATGGATTATGTTTTTGATAGCGCAGATTTATTTTAGACGTGATCCATGACTAGAAGTAGGCCGTTAAATCGGATTTTACGGCTACAGTACCGAAAAGACTTCATAGTATTTTCTTTGTTATAAAAAATATTGTTTGATACAAGGGAGTACGGGCTTTTTCCGTGAATGTGATTGCCGGTCCATGTTTGTAAGACAAAATTTATGAAGGAATTTTCTGAAATCACAAGTGCCGATCAAAGTACAGATAGTGAATACCCACCAAACGAATCAGAATAAGATCGAATTCAGACATTTTAAAGATTTAATACTTTCACGCTAATTCTGAATATTTGAATTCGGGAAAATTCGTTTTAATGCGTCAACATTATTTTCTTATATATATACGCCGCGTAACGCCACCTATGACACCCCGTTTACTAGGAGATAAATGATGAAAACCTGAACCGGAAGTTCTTTTACCAAAATTGGATCTGAGGCTTAAAATTTGAATGGCGAGCCATCGAAGTTTCGAAAAAAATCACCATTTTTGCAATAACTCGGTTCTTTTTGAAATTATATTAATTAGTGAAAGTCCATATTGAAGACATTTTGAAGCTCTACAATTCATCTCGGAAGCTCTTTGACCTGCCATGAATATTTCTCTTGTTATAGCCAAAAAATGAGGAAAATGACGATTTTTGCGTTTTTTCGCGTCTAACTTTTTTTGCTAACCAGCTAACGAAATATCACACAGGAAGAAGAAGTGATTCGATAAAAATTGAAACCACTAGGAGCCTTTTAAAGTCATGGAATTGGCGAAAAACGAGTTTTGCGAATACCAAGACGTTTTTCGTCAATTCTGCGACTTTAAAATACTCCCTGTGGGTTTAAATTTTATCCAATCGCTTCCGATTATAGTTCAAATTGTGCATTTTTTTATGGCCTACAACTTTTTCATTGTGATATTTCGATAGCTGTTTAGCGAAAAAAGTTGGACGTGAAAAGTCGCAAAGATTGGCATTTTTCATCTTTTTTATGGCTATAACAAGAGAAATATTCAATGTAGGTCAAAGAGCCACGAAAGGTGAATTGTAGAGCTAGAAAATAACTTTAATATGAACTTTGATTGGTTAACATAACTTCAAAAAGAACCTGCAAAAATAGTGATTTTTTTTTAAACATCGATGGCTTTCCAATAAAATTCTAACCCTCAGATCCAATTTTGGAAGAGGAACTTCTGGTTCAGTTTATCTCTGGAAACGTTTTTACGAAATTGTACGCTTAACGAAGCGAATAGCCTGCTGAGAATAAATTTAAATTGTCTTTAATTGAGAAGAGTTTCGAAGTGTGAATATGCACCTTTTAAGCATAATCTAAGTGTCCAATTAAGCAGCTTTTAAGAATGCACGAAGCCTTTTTTTAACTAGAAAATAATATCCCCATAATGAAATGAAACTACGCTACAAAACGCACCATGCGCTAGTAGATCAATCCGCGTCTTGCGTAGCAACGTGAATATTTAAATAAATCTATTAATAGCCGCGTGTCATTTTTTTTCTAAACGGGATATATTTCGGAAATGTTAAGCATAAGAATATGTAGATTTTTTTTCAAGTTGTAATTCGATGGATAACACTATTTGTTATTATTTGTTTGTAAACAATCACATTTTAAACAATGTAAATAACAATTATATATATGGGAAAAATTGTATCTGATATTGTGTTTTATAACAAAGAAACCCCATTTTGATTTGTTAATATTGATAAAGTAGTTTTCGAGATATTCAATTTTAAAATAAAATGGTTAAAAAAATTAAAGAGTTAATATAAACAATACAACTATTTTTTGCCAAATCCTTTGGTATAATATTCTTTTAGGGCAATTTTTCTACAAGAAAAATGATTTTGACCAAAAAAGAAGATATCATGTTTTTTGTTGGTCCGTTTCACAAACTTACCCTATAATCGATATTTTTCAGGTTATGTTTATGTTCTATTCACGTATTGCACGAAAGAATTTCAATGAAAATGGACAAGAAACCGAAATAAAACGTATTTAATTAGTTTTAATTCTTTTTCGTTTGTTGGGTATGTTATACTGTAGCAACTGGAAATGATCTTTACAAATCTGTTGTAATTTTCATTTTTAAAAATATAGTAATTTTCCGACGTTCAACATTGTAAATTTCCTTTGTGAGGTTAGGAATTTCACAACGTTTTGTAAATACCCTACGTTGAAAGTGGTAAAATTACAACGCGCCGCATTTTCTTAACATTGTACCTCCCAGCAAACAGAAAGGAATTGCAAGGAATTTATAGAAATTGAAAAGAATTAACGAGCATACGTCTCAAATCCCATTAACGACAATTTGGAATTGAAATTTTATCAAAAGGTTAGGGTCGTATTTTCTATTCCTAGATCGAGATTGACTAGCAAACAATATTGTAATTCCTTTGTATTCCTTTAGATCCAAAGGACCAAAATAAGGTTATGGTAATATTTTAATTCCTGAGCCCAAAATTGGCCAGAAAGCCATTTTAATTCCTTTCAATCCCACAACGAAATGTAAGGTTATCTATTTTTTTTAATTCCCACACTGAAATTCGCCATCCAGTAGTTTTAATTCCTTTGAATCTCTAAAAAGAAAGACGGTTTTGAATTCCTATTCCATGATTAATTCTGTTTCAGTTAGGGCGTCCAGAAAATTTTAAAGAAAGTTTCATTGTTGCGACCATTTTGAGGTCGTTAGAATATGTAGGGTATAAAAGTAAAATGTTTCCTTAAAATTGAAGTATATTGTTCATCTTTATTCAGAGTTTCAATAGAATCCCAATATTCTAAGGGCTCGAAAAAAATTGGTAAGAATAAATATTTCCCAATTTTCTGGACATTGTTTCCAAATTCGGCGCCATATTGGAATTCCCGATGGATGAAACTCAATTTTGACCTCGGAATCTCGAAGAGCGACCACGAAAATAGTAGAATATGTACCTCTCAATTTTTGTTAACTTCGATTTTGATACGTTGATTTTCGAGCTTCATTTTCAACAGGAAATAAGATTAATATTGACTTGAAAGTGACCAATCCTATCATTTTCGAGTATGCTCTTTCAATTGGCGTGGTCAAAATTGCATTTAAATTTCTTTAAAAACCAATATGGCGCATTAAAAAAAATGAACAAAATTTCGTGTGTTTCGTTTTTTCTGAATTTTTGTTAATATCAATAATGATGCCTTTCTGCGACCAAAAATGCACAAAATATATGAACTTCAACTAGGAATTTTTTTGCTTTGCCCCGAATCAACCTAACCTCTTCAAAACGTCAATATCTCGAAAAAATAAATCTTATTCTATCAATTATGAACATTATTCATGAAATTCGCATCTTTAGTGGTAATATTTTCCATAAAACGGAAGTCCAGGGGTTTTCGAAGTTGCTGATCAGCAACTTCGGATCCACCATCTTGAATTTTAAAAATCTAGCCTCAAATTCATGATGAACAACCCCAAAAACCCCCGTATACGCATTTTATCGTGATTTTGAAGCATTTATTGAATTTCAGTCCACCATATTGGATCCGCCATCTTAAATTAAAAAAATCTGACCTCAAATTGCTGATCAGCAACTTCGAAAACCCCTGGACCTCCGATTTAGGGAAAATAATACCACTAGAGATGCGAATTTCATCAATAATGTTCATAATTGATAGAATAAGGTTTATTTTATCGAGATATTGACGTTTTGAAGAGGTTAGGTTGATTCGGGGCAAAACGAAAAATTCCCAGTTGAAGTTCATATATTTTGTGCACTTTTGGTTGCAGAAAGGCATTGATGCGGCAACATTATTGATATAAAAAAATTCACAAAAAACACGAAATTTTGTTCATTTTTTTTAAATGTGCCATATTGGTTTTTAAAGTAATTTAATTGCAATTTTGACCACGCAAATCGAAATAGCATACTTGAAAATGATAGGGTTGGTCACTTTCAAGTCAATATTAATCTCATTTCCTGTTGAGAATGAAGGTTGAAAATCAACGTCAATATGTGTGTCTCCCGTCCTTTGGGTTAATGGAATAAACAGGAAATTAATTTTTCAATTCCTCGCTATTCCTTTCTGTTTTTCTGGACTGGGTCAAAATCGAGCCCTCGCTGTACATGGTAAATTTACCAAATATTGTAAAACTCCAATATTGTACGTATGAAAATTACAATAAATTTGTAAACTTTATTTCTATTTTTTACAGTGTATCCCAGTAAACGAAAAGGGATTAAGGGCTTTTATCTTTTATTCTTTTATTGAACATTCGGAATTGGCAATTTTCCAATTCCTTTATATTCACGCGTGAGACATGTGAATTCCGTTGAATTTTGGTACGTAACTTTTTATTCCGCGCATTTCCATTGAATTCCCTAACCTAACCTAAAATAATATGGATTCGTTGGAACTGTCAGGAATTAAAATTGTAATTTATTATTACGCGCAATTCCATTCAATTCCCTAACCTAACCTATAACGTTTACATCAATATTCTCAGGCATTCCTTGGAATTCGTGGGAATTGCAAATTTAACTTTTCTATTCCAGTGAATTCCATCCAATACCTTCAATAAAGGGATACAACGGAATTCAAAATTCCAATCCCTTTCCGTTTGCTGGGATTGATTTTGTATTTTGGATGCAAGATTTATTTTCAGCAACCCCAAAAACCTACAAGTAACTATGTTTTTGTGATAATTTTCTATCCGCCTTATTGGACCCGCCATTTGGAATCGTGGGAATCAGATTCTAAAATCGTATTTAGCGAACCCAAAAAAACCCGGATAGCAATTTTTATGAAAATTCGCTAACATTTTCAATGTTTGATCCGCCATTTTGGATTTTGAAAATCTGATGCCATTCAATAGTTTTTCATTTTAGCAAAATTATTGATAATAGAGGGAATTATTCACAAAGTTCAACAAATAGAATTCAAAGCACAAAAGTGAATCATTTTCAATCATTCTGAATCGTTTTCGGGTCCAGGAAAAATCTATTGCTAAATTTTCAGATGGAAATGGTTATTTTTGATAATGTAAGAGAAATTTTAGAAATTATTCACCATATCCGCTTTGATAGTAAATAAAAAACATACTCGATATATCAATTATTTCTTGAAATTGTTTTTTCATTCGCATATACAAAAAATTCCTGACATTTTTCATTATTAATTCATATTGAAGAAACCTGCGAAAGGGTTGAAGACATGGAAACAATAACAAATATACTAAAAATCATCGTAAATTGTCATTTTTCAATTTTTTCTATTTTTGGGCATGTTTTTAAATGGATGCTATTTTTTTTATTTAACACGTAAGTATCATTCAAATAGAGAAAATTGGGACATCAAAGAAGTTTGTACAATTCCAGAAACAAAATTTTTTATTTAAAAAATATAGTCGTAGAGAAAACACCATTTTTTTAGAAAGTTTCATCAAAAGAAAATGTTGTTTTAACCCTTTTCGTCCCAAAAGTCCGGAATTTGGACACAACTTTCAATGATGTAACTTTTGTTCCAAACAACGTTAACAAAAATTGAAATAAGTCAAAATCGATAGATTTGGACCTCCTCTTTCAAATGCCGTGGTCAGAATCAGCCGGAAATTACAGAGAAAAAAGTTATGATCATTTTTTCGAAAAAAATACTGATTTTTTCGACGTTTTTTCCCAATAATTGCGTTTTTTGACATTGAAAAGGGCAGGTGCTGATCATTGCAAAACATTCTAATCGCGTCTTTTTGCTCAGACCATTCTTCTCCAGTTGGATTTTTTTCAAAAAACAAAATGGCAACTTCAAGATAGCGTCTCCAAGTTGTAATTTTACATTTTCTCCCACAAATATTGATTATTTGACGGCGTAACGGTTCAAATCACGAAGAACTGGGATGAAAAAGTAATTATTATCATTTGTGAATACTTAGTCCTATCATGATTCATTCATAACCTCAAATTAGTCGTGTACAATGGGTTACTACCGATATTTTGTCTGATTTTCACTCAATTTGCAGGTCGCAGGTGAATCCACATCTTACAGTGCAACATAACTTTCAATATCTGCAATATTGATTTACAAAATACACAACAAAACACAAAAATAAAAAACAAATATTTCTTCATTGCCTCCACGTGTTTTGAATACAAAAAATGAAAGTAATAAAATTAAAATAAAAAAAATGAAGAAAAGTATTTTAAAAATAAAAAAAAGTTGCCATCTTCCAGACGCCATCTTGAAACCGCCATTTTGTTTTTTGAAAAAATCCGACCGGAGAAGAATGGTCTGAGCAAAAAGACGCGATTAGTATGTTTTGCAAAGATCAGCACTGCCCTTTTCAATGTCAAAAAACGCAATTATTGGGAAAAAATGTCGAAAAAAACAGTATTTTTTTCGAAAAAATGATCATAACTTGTTTCTCTGTAATTTCCGGCTGTTTTTGACCACGGCATTTGAAAGAGGAGGTCCAAATCTATCGATTTTGTCTCATTTCAATTTTTGTTAACGCTGTTTGGAACAAAAGTTACTTCGTTGGAAGTTGTGTCCAAATTCTGGACTTTTGGGACGAAAAGGGTTCAATGAAAAACGAAAAAAAGCGGGTGTCTAAATTGTTTTCAACTATTTTTAATTTTCGCAGTTTTTTAAAATATGATTTTTATTCATTTCAATGGTATTTTAAGGACAAACAGGATATGACAATTATGACATCTTACATTGGAAAAAAATAAATCATATTCAAGTACAAAAATGTATTTATTTTTTTTAATTTTTTTTCTTATCCTGACATCACAATTGGGTTTACAATACTTGTTTAAAAATACGTAAATTATATTAACGTTTATTTTTAATCAAAATTGCTAAAGCGCATATGTACATTTCGAGTGTATATAGATAGAAAAAGAGGAAAAGATTGGTATTAAGTTAAACATGGAAGGTGTTGGTTTTGTTATGAATCCTCGTCTATGGACACCTTCAACTTTGTAGCAAAATAAATAAGCAAATATGAGACAAAAAGAAACTCGAGTGGAGATGGATGTTAAAATTAGTAAATATTCGTTTAAAAAAGTCAAGAAAATTAACTGCTGACTTAACACAATTTAAAAATAAGTCACGCTGCGTACGCTTGTTTACTGTATAAAATCTTCTACAACAAATATTACCGGAAGACGCTGTCGTCGATCATGTGCTATAATGATTCTCCTTCTCTTTTCCAGATTGATTCTTAGAGCTGTTACCGACACGACCTCGTAATTTTGATATCTGGATAAATATCGACAAATATTTATTACGACAAAATTGTTAAAAATTGTATTACTTACCAAATTAAAAGGTTTCAATTTCGGACTGTTCACTTTGTTGCTGTTTCGCAATGGACTTAAAATCGATTCTCGATTCACTTTCGAATTTGGTGTCTTTGGAATTTCCCGCAACGAAGATGCTGTTATATTTTTCACATCATCCGAAGAATATGTTCGCGCTATTCCAAGACGCGAAGATAATCTTGGTAGCCTCGTATCGGGACTGTCACCTGCTTTCTGCGGTGTTGGAGGCTTTTGTGGAGTTTTTTGCGGTGTTGGAGGCCTTTGTGGAATTTTTTGAGGCGAAGTTGATTTATTTAGTCTGAAACTATCCAAGAGAATCTTTATTCGTCCGCTAAATTCAGTCCGTTTCTTTATCTTACCTTCGTCTGCGAATTTCAGTCGCAGATATTGAATTTTGTGGGCTCCTCGACGAGTTTAATTTGGATTTGGCAGTTGACGGTACCGGAGAAATGTCACATTTGTAACTCAAAGCATTTTTGCTTACCGCATCTGGTGTCGAAGATGCTTTTGGGAGAGGAAGTTTTTTCATTCGTCCGCTCTCGTTCGGCGTACTGCTGGGAATCATGAAAGCGGATGGTGTATCTGGAGGCGGTTTCGGTGGCGTTATAGCTCCGACAATTGGAGCAATTTTCTTGCCGAACGAAGCTGTGCGTCGAAACAAGTTAAATATTGAATCGTTAAAATATAATAATAATATTTATTTCTAATTCTCTGGATACATTTACAGTAATTGTACATTAAACTTATTGTATAAAATAAAATAAAAACATAATAACGCAAAGAAAAATTGTTAAGGCTACATAAGGGTAATTAACCCTTGTCCGTAGCAGCAAATAACGCCTTAAACCTAATTATTACTAACCTAAATTAAAGATAAATCTTAGTACCTATTTGTTGAATACTGATATAGGGGAGAACGGGGTAATTCCGACCTACCTAAGCAAAATTGATTTTTGAGGTAGAGAATGTGATTTAATGAATTTGTACGTTATGCTTTTTTAAAGTGTATTGCATGGGTAAACATTTATCGATATTATTAATACCTTGTTATAGGTCTATTATAGGATTATACCTCCATTAGTAAAAAATTGCAATTCTTCAGATTCTGTCAAAGTATGGGTAATTCCGACCCCAAAAGGTGTAATTCCGACCGCGTTTATTTTCAGCACAATTTCGTAGTGATTTATAGGTTTAATTTACATTTATTAATAATAAGTAAAGAAGATAATATTTTGCTATCACAATAACTTGTTTATGTACAACACTACGTACATAGATCACATACCTACTCTACATTGTTGGTCAAAAATGAAAACGCAAATAGTCACTTCTAATATCGCACGAGAAAATAAGCGAAGCAAATTCAAATGTTGTGGTCGAAATGTAGAAAGAAAAAAAATCAACACATTTGTGATACATTATATACAATGTATACATAATATTGCATAATATGGTTGTGATAAAAAGCAAACGAAAATAAACTCGAAAAAGGACGGTCGCAATTACCCCGTATATTAGGGATCGGAATTACCGTGCACGTTCGTTATTTAAAAAAATACACGCACTTAAAAACACACTCTCATCTCACTAAAAATTGATTTCATTAAATATAAGGTTAAGGCTTTCTAAATTACTTACGTTTGATTCGTTTGCACAATAATTTCAAACTATATTTACTTATTTATAATCCTACAATTTCTAAATTAGCGCAGTAAGAAACAATAACATCACTGCCACGTGGTTCAATGCAAAGTAAATAAATAACTACCGCAATCAAAATAGTTGTACTCATCAGTGTTTTCACAAAATTTCAATAACATTATGGGATGTCATATTGTAAGCGAGATATTACGGGGGGTCGGAATTATCCGACCGGTCGTAATTACCCCGTTCTCCCCTACATAATAAATTGGTATATAAGTATATAATAAGTCTTATTTAAGACACAGCTTCTTAATAATATTGTTTACCGTTGTTTTTACTAGGTACGCATATAAAATCTTTTTACAATTTTGGTAATTTATTAGTTTCACTTCGGGAAGGATTATACTATAGACTTTAGCCGCTACATAATAGTAGCTCTTCCGACCTACAGTCTTCTTAAAATGAGGGGCTATCACATTACCGAGTGTCTTACTTCTAGTATTAATTTTATTTTCTGTAATTAAACTCCTTATTGATTATACCCGCTAAACATGTAACGTAAATGAAACGTTACATGTTATCCCATTTATGGCAAAAACGTAACGTTTCGTAACAACTTCTTGATGCCGTTTACACCACGTTGCACAATATCTAAAAAGCTAATGCGTAACATTACCTGAATGTCACTTTATAACAGTTTTAAAAACGTTTTATGGAATCGTTTCTGCAACGTCACAAAATCACCAAGGAAATTTAAAACGTCGCATTCAGGTTACTAATGTAACATTCATGTAATATTACAAATGCGACGTTTCGTAGACATGATTTATTGCATATCTTCTATCGTTTCGGCCAGTTCCATCTTAGACTTCGACTTCAAGATTCGGAAGCGTTCGGATGCAACATTTGTTTGCGTATATCAGCACGATTTACATGCAATATTTTTCTTCTTATAATTATTCTTTTTTCTGGTGCATAATATTATTTGCTATTATTAATTTTGTTCTTTTTATTTCTTATACGTGTGTAACTTGAATACATTGATGTCCATTAAATTTAATATTTTTTTTGTAATATTACTGCAAAAATTAATTTAAAATATAGAGTAATTTGAGAATGAGACTGCAATGAAGTGAAACTTAACTATTGTTATACTTCATATTTGAAATTGAAACGGGTTTTGTAATATTTAGAGAATATGCATTTTATATATACAGCAAGACTCCCAGGGCCTCGCCCATGTTAAAAAAAGTAAAAAAGAAAATTTGAATGTGAAAAAAAGGAACTAAAAAAGGGACTTGAGGTAGAAAAATGGACAAAAAAAGGACTAAAAATGGTTTTGATTTCAACTTTTTAATTGTAAGTCTGATACATTTATTACATTACAATTTATAATAAAATTTTTTTCGTTTGTTATCACAAGGGGAGAGTCTGGGCACAAAATCAGCTATATCAAACAAACGTTCAAAAATTCCCCAGAAATTATTTCTTTAGTGATTTTTGAGGAGGAATTCAATGGTAATAAAATAAAAATCAGAAACAAATTTTTTTACCAAAAAAGAAAAATTTTTTGTTTCGAATAAAATGGAATTTTTTAAAATCCATATGTAATTATTTAGAAAATATGTTTTTCTGTATTCCAATTGTTTTTTTTTTTTAATTTTTAAAATAGATTAACAAATTTGAATAGCCTTTATTAGGAAAAAAACAAATTTTTCACACTAAAACGTTTAATTTTGCTATTGTTGGACATCAGCCTTTCAGATTTGGCTGCAAATTTTGTATACGGGTTCTCTACCCAAAAAATTGAACCCTGTTTTCTTTTAATTTTTTCGTCGTTTTTAATTTAAACATTCAAAAGCAAATTTAGTGAATAAAAAAACATATTTTCTAATTAATTATGGATAGATTTTAAAACATTTTATTTTTTCCACGAAAAAAAAAACTTTTTTATCAAACATTTTTATAAAATTGTTATTATATTATCATTAAATTCGTCGTAAAAAAAAAAAACATTTTTTTCGTATTTTTTGCAAGATTGTTTGTTATAGTTCCTTAAAGTTTCAATAACTTAGTTTTTCCATTTCCCTAAGATGCTTTGCAACTTTTTCATACGGGGTCTATGTATACAAGGAACCTATATTTATAAAATCATAAATATGGAAAATTGTTTTGTTTATTTACAATTTTTTATTATTACATAAGAAAAGTAATCGTTTCTCAAAACATTTTGACAAAGTTTTTAAATTAAATAGAGAAAAAAAATAATCATAATTTTTGTTGCATACTACATACTGTATATGTATATTATAAAAGAATTTATAGATGAAAAACAATACGGATATAATTTTGAATGGCTTCATACTATTTTTTAGTTTCTCCCAAGTTAAAACGTAAGTAATATTGTCATATTTCTTCGGATTTGAAAAACGAATTACTTTTCTTAATCAAACATTTATTCATATGCAGAAAACAATACGTAAAAAGCCGCAGAAGGACAATTTAAATTTGAAAGGTTAAAACAAGGACGTAAAAGGGACTTGTGACAAAAAAAAGGAAATAAAAGGGACTAAAGTCGAAAAAAGAGACTAATTTCCTAAAAAGAGACTGACTGGGAGCCCTGATACAGTGTATTTATTTTAAAAAACTCGCTCCCTTTTAATATATTTATGTACAAAATTTGTAAATTTCCGTCACTTGTCCAGAAAAATAACTCGCACCGTATTATTTTTAATGTAAATTGTATTAAATTTAATTCATAATTTAAAAATTGGTTCACTTATGTTAATTTTAATATCCGCGTAATTCATAACTTATTTCCAAGTAGTGCAGTTGTAAAATAAACGCGTGTCAATTAACTTTACATTTTTTAAACAGTGTCTATCAATCAATTTCGTTTAAAAAAAAAATTATACGGATATCTTGAAAATGTTTATTTAAATTACAATAAATTATTAAAAATTGTGTAAAAAACACTGTTCATAAAGCTTCTTTTTCCGATATATTTTAAATAAATATGTTCAATAAAACATGTATTTCTTGGTCATCATCACGGAAAATGGAAATAAATAAACAAAAAACTTCAAAAATTACGTTTCGGCTAGCTTTTCGTAGCCCTCATCAGAAATTTATTCTGTAAAATAATACAAAAAAAAATTGTTATATTATACATTAACAAAACTTAATATTAACAAAAATTATCATACAAATTTAAAAAAATTATACATCAAACAATATTAGGTGACATTATAAAATAAATTATACATATACAAAAAATATGAAAAAAATAAGTAATAATTGTAAAAAAAAAAAATATTTTTTATACACTTATAACGAGAAGACAAACATTAACAAAAAATAAATATTGACAAAAAATAGAAAGTATGTTTCTTACCTAAAAATTATGTATAAACTTCAAATTAAGTCCAATAGTGAACATTTAAAAACAAACGAAAGAGAGTTAAAAATTATTACTTGAAAATTAAAATTTAGAACTAAGTTGTCTGAGTTCTTGTTTGCAACTGAAATATTAAATATATTGTCAATGTAAGTCTTTTACAAATAAACATATACAACGATGAGTACTTTAATTACATATAAAGACACATATATGGGCATTGTTCTAGAACTTTTAAACTTTGAGGTTGAAGAAAATTGCATTTTTTTTTTAGGCACATTCATGAAATTAATTTTATTGGCTTTAGAATTGATCAAATGACAGGAAAAACCTTGCGTGACTCATTTATACACAATGTATTTTTTTTTGTTTAATGTAACATATGTTACGTTACTCGTAAAATTAGTTTTTAGTTTTGTAACGTTTAATATACATAAAAAATTCAGTTCTTTTGCTTATGGCCTAATTTTTAGAAGCTAGTATATAAAATTAAACGTCTAGTTAATAGTTATTCAAATTTAAAATAATGGATTAAATATGGCGGACTATTTTTACAAAATTTCTTTGATTTTTATAAAATTTGATATGTTAGGGTTTTTGAGGCCACTGATTACAAATCCAAAGTCAGTTTTCATTAAAATTTGAAATCCAAATACATGATTTAACATTAAGGATACCAAAAAATTAAAACGATTTGTAAAGAATAATCATTTTATTATTGTCAAAAATTGTGTTTTTTGTTGTATTAAGAAAACACAAAATTTATAAATACTTTAATAACATAGGAGAAAAGATCACAATGATTCCAAAGTACTTAGAAGCTAAATGGTAGATGTGCCATTAAATAATTTGATTTTTCAAAGTGAGTTTCGCTTGGAAATTTAAAGTTTGACGTGGTCGCATTTTTTATGTATAGGTGGCACACATTCGGGCAAAGGCTCAAATTACTTCTTATCATATAGGTAATATACCCCTGTTGTGTGGTTTCTTAAAAACCAATGTGAAAAAAATTATCTAAGGTTGATTGCTAAATTGTCAACTATAAAAAAAAGTTATCTCGCAAGTTTGAAGGTATATAATTTTATTCCTCAGTGAGGCACATCATTAAGTTAAGGATTTTTCATTTGTTTACATCCCCAAATACTTCCACAAAAAACCACAGACCATAAAAAAAAGGTGCAAAAAGTTTCAGTGTTAAAACTGAAAAAATGTAGTGAGTGTCGCGCACCAAAAACAGGCAAATTCACTACTTTTATTTACTCTCATTGTTTTCTACATATCTGTAATTAGTAATAAACACTTATTACATGTAAATCGAACAAAAATTTGTTGATCTGTAGTGTTACAAAGTTATATTTAAAATTTTTATGGTATCATAATGAGCGACAACATAAAGTTTAAAAGTTCTAGAACAATGCCCATATATATAGGAAACGACCACAGATTTCAAAATTTACATATGTAGTAACGGAAGATACAATTCAGGTAATTAAGAAATTTCAAATCTAATATTTACAGTATTATTATATTGTTTAATAAAAAAGTTTTCTAAATGTTTTCTTTTATTTGTGTTCCTTTCAAAGGCTAAAATTTGTGTATTGTTAAAGTCAAAATTGTGTCCAGTATTGATTCTATGTAAACTTAATCCTGTTAATTGTGAATCATTTAATGTTATATTATTTTTATGTTCTAAGATCCTATCTTTTAATAATCTTCCCGTTTGTCCAATGTAAACAGAATTGCAATTAGAGCATTTGATTAAATAAACAATGCAGCTTTGCTTCATATTGTCTAGTTTATCCTTATGCGGTTTTATTCCTCCAATATTCGTGTTGAAAGGTTTGAAAACAATTCTGATATTTTTGTCTTTCTTATTATATCTGATTTTTTCAGAAACACTTTTGATGTATGGTATACTGGTTGTTTTGTTGTACTTAGGTTCACTTTTGATAAAGGATGTAGAGTTATATGTTTTATGAATCCTCTTCTTAAGACAATCTTTGATGATATCTTCAGGATAATTGTTTTCTCTTAGAATCCGTTTAACTATGTTAATATAATTTTCTTCGAATTTGGTATGTGATAACATAATAGCTCTATCAATTAGTCCATATACAGTTCCAATTTTATAAGACAAGGGATGGTTATAAAAAAAAATTTAAATATCTGCCCGAAAACGTTTCTTTATGATACCAATTAGTAATCAGAATGTTATAATTATCTCTAATAATTGACATATCTAAGAAGTTAATACTACGGTTTTTTTCAACCTCAATCATGAAAGAAATTGGATTATTTTTACCAGCTATTTTGGGTAATCCATTAAAAATTTTTTAAATATTGTCAGAAAAGTTCTTAGGTATACAAGTCAAAATGTCGTCAATGTATCTAAAATAAAAAGGGGATTTAAAAGCTAATTTATTGATTAAAATGTTTTCAATAAAATCTAATACAATGTCTGCAATAATTGGAGATAATGGAGATCCCATTGGAACACCATATACTTGTTTATAAGTTTTTTTTCGTGATGATGACCAAGAAATACATGTTTTACAATAAATTACTACAAAATAGTCAAATAATATTAAAATATTATTATTCCTGATATAGAAATGACAAAATTAATTAAACATATCTTGTTCAAACTAAACCCACATTTATCAAAAAGCCTTCTACGATTGAGTACAAGAGCTCTCGTTCGCATGCTAATACGTATGCGAGCCTAGCGTAGTGGTTAAGATGTCAGCGTTGTAACCGGTACACCCGGGTTCGATCCTTGGTCGGGATGGATTTTTCTTAGATTCATAGATTTATTTGCGAGCAAAATTATAAAACTACATTCTTTCATAACATATCTAACGATATATATGTCCAAACTTCTTGGTAAAACGGTCCTTTTACTTAATTGATTTTGTTTTTTTGAAACGTAGGTGTAATAATGTAACAAAATATTTTTACGTTTTGGCCTATATGTTGGCCCTCTTCAGAAAAAGTTTATTTCTAAAAAAAAATTGTATACAATGAAATTTTAACTTTAATTATTCCAATAACATTACACATAGCAGTTTTTAAGTATTGTTTAAAAATGCATGCCATGTTTTGACAGAGCAACAATTTTGATGATTCTATAATGTAAAAATATTCAGAAATAAGTACAAAAAATATTCTTTTTGTTTAAATTAAATGAAACTTTTTCTTTATAAAAACTTACTGGTATGCACTCCACTACTTAGTATCGACTAAAATGTAGTTCCACATATAAAAAAAATGTAGTTTCACATATAAAAACTGTAGTCAATCGTAGTCTTTATCACAACTTTCCAATTTTTTCCTTGTACAATGTTCACTTGTGTACGATTAAACGACAACTGTTGTATTAGGGTATTATCAATTCTAGGAGGTTTGAATAAGTAACATACAATAACTAAATACATATATAGGCAACATATTACAAATCCTAACTGCTGATTCAAATTTAAGTAGAAAATTAACGTTTGATTTTATTTAAGTTCAGTAAAGGGTTGTATGATTCAGGTAGAAATGATATTTCAAATCTGATATTTACGGTTTTTGTACTCTGTTTTATAAAGAAGTTTTCTAAGTGTTTTCTTTTAACTATATTTGTTTCAGTAGCTAAGATTTTTACATTCTCATAATCAAAGTTATGCGACGTGTCAATCAGATGTTTCGTTAGTCCCGAGTGATTTTCAGGTCTTGTAAATATGTTATTTCTATGTTCCCTAATCTGATCTTTTAATAACCTCCCCGTTTGTCCAATATATACTTTGTCGCAGAATTTACACGGGATTTGATAAACCACTCCACTCATTTTCATTATGTCCAATTGGTCTTTAAACGGCTTAAAATGTCCAACATTAGCGTTGTATGGTTTATGTACAACTCTAATTTTGTCTTTTTTAAGCCTTTTGACTAAAGTTTGTAGTTTTAATAAAATCATTATTGATTGTATTTGAAAAGGTGTGGTGGTTATTGTACAAAAGGTGGACTCTCTTTTTAAAACATTCCTGTACTAATTCTTTCGGATAACCATTATTTTTAAGAACCTCTTTCACGATATTTAGATTTTTTTCTCTAAATCTTATTTCAACTAATTTTGTAGCTCTATCAATTAGTCCATAAATTACACTTATTTTATAATTAATAGGATGTGATGAATTAAAGTGAAGATATCTCTCGGACCAAGTATTTTTATGGTACCAATCCGTGTCAATAGTACCGTCTATCTTTCTAATCAGAAGTAAATCTAGAAAACTAATTTTATTATTTACTTCTTTCTCTATTGTAAATTTAACTCTATTTTCTATCTCATGTAGTTTTTCTTGTGAATTCAATACATTTAATACATTTTCTTTATCTATGGGAATGGCGGTTATTATGTCATCAACGTGTCTTTAAAAAAAAGGTAATTTAAAATTTAATTATATATCTAACGATACATAAATAATAATAAAATTCAAATTGAATAAAATAATTCGTCGAATTTCTTATAATTTTTATTTATGACCGTTTAATGGAACGTTTTTACAACGTTGGATGTATAGTTTTCAAACGTCGTACGTTACGAATGAAACGTTATTTAAAAACCGTAAATGTGGACATTTCTGGTTCCAAGGACGTCACAAAAATGTTTTTGCAATGAAACAAGTTTCGTCGCATGGCTATAATGCCATGTTACAAAGATGTTGCTGTAACGGAATATTGTTTAGCCGGTACAATGCACAGTTGATCTGAGATAGAATAGTTTTCGAATTGTTAAGGCGTTCATATCAACGAATAATGATTCGGAAAATATGGGTCTTTAAAAGATATAATTTTTAGAACTCTCTTTTGTAAAGTTTGCAGTTTCCTAATTATATTTTCGTAAGCCCCTCCCCAACCAATTCCATAAGTCATTATCGATAGAAACAATGCGAATAAGAAATATTAAGTATATTTTCTCACCTCGTCGTTGCATGTTTCCGAGAGGAAGAACCGCCTTCATGGGACCTTTCTTCGCTACTGTTTCGTTTACCGGCTTCTTCTTTATCACTGGTCTGTGCATACCGTCAACCAGTTTAGGCTTCGGCATATCCACCTTTGATTTTCCATCGACATCTACACACGTTTATATTACTTACCGTTTCTGAATTGTACTAAAAAATGCCTTACCTTTTGAATTTACAGTTGAAGTAAAAGTCGATCTCCTAATTAGCGTCGGTTTTGCAGGAGATTTCGGTTGGACCGATTTACCAGAATTCGCAGTGTAACTGGCTCGTCTTTTGCTCGAATCCAAAATAGTAGACGCACTTCTGTTACCTCTGACAAAAGTTCCGTTGTGTTCGGACTTTTCATCTGTCACTTTATTTACCGAACTGCTTCTCCGTAATGTTCTTGCAGGCTTATTCTACACATGTACATCAATATAAATATGTTTAAATAAATAAATAATGAATTTACTTACAGCGTAAGATGAATGGAGATTTTTTAAACTGCTCGACTTGACCATAGGATTTACCGTCAACTGATCTTTCTTGTTCCAATCAGTTCGATTTTGATTTATCGGTTTACTTGTATTTTTATTTAGGTTTAAAACCGAGCCTAAATTCTGTAGCAAATCAGGCGAAGCCATCTCGCTATCGCCGTTCAAAATCTTTGCCATTGCTAACAGGATATCTTTTGCCAGTTTCTCGTTAGCAGGCACTTCGACACTGACGTCTGATTTATTTAGCGAACTTTGAGAAACTTCGATATCAGTTTCCAAACTACTCAAAGATTTATTTTTCACCTTAGAAACCATTTTGTCCGGCACATCACGAACGATTGTTTCCGCAGGTTCGTGCCGAGTGTTATCGGAAGAATTTAGTTTCATTTTGGGTTTAACTTCTAAACAGTTTTCGGGTACCACAGAATTTTTCAACATTTTAGGGCTTTTCGCAGGTAAATTTGTTGTTTGAAGACAAGTTGTTAATATTTCTGCGTTGCTTTCGCACCTGACGCCCAACATATTTTCTAGATCTTTCATTATCTTCGCTGCTTCTGGATTATTGTCTGCCTTAATAAGTTTTTGCAAATCTAATAGGACAGTGGTCGCCATTGCTTTTTCTTCCTGATTTTTTGGTTCGATAAATTCCTTTTCGAACTCTTCGACAATGTTATCCTTTGCGTTATTCTGGTTCGAGTTAAATTTATCGCCATTTCCTTTCAGTTTTCCTTGGCTGGCATTCCTTGGCGAAACGTTCAATTCGATAAGATTGTCTACCGATTCAACATTAGCTTCGTCGTCGGATAGCGGTATCAAGTCGATATTGTACCGACTGTCATTCAAAAATAAATCGTCTGGTGTATCCGCTAAATTACAGAAATATTGACACAATGAAAATGAAAAATTTAATTAGTTCGATTACTTACAACTTTTCGAATGATCTGCCAGTTCCTCAAATGTTTTAGCAAGCGTTCTTGCTTCGTAAAGGATGGATTTGTCGAGCTTTTTATTATCCTAAAGCAATATACCTTAAAGTATTAAGTAACCGACAATATAAGATAAATGTACTTACAACGAAAACAGAATCAGTGGAACTGTGCGACAGCGAAGACGAATATTGTTCCACGAATATATCCGCCGTTTTATCAGGAACGAATATGTCGACGTCGATCAGTTTCGTTTCTGATTTTTCATGCGGCTTTTTGAATATAAAGTTCGATTTGTTTCTGATATCGTTAGCGTTTGCTATCGAATCGTTTTGTATATCTTCCATCATTAGACTTTGAGACATTCTGGACTTGATTGCGAAATACTTTTTCTTCAACTCTGAAATGTCGGATACCGATTGCGTATTTCTTTCTTTAGCCGACTTGGAAAGTTTCGATTTTTCATCTATGAATCCCCTGTTCATAGGACCGTTAGAAAAAATCGATCCTGATGAATTGAACGAAGAAGTCGAGGGTATTTTTGGTATCGAAGAGATATTTGACATTTTCGCATAAATAGAAGCGTCACTGTCTGGGAATCTGTCTGTGAAACACGATCTGTAGGAGTAATCGACACCTTGACCGGAAGAATTACTCTTGTCGCTGCTTGCTACACTTCCTTTACGAAATGCTACATTTAAGGGATCTTCGAAAACAAAGGATGGAAACGTTTGGCTATTATTTTCGCTATTTAAATTATTAGCGGGTATGTCTGTAACCGACATGGATCTTCTCGACTGACACCTGTTAGTAGACCTCAAAAAATTTTCTTGCAAAACTGATCGGCTGAGAATGTTTTTCGTATTTTCTGGTTTCATGTTTTTCGAACCTTCTTCGGATAGAGAATCGTTCATTGCAGAATAATTTAAGATTGACAAATTGGCTAAAGTTGGAGACGCTGGACAAAAACCGATATTTGGTACAGTATCTGTTCTTCCTTTCGTACTGCCAAGATCATTAGGAATATCTTTTTGGAAGGACGTATTTGCCACGGTGAATAAATGGTCGAATGTTTTATTCATTTTTGCAGTATCCGAATATTTCGAATCTTTAAATACGTTATCCATTTCTATCTCTCTAGTCGTTCTGAAACTGTTACTTCTTGCCCTGATCGCTTTCTGCATTATATTCTCGAACGGGTCCCCTTTCTTTTGATTGTATTCTACCGTTTCGTTTAGTATTTTATCGAAAGGATTATTGACTACGCTGGGCTTGGCATCGCTCGGAATTAGAATATCTTTGTTAGAATTTGACTGCTCGACGAAAGAACTTTCTGGGGCTGGAATCAATGGCATCGCCAACGATGGGTTCTTGCTTTTTTCATCGGGACTACCAAAATCGATTAGGTCTGACATTTTTTTTAATCTCGTCAGGTTCTTACGAGAAAGTTTTGGCGAAATAAGATTTTCCAATTATCGAGAACATTCACGTGTAGTTTATAGGAACTCTTGATCAATGCTTTGCATTGTTGTAAACAACGGCACTGCCGATTTTCTTTGAAATGTTTTACTTCGGCCTTTCACTCACTTCAGCTGTCCAACTTTAGTGTTCTTTATGCCTCCTTAGAAACTACTTCTGCCATTGTAGTTTCCTAGCCTCTTCTTACCAATTATCCTTGGGTAAACAATTAGTTTACATTTGTACATACATATGTAAAGGAACGATTTGTTTCTCTTCGACGTTTGGCGGTTTACGGTTACACACTGCCGAACCGGTTAGACTTTTAAATTTTTAGCACTCCAGTGCCCTCATCACGTTTTACGGTATTCCCATGTACTAAAAGCTCATATGGAATGAACATGTGTATGCGTATGTGTGTTTCCGTGATCCGCACACGCACGAAAAGTTTTCAACAATGGGGCATGTGAGTAAGGTAAGTAATGTGTACATAATGTGTACATACTCTGTCCGTAAATATATTTTGTTGTGTATTTTTCTAATCTTACAAGATCTGCACAATTTCCGCCAGTTGCATAGAAGAAATACGAACACAACAAAGGGTTCAGTTCTTTAGGGGAGTCTTCCTTGTTTTCTTACATTCTAGAAAAATCGATTTTTTCCATTTTCTAGAAAATCGATTCAAGAACGTCTGCCGAAAAATCCAAGTATGAAACTGATATTATGATTCCATGTAAGTTGAGAATTTTCATGATTTTTTGTTCCGAAACTTTTAAATGCGTTTTTCTCGAAACCACGTTTTTTAAAACATAATTATCCCCTTTTAAACCGGAAGTCCATCACTTATTATAAGAAGCGAACTGTCTCAAACTTTTCGATTCTTTTCTTAAGAATTTGAAATATATTATTCAAGCGGTCGAGAAGAATTCAAGATGTTTTTTACACCAAATCTTGGCAAGTGGCCGGCAAGGTCGGAATATTCACTAAAAATCGTAAATTAAAGATTACTGAATAAAATTTTCAAAATTCAGGTTCGAATTACTATAAACAGCATCCTATAGAACCAAAGATATTGATTGAGAACTGACTGAGAATTTTCGGAAATAAGTGCCTTTTATTTATTTTCGAAAGTTCTCGGTCAGTTCTCAATTAATTGCATTGGCATTTTCTAGGTGTACCGTATAACAAAATTGCCTTTACAGAGCCCGCATTTCGAAAAATCGATTCAGTTATTTTTTATTTTATGGTATTTAGTGAAATTTCGTACCTAATCGGAGGAACACTTTAGAACTCCCTTAACCCCTATTTTTCAAAGGCCAAATAATCGATTACGTCGTTTTTATTTTGGGTTTTCTGTACCCAACAAGCGTAAGGAATTATTTAGTAAGTGTTAAAATATTTGTTTACGTTTTTTTATTCTTTTAAGAAGGAACAAAATAAAAATTAATTTTCTGTACACGATGCCGAAATAGTATCGTATACTATTTTTCCTATTATAGTGCGCAAAGTTCGATTTTGCGCACGTATTTGCGTGTGCAAAGTGCCACTTTCCCACACTTTACTCATCTTATAATTTAGCGTGCGGTGAAGAATTTTATGTTACAGTGTACGTAAAATGCTATTTTATACATTTTTCAATTTTTTCTGGCGCATTTTACACACACTTGCAACATGAAATATTGTTCGACAGATGTGCGAAAATTTTTTTTTCCTATTATCGTGCGCAAAGTTCTTACTTTGCGCACGCATTTCCGTGCGCAAAGTGCCCCGTTATTGATATTGAAGTTTTGCGTGCGGTAAAGTAGCGCTATAGGTATACATACAGACATGTAGAAGAGACCTGTCAAAACTTTCATTTGTTTTACTTTCAATCGCTGTTCTTCAGTACGGAAAACGATAGGTATAGGTTAATTCTATCTAAAATAGTAATTTAATTGAAAATGTACCCGAAAACGCGAATGCGAATGAATATTTAAATTCATTAAAATTTATATAAAATATTAATAACAATTAATAGTAATAACGATAATAAATAATGTGTTACATAGATATTTATAAATTTAGTCTATTTATTTCAAAAGCATTTACAAATACTGCTTTCGGTCGGGGGGGCTCTGCCCGCCCGAACCCCCCTTTCTCCAACGCCCTTGCACCGCCACTTTAAATGTTGTATGTAGGTGTCGAACTTTGCGCACTTAATAGGAAAAATAGTAAATTTGTCCCTTTCGTAAATACCTTTCCTCTCCCACATTCCTCGACTTATCGATACCAACGATTGTATTACATAATGCAATTACATTAGATAAGGGGTAATTTTGGATCCGAATTGCGTCCCTTCATTTGTGCTTCTATTTTGCGATTCCTTTAAGTTTAATTTTGAGTTTCCCCTTTTGAGTTTGGTTTTGAGATTTGCGTTTTCCCATTTCGATTTAGATTTTATACCTTTCTTGCTTTTTGATTTTTGCGACTATTTTGTGTATATACATTTGCGTTTCATTTAGTGTATAGAATATTTGCGTATTTCATTTAGTGTAGTTTGTGCGTACTGAGGATTAATTATTGTAAGTAGATTTTAGTTGTATATCCATATTTTCCTTTTTTTTTATAGCGTTACTTCGGTCATTTCAAAAGTAATTTCACCTTCGCGACGAATTCCCGAACCCCAATTAGATTATCCCTTTTTGCGTGCCCCATTCCTTTTCTTTCTTCTTTTATTGTTATTTTATTGTTAATGTTTTCCTGAATTGTAAATATATTGTTGATTGTTAATTACTATTTCTTTTAATTATTCAATAACCCCGACTCCGGAACATTGTTAATAATTCAGAAATTTAAATTTTTTGGTCCGACAAATTCTTGTTAGATTCTTTGGGTCATGCTGGACAAAAAGTGTCTGTTTTTTAATAATAATAGTCTCTTTGTCTAGTTTGATTCTTCCTATAATATTGTGCATTGAAACAAGTCGTAGATCTTAGATTTTATGTCATTTAAGTACAAACTAAGTTCTAAATCCATTCAAAATTACCCAAAATTTATAAATACACTAACAAATAAATAAGTGTACCTACTGCGTACTCGCTTTAATGTTGCTACCTAAATTGTTTATACGCGCTGACTAAAGAGTTTCATTCGTCTACACTTTCAAATACTAATAACTATTTTTAATATCATTAAATTATATTTTTAATCGCAATTTTTAAAAATATAATTAGCATTTTAATTCCTATTTGAAATGGGCTGTAGAACCGAATCGTAATTTTTTCGTTATCTATTTTTTATTTTCCGTTTTATTGAGTTCCTAGGCTGTATTGCACAATTATATACACAAAAGTGATAAAATATTAATAAATTATTAATAAATATGTTTAATTTGAAATGAACAAACACCATTATTTCAAGTCAATTTTATATAATTTAAAATCAAAGTTCTAAATCCATTCAATGTTGTAAAAATAGCAATGGGACAATCAATTTTATTTCTAGTCCATCACTATCATTTGATTAAGCCATTTAATAATGACTTTAAATTTGTCACTTCTTTGTAAGTAACAAAGTATTGAAGTGTGCGTAAATAATGAAGTTTTAAACTGTACAAAAAAAATACTTTATGTGGTAGTTGCCCGGAGTATTCATAACTTAAACATGGTGTAAACAATATTTCACGGCATTATAAGCCTACTATTATTAATAGACGCATTAACGAACAAAAACACAGTTTTGTAAATCACAACCTTGTTAAAAATGAGAGCGTTGCATGAGCATTATGTAAGGGGGTTCTAAAGTGCTCCGCCGATAATATAGCAATTTTCACTGAAAACCGTGAATAAAATATTACTGAACAGATTTTTCAAAATTCGGACTCTCTGTAAAGGCAATTCTAATTACTATAGACGGTTTCCTAGAAAATACCAAAGACGCCAATTGAAAACTGACCGAGAACTTTTGGAAATAACTGATTTTTATTACGAAGTCGTACGAAAGCGATCGATTGTAATAATCGGTCCATTTCTCAAAGGTGATATTTTTTGTCGATTCTCAATTGACATTTATGAATTTTTCCGAAAATTGATTGAAATGTACTTTTTTATTTAAGTTGATAATTATTTGGTAAAAGTCGATTGTTAGTCAATGAAAAATTGTAATTTGTCCATTTTCAGTTGACTTTTACGAAGAAGGTCGAAAATTTACCGATGGATACTTTTTTAAATTAAGTCGATAATCGGCCGATTTGTTAAATTCGACCGTACATTAAACAAAAATATTGTCAACCGATTTTTGTTTTACTTTTGAGTAATTTACCAAAAGTTAACTGAACTGTTCGTGTTTTACTGAGTACATATCGGTCGAATCTGACGAATTTTGACTGATTAATGTCGACCGTAAATCGGCGTATAAAATATGGTTGGTCGAATTTCAGACAAATTTTAGAAAGTTGACTGAAAATTGGAAAAAGAATGCTGTTTTTATTGTGCCAATAATCGGTTGATTCGGAAAAAGTTGACCCAAACCCAAAATTTCATTAGTCGATTTTAGTAAATTGATCGAAAATTGACGGTCGATTTGTGCAAAAAATGACTGAATATTGAGCTACAATTGACCGATTGCTTTTGTATAGGTATGTCTACTTTAATTCGACCGAATATTGACCGATTTCGGTTGATTTTACTCTAAATCGACTTATGGAGGTTCTAAAGTGGTCCACGGGTAAGGTTGGAAGTTTTAATAAAAGAAGTAAATTAAAGATGAGTGAATAACATTTTTAAAGTTCTGGCCTTGTAAAGGCAATTCTAATTACTATAGACGATTTTATTAAAAAAACGTAGATATTAATTGAGAACGCACCGAGAATTTACGGAAATAAATAAAAAACTCTTATTTCCGAAAATCGCCGGTCAGTTCTCAATTAATTTCTTTGCCATTTCCTAGGATACCGTCTATAGTAATTAGAATTGCTCTTACAAAGTCCCAATTTTGAAAATCGATCCAGTAATTTGTTATTTATGGTTTTAGTGAAAATTACTACCTTATCGGCGGACTACTTAGAACCCCCTTAAAAGAGGAGTCGATTTGGGCCGTTGGGGTCGTGCTACTTTCAATTTTTAGGTTATAAATCTATTATTGATAGTAACAAGTGTATATATACTTTTTTATTTTCACGTGTACGTAATGCAGTAGTCCCCATCCTAAGTTATACCGCCGGTTCTTTCAAAATGGTTTATCCAAAGTTATAGCCCCTCAGTATCCCCACTGTCTCGGTTTATATCCGTGCAATGAGTGCTTCTGTGTGTGAGAGCCGTGAAGCGAGTGTGGCTCAGCGAAACAATGTGGTGGGGGCAGGAGAGGAAGAGAGTGGTAATACTTGGACAAGCAAAATGTATAGTTTAGGATAGACTCATAACTCTGGATGGTATAACTTAGGACGGGGGCCGCTGTAATAGGGAAACATCGGAAAGTGAGTGATAATTAGACAAAAACCATTGAAGTTCATAGTATATAATTAATGTGAGGTTATGAGTGTAGCGTCGTGAGATTAGGAATTCACAAATGATGAATTACTTTTTCATAGTATTACTTCATGTTTTCGACCGTTGCACGGACAGATAATCGATATTTGTATACGAAAAATTCAAAATTACGTTTTCTTTAAATAATTTTAACAATAGATAAATAAAGCTTAAAAATACACTGTAAAAAATGGTTTCGTAAAATCACAACACAAGTGTGAAATTACACACCCAAGTTACCACTCTGAATGGTGTAAAAGTACAAAATCACTAGTATTTTTACACCAAAACTGTAATAGCACTACAAATATTGTGAAATCACTCTGAGAGTAGGTTATATAAATTATCACTTCTGAGAGCAGTAATTTTACACTTTTTGAAATTACTTTTTGAATGTGAAATTACATCTGACAATGTTAAAAATACAATTTCTCTAGTAATATTTTCCATTCCGCGCGTGACCCGGGCAGCCATCATTGATGTTTAAATACTTGTTTGAATTTCTCGTAAAGATTTCGGTTATTTGTTATGTGAAGATATTTTTTATCTCATCAAACGTGTGCAGAGGTATGTATATAGGTATATCATATACTACATATTTATTTGACCAAATAAAATGAAGTTTCTTTACAAGTACATTGAGGTTAAGTTTGATGGATTTATTTTCATTATAATTGTAATACTGTATAAATGAAATATTGTTCCCCACTTTTTTGAATTTGCACAAATGAAGTGGCTCGAAATCTATTCAGAAGACGCAAGCAGGGGTAAAAATCAAGCTGTCACCGAAAAAGTGTACACGTTACTTCGTGAACTACAAACTGTTAAAGCGAGTGAAGTTTTATGAACCAAATTTATTGTAAAGTGACTATTTACATGTATTGTTTATTGTCGTTAAATGCAAAACTATATACGAATCGTTTGTCAGGTTGAATTTTATATTACAAATGCTATTGTATGATAAATAATAAATATTAAAACATTCCTAAAAACTATTTAATTAATTCTTAAACAAATTGCAATATTTTTTACATTCACAACAAAAAACATTGCAATGCATATATTATATTATATAATACAATTCTATTTAATACATATATATACTGCACGCATCAAATGTGTATTTAACCTAAAAAATGTGAAAAATTCACCGATATTGTAATTTTATTACGGCACTGTAATTTCACTATAATGGTGTGATTTTACTATAAACACAGTAATTTTACTGCATTAATTGTAAATTCTAACCTGCAATTTCAAGTCTGTTGACAATCGCTGTAAATTTACATCTTTGTTATACAGACTCTGATACAGATTACCTACTCTAAGAGTAGTAATTTCACACAACCTTTTTTTACAGTGTATGATAATGTGAAAAATCACATTTTTATTGCATTCTCACATTATGTTAATGAAGAACAGTTCTAAAATTTCTGGCTGAAATTTCACAAAAATTTTTGAATTAATATATTACATTTTTAGCTTTAATAATATAAAATATTATCTACTATATTTTTCAGAATCCCTATAATTATCTTATTTCTTATAATGTGTTCATTTTTAAAGTGTATAACCTAAAAAATACGTAAACTATTTTAAATTGTTTGATTAAATTAAGAATGCATTAATTATTTACTATTTTAGTAGGACGACAGTTACTTTAATTGTTATATTAGTTGTTTAGGTATTTGCATGTACACGAGTTTCAAAAAATAGAGATCTATCAAAAAACAAACATGCGCGCCATCTCTTGATATTAGACCTAATAATATTTCCGTGTGCGCGCGCATCTCGCTGTGAAATTTGAATTCGACATTTGCTTCTATTTTGCACTCCAATTTTGTTGCAAATTTTAAATATTGTTCAACTTTGTTATAAATAACGTATTAGTGTGATGTGCGATGTAAAATAGTTAGTGTATACAAGACGCAAATACGTCATATAATCGGCCCTATAGCTGTGCTTCGGAGACTTTCCCACTCTTTCTATTTATAGTATTTTTAGAAATATTGCATACAAAATGCCTTGACCAGCGTTAATCTCCCTGTAAGTTTAAATCTGATACGCAATCAATGAATATCGATCACGAAAGCAGCTAGTGGTGATTGCGGCTATTTCAAATTCGTCAATATGGACCAAGGTATCGTTTTTTATATAAAATTTCAGAAAAAGTTGAACTTAGGTTAGAAGTTAAAAACTTTTATTTCCTCCATTTGTTTACACATTTTGACGCAATAAAGATATTTTTATGACGCTGACGTTTACAGAAACATAAATTTATTTAAGCAAAAAAATTGAATGTATGCGTATAACAATATTTATTTTTTCGATGCTGACACATTAGCTTCGGATGTCGACACTGAATTAGATTCATTCAGTGAAGAATCGCAATGCAGTGCCTGGAGTTATATTCCAGACATCCTTTTAGAAGAAATTTTTACGTATTTGACAATAAGAGAGCGTTACAATGCCTCTCTAGTGTGCAGATCCTGGTACAGGGCGTTTACACTGCAGAACGTTTGGTCAACGTTCGTTTTAGAGGATACAACGCTGACACGAGGAAAGTTTAATTATTATAGCGGTTGGCAATATATTTTGGATCATGCACGGACGTCAACTTGCATAAATAAAGTTGGGAGAAACTTTAGGAATCTTATTTTTGAACCTATGTTGAATTTTTATAATCTTTACGAATTTATGAATATGATTTCGTGGTACATTGAAAGAGAGGGATCCGATGACAATGGCATTGGCACACATATCCGTAGACTGAAATTCACCTTTCCTTGCAATATGGCCAATCGAGATAATCCCGACAGAATTAGATTATTCGGCACGGGTGGTAAATTACTCGAAGCTTTGAAACGATTAATGAGAAATTTAGAAAATATGAAATGTTTGGAACTGATCGATCTTATGTTAGATAATAAGGAAGCGTTACATTTGATGGATGACATATGTGCAAATTGCACACAATCATTATCTAAACTTGTACTAATAAATGCTACTCGATATCAGTGTCCCCTTTTACATATCGGAGTATTTTTAAATTTGAAAGTAAGTTACTGTTTCGTACCCAGCAATCGGAAATGCATTGAAATGTATTGAAAATTTTGAATGCATTACAATACATTTGAATGCGCTATTTGATTTTAAAAGTATTGAAAAGGATTGAAATGTATTAAAAATTTTAATTTATTTAAATCCAAAAATAATGGGGGAACAATTAGAATAAGAGAGGCTGGACAATTAGAATAAGAAAATTGTCCAGCCTCTCTTATTCTAATTGTTCCCCCACAAGTCTTCTCCCACTATCACACGAAAAGTCAATGAAAAATATTGTCCACGAATCACAAGCTCGCAAGCAAAGTAAGTGGGGGTAAGGGGAAAATTAGAATAAGAGAGGTCGATACCATCTTGAAAAACTTTACTAATTGGTATAAGAGAGGTCCTACTGTAGATTTCATTTAAGTGTACACTTTTTGAACTCTTGTGTATTGAACGCTTAAATAAAGTGTACCATTTCCGACAGAGCACTGCTAAATGTAATTGGAAATTGGTTTAAAATAAACATTTCACATTCCAAATTTTGAATGAAAAGTTATTTGTGGCTTTTATTTTCGAAAATAACTTTTTTATAATTCAAATGAATAATTACGAAATGAACATATTATTTCACTTCAAAGCGGAAGTTATTTTTTTGTTATAGATTCATTTGTATTAAAATGAAGAATCATTAAGAATTTATATTCAAATGAATTCACCACACTTTAATTTTTGTATTGATTTATTTTAAATTCATTTGGATTAAAGCAGGCATTATTTTGCTCAGTCATGTATTGAAATAGATTCATTAATTCGAGTAATTAACTGTTATTATTTATGGATTCGATTGTATTAAAGAATTATCATTTCAATCTTCATTTGTATTCAGATGGATTCACGACTTTTGCCTTTTTCGAGTGTTTTTAGTAGTTTTGGCAACGATTTATGTATTCATTTGGATTCATATTTTTGTATTAAAATAATACTGAAGTATTTTTGGGTTCGAAAATTTCAAATAGCGTATTCAAAAGCGAAAAATTAATCCAAGTCAATACATTTCAATACAAATTCGATTGCTGGGTATTTTCCTTCGATTCTTGGCGAAATTTTCTACTTATCACTTTTTCGACAGACTTTGGTCGTAAGTCCGCAGAGTCTTCATGAGGATGCAATTGAACTTTTGGGTTATACAAAATTGCAGCATCTGCATATTGTTCAAAATCGTTACAGCCCTAAAGACGATGCCTTACACATGGTATTATAGCGCATAAAAAATGAATAATCGATTCATATTAAAGAATTAAGTCTTGAATTTTTATTATTAAACATATTTTTAGCCAAAGAGGTCATCGTGGGTAAAGATGCGAAAACATAATCCTAATCTTAGAGTTCACTTTGAAATAGAAAGTCACAAGTCTTCTGACGTTGTATTACCGTTGAATCCACTGGAACACAACGTAATTCCCTGCAGCAGCATTGTACTCAATAATCCAAATACTCGAGTTCGTATTCTTACTGACGTATGAAGAAAGTTTAACCGATAGCTTCGTATGTAAAGTTTTTTCTTCCTTGCAGGTACCATATTCTTTAATCGTAGATCATGCAACATATTTTGCTCCGACAATAAAAGTTTATGCTTTTAAAGGACTGACTAGGTATTACTTAGACAAGACTTTCCCAAAAAGAATAGACGAAACAATCGTGAGATTCTGCAAAATGTGTCCCAACCTACATACTTTGGTGAAATACTTAATTACATTAAATTTCATTGTTTAATTACTAACTGACTTAACGTTTGTTTAGTAATGACTAATTGTATTGCTGGCAAATGTCATTTGAATGTTGATTTAACAAAATGTTTGATATTTTTCTCGAACTTTCGTTTGCTTGATTTATAAAATAAGACTGACAAGTGTGTAACAAATTAAAATAAGATTTCTGACTTGTGCAGATGAAGAATAAGTGTCGCATGTCAAAGTACCATAGATAATACGCAGCTTATTAAACGACGATTGAGCTTTTGTGTCGTGTGCAAACTTCTCTCGCTCATAAAAATTAATTTTAAACATTCCTACAGATGATTCGTGATAAAATATCAACAGCTACAATATTAGAAATAGTATCAACAGCAAAATCATTACGCCGCTTGTATGTAAGACGTAATGCAGTATTGAAAAAGTGTGATCAATACTGGTCGAATACGGAAGATTGGTCACCGATGCATGAACAGTGGATCAAAGAAAATAGCGGCAGTTACGAAACTACAGAAAGGGAAACGTCGAAAATCTTGGGTTATCGATGGCACATGCTCTCTGAAAAGGAGTTCAAGAATCAAAGTCTTGAGCTTCACGTATAGTTGTGTGTATACGTGATGTCGAAAAACTTCTTCGGACATTCAGCATTTATAGTTTTTGACGTACGTTGTAAATTACTCATTTCGCTTCTTTCTATTTTATAGAAAAAGTTATTTATTATTTGGAAACATGAATAATTTAGCATGTACGTCTAATCGAACGTTGATGAAAGTACTGATTTTTTGCGAAGTTGTAAAGATGAAAATTTATTCAAATTTGTATATAGATAATATCGAATATGTCTATCACAAAACTGGATTGTTACAAAAAATTTAAATAAATTATGATGCACAATGGAAGATGACTGTTCACTTATACAAATAAATTTTAAAACAGTCTATAGAACTATTGTGATATTTTCATTTTAAATTATATGTTTTGTTGATGAAAAATATTTGAATGAAATATGTAATAATTAAATATATAAAATAAAAGACGAGTAAAATTTTAAGTATGCATATTTATTGTGTTTTATATAGATTTTAAAAGCTTGACGCAGTTTTGGAGACACCTAATCGTGCTCTGACGTACGTTATTTTTAAAAATCTATTTTGGAATCATTTGAGCGGATTTAGTAAGCTCCTATCCATGTTATGCTATAATTTAAATTTAACATAAACTTGAAATGTTTGATGGGAAGACCCCAACAAACGAAAAAGTATACGAAAAATCTGTGTACGATTTAATACGGAATAAGTCTGTTTCTTTCCTATACTCTTTCAGTTACGAATGCGAGTGTATACGATATTATACGCGGTACATAATCGCACATAACCTCAAAGAAACGATTACTTTGGATTATCGAATGATTTAAACTCAAAACTAGAAAACAGAACATTTCTTCGAAAATTATGAAATACGGAAAGCGATATAATCAATTCTTCGATTAAATTAACAGAATTTAAAGCTATTCTAAGCTGCAACAAATCAATTTTTGTAATGCGTTAAATACGGTATCGTATAAGATCGAATGGATTCAATTCTGGTATCACAGGTCGTATAAAATAGTATAAATTCGAATAACAATAAAAATATTAATAAGGGTTCGGCTTTGTCCTACAAAGTTGGTTGCTGTTGATTTTCCTCGACTTTACTCGAGGTTACTGTGACCTCTTGAAATTGAACGCAAGTCGTTCGAAACGTCGAGGAAAATCAACAGCAACCAACTTTGTAGGACAAAGCCGAACCCTTATTAATATTTTTATTATATATAACTTCTACATAAAAACACCGTGTAATTCGAATAACAATCTCTAATAATCAATACACACCACTAAAAAGAAACAGAAAGCAAAATATCGATACCGTATACCCCCTATGGAAATAAAAATGGTATGTTTTCGTTACATTTAAGCATGATTCCGTACGATTACGTACGATTTGGTACGTTTAGGTACGTTTTGGTTACGATTCGAACATTTTTACAGCATTATACAGAAACGTACGCGAACGTACGCGAAGGTACGTTAACGTACGCAAAAGTATGCAAAGATGCAATATCGTATCGTATCGTACAAAAAATGCATAACAGAATATTTCTAAACAGATGTAAACGTACGTAAACGTACGCGAACGTATGCGAACGTACGCGAAAGTGTGCAAAGGTACAGTATCCTGTAGAATCCTGCAGAAACGTCACTTACGAGAAAAAATGCATCAAAGAATATTCCTAAACGTACGTAAACGTACGCGAACGTATGGCAAATGTGCATCATCGTGAATTATGCTAGAGGAGCACATAATAATTCATAGAATCCAATTAGTTTTAAAACATTATCAAATCCATTTATTATATTTCGTTAAGCTTGTTCGAAGATATTAATATTATTAATTATTAATTCCAATTGGACTCTAAAATGGGTCGTCATCGTGCGGCGAGTCACCGTACTACATAGTTAATATCTTCGAACAAGCTACTCATATAATTATGGTCGAACTTCACTTGCAGGTAAGTTCGTTTAACCATCAACAATACATAGCGAAATCTACCCCCTGCACCGTTTCTACACCACTGCACCGGTGTAACGGTGCACGTGTTCCACCCAAAAAGCGCTGGCTTCAAAACGCATATAGTCTCTACATTAAAATCCCCGTTAAATTTTTTCTGCCTATCTATATGAGACACCTGTGACCTTGACAATTTCGCTAGATATATAAAATGTTCTAATATAAAAATGATATCTTCAAAAATATCGGTTTTTAAATGAAAATAACTAAACAAACGAAACCTAACGTCCGTCTCTAGCCGAGAGACTTGCACCCGGGCGGTGTTTATTTACACGCTTTTGATGCAAAAGTGCAACACTGGTGCAAGGGGTAGATTTCGCTAACAGTACGTCGGTTGTGTTGACGTGTCACTGCCCACAAGTCGCTGGACGGCTCAGGTACATACTGCCTTACAATAAACTACGGGCTCCAGGCATTGGATTCAACGTTACGCGCAAAATCGTCAGTTACGTATATGTTGATTATTTCAAAAATTGAAAATCTTACAATTTTTTGATAAAAGCTATGCTTTTGCATATAAGATCAGAAACCTTTCAATAAGTTTTCCCATTGACAAAAGATTTTAGGCATAAAACCAGCTTTCGACTAGAGTTTGGTAAGTGACAAAAGATTTTAGATCTAAAACCTTCTTTCGATATGAGTTTCGCCATTGACAAATGAGTTTAGGTCTAAAACCTTGTTTCGAAAATAGATTATTATTGAAAAAAAAAAATGTAATAATCGGATCGCGCAACAAATTGTTTATAGATTGATACTCTATCAGCAAATACTCATACTACGACAACGAAATTATATTTCAGATGATAGGAGAAATATGTATATGAATTTATGTAATGATAATCGACTAAAGAATTTTGAAAAAGTTGATAATTGTAATTTATTAGGACTTGGAAAGATTGGTAAACTTTTGAATTCAGAAAAGTTACATTTAAGTATTTACTTTAATGTGTCAGAAATGCCCGAAAAATATGAAAAAATGTATAAATATCCCTACAAAACGCGACAAATTTTTGGAATATTTGTCCAATGTAGAAGAATTGGTTTGGGTCATTTTTCTCCAAAATTACGTGAAAAATTTTGGACAAAAATTCGAAAAAAAAATAACGGAAGAAAAACGGGCACCTATCTGGGATATTCAAAATTCGTGCAGTCGGGCACGTTCCTGTAAATAGTTCCAAAATCTCGTACGTTTCTATACATGGCTGCATAAATCCGTACAATTGCGTACGTTTGCGTACGTCTGCGTACGTTTCAGTACATATTCATATGATTCCGGACGTTTTTGTACGAAAATATTGTATTACGAATGGTTGTTTGACATCTACAGTGTACAATGCTGTTCATCTCCGCATGCTTCAGTATGTTCTAGCAATTTTGTGTACGTTTGCGTACGTTTGTGTACGTTCGCGTACGTTTGCGTACGTTTCTGTACAATGGTGTAGAAAATGTTCGAATCGTAACCAAATCGTACGCGAACGTATGTAAACGTACCTCACCGTACATAATTCTATACAGACGTACCGAAATGTGTCAAAATCGTACGGTGAATTGCGCTAGATTACCGTTGATTTTTTCCATAAGGGACTTTTTCGTTTATTGGGACTAATTATTTCAAAGTCTACGATAAATATAGTTTTCGGGGTCGCTGATTCTGAATCCGATATCAGTTTTTCGAAATTCAAAATGGCGGATCCAATATTGCTGACAAAATTGTAAATATTTGATACAAGTTCGTGAAAATCTTTACTGAAGGGTTTTCTTGGTCACTGATTACGAACTTTTCTCAAATTTTTACAATTTTGTCCGCCATATTGGATCCGTCATTTTGAATTTCGAAAAACTGACATCGGATTCGTAAACAGCGACCTCGAAAACTTACTAGTAATGATTTTTATGAATTGTACTTAAGTTTTCAAAATATTGTATGCCATACTGGATCTGCCATTTTGAATTTCGAAAAATTGATATCAGGTTCGGAATTAGTTACAAACGTAAATTTGTTGATTATAAAAACAAAAACAATAAAATTTCTAAATGTACTGTAATATTGACAAATATAAACCCTTATCACTTTAAAAATGCAACAAAAAATGGAATATTAAGTATAAATAGAAAAATATGGATAAAATAAGAAGGTTGAAACTGACGCCACCCTAGTGACGTCTGTGACCCAAAGGGTTAAAACTCAAGTATGTATGGTTAATTCCAGAAAACATTGAAGTCGCTTATAACCATTCTAAAGTCATAATTCCAAATTTCAAAATGGCGGATCCAGTATGGAGAACATTTAAAATCAACTTTTGAATTATTCTAAATTTTTGTGTCTATAAAACATATTTTTGCATTGAAAAAAATCCTTCGTCAATCCGGGAACTGAATATAAAAGAATTGTATACAATTTCAAAAAGATCGGTGCAGTAAATTTTGAGATATCATGTCTTCCGACTTTGAAAACGTAGTTTTAATAAAAACATCGATAAAAATTTTAACGCACATGGAGTCATCGATTCCAGTTTCATAAAATATGTCTTCCACGTCTTCCAAAACGTACAAATTTTTAGATTGTTGCTGGCTGCATAGGATTCTTTCCTCTTGAGTTTGAAGCTTCGCTTTGTATTCTGATTGGAAAATTCGTTTCTCGTCGTCACTTTTTCGACAGTACTCGAGGTTTGTGAGATATATATTAATATAAAAATATCGATTTTTTCAAATTTCTAACTGTTCTTTCTATATGCCCCCTTAACCCATTAACGCCAAGTAGGACACTTTTTTCACTTAAATTTCAATAAAGAATTTCATATGAAAATCCAAGTTCAAATAAATTGAAAGGTACATGTCTTACTATTTTCGAAGTCGCTCTTTTCAATGCAGTTGTCAAAATTGAGCTATCTTAATTAGAAAATTAAATATGTCGATTTAAATGTCAAAATAACACGAAAAATCGAGTGTTCTTTTTTATAAAACATTTTTTTCTCATCGAAAGAATATTTGTCGTCAGGAAATTTTTTCATTAAACGTGGACCCAATAGTTACAGTATCGAGATCAATTTTTTAAATATTTAAAAACTAACATGGTGATCACAAAATGGCGACTCCAATGACAAATTTCTAATTAAAACTTAACAATTGTTTTCCTTGAAGACTATAGACTTCAGAAAAAATTTTCTAAGAATAAATACGTTTTAGAATGAGTCAAAAAATGCTCTCAAATTTTTCCAGAATATATTGTTAAAATCTTGTATTTTTCGACAATTTGAAAAATCGAAATTTTTAAAATAGTCGTCCAAAAAATCTGAAAACATTTGAGAGTATTCTTTGACCAATTCGAAGACATTTTTGTTCTAAGGAAACTTTTCTAAAGTCTACAGTTTTTAAGAAAAAAAATTATAAAACTTTTCTAGATTTCAAGACTGGTAATTTTTTTTCTTGAAAACTGTAGACTTTAGAAAAGTTTCCTTAGAACAAAAATGTCTTCGAATTGGTCAAAGAATACTCTCAAATTTTTTCAGATTTTTTGGACATCATGATCACCATGTTAGTTTTTAAATATTTAAAAAATTTATCTCGATACTGTAACTATTGGGTCCACGTTTAATGAAGAAATTTTCTGACGACAAATATTCTTTCGATGAGAAAAAAACGTTTTATAAAAAAGAACACTTGATTTTTCGCGTTACTTTGACATTTAAATCGCGATATTTAATTTTCTAATTAAGATAGCTCAATTTTGACAACAGCACTGAAAATAGCGACCTCGAAAATAGTAAGACATGTACCTTTCAATTTATTTGAAGTTGGATTTTCATATGAAATTTTTGATTGAAATTTAAGTGAAAAAAGTGTAGACGTTAATGGGTTAAAGGCAATTTGCAAAAAATGAGTGAAGATAGTCCATTTATTATGTAAGTATGTAATGCATTTATTATGTAAGGAATGTATAATTACACTGTTAAAAATGACATGAAATTTAATTTATGATTAATGCCCACTAATTAAATTTAATGAGTTTGCAGCTAAAATGTATCTTAATGTAACATAAGTTTTGGAGTATGTTTGCATTATGTTTCATGCATAAGCAGGTGAAATTTACTGTACATGTTTTTTAAATTTCAATATTGTGTATGAATGTACATTTTAAATGCATGTACATGATATTTAATGTGTTCTTGCCTTGCTACTAGATTAGAAGACAATAATAATCGGTATATTCGCCTGGTGCGGATCGACCGCCTGCATTGTGTAAGTTTGGTAATAAAATCACTCTCTCCTATCCGTTCATAATTATATTGTTTTCTATCACTAGTGATCATAGAACTGGCTTAAATTTTATTATGTATTTCAGGAAAATTATGAAGAAAACCTACGTCTGTGCTGAACATGTAAACTCCTACTAAGTAATTACACTACAACAAAATGGATAAAAATAAACAGAAACTTAATAAAAAAGTGTCCGAACAACTTTTAAGTTATCGTAAAAAAAAAACATCTACATAATATTTCCCAAAATATAGTCTAGAAACTAGACAACAAATATTTTGAGTATTTTTTTTTCATAAACTGCCCACCGTTTATCTAGAAAAAGTATTGCAAAACGACCCATGGTTTTGTTACATCTTTTATGGAAAACTGATCACATTTTATTACTCACAAACTGGCCAGAACACAAATTTATTAGCCAAAAACTGGCCAATATTTCGACCGAATTTCTATCAGGGCTACTAAACATTAAATTGAATTTTCTACTCGGTGGCGGAGATTTCTTTGGGGTGTATATATAGACATTTCCAGAAAAACTGTCATTTTTCGTAAAAAAAATGTTGACAAAAATTGTGTAGCACATTCATGAACTTTTAGAGAATAATCTATGTATAAAATGATTTATTTTCATACTACGTTTATTGCGGCCTGCGCTCACTTTTTGTAGATAATGTTTATAAATTAAAAATAAAATGAAATTAAGTATTTTATTTTTTGCAATACTCATTTATTGTCAACCGTTTACATTCGCTCGAACATAAAATATTGTTTTATTAATAATAAAATAGTCATTTTATATTAATAACAAAATTAAATAAAAGTTTTAATAGAAAGAGATATAAATTAGGCTTGAAGTCGAATTACATAAAGTAACATCCACGAAGCGGGAATAAATAATTTTGTAGAATTATCCTGATCATTTATGCACGTTTGGCCGGTTAATTGAAATATTTTAAATCCACATGAAATATTACACGTTCCTGTCAAAATATTTGTCGTCAAAAAATCACTAATTCCATACGTGCGTACTAAAAATGGCAAACAGGGAGTATTAAGTGCACTTCACCGGTATTTAAAATACACCTTATGAACACCAAAATACACTAAAAAATATTATAATCTTGATGCGCGCAATTTTTATAACTCTCTGTTATGGTCGTGACATTTTCGATAGAATTACGGACGTTACATTTTTACCTTAAAAGAGCAATAAATTTTGCGCGCATCGTAATATCGCCATTTATAGAATGTAGAATTAAAGAGCTCATCAATCTTGTCAAGTCCTCAAAATCAAGAAATTGCTACAGAATCTTGTCTTGCGGACATGACATTTTTTAAATAAATTCATAATTTTCATTGAATACATTGCTGTAACTGAAGTTTTTTGTTGAAGCACACACCGTGAAAAATGTTTGTATTAGCTTCATAGTAAAGCTAACCGAATTTAGAATTTGATCTTAAGATAAGGTACTTTGTCTTAAAGTTACCGTAATCTGAGATTCGGTTAAATTTGTTATGATAATAGTTAATACAAGAATTTTAAATATTAATGTTTGGATCATTATGTAACATGTAGTATATTTACGAGCTTACAGTTTCACCGAAACAGAAATAAACAAATACACACGCTGTAACTCGCTTTTCTGCGAATTTCTCGACGCATTGTTGACACGCGCAGTTCAAACGATATAATTTAACGTCAAATTTATTAACAGTTATCGAACGCTCATTGAATATTAAAATATACGAGTTAATGTACAATAACATTGAAGGAAAGTGCTGGTATTTTCATCTCAAAGTTACCTGTCGTTTTTTACTTTACAGTTACTGTCATCATTTTACATTTAATGTAAGAGTCTTGAAAATAACTTACGTTTAGAAATTACTATTAGTAAATAATTTCTCTCAGTGCATTGTCCATCTTTTCAGGTACATTATTGGTACACACTAAAAATCATAGATAATTTGATGAAAACGCGTGTGCACTTTTTAGAGCTGCTGGTTTCGGTCATGACAATTAAAATGTGTAAAGGATCTAATAGCCACATAGCAGCGGTTTGAATTGCTCGCCATAATAATAATGAGAGAGGGAGAGAGATAGAGAAAGAGCGAATGATAAACAAGAGCACCGGTAAACTATGAAATTTGAAGTTTCGCATGTTCGTGTCGGTGTATGTGAAATGGTATGAGTAAGTTTAGTTATAAAATGCCGTGTAAAGGGCCTTCTGGTCCTACTTTATTCCCGTCTGCGAGAGCAAGGTCTATTAGCTGGTGAACAACATCCCCTCACGGTGAGGTAAAAGGCAGGAAACCACTGCAAGTAACCGTCTTTCGCCAATTGGGTAAGTTGGGTTTTGGCAACTTGTGTTCGGTGATAAAATGGTGGTTATTTGTAGCGGAATACAGGTCATCCAAATTCTTCGAACGACCTCATTCCAATCACCATTTTGGAGTAACCTCATCCACGACGGTCGTCCACCAGATACCAGAGGATATTTTAAAAGTGCAGTTCATCCACCCAGCTTCTCAAGAAGTACTTGACAGGCGATCATCGTTCAAGTCATCTTTCGACTGTCACCTTCCATTTGGCGACGTTGATCCCCGAAGGAGAACTTATGCTCGACAATACCGGCATGACCGACTTCCTTGTCAGAGCCACGGATCTGCCCAAATCTGGTCAAGGGGCAGATCTATCCTAACATACGATCAACCAGGTCGGTTGCACCGATTTAAAAGGTAAAAAACAAACAAAAAACGATATCACCCTCTAGTGCCTCATCGCGAGTGAATTTTCATCTACGGGACACGTCAAGAAAATTCTCGTGTTGTTTTTTGGGACTCCGGTATAGTAAAATGGAATCACCGCGGACGGAACGTGAGAATTAAAAAAGTGACGAACCGATAGTGAATTTGTTTTTTTTTATACTATTCATAATACCACTATTGCGGAGTGTGTAGGGTGGGAAATGTAGCGAATGAAAGTGCGAGTGTGTTCGAATTGTAAAACTTGTATTGGAACATTGTTGGCCATGGAGTGTGAGAGATTGGTGTCATTGTTGTTGGTATAATGATTTAATTAACCACATGAATGTCAGGGAAAGAAGGAATAAATAATTGATTAAGAAACCCTGGTGAAGATTCGAACCTGCAACCATTAAACATAAAAGACGTAATCCTTGCAAATGTAAAACTGGAAACCAGAGTTACGAATTCTTTTTGGGATAAAGCACATAATGATATTGATAAAATTACCGTTATTTAGGTGTTTTTGAACACAAAACAATTGTTATTGATCCATTTAACAGTTGCGCCAACCTGGAGTAACTGCAAGGATAAATAAATTCTTAATTGGTTACAAACAGAATACAAGAGTATTGTCGAAGGTTCATGATTGAATATTATATTTTTTTACTTTATATTTTGGTATGTAAAATTCTGGTCTTACTTACGAGGTTGTTCAAGAAGATTTTTATGCTCTAGGAGTATTTTATGAATTTAATTGATAAAAAACACGATGTTACAAGAAAATGACAATTTTTCTAGAAATGCCTATATATGTATAAAGAACTTATTTATATGACTACGTCAGATTATTTACTTTGTGTATTTAAGGTTCAGTTCTCGTCTGAGTTTCGAATAGTACAGACGTGTTTACAGTTTGTTCCGTGATTCGAAGACAATTCGAAGAAAATAAATATTGATTATATGTGTGTTAAATAAAATCTGATTATAAAGTGTTGGATATATTATGCTGTGAGTGGTGTTTGTTACCATCTCGCCATGAGTGGAATGTTGCAGGCGCTGGCGCTACCCCGTGTACCATCTACAAAAGAGGAGGCATCTCCAGAAAAAAATAAAGTTTTGTCAATAGACAATAATACTAGTGAAACCAGTAGCAGTTCAATTCAATCAACTGATATACAAAGGAATTGACAATCGAACGAATGGATAACAAAAGTAAACAAAAACAAAAGAGGAGGAAGCAGCCCAAATAGTGTTTACAATATAAGAAAACGACAAAGTGTCGTTCCACATTACTGGCTGAATAAACAAGTAGAAACAGAAAATAGCTTCCAGGCACTTCAGAAAGTAAATGATGAAGAAACCGAGGACCCGCAACAGTCAACTATGAAAATTTCTAAACCACCCCTGATTTTTGTAAGCGGAGTGGAAAACATACGGCCATTAAAAGAATTAATAAATAATGAATACACAATCAAGATTCTTTACAACAGTGAAGTCAAAATTCAGGCAAACTCTCCAGAAAAATATATTCCCATTATTGAGGAACTAAAAAAGCGAAAAACTGAATTCTATTCATTTCAAAATAATCAAAATAAAAGTTTTAAAACTGTACTCAAAAATATGCATCCTACACTTGACATGAAAGAACTAAAAAGAGAAATAGAAGAACATGGACATAAAGTATCGAGAATTACAAATGTCTTACAAAACTCAATCAAGATACATTTACCTCTCTTTTTCGTTGAACTGGAAGCGGGAGAAAATAATAAAAACATTTACAAAACCAGTAAACTTATGAATACAATGATCAGTTTCGAACAGCCACGTAAGAAGAGAGACATCCCTCAGTCCATGAAATGTCAAGCGTTTGGACATACTAAAAATTATTGTAACAAAAGACCTGTTTGTGTGAAATGTGCAGCTAAACACTTAACACAAGATTGTCCAATAAAAGAAAGATTTAAGGAAGTGAAAAAAAAGAGTTGGAAAACGCAATTGAAAATTTCAATGTACAATTACACGAAACAATCCAAATACCCACCATCGAAGACCAACACCAAAACAGTATCAAGAGCTGTTCAAAACGCATAGAACTATTAATTGCGGAGAAGCGAAGGCTGAGAAAATTTGGCAAAAATCTAGATCTCCACATGATAAGTCCAAGTTAAACAAGATGATAAAAAACTTTAAAAAGACGCTCTATGAGGGAAAAAACTCCAGAATCCAGCAATTTCTAGTAAATTCAACTTACACGGAATCAACTGACGATTCGTTATGGAAAGCAACCAAATAGTTAAAAAGACCGAAAGAGTTTATCTCACCGATAAAGCAAGCAAATGGTGACTGGGCAAGGAAAGACTCTGATAAAGCCAACACCTTTGCTGAGCAGTTGACTAAAGTTTTTGAGCCACTTCCATCAAAAATTTCCCCAGAAGATGAGGAGATATTACTCGAAAATTTAGTTGCACAGGAAAAAACGAGGATTGAGAGTATAAAAGTCAAGGAAGTGAAATCCATCATAAATAAAAACATCAAGGCTTACTAATCCCCTGGATATGACTCCATAAGTGGAAAAATCCTAAAAGAATTGCCTCACGAAGGGTTTAGATGGATTACAATTCTATGCAATACTGCTATAAGGCTACATCACTTTCCAGCTCAATGGAAGGTTGCACAGATAGTTTTGATTCCTAAACCTGGCCAGATCTTGTTACTTCATATAGACCTATTAGTCTCCTCCCAGTTCTGTCCAAAATATTCAAAAACTACTTCTTCAGAGATTACTTCCTATGAATAAATATATTATAAATTAATTAATTGACCGTTCGAAACTTAATTCTATATAATAATCTAATTGGTGGTATTTACAGTCGATGGACGAAATAAAAATAAAAACAAAAACAAACTACTAATGTAAACAATGGGGCTCTGATGATAGCCACCAAATATGGGAAAAGAAAGTTGTATGAGAGATTTTGTAGTTTTGCCAGCTACAGAATCTTCGATTTACTGAACTGCTTATATGTAAAATTAAGGATTTAGGTAATAATGGATTCTGTGTTCCTCTAGTGACAAAATAAATAACTAATGTCTATTGTAGATACACGTTTCGTCCCATGTTTTCGCGTGGACTCGTCAGAGCCACCCATTGTTTACATTAGTAGTTTGTTTTTGTTTTTATTTTTATTTAGTCCATCGACCGTAAATACCAACAATTAGATTATTATATAGAATTACTTCCTATACTGATAAACTACAAAATAATACCAGACCATCAATTTGGTTTTCGACTAAAGCATGCCACTGTGAAACAAATCAATAGAGTAGTTACAAAAATTAGAAAGGATTTTGAAAATAAAAATTACTGCTCCTCCTCATTTCTACATATTTCGCAGGCCTTCGACAAAATCTGGCATAAAGGCCTATTATATAAACTACAAACATGTCTACCATGTAATATCTATCAAATACTCAAATCATACATAACGTCAAATAATTTGCAGAAATATGTAAAAAAACTACAGTGCTGGTTTTACAACTGGAGATTTGAAGTGAATGAAAATAAACACCCACGTCACCTTCACCACGAGAAATGGAGTATGTCCACCAGTAACAATGAACAATAAAAATATCCCACAATCGGAACATGTTAAATATCTTGGGATACATTTAGATCGCCGACTAACATGGAAGACTCATATATGGACAAAACGTAAACAACTAAATTTAAAATTCAAGAAAATGTACTGGCTCTTAGGTCGAAAGTCTAACCTTTCTATAGAAAATAAAACTCCTTTATATAAAACCATGTTAAAACCTGTTTGGACATATGGTATACAATTGTGGGGATCAACATCTAATACTAACATCGATATTCTGGAAAGATTCCAATATAAGACGCTAAGGCCCATAGTTAATGCACCATGTGGTATGTTCCAAATTATGTAACAAGAAAAGACTTGGAAATTCCAAATGTACGGCAAGAAATCACTCGACACGCAGTAAAGTACAATAAACGAATACAGTACTCCTTCCATTATTCTAATTTTTTCTCTTGTCCTATTCTAATATTTCCCCTCGCGCGTTCTCCCCACTGACGTGTGGATTTTCTAAATACAAATTACGATGCATGCGCAACAAAAGAAAAAGAGACAAAAGTGAGACTACAAATCTAAGTAGTGGGGGAGAGGGGAAATTAGAATAAGGGAAGAAGGCCGCCATCTTGCCTGACTGGACAAATTAGAATAAGGGAAGGACTACTGTACAAAGTCATCCTAATATTCTTGTACATACAATACCATCCGAAAGAATCACAGCCTCAAGATTGAAGAGACTAAACAACGCTGATTTTACAACACGATTTACTACTATTTAAGTAACTTCTAAAACTCGAAAATGACAATTAAACATCTATAGTAATAGTAATTATATAACGTATTAATAATTAAACGGTACTGAACATTGGGAAAGTACCTACACGTTACAGTCTTATAATTGTTATTAAATATTTACTTATTGTCAATGCAGACAGATTGTAAATAAACCAGGAATAAATAAAAAAAATTAAGGTTATGTTTCATTAGCTTTCAACAGTTAATTGTAACAGAGATTATAGTTACAATTAACTGTTGCAACTTATGTTCATGTACAGGACACTGGTGTCAGGAAGACGAAAAAAGTTTAGGTAAGATGCCGAAAAAAATTAAGCCATTAGAAACTTAGTTCAAGTTACCAGAAAATAGAAAAGTGTTGTCCCAAAATCACAGCGGTTCATCTAGGCAAGTTATGAAGCGAAATATTCTCGAATTTGAAAATTTTGCATTATACTTATTAACATAGGCCCAGTTGTATAAAATACACGTTTATTCTTTATTTTCTCTTTTCTCACTCGCACACATACGCACACAGAAAGAAAAATTAAAGAAAACCCACGTTTTCAATATTTCTATTATCATGATAATAAAATGCATTTTATGTAATTTTTTTTTGTTACAAGAAACAAAATTAAATTCGTGTTTAATGCATTATTCGATATTTATCGATACTTTTTGAGTTATTTGAGCTTGAAGATGTGAATTTTTAGGTTAAAAAAGGCATGTTTCTCGATGATTTTTCATGAGTATCTCAAAAACGACGAGTCTTAGCAAAAAATTATGAAAATCAAAATTGAAGGTAATGAAACAACGAAGGTGATTCGTTTTTTATTTTTTGTTCTATGTGCATTAGAACCAAAGTTATGGCTTCTTGAAGAACACTTCGCATTCTATGATATCGAAAATCGAACATTTCAACTTGAAATAGCGGGGAAACTTATAGTTTTTTCAAAAAAAACTTATTCTACTTATTTTGAAGGACTTGAAAGGAGCTTTAAATATAGCTGCGGTTGAAGCTGCAGAGTTTTAATCAGAAATCGAAAAATTATGTTATGGCGATTTTAAAATGATTTTCTTAGTAATTAGTAAAGAAAATCGGCAATAAAATGAATACCCTTTAGACCAAAATTGAAATTAAAAGCTATCCTTCTGCAATTTACTTTATTTGGGTACAAACGATAGGTTCTAGAAGTTTGGCCGGTTTTAGATGTCTCCTGGCCGAAAAATGCTGGATATACTTTTTCAAATATATTTGAATTTCGTAAAAAAATTGGGTATTTTTAAAAAATCTCAAAAACTACCAAAGTTACAAAAGAAACACAACAATACGAAAAAGTAGGTTTTTTTATGCTGAAAATATTCATTTTTTAATTACGTTTTTCGATGAAAAATGATTAATTATATCCATTTGAAGGTGACAACTACACACAGAGACCCTCTTTCCTGATCCCTTTAAAAGTGTGTAAATAAAAATTAAAGATCTATTTAAAAAAATGGAAATGACAGGAGTCAAAGAGCTTAGAATGCTGAACAAAATGCCGGTTTGACCGATTGTTTATCTCTAAAATTGAGAAAGTTATCGAAAAAAAACCCAACTCATTTTTAGGTTCAATTTATTTTTACGTTCATTCAACATTGATTTCAATCAAATACACACCTGAATCTAGAATTTTACAATTATTACCGATTAGGGGTGGTTTTTTGGGGTTGAAAATATTTAATAGATGATAAATCATGTCTCTTAATTTATTTTGATGTTCATTTCTATATGGCGGCTGTAAATTTGCTAAATTTATTAATATGTGCGGCGCACATTTTTCTTTATACGGAAAACAGCTGAAAATTGTTACTCGGGGGTTTTCGGGGTCGCTGAGTACGAATATGAAGTTAGATTTTGAAAATTCAAAATGGCGAATCCAAGATGGCCGACCGAAATGCGAAAAATTACCCAAACTTTATGAAACTGGGTTCTCGAGGGTTTTCGGGGCCGCTGATTATAAATCTGAAATCAGATTTTGAAAATTCAAAATGTCGGTTCGAAGATGGCCGACATAAATGTAAAAAATTTATTTGATTTTGATGAAAGTTGGTACCCGGGAATTTTTTGGGTCGCTGATTACGAATTTGAAGTCAGATTTTGTAAATTCAAAATGGTGGATCCAAGATGGCCGACATCAAAGTGAAATATTACTTGATTTTTTAAATGATTAATTAAATGTTAAATGATATATTTTAGGAAAAAATGGAACCCATGTTTCACCGTTTTTCGATATCTTAATTACAGGGCTGTACCACTTCTGACACTTTTTCTTTAAAACAGCTACCACTGAAGTGGTTAAAAATCAAAAGCAACTCTTGGCACATGGTCAACTTTGAAGTAGAGCCTAAATCCAAATTTGTAGGAAAATCGGTGTTGCTTGAAAGAATTTCATAGTTTCCAATGATAAAAATCACAGTAATCGTTGAAAATAGCAACGAACAAGTTTTTTTCGACCGTCTTAATTTTAAATTAAATAACAATTAATAATTAAAAATAATAAGAGTCGTGATATTTAACGGCAACAATTAAAAAAGGGGTTATATATAAAAAAAGAAGATGATTATAATAATAATAAAAGAGATAATTGAAAAGTTTTTAAAAATAGGGGTAGGGGGTTATATATAAAAAAATTAATAATGAATGAAAGGGGAAATTTAGCTTGACGTTTCGACCCGCGTTAGGGTCATCTTCAGAATAAAATTATGAATGTTTCGGGTGCCGTATTTATAGGTAGTAGGGGAACAAAATAAACAACGAGAAAGTAAACAGAATAAATGAATATAACAAAATAAAATTTAAGAAATTAATTTAATAGCGAATTATAAATATCAGGTAGATAGGATTTTTCAAATCTAATGTTGACAGTATTACTTTCTTCTTTTTTTAATGAAAAAATTGTCCATGTGGCACCTTTTTCTCCAGTTTTTTTCCCTCGCAAGTATCTTGGTGTTATCATAATCGAAATCACGTCCTGTCCCATTTCTATGATGCGTTAGACCAGTACAGTAGTCCTTCCCTTATTCTAATTTTCTCCTCGCCCCCACTACTTAGACTTTTGTCTCTTTTTCTTCTATTACGCATGCGCCGTTATTTGTATTTATAGAAAATCCACACGTCCACAGGGGAAATATTAGAATAGGAGAAGAGAAAAAATTAGAATAAGGGAAGACATTAGAGTAAGGGAAGGGCTACTGTATGTCGTTCTTTATTCGATGTTAAAAAGTTTCTTTTGTGTTCTTTAAGTCGTACTTCTTAATTGTTGCCGTTAAATATCACGACTCTTATTATTTTTAATTATTAAAAGCGGCCGAGAAACTATATTGTTTAAAATAATTAATAATATTGAAGGTTTTGTCGCGATTATCATACAAAATCCGGCAATGTTCATCTTTTTACCATCTTCGTGTTTTCAATCGAAAACCAAACAAATTATGTTAATTAAAAAAATGTTTATATTATTAGTTAATTGACCTGTAACACTAAGAAATATTAATTATTATTTAATTTAAAATTGTATAGTTTGTCCGCATTTCCTCTCCAGTGAATTGTCTAGATGAACTGCTGTGATTTTGGGACAATACTTTTCTATTTTCTGGTAACTTAAACTAAGTTTTTCATGGCTTAACTTTAACTGTAAACGAAAAATAACAAAAATACCTTTAAATAATATATTTTTATCATTACGGTAGGTAAATTCGTATCAGAACTTCTTATCACACAGTAAAGAAGAAAAAGTAGGATTGAAAGTGTAAAAATTAACATTTATTGCCACATTTTAAATGATGCTGCATTCTTCAAAATAACTTTTTGTGATGAAAATTTAATACCCTTTTTCTGAAATGTCGAAAATATTTCGGAAGTGACTTACTGTATTCGAAGGGCACAATCGGTGTTCGTAAAGTTTTGATAAAATAAAAGTAACTAGTATTGGCAAAGAATGCAAAAGTTTTGTGAATGTACACGTCATCTTCTTTTTAATCGACTTGTTACGTACATTATGTAAATGCTGCACTTGGTTTATTCTCGAAATCGATGAATAATTAACGTTAATGCACGTCGAACGAGTGCGCAGACTCGTTCGGCAAAAACAAAATTGTCTAACTACCTAACGAATTAAAATTAACAGATCAACAAAATCAGCTGTATATATACAATTTATGTACATACACGTCAATCTAATCGAAAGTGTTCCAAACATTTTACATATTATGCTACGTAATGCTTTTGAAAACCAAGTCGCGTGCTTGTGTCTTTCAAGAACTGCCGATGCTTCTTACGCACCTCAACTTCATTAGCGAAAGTAGAAACAACATGGAAGTTTTTTTTACTAAGTATTTGATGGTTACAATAAATAAAAATATACAATATTGTCGCGAATTTAAAAGAACGTCCAAATCAGAAACTTTAGGTTGCTAAGGCAGCGGATCGTTTATCACGGTTCTTGTTTCGGTGGATGGTACGAGCCTTAAACGCTGCAGCATTCATTAACGTCTGCAATCAGAAATAAAAATTTAAACAGCCGCAACATACGTAATTATCTCTTAAAAATATTCAACTTACTCTTTCAAGTTTGCTCGTTTTTTGAGTTGGTGCTAAAGGCATTACTCGATTGCCAAGATGGAAAATTTCACGTAAGAGCTGATTTTCGGCAAGGTGAATGTTTATACCTGGACCGAGTAATCTGCAGAAAGCATTGTACTGAGTACGGGCGCACCATCCTTCCAGATAAAGAGTTTCCTTTCCGAACCTCACATGAGTTTCCGGAATAACATCCTCCTGAAATGATTCCACACGTTTGTACATTCCGTTAAATTGATCGCAGAATAAGCATCTACAAAACTTACCTCGATATACCGTAGAATGTCGCGAAAACTTGCTCGTTGTTGTTTACGATCCTTCTTTGCTCTAAACTTATTCGAATCTGTGGCTAAATCTTTGAGTATTTCTGCTAATTCAAATGCCCAATCTTGTTCGTAATCTTCGTCGTATTCTCGGCCAAGTTCAAAAATAACTGCTAAAGCTTCGCCGGCTGAGATACGCACATCCAAATGCGACGATTGCAATAATTCTTTTAATTTATTAAGAGACCTAAAAAAATTACACATTTTTATGCTATTTGTATGCATCTAATTTCATTATAAAGTTACAAAACTTACGGTAGGTAATTATTGGTTCGTTCACTGCTCATTAAACTATAAATTTCTGAGGGTGCCATAATTGTCAATAGTAGCGTCCATGCGGAGATGGCAGCGGCATGAAGATTGGCTACTTCTGTCGATACTGAGGCTAGTGCTCCGTTTCCTTTTAAATACGACCCAGCAAAGATACCGCACAGAAGATTTGTAATTTCCCTGGTATCGCTAACATCGTCTCCGGATAGAAACTGATTCATACTCAAAGCCCAGCAACACTAAAGTGAATTAGATGTATGAAACCAAAGACTAACAATATTTTATATATTTTTAATGTAATGAAAGTTTACCTCGGCTCTGCCAGTCAAGGATGCTGTATTATCATTGGCGATAAAGATTAGGGTTGGCTTAACATCTTTGCAAATAATTTCAGCACTTTCGTATGCTCCTAACTGAATGCAGAGCGAGGTACTGAGTCTTGCTGCGGAACACTGTTCTTCGCCGCGACCTTTCTTTAAGTTGCGCTCGATGGAATCCACTATGGTCATTTTTCTATCTTCTATAAAGTCAGGGACGTACTTAACGGCGAAGGTCTTTTCAATGCCGTTGGAACAGGATATCCTGCCCTTCGCGTTCTTTTGCGACAATCCATCTATAGCTTCTCTTAACTTCTCTTCGAATGTTTCCTGCTGCGCTAACTCGTCTACCTCGTTATCGTTGACATCGTCTGGAAAGCTGCGACTGTCAGACTGACCACTGATGATGCTACAAGCATCGTTCCCAGAGTCTTCGTCTGATATTACTTCAGTCCTTTTCCCGGCATGGTGACCTGCAATACATTTAGAAACAATTGTCCATTTTAATTACTCGTAAATGTTGACAGAAGATACACAAAGTGTTCAAATCTAGATAAAGCAAAGTCTTGTACAATCATTTCACAAAAATGGCAGTAAACACATACAGTAATAAATATAGCAAATGTTTCAACCCAAGAAGGTAAATAGATTGCTTGTTATATTATGTGTCTTTAGTAAACAGGAAAAAAACTTGGAATTCATTCTTTTACAATTGTTACATTACGATGCGCAAACAAATAATCGTTTGCTTTTCACTAAAGCAGTCAAGTACGAATCGTGTTGTTGAAATAATTTAAATGCTTATTGATTATTTACTTTTGTTAATATATTACAAATATAATTTTGTAATTTTATCAAACTTTGTCTAGAATGGCATAGGGTAAGTGACGGTAATGTCGGCTGGCCCCAATAGTCAGCCACACATTTTAGTTTTTGATATAAATTTTAAATTACGTCAGCAATTTTTACAAAATGTGTATGGTACTCACCCCAGTAAATGAAAAAAGATTGAAAAGTATTAAAAAGGAATCAATTGGGATTAAAATGAGACTACTTTTAATTCATTTTGTTCAAAAAAGAAATTAGAGTGGTTTTGAATTATAGTAAATTCCAAAGTAGGTATATAAATTGAAATTATTGAATCCCTGTGAATCCTCCTCGAATAATCATTGTGAAAATCAATCCCCTTGAATGCCATAACTGGGATTGAAAAACGTTTGTTTCAGTATCGTTTAAATACCATTTCGGGAATTAAAAATTCTTTTCTTCGATCCCCTTGAATACCATTTATTACCAATATTTGAAAGAATCCCATTTAATACAAGATATGGGATTTAAGATTATATTCTTTGAATACCGTCGAATACTATCGATTACCAATCCCAGTAAACGAAAAAAGATTGAAAGGTATTAGAAGGGGATTAATGGAGATTAAAATTTGATTGTTTTTATCTCATTTTGTGAAAAAAGGTATTGGAATGATTTTTAATACCAATAAAACCCCAATTATGAAAAGAATTTTGACTTATTGAATCCCCTCAAATGCCGTTCTACAAACGGCCATCAAAATGAATTCCAGCAAATACAAGATTTGAAATTAAAAAATATCTCATTGAATCCCCTCAAATTCCTCCCATTAAAAACTACCATTTAATACCAAATATGGCATAAAAGAATGTATTACTGAATCCCCTCGAAATCTATGAATTACCACTTCAAAATTAATTCCACTATATTCCATATTTGGAATTCAAACTCATTTTAATGAATTCCCTTGAATAACCAAGGCCCTAAATTAATTTTGAATTCCAGCCCAGAATTGCAAAAGATATATTATGGATCCTCTTGAATACCAACGATTCCAAACATTAAAACTTATCCCAAAGGATACCAAATTTAGAATTGTGTTCAGTGAATACTGAGTTTACTATTATGATAAAATTATTAAAAACATAAATAATGACCATTGAATAAATGCACGAGTTCATAAAATTATATGTAAATTAACTTTTGTTTCATATGATTATAACAAAAATTTGAAACAACATATTTTCCAGCGCGAAAAAAGATTAAAAAAATGTTTTATGTATTTATGTTATTTTATATTCACGCAGAAAAAGACCAACTCTTTATTTCGATTGTTTTTAAAGTAAATAATACAGTGAAATTTCACTGTTAATTGTGGTATTTAATGTATTTTAGCCTGCCCGAATACATTATTATATAAACACGTAGAAAAATTCTCTACTTTCTGTTTAAACTATTCGTTATTTTTTCATTATTTCACAACAGTGAGTGTGGTCGAGTGGTTGCGCTTGGAACTTGCTGCGCAGAGGACCGTGGTTCGATTCTCGATGGAAGCGAATCTGCTTTTTTTTTTAATTTATTGATGTGGGATTATATGGGATTAAAAAAGATAGAATTGTTTTAATTTCAATACCAACAAAAAAGGGATCACAAATTTGGAATCACTTTTAATCCTTTTTTGTTTACTGGGACATACGCAATTGGTATTATATCACATATGGTACTAGTGGCCACTAGATAATTGTGGTACTTGACAATTTTAACTGATATACGCATAGCCCCGTTTTATGGCAAATGTCGCAGTTTTCTCATATTTTTCGTAAAAAAAGTAATAATTCCCTTTAGAAAAAACTTTTTCTGAAGTTTCAAAGTTGCGAAATGTTGAACAATGGATTTCTTAATTTGGTTAATTACGAATTAGAATGTTACCTTACAGCAATAAATAAAAAAATTCCATTCTTTTTGACGGTGGCCAATTCACTGCAGTATTTATGATTTTCTTTTTTTTTTTTTTATTTCGAAAATAACAAAATATATAATTATACATGGCCAATGCTTTTGAAGTATACAGGTGCTCTATATTAAACAAATTAATATAGAATACTACAGAAATATTTAAGAACTAAAAAAGTACAAAAATGCGGGACTTTGACCTTAAGCGGCCAACTATACCCCCATCTACTCTACATTGTACTAAATTTTTGTACAAAAGATAAATTTACATTATATTGTAATGAGTAATTACTTTTGTGTAAGCGAACAGTGAGATATCAAGAAGTTCGAATACTGGTCTAAATATTACGATACAAAATATTGAGATTAAAAAAAGTAAGCTAAATATCGTAAGAATTTGTGCTGCATTTTCTCTAATATAGTAGAACTATTCTGGTAACTTGGAGACCATACATTAGATGCATATAATAAAATAGGACGAACAAGCGTTAAATAAAGTGTTCTGAGAGCACTGGTCCCCTTAAAATCCACTGTTATTCGCTTCATAAAGCCATGAAATTTAGTGGCTTTGTTCGCAATAGTGTTGATGTGCAACTTAAATGATAATTTATCGTAAAAATAAACTCCCAGGTCCTTTATAGCAGTTACTCGGTTAAGGAGCTAAGATAATAATCAAAATTTAGCCTGGTTGATCTACTGAGGGATATAATATTACATTTTCCTAGATTGAGTTTCAGACCATTCCTTGAGCACCATAGAACTACAGTAGGACCTCTCTTATTCGAACCTCTCTTATTCTAATTGCCCAGCCTCTCTTATTCTAATTGTTTCCCCACAAGTCTTCTCCCACTATCACACGAAAAGTCAACGAAAAATATTGTCCAGGAATCACAAGCTCGCAAGCAAAGTAAGTGGGGGTAAGGGGATTAGAATAAGAGAGGTCGGCACCATCTTGAAAAACTTTACTAATTAGAATAAGAGAGGTCCTACTGTACTTGATCAATGCAGATGTGAACAGGATCTACATTGTTCAATCTCTAGAAAGAGCTTCGAATCATCCGCAAAAAAAAGTGTTGAATAAGAAATCACTCATATTATGTCATTAACAAATAGAATGAATGAAAGTGGACCTAAGTGCGATCCTTGTGGCACACAAGATGTAGTAAAAATTGATCGTGATCTTGTATTTTTTTTTTAATTAAGGTAGTGTAATATTTAGGCCATATACCGAACAGTTCTTATGAGACAAGTTACGTCTCAACTGAATTGTTTATTACGAGAATTTTGAATTGATTGCAAAAAGTAAATAAAATAAGACGGAGTAAGAGATGCAGAATTCAAAAGAAAGTTTGAGTCTGTGAGAAGTCCAAATAATTTTTGGAACATTTCTTTGTGGACATGTACACAATATTTTAAAGCTCTCTGCATGAAAGTGAAAGAAACAAACGGGATTTAACATCTACACAAAGATATCAAAATGTCTTGATATACAGTATCAATAGAGATCCTTGTTACTACAGTTAAAATCTACCGCAATATAACGGATCCTCTTTATTAAAAAGTACTCGAGATAATTTTCAATAAAATAAATTTTATTTTACTATCTTGTCAGGTTTATCGTTGGTAAATTTGTGATTGTTATGTTTCATCTCATTTACCGATTATATAGTAAATTTTATTAGTTTATTTATAGATTTCTTCTCTTATAAAATTACTGTTGTATAAATGTCCTTTTCTTAAATATACAAAAATGAAAAGTACTGAATTATACACCTCTCTCTTCGAAAGCTATTTTATATAATTGCAAACAAAACTATTAAGTTTGTTATGAATCTTGGGGTGATGATCCAGCACATTACTTAATGAGTAGAAGATTTCTTGCTTATAGTTATTTAAATACATAAATTCTTTCTTGGATAACAAAGGATAGAATTGTCCTCTTTCGAAAGAAGTAATTCATTCATCATATATCAGCAGCCTTTTCATATTACGTAATTGAAACTTTTCATGTGTTAAATTCAGGGTTTCGTAAGAAAGAAATTGTGAAACAAATCTTTCACTTTTAGTTTTATTAGATAATGTACACAACAAGTTTGTAAAATGTAATAAAGATCAGTTTAATTAAAATTTATGAACTGGTCTGAATTTTTTATCTTTATCAATAAAATATTAAATTATGCAAGTTACATGAAAATCAAGTAACAAGATCGAAGACGTCTTTTGTGTTGAATTATTAACTGATGAAGAAATGTGCGGAATGCATTTCTTATATAGGAAATCCAAAATAAATGAGCCATCTGTTGTCGTCATCTTCGGTTATTACTTGATTTTCATATTACTTTATATAATTTTATTGATAATAGAAACATGTACTTATTAACTAATCATTTTTTAATTATTTAATTTAATAACTTTAAATTTTCTTCTTTAAATTCCAATTTAAATTTATAAAATATGATTGATTTTTTTTCGATTTTAATAATAAATAAGTTTGGTCATCGTAATATAAAATTATTCTTGAATTCTATAACATTATTCTGATATAAATAAATAAATTACACTCTTCAAAACTTATAAATGTTAAATGTTTATATCACCATTCGATAATTGTACAAAGTTGCATTAAAAAAATGTTTGACGCACTTGTGTACAATTCGCTTTAACAAGTAACTGCTAATTTTTCTTCTGATTAGCATGAATATAAATTTGGTCATTCAACTTTGAGTAATTTTATATTTTAAGAACAAATTTTGAAATGCTTTCATTATGCATCATTAGATGCAAAATGTTAAATGTGTTTAATTTGGTAAACTCTATCATTTCAAGTAAGTTTTATATTCTTTAAAAATAAGGTGCTCGAAATCCTAGTGTGACTATTTTTAGTCAGTAATGACTACATTTTTTTTCTAGCTTCACTACTATTTGATTAAAAAGAAACCACTAAATATTGGTTTATGCCTATAAATAATGAAGTGATACAATGTCCAAAAAAATTGAGACCTTTTTCGACAATACATTTTATACAAATGTTTATGAAATAACTTTTTTAAGTTTTCATTTATCTAAAATGTGTAAGGTGGGTCTTAGTGTATGCGAAAAAGTCTATAAAATTAAATTAAGTTATAGAGTGTACTCTCTCAGGATAGATTTTTAAACAGTTTGAATTGAAAATTAACATTATATACACCATTTATTAATTTCAGATGATTTCTGAGGTCGCACTGGATATTTACAACTCAAACATTATTTAAACAATTTCATTCAAAGAAATATTTATAACTGAGGTTTTAATCCATGATATTAATTAAAAAAAATGTTTAATAATAATAATAGGATAAAAAGAAATTATAATAAAGGGGTAACTTAAGGCGTTCCGCACATAATTCACCGCCAATAATATTTTATAATTTTTGTTGTAATTTTCTTAACATTTCATTTACATAAATTAATAATTTTTGTTATTCACAGGAAATAAAAGTAACGTGCAGATTTTTAGTAAATTGGGTTACATTTGAAATTTACTTATATCATTGTTTATAATATAATACATAATATTCTTCTTCCTTCTTCTACATACCATCAATAAAGAAATATCGTAGGAAAATACTGTATGATACTTTTCTTTTAAATCAAAAGTTAAAAATTCTAAAAGTATTTAAGATTCTAATGGTTGCATATTATTTTTAAAACATATTAGTCCGAACAAAAATGAGTCACATTTATTTTTGCTTTTTTATAGGTATATATACATAAAAAAAATAAGTTTGGATAGTAAAAAATCAAATATTATTGCTTTTTTTATGCCGAAGACTTAAACGTTTTTAATGTGATTCGTCGTCAAAATAAAGTGATTAAAATAGACTATTACCCTTATTTTTGTGTTATAATCATGTATTTGAATATAATTATTGTTGCATTAACCCTTTTTGTCACGTTTTTCTTAAGAAAACTTTCTTTAAAATACATGAAACATAATGAATTCAAGGTTATTGATTATGAATTTGAAGTCAGATTTCGAAAATTAAAAATGGCGGATCCAATATGGTGGCAGCAAAACTAATAACCTCTGTGAAACAAGTTTCCTGACAATCCGATAGATTTTTAATTTTGCGTCTGCCATATTGGATCCCTCATTTTGAATTTTTTAAAGTTGACTTCGTATTCAAAATAAGCGAACCCGAAAATCCCCAAGCAACAAGTTTCAAGATAATTTCATTGTATTTTTAATTTTGTGTCCGCCATATGGGTTCTGGTATTTAAAATTTTTCAAATCTGACTTTATATTGGTAATCACCAGCTCCGAAGCTATGAAATACAAAAGTAGAACCTCTTTATTATTAAAATATTGCTGCTAACTTTTTTTTTAGAAAATCAATGTTTTTTCAAATTCATTTGTTTATTATTATTTATTTATGTATCATGAAACTTTAATATCAACTTTTAATGTTTTAAAGGCTACCTACTTTATACGACGATGTAAACATTTTCGCAATAAAGTGTCGAAATTCGTTATCATCAATTTGCAATTTCATTAAATTTAACCTCATCAAAAGTTATTAACAAATATGTCTGGACAAACGATGGCATTCTTAAAAAAGTATACTCGGCTTTATGCATAGGAGGATTAACGAAACAGGAAGCTTGCCATTACTAGAAACAATAATATTTTAATCATTGGCCGAATCTTTGTCTATTTTTATATTCCAACTGTTTAGTGGAAATAAAGAATCAAGAAATAGAATTTTCGTGAAAAAAACACAAGTACATCGGTTGAGGAGTCAGCCATTGATGAGAATCGTACATTTTACCAGGAATACCTGGGAATATTCGGGATTAACCGAGAATATTTAAAAATACTCAAGAATTGTATGAAAAATTCGGCAATATAAAGGTTTATTTCAGTTTAGGCAATTGGATATTTCGATTTGTAAGCAAAACAAATCTCTGCTTCTATTCTACCGTTTATCATTTGACGAGATTATGGAATTTACTCGATAACAATGTTCGATCCATTTCTACTTTAACATATTTTTCAAATGTGTGTAGACACAATATACTGGATTATTACTCCTAAATTATTTATTTTACTTTAAAATGTAGCTTTAAAAGCTTTATTTCATGGTTACTTATATTTATAATTTCTTTTATTATACTCGTGCGACTTTTGGAAAAAATTGCAAAGAACAAAAAACTCCTAGAACATGGTGGCCGCTTTTTTCTCGGAAAAAAATTCCTCGACTTTTCCCAGATTTTTCCCTTACCAATATTTTAATGATATCTATTAAAAATAAACAATACGGATAAAAATGTTTTAAAAACAGCTACACATTTTCAATAAATTCTTTATTTTTTCAATCAACAACGAGTAGTATATTCTAAAACATATTATCTATAATAATCCAGAAAAAAAACTCATGTTCCTGCGGATTTTTTCGTGTTTAATTCAAAATAATAGTAGAAAATTTGTTGGGGGTTCTCAAAATTTGTTATAAAATGTCAAGTTCTGCGGTAATATGTTACACAATAATTATAAATGTTGATAAATTTTAGAATTTAGGCGATTTTGGACAGTATATTCAAAGTATTGTCAAAATTCTTACGAATGTTGACAATAACAAAAAATTGCCATAAATTTTATATTTTTCAAATACTATTGGACAAATATCAACTACTTAAAATAGAAATGGTAAAATAATCATTTAAACAAATTAATATTCTCAAAATTTGGGAGTTTTGTGCTGTTTTCAACATTTTAAAAATTTTTCTATGATTTTTAGCCTTTCTATGCAATTTCAAAGATTTTTGAAGATTTAAAAAAATGTATGAAAGTTTTCTATCATTTTCAAAAGGTTTTATTTATACAAATATTTGTTTAAATAGAGAATTAGTATGGCAAATATTTTTGAAATATTCTGTCAAGTATCTTTATAGAAAGATAAATATCTTTAAATATAAAATTGTTTGCATTTATTTATGTTAAACTATCAAATTTTATTCAAATCTGTTAAAATATATTCAATGCCGAAATGTGTTATTGTTAAACATGTTTATTTTTGTTGCAATGTATCAGAACGTTTAAAACTGAGCAGTACCACAAATATATTTAATTTAAGATTATTTTTTTTCTCAAAATTGTTGGTTTTTGGTGAAATCGGTCGAAAATGTTCAAAACTGAAATATGCTATTGATAAAAAACGTCAATATTTGTTTAAATTTGTGAGAAAGCATTTAAAATCATTTAAAAGAATTTTATGCGAAACACGATAAATAAAGCATTTTTCTGAAAATGAAATTGTGCGATTTTTTGTTAAATAATGTTTTTCACTTTTTAAAGATTTGTCTACAATTTACAAAAAATGTTGAAAAAAAATTTCTCAAAATGTCATCAAAAAATTTTGAAAAAATTCCACTATATCGCTTGATGAATTTTAAGAACTTTTCATTCTAGGCATTTTTTTTTAAAGTTTGTAGTTTTTGAGTTAGAGCGTCCAGAAATTTCTCAAAGAAAATTTCATTGTTGACGCCATTTTGAGGTCGTTAGAATGATGTAGGGTATAAAAGTAAATTTTTTCTTAAAATTCAACTATTTTATGCACCATTATGCAAGATTTCAATAAAATTCCAAAATTCTAATAGCTCGAAAAAAATTGATAAGCATAAAAAATTCCCAATTTTTTGGACATTTTTTCATGTTCGGTGCCATATTGGAATTTCTAATGGCTGAAACTCAATTTTGACCTCGGAATTTTGAAGAGCGACCTCGAAAACAGTAGGATACGCACCTCTCAATTGTTTTCAACTTTGATTTTGATACGAAATACTTGATTGAAAATGAAGTATAAAAATTGTCATTTCAGGCGTTAATGGGTTAAAACATCATGTTTTTGTTTTTTAAATTGAAAAATTGGATAGAAAGGGATGGGTTTTTCAAAATTTTCCCAGATTCTGAAAGAGCACATTTGAAAATATCCATCTACAAATGTTTCTCATGAATGTTTTTCACGATTTTTTTCAGCATAAATAACACCGTTGTCCGTGTTTAAAGTTGACGGACAAAAACGGACAAATTGGGTCAATAAGGGTTAAGGGTATGTTTACTCTTATAAATATGTATTTATTTGTTGAGCCATCTCGTTATAATTTGTAAAGGATACAAAGCTATTAATAAGATACAAGGTTACTTAATTTGATAAAAGTTACTTTAGACCAAGAAACGTAAATAATGTCCACCGTTATTCAACTTAATTTCAAGTCGCATCGGTTTGTATTCGTCAAAGTTTTCTAGTTTCAATTTCAATTTTATTCAAGTATATACAATATATCTATATATAAAAAATATACAAATATATCCAGCAGAGATAATCTAAATACTAAAATTAAAAACTACAATATGTAACTAAACTTACAATATATAACTAGAACTAAAATACCAAAATTCTAAGTTTTTAAAATTGCATTTTTTTTGTACGATTCAAGATTAAAAAAACGGACTAAATCTATTGTATTACTAAAAAGATTAGCCTAATTTTTCAATCGTTTCTTATTGATTTCCATATGGTTTCAAGGTCGCGTCGCTTATGCAAAAGCCAGGAATAGAAGGCTTCCTACTTGTGAAACGTCAAAATAGATACTGTTATTCGCTACCTTAATTACCAACTGTCTTAAAGATCGAACAAGATGCAATTTGGACACTATTGGAGTGTCAGGTTCGTAGACTAATTACATGTTACGTCTTGGAATCGTTATGGTAAAATTTGACAAATTTATAGAAACGTAATATAAAACTCAAAATTTGTAAAGATGCAAGCACGAGGATGTCATGATTACAATTGCAGGAAATTGCACGTCGTCATGTAAGCATAAGGCGAGGAACGCTGCGGAATGTGACCATTGAAACCACATGGGGAATGGAATGCAGGAAACGAAAGGTTTCACGCTCCGTTTTTTTTTCGAAAAACAAATCCAAATTTGAGAAGATAAAACGTGGAGGGGGAAGGATGGAATGGTTTCAGCATTTTTCGATGGCGCCGTTTAAATGGCGCGAAGAGCGGATAATCCGGGATGCCTTTCGACACGATTTCTTTCCCGAGCTTGCGACTTGCGAGACAAGTTTAAAAATAACACAGTGACGCAAGTAAATTGAAAATTATACACGGTGAGAGGCGAAGGACTGAAATCGGAGAATTCGAAGGTGTTCAAGGATCCTCGTGGTCCCTCCATACTTTCGGTTACCGAATTTTTGGCGCGCTTGGGAACGGAGCTTAAATTTTTTTTTCGATTTTTTATAAATCGAATTTACGTACCAGATTTCCCTTTTCTGCTCCCTTTGCCTGGCATTCTTGCTTTCTATTGCACAATTGAGACTAAACGTGATACTCGATCAAGAGGGTAAATGTCTTGCACTTGTAATTTTCTTTCGTATACTGAATGCACTGCGTGAATTTTTAATGAAAATTTGACAGAAACTTATTAACATGATGCGGGAATCGACTCAATGCATACACGTCGAGGACGTCGAGACAGCCAACGGGGGGCTTTCTCAAGTACCACTACCGCGTCGACTTGGCTGTTTCGCGGACACGGCTCGCGAGTCTCGGAAACGTCAACGGTGGTGGTGGATACTTCCCCTCTTTCTCTTCTCGTTTCCCCTAACCTTGCAAAATGTTCTTGGTCGTCTCTTTCTATCTAGGGGATTTTCTCGTATCGTTGTCTTGTTCTGACTCGTGGTCGAACAGCTTCGCGGCCGATACGGTCCAATCGAAATCCCTTCTCCCGCTCTTTTTGGCGTTACCCTTTCTCTGTCGTTGAAAGTTTCGCGGTTTTGCGCAATCTCCCGCGGCAGCGCAATCCGCCAACGGCGCCACTAGTTAAGTGTTCCGAAAGACGCGCGCTTCAACTTTGTTACCAGACGCTCCTAGTGATTTTAGGGATTTTATGGGGGATTCGTCATATGTACAGTAGAACCCCTCTTATTTCAACTAATCATGGTTTTCAAGATGGCGCCGGCCCCTCTTATTTGATATTTCCCCTTACCCCCTTACTCTACTTAACGCTTTAATAGTGGATGATAATATCTGAAATCTTTTTATTTTTGTTAAACATCGTATATATTTTAGAGTTGAATTATATAAAATATATATAATATATCTGAAAAATGTGTAGAGAATTTTAAATTTGGATAAAAAAGTAACGAGATCCCAACTCGTGTCTTTATGTGATAAATAAAGACTGTAACCTTTCACATTTATTTATGGTCATTTATATCTGTATTCGAGTGTAGAAATAAACATTTTAAATTTACATTATGCACTCTATTACATATAATTATGTATCAATAATTTTTTGTTTCACAAACAAATACACTGTGATTAAGACCGAAATGAATATAGGAAACAATATTTAACGCAAATTTGCAAATATGATTAATGAAAGCTTCAAATCTCTTCAAATGCAGTACTAAGCTGTTGATATCGGATTTGTTTGTTATTTTGCGAATGAAAGATTTTTCAATTTTTGTGGAAGTCTTGAAATACACATTAAAAATTGACAACATCCTAACCTTCAAATGTGCACTTTTATTTTACGAAATTAGCAGCTTCTCGAATAATTTGTATGATGTAAATCATGAGTTTGATGCAAATAATTTGAAATTTCATTACATATCAGTCTACAGACTATAAATGTTTGCAAATTTAGGTTAAACGGTATTTACACTGTACAACTTTGATGGTGTAAACACTGTAAACGTATCGAGATGTCGAGCGGTGGTGGGGGAAGTCCTGGGGGGAAACGATTCAAATAAGAGGGGTTCTACTGTATGATGTTTACACTGTGAAAAAAGTCGATGTAATTTTACAATGAAAAAGTGGAAATAAAAATACCAGTGAAAATCGTTGTAAATTTACAGTCATATTGTAAAATTCCTTCATTATCGATGTAATTGTCATGTGCACTGTAAAACGGAAGAAATCAGTTCTATATTTACACGGCACTGTAATATTACAATTGGACTGTAAAATTCCTCGAGTTTCGTCGGAATTTTACATTTCCACTGTAAAATTACATTGGCTCAGTGAAATGTCTCAAGTTTTGGTGTAATTTTTAGAAATGATCGATATATCAACTAAATTTGTTGTAATTCAGCTACCTATAATTTGTAATGTCTTCAATTCCCTTATCGTTAAAAATATACCCTGCAAAAAATGGAAGCGTACGCGTACGCTTAAATGTCCAAATTCACGCTTCTTTTTAACATTTAAGAGTACCTGAAGAGTACTACAAGCGTGAATTTGGACTTTAAGCGTACGTGTACACTTACATTTTTGGCAGAGTAAAGTCACTCAATAAACGAAATAGCACATCTGTGCGGTCGTATACAATGTACATATATATGTCAATAGCGCCACAGCGGTCGACGAGAACGGCGAGAACCACTTTACAGAGCGCGAGTAAAATTACATTTTTTTAAATTACACAATCGATGTAAAATTACAACGATTCCTACTGATATTTTTATTTCCACCTTTTACTCTGTAAATTTACGTTTCCATTGTAAATTTTACACGTTTACGGTAAATTTCCTTCTGTTTTCGTTGGATATTTACCGAAAACATGCAATTTTCCAACGAGAGTAATAGGAAATTTCAACAAAATTGTAAAATCTCAGAAATATAATTTTACATTTCTTTTTTAAAGTGTACCTACAAAAGCGGGATGCACTTCAAAAACCCGACAAATCACAAAATATACACTTCAAAAACCCGACATTCAGAAACCAGATATTTCAAAATACAGACATTCAAAATCCAAACATTTGAACAAACAGACATTTAAAGGGTGCACCTCAAAAATCCGACAAATCACAAAACAGACTCTTCAAAAACCCGACATTAAAAACCAGACATTTAAAAACCAGCCATTTAAAAAAATAGACATTTCAAAAACACACATTCAAAAACCAGACTACAAAAAATGATCTCGGGCAGACGTCCTTGAAGTCTCACTGGAAGGTCATTTAAATATGTTTGATGAGGGATTAATTTTTTAGATCACTGGAAGGTCAAATTTGGTTTGACCCTCGGATTATTGGGTGCACCTCAAAAACCCGACAAATCACAAAACACATCGCACAAAAATGGATGACAAGGCATTTTAAAGGAAAGTCATATTTTCTAAACTCAGTCAATTTTATTATCCTACTATGACCAAAAATGTTTTGTATTCTATTATAAACATACTCATAACTTTGATAAAAAATGTCGCACAAAAATGGATGACATGGCATTTTAAAGGTAAGTCATATCTTTTAAACTCAGCCAATTTTATTATTCTACTATTATTTATATTAAGTTAGTAACTACTTAACTGAATATAAAAAATATTTTTTTTCTATATCGTTTTTTAATCATGAAAAATAGAACTGTAAATCTTTTGTTTTATAAATTAATATAGTTAATGGCTTATACCTCCAATGGCATTGGATGTTAAAATGCTACAGTTTGAACATTTCTAAATATTTCAAACACCTTGCGTCGTAATCGCTAGGATTCTCAAAACGATAGACCCTGCCGAAATATTCACAATCTCAACTAATGATGAAATTAACAACGAAAAAAAGTCAAAAAAATTATATTAATAACTATAAAGTTAAAAATCCTTAATAAAATTTCGATTTGACTGTTACGATTTGTTAGCATGTAAATATAATTATAAAAAACTAGCTAAGAAAACAAAAAAATATTCTTTTGTTTTATAATTTTTTCTTACTTTAGTACTTCTCTAATTTTCTACGATAACACAGGTGTATAAAAAAAGTTCATGTATATCGACCCCTCGTACGAAAACTATGTCGTTTCAGTTTTTCTTATTTAAAACAACATACATAGAGAAAGCGCCATAATGGCATAGTCTTCGTAAGAGTTGTCGATTTGATCGGACCAGAGTATCCTTATGTATTTGGACCCGGTCCATCATCCGTGGACCTCCATTTCATAAAAATTCAAGGTTTTTTGAATGTCAAATTGAGAAACAGTCACTCAAAATATGAAAAAAAATATTTAGCGTTTTGAAATGGTGAATCCTAATCCGAGATCCTTAAATCTCTACCTTTTTAAATTCAAGATTATTTTAACATCAAATTCAGAAAACGATACTAAAAATGGGAGAAACTGATATTTGAGTTTTTGAGGTTGCCGCCTCTGAATTTGAATTTCGAGAATCGTAGATCTTCATCACATCAACCGCAAGGATATTTCGAATTGAGAAAATTTCAGAAAGTAAATTTAAGGAAGAAAAGAGATTTGGGTTATACAGATTTTTGGAGTCTTTAAATCTGAATTTGCCTTTTTTCGTCCCCTTTTAATCCTCAAGATCAATCAGAAAACATGCAAAGATAATTGTTATTTTTATTTTGAAATAGGCAGGCATCGAATGTTTGGCTATATGGATTTTAAATCCGGAGAGCTGTTTAATCTGTAAATATCAACTAAGTACTGGATAAAGGTCTGTTATAATTCGAAAGAAAGTCATGCGACAAAAACGCGAAAGACTGCTCACTATAGTTGTTTAGCAGAAATTCCAATAAAAATATTGCTGAATCCCGATTACTGGATTTAATCCACTCAAAATTTTACGACAACTTTTGACTTCGGTTGTTTCGGTGTTTATACCAAGAAAAGTTTGTGTTAAGCACAAACTTCGTCTTATTTCAGTTTTAAACGATTCGATTGTAACATTTTAAATTGAATTTGATATACTAAGAAAGTGATCGAAATCCCGATAACAAAATGCAAAATAAATAAAATCAGAAGTTGTCATATTCTAGAGTAAAAGATGCATTATCGAAATGGGATTTGTAGTCAGAACGGTGTGATGGTTGGTGCATGGGAGTCCAACCTGCGGTTCAAACATCCCAGCATCAAATTCCGCGACGGTACATAAGTTAACCTTGAAATAACTTATGAAGTTATATGTGATTTACTGATCTCGGAGTTGGATTCAGCAACCACAAAAATGTAAATATAATTTTCTCATATTTTTAGTATCTATTTTTAATTTATCCTTCAAATAACCTTGAATTTTGATCTAATGGAGGTTCATGGATCCAGGATTCGGATTCAGGGGCTCAAAATACGTAGGAATGTGCTGGTCTCATCGAATATGCGTGAAATACAGTTAGGCATTTCCCCCAAAGTGAATAGTTTTCAAGAAAAGAAAGAAACTGTAAAACACCATTAAAAGAGACCATTATTGATATTACTTCCAGGGCAAAGGGTTACGATAATGCGGCTTTAAAACCTACAATTGACTATTTTTTGTGGTTGTATATACGCAATAATAATGTTACTTTAACAATAAAATTAACAGGGACAACGTTTTCGACTCTGTATACATATGCAACCCCTAAACTTTAGGGCGGTTGCGAGCTATGGGCCCGCCCCCAGGTACCACTCCCTTTTTGCTAGTCCAAGCTGCACCCAATAGATATGAGTAAAACCGAACTCGCACGAAGATAGGGCGTGGTTGTGCATTCGGGGCTCCGCCTCCTGGATCCTCTTTATGTAATAAAATAACCTCTAACCAACAGAGGGTCGGAAATCTCAAAACACGAACATTGAGATATTTGTAATCAGCGTATTTAATTATTTTAATGACATGTCGGTAGGAGTATCGCATTGTTTTTCTGTTTAAATAATCTTACATAAATATGTACTACTTTTCATAGGGATTTTCTTGTTTGATGCTTGTATTTTTAATAGAAAATAAACGCAAATGATTGTGTCGAAAATCGATATTTTCAAAGTCGGCTGCGACAAGAAGTTATTTAGTTCTCTTCGTGTAATGTTGCGTAATTGTTACAATTTATAGGTCATATTGGAATGTTGTGGTGACGTTATTAAATGTCGGAGGAAATGCGTGTAATGCCATTATTGTTATATTTTCAGTATTAATATATTTCTGACTGAAGTATAATTTTGTTACTCGCCTCAGAGAACATTCTACTTTTGAACAAAAAATGTCATATTTCATGAAATGATGCAATACTTTATTTATGGATTTTATCCTCACTTACTGATCCACATAAGCCCAAATACTATGAAGCTCTTAAATTAGGTTTGCACAGTCTTTTCTGTATATTTACATTTAAAAATACTTTTTAAAATAATCCTCCATACGATTATTCGCGGTAAAATTACCCGTAGAATAAGACTAAACTATGAGTTCATAAAAACTTAATTTTTAAGAGGCAATAAATAGAATAGTTTTAATTATGAAACCAACTTTCAATATCCTATTCCAATAATCGAAGTAGTATAAAATTACACCTTTTTGGGAAACACATTTTGTAATTGGGAAACGCAATAAAACGTAAAAATACGTAAGAAAGTGCAATGAGAAATATGCAATCTTAACCACTTATTACAAAGTCAAAGATTTCAAACAAAACGTTGCCAGAATAATTTATATTTTTCATTAACAGCAAGAAGTTAACGTTACACAAACTTAATTTACCCCGAAAAATATATTATACAATATAATGAAATATTGGCATATGTTACATACGGAAAAACCCGATATGTTACGTTTAATTACGAAATATACACATTTCTTGCAATGGTACACGAGTAATTACTCATATACGTTATTTATTACGTAACGGTACGAAGTAGTGTAAAATAACTATAATGAAAAAATGCAGGATTGATTTCGTGTAGATTTTAATCTATACAATGTATTGTCACTTGTTTTTAAGTTATGAGAGGAATTATTTTTTGTTAGCTACATGTGCAAACTTACCTTCTGTTCTAGTAATAAATACAATTGTGTAGAATAATATAAAATTTAGACAGCATAAGTTTTAATGAAAAGGATTAATAAGATGGTTCAAACCCCCCCTCCCCCCAGCGGGGATTCAAATGAATGAATGTTTATTCTTTTTTATGTCGAAAAATAAAAATTCACAACAATTTTTTAAAAAATTCAAAAAATGTTTTCTCGCGTTTAAAAAATAATGTCCTCTTGAAAAAAATTCAAAAACATATATTTTAGGTCGAACAATACCGTCAACTAAAAAAAAATGTTAAAAGTAGTGCGCCATAGGAAAAAAATAAAAATGGTATTTATTCTCAATATTTTCTCTACGTTTATCGAAACGAAACAACTCAGGGCGTTAAATTGTAGGTCTGTTTAAGCTCTACAACTTTCTCCAACACACAATTTTGATAACTATTGAGTGCAACGAGTTAGAGGCGAAACCCCGAAAAAAATAAGCATTTTTTCTCTTTTTATCGGTTCTAACCTGAAAAGTTTTCATTTTAGGTAAAAGTGTTCTGGAGACAATTTGTAAGGCTTGAAATGAGCTTCAAAATTGTCTCATATAAAATCGTCGCAACTTAAGTAGAAGCTAAGATATTATAAAAAACCGGATCAAACTATTATTTTTTATTTTATTTTAATCCATTAAGTCCCAAAAGGATGAATTTTTCCCGAACTTCTCAGCTGTAAGTTCTTATGGGTTATCAATTATGAAAAAATTCTGGACTTATCATTTCTAATGAAAAATCGACCATACTTTCCGATTTTGACCTTATAATTAAAAAAAAATACAATACAAAAATGATACAATCGATTATTTAACAAAAAGTCGGATTTTTCATCCTAATTTTTTTCGATCAAAAATTTCAAGCCGAAATTTACCGTTACGTAATAAATAACGTATATGAGTAATTACTCGTGTATTATTGCAAGAAATGTGTATAGTTCGTAATTTAACGTAACATATCGGGGTTTTCCGCATGCAACATTTCATTATATTGTATAATATATTTTTCGAGGTAAATTAATTTTATGCAACATTAACTTCTTGTTAATGAAAAATCTGCATTATTCTGACAACGTTTTGTTTGAAATCTTTGACCCTGTGATAAGTGGTTAGGATTGCATATTTCTCATTTCACTTTCTTACGTTTTTTTACGTTTTATTACGTTTCCCAAAATGTGTAATTTTATAATACATCGATTTTTGGAACAGGATATTGAAAGTTGGGTTTATAGTTAAAACTATTCTATTTATTGGTAAACATAACCCTGACCTCTTAAAGATGAACTTTTTAACGAACTCTTTATAACGAAGATTATTTGAGAAAGTATTTTTAAATGTAAATATACAGAAACGGCTGTGTAAATCGAATTTAAGAGCTTCATATTGTTTTGTCTCATGTAGACCAGTAAGTGATAAAATTCATAAATAAAATATTGCATCATCCCATTGAAATATGATATTTTTTGTTCAAAAATAGAATGTTCTCTGAGGCGCATAATTAAAATTTTACTTCAGTTAGAAATATATTAATACTGAAAATGTTACAATGATGGTATTACATGCATTTCCTCCGACATTTAATAACGTCATCACAACATTCCAATATAACCTATAAATTGTAACAATTACGCAACATTACACGAAGAAAACTAAATAACTTCTTCATCGCAGTCCAGTTTAAAAATATCAATTTTAGACAAACTTATGAACTTTTCAGATAACGTAGCAATTTTCGACACAATCATTTGCTCTTATTTTGTATTAAAAATGCAAGCATCAAACAAGAAAATCCGTGTGAAAAGTGCCATATATTTGAGTAAGATTATTTAAAAAAAAAAACGTGACACGCTTACGGACAGGGAGTATTGTTCAACGGTTGGCAACTGAAGTAAATATCGTGAATTCGATTTTGGGACGCCGATTTTCGTAATATCTTTTTGAGCATACTTTTTGAGAAAAATAAGAAAACAATAAAATGCGACGCAAATGAAAAACTGCAAAATAAACTTCATGTACCTTGTTATTAATGATTAAAATAGTTAAATACACTGATTACAAATATCGCAATGGTGATTGGTTTTCGTGTTTAGAGATTTCCGACCCTTTGTTGGTGGGAGGTTATGTTATTACATTAAGGGGATCCAGGAGTCGGAGCTCCGAATACGTAACCACGCCTTATCTTCGTGCGAGTTTGGTTTTACTCATATCTACTGGGTGGAGCTTAGACTAGCAAAAAGGTAGGGGTGTCTGTGGGCGGGCCCACAGCACGCAAGCGCCCTAAAGTTTAGGGATTGCATATATACAGAGCCGAAAAGATTTTCGCTGTTAATTTTATTGTTAAAGTAACATTATTATTGCATATATACAACCACAAAAAATAGTCAATTGCAAGTTTTAAAGCCGCATTATTGTAACCCTTTCCCTGGAAGTAATATTAATAATGGTCCATTTTAATGGTGTTTTACAGTTTGTGTCTTTTCTTGAAAATGTCTAACTGTATTTCACGCATATTCGATGAGACTAGTGTATTTCTACGTATTTTGAGCCTCTGAATCCGAATCCTAGATCCGTGAACCTCCATTAGTTCAAAATTCAAGAGAATATTTACAAGAAAATATTCGTTTGTAAGTTTTAAAGCCGTATTATAATAACCCTTAACCCTTGGAGTTATATGAATAATGGCCCCTTTTAATGGTATTTTACAGTTTTTTTATTTTCTCGAAAAGTATTCACTTTGGGGGAAATGCGCAGGATATGATCTATGTATTTTGTCGATTCATTTCGGGAAACCATGAATAATTGTTATTTTTTATGGTTTTATACACGAAACTCAAATTCAGTCTCACTATCATTTTCGTAATCAGCTTATCAAAATAAGTATCGATTATATGTAACATTACCTTATTATTATTAACGAAAAATATAAAATATTTATTCTGGCAACGTTTTAGTTTGAAATCTTTGATGTGCTAATAAGGGAGGTCGCGGTATTTGAAAGGAATTTTGAAAGAAAAGTTGTCCACTATTTTTAAAGATGATATTTCGAATGGATGGAGTAAAATTAGCGAATGACAAAATCCGCATTAAAAAAAGTGCTTTGCTTTAAACTCATCAGGAAAACTCGCAAAAAATGAATCAAATGTTTGAACCTAAAAGATATGACGTTAGATACTTTTTATTTTTACATAGAGTACTCTAACTGGAAGGTTTATTCGGAGACTTTTTGCAATAATCGGAGTTTGAATTTATGGCGATTCCAAAATATTTACAGATGAATGAGATATTGTTTATACCACTTTTGGGGGTTTTCAACGTTCGTCCGCCAAAATGAATCCATCTTTATCAATTATAAAAGTATGCTCACAGATTCGAAATCAACACCAAAATATCCCAAGGTACCAAATGTTAAATAAATTGGATATAAGGCAAAGCTGTTAAATATATTATTGAAATAAATTACTTCATCTATAAACATTGTGCAATCTTCCGGCGAACTTCGAATATTGCAAAAAATCTGCAAATAATCTATTTTACAAATTCTATGTAAAACTGAATAATGTAGCGTCGTATCTTTTAATTAAAACAAAATTATATGCGCTTTTTATGCTTTTACCTGGGTTAAAATTTGCGTTCTCGGATAGAAAATTTTAATTAAAAAAAACACGTTTTTTAAACGAATTCGCCGATATGAATGCGAATTTCCATTCCTAAAATCGTGTATTTAAATAATATACTATTTACAAAAGTTTACATACATTTTCATAAATTTACACAATTAGATTTCATTGGATACTCTGTTTCTAATGTTAATTTTTTTCTATAGACGATTTCAGTTTTTTAACAGATTGAAATAATATTGTGCAAATTTACAATATTAAAATGCGTTTTTACCTCTGGAAATGAATAAATTACTAAATTTCGCATTTTTCCACAAACAAAATTAAATGTCTGTCTTTGGGAACTCCGTTTCTAATATTAATTCGTTACACATTTAGTAATTTTGTTCAAATTCAGAAAATTATTATGCATATCGTTTCCTTCCGTAGACGAGTGGGCTGACAATATATCGATAAATTCATCGGGAGATTCAAATGTTTCTAAAAGATGCTTTGCATCTGACGTTCCAAAGTATACATATTGTAAGGAACTTGTATTTTAATACTCTAATTAATATTTACATTCATATGTTCATGTTACTTCGTTTTCTTGTCTGCACGTATACGTATGTCAATTGTCGGGTTTTGAAGCTTGAAGTTAGTCTATGCATAACAACCATAGAAAAGTAAACACGTCCAATAAAAATCATATTAGTTTAATTAATTAGTTCAATTGGTGTCAGAAGTGGAACGTATATACTAGTTAACGCATGATTTTTAATATTTTATTTCACGAAAACGAATGCCTATGAGCGAAAACGCTCAAATACGTGTATTATTATTTTTATCATAGAATATGTCAAAAAATCGGTGGCCAAACTCGTGAAATCTACACCGTGGCCATCCCCTCCCCCCTCCCTTGTAAGTATTTGTGACCGCATATTTTGTCAGAATTATTATTTTTCGACATAAAAAATTCATTTGAATTCTTTCTGGGTCAAATTGGACTATCTTATACTGCTAGACCCTTGAGTAGCCAAATTGCTAAACATAAAACAAGTTTCATATTGCAATCGTTATAGTATCTGAGATTATTAGATCAGAGATTATTAGATTTCGAAAAAATCGAAAAACCAGACGCAAGTTATGTCAACTTTATTTTTTGTTGCAAATGATACAATTTGCCATTTATTATAATACTTTTATTCTTTTTGGAAAGATAATTGGGGTTATTTTTATGCAAACATAATTTTTACTTTTGTTCACTTTCGTTGCATTTAAATTGTTTGTTTAAACTAAAAAGAAATGCTTTAAATTAAAGAAATAAAAAAATATATCATAATTTAGCGGACGGATTCTAAAACACGTCGAACGCGAGAACAGCGGTATAAGTAACGTATATTGGTCAAACACACTTGGTAAAAAGTAAATGTGTCAAAATGAAGAATAAATTTTTATGCCCGAAGTGACCAAATTCAATACTTCGTCCAGACCTAAGGTCTGGGTCGAAGTAAAAATATGACCTTGTAGAATTCATTGAATCACATATTTTTTGTATATAACATTTTCTTCTACGATTTGGATCTTTAAGGTAAAAAATGAAAAGCACAACGATTTTCAGCATCAAAATCAATAAAGTTTTTAACATAACTCGTCGTAGTTGCGTGAAAAATGCACCAAATCACTTAAAAATTTTATGGTATACTCATTACACATATTTGAAGTCTACGAGTTAATTTTCGTGATTAATAACATCAATTGTTTATTAATATTGAATAACAAATTGCCGCGCGCATGAAATTGTATCTTTCACCTTTGTCGAAAAAACGTGCGTTAAAAAGTTTTAAGTAAGCAAAAAATTCCAGTGATAAAGTTGTTCAATTCAATTGAACCACAAATTTTGAATCTATGATGTTTAAAATGAAAGCGCTCGCCCCCCCCCCCCCCATTATTGTCTTACGGCTCTATTATTATTCTCTGTACACTTACATTATTTTATACGTCAATCAATTATGAATGCTTTATTATTGAATTTTTAAATTTATTTACCACTTTTGTTTTGTTTTCGTTTATGCATTTAGTTCTTTGTTTGTTTTTTTGTCAAGTTTATACACGTAACCTCTGTAACTGTGTACGGAGTTATGAAAATCAGTATTTTAAAACATATTAGTGATAAACCAGAATATATAGTTCAAGTTATCAACAAAGAACCACTAACAATAAATTAAGCATTATTTCTTCGTATACAACTGAATCTGTAACTCCTGAAATTTAAAAAAACGGATGTACATAACTTCAATCTTAAAAATCCATTAACTGCGCATATAAACATTTATCCTTGTCTTCAAAATTGCTCAATTCATTCGAAAGCTTTATTGGAAATTTAACAATTCAGTGGCTCTACAAACCCCTTAATTCTACTGCTATTATAAGTTACAACAGTTTTTATTTTTCTTCATAATTTGTGTTTACCGTCGTGAGGATCGCATGTGTTTCATTCTGTTCCTTCTATGTTATTAAATATTTCCGATTTAACTTTAAACCGTGAGGCGTCAGTGTATTTTGCCGGACTTGTGAAATCTTGTAAGGCGTGAGCGCTGATCGTGTTTGTATTTACATTTCCACATGTCTCATAGATTTTTGTAAATTATGTTGCAACAAACTCGTGTTTCAAGTTGTTCATTTTAACTGAAGTATCGTTTACCGTGTTGTACTGGGTACGTTTTATTTATTTGTGCAAGACCGTGACCACTCGCAATTGTTTATAAACTAAGTGCATCATTGTGCAACTTTTAAAAAGAAAGTGAAAATTTATTGTTGCTTGGAGATTTTTCCAGAAGAAACGTGAATTTCGGCAATTCTACATCAGTGTTTACGACATTGTTTACTTCATTACCATCGCATTGTTGTTGGTTTCGCACGCGTAAAGCCGCTCGAATTTGACATCGCTGGTATTTTCGCATATATTAACGACCATGTCGAAGAAAAACAATGTACTTCGTTTTCCGATGTACTTGGATTGTGAATCTGATTATGTCGAAGAAGATCCTATATTTGACGAAGACGATTATACCAAGGATTGTATTTTCTGTCATGGCATCATTCCCGGTGACAGAGTTAAGACCTGCGACAAGTGCGGTAGAACTGCGCACATGACATGTACTCTTGAGTATTACTGTTACGACGACGACGCAGTACCCTGCTGCTTTCCCGATGATCCATCGAGAAAGGATACAACTCCAACGAATAATGCTCGTAGTCTAACCAAGCAGGGAGTTACACTTGCTTCCATTTCACAGCAGATCAATGTTCTAAATTATAAACTGTCAAAATTGAACTCGCTCGAGTCGTTACTTAAAGACACCCGATGTGATATCAATCGTTTGAAAATCTCAACCGATGCGACCAGCAAGAAACTCTTGACTAAAGCTCAGGAACTCTGCGCCACTGTGGAGGAACAAATCGCCAAGATATGTTCCTTGGAAAAAGAAATTTCGGCGCTTCGAAAAGAAAATCGAATTCTGCGTGCCGCCGACAAGTAAGATCATCCCATTCTCACACGTGAATTTTCTGGTGTCGTAGACAGCCAGTGAAAATCTTCCTTGATTAGTTTCGGACATTTGTGCCTCTGTAGTTTCTTCTGTTGGACCTGACGATTTTGGATGTGCCAACAGGACATGTCCTGCAGTCCGTGTTAAAAAGATCTACTCCAATAAGTATCTGCGACCTGTACTTCTTAAATTGGTTGGTAAAGCCAAAACGTAAACAGAGGGGCTAATATTAGTTGAACTGGGCTTACGAGCTATCCAATACTGCGAGAGGAGGTGGAGTTTTCTTGTCAACAATCCGCTGATAAGTTTCCGGCATGTGAATAGGTTTTATTGGGAGATTACATTCTTCCGAATATATTCTGATCCTTGGAAGGACCAATCAAACTTGACTTCACTGGTTATGTTTTTCTCTCATGGACAACACTTTGGAATTATGAAGAACCTTTGCGACTATGAACTATTTTGTTAGCGCAGACACTGAGATACAGGCTTTAATTATCAACAGAGAAGATATTTCAAGAGCATCTAAATATTTGAAAGATGATCTTGATGGAGGTCCGGATATGTTGCGCCAAATTTTTATAAAAAAGTGTTTATCTGCCTTGACTGAACGTTTGCTGCTTATTAGTAACGTTTCACTTCCCTTGGGAATTTTTCCAGATATGTAGAAGAAATCTTACATATTAATAAAATACATTTTTTATATTTCGGTGCTCGTTATTGTTGTAAATCGGGTTATTTTAGTGAAACTACTTAATGTAAAGGACATTTTTACGATATATATTTTTGACATTTTATATAAGAATGTAGATGACATGTGAGGGCGATTCCGCAAATAAATAATAAATAGATAATTGAATTTTTTTATTTCACTGCAGGAGGAATTTTGGAATCCACTGCAGTCTAAACTTTTGAACTTCTAATTTATTTGGGGTGTACTTCGGAAAAGGTGCCGCCTGGAATTTTTATGAAACGAGTGTTTTCTTACATATTTTTATGCACTGAATTCGAATTTCATACTGAAAATTGGCGCAAATGCAATTTTCATGGCGAAAATCAAGAAAATGGGTGAAAAATTGTACTTTTTCACGGGTTTTCTCGTTTATTTTCGAAAATTTTTTAAATTTCGAAATATTTTTCAAACAGCAGATGTAGAGCGTGAGATTCTGTTAAAAAAGGTCTATTTCATTTTTTCTGTGCGAGTGATATGAATTAAGAAAAATAACAATGAATTATGTATGTAACACAATCTGTGTACATTTAGTTCTCGCACTCTCCGCATTGTGGCTGGCCTAAAAAATTACCGATATAGAAATTAAAAATGACTTATGGAAAAGAAAGTGTGATTGTCGCAGACGGAGTTAAGTGATTTCAGTATTTTTTTCTCTTTAAACTAACGTGCTACAAACTTTTACGTAGTCTTAAATTCAAGCTTAAATCCTACATTACAAGATCCATATCATAGGAATAAAAAATAAACAATTTAAGAAAAAATGGGATTAACCCTTTAACTCCTGGCTTTTTTAACCCTTGAAGGCACGCCTTTTTAAAAGTACCGTGATTTTGAATGTTTTAAAAGTAATATCAAATTTGTAACCAGCGACCCAAAAACCCTTGAGGGTTAAATTGGATGACCATAGATCAACCTTTTGATTTTCGTCCGCAATCTTGGATCGGCTATTTTTTGCAATTCTGATTTTTCTTTATATCGTAGGATAAGATTAAAGATTTAATTTAAGCATAAGCAGAAGTGTTAAGGATTTTAGGTGTCTGAGAAAAGTAGGGATGAAAACACCAAAAAAATCCGTTTTTTTTTCTCAAAATCCTGATCTGATACGTATCGTAAACCACTCCGATATCTAAAAATAAAAACCACGAAGACCTGTGTAATTATTCAACGTAACTTTTGGTTATTTATTATCATCTGGTTTCTAATTACAAAACATTTATTCTGTTAGCCTATTCGATCATTCGATGTAAAAGTCACATTTTATAAAAAAATGTCATTAGTTTTTTCGTGACCAGATTCGAAACAATTTGGATAGGATCGAAAAGTCTCATGTCGAATTCTGTTTCTTCGATTTGGCAATACGGAAAAATTTATCAAACTTTAGTCATGGTTTAATAAAAGTACTCCAGAAAAAACACCAGCTAAGTCTTTGTATAATTAAAGTCGGATACGTATATATTTTTTATATAGTATAGCGTACAAAAAATACATCGACATTGATTCCTGTCGCGTCATAAATCAGCAGCTCATAAAATTGAGCGCTGCTTTTAAAATGATTGATGATAAATTCCTCTTATCACATTTTGAAGATCTATTAATATTTCCTGGTGAATGATTACTTGGTTGAACAAGGTGTAACTTTCTTGATGAAATTGAATATGGAATCCAGTAAGTTAGCCGGAGTTGGGTCGTCACATCCTTCCAATTCCTGAACAATGCATGTCTGGAATTTGGCCATGTCGCTGAAATAAAAGAACATTTTAGAATATATTAGTATTCGGTAACATTTTTTCCAAAAGTCTTTAAATAAACTAATGTAATAAACTAATTTAAATAAACTAACTTTAAAAAAAAAATTCCTGACCTTTTCGTAATTTTTTCCAATCAAATTTTATGTTATGTGTTTATTAGACGCTTTTAAAACTTTCAAAATTTTAATATCCACATTTCAAGTTGCGAAAAACGAAATAACACAAAAATACATTGAAAAAATATGTTTTTTATGGCTGCGTTTTTCGAAAAATTGAATAAAAGATTCTGAAAGTTCAGTTAATTTTAAAGGTAAACGTTTTATCTTATTATGACATTTCCAAAGGGGTGCTGATAAAAAACCGACAGGTCAAAAAACAGACGGTCAAAATACCGACAAATTAAATAATTTGGGTAATTTAATTATGCGCAGGAAAATAATTTTATATTAATAATATATATTAACCCCTATTGTAATTTATTTAGTTAGTTTTATGCTATTGGTTTTTGACTGTCGTATTTTAATTTGTCCTCTTTTTTGTTAAGTTTGTTATTTTTTCGAAGCGCAGGTTGAAAACCCGACAAATAAAAAAGCCGAAAGGTAAAAAAATGGACTGTCGTAAAGCTGACAGTCAAAAAGCCGACACATAAAAAACTATAGACATCGACAAATGTACAGTAATTTTTTACTATCGGCTTTTTGAATGTTGGTTTTTTGATGGTCGGTTTTTCGACCTGCAAGTTTTTTGATTTGTCATATATTTTATCATCAATAACTTGACTTTCGAGTGAACTGGAAATACTTAATATTTTTTTGTTTACTCACCTGCAAGCCTTATCGTCGAAAGTGAGGGAAGGAAGGACGAATTGTGGGTTAATGCCAGTAGTAGGGTCTGCAAGTTTCTGTACATATCCACCATATGTAGAATTGGCGCAGTTCTGCATTGCTGGTCGCTTAGACGTGAAGCATTGTGGTCCACCAGCCGCAATGAACACTAGTAAACATCAAATAGAAATTAATTAATTATTTGTGTAACTGCGCAATATAAATTCGTACGTAAAGTGTAATTTTACACACAATGGCTAATTGCATAAATGACAAATACGATAGAATTCGTGAGATTTAGCATTGCTCCAGAGTGTGACAGAAAACACTTCACGCACTATTGTTTGAAGCCGGTACTTTTTGCAATATCCGGAAATAGTAAATTTCAACGATTGCCCAAAAGGGCATAAAAAACCAGTGTGCAACATTGAATTTGTACAGGACATAACATTCTTCAGTGCCAAATTATCAAAAGTTTTGATGTTGAGTATGAAATATTAAAACGTTCTTTGTAGTCTGTTTAAGTAAATTATCTTTGTCGTGACGACTGAATAATGTTTTTCCATCTACAAAATCGGAGTCCCTAAATGGGTCCGAAATATTCTACTTTGTTCCATTGTTAAATAATATACTATTAACACACTTCTTTTTTACAAATAGTACAAAGCACACTAATTAAATAAGTATACATTCACTACCATTTGCTGAGTTCTAAAATACACAAGATTGTTAATAAACATACTTTGTTGTCTACGGGTTAGTGAGACTTCGGCAGTTCTACAGAACTTTTAAAAATATCAAATTACAGGTTCTACGAAATTGCCTACACAATATTTCGAGTCAATTAATATTGATTATTACTTCCTACACACAATACTAGACATTTATTCTAGGGAACATATTTTCCATCTTTCGAAAAAACAAAAATTATGATCACATTTTTGACTAGAAAAAATATTTTTATTTACGTTTACTGTTTTGATAAAAATGAATACAAAATTAATTATACAATATTAGAAAAAAACACAATTTTTAATATATTTATTATAATATTAATAATAATATTAATATTAATAATAATAATATGTCTTTCTTGCTCTAGAAAACTATTACAAAACAATGATAAAAATCGCTGTCTTACAAACTATCCGAATTGCCCAAATAGGCCGGGAATGCTCTACTTTGGTCCCTTGTTAAGTAATATACTAAAGTTAATAGAATTAACATTTTTTATTCAGACTATCTGTGTCGTTTTATTATTGTTGATTTCCAATTATTTGTGTTTACAATATCATGATAAATCAACAACAACGAGGTCATGTGAGAAACTGAAAAACATCGATAAAAAATATTTTTAAAGCCATAAGTTTTAATTAAAAAATACGTTTGTTTCTCAAATACATTCAAAAATACGTATAGGAACAAAAATATACGAATTTTTATCTTCAGCCATTGTTATTTTTTAAATTTCAAAATGTCTATTTATAAATGTCGGCTATAAAATGCAAATTGTCTGTAATATCTATAATAAAATATCTTGGCGGATCTACTTCACTACATATTACAAGAATTTCAAAAAATTTGAAATTTCTTGATATAAATTTTTATGTCAATTACTAATAAATTTATCGATATGGAAAGTGCATTTATATAACAAGATTTATCAAAAACAGTAGAATTCTACTAAAAAAATACCTTGGAATTCATTTACAATATCTTCAATATTAAACTTTTTTTTGGAGTTATGTCAAGTAAAGAAATCGTGTCCTCGAGACTGGAACATTGAAATGTGTATATCAACATTTTGAAAATAAAAGTGAAAGTATCCGAAATGGCCACTAAAACACGAAAAAATCAGCGAAATGTTCAGGAATTTTTAATTTGAAAATTATACATTTTCAGAAAAATGATCTGAAATAAAACAGTCTTAGAATTTATCTAAGATAGCGATGGAATTTTGTCATATTTTTTGAACACTTTGAAAAATTGAAAAAGTCTTTAAACAAAATTTAAAAAAATTTCAGGTTATTTTATGACCAATTCAAAGGACTTTTTGTTCTGTAAGATTTTTGTCGAAAGTCTATCATTTTTCAACTTTTTGACGACTTTGCCGAGATTTTTTTCTAGGAATTTTTTATTTTAAAATAATAGACTTTCGGACAAAAGGTTACGGAATAAAAATTCTAAGAATTGATAGAAGAATGCGCTGAAATTTTTTTGGATTTTTTGAGCACTTCGTTCAATTTTCAAAATACTAAAATTTTGAAAAATTGAAAAAACCTTGAAACAAAATTTGAAAAATGTAAGGGTATTCTTTGATCAATTCAAAGAACTTTTTGTTTCGTAAGATTTTTTTCTAATAATATATTCCTGAATTTTTAGACGAGTTTTCCGAAATTTTGTTAAAGGAAGTTTTTATTTGTAAATAATAGACTTTCGGAAAAAAGGTTGCTGAACAACAAATTCCCAGAATTGATCAAAGATGTGCTGTTTTCAAAATCAGAAAATTTAAAAAAAAATTGAAAAAATTTGTTTGTAACAAAAAAAAATTGTCAGGGTGTTCTTTAAGCAATGATTATTTTGTCTCTTTACATTTTTTCCATCGTATTTTTTCAAGTTCGTAATTTCCAAATAAAAAATTCCTGAACCTTTCGCGGATTTTTCGTGTTTTTTCCGCCCTTTTGGATACTTCTACCTTCATTTTCAAAATGTCAATATGTGCATTTTAAGTCCCTTTCTCGAGGACACGATTTCTTTACTTCAAACGATTTCTGAAATTTTTACAATGCAAAAAATGATATAAAGAAATAGACAATTTGAAAAATGCATGTTTTTTTGGAAATAATCGTATATGGGTTTTCAGGGTTGCATTTTTTGAAAAATCTAACAAATGATTCTGAAAGTTCAGATATTCCTGTTTATATATTTTTTTGTAACCTTTTTAACACCAAATACAACCATTGAAAACTACTTTTTATTAATAAAAGGTCTATTTAAATGAAAGGTCAATTTATTATACATAAAAAACATGTAACATGACGTTAATGAGACTTTCCCTATTAAAAAGTAAAGAATTAATAATTTATCAAGTTATTATTAAATTAGTCATTGTATTTTCTAACACCTTATTATTAAATTAAATTAGTTAAGTTTTGCTCATGAATTTAGTAGGTTTTTACTTCATATTAATAAAAACGATTACTCATTAAATTTTTGGCAGACTTTTCACTCTTTCATTAGTAGTTTTTGACTAATTCAGATTTAGACAGTCGTGTTATCAAGAATGTACGATAAATACTATATGAAAATACGTTTTATAACGGCAGGTCTTAACGCTATTACAGCGACAATTCTTTTTCTGTCTCCATTCTTTAAAAATTACACAACTAAGCTGCTACAAAATAATGATTGCTTTTAGAAAACTATACAAGTCTTAAGGAATACAAATTGATAATAAACGAAACATTTTTTATGAGAAATTGAGTGTTAATTCACGAAAAGAATCTAAACATTACTCAATTTACTGGGTTGACAAACACTTTGCAAGTATACGATTAAAATAAACGATAAATTCAAGAAAGCGGACAAAACAGACGAAAATCCGTCGATTAAAATTGATTATTACTTTCTTACACTTTACTTACTTTTAATCATGGAAACTGGACAAAATTTGTTATCTGCTAAGTTTCTATCCGTGCTATAACATGGAAGAAATCTGACAGAATATTTTCAATAGTGATATTGTTCGATTAAGTAATAATCTAGGAACTACAACCTTTTTGCAAAAATAACATAACATCTAAACAGAAACTTGTAAAACAAAAGAAGAATTAGAATTTGACGAAAAATTTGTTACTGAAGGTTTTCATACTTTTTCACATATTTAGACACTGCTAATCATAATTGTTATATTTTTAGCAAAAATAGAAAGAAATTATTTTTAAATTGATACGATTCAATGCACTCCAGTTGAATATTCTATAGCGGCTTGACCCCTGTGGTATATGGATTTGCATATAATTTAGGGGTCTTCTTTTCTAACAGTCTGGTTTCAACTGATTTTTCATATGTATTAGCTGTTTATAACAAAATTCTACAGTTATTAATAGTTTCTTTGAAGTTTACAAACTGATAAAAAAAAGGGATTTCGAAAATTAAATTTTCTAGCCTTATTTTATTTATATATGTGGCATTTCATGTAATAAGAACCACTTTTTTGGACCTATTTTTTAAATTTTATTTCCCCATTAAAAAAGTTGTCATTTTTACGAATTTTAAATACCGTTTGTAAAATACGTTAATACAATCCGCTCGTTTTGTTAAAAATTCTGTTGAAAATTACCAAAAAAATTTGTTCCCCTTCGATAAAAATTCACAAAGTTATGGTCAGTTAGCACACACTTATCACGACGAAAACCCCTGAAGTACATGTGTCTATGTGCTATACAGGGGCCTTCTTTAACAATTCCCTTTCTGCACACATTTTGTAATAAAAAGCTTAAAAAAAAAAGTTTCGTATAGTTTGTTTATTATTATCAACAAATAAACATAATTATTATACAAAATATTTAATTATTAACGTTTATAATCATATTGCCAAAAATAAGAAGCAAAAATGTGCAAATTCTAAATGGTTTCCAGGTAAAGAAAAATGTATGGTTCAGAACATTAAAAAAGAATTTACGAAAATTGGATTTTTTGTTTCAAACTAAGTATTCTCGTCAATTTTTGACAAAACAATTGTTATAACAAATTTATTGAACTAAAAGTTACTTTTTTATAACATTTAAAACAGACAAAAACAAACTTAATAAATAAAAGAAATGAAGAAGTCCAAGTGTTAAAAAAAGATTTCATATGTTTAAACCTTATAAATTGCATAATTTTCCATTCATTTCTGAAGGAGATAAAGTTGATTAGAATTTGTAACAAATGATGAATATTTACGATTGATTGATGCGAATTGTCAATGGTTAAGGCGGTAAACTAAGTAATTGACGATAATTGCTTAAAGTGGGAATCATTTAAAGAAAATTGATCTAAATTGAATGATGTTGATCAACGTATAGAAATAAAAGAAACTAAACGGACATTTAGAAAAATCTAATGCACTTACTCGAAATACAAGAAACTATGAATTATAAAAATATCTAAAAAAATTTAAATTTGAATTTAATTAGGTTATATTATTAGTTCAAGTTTATTGTAGTAAATTCTTTAAAGGAAATTTTTTATATATTTGGAATAAACGTATGATAAATTAAAAACCAACTTTCATGCCAGGACATTCATCAAAATTTACAACTTTAAAACTTTTCACTAGTAACTAATTAAAATGTAGTAGATTGCATTGTAGCATTTTAAGTTATCTGTAGCTTATCGTATTTTAAACAGAAACTCTACCTCTCTCTACTCAGAAGTTCTATTGGTGTATTCGAAACATTCAAAATGACAGTTGGTTTTTAAAAGATGATTTTCTTTAGAAAAAACATTACAAAATTAAACATGGAAACCAAAATATCTGATTTTCCAAGTTTATATGCTTATTTCAGAAAAAACTAAAATTATTTTACATTAAGCGAGAAAAAAATGATTATCTTACGAGCAATTCTATCTCCTTCTTTAAAGCAGACGAATTTCAGAAGAGAGTCGGTGATGTTATGGAAGATTTTGATGTTCTCGCGTTCTGCTTCATCAAGACACGGGCCCACGGATGATGTATAATTTGTAAGGCAGTCCTTGAAAATTGGTGTTTTCCTGCAGTATTTTTTGAAAACGACATCCAAATCGCCCGTAGGTGCAGCTAGGGCCATTTCTTCCTGGAGCTCGGTCACGTTGACGAGGGATTGAAGACATTTTGCGACGTTTCCTTGAGCATTGAAAGCAGTATCAAAGGCGGTGGCTCCTCCATTCTTTTCGCATTTTTTTCTTATCAAATTCAAAGCATGTTCCTGATTGAAGGCAGTCAAATTCGCCAGATTCAAATTCTGCAATCCAGGCACACCGGAGATACCTTGCACCGACGACAATATTTCATTTACGTTGGGCACACCTTCCTGAGCCAGAGCACAGCCCAGAAAACCTATAATATGAATTGTATTGTAAAACAGAGAGAAATAATAAAATAAATGTTTCGAGTGAAGAATTTTGTAGTAGACAAATAAGTAATTCTTTTATCTGAAAAGGAGCTAGAATATCAAGGTTTAAACAAGGTATGTTTAGACCCAGGTACTAATTTATTGCAGAGGAACCAGAATCTGGCGCAGACTAGCCGCAAGCGTGGAAGATTTTTTAGCAGTTGTTTATGAATGGTTACCATAAACTATTGCAATATTTAACTACACCATCCTAGTTCCAGCCCAATTCTAGTCACCATCTAGCCATTACAGTTGTGGCAGCTAGTCTAACATCAGGAATCGATCAGATTTTTACCGGGGACAGACTTGTGTCATTCTTAAATTTTATGTGATTTCGTGGCAATCATTTACACTTAGGGTGCATTAATTTTCTAACTGTGTCTCTATACATTCGAAGCGATGTAAAAATATGGAAATCACGGAAAGGTATATCTCGAGGAAAGATCTAAATAACGATGAAACTCACCCTACAAATAATTATGAACGAGGAAATGAAAGGTGATTTCGAGTTTGACATTGGATCATATTTTCAACATTAAATTTTTAAATAGCAACCATTTCTTGACATCGGTAATCGCAAAAGCTTAATATTTTACCAAAAAAATGCACTATCAAGATGGATGCAATCAAGCAAATAATGTAATTCACAATTAGTGTTCAATGACCCATTGCGGGAAAAATTTCTTTTACCTACACGGAAAGAAAAGAAATGGTTTTTACTATCTAAATAGTGGAATCTGGCACAACTACACTCTTTATTAATTAAATAGCATTGACTATCTAATTCGTCGAGGGAACTATTTCGATAGTAAAATTAACTAAAAATGATGACTGTGCCTTATCCTACTCCCTCGTTTATTCTTGTCTTTAATCTATGTCAAAAATATGTGTGTCTATTTAATGAATTAAATTGGTCTGAAATAACTTGGAACGTATGCCATCCAATGTCGAGTCCAACGTCATCATTCAACTGCTTATTATAAAGTATTCAAGTATTGATCTTAATTAATTTGTTTGGCACAAACATCTACATTTTAAGTGGTTCCTATATACGTTGTCCACTATAGGAGTTAACATTTTCAAACGAGTAAATAATATGAACGATAAAAAATAACTTATAAAATGGAGAATTAAAAAACAACCATGAAATTGATAAAATCGGAGAAAAGCATTTATTTTACACATATGAAAAAAAGTCAGATATCATTTTCATGAACTAATAAAGTACTTTTTCAATTCAAATCTATAAGAGCGTGAGATAATAATCATAAATAATATATAATATTACCAATTAAGTAGACCACTGCTGCCAGCCTAAACGTACTCGTCGCCATTTTATTTTACCTTTAAGGTTACCGGAATCAATCCTGAAATCAATGAAACGGGTAAATTTATATCACACAATAATGCATATAAATTTGTTGAAAATTTACAAAATTTATCTCTCAATAAATTATGTTTTACAGTCGTGACATTCTTATGGATTATTCGAAAATTTGTATTTATGTTTTGATAAAAATGAGTGCTGAACTCTAACCCGGAAATTTCTACACTTTACAACAGAAAAGTTTGGCAAAAATTAGAATATTTATCGATAATATTATAAATTAGAATATTACGAATAACTGGCCATCTCAATCGTGAGGCGAAAAATCGGACAGCTTAGTTTTGGGACGAAGAACCAGACATTTCGGCAGTTGCGACGAAGAACCGGACATTTCAGAATTTTCGGTAAAAAACCGGACATTTCAGAATTTGCGACGAAGAACCGAACATGTCAACATTTTCTACATCGATTTATTATATGCAACTTTTGAAATGTCAGGTTTTTCGCACAAAAATTTTGAAATGTCCGGTTCTTCGTCACAAATTCTGAAATTTTTTGTCGCAAAAATTTTCGACATGTCCCGTCCTTTATCTCTCTTTTGACATGTCCTTTTCTTCGTACCAGCCATCGTCATATTTATTATAAATTGTATTACATTATTTTTCTAAAGGCTGAATACGGAAACGAATTTATAATAATTCAAAACAGAATAAGCGATGATAACATTAGTAAACAAAAATGGTCTGGATACATTTTTAAAAGAAATAAATTATTCCAAATTTGTTTTTTTATATCTTCAAAATATTTTATTACTCAACCCATTAGGTAACTTCTGAAATTACGTTTTTTACACTTCGACTTTAATCAAGTATTTAGTATCAAAATCGAATTGAAAGGTACATATTCTCCAATTTCAAGGTAGCTTTTTAAAATTCCGTGATCAAAATCGAGTTTCGATCATCAGGAATTTTAATGTGGCGCCAAAATTGAATAAAAAATACGAAAAAATTAGGTAACATTTATTCTTCTCATTTTTTTTGAGCTATTAGAATATTGGGATTTTATTGAAACTATGTATAAAGGTGGTCAAAATATTTGAATTTCAAGAAACCATTTTAGTGTAAACCTGAGATCATTGCTACGACTTAAAAATTACGCCCATAATGAAAATTTCTTTGGAAATTTCCTAACGCTCTAACCAAAAAACTGTCAGCTTTTTAAAAAATGCTAAGAGTGAAAAGCTCTTATAATTTACTGCGAAATACAGTGGCATTTATTCGAATTTTATTTTGAGAAATTTTGTATGTACATGTTTTTCGCAATTTTAAATTATTTACGAAAAATGTTGAAAAAAATGTTTGCATATTCAATGATGAATTCTCGAGCGTTTTTTATTGTTTACAATTTGTACCAAAAGTTGATAGTTTTCAAAATATTCAAAATCCATTCTAAATGTATTAAAATAGAATCTTCACATTCAAATTGTTTAATTTTTTATGTTGATAAATGTTTATATTGTAAATTTCGGATTAGAAGACAGATTTTGAAAAAAAAGTCCAGTACAATTCAAATTTTGTAACCTTCTAAAATAAATCAATATTTTTCTTGTAACGTAACACCATTATTTTATTTATTTATTGTTACACGTGATTTGTTAATGTCTTCTGTGAAAATAACTAAAAAATCTCTAAACAAACTTTGATATTTCTTGCCCAAATCACATTTCGTAAAAAAAACTGTTATTAATAAGTTCTTAAGCTAAATCTATCTGTTATAATTTTTAATGGAATCTTTTAAAACGAAATTCATTAAATTAAACACAAAAATTTATTCAAAACATGCAAATTTTGATTTCGACACGAAACAAATTAATCTGCAACACGAGCAGACTAAAGTGTCGAAACGTGCGATTATTACAAAATTCGATAATATAATTTTATCACTTTCAATCAAATTAAAAATCATTCTTTTTATATTTTAATAAAAAACCGGTTGTATTAGACCTCAAATGATGGTAAACAATTTATCTTACTGAGATATTTTACGAAATGAAGATTGATGCACGCGACGATTAGGTTGTGTCGGATGTTCTAGTTGGATATAATTTTTTAAACTGAACATTAACAAGTTAGGTACAAAGTGTATTTGTCAAGTTATTTGTAACAAATTGTTTTTTTTTAATTAAAAACATTGTTGTTTAATTAAAATTGAACTGCAGTCATAACATAATAATGTAAAAATTAAAAAGAAAAATTCCAAAGTAAAAACAAATAATATAAAAAACACATGGATCTAAAGTAAATTAAGATTAATATAGCATATAAATGATTAACAAATTTAATCAAACATGATTAAAATTCTCATTGAAAAAGTAATTTCGCGATGGATTATTTCTTGCTTATAAATAAAATTAAAAAAAAAATAAATCTCAAACTCTGGCATTGTAAGTCATTTTTAGTTAAATATACAGCATAAAAGTTAATTTATTTAATATTCATTTATTTTTATCAGGACCATTCTATACAATATTTGGTAATAAATTTAAAACGGAAATTGATGTCTTTAAAATTGAAGGCATTTTTGCTACCACGATCTACTTATCACCTATCATTTCCAAGAAATACAAGATTCAAAGCGAATGTGACAAGAATTTTGATAACGATTCTAAGTACTTTCATAACATATTAAAAAACTGCAATGATATATCGACATAAATATTGTATCATAGGACGATATGAAAATGAACGAAATTATTATGAAATTGTTGCTTTGAACTTTTGACAATTTAATTAAACATTATTTATAGACACGATAAAACAGTTACATCATTTTTATTCACTCTTATTACATAAGTTAAGATTTTTGCAAAAAAATTACCACCGATTTCTGAATTAATAAAAATCGAAAAGGGTTATCATAATTCGGCAATTTTTTATTAACGAATTGTAAATCATTAATATATTATAAAAACAATATTAGTGCATAGTCATTTTATATCCTTTATTAGCAAAATTTATTATTTATCCAATGAGTAATTTTAACTTTACGATTCTGTAATTTTTAACTAATTCAAATTTGCAAAGTAATATATTATGTATTTATTTAATGTAAATTTTTTCATTTAATTGCAACGAAGTAATCAATAACAATAAGAAAATAAATTTATAATACTGCATTATATTTAGTGTATAACAAAAAATAGATAATAAACATATTAACTAATATATAAGTGAGTTCTAGGCATTTTAAAATAGTGAAACTATTACATTTAAGCCACAAGAATTTACCTGATATATTATGTCATACTTTACTAGTAAAAATAAGTAAATTAAATTATTTTGATAGGTTTTCCATTGTCGCACAATAATTAGATAAGTTAAAACACTGGGTTATAACCTACCACAGGTCAACAATCCAACGGTTATAAAGCCGATAGTCCAAATGTCGACAGGCAAAAAGCCGAGACATAAAAAAATAGACACATCTACATGCGGACAGTCATTTTTTGAAGTGTCGGTTTTTTGACCGTCGGCTTTTTTGACCCGTCAGCTTTTTCCTTTATCGGTTTTTCGATCCACACCCAGTAAAGAACTAATTTTTTACTAATTCTAATAAGTATTAAAGTGAAATATTGAATTTTTACTTGTAGATCGGTAGAATTTTATTAATAAATTAGTTTTTTGAATTACTTTTTAGTAAAAAAAAAAATACTATTTGATAGGGCCCTAGAAATTCTGGATAATTCGGAATTAAGGAGTAAATAAGACCTTGGAATAATTGCAATTAGATTTTTAATGTTAATAAATATCTTAATAATAAAAGTATCATCATTTATTAACAAATAATAATATTTTTAGTCGCTGTTTATTTCGTCATATTTTAAGAAAACACTCTTATAGTAAAATGTTTAGTCTCTATAAGCAATAATAGAAAACAAAAGTGAATAAATTTTATAAATAGAATAGTATAATATATATATATATATATAATATCAGAATATAGTTATGTGATGGATAATAACAACATTTAAGAGCACAGATTTCCTTTCATTTTGAAAATATAAATAAAATAATTGGTATAAATAAACTATTAAATGCCATCGTATACAATGTATGATTAATGAACAAATTAAACGAATAATATTAAAAAATATTACTAAAAGTCTCTTGCATTTGCGGGCGTAAAACGTTTCCTTCACGCCTCCTGAGGAGTAAAATAAAGTTTTCGCCCATGGAAGCGCGAAATAGGCATTTTAAGCCCCCAAATCGAGGCGCAAAAATATTTTACGCCTACTGCGTCAAAAAATAATGAATCTCAGGAGTAGAATTTTTTCTGACCTCTGTTATCGAGATGCAAAATCGCATTTTACTCCCTGATACAAAAATAACTATTTACTTTTCATTTTATATTTTATTTTACATTTTATATCAAAATATACGTAAATTTTCTTCGAGAAATTCTTTTTTAAATTTTCTTCGAAAAAGTTAATAGTTTACTAATGAAACAGTTAATAAAAAACGTTTCTTATTTTATTAAACTGTAATTTATAATTTATAAACTATTAATTATATGAATTACATAAAGAATAATGTATAAATCTTCAGTATAGCAGATGTTAATTGTAGATACAAAAATATATAGTTTCATTTATAGATTATTAAAGTTCATCATAACGAATAAGGGATCGTTGTAAAATGTTTTATTTTTTCTTTAATTTATTGGTTACTCCGAATTAATAAGATATTTAAAATAATGAATATTTACATTCATAACTTTTAACTTGAAATACCTATCCACGAAGTTACTTTAAGAACAAATCGCAAACTTGTTTTTGAACAATTATTATCATTTATAAATTAAATTATTCATTTTATTGAAAGGAAAGAATGAGAGGAAAATTTAAATAAAAAAAATTTTCATATCAGTCTTGATGAAGAATTCGTAACGAACTTTTTGTTAATCATGAATCAGTCTTTACACGTTGCTATGAGCTAAAATCAATGACTTTTAAGAGACTTAATCTTGAACTAATGATGTCATGCATGACTCGAAGGAGTTAATATTGTAAACAGTCAATTATTAGTATTTTTAAATTAACTAATATCTTTTAAAGCGTAAACTTTGTAGATTTTAGTAAACTAATAAATTCGAGATAATGTAAAAATCTGTAAAATAATCAAAGTTGACAATTTAATGAAGTCACCGCTAGCCATATATTTCAGTTTTGTGAATTGGAAATGCATAAAAATTCAATTTATATTTCGGCTAGTAAAGTGAGTAATTTTTCAAATAAATTAATTGGTCATATTTGATTAAGTTATTGCAACGATTATAGGTTCTAATATGAATAATTGCTCTCTAAATTTTGTGGTGTGAGAATTCACTCTTGGGTTAGTGAAAACCGAGCAACTTTCGTGAAAGAGTGAATATTGAACTCTTTAAAAGTGAAATTTCAATCTAAATTTCCCTCCGAGACGTGAAGTTGACAACTCCGGAGGAAAGAGTGAATTTCTTCTTAAAGAGTTGAATATTCCCTCTATCAGGAGAGTTGCTCGGTTTTCACTAATTAAAGAGTGAATTCTAACTCCAAGAAATTTAGAGAGTATATCTGTAGGAAACATTATATTAATGAAACTTTCCTAATGACGTTTTTTGTTTCAGAAATGTATTATTTTCTATTTTTTCTAACTTATTCTGGATTAATAAATAAAAAACTTGTTTGAATGAGGAAGTACTCTTTCTTCCCTGTTACTCGAAATTTTATTTTACACAAATTTTATTTAAAAGAATTGTTATTCTTTTAATTAATAAGTGTATTTTATTTAATAGAAATCTGGTTTAGTCATATCGTTAAGTGTAAACATTGTTTTTGAAAAAATCGTTTTTTTTTATAGGAAATATGAAAGCATTTTCAAAAATATTAATACTGAAACTTTCAGTTTAAAATTTTAGCAGAACAAATACAAGATCAAGTTAGTTATGATGTATTCGTCTTAAAAATTCGTAAAATGATGAAAAAGTTTGGAAACGATTAAAAATGCCATTCACTAATATAAAAGAAACCGTAGGACTGACTGAAGTTTCAAAATTTGAAGGATTACTTATTATTTAGTATTTTAAATGTCACATTATTAACTTCTGTTGTTATGTACCATAAATAAGCAATACTAATTTTTTCAGTAACCATGAAATTTAAATTGAATGATCTAATAAAATGTAATTTACGTAAATGATGGCATATGAATAATTATTTTAGAAAAATATTCTAATTAAAAAAATATTAGATGAAAATCAAATTTACCTGAAATTTATTTTTATATTTTAAATTTCAAACAAACAATAACAGTTTATATACATACACTATCATTTCATTTACTTTGATAATACTCATGTAATACGAAAAATTTTTCAGTCTCTTTTACCAAGAGTCAGTTAATTTTATAAATTTGAAAGGTTTTTTTTAACAGCTTACTGACTGTGAGCACAAATTCATGATTTTATTTGTAATTAATTTAAGTAATTTTCAACGTATTCAAACAACGACTTAATCTAACCTTTTAAAAGAAAGCAATTCATAGGTAAAATGTTTTACTGTTTTCTAAAATGTAAGATGTAAATGTTTATAATAATTTTTATTGGAAATAAAAACACGAGAATGAAAAGTTTCAGTAAGTCCCACACTCACATATTCACAAATATATTTTCATAATCATTATTTTTTATATTTTTTGAAAAGAAATTTTGTATTATTTTGTATAATTTCATCTTATTACTTTCGTATTATTTTCTGTTTCAAGAACTAATATGAATAAATAATATTTCTATAATGGTAGCTGAAATGTTAAATGGCTTTAATTTTTTGATTGAAAAGATTCCCTTGTGAAAATAATCAGAATAGAAGAATTTTTTTAAACTTTGATGTTATATTACGATAAATTTTATAATGACAAATGAAAGATAATTGATAATAAGGTTATAAAGATGATGGCCTAGAATGACGAAAAAATAGAGACTAGCTGATCTGGCATCACTTTTTTAATTTTAAAAAACGCCAAAAACACAGAAATAAAGCAAAAAATGCAAATCAGAAACAAAAGTAATTATCCAATTCATCAACAATAAGCACAATTATTCGAAATTAATTAGAGAATATAAAACGTAAATTGAGAGAAATTGGGATAATTTTACAATTTGACGAAGAATTTGTCGACTGGTCAGAATTTTTGTTAGGCACTATTATTTCAGTAAATTTTCCAACAATTTGCACCAATTTTTCAAATTTCATTTTAATTATGCAGTTACTAAATAATATATATAAAATATTTTTAAATACGTCCTATACGAAATGAGTAACTAATCACTTAATTAGTCGTGTTAGAAAAAAATATTTTTTTTTTGTTTTCATAGGGAGGGTTTACTCACAAAAGCTTCTCTATGAAATAAACATTTAAAAAATAGAAAAAGTTATTAGTTCAGAAAAAAAATTGATAAAATAGTTAGTAAACAAATTATTTAATTAATCTGTATGTTTGGTTTCTTGGTAAACTTTCTTATTCTTTAACTAGATGCAGGTGCAATTTATATTGGTAAATTAATTTTGAAAATGTACTTTTAAACCAAAATCTGATAGTGAATCTATTTTGTGAGTATTTATTTGTTATTCTTATCGTGTTTTAATATAGAAAATAACCAAACCAAGAATGTATGAAATCTTATTTAAGGCTGCTTTGAAAGTAGCAAAAACTATTTAAGAAAAAAAAAACACTGATATAACATTTTAAACATCATTTGAAAAGTAGTAAATAAAAAGTTACAAGTAAGTACTTACTAAATATTACTACTAAATATATTCTCTAAATAAATGAACTTACGAAAAAGAAGTAAGAAAACTAAAATCTTTTAAAAAGAAAAAAAATATTTTCTTGATTGAAGTGAAAATTTATTAACAAAAATCCTGACCAGTAGACCAATTCTTTGACCGAATACTTATATTAACTATACAATCTCTCTCAATTGATGTATTATATTCCCTAATTAATTTCGATGAATTTTATATTTACTTTTACTTCTCCGTTGCATTCTTCTATTTCCATGTTTTTGAAGTTTTTTAAAATGGAAAGTTCTCATACTAAATTAATTTGTTTTTTACTTTATTCTTTTATAATAATTGCATTTTATAGTTTGTATTTTTTTAGTAATTTTATGCCGACATCATGTTTATTATCTTGGTATCGATTATATTTCATTTATGATTATAAAATACATCGCAATTAGCGTAAAACTTTTAAAATATAATAAAAAATTCTTCTATTTTGATTAATTATAATTGAAAAATATCTTAAAAATTGTTTCTTTTAAATTAGAAAATTAAAGGCATTTAATGTTTCGCCTATCATTGTAACCGTCATCAGAAATTTTATTTATCCATATCAGTTCTATGAAATAAAAAGTAATACAAAAGCTGAAAATATACAACAAAAATAGTAAAAACAAATAAAAAATGGTAATTTTTTTAAAGTGTAAAACATTTTCTAAATAATTACGAATAAATTTTTTTTTATTAAATTTTAATATTTAAAAAACAAAATATTTTTATAGGTTAAGAAAATTGTTTACTGCTTTTATTCTAGCACCATTGCATTCCTCGTATTAACATTAGACAAAAAATAATTTTTTAACAATTTTTTTAAGGCGTATTTCATAGAGCTGATTTTGTGGGTATACCTCCGCCTCCTTAAGAAATTTGTCTCCTTTATAGTAAATCTGACTTTTTCCGAAAACTTTTTACAACATTCATGCCAAAGTTACATTGGATTCTACATCTGTCAAATTTGAATAAATAATAAATACGCACCAAATAGATTCGCCATCCTACTTTTGTTTAAAAGTACTTTCAAAGTTAATTTACGAATATAAATGGTACACTGAGTTAAAGAATAGGAAAGTTTATAAAAAAAACGTGCGGATTAGTTAAAGCAATTTTTTAACGTTAAAAGTTACTAAACATAGTGAAATAAATTATCAATACTCCGGATGCAAAAAATGTGTGCTGAAACAAATGTTTCTGAGTATTTACTCACATTATGAAAAATATCAAATTATAACAAATATTTATTTTATGGTTAATCCATTTGTTTCCATTATAGGAAATTTTATTTTTTCAAACACTTTTTACTACATCCATTGCTACACTAGATTCTACATACAAATGTGTTTATTTTCTTCATTAAAACACGATTGTAACTGAAAGTCTTTTCATGACCAATTGAGGAACAATGGAGGTAATGTTTCAAATTTAATTCCCATTGTGTATGTTAAATTATTGGGGAAGTTTTGTTTTATAAGATAAACGTTACATGAATATTAAAACGTTTAATAATAAATAAAATACGAAATGAGTAAATAGTCACTTAAATGGTCGCATATTAAACTTTTTTTTTTGTTTTTAACAAATCTGTCTCCTTCGTTTTTTATACCGGACTTACTTGAAGAAAATATATCCTTAGATCAAATTAGTATTTACTTGTTATTCTAGTAATGTCTTCTTTGAATTTACAATTTTTCGTTAAAAAACTTATTCCACATATTTTCAATTTGGTTATTTCGTAATTTACAACATGATTAGAATAACAAAAAAATATGCACCAAATGGATTCTCCATGTATTTCTGTTTAAAAATGTCATAAACATGGAAATAAAGTAGAATTCACATTCAAAAGTAACTTCAAGTATTTGCGATTCATTCGAACGATCACTTTATAGTAATTTTTCGAAAATAATTTACAACCATAAAAAGTCAAAATTTGTGTTCGTTGTATGGGACATTATTTTACTAGATTTTTTGAAAGATTAAAGTTACTAAATAAATTTAAAAACAATGTTTACTAAGTCCTATATAAAATACATGCACTATAAAAAAATACTTTCGGTATTCCAATAAATACTAACTTAACTTAATTAAGAACACATTATTTTTAACATTTATTTTCTAAACTTGCGACAATTGAAGAAAATATTTTTTAATTGTAATAAATTTGTCATTTTTAGTAAATCTGACTTACATCAACAAATATTTCCTTACATTAAGTATTAAACTTAATAAAAGCTTGTATTTTTGTTAGAAGATTTAAAATAAAAAAAATTGACTGATATTCCAAATTTCGATTAAAAACAAATTTTCTTGAACATCGTTCAAACAATTTTTAAACTGGATTACACATAGTACCAATTTGTTTATTTCTTAAAATTCGATTAGGATAAAGAAGCCGCACAAAATCGAATTGCCAACAAATTTTTTTTGTAATAACGTCACAAACATGAAATAAAATGAAAAATACAACTGACAAACAAAAGTAAACTTGAAGTACGTACGATTCAGCAGAATGTCCACGTGGTTTCGTATAAAAAAAAAAACTTATGCACTCGTTTACCTCGCTCGCGACGAATTAGAAACGAAATGGCGTTCGGTTGATCGGCACTGCTCTTTTTATAGGGTATCCCCTTCGGTGCACTCCCCTTACTCCCCTTAAGTTTCTTTGGGTAGGAGACAGATGGTGACAGTAATGGAGATGGAAATGCAGACGCTGATCGTTTCTTCAAGTTTCAGCCCCGAGTGTCACACGAGATCTAAACTTTTTAGAGGCTCTGGTGACTCTTTTTTACTTTATCGCTTTCTGATGTTGTTATTATTGTAAATCAGGTCGAGGGTTAGGCTCGGCTAGGCCGACAACGATACGGTCGACGACGATAAGTTCGTTTTTTGTGAAGAGAGGTCAAATCTGAGGTCCCCGAGCTTTCACTCGTGGAGCAAATGTAGTCATCTTTCGATTAAATTCAAAATAGATAGTCACCAATTCTCAAATTTATGTTTTTTAATTTTACATATTTTTTTATTTTAAAAAGAGAAAAACGCGACGAAATTAAAAGAAATGAATGTATGTATAATTTTTTCAAATTATTATAGTTAATTTACATCTCCAGAAATTTCAACCTTTAGTGCATTATGGTACCTTAAAGGTGGTAAACATAATTTTACAACATCAAAATTTAATCTTTGTGCCCTTTAAATATATTTGTTCAATAAAAAAAACCCGTAAAAAATGAGGGTCGGCAGTACCTAGACATAACCTCAAAAAATAAAAAAAGTAGCTTTTATGGCAATGCAGGCTCACAAAAGATACATTATGGTTTGTTCCTGATAAAGACCGAATTCTTTCTTATACAACCCGCTCAACATGAATCAGGAGTAAAGAATTATGGCTGCTTAGCAAATTTCACAAGTAACCTCAAAAAACCTAAAAAAATTTTCGTAACGGTATAGGCTTAACGGAAAAAGCATATTTCTTTTCTTAAGTTGAGAACACATAATCGCAGCTTTTTTTATTCGAGGAATATGAATCTGCAATAGAAAAAGTGAGTCGCTATGGACATAACCTCAAAAAGTATTTAAAAAATAGTATATTATGTGCCAAGGGCGCAATTATCGATCTTCGACGATTGTGAAATTTGTCGCCCGAGCAAAGTGAGGGTAATAATCACACTCGTCGGAGATCGTAATTTCGCCCGTGGTCGATAATGTATTTTTTTCCGATTGCCGTAGGAATCGATAATTCGCGGCCGAAGATTTCGCCCTAGGTCGGGAAAACGAGTTTTGCGGCCAGAGGTTCAAAAAAAGCTTTTGTAGTGATATATACACAAAATTAAGAAAATCTATGACTGTTCTCAAGTTAACATTCACCGAACATGAATACGTAATTAAAAATATTGGTGACTCCGTAAATTTCAGATATAACCTCAAAAATCGTAAAAAATATATGTATTTTTAGTTCAAGAATATGACTTTTCTACAAGTTTTTAGATTATTCCAAAATCACTGGTGAAAATCTCTATCCTGTTGAAGTCAAATTTGATTTCATATAATCTAAAATGCTAGCCCAGTGTCGGATTTGTGTAGTCATTTATTAAATATGTATACACAATTATGTGTATCTCATACTACTGCAAATTTGCAAATAAAATGGAAATTCAAAGAAAATTGTTCAACTTGTCTTATAATATGCCATATCTTATTATCCGCTGATGATATTAAAGACTTCGAAAGATTGCTTTCAAAGTGTATAAATAAAGCTCTCAAAGTATGCATTTACCCTCTCAATTTTTATTTCCAATGAGTATTCCTTTTTTCAAATTGAGAGAGTACATTCTTTTCAAACATTATTGTTTCATAGATGTTAAATTTTAAATTGTTCTTTCGATTCACATAAAAAGCAAAATTTTTTTTATTAATACTGCAATTGAAGACCTTTCAAATCGTTTTTTGAAAAAGTAGCTACATGTTTTTGTACTTTAGTTAAGATTCATTTTACCTTTAAAATGACTACCCACACATTTTCTGCGATTTTTTTACCGTAATATTTCTTTAAAAACATGATTTTTAATAAAAATTTTACTTTTGATCCTTGAAAAAATTTTTTTAATTTGACATATTCAGTGATTTATTGATACGCAAATCGGAATTATACGAGCCTTTCAAAAAAAGCCTCAAAATTTTAAAATATTTTTTTTTTGTTAACTTAAATTTAAAGTTTTCTAATTTAACAATTTTCGTAATTCTGTCTAGCATAAAGTATTGAACATTTAAAAATAAATATTATAAATAATTATATTAGATGTAATGTGAAAATAATTTTTCATTAAATTTTGTTTCTGAAGAAAAACAATCTATTTTTTATTTTTTTCCTTATTTTGACTTCAGTTTTGTGTTTTCTATCTAATAGAAAGTATTTTTCGTATTTGACGTATTTTATATCGATCTTAGTTTTCGAAACAATACCACTTTTTATAAAATTTTGTTATGTGCAGCTATTTGGCGAAATAAGTATATGCAAAAAACCGCGAACATAGGAATTTTTTTTAATTTTTATGGCCATAAATTCGGAAATATCCATCGCAGGTCAAATGCTCTTACAGATGAATTGTAGGGCTTAAAAAAGCTTGAAAATGAGCCCTCACTCGTTGAAATGACTTAAAAGACGTCCGGGATGTTGCAAACAATTTTTTTTTCTAAACTTCAATGGCCCGTTACTCAAATTCCGAGCCTCAGATCCAATTTTGGTATAGGACTTTTATGTTTGAAATATCATGGAAAATCACCTTCTGAAATATTTAAACCCAGTTCTTGGACACCCTGTATATCGCTATAAAAGCATTTATTTTAAGATTGGGATTCGTGTTTTCTATTGCAGATTCATATTCATCCAATAAGAAAGATGAGATTAATGCGTTCTCAACTTGAGAAATGATATATTTATTTTCTGTTAAGCCTATGTTGCTATAAACATGTTTTTTTTAATGGTTTTTTGAGGTTATTTGTAAAATTTCCCAAGCGGCAATCATTCTTTACTGCATATAGATTAATAATCAGTTGATCAACAGAAATAATGCCGCTTTTATCCGAAACAAACTATAATATACATTTTTTCAGCGTATCGCCATTAAACACTAATTTTTTATCAGTTTTATTAATTTATGTTTTGGATTTGCCAAGCGACCCTCCCTTTTTGTGGTTGTTATTGAACAAATAATACAATTAAAATTATTTTTTTTAATTACGGATTCTTCAGATGTAGTATTAATAAAAAAAATATTACGCGTCAAGAAAATTTTCAAAGGCAAGAGTGTTAAAAGTGGGAAGAACAATGTTATAAAATTCAAGATTTTTAAAATGTAACAAATTAAGATAGATAACAAAATTCAGCTGTCAAATGATTGAATATCAATTGTCATAAGTCAGAAGCTTACGTATTCCTTCTAAAAATAAATTAATCTATACTAATATATTAATAAATATTATACTAAAGTAATATACTAATAAAATAAAAGATTTATTTCTGACGTGGCATGTTATGGAAGAATGAACTACGAATCGTAATTTTTGTCCATTTAAAAAAGATTTGAATCAATATAATGGGTGAACATTTCATACCTCAAAAATACTGTAGCTAATGCTCTTCAATTTGTAGTAATTTCACGGTATTTACAGACATTGTTGATACAAGTTTAACAATTCCTTTGTATTCGACGTAATATGTGCTTACTCGTGTATTTTTTCCTCACTTCAATGAAATTCAAATTTCCATACTGTAATTAAAATTACCAACTTAATTAGAAAATTGCATTCTTTTCTATAGTTCGATGCATTTAATAAATATTTTTGTTAACGTCATTATGAACAATTATTGTTATTTAAGAATTACTAATAATTACATTTTAGTATCAGTGGTTTTGCTATCTGCACTTTAATCACTGTAATGGTATTCCATATCATTATTCCAATCAAAGGAAATAAAAAATACTTTCACTATTAGCAAAATCCAAGCAACTCTTTTATATTATGTGTGAAGTATTCACTAATTTAGAATGAACTTTTATTCGTGTTGAATTAAAACATTCACTCTTCCTAATAGAGTTGCTCGGTTTCATTTGGTTCGTGATATATCAATTGAGAGTTTTACAAATTATCTAGTTCAAGTAGTAAGCTATAAACAACTAAAGTTTTTCTACATACAAATAATTACTAAAAATGATTTACTTTTACTATCTTACAAAAACTTAAATGATGTTTAAGTTGCTACTTTTTATTTTGTCTAATTTGCATTTTAATCAATCTCTATAAAATAATACGAGAAACCATTTTTAAATTAAAATTACCTAACAAAATTATTATTTACGTTGAAAAATCATTTATTAATTACAAAACTAAAAAGGTTGAGAGAACGAAAGTTTTTATGATTCGAAAAATAGATGAAATTTAGAAAATATAAAATAAAAAATGTTTTAGAAAAGTGAGAATTATATATACAAATTAATAATATTCAGAAAAGTTACTTAAACAGTCGATAAAATTCAATATTATAAATAACATTTATATTTTTTTCGAAGTAAACGGTCAGGAAGAACAAAAATTATATTTGTTAGAGAAATTTGTTATTAACGTAAAAAAAAAATGAAAATCGTCAAAATTTCGGCCGTTTACGTGCATGGACTTCGAAAATTAGAAGATCAACTATATAATGCATAGCAATCATTTAACAATTCCAAAAATTCATGTATATGCAACATGAAAAATAGACAATAATTTAAAATAGATCATTCTCTACTATAGATTTTTTCTAAACTTTTATTAGGAAACATTAAATAACAATGACTTTTTTTGCAAACATTTTCTATTGAAAAGTATAATATTCTTAAGTAAAATTCTTGTTCAACCTCCTTTAAAATTAGTTCAATTAACCGCGTCATAACATTACATAAATGCTAAGAATGACTAAAAAAGCATAATTGATATATCTACGACATGAAAACTCAATTAGATAATAGCAAAGCCTCAGCACGAAAGTTTAGCGATTTAATTCGCATCTAGGAAATTATTATTTGTATTTTTCTCTATTCTAACATGCAAAGCTTCAATAAATTTAAAATTTAAAATGATTTAGTGCTGTGTTTGATTAAGAATTGGTAATATCAAAAAACTATAGTTCAAGATTCAATATGCATTTTATTAAAACTTGTTTTTTTCATTTTTTAAAAAACTATATAAAAATACACATTGCTGCTAGAATTAAAAATAGAATTGATGATGTGAATTCTATAAATTTCTTGGAATGAGAAATCATTATCGAGTGTAAATTGAGTTTCTTTAGTGAAAGAATGAATTTTCAGACTCAACAAGCAAAAATTCACTCTGATGGAGTACACTGAGAGAAAAACAGGGTTAATGGAACCACGAAGAAATAGTAGAAATGATTTTAACATATGTAAATAGTAGAATTAACCACATGAAGAGTTGATATTTGAGGCTATGTACGAATGATTTAAGTACAGGAAAATAGTAAATGGAACAATTTTATTGTTTTATTTATTCTGGAAATAGTTAATTTAACTACTTTTTGAAATAAAGCGTTTTAATATTATAAAATGGTTCCATTAACTATTTTATTTCTTTCTGTATACTAGTTCACTTTTTGAGTAGAATGACTCAGTGTTAAGTTATTAACCAGCAAATTTTTGTTGAAAAAAAACCTAGAAAAAAATGTAAAGATGTCGAATGAACTGACTGTGGTCACTAGATGACAGTAATTTGCCTCTTTTCACTCTCATAAACATTTTATTGTTGTAATTGTATTTAACGTTAATCATTATATTATATTTACCGATACAATGACTGTGTTAAGTAACTATAATCTTCAATTCATATTAAAGTACTCCAAATTATATCTAAGCTCACAAATTTGGCTTGAACGCACGTATTACATTTTAATTGACATAATCAAGTTTTTATATGTGTGCGGGTATGAGTGAGTGTGTGATTTCGTGTATTAGCCTTATTTCTTTTCTTTCTTTATGTAATATGTATGATTTTATTATTTTGTTTTTATTCGTTTTTTGTTTCCCCTGGTCAGTCTGTAAAACAGCAATTGCTGTGGCTCGCCCTTTGGCATTTTTGTATTATTTATATCCTGTATTGTTTTTGTAATTGCCAATAAAGACGTGATTATTATTATTATTATTATTATTATATGGGATGCAAATTCATTCACACGCAAAGAAACTTATTAATCCCATTATACGTAAAATTAAGAAATATCCTTTTTATTGTCAGGAGGTTAATAAAAAAACCTATTTTTCTGTTTTACATAATCATATTCTCCATTTTGTTGTGAAAATATATATTCATAGAATATTCAGAATTCAATATATAATTTAGAGAAATGTATGATTTTTCATGTAAAGAAGAAATTAAATTATTATTTTCAAAACTCCACAATTAACCTAACTAAGGGAATTATCAGCTAAACATCAAATTTATATTTCTCACATGTTTAATGATATAGTTCATTCCCAAGCAGGGACATTTTTTTATAAACACATGCAATTCCAATATTTTTAGAAAATGTGATAAAACAATAATTTTATTTGGTAAATTAAGATTAGATTTAGATATTCTATTTTTATATGAACGCAAATTGTATATAAAATCTCGTAAAGTAATTTAGAGATAAACTTTTATTATGCGAAAATTTGCCATTTTGTGTAATAAAAATAGAATTAAATAACTAGAAGTGCTGTTATTGTTTACTTGGAGATTTTACTATGGCTTTTATATATTTTATATATTCAAATTTTTCAAACAAAATTGTAAATTGAGATAATGTCTCATCTAATTTTGGTCTAAATTGCATTGTTTCTTAGACAAAAATTACCGAAAATTTACATAATGCAATATCGTGGAAATTTATGAATTTAATTTCTTGAAACAATTAAGTTGAGGATTTAAATAAAGACACTTTTTCTCGACAATTTTCTGTTGAACTGAACCATTTTTTAATTGTGAAATTAAAAACGTAGTTAGAGCGTCCGTCATTTTGAAGTTGTAATTTTGAATTCAGTAAATCTGACTAGGAATTCGAATTGACCCACTTTATACTGATGGGGTTTTTTATAGTCGAATTTTTTAATCTTAGGTTTTTGAATGTCGGATTTTTTAAAGATGGGGTTTTTAACGTCGAGCTTTTGTGGTCTCTGGTTTTTTAATGTCAGGATTTTAATTATCAACTTTTTGAATGCTTAGTTTTTGAATTTACGAGTTTCTTAATATGGTTTTTGGCATCAGGTTTTTGAATATCGGCTTTTCAAATTACCGATGGTCAGGTGTTTTAATGTCGTGATTTTAATAATTATCTGCGTTTTGAATGTCTGGTTTTTGCTGTATTGAGATTTTGATGTGTCGGAATTGTGAGGTATTAGGTTTTTGAATATTGGATTTTCTAAATGTAAGGTTTTTTTAATAACGGGTTTGTTTGACATCGGTTTTTTTGAGGTCTCAGGGGATTTTAATATTCCACTTGCGAATACTCGTGCTTTTTGCTTGGATTTTTTAATTTAGGGTTTTTATATTGTCGAGTGTTTTTATGTCGTGATTCTAATTATGGGCTTTTTCAATGTTATTTTTTTTGCTATGTCTGGCTGGATTTTCAGGTGTAAGGTTTTTGATAGTCAGATTTTTGAATGTCGGACTTTTGCTATGTTGGGTTTTTTGAAACTTTTTTTTAACCCTCGGGTTTTAGAATTGTCAGATTTTTTACTGACGGTGTTTTTTATTGTCGGGTTTTCTAATGTTGGATTTTTGAATATCGGATTTTTTAATATCGGGATTTCTAATGGCGAGTTTTTGAGGTCTCAAATTTTTTAATGTTGGGATTTTAATTATCGATTTTTTGAATCTCTGGTTTTTGAATTGGCGAAATTCTTAATGTTAGGTTTTTGGGGCATCGGGTTTTTGAATATCGGCCTTTTCAAATGTAGGTTTTTGATTTTCGGGTTTACAGATTGTCGGGTGTTTGAGTGTCGCGATTTTTATTTTCAGCTTTATGAATGTCGGATTTTTATTATGGTTTTTGAATGTTGGACTTTTTAATTGTAATTTTTTTTAATTACGTGCTTGTTATACATCAGTTTTTTAGGGTATTGGGTTTTTTAATGTTGCATTTTCGATTTTTCGGGTTTTTAGATCGTCGGGTATTTTTATGCCTGTGGTTGTAATTATCGGCTTTTTCAATGTTGTGTTTTTGATATGGCTGGGTTTTGAGGGATAGGGTTTTTGAAAGTAGCATTATCAAATTCTCGTCGTTTTTTGGTTGTTGTACTTTTTACTGCCGGATTTTTTAATTGTCGGGTTTTAAGATTGTTGCATTTGTTATATGTCGGATTCTTGAGGTCTTATGTTTTTGAATGTTGGAATTCTTGAGGGTTTCTTGTTTAGGTAATTATCGGTTTCTTCAATGTTGTACTTTTGTTATGTTTTATTTTTTATTGTCAGATGTTTGCATTTCGGGTTTTGAGATTGTCACGTGTGTTATGGTTTATGAGGTCTCGCGTTTTCGAATGTTGCATTTTCGAGTTCTCGGGGTTTTTTTATCGTTGGATTTTTGACTGTGGGGCGTTTTTATGTCGCGAATATAATTATCGGCTTTTTTAATGTTGTATTTTTGCTATGTCATGATTTTGAGGTATCTCGTTTTTTATTGTCAGAATTTTTAATGTCGCATTTTTGTGGTATTGTTTTTTTTTAATTTCAGAATATTAATTGGCGGGTGTTTGAGATGTTCCCTATACGGTTATATAAGATTATTTATTTTCACTTATTCCCTTTACAAAAAAAAACGATATTTTGTGTATTGTACTGTTTTGGTATTCATTAATTAGCATTACTAAATTATTGTTCCTTATCCATCATAAATTTATTAACTAAAGATATGAAGCTGCTAAAAATCGAACAGTCTGTGAAATAAATTTAAAACTAATCTTTAAGTAAGAAACACGCTATTTACCAAAATAACGCAAAGACTCAATATTTAAATAATCAATCTTTAGAATTGATATCTCGCTCCTGAAATCTTTGAAAAAAGTGAGTCAATGTTGACCCCCTGACATGAGTACATTGAAAGTTTGAAAAGTTTCGTTTATTGTCATGTATGCAAACTTTGCGAATTCTTCAGAATTGTTTATAAAAAGATCCTCAACTTTTATTATTCATTTGTAGACGATAATAACTTATATAGATCTAAAATGAAAAGTTAATCATAATACATACATTTTTAAAGATATGCCCGTATATTTCAGTAATACAGAATAATTAGTCCTGAACATAGTGGCCATTGAAAGTGAGGAAAACAAAATTCGTCATTCGACAATGACCCAAATTTTATAGGTAGTATAGAGTGAAACGTTTCTATAAAAACTAGGTATTTTTTGTTGATTCCCCAAAATAAATAGTAAAGAAATCTAGACAAGTTCTTGCTGAACAATTTTCAACAAAAAATTGTTCATAATTAAATTAAAGATAATTGGAAAATTTTATTAGTATTTTTCCTAACTTCCATTTGATGAAATGTGTTATATTGTCCAGTTATAATTTAGAAGATATAATACACGTAAATATTTATATTTCCTATGAGTACAATAATAACAAATTTGATTTGATTAAATGTGATTCAATTATTAGCAAATAAAAATTATAATTTATGATTTGTTCTACAACAATTATAATCTCTAAATCAATCGAAATTATATCAACAAAAACCAGCAATTTTTCTAACATTGTTTAATACACCTGTTTTTTAATTTCACATAAATATTCAGCAATAATTTTCATTTCAATTTCTCAGTTAGTCACGTAGATAAAAATACGATCAATTAAACGGTTTTATTCGATTCTCGCTTTCCTGTATTACGTATCAGTCAATTATCAAATTGTCGAGTGACTAATAAAGCGCAATATTCAAGTTCTTTGTAAGTGATACCTTTTGCTGTTTTATAAGCATGTCGCACAAATTTGTAAACAACCAGCAGAAAGAAATAACAAACGCTTAAACGACTGTCCAGTCATTCCGGAAAACCATATTACGGTTTCGATTTCTTCATATCAAAGGCTTATTTGGCCAGGACATTTAAAAAGCGATACTTTGGGAAAATTCTGATTGGTCATTTATGTTTGTAATTCTTGGAGGAATTGTTATATTCTGTTATCAATGCACTCATTTGCATATATGAAGTTGAATGTTAGATACCTTATTCATTTTTTGGCAACCTTAAAGTGAGTAAATTGTATATTATCCTTGCAGTATTTTATCCTTGATGTTTCGAATAACATTTTATTATCATTTATTATATGACTACTTCGTCTGTCGTTTCATTATTCTTTGCAATATGCATAATAGAAAAGTAGCGAACGGATTTCATCTTTTGACGTCCATAGTGGTGAATTTTCATGGGGATTTCAACGGCTATTTGGAGTATCTTCAATGTATTTAGGAAATGTTAAAAACACTTAGGTGAGTTTAGCACTTCCTGCTCAATAGCTGTAGTGACGGACAGGGGGGGGGGCAGAGTTCAAAAATGTTCTTTGATTCAATTCATCTCATAGAATATCAGTTTCAATAATAGGTGATGTCTAAGGAAAGGAATGGAATGGTGGGGGTTAAAGAGTGGGGATGTAAAGAGGTTTGAAGAGTGAGACTGTCATTTTGGGAGCACCTCAAAAATCCGAAACATTGATAAATCGACATTTAAAAAGCCGACACTCAAAAAAACGATGACTGTCAAAAAGCCAATGAATCATAAAGTTGTAATGTTCATGAAAACGACAAAGTCAGCTTTTTAAATGTCGATTTTTTAATCTTTCGGATTTTTGAAAGTCGGTTTTTTGATATGTACCCGTCATTTTGGAAAATCAAGATATTTTTTCGCAACGAAGATACATCGCCAGTTTGTTCAGTTGTTAAACTTGTACGTAGTCATATTTTTTTCTGCAATGTATTTTTTAGCTCGTCACTCAGTGAATTACTAGTAGCTAGAAAATTGTAAACTGATGGTAAATTTATATACCATAATTAATGGGCTTTTGCACTTATCTCATAAAATTTTAAAAATTTCGGGAAATTCTTTGGATAAAAGTTGTAGATCTAATCAAAAGAAAGATTTTATGTCGTATTTTTCGCCTCAAATTATTATTTCTCGAAAAAAAATTGAAAAAACTACAAAACACCAAGAAAAAAGACCAATATGCACATTAAAATTTATAGTATACTGCATCCTTAAGTTCGCAAAACAATCCATGAAACTAATCAATGACTGTTTGTACTAACCTGACCTCCACCCAGTAGATAACAGTTTGGTACCTACAATTACCCAATACATAAACATATCCCCAAAGAAGAAAACAGATAAAAAGCACTTTTTTCAGAATCGATACACTTTTAATACGAATACTTATAAGTACACCTTCCACTTTAGCTTTTAATACCTGATGAGCACCACGTGGAGATAGCCGATTGGATTTCGCACACCATGTTGCCCTAAGAAGAGGCGATTGTGTGTGTTCGTTTGCGTAACTATGGTTGTTTTTTTTTATGGTTTTCACCATGGCAATCAAATTTGCTCCAATTTTCACTATCAGTTTTGCAATCAGCGCACCAAAATACGTAAGTATACCAAACTACATTAAGACAGGTTGAGAGACGTTTTGGGAACCCAGCAAACCAAGAATGATTGAGAAGCATTTAGGAACATTCGTTTCACTGAGCGTGAAATCTATTTCTGGCTTCTTGTGAATCCTTCTTTAAACTTAATCGTTTTGAATACTTCAATTAGGACTAAATCTTTAATTTTGAATGCTTCTTAATATTATTAATATTCTTAATATTCTTAATGCTTCTAGCAGTATTTGTGGAAGTAGCTTTCAAACCTTGTCTATGCTTCGTCATCGAATTATTTGCGAATGCTTCGTAATTCTTTTGGAAGCATATATGCTAATATTTTCAATGCTCCTGGATACTTCTTTTTGAATACTGTGATCGAGTCGTGTGATGCGAGTGCGTTTATTGTCCTTCCTGAAGTATGAACATATTTTAATTTTTTTACTACCAAAAATTCGCTTCTCTCTGGCCGTTTTCGAGATATTTGAGAATTTTGAAAATTTTCAGTTTTGCAAATTTTCAAAATTCGTTAGTATGTATGCATTAATCGACTCAATATCATCGCCCCTTTTGATAGCCTCCAAAATTTTGGCAGATATTGCTTATCTGGCCGTTTTTAAGATAATTAAGAATTTTTTTAAATTGTAACGTGTAACAGAAATATCATATTACGTTATAGATAGTGATCGACAGTGGTAGACCAATGGTCGGTGTTGCGCGCGATCATTGTTTCTAGTCAAGCATTCTTGGTGGGGAACAGTACTTGGATGATGACCGCTTGAGAACAGCTTTTTTAAGATAATTAAATCAACTAAAAAAAAAGTTTTAAAAATATTTGAATTAAATAATAATAAAATGAAAAAGGAAAAGAAAAAAAATTTTTGTATATAAAGAGGAAAAAATTTAAAAACAAAAAATTAAAATTTGCTATGCTTCTCAATTCTTACTGAAAGATACAGAAATAGGATTCAGAAGTATTGAAAGTTTCAATGCTTCTCAATCATTCTTGGTTTGCCGGGAAGTACACTCCTCGAATCTTATATTAAACGTATATTTTTTTTTGTTTTCAATGAAAACATTTTCAAGATGAGACCCGTTTTTCAAATTTTTTTCTTTTCTTAATATCTTCTTGTGTTTGTATTTAAAATAGCATACCATTTCAAATCTATGATTCATCAACCCAGCAAAATTCTCTTCATTTGACTCATATATATTTTATGTGTGTTCTTTTAATCCTTCAGTAATGTTATTTGATGTATTACATTGTATTGTTCGTATTTGCATACACTGATTTATAAGTTACTTTGGATAATAATTTTCTAATCATATATTTTTGAAAATTTCTAAACTTTTATCTTTGAATTCTGCAGATGAAAGTTTTGTTGCACGATCTACCAACCGTAAATCATTCCTATTTTATAAGAAATTGGATGTACAGAATCATAGTGAAGCTATCCTAATTTCGGATATCGAAAGTGTCTTATTTCTTTATTTATTTACGATTGGTATGTGAATTTAAGTTCCGTTTATCAAAATTATTAAATTCTAAAAGGATGTTTAAAATGGTTGGTTTAAACGTTCATTTATTTAAAATATTTTCTATATTACGAATTGGAGGCGATGACTTGTGAGAACCGAAGAAAACGGCGAGCCCATCGGCATCCTATACATTTGTTTATAAACAATACTTGGAATTTAAAGTACATAGAGTCTAGACATATCTATCACGACCATAATAAAGCTTGTTGATCTAACTTGTTATCCATTTATTTTCAGTGCTTGTTTTTTTTTATTTGTATATTGAAAGTCGCATTCCCCTACACGGAACGAAATTCTTAGAAAATAAACAGTGGGTAAATTTCGTAGTATTCGTTTGATGATACGCGCACTCTTTCCAATAGACTCAGCGAAAAATACGGTGGGTATTTTCTATATAAGATATATCTTATAAAGGAGCAAGGATCTCAAGTAAACAAACAATGCAACGTTGATGCGGAGAAACAATGTGCCACTTGATGAAGAGTCATATAAAACATTAATACGTAATGTAAATAGTAGTGGTCCTATTATCGAGCCCTGAGTCGAGTTTAACTTTTTGAGATCCGTTGGTTAGGTTAGGTAGCTGCACAACAGATCCAGCACAGTGCCCCGAATTCCATATAAATTAAATTTTTTAACAGTATATTATGATTCAAGGTGTTAAAACCTTTAGCAAGATCAATAACGAAGTTTGCTAAAGCTGGCTTACTATTATCTAGAGTTGTGTACAATTCCTTTACCAGTGTTGCAATTGCGTGGTCGGTCGAAATCTCCTCCCTAAATCCAAATTGTTGCTTATTCAAAATATTTTGATTATTCTTCTGCAGAGAGAGATTGATATTGGCATATAATTTAAAGACTCGCTTTTATCACCTATTTTATAAACAGGCACTACATACGCCTCTTTAAAAGAGGCAAGACAGAGGCCAGTTTCAAATGCTAGGTTTAATATGTACAATTGGAGTGTCAGGGCAGATTTTCCGTCTGAACCAGACGATTTTATTTTTATTTAGCTTTATTATTACATTACAGATTTCAGAGCTATTCACAAGTGTTCCGATACTGCATTATTATGTTTAAAGCTGAAGTTGTGATTTTGGAAGCTAATATTAGTCCAATGTTCACAAAGTTGTGATTTAAAATATTAGCTATGGTTTGCTTATAAGTCGTACATTCGCCATTAGCAGTTTTTATTGAGGTGATTGAATTTGATCCTTGTGTATCTTCAGTAATTATTTCTTTAATAGTTCTCCGTAATTTACTAGGTTGGTTAAATGATTTGGTTACTTTTCCTCTATAAAAATCATCCTTTGCTTTTTGAATTGCCGACGTTACTTTGTTTCTAAATATTTTGTATTTTTCAATGAGGGCTCCTTTCCCTGGATTCCTCTTCATCATTTGATATATTTTATCCCTTGAATCTAGAAGCGCGATGATATTTGGCGTAACCCAGGTCTTAATGTTGGTAATAGGTTTGGTGGTTATTCTTTTGACGGTAGTGGCACTTTTTGTGAAAAATGACATTTTATTTAAGAATTCTTGTGCGACATATTTTGTATCTATGTGAGGTACAGAATTCCAGTTATCTAGCGATAGGTTGGACCGTAACTTGTCGTAGTTAATCCTTTGTACTACTTTGACGTGTTTGCTAGATATCGCATTTTCGTTGTACGACCATTGCAGAAAAATAGGAAATGGTCAGTAATATTTGTTTCCAGTACCGCTGCTTGTATTTTATTACAATGTCTAGTTTTCACAAAGGCATGGTTTATGTAGGTTCTAATATATCCCTTGCACTCTGGTATAGGAATTAATGGCGGATCGGAATCCAAGTTGACTATATAATTATTTAAGTAATCTTCAGTGTCGTTATGTACACTTATAATATGTTAATATTGATGTCACCAGTTAATATCACACTGTTTCCTTTTTCTTTCAGTAAGTTGAATAGGTTTTGGCTAAATGTTTCAATGTGAATATCATGCAATCTATATAGGGTTACAATGGATGATGGTTCAACGTTGTCGAGTTGTAGATTTAAGTTGAAGGCCATTGTGTTCTTTTTTACATAAACAACAGTTCCACCATTTTGATTGTAGTCTACGTGGTTGTATAATGCTGTGTAGCCTTACAATACTATAGGTGTCAACATTATATATTTTCCAGGTCTCAGTACAGAAAATTATGTCAAAGGCATTTTTTGAAGCTTTAATAAATGCGCTTAATTCGTTATAGTTATGATTCAAACTGCGAATATTAAAGGGGATTATATTTATATTATGTTTGGTTAATGCTCTTTTAAAAAGTTCTTCTCTTGAATCTCTTGTACATCTATGAATTGTAATATTACCGCTATAGAAAGTCCTAGTAAAATAAGCCATAATTGAAATATAAATAGAATTTGTTTGCCCGGTTACGTAATATTTAACAGTTGGGATTGGGTTTAAAAGGATAATCCGTTTTAGAGATAATATACTTTACTCTTGCCATGTATTGTTTCACAAGTTTGCCTATCTTGCGCAGTATGATTTGTGCTTCTATTTATCTTAAAACGAGTGTTTAGGTTTAAACACTATATGCATTTGTATACTTCAATGTTCATTTTGTTCGGGCACTGTTTCGTATCGTGTTCGCCGGCACAGAAACAGCATGCTGGTTTATAGGTGCACTTATTCAGTCTATGTCCGTATCTACAACATTGCTGACATCTTGATATGTTGAAGTCGTTATATACTGCATACTTTGTCCACTCTATACTTAGCTTACTTACTGTGGTCAGTATTGCCTTATAGGCATCAGCATTAACTTCCACAAACGCGGTGTAAGTATTTCTAGTCCATTGCAAAAAGTTTTTTTGTTGTTAAGATCGAAATTTTGTCTATTATTTATTTTATTATCGGGTTTCTGGATCGTGTGCTTTGGAGAGCTCATAGGACACTTTTGGGATTAATGTTGATCAAAAAATTTGTTTTATTTGAATTTTCTATTAATTCCATTGCTTGGAGAACGGTATAAGCTTCTCTAGAAAATATTGAAAAACTGTTGGGTAGATTGCAGTTTTCCTCCTCTTGTCCTCCGCAATTTTTTGTATTTGAAAATGTATTTCTTTGGCATATTTTTTATGTTTGAGTGCTTTTTATTACCAATTCATTATAAATCTTTATAAATGTCTTGTAAGTTTTTATCTTCAGAGATGAATCGTTCACTTCACTCGAACCTTGTTATTTGATCAATAAACAATAAATTCAGTAGCGTTAAATTAGGTATAAAAAATATTGTAATCTTTTTACATACAGTGTCCTGTGATCCCCTTACTATTTTTTATTCATGAATTTCTCTCCACGTATGCTTTATTTAATTTCATTATAACAAAATGTTGATAAATTTTTATTGTACTCTGCCTTTTGTTTCTATTTACAATTTGAAAATATTGCTGTCATCATTACAGTTCACGGAAGTGAAACTCTTTTTTATTTGAATTCCAGTCGAGAATTTGTCCAAAATGTTACTTTTATGTAAAACTTCTTATTTGGTCGTAAAACTTGTAAATAAAAGTGCGTCTAGCTTCCGTTCCTAGATTATATTCCATGCAATTCACGTAATTGTGAAACGTATTGCAGCACCAGTGATAAAATATGAAATGACAAAAAGTAAATAGAAGGAATTTAAATTTATCTAAATATCTAAACATTTTTAATTTGCTAACAAGACATTTGGCAGACGATTTCTCATTCAAATATGAAAGATTACAACTAAGCATTTGTAAAACCCAATTTTGTAAAGCAAATGTACGTTTATGTATAGAATAAAAGCAAAGAAAGAAGAAACAACACAGTGTAATAAAAAAAAGCATGACTTCGAGTCTATTCTTTTCCAATTTAAATATTGTGATATCGGTATCGTCTTCAGTTCTGAAGTTACTTATAGACGATATGTATAATAAATTTAACTCGTGTTTCAGGGTGTCAATAATAAATCGTATTCTTATATTTCGCATGCGATGTATTAGAGTTCGATTATATTAACGGTAGTTACATGCCAGGGTGATATTGGTAATCTGAGTGATTGAATCACGTTTGAAATTATGAGAATTCAATGTATCGATTCATGCACACTTGTTTCTAGCTGAGAATTATAAATGCAAATTCATTATTTTGAATTTTTAGATTATAAACATTTGGAATTTTGTAAATAGTTTTAATTTCAGTCGAAGTTGCATTTTAATTTTTATTGTCTCATTTTGTTCGGAAACCAACATTTTTCATTTTTACTATCGTAACAAAATTGTGAATTTAGGTAACAAAATTTAAAATGCTTCTAATCAAGTAAACAAGTATTTATTATCAGAGGAAATTAGTCAGAAAAATTAAAAATATATTGTAATATTAAAATCGTTATTTGCTCGTTGTAAGGTGTAAATTTCACATTTATTGCTTTTAATTTGTTTTCTTTAAGAACTATCTTTTGATGACGTCGTAAGTTGTGGGTCGTGTTTTAATGTTACCGTGTCGCCAAAAATCCTTCTTGAAGGCAACTTACAAACATCTAATGCCAGGCTAATCGATGTTTCAGGGATATCCTTGAAGGCAATTGCATGGAGGAATAAAAACGGTTATTAAAAAATTTGTGACGATTGGCGCATGAAAATCTATTAACAGGCGTAACGTTACGAAACGGGTACATTTGACATATATGTAACCTCTCATTTTTTGACATTTCATTAGAACACGGATTCGACTTACGTTACCGTTCCGTGTCATTGTAGAATATCCCTTATTTTTAGGGGACGTAAGCATCAAATGACAGCAGTTGAATAGGAAACACAATTTTATCGATCACAATTTTAAATTTTTTGGAGATAATGAAATGGAACACCAATCGCATGTCGCCAATCGATATTTGGTAAAAATTTGTGGGTATTATTTGCAGAATAATTCCTTGTCATTAAATACGTCTTGAAGAAATGACCTAAATATGGACGTTTGGAAAATGTCTAGGCGTAGATATCCAGAACACTTCGTAGAGACGATGATTTGTCTTGGAGTCGTCTTGTCTCAGCAAATGATATATTATTCACGTCTATCGATGATAAATAAGACATTATTGGATTTTGTAATCTGAGACGTTTTAGCTAATTTGAGACGCCTTGAAACACTTTAAATCGAAGACACATCACTGATTCGAGCATTTTCGACAATATTTGGCAGTTCTCGTCTCGAAGCTTGCACTGGGAGAAATGTTTGTTTACAGTTAATATAATAATAGCTTCATATACGCTTATAGTTCCCCCAAAGAGATATAAAGATATACACGCGCTTACTCGATTCTGTGTGAATTGTTCGACATATTGTTGACATGCGCAGTTCAAACGACAGAATTTAATGATGTAAACTTTATTAACAGTTAACGAGCGTTCATTGAATGTTAAAATATACGAGTTAATACACAACAATATTGGTGACATGAAAGAAAGGGCTGGTATTTTCATCTCAAAGTTAGCGTTAATTTTGGACTTTACCGTTACTGTTATAACTTTGCAGTTAATGTAAGAGCCTTGAAATTAGCTTACATTAATTATCCATTTCTAACGAATATTCATACATTTTTTACACTTACCCATCCAATTTTAGGTTATGTATGGCACAGTGTGTGTGCATACATTCAAGCTGCGATTGGATAAACTTCTATCGTCTCAAAAAGTTATTATAATGTTTATTGGAAAATACCACAAAAAATGAAGACAAAAGCGTCTTAAATTGAGACACCCGTTTTTGCTGTGTAAGGATGTCCATTCCCTGCACGATTTTAGGACGTTTCTTGAACGACTTTATAATGTTATTTCCAAACTCCTTAGGACGTTCCATAAAAGACACTTTTAAGACATCGTTTAAAGAAGTGTGTCAAATGGTTCAAATTTCAAACAAATATTTCACATTTTACGCTCTGTAGGCTAACATATTCCATGGTATAAATATATATTGTCTTCTACTCCGGGCGCGAAATTGAATTTCGCGCCCTGTGTTTAGTATGCGAAATACCTACTTGTCGCACTTGTATCGTAATGTACTATTATAAAGTACGTTAAAAAATCAGCAGAAACTTCAAATTCTTTTAAATTTTGCAGATGAATTTTGGCTATTGAAGATATCAATGAAAATGTATAATTAATCCGCTTAAACGCTTCAAAAAATCCAACAAATGTACAATGTTTATTATTTGATTGTGTGAAAAGGAAACTTAGACTTCATAAATTGCAATTTAATCTTTTATAACGATAAAATAATATTTTTAATTGTCATAATGACGCTAAATGTAAAATTTTTATTAAAACATGTTTTGGAGTATTTTTTTATTTTCGAAAAAAGGAATTTTTTTATTTTGTAATAGGAGTTAAATTTCTAGGATTAAAGAAACAAATGAGCAACCAAATAAAAACACCATAGTGTAAAAATGTAGTGTTCGTGCGATACTGATTCTCCACTTATTTATCTTTTGTTTGTTTGCAAATAGAATTTGCTCCTTGGCTTGTTGTGGTTGTTTATGTCAACATTTTATCACATAATCGCCAGATTTTCATCTAGAATGATGCAAGAAAAACAGTAGAAAAACTATTTTTATTACTATTTTTATTAATATTTTTATTACTAATTCATGAATTTAACACTCGGAAGTTTTCAAATTAGAGAAATTGGCTAGATCGATTATCCGAATCGAGGAATGTTAAAAAATGAACACATTGGTCTTGTTTTGTTCACGTAGTCGACGTTTCGACAGCGTCACTGTCATTTTCAAGACTGAAAATTTATTCGAATTTTTAAAAAAAATTACATAATATAAAAAATAATAATTACAACAGTATATAAAGAACCGTAACATAAAATATTAAATACCTATCTCTATATAAATTGCAAAAATTAATATTCTACATTGTCGCAGTTTTATAATTATACAAAGACTAACTAAAGTTGTTGACATATAGACGAGTTTGTTGTCATTATTGTTAATATAGTATAAGAAAATTTCTATGAAAAGTGTATATTCAAAGTGTTTGTAATAACTAATGTAATGACTATGGAACGTTAATTTTTATTACTAATTAAATCAATTGTCAACAAAGTTTTTTAATAATACGCAATCATTGATTGAAACAAACGATTGCGGTTAATTTTATTGGAATGAACAAAGTGTGTATTAAAATATGATTATAATTTTAAATTATACAAACTTTTATTAATGAAAATGACAGTAGATAATGATATGTATCATAAAAGGAGGCCATGAGAGTCAATACATGATATTTAACTGTTTTTCTAGTAATTTTTAAACCTTTCAATTTAATAATATTGCCGTAAATACACCTTTTCGAAAAGGTCATACACAAACCACCATAAAATTGTTAAAAATATTCTACAGGTCTCACAGCAACAGGTTTTGGTAGTAGGGTGGTATATACTGAAAGACTTTGTGGAATCTTCCTAATAACGTAACTTTGTTAAAAAATTATTTTTTCTATTATTTTTCTTACTTCATTCAAAATAAAAACCTGGAGATTTAGTAATAAATAACCACAATAAGCAAACGAGCAAATGAATAATGAAAACGATCTTAAGTAATTAATAAAAAATGGGGAAGTTCCAAATATAATCTTACGTATCAAATTCGTTACCATCATTTATCTCATAAAATACTTCGAATCACGAGTTTCTCATCATCTTTCATCATTGTGTAAATAGATCAGCTTAAGATATCATGAGAAAAAAGTAAGGAACCATATGATGGTGCACATGGCGAGGTCAAGTACGTGACACACAACGAAGAATTCAAACCTCGGTGCGGGCTATGTATCCAATTTGTCACACCAGACCGCGGTACGATTGTAGCATTTTTTAAATCTAAAAATAACGCGATCATGTGTCTGACATTTTATTAACAAGTGGTTTCCGGGCTCGATAATTCTTAAAGTATGTCGAACTTGACATTCTTTAGTTCGTACACAAAAATATGTACTTCGTAGGTGGTTTTTTGGATACCAAAATGATTTTTGATGAAAAATTGTACAAAATATTAAACAATCTGTGTCTTGTAATAAAAATCAATTGATTTATACCTCACACATGTGATTAGTAAAATTTGTACTGCAATTTTGTCTCTCACTCAGGCAAATTCAAGAAAATATGTTCAGCATACTTTTATTCGTTTGTAAAAAATTAAAAAAGATATGTTAATTTATGATAATTTTTTAAATTTACTTTTTAAAATTTATTTTGGAACTTTTTTCGTTATATTTCGGCTTCGTGGCTCAGGCGGTTAACGCACTGGACTACGAAGTCGTAGGTCGTGAGTTCGATCCCCGTCTGGTGAACAATTTTTCGATTTCGTTTCCAAGCAGCAGCTCGCTGTTGGTAAGACGAGCCACGTTGTTTGTGTTTACGTTCCGAAAGTATAGTTTATCTGGCGGAAATCGACTCATGACCGCCGCTGTACATACTTGGTGTAGGTTTCTGCAGTCCTACAGGCGCCATCTTTCTAAGACGATCTGCAGCTCTCGCAAAATCATAGTAAATAATATGACAAAAACAATTGAGTAAAAAGGGCGATTCCGCCCGTTAATTAATAAAATAAAAAAAAAAATATTTGTATTTTTCAAGATAAAACCGAAAAAATCGCGTTTTTGTAGATTTTACCTTGAAGGAGACCTTATTGCCGATTTTCACTACGATATTCGTAATTCGGGCTCAAAATTATCTGAGAAAATATGTATTAACAATAAAAATTGCTTTCGGAACACCACTCGCGATAATTTTTAATAGAATTTATGAATTGCCTTAGTACCTCCTACTTACTTCGTTTACCTAATGCTTAAGGAAGATGAACCTATCGTGTGCAGCTCTGGTTGTTCAGCACCTCTGTATTTTATGGCTTAGTGTTTTAACCTTATGAAACTGATGTGGATATCTATAGTTTCATTAGACGCTTATTTTTTAATAAACGCCAAACAGTTAACAGTTTCAAAGGTTTTCAAAACACAGTGTGCCCACATAGTGATAACCCTTTTCCAACATTTTTTTAAAATCAACTGTTCATTACGTAAATGAAAGATATTCAATGCCGAGTGTACGTATAAACTTAGTTTCGATCCTATATTTTATCGAACAGAAGGATTTTTTGCTAAACAATGAACGCAAACAAATTTCCTAAGTCATTTGAAAAATGTAAAATCCGTTTATGCAGCACTGAAGAAAATCATTTTTTTGACATTGTTAACATCATTATTGGTAGAGTGAAGCAGTTCTTAGTTCAAATTAAACAGAAAGACACTGAACTTCGTAAATGTAAATTATTATGTAAACAATATTTGAATAAACACGAAATGCTTTGAAAAATAAACAAAACACGCGGTTTCGTTTTCGATAACATTCCCTATTATGTTCTATTTACCGACTTATTCAATAATATTAAAAAATTTTAAATTTGGAATTTCTTTACTTGCCATTTTTAACGTTTGAGCGGATTTTTCAAAGCGCTGGAAGACCGGGGTAAATTTTTTTAAATTCGTAGAAAAATCTATCTTTCTAAAATTGATCAAACTTTCTATGTTTTGCATGGAATGATATATTTGCAAGCTCAAAAAGTTAGGTATTGATGCTAGCTTTACAACGTTACATAGATCAAACTTGAATAATCCGATCAAAAGTTCTAGGCAATAAACAAAAATCGTTGCACAGCAAGTGCCTCTCCACTACTATACATTCCAAAATTTAAAATCAAAAGAATTGTTTTGCTAATGAAATAGTATTGAAAAAGCCACAACTGAACAAAAAATCTATAAAATTGTCATTAACTATTGTTAAATAGTTATTTGTAAAATGTTTAATTTGTCATTTTTAGATTTGCCATTCAAAACACCTGGGTATGAGACATAATAGTTATCTATTCTAAAATGTTATCCATTGCGTTTTATTATTAAACAGTATTGTCCAAAATCATGACTAAAGTTTTGTGTATTTGGTTCTTCATGGGTAAATTTTGATCACCGATATATTGTCTGATATCAGCATTCAAAACTATCATCGTACGATATCAGAATTCGACTTTTATTAAAATTTTATTAGACAGAATGATGGATCAAATGCAAAGTTTTATATATATAAAGTTTGATGTAGATTATTTGAGAATGTCATGTACGAAACATTGCATTAAAAATTCATCAGTTGCAAAGTGATATCCAACAACTGCAATTTACGAACAATTAAATTACCAGATCAATTCTTGTTACTGACAATTAAAACGTCGTTGCCTCTTTTGCAATTATCAGAAGAGGAACTGAGGTATGTATGAGAAATGTATTCAAATAGTTTCTTCTATATACCTAATTTCAATTTTACCAATGTAATATTTGTTACAAATTATAATTAAGTGTCGCCGTATACTATTTCAAAATTTGAGAATTCAGAGAGAAACTAATTCGTTAAATAAAGGTGACTCGGACATTATATTACGAAAAAAATGTTACGACAAAATGTTAGTATCCAAAATATTAGAATAAAAATATTCTGGTTAGAATATATTATTTACGGACAAAATATTATGGTACAAAATAATATTATCAAAAATATTATTTAAATTAATTTTATTTTGTATATTTCTAGAAAATTGTTAAAATTAAATTTTATGCTTAACTGATTTCAAAAATAATTATTTAACTTTCATTAAATGAAATTATTATAATCTAGTTTGACTGTATTAAATAGTACTTACGGAGTTTTAATAACCATCGTCGTTTAAAAGTTTCGAACCTTTTTGGCTTAGTACGGTGCAAAGGCTTTTCTGACACGATCTATTGCCAAGTTCACAAAGGATACTGATATTTCTTTTCAAATTAAGGGAAAGTTGGGATATATTATGTGTAAATATTATGTATTGTTTTCGATGATTGAATAATGTGATAGTGACTTTTAAATTATTTATATACGTGTTTATACGTTATTTATTTTTGTTTAAATATGTATGTAATTTATTATTTTTGTAACGATTATTATTTATCTGAATATTTGTATTTATTTAACTTGTTTTTATCATGCCATTTTTATAGATCATTTTTTGAAAATATTTTATTGTTATCAACACTTGGTTTTATGCAGTATGTTGTATTATGTTGTAGGCTGATATTTTTTAGCAGTGGGTTTATGAACTGTATAAATTGTTATTTATGTTTCTTAATTCATTAATTTTTTCATGTGTTAATATTAATGAATCTTTTTAACTGTAATAGTTTTTCTAGTAATATTTTTGAAAGTAATATTTTGGAACGTGATATTTTTTTAAAATAACATTACGATTAAGTAATAACACGTCACACATCCAAATAAAGTCATCGTGTCAGTGGAAACAATACTACATTTTTCATTGTTTTTGTTTTCGTGGTTCACGACAATTACTTTTCTATTTATTATGCTTTTATAATTTTATAATTAGACACAAATTGAAAATAAGTTTTCCTACATATAACATATTATGTTACAGAATCATTACATATTTCTATGACAAATGATTCGATGTTAATCAATAATGTATGAAATGTTCCTAAAAAAATAGTAAAATCAAGAGTGTTTTGAATAATTACAAAAATTTGAATTATTGAAAGATTTGATAATGTATTATATTGACTGAATTTCCATCCACCTACATGGCGGATGTTTCCATAGCAGAATTTACAAAACGTCTGTGATCTATAGATCTACAAATACATAAATTTGAACTCAAAATTTGTGACCAACTCCTCGAAAACTGATATTGTTGAAATTGAGCAAGTATAAAAAATTCTACAGCCAAAAGAGAACTGGTTTTTAATGAATAATCGAATGATTAACTTAGACTGTCCACCATTTTGTGAAAAGCGTAATTATTTAATCAATCTAGCTCACTTTGTTTTATATTGTTATTTAATAAATTTAACGACATTTTTGTGGCATCGCTTTTTTCAACTCGCAGTTTCACATGGAATCGACCACAAATAAAAACGCTGTTATTTTTAACAGCGTTTTGTAACAAAACTACATAATTCTTTTTAATAAAAAAAAAATATTACTGAAAGTATAATGATTTTCCCTTAGAAAAATGATGAAAACGACCTATTTTTGGGTTACAATTAGGGGTAACCTCTTATAGAATTTTTTTAGCATGAAGCTTTCATTAATGCATTTTGTATTACAAATCGTCAACTATAATTCATTATTGCTTTTCACATGTCATCGATGACGATATTGACTGATTCTTTATGTAACGTGGCTGATTCAGTAATTGGAAATGATTGCAAAGCCAGACACGATATGGGATATTTTTTAATTAAATACTATTTTTCGATATGGAATTACTAAATTTATTACTAAGTAATCGTATGATAAATTAATTACATAACATAACGGTTTAACTGCTAGGGTCGTCGATATATGGACCATACAAGAAGCACAGAATATTTAATGTTTCAGGCAAAATTTGACGTTTTAAATACAAAAAAGATAGTTTTGAAATTCTAAACAAAAATTGGAGAAAAGGAAGCTCATCATCTGTGTAAAAAAATCTTCTCAAAACTCGGCTTATACCAGAAAAGAAATTTGACCTTCAAGTAAAAGGTCAACGGTGTCCTTTGACATATTTTTTTAGGATTAAAAAAATTCTTTACGAATTCAGCTCATCAAACTACATGCGAAAACTTTCTGTAAACTTGGCTTATGATAAAATTTGACCTTCACATGGCAATTTGCAAGGTCAAGGGTATCTGCAGGAATTTTATTTACTATATTTCTCATATTTAGCCTCTTAAACCTTTATGACAAATCAGACAAATTTATATATATATTTGATATGATAATATCGATATAGATATTAAATTTTCGTCCGCCGCGTTGGATCTGTCATGTTGTATGTTGAAAATATGGAACTTTATTCGAAATCACAGAACTGAAAAACGCCTATGCCATGAAATTGTAAACAATTTATGTATAGACATTTTACAGTTTCGTCCGCCATTTTGAATTTTCAATCGCGGTTATAATATTTTCGTATGGGTCGTTTTGCAACCAGATTAATACTCATATCTTTATTGGATAACCTCTTCTTGTAAAAAATTGAGCATTTTTTGCGGAAAAGTAGATATTTCTTGTAATCAGACCGCCATATTGAGAAAAGACTGAATATAATCGAATACGGAGTGCAGATATCTATTGAGAAGGTGTCTTTTAAGAAGATATCTTGAAGGTATCTGTTTTGAACTATCTTTCGGATAACAAAGAAATAATATACAATATCAGCTCTTTAAACGTCATTTACAAGTCGCCATTTTGAAATTTTGAAAAGCGACAGCAACTATTTTGCATATTATTTCTATTTTATTTCCGAGTGATCTGCATTATTATTTCTGTAAGTTACAGATTTTAACTGTATCTTTTTTAGAAAGAGTTTTGACCACTTATTTTAGCAGAATATAAAAGAGAATCTTTTGAACGTAATAAACATTGAATACAGATTTTGTTGTCTCGTCCTTATAGGGTTAAATAAAGGATAAGGTGATATTAATTGTTATTCTCATAAATCGTGAATTAAATCTGACATTTTTATTTTCAACAGTTATAAAATATATTACATAAATTTTACGGAATATCAAAACCCCAAGCTAAGAACAAACATGTATTAATCAAAATCATAAGTACAGAACAAATTATAAATGCTCCATGACAAAAATTGCGTTTAAAAAAAATTGTCTTAACAAATTAATGCTGTAAAGGAAAATATAAGTAAAATCATTTTTTTCACATAAAACAAAAGTAAATATCAAAAATATTCGCACTCGTTGGTCCCGCTTGTATAATGTTAATCGAATACAATATTGTGTGATATCGCAGTTCGAAGCTGAGTAGTTTTAGATAATGAATAAAGTTTATAAATGACGATTGTGTGTTGAAAACTTTAGAGGCACATTTCGTGTTACTCAAATGGCAATGTGTTTTTTAGGAACAGCAAATTTGAATCCGTAGCAAACTTAATTTCGGATACGATCGCACACGCTACTAAAAAATTTGACTAGAAGGTTTTACAATTTATAAGCGTTGCGCATCATAAGGTCGAAATACGCGTCGTTGTCGATACTTGCACTGATTGCACAGTAGTAATTTAGATATTCGTCCTTCGTCACCTGAAATCAAATAAATTGTATTAGATAATAAAAAAGAACATATGTTGAATGTTCTTAAAGTTCTAATTAAAATATTTTTCGATACTATAGCCGTAAAATCCGGTCATTTCGTAGTGTGCGTCGAAGAAGTCGACATTTCAAAAGTTACTATGATATAATAAATCGCTATAGAAAATCTTGAAATGTCTGGTTCTTCGCGGTAAAATTGTCAAAACTCCAGTTCTCCGTCGCAAATTCTGAAATGTCCGGTTCTTCATACCAGCCATTGTCATATATACATTATAGTTACTTAAATTGTATTTTATTATTTTTCTAAAGGCTGAACATGAAAGCGAATTTATAATGATTGAAAATGGAAGAAGTGATGATAACATTAGTAAACAAAAATGAACACAATGATCTTTTATACAAAATTTTTTATTACTCGACCCATTAACGCCTGAAATGATATTTTTCGGTACTACATCCGTAAAATCCGACTTTACGGCCTACTTCTAGTCCGTAAAATAAAATTTCACGGATCACGTAAAACATGAATCTGCGCTGTCAAAAACATACGGTCTAAATGCAGTCCGCGAAATCGAATTTTTTACAGCTTTCATACCAAAAAATTATGTTCGACACGCGGCCGTAAAACCAATTTTTGCGGTCCAAATGCGATACCAGCGTACGAGGACCAGCGAGAAAGTGTTCATTATACGACACACAAAAAAAAACGATAAATTTTTCAATATGGTAAGCTTAATTTGTGGAACCTGCATAATTTAACCATAATCCAATCTATCCAAACCAAAAGCGACGGGATTTATGGACCCAAAGGTACAAATATTAACCTAAGTTGCGAAAAGGCTTCTTCCTCAGACAGCAAAATAAAAAAGAGTTCAGAATTATTTCTAAATGTGCTCTAAAATAAGTCAGACGTTATCATTACAATAACTTTACGAACTGATGTTCAGAAAACCCTCAGGGATATCGTATTCTTTTAGAACACATTTTGAAATCATTGCAAAAAAGTGAAAAAGATGTTTTTGAATATATTTCTAGTTTACGGAAATGCTATTACAGCACTTTCTCTTCCTACGTAGAAAACTAAATATATTTGGGAGCAAAATAAATTGCTCACACTCTGATCGAAAAAGACTACTTTGCTCCCTAGTTTCACAATGTACTATTTTCCAATTAATTTGATCACGAAAAAAAGAAATAGGAAAAATAAAATGTTTGGAAATAAATCGAAAGAGATTATTCAATGCATTTTGCAAAAATAAAAAGCAAAATTAACGACTTCAATCTTGAAGTAGTAGAGTATTTATAAATTTACGTTTGTTATACACAATTGAAAAGAAATTAGCTCAAGTTTCAAGGAATGACAAGAAATACGATTTTAAGACTTTATAAAATTCGGGTTAGAAAATTTCTCGCACTCTGACCGCAAAATGCTATTTTTCTCCCTAATTTCACAATGTATTATTTTCATTTAACTATAAATAAAATGTCCATGAAAAAAGGAAACAGGAAAAACAAACGTTTCTATTTTTTTTTTCAAAATATCGGACCCCCATTTTGATTCAATTTTGACCAGACAAGTCGAAAGAGCGGATCCAAAAATGTTAAGCTGATTAATTATGCATTTTTTAACAATAAACAAATTTTATAAATTAAAAAAGTAATATGACATTTTAAAAATTGTTGCAATGGAAATGCAAGAGAATGAATAAATAAATTCTTTTATGCCAGTGCACACTTTATCGCCTTTAAAAAAAGTTACTAAACTTTTGAAGGCTCCATAAGTATTCAAGTTTCAAGAAAAACTTCAAATAAAAGAGTTAGACGGAACATAGTTAGAAAGGTAAGTAAGCATAATTGAAAGTTACAAGGAAATTTTATACTTTTTTTAGACAATAAACAACACAATTTTGTGGTGAACTTACAATTCCATCTTTTGTAGCATCTTGTTCGAAATTCGCAAGAAATTTGTTCATTATTTCCTCTTCAGTTTCTTCGCCGCTAATATACCTTGGATGGTTTTTAACGTTGTAAACCCCACGCAGATCATCGATGTTTATTTCGCCGTCTCCAGTTTTATCCATTTTTTCAAATGCTTGTTGTACGACTTTTTTCCGGGATTCTGACATGGGTGGCTTTGGAATAAAATAAAAAAATTGAGTATATGTGTTGACAAAAATGGTCATTTTTTATTGTACATAGAAAATTGCTGTAGCTGTGATTGTGGCTGTAGGTCCTACAAGATTAATTTAATAATTTTACGGTATTCTTTTTAAGATTAGATTTGAAAATTTTCAAAACATCATACAATTTATTTTATATTAACCGTTAGCAAATACTACATATTTGTCATGTGAAAGCCGCTTTACTTGTCGTCACCACAATAGCTTCTGGCCCTACTGAAGCGACGATTTTCCCTAGTATAATACTAAAAAGGGTTTTAATTCAATTAATAATTTATTAACAAATTCTAGACAGAATATTGCATCGGAATGAATTAGCTGGCGCTACTGATTTTCGCTTTTTGATAGCAAACTTCTTAGTAGAACTTGTTAGTTAATTATAAGTACTAACAAATTATCAACTATTACCATTTAATTTCTATACAGGAAAGTTTCATTGGTACTTGCAACTTTTTATCTGGGATGGCAAAATATTCATTGCTGTTTGGGGGAGTATTCGTAAGTAAATATTTATGACGATATTTATTACAATACGAGTATTATTTAGTGTCAATTCTAATTTTCAAACGAATTTTGAATAAAAATGTTATTTGTTATAAAATCTAGTATACATCGTTAATTATCACTTTATTACATTAGCACACGACTTGATCTATCAAATTTTTGTTCGAAATTGAATTCTGAATAAAAATTTACTCTTTATGAAGTAAAAATCTAATATTATAGACTAACTATATTGACACAAATGCCATTAAAAGAAATCTAAAAGATATTATTGACTTTTGATGATCCACTATGGTGTGAATATGAAATATAAAACATTAAAAGATTAAATAACATTCTGTTACCATTATCATTTGGAACAAAACACTAGTAAATTATTTACAGTTTAATATCATAAATTCAATGAATTTGTCTATTTTCCACCAACGTACTAGTTTTTGGTATCGTCACTAATCATCAATATCAATTAAGCCACTCAGGAGGGCACAAAATGTATAAAGAATTTACAGCGCTCATTTTGTGTGAATGAAAATCACTAAAATTTATTCTTAAACAAAATAATACTCCTATTTCAGATTCTGAAGCTAAAATTTGGTTAAAATTTCTCGAATCGTCAGATATAAAGATCCATGATTACTTGTGAAATTCAAATTATGGACATCAAAATGGTGTCCACGAGCCAAAGAAGGAACAAACTTCGTACAAAATTTTTGAGGGTGCTGAATTTGATAATAATTTCAGAAAGTAAAAAATGAAAGAAAATGGTGGCGTTTTTCTTTCACTTTTGAAACTTGTTATAATCGAAAGTTTTGAAGGTCGCTGTTTATGTATTTAGTATCAGTTTTAGAAAATTTAGAGCAGACAAAACCCGAAATGAAAATAATTTTTAAGTAAATAATTGTTATAAACTAATAATTTATCATTGTTAACGTTTCTTTTATATTTTCTGACTTTTGGACGTCAATTTCATGTCCTCAATATTAAATTATGCAATAAGCAATAAGGATTTGCAATGTTGAGGATTCGAGGATATTTTGTGAAAATTTCCGCTGTATTTCCACGACAAAATAGTATTTAAAATTTGTTAGTTTTTGAAAATAGTGTTTGCTTGCACAAAATATACAATTTGTTGAATTAACAATAACCAAATTTCTACTTTATATTATAATAAAATGTGAAAGAAGGGTAATTTTTATGTTAGAAATACAAATTTTTTTTCTCTCAAAATGAAAGTTGTAAATTTGTGGTAAATTTAGCTTCCTGCTGGTAGTTAATTGGTTAATAGAATTTTTGTTTAATTCACTAGAAAAAAGGGTAATTTTAGATAATTTTTGGAAAAATGATAAAAACTTACGTACTTTACATACAGGATAAATAATACAAATGCTAATACAAATAATACAATTACATTATTACATAAAATTTATGTATTTTCCTTATTGCTTAAAGTTAAAGGGTGTTTTCAGTTCTTATAGAGAATAGTAACGACTTATTATCCTTAGCATGGATCACGATTAAATCGAAATAAAAAAACGCATTTTATAAATATAACTTTTTATTTGTAATTTATTGGAAACAGTATAATTACATTCTAGGATGTTTTAGTTACAATTATCTTCATCTATTTCATTACTAATAATAAGCAACTTGACCAAAGAATTATAAAAATCTAAATAGTTATCAGGTATGTATTGTTCTAATTTTTTGAAATCATCAATTTTTACTTTTTTATCGGAACTTGGCTACTAGTAAGGTAAGTGACATCAGTGGAAAATTGCAAAATTGACCGTTTTCGCAAAGAGAACGAGTATTTTAGAATACGGAGAACTATACATTATTATTACTAAACAAGCCCTACTTAATAACAAATTGTTCATATTCGATATTATACACTAAAAAAATAGTTAAAATAACCAGAAAAGATGATTAAATAGGACCTTGTTATTTTTCTGGTTAAACTAACCAGAATTCTGGGATGCTTTAAAATATTGTTGGATTAACTAGAGATATTGTTAAAACAATTATTTTTCTAATTAAACTACCCAGAATTTAGGTTATTATAACAAGAAAAAATAGAACGGTCGTATTTAACCGGAACATTTTTTTGTGTGTACAACACGCGTTATAGAAAAATTAAATTTCCAATTTATGTAAAAAGGGATCTAACTCCAGGATCCATTTGATTTTTGTTGGTTTTTTGTTATTACAATTTAATACAGCTAAAATCTGTTAATCCAAAATTTAATAAAATAAAATATACAAAGGTGTAAAGTTCCGAAAGAAACTGAAAATCTCCGAATTTAACTTTTTACATATTTTTTCCATGATTCTTGACAACACACAACATTAACCCCAATCATATGTTTTCATAAATTATTGGGTTATATTATTAATAAAATTGTAAATTAAGAACACAAAATTAAATTATTTAACAATTGATATTTCTATAGATTTACCGAGAGATAATTCGTTAATTTTATGTTCGGATTTTTATATTTTTAGATTCTGTTGGTTTCGATTCCGAATATTAGACTTTACGAAAATTGAACGAAGGCTAAAAATATATTTGCTTTTTAAACGATTTTTAAAACTGAAAATAAAGCTGAGAATTATTGATGAACTGTCACCGCGCAATCAGTGTTGATGATGGACTCGTTTATTTATTAGGATAATAATAAAAATGTGTAAAAAGAAAGATTCTGAAAGCGGTCGATATATTGACAGATTTCACGTGTAATACTATTTTAAACCGACTGTAATGCATAATTTTTACTTTCTTATTATTCACAAAACCAAGTTTGGATAATACAAATATATCACGAATGACATGCATACTAAGTCGATTCATTTTTTAATTTCATCCTCTGAAAAGGATCACTTATCTACATAGTTTTCTTACAAAGCTGCTGACATTTAAAATTTTGACATTTTTTATGTATGAAAGTAGATTTTAAAGTAAAAAATAGATACAGAAATTATCAAATGGGAAAAAAAGATTTAAATATTCAGAAAATTTTATTAGATGCATTTAACTTAATTATCAAAGATAAAATATATTTCATTATATTATGTCAAATTACGGAGGAAAAAAAGTCGTCGCTTTTTGCCAAAGAATGAATAATTCTCCCATTTGCTTCTCGGATTGCTTCATTTAAAATTTTTTCACTTTTTTGAAGAGAGCCATAAGAATTATTCCTGTCCGAAAATGGAAAAATTTAATTTTTACACAAATTGAAAATCTCATTTTTTTGTCCCTTCTTTTGTTTAAAATTACTCTTTATTTTATCACTCCCATTTAATTTTAAATTCACACTATACCGAAACTTTACAATAGATCTTTTGTTTTTATTTTTGTTATTGTTTTGGTTTTAAGTCAATGACCGTGTATGTATACTTATTTCTTCTCGATTATTCACCAGTCAATAAACTCTTAATTAAAATTCTCTCATTTCAAATATTAAAATTAAAATAATCAATGAATAAAATTTCTTTAATTCTTCTCCACGGAGAAAAATAATAAGCAAAATCAGCCGAAAAATGCGCAGATTCTACCAATTTTATCCTATAGGGATAGCTGTTGGAATTCCGTTAGGGATAGCCGATAATTTCAGCTAAATTTACTGAAAAAGTCCGCAAATTTAACGGAACAAATCTGCTAATGTAGCGGAAATTTAGAGCTAAGCGCGAATTGAGTGGGGTTAAGGCTACATTAGCGGAATCAAAACAGCTAAAATTGCAAATATTTTCGGCAATTCAAGCCGAAAATTTTAGCTGATATGAATCAGCTAATCCAGCCGAGTCATTTTTCTCCGTGTCCGTTCTTTCACAAGTGAAAACTTTCCTTTGTAAAATTAAAACATTTTTAAAAACAGAATAATTTGACATATTTTGAAACCGAATAAATTGACAAAAGCTGTGCCTTACCCTGACAGCAATTAGGAATTCATCAAAATTGATAGCTCCACTAGCGTCAGTATCCAGTCGAGTAAAAATTTCACGAATTTCATCATCGGTGATGTCCAAACCGCTTTCCCGAATGCCAATTTTCAATTCCTCTAGGCTAAGTTGTTTGTTTCCATCATCATCCATCCGCCGAAATATTCTGAAATTACATAACAAGTTAAATACAAATTTATATACAAAATTTAAACAATTTTTATAAAAAGTCTATTTTTATAAAGAAGTACGCAGCTGGATATCCAAAATAACACAGGACCATAAAAAAAATTTGTTTCGAGATCTGAAAACAAATCCGTTATTCGATTTGGCCCATCATGTTAGGATTTTAAAATATCTCCGAAAAATATTCAATAATCTTATTTTTGGCAATTTAAGGTTAGAATTTGCGAAAAATCTTAACGTGAACAAAGAATTCGTTTTCAACGACTAAGAATCTATAAGATCCTCTACTTATGATTCAAGTTGTGTAAAAAAAAGATATTGAGGTCTTGTGTTATTCTTTAAATTGCCAAAAAATGTATTTTTGAATATTTTTCTCATCAGATATCTTAAAATTCTGACGTGATGGGCCAAATCAAATAACGGATTCGTTTTCAACGACCAACAATCTATAAGATCCACTATTTCTGATTCATGTGATCTCGAAACAAACTTTTTTTGTGGTCCTGTGTAATTAAAGACTTATCTTACAGATTTTGCATCGCTGTATAAGAATCTCGTATTAAGAATTCATCATCTCGTCGAAATTTTGAGAAAAAATTGAATTAAAGGCTTAACAAATTATCTTTTTTCTATTTTCTCAAGAAAAGAGAATGAACAATGTGCGTGTTGATGAATATTCCGAGTGTTCTAAAAACATTTGGACTTTGACGTAAAACATTCAAAAGATAAAGATGTTGAATAAATCGTAAATTTTTCAAATTAGTTTGGAGTGCTTCACACGTACTCATAGTTTTTGTAATTTTGCAGATATTAATTTAAAATATTTAAAAAATTTAGTCGGGTTTTAATAATCCAATATGGCGGCACAAAATTTTAATTTTAACTTTCGTACCATTCAAGCTTGTGGAGTCGTTAGTTATAAATAAAAAGTAATTATTCAAATATTTTTTGCCGGGGTCAGAAGAAAAATTATACAAATTTTGAATAGATAATAATGAAAATAGCGGCCAGAAAATTGAAAATATTGAGGAATTTCATTGAAATTTCGTATTAAATCGAAAATTAGAAATCTAGTTATGATTCAAATGATCAAAACGGAGGGATAAAAACGAGTAATTAATAGTTTTAAATGGCAGCCATAACATTTAATATTCGGGAATTGTATTAAACTTTCTATCACGCTGAATTTTAAGACACCATTCAAACATTCAAAATGGAAGATAAAATTGAGCAGATACAAATCTAAAGCAAATAAAATATAAAATGGCGAACATAAAAAGCACAGAATTAATTTTTTTGTTGCAGTTTGTATCACTAGGTTCGTAGGGACTTTTATAGTTATAACACTAAAGTCACGATTGAAACATTCTAAATGGGAGGGGGGGGGGGGGGGAAAAAAAATCTAAAATGGCGGTCATAATATTGAAAATATTGACAAATTTTATTAAAATTTTGTACTATGAGGCTTTTGAAGTAATTAGTTATAAATCTAAAGTTTAAATAAATTTAAAGTCACGATTCAAATATTCAAAATGAAAGCATAAAATTAAATACATAAAAATGTAAAATGGCAGCCATAAAATCGAAATTATTGACTTTAGTCATGTTTCTAAAGTCACGATTGATATCTTTCAAATGGAGGAATGAAAATGAGTAGATACACATTTAAAATGGCGGCCATAAAACTGAAAATATTGACGAATTTCGTTGAATCTTATTATCAAGAGGCTCTTTAGTTCTAAATATAACGTCACGATTCAAACATTTAAAATAAAAAGATAATGTTGAATAGAAAGTAATGTAAAATGGCTGACGTAATATGACAATATCGACCAATTTGGTTAAATCTTGATTTCTCGAGTTTATTGTCGTCGTTAGTTAGAAATCCTGAGATTCAAAATGGAGTTTCCTTTTTTCCTTTATTTACATTAAGTACAATGCCGTCTAGACCGAGAAATTACTCGTTTATTTTTATTTTATTCAAAATGGAGGGTCATAAATTGAATGGATATAATATAAAATGGCGGTCGTAAAATGGAAAATATTGCCAATTTTATCTTGATATCACGAGGTCTTAGAGAGCCTTTAGTTATATATCTAAAGGCGCGATTGAAACCTTCAAAATGGATGATAAAATTGAATAGATAATAACCTACAATGGCGACCGTAAAATTGATATAATTGACGAATTTGATTTAATCTTCGTATCATAAGATAGCTGGATTCGTTAGTTATAAATCTGAAGTCACGATTCAAACATTAAAAATGGAGGAATGAAATTGACTGCATAAAAATCTAAAATGGCGGTCATAACAATTGAAAAAATGGACGAATTTTCTTGGTATCGCGTGGTTTTTGAAGTCGGCGGTTATAAATACAAATTTACGATTCCAGCATTCAAAATAGATATAAATAAGATATATTTAAAGTCAACACGGTAAAATTCAAAATGGACTATAAAATTGAGTAGATAAAAATGTAAAATGGCGGCCACGAAATTTATGAAAATGACGAATATTTTTAATTTTCGTATCACAAGACTTTTGGGGTCATTAATTACAGAGCTAAAGTCACTATTCAGAGATTCAAAATGGAGATGTAGAGTTCAATGTACAATAAAGTTAAATGGCGGTCGTATTATTGAAATATTGATGAAATTGTTTAAATCTTGATATCACGAGGTTCTTAAAGACTTCAGTAGTATATTTAAACTCTCGATTAACACATCCAAAATGGAGGATGAAATTGAGTACATAAAAATATTAAATGTCGACTACAAAAATCATAAAATTAACGATTTTTCTTGAACTTGATATCACAAACATTCAAAATGAAAGATGTAATCAAACACATAATAATCTAAAATGGCGGCCATAGAATTATATGAACTGTCGAATTTGTTTGAATTTGGGTATAATGAGATTTTTAGTGTCGTTAGCCAGAAATCGAAATTTGCGATTCAAACATTAAAAATAGTGAGATAAAATTGAGTGAATACAAATGTAAAATAGTGGTACTAATATTGAAATATTGACGAATTTGATTGTAGTTTGGTCGCATGAGATTCTTAAGAGTCGTTAGTTACAAACTCACGATTCAAACATTCAAAATTAAAGGATGTAATTGAGGAGATAAAAATCTAAGATGGCGGCAATGAAATTAAAAAAAAATTGTCGAATTTGTTTGAATTTGGGTATCAGGAGTTTTCGGAATCGTTAGTTAGAAATGGGTCGTTACGATTGAAACGTTCAAAATAGAAGGATAAAATGGGGTAAATACAAATCTAAAATGCCGGTGATAAAAGTGAAAATAGTTATGATTGATTGAGAATTTCTCGAAATTCTTAAGAGATTATTTAATTATTATTAATATTAATTAAATATTATTAATGCGATTCAAATGAAACTCAAATTCAGAATGAAGACTAGAATTGAGTAGATCTATACAATATATGGATTTATTTTATGAGCCTATATAATATTAAAGAAAATGTAGAATGATTTTTATCACTGCCCTCAGATTCGCAATTTACGACGTGAGAAACCTTGGATTCCAAGTTTTAATAAAATACGGTCAGTTTGCCAATTTTATGTCTACCATTTTGAGTACGACATTTTGAATTCCTCAACTTTGATGTCAGATTCGTAATTAACTGTCATAAAAAAGTCTAATTTCAATTTATGAGTACGGGTGCCATTTTGTACAACTGAACCATTTTGAATGACCTTCATGGACCATTATGATTGCTTGAGGGTCATTTCGATCTCAGCCTTTAAAGTAAAGGTCAAAAAGACACCTTAATTCTTGTTACATGATCGTCCATCTGCTCAACTTATAGCAAATAGATAAAAATGGACTAAAACATGATTTTTTAGATTTTTAGTTCGTTTTTCTCAACATTTCGGCATCATGGTCAATTATTAAGCGCAGATTCGTGTTTAGCAGCAAATTATTAAGATATTGCAATGCTTGAATCATAAAAAAGTTTTTTTTCGACTAGTGTCATTAAACTGAACACGAATCATATTTCGAAAGATGAATTTCAATATTGTGAACAATGACAATGGAGCATTCTTTTCGTTCATCTATTAAAAAAACAATGAAGAAATTTGCTATATAAGGTCAGCACAATTAGGACGGTACAGTGACGTTTAGTAATATGATTGCGAATTTCTCGAATCGTTTACAATGACGCATCGCGACTGTTATATCTGGTTGCACTTAGATTTTTCTACGAAATATTATGAACTTCGGTTAATAACGTCAATTACACCACAACTAGATACTTTATGATTTAATAGTATCGAAGAAAATCTATGCACGGGATACTCTACTCTTTTCCTTAATGTAATTTGCCTAATTCCAAAAAATGATATTACTTTTTATGGTCTTTTTAGTCAACATTACATTTTTTTGATGATGTTATTTTTAAATTCTTTGTTCATATTCAATTCTGCTTTGTAAATGAAAGGCATCTGATTTTTAATGTATACATATTAATGATAAATATTATTAACGTGTTTGCATATAATTGACATCTTTTATTACTGTACAAACATTAGTTAGCACAAAAAAGTTTTTTAAAGGTTAGAAGTGTTGGAATTTATAAAATATTAAACAGGTTATTTTGCTATTGAAATGTGGTCTGAGGTATCCAAGTTAGATTTTATTTACAACAAATCTCTTTTTTTCAAATTATGTTCGAAATAGAAAAATTGAAAAAATATGTATTTTTTTGAGGTTGTTTTTTCGCAATTAAACAAAATTCTTGAAATAGTAATATGAATTGAAATAGTACAGGTGGAATAAAAAAATAATTATCAGGATGTTCTACTCGTTTACCTATCTTTTGTAGAAAAATTTTGTAAACCTGAAATTAATCATTTGAGAAAAAGAAAAATCCTTTAAATCACCATTTAGAAACCGCCAAAATGAAAATAAAATTTTTTGAAGAATTCTTATTCCTTGGACACACATAATTTTCCGCTTAACTTCTGAAAGATAGCAAATTAATTTCCAATACAAAAATACGAATTTATAAGTAAGAAATTATGAAAAATGTATTTTTTTGTGTAACTGAATAAAATAATTATTTTTTTCACAATTTTTTTCTCGCCTCAAAAATCGAAAATCATATTTTTTGAAATTATATAAACAAGTATTATATTTAACGTAAAAAAAACAATAAAAGGTGAAACGTTTCAATAGCATTCGTAAATTTCGTCAATTTTTAAAATTTTATCACTTTTTTTCTATTTACATCCTTTTAAACATGATTCATCATATTTTATCAAATGTATCTCGTTGAATGTATCGCACACCCATAATTGATTATATTTCCAATATTAGAAATGTTTTTATAATGTGACTAAAAATACAGTAGAGAAATGTTAAAATTAAGCAATATTTTTCGTTAAGCTCCAATAATGTTGAGTAATATCTAGTACACGTCTGTCTGATTGAGTAAAACTAAAAGTAAAAAACAATTTTTTATTTTGTTTCCCTACAAATTTTAAATCCAAATAAAAGAAATTTTTTAGTACAAAAGTTGACCATCCTTGAACTGACATCTTTGTGATTTTATTTCTTCACCGGCTCTGAATTGAAGCGTGAAAACATTTACCTACGCAATAAAAAATAATCGTACGAATGCATCAGATATCTAAACAGTGAGTGTTTAGCGAACAGTCGCCATATTTCTCATGGCATTGTCATAAATGTTACTTTCAAGCAAGCATCGCAACGGTTGTTACGTTTTTAATTACGTAGTTTGTTTAAAGATAGGTGGGACTAAGTCTGAATCATCTAGGCCAGGAAAAAGTATTTCACGTCGTCACGGTTTACAGATTCGTCCAAATATAGTACTCGAGCCAAGTAGCGATCGTAATGACAACATTACGAAAAGAACTTTGATGGATAACCTTTCAAATACCAGCAATGCAGATAAAATATACATCGTCGACTTTGCGAAAGAATTTTACTGAATTATGTCGAGAGCTTAAATCGATACTCCATAACAAAGGGTAAAACATGGTGGAAATGAGGTCTTTAATTACTTAGGGTAATTGCACCACAGGCGAGTTTCTACTAATGTTTTTTAATTGTAATTACCTTGTAAAAAAAACTCTCATGATAATGGCAGTAATGTATATTCAAAAAGTAAAGAAATGCTTTATTAATATGAAACGACCATTAAGGATGGAGTTGATATGTGTATAAAAAATGTTTGAATTACCTATGCAAACTGCTAAAATCGATTATCGTATATGACTAGAATGGAACTAAAATGACATTCATGATAATTACGTTGAAAATAAAAAGATGAAAAAGAAGTAAGTGATGACATTTTTTAAGAATATTTAGTAGAGTACTGGAAAAGAATCTAAATATAAAAATGATAGGGAAGAAAAAAGTTTGAACTTTCGCAATGCAATATATTTATGAAAAATGTTCAGGGTAAACTAACAAAAATTACACACAAAATTGAAAATATTCTTTAAGAATTTATATAAACATGATATTGCAAATAAAGAAGGTATTTTTACAGAAAAATGTTTAAAATCACGAAGATACGAATAGTTTGGTTAGATTAGATTAGGTTAGGTTAGGTTAGGTTAGGTTAGGTATACCTCACGAAGAAACGAGACTAATAACATTAAATATGAAAGTTATTTTAAAAAGTAAACAATGAAAATATCTACAGTAACAAGATAGCTTTAAAACCGATAATATTTTTCAAAATTATTACTCCTATTATTTTGATCCCTAAAGTTCTTAGAATTAAATGCAAATGATGGATATGGATATGGATAATGTATATAAGAATTTGGCCTAATTAAGATCTACATCTTTGAAAAATGCTAAAATCTACTAAAAATATACAAAATTACTAAATTTCCTTCAAATTTGACTGATTCACATTTTTGCTGTATAAACACTGTTGACATTACAAGGCAAATAGTTTTATTATGAAAATTCTTAAAATCCACTAGTGATGTAACTATGTAAAAAAAAAAGTTACGAAATAACAAAAATAATTAAGATGGTGAGTAAGAATGCTTTTGAAAACAGAGCATGAGAAATGTCATTAATAGAAATATCCTTTTAAAAAGATATCGAATATATTTATCAAAGTTTATTACAATAATTTTATTGTATACAAATTGGTAAAATTAAAAGGATTAAATCGTTTGTGACAAATAATTCCGTACAAAAATATACGGCAAACATATTATTTATACGTTTTTGAAATCGCTGAATACGAATCTGATGTCGGTTTTCAAAAATTCAAAATGGCGGGTCCAATATGGCAAGTCACTAAATACGAAAATGAAAATAGATTTTGAGGGTACGAAAACCCTCGAGTAACAATTTTCAAACGCATACAGTATAATTTCAATTTTTTCCACCATATTGGGTCCGCCATTTTGTACGTCTGAAATCTGACATCAGATTCGTATTCAGTGAGTTCGAAAACCCCTGAGTAACTTTTTTTCAAGCGAATTCAGTCGACTTTCAATTTTTGACCGCCATATTGGATCCCCCATTTTGAATTTTAAAAAACTGACATCAGATTCGTGTTCGTGCGTAACTTAAAGGGTTAAGTAAATTAGATAATAGACGATATAAATAAGTATACGGTGATAAAAATTGTAATTTAATTAACATTACAGGAAGCAATTATTATATGAAAATGAATGAAATATTATAAATTATAAAAATGAAAATTTATGCTTTATGAAACTGAATGTACGATGTAAATTACTGTTCATTGTGTTCACTTTCTACTTTCACGAACATCAACAATAAAAATTAATTAGTTTGGAGTATCATTCAATTTCATACAAAAAAATCTTTCAAATTAAAAATAAACGATGGCGTGGTTAACACTACACGAACAGAAGGAACAGTTTATTTAATTATCTCAAAAATGGTAAATAGTTAGTCAGCAAAGGTACTAAAAAATAATTCTTGAACCAACTATTTTCAATCATGTGAACTACTAGCTAGAAAAAGTAGTAGATTCGATAAACTTAGATATCTTAGTAACTTCGCAAAGTCAGAGAAACTATTTTAAGATAGTTACCAAATTCATTCAACTATTTTCATATTGAATATTTGTTGTTTCTTTGTAGTGAGTTTGCAACTAGAGAAAAATTGATATTCCATAAATGCCGTATGATATAATTACATTACATAAAGTATAGTAACTAAAAGAAAATGTTTTAATATCTTTACACTTATTTTTGTATTTTTAGGCTAGGCTCGTACTGTATAGCAACTTCAGCTAATTAATATTAAATAAAGGGAGTATTTTAGTACCCAATAAAATTAATTACATATGCACAGAATGTAAAATTCATGTTAAATTTTTTAATTAATCAGTTCTAATAATCACACAGTGTTAACTAATGTACGTAATTTTATTCGTGATTAAATAACAAACTGTTAATAGTAAACTGTTAATAGTTACAGCAACAAAAAAGATAACGTTATCTATTTATTTCACTTTTTTAGTTGAATTTAACTAAACAGACAACAAAAACTCATGGCATTATCATAAATCACAATTCAAAGATATTTTTTCTGAATTTGAAACAATAATTTTCAATATTTTCGGATTTGAAGTACTGCTGTACCTAATAAAATGATATAAAACCTATAAAACAACAATTAAAAAGGTGTGATTATGACGTACAAAGATGTTAGTATCTCCCTCAATACGAGAAAAGGATTCTCAATAAGAGAGAAAAAAGAAAAATGTAAAAAAAATGTGGAAAGATAAACTAAACGTTTCAGATCTTACTGATTCCTCTTCAAGAGGTTAATGACCAATGATGTAATCGTCACTTATTGAAAAAGCTTGTCTCGTATTGAGGGAAATACTAAAGCACCTTTTTAATTATTGATCGATAACATAAACAACCTACTTCAAATTTTATTCGTATAAAACAAATTTTTTGTCAAAATGTATGAAAAAATTTATCAAATTGGATGTTTTACCGTTCGAAATCTTTCGAAACTTAGAAACACAAATAATGTTTAATAACTCAAAATAAAAAACTCACCTGCCAAGCCCAAGGATGCCATTGGCACCCCTGGCAAGACACATCAGCCGGAGTTTCTCTACGGGATCCGTGGTGCTATGTATGGCCCTCTGGGCCTTATTGATCATTTCAGTCTCCTGCCTCGTGGTAGCACTCTGCGGCCTGTTGAACATACCTGTAAAGAAACGTCATCCATGATGATCACGTGACATCAATTCGTAACCGCGATACAGATAGCAGCGCTATACGGCTAGTGCTAAGCTAATTGTATAAGCTATATGCTACTCCACGTATATGCGACGAACAATCACCAACGTCTATAACATCGTTGCGAAAAGATTTTATGGTCGTATAAGCACGGTGCATTGCCACATGTTTGTGTTGAAATTAATCGAGAAATCGTTGAAATGGAGTATTATTTTTAGAAAAGAGACCACCAAAAAAATCGGTTGAAAACTATTCATAATTTTATGCTCGATGTCTGAAATCACTTTCTGAATCTTTCTATATTCCGAATTATTTTCAATCGTTGCAGATATATTGAAAATGTCTTATTGGAGATTAATTGTGAACCCCTTCTTTATACTTAGGTACCAATTTTTAATTCATACAACTCAAAAAGAAAGGTTATGTATGGACTAAGTGTCAATTTCTGGGCGCTAGATTTTGGCGATTTCGACTATGATTTAAGCTTGTGGAAATACTGGGTCATTATGTAGGGTGTCCCACAAATAGTGAACCGTATTTCAGGTATATAAATAAAATTTCAAGCAAAAAAGTCCTTTTCCAAAAGTGGATCCGATAGGGTGCGACATTCAAAAAACTGGCAGGCAAAATGCAGACACGTCAAAAAACCGACATATGAAAAACTGAATTGTCATGATACCGACATTCAACTAACCAAGACTTCCAAAAATGAGTGCCCTCTTGTCGATGTGTCTATTTTTTTGGGTGCCACTAGAAAAACCGACAAATCAAAAAGCCGATTGGTCGAAAAACCGACAGTCAAAAAACCGACACCTCAATAAACCGACTGTCAAGAAACCAATATTAAAAAATCGAAGACAAAATAATCAGAGTGTCGGTATAATGACTATGACTACAAGTCCTATCAGGACTATCATTTCTGGTTTATGAAAAAATGAAGGCCAAACTTTATTGAAAAAAATTAAAAAATAACAATTATTCCATGTTCTTTCATCAAAGATATTGAATATTGTTTAATATTACTTATATTACGTTTACGTTTTGATAATCTATTTTAGACAAGTCTACTTGTTTCCCCAATACAATTTGAATTTCATTGAACGCATTTGATTAGATACACGACTCAACTTTGAAGTACACGGAAAAGTTGTATATAGAAAATTGAAGTATCATAAGATTGTTGAAAATATAAGATTCTTGGTCTACAGAAAAGTCCTGCGACGACTTTTTGACCGTCGGTATTATGACAATTCGGTTTACTTGTCGGCTTTTTGAACGACGCTATTTTGACTGTCGGTTTTTAGACCGGTCTGCTTTTTGAATTGTCGGCTTTTCGATCCACATCCATCATATGCCTAGAATGTGATTGGCACGCCATTGAAGTTTAGAAAAAAAATCTCTTTTTGCAATAACTTTCTTTTTTAGAAGTTAAAATTAGGCTCATTTTATAGTCACTTTCAAGCTCCATAATTCACATATGAGTCTCTTTGACCAAAAATTAATATTTCTCTTGCTGTAATCAAAAAGAGGATAAAAAATGCCAATTTTTGCGGATTTTCGTGTTTATCGATAATAATAATATAAATAGCTAATGAAACAATACAATGACAAAGTCGTGGCCCTTGAAAAAATGAAAAATTTGACACCTATTATGAGGCGATTCCCGATATTTTCGAAATTGATAAAAAAATAATTTTTCGAATATCAACCCGTTTTCCACCAATTTTGTGAGATTAAGAGGCTATTTTGGGGCTCGATTTTCGTCGTATCTCATTGGAGCAAGGGTTAAATTATCTGTTTTTTCAGGGCTACAACCTCTTTAAAGTGGTATTTCATTAGCTATTTATCGTAATGAGATAAACGCGAAAACTGCAAAAAGTAGCGTTTTTTACTCTTTTTATGACTACAGAAAGAGAAATATTCATTTTAGATCAAAGAGGCTCGGTTATTAATTGTAGAGCATGAAAGGGACTTTAAAATGAGCCTAAGTTTGTTAAGGTTACTTCAAAAAATGACAAGTTATTGCAAAAAGAAATTTGTTATGAACTTCAATAGCGCGCCATTCAAATTGTGGGCATCGTATCCAATTATGGTAAAGGATTTTTTTGCTGAAAATTTCGCGTACCTGTTCCAAAATGGAGTATTTATTATTTCTTTTAAATAACCCCGAACTAAGATGTCATAAAAACTCGCAGTGTATATATTCAAAAACATTCGTTATATAATTATTTTCCAGGGATTCAAAAAGTGAATTGAGAAGAATTGAAAATCTGACTCGATTTTCATGTGCTGGGAGTACACGAAAAAAATACTTCCTGAATCTTTGCAATTGTAACTAGGACAAGAAATTTAGTATTAATATTTAGTCATTTTAGTAAATGTTTATATTTTTGCAGAATGGAAATAAACAAATTCAACAAACAAACAAAAATTTGAATGTATTAAACTGAATTCAAACTTTGAATTCGGATTCTTGATATTTTGCAACCTCTTTCAATTTTTAATTCACTTGAATTCACTTCAAGGAATTGACCAGTTCTGTTTAGTAAATTTTAGTAAATACATAGTTATTGATGCCTTCTTCTATTCGCCTGGATTCTCTTTAATTAATAGAACAGTTTTAGTTTCAATTATTTATATGACATAACCTATTTGTAAACTTGACTAAACTATTTGAAAGAATCATAATCTCAACTCAGACATCAAAATAAAAGAGTTCAAATGATTCCGAATGTGCTCTAAAAGAAGTCAGATTTTTGAAATTGATGTCATTATGAGATATTTATGAAATCGCGTTCAGAAAATCCCTTACACTGAGAAAAGTGTATTTTATCAGTTACTATCCGTTGGCTTTTAAAAAGTGTATTATAGCCATTAAAAGAAATATTATAACTATAGCAAAATCCTCCGTCGTTGAGCATTTGTTTTTGACAGGTTATACGATACTGTAATAAAGTCTCCTATTTTAAAAGAATGTTTTATTATGACTAAAAGAAGGCATTTTTAATATTTTAATTTGCTAGATAAATTTCCATAAATAAAAATTGCTTTTAGTTGAAGAGAAAAGGCTAAAATAAACGTACATATCGGTTAGAATAATATAAAATCTTCGTCTTTTAACAGGTAGTAGAAAGATGGCAATCCCTATGCGTAAAATACTATATTTTACGGGGCATAAGAATTCTAATACTGGGTAAAAAACACTTTTCTCGGTGTAGAAAGTGGGACATCTATAATTTTTTTATTGAGCACAGTTTGAAATCACTCGGAACTCTATTCTGTTTTCCTGTCCTGGAATTCTTTTCAATATATTTCAGCATTTTTTATGGAGAATCCGAATTGGGAGGATTTGGAAGAATTGAAATGTAATCTTTTTAATTCATTTTCTTTTCTGTGTAGACAAAAAGTACGGAGATAAAATAAGGTTGAATGGAACCTTGTAAAAAAAATAGAAAAGTCCACATAATAATAGTTGAATTACGAAGTTACGGTTGATAGTATGTTATACTTTCACATTAAAAAAAATAAAATATTGTGAAATATACCACGCAATAACAATATCTACTACGACAAGGGATAATTTTTATTTAACCCTTTAATGTCCAAACATACACAATTTGAACGTGATTTTAGCATCGTTTTATTTATACAAAGAAAAACATTTTTTAATCGATACATCCACATCCGATTAATTTTGTGGTCACTCCTTCAGACCTTGAATTTTCGAAAAATGACATTTAATAAACATGGCATGAAAAATAAAACTAAGTAACTTATTAAACCATTAACGCACAAAGGACACAATTTCGGAATCTTAGTATATCCCATTAGCGCATACGGCAGACCAGTGGTGCCATTTTCGACACAAGCGATTTTAAACGTTATAGAAGCATACTTTTTTTATGGAAACGATATACCCTATGTATATATATCCGAAATCAGAATAGCAAAATTTAAAATGGCTGATCCGATATGGCGATTCAAACATAGAAATAATGTTTTTCAACTAACCAGTTGGACAAAACGTTCGATATAAACGAAAGTTGGTTTGTGTAGGTTTTTAGAGTCGCAGAATACGAATTTCACATCAGAATTGAAAAATTAAAATAGCTGTTTTAAAATGGCGGACATCAAGAAACTAACTCTTACATTGGCAATCGGAATTTCACAAAAATCGATTTTTGTCAATTTTTACAGTTACTGATATTGTTGACGAGAAAAGCATTACTGTAATTTCACAAAATAAACCTTTTCCCAAATCAAATCAAAATAATTCTAATTAACAAGTTGGGCCACAATTTTAGAGAAAGTTTTTTTGTTTGTTCCGGTATTACAAAACAAAAAATACATCATTTTCTATATTACAGGTAAGAATTTTAAAATGTATTTAAAAAAATTTTGATTTCCCCCTTGATATCTCTATTTGATAATTCTCGATTTTCGAGTATTGTAAATTAAAAACGTTGTAAGCTATTTTCTCTTTTTTGTAACTGTATTTTTTTCAGAAATAAATTTTGAAAATGGTTACAATTACTGACCCAATCGTCAATTTATCGTTACTTTTGACGTCATATTGATCCTATACACCACGAAGAAATTCTAGTTTCATACTATATTAAATACTATAGATTTAGAAGAAATTAAAGAAAAACATTTTTCTTTTTCAATTATATGAATTATTTCAAGGAGTTTTGGTAAAATAAAAAAACATTGCTTTTTCTAAAAAATCCTACTAATGGCCTGTACAAATAAAATATAGGTTACTTTCCAAAAGAATTACAACTGTCATTCAATCAAAGAAAATTCACCTAAGTTTTCTTATTTTCTATTCTACAAACAGTGCCATTTTCAATTATATTAATGGGAGTATAAAGTCCAAAATGGATTTTTTCTTTCTGGCGAAACGTTTTCAGGACTGCCATATGCGGTTCTACTTTTAATAAGAAGAATGAAGTAAGACATTGTTTATTTAATTTTATTAAATATTTTACAAATAAGTCTAGACTGAATCCATTTGAAATGTTTCAAAAAATTGCAGGTGGAGCCTCCGATTTTTCTGTAAATTTAAGAACTTGATAATAACGTTTAGTATAAACACGTTTTGCTAGTACTTCGATGAAAAAGTTATGAACATGCGCATTGTGAGATTAAAATAGCGTTTCCACAAAAAATAATCGCAAATATTTTTAAAACAGTTGACATTTCATAAAAAATAAATACGTTAACAATTGTTTTCTTGTCTTAAGTATAGAATAATATGCAATACTCTTTCGAATCCCGTTGGCTTTTCCAACCAAACTTATTGGAAAAGATTCATCATTCACCAATTTATTTGCCAAACAATGTAAAAAAAATTGAGTTTTTTATTTTCTCAAAGAATGATCGCTATTTTTTTAAATTTCAAACGGCATTCAAAGGAACATTGAAAATGCTACATAATACAACAAAATAAATTAAAAAACATTTATTTTTGATGATATAGCTGCCTTTTAACAAAAATTTGGCACTAATTTTTTTTTGCCAATACGCTCATAAATTCCGAATAAATTTTTTTCGCATAACTACTGCCAAAACGTCTTTATACTAAGTATTTTCAATAATTTCTCAAATTTACAGAAAACTCGAATATACCACCCACAAATTTAAAAAAATTTGAGATGGATTCGACCGCTATTGTATGCAGAAAAAAATGTCAATGTTTTATGTTTTGTTGAGTGGATTTTAACCGTTTGTATTAAATGATACAATCACATCAATTCAATCTTATCTTATTATATTTATCAGATTAATTCAAATCATTATTACTGCACGTAAATAATGTTTTGTTTTCAATAACGAAATTTCAGAACTGAAACAAATTTTCTGTGCTTGAGGAATGAACTTTTAAAACTTACATTTTACTAAAAATTTCTTAGAGTGAGAGTTAACAATTTTCACTCACACAAATACATTTTCTGCATATTTCTGATGTATATTCAAAATTTGCTCCTAACTAATTACCACGATTAAAAAACCAAATATCAGTAGTATTTCGTGTTCCTCGCTAAAAACAATCTCCGAAACCCAATACAATTATTGATTGCAAAATTATACTACTTCAAATGTTGTTAATAATTTCTTCATCGAATCGAATAACGTATAAACTTAGAACTTCCTCAAGTTCAAGTTTAAGCTACATAGTTGGTTCTTAAGCAATAACCATATTATATCTATAGACATTCATAGATATCTACGAGCATGAAAAGTGCATTGCCTAGTTTACGAATACCTTCACTCTGTAAGGACCAAATGTACATAAATTTAACGTAAAGTTTAACACTACTTTTTATATCATGCAACGAACCAAATTTTAGAATTAACTTTTTATATTACCTAAATTCGAATGGTGAATCGAAAAATGGCGCATATTTAAAAATAATTACGAGCATTTAATTAACAAAAATCAGGATTTTTGTAGTATTTTTTTTAACATATCGTTATTTTTTTCATTTCCCGCATTAGAATACCTCAGATATTTATAAATATCGGATCAAAAATGTTTGGGCTAGAAGATATAACTATTGCAAAAATTTGGATTTCAACATGGCTGCTCAAAAATGGCTGCTTAATTTTTTTTCAAAATCACAGTTGCATGAGCTCAGTCGACTGACCCGAATGAAATCACTTTAAATTTGGTTCTCGGTTTTTTTGGGGGTCGCCTACTCTAAATTTGAAGTTAGTTTTTAAAAATTAAAAATGGTGGATCCAGTATGGTATACGTATTTACGAAAATCAAACGAAATCACTTCAGCATTGGTACTTGGTGGTTTTGGGGGTCGTTGATTCCAAATCTGATTTTAGTTTTCAAAAATTAAAAATGGCGAAACCACAATCGGAAAATCGCAGGGTACCAAGTTTGCACTGATTTCATTCGGATCAATGTATTAAATACATGCGACTTTGGTAGGCATTCTTGAGCCGCCATTTTGAAATTTAATTTTGTTTGTTCTATCTTTTAACTTAAACTGACGCGATATTTATAAATAAAAAAAAAAACAACGATAAGTGAAACAAAAAATCCTGATTTTTCTTAATTAAATGTTCGTAATTTTTTTACTTATAAATTTGCAGCATTTTCTTGATTACTGGAATAACAAACTTTCATTCCAAAATGTATTTTACTGCGCTTTACTACTAAAAATTAGTGGCAAACTTGGCGTTAAATTTATGTACATAGGGTTAACTGAAAAACGAATTACATGCAAACACTAAAACTCATCCATACACAATACATTAACTAACAATCACATTTACACATTTAGAACACTTATATTGCTTAAATTTAATAGCTAAATAACTAAATGTTATTATTATTTAACCATGTATTTTTTTGTAATCGTTCATGGCTATTTTTGATGAATTTAATTTTTGGCTTTTAAGTATACATTTGTAAATATTATATTAAATAATTATTTATTAATTAATGCATACATTTCCAAGTATTGAAAAAGTAACAGGTAGTTCTGGAAAGTATACATATTGCATTTTAGTAAAACACAACATGAAGTTATGTTCTTTGTTCTTAAACATCTTTGTTCGAACGTTCACTTCCTGTATATAGACGAACTTATGTCTACAAATAAATACAGTATAAAGTAACACGTGTGCAAATTAAATGAACTAAAATAACCGATTGTAATGAAGATTTACAAAACATACTTTATACTTGACTGCCTTTTATATTAACTATGTTGAACATTTTAAAAAACATTACATATTTTAAAATTTTATTCATTTTGCAAATGTGAAAAATCAGGTTCATTATTTTAAATGCATTTTGAATTTTGAAAATCTAAACACTAAATTCGTATCCAGCAAAACGTTAAATCCTCAGGTAATTATTTTAGAGCGAAGTTTCAAACATTTGTTATTTTGTACTCATCATATTGGATTCGCTATTTTGAAAATTTGATTCCGGATTCGTGTATAACCTCAAAAACTCGGTGGTTATTTTTGCGAGTTTTTGAAAATTTTGTGTAGGCCATTTTCAGATCGAATATTGTCATTTTTTTAATATATCAAGTGTCAGTACTTAGGATTAAAAAAAATTGTAAAAAAATTAATTTGATTCCCAAAATTACCGAGTTTTTTGTATGTGTTCTGTTGTCATAATTATAAATAGATACTACAGATTGAAAAATATAATTATGCTCTTAAACTTTAAGTATCTCCTCAAATGAAAATGCAACAAAACATGAAACATAAAATACTAAATAAATCGGAAAAAAAGGAAAAGTAAAAGGATAATTTTAGTATTGGCAATTATTGCTTTGATTTTTATATAATAAATATATAAATAAGCATAAAGATAAGTGCATGATCTAAAATAATAAATGATTCAATTAAATTGATGTACAGGAAAATTTGAGTAGAATTCTGAAGATAATATAACATAAACTAACTTTAAAATTATTAAGTAATTGAAAAAATTCTATTATAATTTCTCTACACCTTTTATGAAATCAGTGTTGCAAATTTACTTACGTAATTTTATAAGTGAAAAAATCGCGATAATTAAAAAATACCTAATGTTTAATTGAGTTTGACTAGATGAATATTCTGCAGCCGTGCACTTTTTTCAACTCCAGAATTCACTTAACACTACTGCACTGTTTTTGGAACACTTTTAATATGATTATACTACAATCAAAACTAAATTCGAAATGTCACTAAGCGCGAAATGAAGCGATTGTACTAGTAAGCACGCTTTAAGGTAGACTGGCAGCGATGAAGACTCCTTCACGTGGCCCACTCGTATAGATTCAATGGTGAATGTAAAGCTGGAGGACAAATGTGATATAGCATCGTTTTATACAAATGCGCAAGTATTTCTGCTTTATACATTGTCATTGATAAGGCTCGTAGTAAACAATCGCTTGCATAGTAGTGAATAATACACCGCAATTAGCAGAAATCGATACGACGACCAACGTACTTGGGCTAACTCGTGAATCACTCACCAGAGATAATCGTCGGGGTTTCAAAAAATACTTCGACAGTTTTATCCAGTTCAAATAAAAAGTATCGAAAACAAGGAATGAATTGTATTCTTCTAGGAATTGATTAATCACTATCAGAAATTTTTAACAACATTTTTTTTTGCTAATAACTTAAGGGCCTGCGAGCGTATAAAAAATCGAAGAAATTTTTGCCCCAGGTTTTAAGTTATGTCAAGTCTTTATTATGGGAATATTTATTCGTATTTCAATTATCCAATGAGCGAGTTTTGAGTCATTATGTAGCTAGGAAATAATAAGAACGCAACATTCCCGAGGCGTATATAAAATAACAGGTTCCCTAACCTCACATAGAATTTATATCTTTATTTTTTGTTATTTGCTAGCTAAACAATTACTCAAACAGTCGCTAGCTATAATATTAGTAAATATCACTATAAAAAAATATTTAGAGAAAAATCGCTATTAAAAGCTAGAACCCGGAGCAACTTTTTTTGGGGTTTTGGACGTCCATAACCTATAAAAATAACATACTAAAATTGATATTAGAATTCAGATTCTCAACTTTTTCAACATCCAAAATGAAGGATCCTATATCTAGGATAATACTCCGTAGCTTTTGTAGTCGTCGATTCCAATTCCAACGTCAAATCAATATTCAAAATGGGGGATCCAATATGGCGGATAAAAATCCAAAATTATTCTTGATTTCGATGAAAATTGGTATCTGGAAGTTTTCGATGTCGCCGATTATGAAGAGTTAAATTTTCAATATTCAAAATGGAGGATCCAATATGGAGGATGAAAATTCGAAATCATAATTGCTATGAAATTCGGCATCTGGGTGTTTTCGATGTCGTTTATTATGAATCTGTCAAATTTGGTAGACCATCCAATATGGTGGACCAAAATCCTAAACTTTCCTGGATTCAGATAAAACTCTGTAACTAGGGGTTTTGAGATCGCGGATTATTAAAATTGGTTGTCAAGTTTTCAAAATTCAAAATGACAATTTAAAATTCTTTTGACTCCATGTAGGATCTTTTAGAATTAGTCACATGTAGTTTTTATTCTACCACAGGGACATCCACTTTTCAACTGATTTTGTCATTTATTAGATCTGATTAAAGAAACATATGATTTTCAAACAAATCGCAATAACGTTCCAAAAGTTACAGCAATCTTAAATAAAAACGCAATGTGCACGAAGTAATTCGTTCAATTTTCATGAGTTTCTGTGTCAAGCTTTTTTCATTAATAATTTAAACAAAATAATTTTCTTAATTTACCAGACGACGATCTAAAAATTCTGTGGATTTGCTCATAATTATTACAGATCGGCTAAAGGTGTTGACAACAAAAATATTCAGGGACTAAGTCAGTGTTACACAATATTTTGTATTTGTGTCAGAGGAAATAAACCTACCGCTATAACGATAGAGCAGTGTTAAGTACCCGAAACAAACATAGCAATAAAATAGTTGTGCAATAGATTTGAAATGAAGAAATCTTATAATATTACGTAAATTCAATTTAATAAAGGTTATTTCATTATTTCGGTAAGTTTTTTACATTTTAAGAATTATAAGAATCTACTAACGATTTTTTTCTATTTAGATGACTAATAAAATAGAAAAAAATAAACCATAAAAAGTAAAAGTGTTAGAATTCCAAATTATTTAATGATAACAAAAAATTCTACATTCAGTATTATCAAATACTATATTTTCTTAATAAAAAGTTATGAAAAGCATCTTAAAGATTGCAAATTTCTTTTCGAATTTTATTGCCCATTTAAAATCTAACAAATTTCAATTCAATGTCACTCCAATAGATAGGATTCTCACTCAAAGAGTATTAGATGATTTACTATAAACATATTACAGATACATTTATAATAATATTTTCTTAGTTATTGCATTTTTAAAATGTTTTTCTTACAACTTTTGCACAGTTTTATTTTGAAAAGCATTCAAAATCTTCAATTATAGTTTCACTTATGGCTTTTCAGGCATTTTGAGATTAATGTTTGGTTGTTTTTCACAAAATTTTCGCCAATATTATCTGAATAAATTAACTATCCAATTTTTCTTCTAGATTGTCAAAAATGAATTCTTACTATACGTCTCGTGGAAATCACTAAAAGAATAAAAAATGTTTACAATTCCAAAACAAAGGAAAATTTTAATCGCCAACTACAGATCTTGCTTGGAATTCATGAAATTTGGATACCATGCATCCTTTTAGAGACATCAGGGACAATCAGAGATCTACTTTTCAAAATATTAAGATACATTTTACTTTGGGAAGAGTATAGTAGAATAAGAATTTTAAAAGTGCCCCCTCGCAAATTGACTACTTGACCTAGACTATCTGAAAGATAACCGAAAAATATTTCTAATGACAAAATTAGAATCCCCAAAACCCTGTATAAAAATACTAAGGCTAAAAAACGTGTTTTTCAATATATTTTTCTTGTAACGAGTCTTTAAATCAGAAAGTCTTGTAAAAAATTATGACAGTGGTGTTTTAGGTTACTATAACCAACATTTTTGCAGGTTACGAATAACACACAGCCTTAAAATTAGGCCAGAAACAAAATTGATGAAATCTTTGGACAATTTTCTTACATTCTGGTTTTGAAAGTACTGGATATAAAACGGAGTCATTGCGTATTTTTTCCACTTTTTACCATAGCACCAGTTTTTAAAAAAAAGAATCTACACTTACATTACTGCAATAACTTTTTTTTTGTCTTTGGCTTTTGACTTAGCAGTTTTTAATGGAGCATACTATATTTAGGTGGCACAAAATATCATAGTTTTACGTATTTTCCCCACTATTCGTGATAATCACTAATAGTTTTTGAAAAAAATGATGCGACACTCTAATTTCGACCAAAACCTGTTTGTTTTTGGGCTTTCGGCTGTTTTTAATTCGGCTGCCAATATTTGTCAAAAATTAATCTGTGAAACACTAGAAATTTAGTCTGTAATTAGAACATTTTTTTGCAGAAATTCGAAAATTTGTCTAAAACTAATAGCCTTTCATAAAGAGTGACAAAACTGACATTCCATTAAAACCCGTCAAAAAAATAAAAAATATAACACCGATTTTAACCCCTACGCACCAAGTTTCGTTAAGTTTAGTTAAAGTGATAACGTTTCATCCAACATAGTTGAAAATTGCATATTTTTTGTACAATACCCTCAATTTTCAAGACGCCATTTTAAATTTTCATTGTAATCTACTGCATAATTTTTATGTTTCAACAGTTTGTGCCATTTTTTGCCACTTTATTCAGTATAAAAATTACAATTTCCTCAAAAAATATTGATTTAAAAAAAAATTGTTGATTTTTCCGCACCTTTTTGCAATAAAGCCGCCATATTGGTTTTGTATGTCAACAAAAATGAAATTTACATATTTTACAAGAATTTTGTCTGCATCTGACATTAGTTCGCAAGTACAGCTATGATTTCAGGCTTTTTCGGCGTTAATGAGTTACTTTACAGTTCATTTAATGTTTTTAAGTAAATTTTAACGTTTGTATAAAATGTTTACGAAAAGCATTCAGGTTTAAGAAGTATTATTTAGTACCAAGTATAAATTTTACGTGTCCTTTTCTCCTTTTTTTATTATAAAAGATTTCTAAAAGAATTAGAATTTTCAAAAAAAATGTTGTTACTACGTCAAGTTTCAAAATTATTAAAAACACTACAAAATCCAAAATTCTGAAAATGAATAACTAAGAAAATGCAATATTTGTAAAAAAAACTTCTTCCCTTTCGAAGTTCTATAACAATTTTCTCGATATTGTCGAAACGTCAATGAGATTCTTTATTTTTCTTAAATCTTGTGTATTATCAAAAGTTATCGTCACGAAGGGCCTAAAACTCAACATTTTATTAAGCTGAAAGTCCCACACAGCAGGTAATATTGCTGCGATATCGCTGCAATATTGCAACCAGATTACCACGATATTTTGATGTTATATATCTCCTCGTAATATTACTGATACATTACAAAAATATATCAGTCATGTCACTCCGTAATATTTAATACTCATAAATACTACGGGGCGAAATATCTTTCTGCAATAGCACACAGTAATATTTCGGAAACATTACATTGCAAACTTTCTAACGGTAATTTATTTTACTTCAGAATTTGCGTCAGATTAAATTTAATGACGGATTGACAGGCTAACGGGAGCTCTTAATGAAGTCTTTACGTAGTACTTCTTACAATACAAATTTTGTAGTCGTCTTATGCAGATCTAAAATTTTACTTCGAATCATCTTCAGAAATTCAATATTGTAAAAACCGAGTTTCTTCTAGAGGCACCAGGTGGCGTTCGTATCCAAGAAAGAATTCGAGGTTTTTTCACAAAATATTTGAGAGCTTTTGTAGAGTTTTTTGTGTGTCTTATTAAATATTACGTTAAAAACAATTTAGAAGAACTATTTAAGACATTTTAAAATTTGTAAATCAGTCTACTGTATACTTTCACATCTGAGTAAACAATTCCGGATGAAGAATAGATCTTACTAAATGTAATTCGATCACCTGAAATCTCGTTTGATATGAATTTTATTACTGAGAAAAATAACAAACATTCACAATACACTTGATATTTATTTGAATTCAGTTATTTTCTACATGAAAATAATGAACTCTCCAGTTACATCAACCAAGACAAATAATAAAATAATATTGTACATTTTTCTACCCGATAAGCAATATTTTTTAATGCGGTACAATCGTTTCATGCAGATCTTTCGATATCCACGATGGCATCATTTATTAATAGGATTATGCCCTTGTGAATAATTGGTGAGCCAGTGAAAGATTCATTTGGTCGTATGTGCGGTCGTGAATTGTGCAATAAGCAATAGAGTTTGCATAATTTGCACTACGTAGTTCAAGGTACGGTAATGAAACTCGGAAATACAAACCTCACAGTCAGTCGATCATGAAGAAGGCAAACCATGCACACGTGAAAGAAGTAAGGAAAAAGTAAGTTTAATTACGTGCTTAAGTTATACTGTTGCCTAAATTTAAAGAAATTGCTGATAGATTACATCTTGTTAGATGGAGCTGTAAAGAAAAGTCTTTCGAACACTGTGTTTCAAACTGATCAAATTAATTCACTGTAGATAGATTTGTATGTAGCAATCGTTAACCTATTATTGTCACACTTTCTTCACTTGTCGCACTGGGTTGCAACGTGACCCAGTTTAATATGAAACTAGAAAGGATTTTATAAACACCTTTCAAAAAAGATTTTAAACATTTTTTTGAAGGTTCTCCAAAGGTTCTCCAAAACTCAACATAGAGAGGAAGTGGGACAACCGTAGATTCTATGGAAAAGAAATACTATTTAACCGATTTCTGACTTACCGCAATTTTCTTTTGAGAAAAATATTTCCGACAGAAGAAAATTTTGGGCGAAATGATTACGCCTTAACTATGGATGGTGTGCGGTGGAGAACCGTCGGAAAAGTGGAACACTTTCGGGATGAAGACCAGGACTGTAGTGACGATTTTAACATAGGAGGGTTTCCACACGGCGCACGCACACTCAGACCTAAAGATGGTCGCTGTGGAAGAATTAGTATTCTCTTAATTAAACTATTTTAGTAAAATAAAATAATAACCAGGACTGGGAGATTGAAAGTTATGCACGATAATGCAGCAGGTACACTGGTGACCAATTGTTAGACGCACCCACACACAAACGGAACGCGGTGGCGGTACAAGGACCGCGCACGCACATTTGCGTGATCAGGTTGGACACTGGGCACACAGTCACGTGAAAGCAGATAGGTGGTATTATCCGATGTTCTACTCTAGCACATAGGAGAACTTACACGAGAGTATCCATAACGACCGATAAGTCACAACATACACAGCTAGCACATCATAAATGTCACCCGTCCTTCTTCCCAAAGGCCATTAATGGCCGCCTTCAATTAAGCAAACGAGTCGCCCAAGGCAATTAAATTTTACGTGTATACCAAAGATTAACCCCGAATGACTCCGAACTTTCCGCTTTTAAAGGGCTCCATTATCGAATTACCTTTTCAAGAACTTTCCAAGCAATTGAAGACGACAATTACGAAAAATAATTACAGAACTGTATTGTACTTTAAAATCTGCGATGTCGCTTTATTTATAAATTGTTGATTCCAAATGATGATTCTAGATGGCGCTCTACACGGATTTTTCGCGCAAGCAATGAAACCACTTATTATTATACTAATTTTACGAGCATAGAAAGGATTAAATCCGAATGACTCCGAAGTTTCCGCTTTTAAAGGGCTCCATTATCGAATTACCTTTTCAAGAACTTTCCAAGCAATTGAAGACGACAATTTCGAAAAATAATTACAGAACTGTATTGTACTTTAAAATCTGCGACATTGGTTTATTTATAAATTGAGTGCCCGCATGCAATAACGCCTTAGGCGCCTGAACCACACGATGGGACAGTAGATAAAGACAAGAAAAATGAAAATTCGAAAATCGAGTTTTAAAAAAATACTACCTTGTAGTGTATTCAATGCCGGATATTTTTGTTTCAGCTGATTTTTTTATAGGAGCATTAGTTAAAGAGAGAAAAAAATAAACTGTACATTTTTAGTACTCTCGAAATCAATGGTTTTTAATAAATATAACACGATTACTCGTAAATAAACAAACAAAAAATTCTGAAAAAAATTATAGCATATTGAGAACACTTACCCGAAAACAACAAACTCAAAAAGAAACCTTAATGTTGTTTTTTCGAAAAGCTGCACATTTTAAAAAACTACCGTTTCATATTTGCGATCTCCTCTCTTTGAACGCTTGGGGAGTTGAGCAAAGTTTTCGTAAATAAAAATTTAACAATACAACATTAAAGATGAAGAATCAAATAAGTTTTTTGCGAAAACAAAACTTCGATAACTTTATTCAATAAATAATGGCGAGTGTTTTTCTAACGGCATAAATTCCGAGCGCGCGCGACCTTGTTCATGTACAACAATGGGAACAGAATAATTATTTATTTAATAAAGCTATCAAAGTTTTGTTTTCGCAAAAAACTTATTCGATTCTTTATCTACTGTCCCATCGTGTGATTCGAGCGATTAAGGCGTTACTGCATGCGTGCACTCAATTGTTGATTCCAAATGATGATTCTAGATGACGCTCTAGACGGATTTTTCTCGCAATCGATGAAACCACTGATGATTATTATAGTACTAATTTTAAAGGTTTAGGTTAGGTTAGGCTAGGTTAGGACGAGCACACCAAGGATTAATCCTGTATGACTCCGAAGTTTCCGCATTTAAAAGGTTCCATTATCGAATTACCTTTTCAAGAGCTTCCCAAGCAATTGAAGACGACAATTTCGAAAAATAATTACAGAACTGTATTGTGCTTTAAGATCTGCGACGTTGGTTTATTTATAAATTGTTGATTCCAAATGATGATTCTAGATGGCGCTCTAGACGGATTTTTCGCGCAAGCAATGAAACCGCCTATTATTATAGTGCTAATTTTATAGTACTAATTTCCCAAAAAAATTAAAGACGACAATTTCGAACAATGTTACAGTAGTGTATGCTTGTTGAAAATCTGCGTCGTTAGTTCATTTATAAATGCCGACTGACGATTCTAGATGGTGCGCGCGCCGTACTATTCGCGCAAGCGATGAAACGTCAAACAAAAAATTTGCATTCCAAACTTAAGTAAAATTAATAGAGACTATTGTTTTGTTACAATAATATTTCATAATAACTACCTGTGAGAGTAAAAACTTCTGACTTTCTTTTCAAAAGATACATTTGATATGGAATTGACTTTCACTGAACACATAAATAAAACGAAAATTTGACGAACTAAAAAATAATTTTTATTTTTGTAGTCATCAAATTAAGTAAAATTCGACAAAGAAGAAAACTGAGATAACTTTTCAAAAAGCCCACTCATTTTCTTAATTGAGGAGATTTTTTTTAATAAAAACGACTTATTAACTTTACATGATATATTTGCATTTTCGTTTGGGTATGAAAAATTAATGATAATATATTTTAATAGCCCGTGATACCACTAATAAGTCCTTGAAAGGATTTATCAAAATTTGTATTTGTTTAAAAGTTATTAACAATAGAAATGTTTTAGAAAATATTCCATATCTTCAAATTGACCGAACCGATTTTGACCCATTTGAACCCATTTGAGAGACGTACTTTCGATAAATGTGTAAAATATAAATAAAAATCATAATTTGTTTAAATAAATTATCATCATAAAAAATTGGTGAATTTTTTCATCATAATTTGCATTATTCCTGTCAGTAGAATAGTAATAGACAAATACAAGTATGCATCACAAAAGATTCGTTACTTGCTTGTTAAAGGCCTACATAAAATATTTATATTTATTATTTAATAATCGCGAGCATAAAAATTCGTTTAATTGATTTGTATAGCAATAGTATTTTAATATGTAAAAGTTTAAAAGAACTCAAATCTTATCTGCCTGTAATAATAATAATAATAATATGAATACAGGATACAAATAATGATAAATTAATATTTATAACAAATTTTCCAGTCATATAATTAAAAAATTGTCAATTGACTCTGAAATTGTTAGTAGACAATTTCTGAGGATAACAAATAATTGTCATTATTTGATTATCTATTTATGAAATTTTCAGGGAATAAAAAAGTAAACAAATAATGTGGTTATTACACGGACTTAAAGAAGGAAACTTGTCCGTAACAAATACTTTCCATAAGCCTACATTATTACAAAACATTTTCAAACATGTTACCTGAAGCAGAATATTATTAAACTGAACTACATAAATAATATTTTACATTCATTATACTTTGTAAATAACACTAATTCGTATAAATCGCCTTATGGTGAATAAAGATGGAATATGCACACTAATATTTTAATTTTTTCAACATTTTATTTCTGAGAAAACATTTTATTCTTATCGGTTTGCGCGTCTGACAAGTTATTTGTTGCTTTCAATTATTACATTGGTAAACGATCGATATATATATTAATGATTTTTTTTTACTTTTTGATTTTTGAAAAAATGAAGACCGAACTTTTCCGGATTCGTTGCGCCAGGATTCGAACCCGGGACCTTTCGATTACATATCAAATGTTCTTCAAAGTATTCACGTTATTTTTTTCAAAAATAATACAAGTAATTAAAAGTTTTAAAAAATTTTTCAGCATTTACAAATGTAATAATTGAGAATTTTACAATTCAATTTATTACAAAAATTATCGTGAATTCCGTTTTTGTTCACCATAACGCAATTTATATTAATTAATACTGTTTTAATTTTATTTAAACATAAATTTAAGAATTTTTAAATGTCAAGATTAATTAATTCAATAAAATGTTTTTACAAAAAATGTTTGCAGAGTGTAGAAATTCAACTCTTTTTTGCACTTTAGAAAGTTTCAATTATCTTCTTCACTCCAGAATGTTTAGCTAGTATTATCAAGCAATCGTTTTGCTTATTAAAATTAGTTAACTCTTATTATGGTTGAGCACAGGAAACGTATTTGTTCAGTTAATAGAAACTATATTTTTTTAATAAATAATTTCATAACATTAAAATCTACCTTCAACAATCTAAATCTATTAATTACTAACTAGCTAAAATAAGTAATGTTTATAGTATTATCGCTATTTACTGACTATAATTTGGTCTACTTGACGTGTTATTAATAATGACTAAATTTGACTTAAAACTAGTTGTTATATGACGGTTAAAATAAAATATTTCATAATTTTTATGTTAAAATATTACATCGTATACTCAACATTCGTCTTCCTTCCTAAATAAAATTTTTTAAAACCTACTGATTTTTATTTATAAAAAATAGTTTTTCTTCGCTGCAATATATGAAACTAGAAATTACCTAATTGTTAATCGTAAAAAAGTGGGAAATAATTAGAAAATTTAAAACGTATTCTGGTTTTCCTCAATAAAATCAAATTACTCTAAAAAATTGTCATTTATTCATCACGTAATATTGTAGAACGTCTTTGATTCCAGAAATACAATAATTGGCAGTTCAAATCTTTAAATCCAACATTGTAAAATGTAAAAATAATTCAGAAAGAATTCTTACTAAAATCAACGAACGTAACGGCCGCGAACAATTTCTTTTTTCTTTTGCAATAGCAAAAAGTCTGTCCTACTTAGATCACACGATTCGTCAAGCTGTATAAAGAACAGCTGTTATTAGTTTACAAGTAAATTACTTTATGTTTCTCGGCGGTCTAGGAATTTAATGCAATTCAAAGTTACAAACGTGTCACGACATATAACTTTATTACGTGCTTTTAACAGGATCATCTCTTAAATTACATTTCCTTATATCGCGTGCACGTATGCATAAAATATGAGGAAAGTAAGTCTTAATGACGTTTTAGTCATTTACGGGCAGTTATTCAAAATTGTTCAGATGTCAACGAATTGTAGAGGTTGGTAATTTATCACTAATATGTTTTTATACGTCCGATATTTAGGTAAGCTTATTTTGTTGAAAAATATAAAGGTGAAGATTAAATTAGGCACAGTACCTGATAAGTTGATTTACTGTGTAGATTTCGAAAAAAATCACAAAACTATTTTAACGATGCGAAGAGGAAATTATGTCGATGAAACATTTGCGGGGAATGACATTTAAGACGCGAAGTTAGTCGATTTAAATTTGACTTATCGATTGTGCTCTCATTTTCATCCTTTTTTTGAAAAAAGAACTGTCATAAATAATTTTACATTTGCAAGAATTTAGTATTAATTATTAATAATATTAAAAAAGAAACCATTATTTTACTCGAAACAAAATTGAAACTTCCAAAAATAATTTGTTAAACAACTTTTTTACTGGTTTAAATTCTGCTCTTATTACGTCGCAAAAAGTTTTAAAAAATTTTTAAATATGTATAGATTTTAACTAATAGCTTATTTCATCGACGAAAAGATCATTTACAACATTAAAATTATGCACAAAATGTAAAAAATAAAAATTTGTTTCTTAATAAATAGAAAATATTTTGCGTTAGCTTCAGAAGCGTGTAAAAATCGTCACCAATCGATAAAATCCATCTATTTTTGAAATAGTCTTTAACAACTTTTTGACAATGCAACCGGCCGAAAATTTGAGTTACTAACAAAAGTTGTTTAACAAATCATTTTTGCACACTTCATTTTTTCCAGAACAATAATGCTTTTTGTCTTCAACAATATTATCCATAGTAAAAAATAAGATTTTGAAAATGTTATAAAAAAAATTCCAATAATCCACAATACTTGATGCCCAAGGGAACAACTGAACAAAAATTTTTACTTACAATTTACGAATTTCAGTTCAATTTTGTTTAAATTTCAAACGTTTTAAGGTAACGAAACATGAAATCAAGATAAGAAATGCACATTTTGAAAGTATATGCAATTAGAGTATTTTGTTAAAATGCAATGAGAATATCATACTTTTAAAATTAATTTCAACGCGATGCACTGTGGAGTAAAATAAAAAAAAAAGATAAAGTAGAAAGTACAAAAATGAAAATTTTTCGTATTTGACTTGAAATTAAATAAAACAAAAAGTGATATTTATTTCGAAATCAACATTCGAAAACTTAAGCTAAACTGTTCTAAAATGTCAAATAAATAAATGCAAAAAAAAACGCTGTCAGGAATATAATAAACAATCTCTCAGATTCATAGACACATACTTGTGATACGTCTAAATTTTCTCGTATTTTCACACAGAAAACGACTATTTTTAACTTGTAATTAAAAATACGCTGTACGTGGAATCTGAAAAATTAACTAAAATTAAAAAAAAAAAGTTTCATTAATTGCCACTCGATCAGTAATCAGTAATTTAGGGTTGAGTGCAAACTGTATTTAAATGTAGATGTCGCTTATTTTATTTCTGGTGTAATACATCTGTAAAAGAGTGTAAGGAGGAATCCACAAATGGTAGTCCATTAATTGGTACACGTCAGTAATTGGTACTTCTTTCTCACTTTATATTTATTTGCTTATTATTCTACATTAAGAATTTAGCTTAAGCATCTTATTTTGAATACAAAATATATGATTTAGAAATAAATGACAATTTTCGTTTTATTTACTTTCAGGTCGAACATAAAATATACAATCAAACTTTTCTACTTATTTCTCCTCTATTTTTCAAACGTCAAGCTGCAAGATCGTAAACACCACATTGTTCTATCTAGTGTGGTTCATGACTTTTTTCAGACGATCTTGAGACAATCAATTTCTTTGTTTTTTATCTTCTTTAGGATAGGGAGAAGGGGAGTTATTTTAAAATTGTCCAATCGTAATTTTATAATTTGCAGATCATGAATAAACTACTTATCAAAAATATCTATTTGAATAAATTAATAATAAACATAAAAATTACGTGTCCTTTTTAGAATGTCCAAGATTAATAATATTAAATTCATTAGTAAGAACACTACGTAACAAACACTACGTGACTACATTACATTTAACTAAGAAATTGTAATTTCAGAAGAGGACATATTTCATGTAATAAATTGTTAGTTGAAAAATGAATAATGCACAAAAGTCATGAGTACAAAGGTATTAGCTAATTATAAGAATACTGTATGTAAATGATTACGTGTAAAATAATTACCTGTTTAGACGATAAAATTATCCAACTGAAAATATTAGGCAAGCACAGAATAGATCATGACATTCTTGAGAAATGAAAATGTTCAATTCTACTAAAGAAGGTATATCATATATAAATATATGTATACGTCTACCTCTCAGAGTCGGCTACTTGATTAATGATTGCAAATTTTTCCATAAGAATGTGAATATAATTAATTAGTTAAAATCTTTAAATGAAAAACAAAATGAATAGTAAAACTCTGATGGTTTCATCTCAAAAACCCGACAAATCACAAAACAAACACTTCAAATTAAAAAAAACAGACATTTTATAATGAAGTTATCCCTATCCTCTCAGGTTGACCCATTTTTAAGTCGATTTAGAGTCAACTCGACCGAAATCGGTCAATATTCGGTCGAATTAAAGTCGACATGACCTATACAAAACCAATCGGTCAATATTCGGTTAATTTTTTGCTCAAATCGACCGTCGACTTACGGTCAAGTTTCTAAAATCGACCTATTAAATTTTGGATCAACATCCGGTCGACTTTTGGGAAATCAACCGAGTAGTGACTCAGTCAAAAAACCATTATTCGGTCAATATTTTCGGTGAACTTCATAAAAGTCAATTGAAAATTGACCAATGAAAATTTAGCGTGGACTCACGGTCGACTTTTACCACATCGCGCGATTATCGACTAAATAAAAAAACCATTGTACGGTCAATTTTCGGTCACCGTCGTAAAAGTCAACTGCAAATCGACGGATGAATGTTTGGTGTCGACAATAAAAAAGTACCTTTTGGTCGGTTACATAACAGTAACTCTTTTCTATACGACATATGTCTCTGTCACTCGGTGAATTTTCGGTCGACAACCGAAAAAGTCGACCGTAAGTTGACCGAAAATGTCTCCGGCACTCATTGGAGTAAATTCTTTGCGAGTTTTGGTCAAATTTCGGTCGACTCGCGCTGATAGGGATATTTTGAAAGTCTGTTTTTTGAATGTCCGGTTTTGGAATGTCTTTTTTTTGAAAGTCTATTTTGGGTTCAATGACCTGCAAGTATCTATAAAATCAACCCTTTGGTCAAACATTTTTGTCCTTGAAATGACCTTCCAGTGAGACCTCAAGGCCGGAGACCCGAGATAATGTTGTTATGTACTGAACGCACCGAACGAAGGTGTCTGGTTATTTAATGTCTGTATTTTTTAATGTCTGGTTTTTAAATGGTGGGTTTTTGAAACGTCTGTTTTGTGATTTGTCGAGTTTTTGAGGTGGACCCCAATCTCCTTAACTTAATTTAGTAGACACTATTAAACTACTAAACTACTGTAACACACGTTTAGTGACTGTACAAAATTCCATAACACCATAATCTCAAAACCCTTTAAATCCATAAACTCATAAACCATAACCCTATAACCATAAGACCATCCCGGTACACATTGTAAAATGGGGGTTCCTACTAGTATCCTAATAGTGTTTTCCCGTTCCTTTTTAAGGGGCTTCTAAAGTAGTCCGCCGGTAAGGTAGGAAGTTTCATTAAACAACGTAAATTAAAGATGACTGAATAAAATTATCAACGTACGAGCTTCGTAAAGAAAATTTTAATAACTATAGACAGTTTCCTAGAAAATACCAAAGACATTAATTGAGAACTGGCCGAGGATTTTCGGAAATAAATAAAAATCGCTCATTTCCGAAAATTCACAGTCAGTTCTCAATTAATTTCCTTAAACTACTTGTTAATTCTGTTATCAAAGAATAGTTTACAATGCAACTTTCCACATTTACATTAGTTTAATTAATTGTAATACATCCAAACATATTTAAAAAACATATTTAAAAAAGTTAGAAAGTGCTGGATATGTCTTGGAGTAAAGTGAATTGACATAGAATAATAATCTGCACATATTTAAATACGCATATAATAATAACGTCCACAGGACGCAATTTTAACATTCAAGTTTGAATCGAAGCCATATTATGAGGGCGACGATAAAATATTTGGGAATCATTGCATCTGATGTTTTCAAGGGTGCTCTATAAAGTTATAATGGTGGTGGTTACAATTTTTCAAAATGAATTTTAATCCGGGAAAAATCGAAAATTAATGTAAATAAAATAAGCAAATTTAAAAAATTGGCTGTTAAAACAGATTTCGAGCGCAATTTTTTTGACATTTATGACCGATAAATACCAAAACTTGATTATTATATAAAAACATTTTGATTATTATCATGTACATTGATTATTTTTATTTAAAAGATTCAGTTGCAGCCTCCATTTTAAACATTTGGATTTTATACTGGTAATCAGCGATTCCAAAAACGAAAAAATTATTAGATTTTGTCGAACGTGATTTAACATTTTTTTTTATTTTTATATTTATATATTACAATATAATTAAAATACAATAAAGAAAAGGGAGATTTAAAAAATGTCAGGAAAAACCATTAAAATTCGACGATCATTATTAAAGAATTTCTTGTACATGACTTCATATTTTAAACAAAATGGTTTAGCGTCTATTTTTGTAACGATTCCTTACTTAATAACTCCAGCACTAAACAAAGTGATTAGAATTATATAAAAAATTAAAAAATTGTTATTGATTATTTTAGTAGTACTATATGTATATATTTATATTATTATATCTATAGAGATTTTTAAGTAATAATAAAATTATTAATGTTCCTTACATACAGTAAATTGTTACCACAAGAATTAAGAAAAATGACGATAATATATGCAAGATCAATCGATTATCCTTTGCATGTCAAGCACGAATGTATTCTGTACTTGTTGCGTGCAAATTCAAGATTAATTCGTAAATTAATTACTAGTTAACCGGCACGTAATTTATGAGTAAAATGCCAATAATTATTAAACTATCTTTTTCGTCTGAAAGCTTGTATAATTTCATTTAACTTTTTTTTATTTAACTTATTATTTTTTTATTGAGTTTATTTAACTTTTAATACCGAACATTCATCAAATACTTTTAAAGTCAATAAACACATTAAATTATTCACATTACCTTTTCGTCTGCCTCCGTTCTAGTTTTTAAGTTTTGCTATGGTTTTATGTACTGGGTCTCCTAGTTCCTGCGTTAAGTAATTTAAGTTTGCATTTATTTTATGCAAGCCCCAGTCTGCTTTTCTCAATACGTTCTTTCTTATTATTTAAGAATTTTTGTAAACATTCAGAAATCCTTCTCAATGGGTTTTGAATTCCCTATTTATGAGAATAAATTACTACTATATTAATTTATAAAACTTGTAGGCGTATTTTAAAAATAATGCCAATTTCATATGATTACTTTTCCAAGAAAACTGTGAAATGGAAATATCGAATGTTGCCATTTAATTTTAGAATCTTATACATTGATAAACTTATTATCAAGATATTTCAAGAGTGTTCGTGTTTAACTAAAACGTCAGCCTTCGTTCAATGTGAAAATGAATGTAATTATAAATTCAATTTAATAATAAGTTTATATGTAAGATTATACAGGAGGACATTGAAACAATTGTCGTTTAATACCGGTGACTTGGCTTGTCTTTTTTCTTTTCTACACAATTGAAAACGCAAGATCATTGGCCTCGAACTAAAATGTTCTCAGAATTTTTCTTTTTGTCACTGCATCATTATCTAATTTATTTTAATTTTTAGAGACGTAAGTATATTAAACCCATGATTAATATTACTCATATTATCAACCTCTCAGTTTTAGTCCACACAGGAAACTAAAGTTTACACGCCCGCACCCGGGTGAAACAACATGAAAAATTACAAAAAAGTGCTATGAACACATTTGTCAGAATGACACAAATTCATAACACTGAAGTTAGCAGCCACATCTCAGCAGCCAGATCCCGCAATTCATTTTTGTTATTTAATATTAAAAAAATTGAAACATTTTTTCTATTAATCTTTGAATACCAATTAATTTCTAGATTTTGATAATTTTTCAAAATTCGCTGACATGAGTTTTTTCATTGTGGCTACTGGAATATGGCTGCTACCTTCAGCTTCATCACAAATTCCAAGGATTTGAAATCAAAGGTGATAGTAAGACTACTATGCTCGACATAAAATTGGAAAACAGTATTGATGATTTTTTATATATGCATCTCATATGGCCTCTTGAGGTTATCCATATGGTTAATTTTTTAAAGTATTGTTTAGCATTCAGGGTGTTCTCCAAGCTTCATTCTACTTTTGGCACAGACTTTTTGTTGCTATTGTTCGCCTGTACATTAAAACTTGACTCATCGTGGATAGTGTGTCTTCTGGTGCTGAAGAGTTCTGTAAAAAAGAAGGAGTGTATGTTTATTTTTTTTAACATTTAATACTGATCATCACAGGAGACTATTGGGAGACTTGAACCAATCACTTCATTCTTCTGTGAGGAACTAAAAGCTGTCAGAGCACGTATGGCAGAATCGAACCAAAACTAAAATTAACTCTTGATACTCAATTGTTGCTCAAAAGTTGCTATATTCCCGTATTGGTTCCTCTCATATTTAAAAAAAGCAGATGATTCTATCGACGTCCGGACCAGTTTCGCTGGTAAAATAAAAAAATATACACAACTTTAAATACGTTAAAAATACCCTCTTAACCAGAATTAGAAATATTAAAGTATTTTTAACGTAATTTAAAGTTGTGTATTTTTCTATTTCATCAGCAGAACCATTCCGGACCGTAATGGAATCATCCTTTTAAATGTTTAAAAGCAGCAGGAAGTGAACAACAAATGCTGGACAAATGTTGCTACCTCCTAAATTGAGCATATATCTAATATGCTTAACCCGTTTCCGCCCCAAAATGCCGTAAATTTCACTACATTTTAATCGTCACTTTTCTTACAGAAACTAACGATGAATAATTCTGAATATTTAGATTCTATAGTTTTCAACACTCCTCTTTCCGAATCCGAAGTCCGTTTTCCGCTAGGAGCAGCCATTTTTTAAATATGGCGGCGAAAAGGGAAAAAAATAGAGAAAATTTCGATTTTTTTTTCGATGTTTTTCAATAGGTTCGCGCTGACCGATCATTCCAAAGACCTGGATCTGGTGGCATAATGTGTTTGACTAAAAGTTGACATGATCAGATATGCAAAATATAAGATGGCGGATTTTTCGCCGAATTTTGTGTTTGATAGCATTTCCGACATTATTAGCTACTTATAAATATTGTGGTACACTTATTATTGATTTATGCAATCAATTGTAACAGTATCTTCTATCCTATACTCGAAATTCAAAATGTCGGTCCCAAGATGGCCGACTGAAATGCAAAAATATTTCTTGATCCAGATGAAACTAACTACTCGGTGGTTTTCGGGGTCGCAGATTACGAATTTGACATTTGATTTAAAATGGCGGACGAAAGTACAAAACGTTGCATGTCCGAAATGAAAATGGTTGCTCGGGGGTTTTATATTATATAGTTCACAATTATAGAAGTCTTATAAAATTAATTTTATTGTGTTTTTATCATTTGTTAGCCAAGGTTTTTCATGTTTTCAACTCTCACCACGTGGAGGTCAATGATTGTAGAGAATCTAAAATTTTTTTTTTGTATATATATGTATATATTGAATGATCGGTCAGCGCGAACCTATTGAAAAACATGAAAAACCGATCCAAAAATCGAAATTTTCTTTATTTTTTGCCTTTTCGCCGCCATATTTAAAAAATGGCTGCTCCTAGCGAAAAACGGACTTCGGATTCGGAAAGATGAGGGTTAAAAACTACAGAATCTAAATATTCAGAGTTATTCATCGTTAGTTTCTATAAGAAAAGTGGCGATTAAAATGTAGTGAAATTTACGGCATTTTGGGCGGAAACGGGTTAAGTGGGAACTTTTGACTTTAAAGATGTGTTTGTTTTATTTTATCAGCAAAATTGGTCTAGACCACCACAGAATGTTTTATTTATGTCTCCAAAAGCACCAGGAAACGAACAACAAATGCTGAATAATTGTTGCTGACTTCTAGATTGGACATATATCTACGCTGCTTAAGTCAGTATCATTAAGACTCAATGAAGTTAAGTTTTACATTTCGGTCAGCCATATTGGATCCGTCATTTTTAATTTTGAAAATTTGATGCCAGATTTGTAATCAGCGACCCCGAAAACCCAGTTTGGTCTTATTTCAACAACGGTTTCTTTTCAGTATACATTCTTTGTAAAAAAACACATAATTTTTATACATTGTTCGTCATTATAAATAATTTAACACAATAATTCATAATAAACATTAATTGTTTACATTTAAAAACATATCATCGAAGTACGGAAGAAAAAATTTGCACTAAAATTCAATTTTAATCTACTAAAAAAATTAATTACATAAAGGTTTCCTACAGAAAGGACATCGTGCTTCAAAAGGTTAAATACTATTGTGAAAGACAAAAAATCCAATAGCAACATAATATATTACTCAAATTGATATTACATAATTATCAGTGAATTTTTAATAAGTTAAATTACAAGTATCATAAATTATAATATCATAATATCAGACAGCAAAATAAAAATAAAGAGTTCAAAATAATTTCGAAATGTGCTCTAAAAGATGGCTTTCTGTGGGCTTTCTGAATAAGTTGTCATGAGATCTTTATGAACTCATTTTCAGAAAACCCTCAGAATGTGGAACATCTGACTTACAATAGAGGTAGAAATATATTTTATAACTATTAGTCGTAACCCAGCAATCGAAAATTCATTAAATATCCATTGAAATTCATTCAGTGGATCACTTCTGAAATCGTTTCCTTAGCTTCTGCAATTAATTTCAATGAGAAAAATGTGTTTCAATGAGTTTGAATGGTTAATAGATCATCAAAAGTTATTCGATTTAATGATTTTGAATGGGAAAAGAGTGGAATGAAGGAATGATTTCGTTGAATGAATTTCATTCAATTGAAAAGTGCGAATAGAACAATTACAAGCTGAATGAATTTTCATGGAAAAATTGTTATATTTGCACCGAATGAATTTGAATCGACAGTTAATTATAACAGGACTACAAATTTAATGATTTTGAATCGAAAAAAAATATTTAAATGAAACAATCGTTAAAAAAATACAAAAAAATTGGTTCTTTAGTAATTTTTGAGGAGGAATTCAAAGATAATATAATAAAAATTATAAAAAACTTGTTTGACCTAAAATAATTTTTTCCTCGAAAAGAAATGCAATTTTTTAAAATCCACATGCGTAATTATTTGTGAAATACGTTTTTCTAATCAACAAACTTTTTTTGAATGTTTAAATTAATTTAGCGAATTTTAATGGATTAACGAAATTTGTTCTTGAGTAACTTTTGACGGGGAAGTTAATGGTGTTGGAATAAAAAATGTAAAAAATTTTTTCTTTTTATTTAATTTCTTTAAATCCATCCGTAACACAGGTCTGCAAAATTCACTTTTTTTTTTATATCAGAGTGATTTCCGACGTATTTTTGTACGCTGAACACGAATCTGAAAACGAAAAATGTCTATCACGTCATGATTTTGAGAAAAGTGGGGACAAAAACACCAAAAAACGTGTTTTTGGGTGTCTTTACCCCTAATTTTCTCAGAAGCCTGACGTGCAACAGATCTGAATTTATGCTCAAATTAAAGCTTGATTCTTCCCCTACAAAAATCATATACGATAATTTTTAAAAAAATTTCATAGTTTTGAAAAAAAAAATGGTTTAGCCTTGCTATTCCTAGTGACTATGATGAAAATGCAAATTATTTAACTACATTGAGCAGAGCTCAAACAAACTACTACTTGACTGTTTAAGAGCCCAGTGTCGCTTTTATAAAATTCAAAATGGCGAATCCAAGATGGCGGACGTAAAAATAAAAAATTTAAATTAACCTCATGAAAATCAGTACTCAAGGCTTTTTGAGTCGCTGATTACGAATCCAATGTTAGTTTGACAAAATTTAAAATAGCAAATCCAAAATGGCGGCCGCAAAATAAAAAAATATACTTAGGATCTTAAAATCACCACTTCATGGTTTTTTTTTGTTCGCCATTAGTAATACCAGCGGTTATTCGATTTTGTTTGCATTTTCATCATAATCATTAGAAATAGCAAGGTTAAAACCATTTTTTTTTTCAAAACTATGTAATTTTTTTAATACTCTTATGATTTTTGTAGGGGAACAACCAAACTTTAATTTAAGCACAAATTCAAGCCTGTAGCACATCAGGTTTCAGAGAAAATTAGGGGTAAAAACACCAAAAAACCCCTTTTTTTAGTGCCTTTACCCCCACTTTTCTCTAAATCATAACGTGATAGGCATTTTTCGACTTCAGATTCGTGTTCAGCACACAAAAAATCAAAATAAAAAATTACTGAATCGAATTTTCAAAATTTGAGTTTCATAAAGGCAATTCCAACAATTTGTTATGCTCTCTGAGAAAAAATCAAAGAAATTTGTTGAAAATTGACCAAGAATTGCCTCCAATATCGAAAAATCATGGAATCCAGAAAATTCTCAGTCAATTCTTTTTAATTGTTTTTGATTCTTGTTATAAGATAGTATACAATGGTTAGAATTGTCTTTATGAAGCCCGAATTAAAAAAAAATGAGTCAGAACTTTTTAATTTACATTTTTTTAGCTTTGATTACTACTTAATGGTACTCCCTTAAGGGGAGACTGTGGCGGCATTTTCAGCTATATGAAGGAGTTAATTTTAAAATTCGACAAAAATGTTTTTAAAGTAGTTTTTTACGAGGAATTCAATGGTCATAAAATAAAATAGGTCAAAACCATTTTTGACCACTTTTTAAATTCTATTTTTTGAAAAAGTTGAAATATTTCAAAACCCATCCGTAATTTTTTAGAAAATATATTTTTATATCTATAAAAAAATTGCCAACTTAAAATTTCCAATTTTACTATTTTTGAAGCATTTTTTTCGTAAAAAGAATTAATTTTCTCCCTGAAAAGGGTTATTTTTAGCATTCTTAATGATATAAAAACACCTTAAAAATAATTTAGAAACTTTTCATTACATTTTCGAAATTAAAAAGTAATATAGAAATAAGAAAATTGCATGAATGTAAATAATAGTATATTATAGTACTAGGGCGTAATTATCGATATTCGATAATGTTGGAACTCCTATAAACAAAATGGTAAACAAAATTTCTTATACATTGCAAATTAAAAAATCGACCTTTATTTACTTATTTTCACTGCATAGGTTTTCGACAAAATTTTACCCATCTTCGAAAGACTATCAGAAGAAAAATTGTTGGGGCGTTGCAAAGAGTGCAGAACACAAAATTCAAACGAATGTTTACACAGCCTTATTTGGAACAAGTGTCCAAAGGAAAAATTTGTATCGAAGCAACGTTTGCAAATAGCAGTTGCTGGGTCTATTGCGGAATATAATAATGGATTCCACAAAACTGCTGAAGCATTTTTTGAGACAAACAATTTGAGCTTTGGAAAAGCTAGTAGCAAAATCGCTCGTCGTCGGGACCAAAGGCGCTTAAGAAAGGGCACCATTAAAAATAACAAAATATTTCAAAGAACGAGAAAAGCTAAAAAAATTACAAAAAGAAAATTAGAGCTTTCCCTAAAACACTCTGAAGGTGAAACATATAAAGCTGGTGGATTCTAATGTCAATAAATACGGTTTTTCGTATAGTAATTCAATAAATAATTTATAAGGTACAAAATATCTTGAAAAGTTTTAAAATTATTTTTAAGGTGTTTTTATATCATTAAGAATGCTAAAAATAACCCTTTTCAGGGAGAAAATTAATTCTTTTTACGAAAAAAATGCTTCAAAAATAGTAAAATTGGAAATTTTATAGATATAAAAATATATTTTCTAAAAAATTACGGATGGGTTTTGAAATATTTCAACTTTTTCAAAAAATAGAAAGTGGAAAGTGGTCAAAAATAGTTTTGACCTATTTTATATTATGACCATTGAATTCCTCTTAAAAAACTACTTTAAAAACATTTTTGTCGAATTTTTAAATTAACTCCTTCATATATTGAAAATGCCGTCACAGACTCCCCTTAAGGTAGTCTAATCTACTCTAAAAGATTTTAATTCATAAATATAAATTATTGCAACTTTTTCAGGTATTCTGCCAGATTTACACCTTGAAAAACACTATAGTACTAGAAAATTATTACAATTTAAGTGTTGGCAATAATATTTCCTTCCTATATGTGATAATATGTAC